>CM051825.1:40568635-42968635 GCA_028451465.1 Erethizon dorsatum
TTCCCAGATACATATGAATTATTAAAGCTGAATCAAGAAGATATAAAAATCCTAAATAAATATCAATCAATGAAATCAAAGACATGTTTAAAAAACTACCCACAACAAAAGCCCAGGCCCTGATATATTCAAATTTCAACAAGAAATTTAGAGAAGATCTAATACTACTACTTCTCAAACTGCTAATGAAATTGAAAGGGAAGCAATACTTCCAAATTCATTCCTGGAAGCAAACATTACCCTGATACCAAAACCAGAGAAAGACCAACCTAAGAAAGAAAACTATAGGCCAATCTCCCTAATCAACATAGATTCAAAAAACCTCAATAAGATACTGGCAAACAGAATGCAGCAAATCATCAAGAAGATTGTACATCATGACCAAGTGGGTTTCATCCCAGGGATGCAGGGATGGTTCAACATACATAAATAAATAAACATGATACACCATATTAACAGATCCAAAGACCAAAACCATATGATTGTCTCAATAGATGCAGAAAAAGTTTTTGACAAAGTCCAACACTCATTCATGATAAAAACCCTACAGAAAATTGGAGTAGATTGTCTTTATCTCAATCTGATAAAAGCCATCTATGACAAACCAAAAGCCAGCATCATACAAAATAGACAAAAACTGAAAACTTTCATTCCAAAATCAGGAACAAGACAAGGATGTCCACAGTCACCACTCTTATCAATATAGTTCTGGAAACTTTAGCCAAAGCAATTAGACAAGAGAAAGAAATAAAAGCAATAGCTGTAGGAAAGGAAGAAGTTAAATTATCATCATCTCAGATGACATGATACTGTACATGGAAAACCCCAAAAACTCCACCAAAAAACTTGCAGATTTAATAAGCAAATTCAGTAGTGTAGTTGTATACAAAGTCAACACTCAAAAATCAGTAGCATTCCTGTAAAAATAACACACTCACTGAGAGAGATATTAGGGAAACAGCACCTTTCACAATAGCATCCAAAAAAATGAAATACATAGGAATCAATCTAATGAAGGAAATAAAAGACCTCTACCTTGAAAACTACAGTACTTTGAAAAATGAGACTGAAGAGGATATCAGAAAATGGAAAGATATCCCTTGCTCTTGGTTTGGAAGAATCAATGTAGTGAAAATGGCCATATTTCCAAAACTATTATACAGATTTAATGCAGTTCTGATCAAAATTCTAACAGCATATCACAGAATTAGAGAAAACAATCCTAAAATTCATTTGGAACCAGAAGAGACTTAGAATATAGCAAAGGCAATTTTAGGAAACAAAGGCAAGGCAGGGAGCATCACAATCCCCCACTTGAAATTGTACTACAAAGCTACTGTGATAAAAACAGCATGGTACTGGCAAAAAAAAAAAAAAAACAGACCCAATGATCAATGGAACAAATTAGAAGACACAGAAACAACTGCAGACATATTTATCCACCTTAACTTTGACAAGGGTGCCAAGTATATTCACTGGAAAAAAGATAGCTTCTTTAAAAAATGGTGCTGGAAAAACTGGCTTTGAACATGGCAAAGATTAAACTTGGACCCATATCTTTTAACATGCACTAAACAAAAGTTGAAATGTATCAAAGATCTAAATATTAAAAAAGAAATTTTAAATCTGCTCTGAGATAGAATAGATAAAACTCTTGACATTGGTATAGGTAAAGACCTTATGAACAAAATCCTGATTGCACAGGAACTATCACAAAGAATCAACAACTGGGATCTTATCTTATTAAAAAGTTTTGCACAGCAAAAGAAACCACCAACAGAGTGAAGAGACAACACACAATGTGGGAAAAAATGTTTGTCAGCTGTCCTTCAGACAAATGAGTAATATAAAGAACATATAAAGAACTCAAAATCAGACCCTGCAAACTTAAAGACCCAATCCAAAAATTGGCATCTGAGATGAATACATAATTATCAGGTGAAGAAGTACAAACAGCAAACAAATACGTGAAAAAATGTTCAATATTACTGGTCATTTGAGAGATGCAAATTAAAACAATGCTTAGATTCCATCTCACCCCAGAAAGAATGGCTGTCATCAAGAAATCGACCAATAACAAATGCTGGTGGAGCTGTGGGGAAAAAGGAACTTTTCTCCACTGTTGGTAGGAGTGTAGACTGGTTCAACCACTGTGGAAATCAGTATGGAGATTCCCCAAAAAGTAGGATCAGAGGTCCCATTTGACCCAACTATTTTCCTTCTGGGTATCTTCCTGGAAGAATTAAAAGCATCATACCTCAGTGATATATGTGCACCCCTGCTTATAGCAGCACAGTTTACAATAATAGCTAAATTTGGAAGCAACTCAAATGTCCATCAACCATTGAATGGATAAAAAAGATGTGGTTTTCTTTTTATATGTAATGGGGTATTACTCAGCCATTAAGAATGATAAAATTGAAACACTTATAGCTAAATGGATGGACCTTGAGACCATAATTATATTGAAATAAATTGGGCATGACTTGTAATAGCTAAATATTTGAAACAGCCCAAAAGCCCATCAATTGAGAAATGGATAAAGAAGATTTTTTTTTTATACAATAGGGTACTACTCTGCCATAAAGAAGGATAAGCTTGAGACATTCCTAGGTAAATTTATGCTTGAGACCGTACTGTTAAGTGAAATAATTCCGACACATGCATAAATATCACATTGTTTCTCTGGTATTGTTACGGCAAAATCGCAAGATTCACTCACAGAGGCTGAGTGTGGACACAATGAGCTTTATTGGCCAGCTGGAAGATGCCCAGCTTATAGCTAAGACATCATCGCCCAGTCTTTATTTTCAAGGGTTTTTATATGTTACAAGTTTCCCTACATCCCCTCGCCCCGTAACTTGAGTAACCACATTATACCACATCCCTTGGAATTTCACAAGAATATCACTAGGTTTATCACAGGCCCTCCCCAAACATCTGGTCTGTTTGCTGCAGCTGTTTGCTCCTCCTTTTATGGGTTTTATGGTTAACTGGCAAGGGGTCTGAGGAGTGAGTTCATCTACAGGCTAGTGCCTTAATATCTAACAGGGTTGGGGAGTGAGTGCATCTAGAGGTTAAGTGAAGACAAACTGGCATCTAAAAAAGAAAATGGAGTCATTTTAGCCCTATCATATGAGAAATCGAAAGTGTGAATAAGGACCAAAATGTATATTAGGTAGTGTGAAATAGGAAGAAAATGTTCAAATGGGAAAGGAACCAAGGGATGGGGGAGGGGGAATAGAAAGAAGAGGAAAAAAAGAAAAAGTGAGAAAAGAAGGGAAAAATGGAAACAAAGCTTTTGTAAATGGAGAGGAGAGATGAGGGGTTGAAGGCAGGGTAGGGGAATGTGAAAAAAAAGTGTCTCAAGTTATATCATGTACTGGTACAAATTCTCTATGATGAATGTGATCATTATGTATATCTAAAATGTATCAATAAAATTTGATTAAAGAAAAAAATAAACAATTTAAAAATTAAAAAAAAAAAAGGAAAAAGCCATTTGGCAAAATGTAGCCTCTGTTCACAAAAACTTCTTAGCAAACAGGAATAGAGGAGAATTTCTTGAAACTGATAAAGCACATTTGCACAAGCCTGCTGCTAATACAATACTTAATATTGAAAGACTAAAGACTTACTCTTAAATTTGAAAAACAGGTGAGGATATTGGATCTCATTACTCCTATTTAAGTCCTGGATAGTGGACATCCTATCCAGATCAATATGGTGAGAAAAAGAAATGGAAGATACAAAGTGAAAGTAAAGAAGTAAATCTTTCTTTGCAGTCTACAAATTTGTCCTATTTAGAATATGTGAAAAAACCTGCAGGAGTTCTACGAGCAGAATTAATAAATTTATTTAGGATTCCAAATCAGTATACAAAAATTGATTTTATTTATGTATACCAGCAATGAGCAAAAAGACATTGAAAATATGAACCTGTGTAATTTACAATAACATTAGAAATCACAGCAGGGTGTAGCAGTGCACTCTTCTAATCCATTAATTGAGAAGCGAAGTCAGGAGGATCATGAGTTTGAGGGCAGCCTGGACAAAGAAATGATAAGCATACTGTAAATGATTTCAAACATACTGTAATTGATAGCAACTGAGATCAGTGAAACTGACACAGAGACTGTTTCACAAGTGTATGGAAAAAATACATCACCAGAAAAACACACCTTTATGTATGGTCTATTAATTTTTGATTCAATTGTCAAAGTAATGTGAAGAGAGAGAATTTTATTTTAAAAAGAGTCTTACAAAAATAGGACAATCATGCAAAGATGAACTTTAAACTTTACCTCACATCAAAAATTAAAGATGAGTGATATGGTAATGATTATATATTGATAATGAATCAACAAACATATGAATATTTATGCAAATAAAAATGAAAGCTAGGAAGTTTCTAGAGTAAAATATACATAAACTCTGTACCTTTGTTTTAGACAAAAATTTCCTGAACAGAAGAAATGCACAAATCATAAAAAAATATAAGCATCTTCAAATGTGAAACTTCTGTTCTTTGAAAGATTCTGTTAAGAAAATGAAAGCAAGCTACAGACTGGGCATAGCTATTTATAAAATATGAGTTGAACAAACAAATTCCCTTTAATTGTAAAGAATTCTCAAAATTCAAAGTCAAAATAGTTAATATCCAAATCAAAATGGAGTAAAATTTTGAAAAAACAGTTTACCAAAGAACAGATATGACTGTCAAATGAGCACTTGAAAACTGCTCAGTATTCATTTAACAAAATGTGAATTAAAACCACAATAGCATATCACTATATATCACTAAGTTAAAAATAAATAGAGACATTCCAAATGCTGGAATGGATGTTTATGAAATGCAAATTGAACAGTAAATTGGAAAACAGCTTTGCCTATTCTTGTGAAATTAAACATACATTTACAATACAAACCAGGCAGCCCACTCCTCAGTATTTCTTAGGAAATAAATGAAAGACAGATAAGAGAGAGAGAAAGATATAGGGAGAATGAGAAAAGGAACGTTATTGTAGTCCACCATTAACAATGTATCTAAAAGTGTACCTTGACTTAATACAATTGTCTTATCTGTTTCATATGTGTTTTGGCCTATTAATCTGGTTTTAAGTCTGTATATATGATAATTAGTTTTATAAGTTCTTATGAGATAGACAAATGGATCTGATATTGGGAAAATAAAAGTGGGGTGAAGGGAATGGAATAAAAGAGTTGAAATGTCCTGTGTACATGTAGCTATTTCCTACAATGAATGTAATAATTATGCACTGCAAGCATGTACTAATAAAAATCAAAAAAGGAATCGAATCAATCAAAACATATGGCCATACAAAGTCTGTGCTTTAGTACATTTCTCAGACATTTATATAATTATTCAAACTGGAGACAAATTAAATCCCCAGTAAAGGAAACATTGTTAATCTGTGTTGTATCTATACAATGGACTTCTATTAGCTACAAAAGAACAGACTATTGGTATTTTCAGATAACTGATGTAGTAACAATATATGTCTTAATAGCAGTGAAGTGAAAGAAAACAGACTCAAAAGATTACACTATATGAGCTATTCATGTGACCTTCTGGAAACAGAAAATCTATAAGAACAGAAGTGAGATTAGTGTGTATCAGAAGTGAGGTGTTCATCAGAGTGTGTTGTAAAGTTTTTTGAGGAAAGAGTTGTGAGGATATTGTAGGGGCTGATTCAATTATCCTATAGCGTAATGTTTATAGTGGTTATACAATGGTATACGTTTGTCAGCCTTATCAGATCTTTCACATAAAAAGGTAACTGTAATTCTATGTGCATAATAGTTAAGTAAATCTGACTTGACAAAAAGAAGAATGTAAGAAAGTTTAACAGAGTTGAGGAACAGGAATTTGAGATAATGAAAAGGATCATTTACATTTGCAATAATGAAAAAAATTCATTTTCAGAGGAAAAAAGCACAAATTAAAGATCAGGGGACTATCAAGTTTATTAAAGGAATACTGAAAGCTAAAAGTGTGGGTTAATGTCTTCAAAATTATGAGGAACTCTTTCCAAGGTAAATTTTTTCTGCCTAACAAACTGTCGGTTATGATGTTTAATATATTTTCAGCTTATACATCTCTTTGAAAGCAACTATAAGATATACTTGGTAAAAACAAAGTTGCTGACCTAGGAAAGGAAAATCATGGGAATGAGCAAAGAGTATATCCAGAAAAAGGACATATGTGCAGACTTCCTGTGGTATGGTGAAGGGATTCATATATGAAATTTACTTAGGTGCCTAGAAAGCCAATAATTAAAATTGGAATGGATAAAATGGAAGATTCCAGGGGAAATTGGGCAAAGTAAAAGAATACTAAATATATTAATTCATATTTGAAATAACCAAAATCAGATTTTAATTCTATCATGAAATTAGGAGACATATTATTTTGGAGGGAAATGGAGATTTTAACCAAAAAGTTAGGTAGACAGATGTTAACTGAAGGAAAACCAAGTAATTGAACAAACAAGGAAATAATGTCATAGTTTAGTATATGATTCAATATTGGCTAATAATTCCATAGTCATACTAAAGTTTACTAAACACTGATTTTGATACATCCTAATTTTCATGAAAAAACAGTCTTCCAAAATTCATATGGAAAGTAAGAAACCAAAAATTCTTAAAACAATAACAACAATGATAATATTCATTAATGCTAATATTCAAATAATATGTCCATTCTTTCCCAGAACCTTAGGTAGGGTGGTTATTAACTCAATTTTCATATGAGCAAACTGAGTAGGAAATATTCCTGCCTCAAGATTATACGGGTGGTTAACATACAGATAGTAAGCTTTGAATCTAGCCTTTTGTTTCTTACTGATAAGCCACTGGGCTGGCTGGACTCCCATTATAAAACACCAATACATACTATAAAGCTGTAGTAATAAAACAGTAGTTTATTTGTAATAGAAAAGCCACAGAATACAGAACTAGAAAGAAATATGTTCAAGAATGTATGGAGAATTTGATTGAAGAAGCATTTCATATAAGTGAGAAATTGATGGGCTCTTTAACAAATGCTCTGGTACTGGGACAGGAGTTAGGATTCTACTAGGCGGTAAGGACAGCAGCCCCAAAATGGAGTCAGGCAGCCTACAATGGAGTGTTCGGAGTCATCGCCCTCCATGGATCTGTCAGATGTCCTGCAGGGATCAGGGACCTCTCAGAGCATGACTAGAGCAAGATCAGATAGGCCATTGGCTCAAGGGTACATCGGTCCTGCATGGACACAGTGTGAACACTGCATAGATTGGATCCTGAAATATGTGTAATCCCTTAGAGGCCAGAAATCATATTGCTTACCCAATTGTCTGAGCTCTTTGTAAATCCCTTAAAAACCCCTGGACAAAGATCATTCTTGGGTAGCCTGTTCAGGATCCTGCCCAGCCAGTAGCTCTACATCCTTGCTGTTATATCTTTTAAATAAATTTACTTATACCCCATTTCCTCCATCCATGCTTTCCTTCTTCACCACCATGAGACACAAACCTGCCATTCCAGTAACAGTACTAAGCGTATCCACCAAGAAAAGGAGAGAGAAGGACATTAGTGAGGAAAAGTAGTGATTCAGAGAAGAGCTTTACTTTTTGAAGGTAGAGATGCCTTTTGTGAAGGTACATTTGTGGGAACTGTCCACTAGAGATAGGAAATTTGGTCATACAGGAGGATGATGACGATGTGCAGAAAAAAATCACTAGAAATTGGATATGGGAGTGGAATGATTAATCAGCATTTACACTTCTATTGGAATAAGAAGGGTAAATTTCATATCCATATGTAAAAAGTTGGGCGCATTTGATAGTAGTAAGATAAAAAAAACTCATTATTTACATACAATTTTTAAATAAAGCAACATATGAGAGTGGCAGGGGTGAGGTAGGAAATAAGAAAGAAGCTAATGCAGTACTGAAGAAGAATTATCTTGTGCAATCGAGTGATCATTAAACATCTGTATTCACAGACTAATAATGAAACCAAATCTACATTTGTGAGATTTTTTTTCACAAATTATGTGCATTTAGTTTACTTCAGAAAAATCAAATGCTCAAATATACCAAGTTCTCAGTTTTCTTGGGTATACACTTTTGAGAGAATACACACTTTTTTTGTGAAGTAGACAAGGAAGTAATTATAAAAAAAGTACCTGGAATCCAAGCAGGACTATGAAACTATCTAGAACTTAGGAATAAGCTGTGCTGCACACTACAAAGGGATGGAGAAAATGTACTTGAAGTTTCAGCATATTCAAGATATGTAATGCAGGGAGGGAAGATTCTAATTCTCTTAAATGTTATATGGCTCAGGAACTCCTGTTTACAACTATGTGAACACTTGCTAAGCCTCTTCCCAAAGACTTGAAAAAGAGATTTACAAATGGTCACTTGAAAATGAAAGCCTTGTTAACTTCATAATTAACACGAGAGCATATATTTTACACAAAATAGAAGACATAAAGTGTATATCATATTTCTAAGATGTTACAAATACTTGTGGGTGCGAACTAATTCGGTGTTTGAACATAGAGGTGAAAAGATCACTGGAGGTGGAAAAGAATCAACAAGGCAAGAGCTGCATTAGTTATTCCAAAGGAAAGAGAAGCATTCCAGATATAGAATGAGGTTGTGGTCACAGTCCTAACACTAAAGCCTTCCGTGAATATTTCTTGCTTTTCATCTCTAGCTCTTTGCACAGATCCTTCGCTTGCTTCCTTATTATTTTGAATACAGGCTAAGAGGCTAGGCCAAAAAACCCAAAATATAATGTTTTAAAAAAGACAGACATATTTTTTCTCTCCATCACATAGGAGTCCAAAGGCCAGCAGACATTTCAGGGAAAGCAAAAACCTTTTTTAAAAATACTGATAGTAGGCAGGATGAGACGGCTTAGCGGCATAAGTACCCGCCCAGCAAGTGCAAGGTCCTGAGGTCGACTCCCGGTACCCACATAAAGAAAAAAAAAATTATATTCATAGTGATTCATCCCAGCACTCAGGACAGAGTCAAGAGGATCACCACAAGTTGGAGGCCAGACTGGGTTACATAGTGAGTTCAAGGACAGCCTGAACTACATAGAGAGACCCTGTCTCCAAAAAAAAAAAAAAAAAAAGTAGATAAATGATAGATACTATAAACATTTTCTCTTAGATCTCTAACACTTCTGATTGCCTCTCCTTGATTCCTGTTCACCAAGCATCTAGACATTCTGTAATCACACAAGAGACCAGCAAGAGATATTCTAACTTGACATCTGATTATCAACATTTTTGGTGATATTTAACCTGATCATTACTTCATATAGCCATTAATGTGCTTTATTTCATTACTGTTTTTACCTCTTTTTATACTTAATCCACATCTTCCTTTTTTTTTTTTTTTTTTTTGTGGGTACCGGGGGATCGACCTCACGACCTCGCGGGCCAGAAGGTGCCAGTGCCGCTGAGCGATATCACCGTCCCCTTTTTCGTATGTGGGTTCTGGGAGTCGAACTCGGGCCCTCGCGCTTGCCGGGCAGGCGCTTAAGCCTCTGAGCCATCTCACCGGCCCCACATCTTCCTTTTTTCCTTGACAGGTATTTTAATATGTTTTAGAGATACATTTTTATTCAAAATATATTTTTAAGTATCCAGATACTTTTTATTGTGATATACATTAAAGATATTTTAAGAAATATAAATCACCCATAATATTTATTAATGTTTTGCTTTTTTTCATAAAACAAATTACTTATGTTTACCTGCAATGGATTTACTATTTCATAAAGATGGACATATACATATTTTAAATTTTCTTTGTAATTTCTAAGGGAATCATATTGGTACACCTAACCTAATTAAACAAAATCTCTTTGAATTCCTTAATAGTTAATAAGAATTTATAGATTTTAGAGGTGCAGGTACAAACCACTATTTACATTTTATTTCTTTTTATGTGTTACTCAAATTTTTGTCTGCTTAACATTCAAAATTTAAATGTTGACATGTTGAAGCTTGAGTTTCCGTCCCAAATTAGTGTCATGCATAATACCTAGTACAGGTGTGTGTGTGTGTTCATGTGCGTAATCTTTTTCTATGCCAGGCACACAAATAGAAAACCTTTGTGGAATTAAAATTATATCCAATTCATCTACTCATCAGATATTTATTCAGTACTTACAATGTGCCAGTTAATATTCTAGGTATCTGAAAACTTAAATGAAAATAGATATAAACTCCTATATTAATGCAATATATTTTAACAACATTTTAGCCTAGTTTCCATTTTTAAAAGGTTATGGACCAATAGATACTGGTGTCTAGATATCAACAAAGCTTTTGACAACTGGACAAATTGTGAACACTATTGAGAAAGTTTACTCTGAAGGCTTTGTAATTGTTCCAGTAAATAGAACTAAAGAGGGATGATTAGTGTATGTTTCATCCATAGTAGAGTTCTCTTAATGGTAGATTTATGGCTCCTCTTTGAACATGTACTGTGTAACAAGTAGATAATATAAAAGTTAGCAAAGAGCAGTGATTATGAACAAGGTTTCAGAAAAATGGCATCTTGTATTCAAAAGAAATTTTGCAATTTACTTAGTTCCATGATCTTGAGCAAGTCACTATTCTTCTCTAATTTTCTCATTTATGAAATAGGATTAAGAGTAGAGTATCTTTGTTACATAGGTTTGTTTTAAAGATGAAATTAGTTATTATTCCTAACCACTATAAATGGATGCTGTATTTATTTATACAATGTACATAACCAGAAGCATATAATTGCTCAACTTATTATTCATTTAATTACCTGGGAAATAATTATTTCCTAAGAAGACCATAATAAAAATATATAACAAACCGTTAAACTTGACAAAGTCTGGGTAACATGAGGAAGTAAAGTTGGGGAAAATTCTTGAACTGAAAGAAACTATTGCAATTATGCTGTGAATGCTGTGCCAGTTAACACAGGCACTTATCAAAATTGCAGATGACATGAAGCTAAAAGACACAGCATGTTGGAGAACAGAATTAGAATCTAAAACAGTCTCTGTAGTCTTGGCTATTGGGATGAATCTGGCAGAATTAAATTTAACATAGAAAAATGTAGGTCTTCCACTTGAGATATTAAAAGCAATATATATTTCAGGATGTAATTGATTGTAGGTTTATTATGTCAATTAATAAGTTACAAAAATCCTCATCTCACATAAATTTTGTCTTTATTTTTAGTAGTGTATTGTATTGGTCAATTAAAGTGATAGTACAGCTTTGCAGTGGTCATTCTCTCCCACATGCTAGTTTCAGGAGGGCTCTGAAAAAGTAGGGCAGGTTTCCCCAGCACAACACTGAAACTGAGTTGACTTAAACTGTCAAATTAGGAACTGAGGAAGACTAAAGGCAGTAATTTATCTTGATTCTATACCATCTCAACACATCTACATACTCCTCACACTTGGCACCACACCCAGGAGCAACTCAAATGAGGTGGAGTCAGTCACTCCAGGTACCAATGGATGGCTCCAGATCTATTCCAAGTTCTCATTCATTCCAACTCTTGATTTAGTCAAAGGCATGCCTACCTCCTCTTCTTGCCCTTTTTAACTGGATTTAGCTCCTGAACTCTGCTCATTCTCAGATTGTACTTGGACATGCCATTTTGAATTTCCTAGCTTCAACTGTTGTAGAATTCCATTCCTAGTAGACTCCAAAATGACTCCATTTCCCCTAGAGGTGTAAATTTTGATGACATGCTGGAAGTAGCTCTCTAAGGTTAAATCTTCTATCAAAAGGAAACATTAGGAGAAGAGAGGTGCTTTAATTAAGAGCCACTTTATAACAGGTAGGACCATCTGAAGTTGGAGTGAGCCTTCTCAGAAACTAGTGATTTTCACACTTCTACAGACATTTCAGGATACTTTTGATCTTCTATTTTTTGAAAACTAGTAAAATGTACAATCTTTTTTATGAGAGTTTTTAAAACTTGTAAGTATGTGGTTTTATCAAAACTTAAAAAAAAAGCCTTATGTAGTAATTTCCATACTGATCACCACTGTGAGGATGAGAACACAGAGTGAAAATTTTACATATAATATGACATAAACATGAGCTGTACGTTGGTCAGTTAGGTAAAACATTGGCTATCATCCAATTATTGGAGGAGGAGACAAGCATTTATTAACTCAAACTTCTGAAACAAGTACATAACATATGACCTACATGAATTACCTAGATCAGTGCTTTATTTTCCATTTATTTTTCTGTTTTTAGGCTCTTTAACTTGAAATCTTTAACTTGAAATACTTAAATATTTTATATTTATTCATTTTCTTTAGGCAGAGAGCAATAATATCTTGCTTCAAAAATAGATTCTTAAAATAATGAAATTTACTGCTAGTAAAACAATACAACAATTTGAAGTATTAAGGACAACTGAATCTATTAAAATGCACACCTAATCCTGTATAAATATTTACTTTGTGTATCATGTGCGTGAAACTGATTTTTCTCTCTTATCAGCCTAAGAAGTCCCTAAACAAATTAGTATGTTAAATTAAGGTTAAAATGAAGTAGAAATATTTTATGAGGTAATTGAAAACATGAATTAAGCAGAACTAAAAAAAAATACGAAGGTATCAGAAATGATTTCTCTAAAATATTTTCAATCTCACATGGAAAGGTTGATTTTTTTCTAACACTAAATTTAGCACATTTTCCTTTAATAATGTGATAGTTATTGGGTTTCTACAAAATTTTTCTAAAGAGTGTAAGTTCAGGTAGTGATTTCTCATTTGCTCTTTCAGAAGTTTAAAAAAAACAATTGATGCCAGAATGTATTTCATGTGTCAGATTCTTTTGCCTTTAAAACTATCAAGCACATGTAGCAATATGTCATTTTGATATGCACTATAAAACTTTAAATATAATGACTACAAAGAGGCATAAGTAGGCTGCTTACCTATGGCAGAGCCTGGGGAGCAGCCAATAACTACAGTTATGCAACCGCATAGTGGCATTTTGGTCAACAATGGACTGCATAAATTATGGTGGTCCCATAAGATTGTAATGTAATCTAGAATGTAGTAGGCTGTAATAAATATGATTTTGTAAGGATGTCCTATAATATTTGCACAAAGACGAAATTGTCTAACAATACATTTCTCAATTTATATTCCTGTCATTAAAAAATGCATGTCTGAATTCTTACACAGCATGTACACCATCATAGAAAGCACAATTCTATCTGGACACTGGTACATTCTGGTAATCCCAGCACTGTGGGAGGCTGAGCCTGAAAGACTGTAAATTTAAGTCCACCTTGAGCAACATAGTGACTTAGCAAGACCCTGTCAAAAAATAAGAAATAAAAAGGTGAGAGTCTGAAGATGTAGCTCAGTGTAAATTCCCTGAGTTCAATCCACAAAGCAGAAAAAAAAAAAAAAAGCACAATTTTGCCATAGGGCTGAAATGCTCCTCCTCTTCCTCTTCCTGCTCCTTCTCCTCCTTCTTCCCCTCCTCTTCCTCTTCTCTGAATTGGAGGCTTGCACTCTGCAAAATGACAATGTAGCTCTTACTAATCAAACTTTTGTTGTCAATAAAATGTATAACTCAACCCTTTATAACCGTTTTATTCTGCTGGTCTCTTTACAAATGCAGAAGTATTGTTTTCTGGATCTAGAAGGAGAAAAGTTTTTCTTCAGTAGAACTTAGCAACTTCATTTTAAAATTTCATTTAACATGTATTAAGTAAAAATTTAGTCAAGCATTTTATTAGAAAGTGAGGATACCATCATGAACCTGATAGTTAATTCTATGTGTCAACTTGGGTGAGCCATAGTGCCTATATAGAGTGCATATATCATCATGGTTATATATCATTGTTTTGGGTGTGTTTGTGTAGGAATTTCAAATGAGATGTGTGTTTAAATCAATAGACTTCGAATAAAACAGATTGCTTTACGTAATGTCAGTGGGTTTCATCTAATCAGAAGATCCGAATAGAAATGAAAGTTGACCTACCCCGTCCAAGAGGGAATTCTCCAGCAGATGGCCTCCACACTTTACCTACCACATTGGCTCTTCCTGGTTCTACAAGAAATGTTCATCCTGCTAGCCTCCTCCATCAGATTTTGGTCTCATAGTCTTTACAACTGTGTGAGCCAGCCACTAAAATCACCTACAAGACAGACAGACACATGCATGCACGCACACACACACACACACTCGTGCCCACAAATACTACTGGCTGTGTTTCTCTGGAGAATCATGACTTCGATAGGAATCAGAATATATTCCAAGACCTGCAAGAGCTTACTACTAAGAGTGGCAAACACGTTGATGAGTACTGTAATACATAGTACAAAAGTATAGTAAAGGATATATATTCAGTGGTAATAATGTATGCAGTTGTAGAAATCTATACAGACTGGGAATAGCAAGATTGAAGAAAAGTTGCTAAAGCTTTGTGTTACAATTTTACATAAGACTTAAATAGTTATAGACGTAATTACTTAAGAAATAATGGAAACATGTACAGTACCAGGAAAAAGAGAAACGAAAACACAGACTAGAAGAACAATTAATTGTTCTGGTAGAAAATTCAAGGTGGATGAGAGACAAGTAATGAGTTAAAAGGTAGTGATCCACAAGCTAGTAGCCTAGATAAATAGCAGACATTACTATCCCATCTATCTGTCTGTCTTCTATCATTTATCATCTATCTATATCTATGTATCTATCTATCTATCTATCTATCTATCATCTATCTATCTATCATCTTCTACACATGCACTAAAAAGAACAAGTGCATTCAGAGCATTTGCCCTAGTGTAAAGTAACCACTTCTTGTTCAACTTCATTTTCAATAATCTAGCCCTAACCTCTAGCTCATTTGTTGTTGATGCACTATTATATTTTTCTTTGTATTTTCCATGTGTGCATTGACTGGTCCTAGCACAAGGTAATATTACACATAGCTATGGGCAATTGTAAACTGATTTTCATTTTCATTGATTGCAATTCATTTCACAAAACTTCTTTTCTAAAAACTGCTCATGTGCCAAGTTTTTTTGGTGTGTGATATGATTAAGAAATTATAAAATAGGGCCGGCGAGATGGCTCAGCGGCGTAAGTGCCTGCCTGGCAAGCGTGAGGGCCCGAGTTCGACTCCCGGAACCCACATATGAAAAACGGGCCGGTGATATCGCTCAGTGGCACGGGCGCCTGGTGGCACGTGAGCTCCTGAGGGCGACCCCCGGTACCCACAAAAAAAAAAAAAAAAGAAATTATAAAATAAACAATGTAATGCTCTTAAAAGCACAGTGAATGTTAAGGTTATTTCTACCTTGGTGGATTATCAGAGATGATCTATAGACCAGATTTTTTGTTCTAATGATAGGGATAACTATAGTCCACTAAACAGAATTAAATATTTAAAAGTAAAAGAGTTAAAATTGCTACAATATAAAAATTGATAGCCTACCATGCAAGGAAAAATTCTATTTAATGGGATTTCCATATTCAAAATAAATATTTGAGTAAGAGGCATGAGAAACATGATTTATTATAAAATAATGGCAAGAACATGTAGGTTTCAGAATTATTCTATAAGTAATGTCCAAGTATCACCTTTATGAGCTAGCTAATTAGTTTATTAAAGCATCCCATCCTATCTCCCTGAAAAGCTGTTCTCCTTAAAGATTGTCAGCTGTATGATTGAACGACATGCAAAATCTCTTGGTATTTTATGGATATGTGATCCTTGGCATTCAGTAATGAAACTGCTCCTCTGTGTTTGTAGAAGAAGAGCATTCAATTTTCATGGAAATGTCAGAAAGATTATATTGTTTTCTTCTATTTATTTTTATTGTCTTGGTCTGGGATATATTTGAAAACCTGTCAATGGTGTCCTTTGCAGTTGCTTCAAAAGCCATAAAATAATTGGTGCAATTTGAAAATGCTGATTTATTGTTCATGCTGAAAGATGGGAATCTTTTTGAATAAGAAATAATGTGACATCCATAAATTTCCAATTGAGGATATATCATTTCAAATTTTGAATATCTTTCTGTTTTCTTTTTTATTAATTTCCCCAAACTTCTAATAAAATTTTCTAGGGTAGGCTCACCATACATGAAAAAATTGAAGCTCTCCTTTGTAAATATAATACAGGCTAAGTACTTGACATATACTAGGCATTCAATTAATGCTTACTGATAAAAGTATTAAATGAAGTAATCGAACAATTGACAAACAATGATTTGAGAGCTCCTTTGGCTTAAATTGCTTTGATTTTTCCAATAATTGTAGATGCTCTATCCTTGTAATAACTTTATAGTTCCCAAACTTACTTTGTTTCTATTTTATCTTAACCAACATTGCACTATTTAACACTTGAACATGATGAATATTAATAAATATTAACATATATATTTTAATATTGATTTGAGTTCTAATGTATGTTATTGCATGGTAATTGAACATGACAGGCAGGAAGGAGGAAAAAGAAACAAATAGAGCAGTCAAAGGGAAATCAAACAAACAAAAATGTAAGAATGAGTAAACATATATTACACTTCAGCTGAAATAAAAGGCTCCTTCAATTATTTATACATTCATATGTATATTCAACTGTACATATTTGTAAACCTACCAGATGCTAGAGAAGATACTGATGAATAAGTAGTATTCTAGATGTTAGCAACATTATGAGTGTAGGATGCTCTGGGAATATATAGCAGGGCTAAGTAACCCAGGCTTGCTGAATTCAAGGTAGCTTTTTCAATGGGGTGATTCCTTAAAATGTGTTATCCAGTGGAATGTTCAAGAAGAGGCATAAGAGTTTGTTAATTGCATCTAATCTTGATTTCCTTTTTCACATTAAAAGTGAACTACATGAAATTTCTATTGGTCAGCTGTCCTTTGCCTAGGACAAAATACCTGAAGTCTGAAATTTAAAAGAAGAAAATGATTTGTTTGGTATACCATTTCTATGGTTTAAGTCCATTAGGTCCAATTGCTTTGGGTCTGAGATGAGGCAGAACATCAAGGCAGAAACATTCTACTGGAAGGAGGTGGAGAAAAAATAAAAATAAACATGTATTATTTTTAAAAAAGAACACCACAGTTTAAGGGCATGGTGTAACAACGCTGCTTCATTCATGTCAGACAGAAGGCTGAGCAAGGGAAGAGCCCACCAAGAGATTTGTCCTCTAAAGTCATGCCCCAGTTCCCTACCCCCTCAATTGGGTGCTGCCTCCTAACGGCACATTCAGCTATGAACATCAGTGAGTAATTCTCTGATAGGTAAGCACCCTCCCATCCAATCACCCCTTCCTGGAGTTGCTCAAACCATCCAAACTGACAGTTCAGATTAATTGGCACAACGCTGCATCAGCTTGAGGAAGGCACATCGCGACACAGTGGAAGACGATGGTTCCCAGCTTTAGGCAACCGTATGTCTAAGTTCTCACTGATGCACTACGAATAATAAGTGATACATTCACCTACTTCTTAACTTCCTTAAAGAGAGCTAATGTGCATATTATTAGGCGCCAGCTTTGACTTTAAGGTCAAGTTCAACATCTTAGGAAATGATAACAAGACAAGCTTAAGACAAATCAGCATAATCTAAAGGAGCAAATCTTAGTAGGAGGTGCTGTGGGAGAATATAGAGCTAACATAATCTAGTCTTGTGGAGTTAAAGAATGACTTGAGAATGTCTATGTGAAAATTCCATATTGTCTCTGCAGTGGCCTTGGTTTTTAGTCCTTTTCTAATGTAGGGCAGCGTGAAGAGTGCAACTGTGCATTATTTTGTTACTATGAATTGTGTTTTTCTCCTGAAAAACTTGTGTGTGCATCTGTATATGCACTTCCGTGTGTATGTGTGCATGTGTGTGTAGCCTCACTTCTGCGAAGACTGACAGTGGAATGATTGATGCCATAAAACATAGGAAAAGGATAGGGATTCCCTTAGCATAAGCATAGGATGCTAGAATTTAAGCACATAAAGACGGCTATACAAGGTAGGAACACAGCAGCCTTTTTAGACAAATTTTCAAAAGCCTTGAAAATTCCCAAAAGCCCTGAAAATTCTCAAGAAGATTAAAGATCTATCCAGCGCTCTCTCTCTCTTTCTCAATCCCTCTCTCTCTCTCCCTCTCTCTCCTTCTCTTTCTCTCTCTTTGCTTCCTTTTATTCTCTCCCAAATTTCCTAAATTGGAATTCTGATTCCCACTAATTATTAGCTATGTGATTTGGTAAAATTAGTTAAACTCACATTTATCATCAGCAAAGTGAAAATAATGATAGCATATACTTGTTATATTATTTCAAGGATTGAGTTTTCAGCAAATTTCTTCTGAAAGTTTCTGACACATACTAAGAGCTGTATGACTGACTGTTGGGTATATGTATAAAAGACATGAGGTGCACTTGACACGGATAAGTCATAGTCTTTTAATAAACAGTAAATGTAATAGTACAAAAGGCAGAGCTTTAAATATTTTAAATAACCACAGAAATATGCTACATTAATACAGAAGTATTTCTCCATAAACAGAACTATGGAGTAAGCTTAGAGCCTTCAGCATGCTAGGCAAGTGTTCCACCACTGAGTTATGTCTTCAGCCTTCTTAAAATTTTATTTTAAGACAGGCTGTCACTAAGTAGCCCATGCTGACCTTGAACTTACAATCCTCTTGCTTCAAACTTCAGGGTATTTTATTAACTTAATATTATATTAATCACACAATGAAAATTATAGAAAGTTTATTATCTATAGTATGATCTTTGAGACTTCATTTTGCCTTTATGATTTCCTATTCTCATTTTAGTATCTTCAAATTTGCCCATGTCACCTGGATAAGTTTGCTAATGATTTGGAAATGTGGTGCCATTTACTTAAGACTTGGGTTATTCCCTGGGAGTAACTTTCCCTCCCTGTTGGATCTCTTTCTTAACTATTCATATTATTATTATCAGATACTAGTGGTTAAATTTATTTAGTAAATTACAAATAAACATAGGTTCCATATGCTCTTGGAGAGGATTCTGTCCCCTTTTGCATCTATTTAGATGCAACTGACAAGTGTTAGGAGGAAATTAACATAAAAATATAATAGAAAGTATTATGATTTTTTTCTACAGTTACCTCTATGCGGTACTAATACTGATTTATGCACAATACCAGTTTTTAGAACTTTCCTCTATATGTGTGTTAGTTTCTTGGTGGGACAATGAGAAACAGAGAGAAAGAGAGAGAGAAGGATTGCCCAATTTATTATATACTAGTAGTTCCAAAAGCCAATTTCTCCATTCTCCAGTAAACTCTTCTGAAAGAAGCTTATTTATATTTTTACTGTGAAGATGTTCCACATAAATGCACATTGAATACACGATCAGAACAAATCCCAAGTGTTTGCAAAGATGAAATTTAAACCAGACTATTACTAAAATTTGGTAGTGATGGGAAGCTTGTGACCACAATTCTATGAAACATACTATGAATATATAAATAAATTTAAAAGGTTTATGCTTTCTGACTCATTTTTATCTTTTAATTACTGAGAAACATTATTATAATTTGGGGTTGAGTCATATCTCTCTCTCCACAAAGAAAAGATGCATTAAATGTACTAATTCCGCTCCAAAATGTAGTACAGAAAATTATATAAATTTTTCTCCTTTTAGAAAGATTTAACTCAAATTTTTATAGAGTTTCTTCAAAGGAAGTAAAAGGAAAGCTCATATAAATATCCACCAAAATGTCATGCTTTTATATATATGTACCTTCAGTTTGGTACCCAACAAGAGGTAAATTCATTCAGATAGTTGAAAAGTGAGCTCTACAAAACATCTGCTTTTCCTGGCTTAATACCAAGACAAACTTCAAGTTCACAGGAACTCAAGAGCTGAAATCATTTATTTTTAAAGCTCGTGTTTATTGTAAATATTGGGGACCCTAATAGTAAATGATATGGTCACTTCAACGTACTTCCTATGTACGTAATTCACATCAAATTATTATCTTTTATGTACAGATGGTCTATGGTTTAAAAGTTACTATTCTATTTTATATTTCCATATTCTTTTCTAGCTATGGCTAGTTTTGAAAATTATTTGCTCTTAAACTCATATTTACCCACATTGTATTTGGAATATTCTTTTCTATAGCATTGTTTCAATTATTATTTTGCTGTGCACAGTTTTCCTACCTCCTGCACCTGTTTTAGATAGAAATGAAATAAAACAGTTAAACAAAACAGTTACTGTTACTAATGAATATTGGTATTCCATATCATAGAAAAATCCAATACCAAATTTAATAAATGCCTATCATTGCCTCTTGAATTTCATAAAGATCTATCCACATCATCTTACAGACCATTTACATTGTTAATGTGGAAAGATTGAGGGGGAAAGAGAATAGAGCTAAAACTGCTCGTGCAATCTAGATGTGGTGGCTACCTTCCTTTGGTCCCAGTCATTCAGGATCTTGAATCTCGAGGATAACTTGAGCCTAGGAACTCAAGAATAGCCTGGATCACAAAGTGAGGTCATATTTCATAGATAAACAAAATTTTAAAAACTTGTACTAAAATCTTTCAAAGCCAGAAAGATTGCACGTGGAGCACCCCTTTCATAGAAATCTTAAGATGCACTGGTATAGATGAAAGAATACAAATTTTTAAGTAGGTTGTCAACTGAAGGGAGTTTAGTGGACATCTATTGATATAAAAGTCATCTGTTAATTTTAAGAGTTCGTATAAAAGAGATAACTGTAGCAAAAATGAAAGTACATGATTGGCTTTGTCTATTTGGGCTTCTGAAGCAAAATAGCATATATTCATGCAGTGGGTTATGAAGAGTGGGATTTCTCAAAGGTTGAGAAATCTAATCTGAAGACACTGGAAGATCTGATGTCTGATGAAGGTCAGTTTTCTGATTCATAGACAGCCACCTTTCTGGTGCATCCTCACATGGTAATAGAGAGGGAGTTATCTGGGGTCCTGAAAGGACACAAACTTCATTCATAAGGGCTCCACTGTCATGACCTAATGGCCCAACTCCTACAACTCTTACACTAGGAATTACGTTTCAACATAAAAATTTCAGACAAGCCTCTAGTCTAAGGCAATGATGAATATTTTTTATGTGTACAGGGAAACATAATCACACAAATATGAAAAGAATGTATTTTAAGTCTGATGTGTAACACTATTTCTAGACACAAACCCCAGATATGAACATGTCTTCTGTTAAGATCCTTAAGTCTTTAGCACCTACCTAAGACTTCCATATCTTTGTTTTCCATGAACCTGCAAGGCCCAATTTAATTCTGCATTGACTAAAATCATTGGAGATTTCTGTATGTTCAGTTAAATTTATCCCTAATCTACCACAGTGATCTTAGGTTGTTTGTAAAAATGTATGCAACAAATATAACACCAGTGGGGGAAAAAGTGAAAAGAGGATAGAAAGAAGTAGAACATAATTATACATCATAATATTCCAAGCCAGCAACAGAATTTAGTTTGAGTTTAGTTTGGAGAAAATAGCAAAAAGATTTTACATAATGAATAAGAGTAGTTCAGAAATGCTCTACCAACTTTCCTAGCAAACACAAGACAATGATCAAAATTATAAAAGTTATTTGTTCCATTAAATTTTACAAAATTGAATTTGTATAGAAGTAAAGTTTTATTTATTTATTTTGTTTCTACAACATGAGAGAAAGAAATAACACTCCCAAATTTTACAAAGAGGCATAAGTCAGTGATTTGACAGACAAAAATAACAACTTTAAAAGAGATACAGTTGCAAGTTTGTGGCTTTGAATAAACATTTTCTGTAAAGAGAAACAGAGTATGTGGATGCATGCAATACAGGTAATGGATAAAACACGTTAATCTTCTAAGGCCCAATAATTAAGTTCTTTGGTGAGCTCACCAAAGAATAAAATCAAACATAGGAATAAAATCAGGGGCTGATTAGATAGCTCAGCGGCATAAGTGCCTGCTGGCGCGCGAGGTCCTGAGTTCGACCCCCGGTACACACACACACACACAAAAAAATAATAATAAATAAAATAAAATAAAATCAACCATAGTTTGGGACCTACCCTAAATGTAAACTATGTCCATAGGTGAATGTCAAACAAGTCCTGCAATCTGAAAAAGGGAGTCACTAAAATCCTAATTGAATTAGGTGAAAAGGAATTTTTAAAACATATTTTATGATGGAAGATCACGAACAACAATCTTCTGACAAAAGCGTAGTTATCTCTGGAGAGAAGTAATTCTGAGTAGAACATATTGCTATTCTGTATCCCAGCCACCACTATCCACATTGCTGAGGCATGGATATAAGCTCTTCTTTTCAGTTTATGTATTGGTAGTAAACAGAGTTGGAAAAGTAATAAGGAAATTTCTCCAATGTATTGGAGCAGAGTTTTATTTCAGAATCTCAGCAAAGTATAACATGAGGAGAAAAGAATGTCTGTAATTTTGACAAATCTTGCACAACTTTAGCACCTGAAAAGTTGTGTTACTTTAGTGGAGGAAAGAGGTGAGAGACCAGAAGGGACACAGCAGTGATGTAAGGCAGGAGGAGCAATAGTGCTGATGGAGGCTCTAGTTTGTAGGGAAATACTGGTGCCTGTCCAGAGAATCAGTAGAGGTGGTCACGACAGCAAGAATGTCTACTACCTCACTCTTTTCCGCTAGGTGCCCTTCAGGACTGTTGTGCCTTCTAGGTGCAACATGAGTATTCATCAGATAGTTGACCAAGGCTGATTTTTTTTTTTTAATTTCAGCACCAACCCTTCCAACACAACATACAAAGCACACTTTACAAGAATTAAGGTCTTTCAATTATGATGCAGCTAAGAGCCAATGCAATGTAATTTACATCTCAATAGGATACACAGAAAAGTGAATCACTGGTTTAATTTTCAGGAAATATTCTAATCATTTCATACAAATGTACATATCACTCATCCTAAAATGCATCTAATAAATATGTAACTTTGGCTTTTAACATAGTTTACTGCCTCACTTCCCAACAGAAACTCCTTGTCAAGACTAATTATCTCCAAATTTACTCTAGATTTGTCGTAATAAAAAAAAAAAATCATCATTTCATGGGATGACATTTAACCAGGGAATGGATGGGGGAAATGGATATATTCAGTGCATTCCAAATGATTTCAAATTATGAAGTCACTAATTGAGAAAAATGTGTATCTGTGGAAGAACAAAATCCTCAACCTCAAATTACATTATTCATAAAGTTCCAATTCACCAAGGGATGTTTCCACCAATCTTGACTCTCATACCTTGACTTCAAGGGCAGCTTATTTCAAAATATCCAGAGGGTTTATGATGAGTTCATAAAACTTAGACCATGATAGGTTCCTTAATCAAAGATGGAAAAAAATCAATGTAATTGCCATTAACTCTGAATCACGTATTTCTCATTTGTATGGAAAAATTAATTTATCTGTATCACAAAGAGAGAAGCTTTTATAAATTCGTATCCATAAATTTTCCTTCATTTACAAAGAATAAAGGACCTATGCTGTTCTCAAAAAACTAAATTCTAAATATTTGTATGGAAAGATGAATTTCTTGAAATGTCATACCTCTAATACAATCTCTGTTAATTATTTAAAATAATATTCAACTTTGGAATAATTGTGCTTCGAATGCTCTTGCTTTCCATGCAGAGAGCATGTGCTGGATAATCATTCACTATTAATGTATCAGTAAGGATTCTGGGATTCTGTTTAAATGGAAGGCCAATGAATGCCACCCCAGCACAACTTGTCCCACCGACAAAGAGAATTTTAAATTTGCTTTAGATCTAATCTTCTATATTTACTTGTAAAACAGATAAACTGGATTGTGCCAAAATGAAGGAATCGTGTTTTAAGTATGATGTCGGTTCAAAAGAACAGAAAGACAAAATTATGATTGTGTACTTGGGCTATTGTCTCCAGTATACAATCAAACCCAAATTTAACTCTTGGTATAAAGGGAATTTGGAGGTGTAATTAAAGACTCTAATCAGTTGATTTTATTTAAAACATTTATCCTGAATACTTTGGTGGTCTGAATCTATAAATTGGAAGGCTGTATATGCAAAACTTAGTTTCTTAAAGAGAGAGATGGATTTTTGCTTACTAATGACAGCTTTGATCTACGAACACAGGGTCCCATGTACTTGTGGTCATCCTTCCTGCCTGCCAGTTTTATGGATTCTGATCTTATTTATCTAGTTCTTACAATTATGGAGTTCAATTCCTTGTAATAAATCTACTTGAATAAATCTCAATCCCTTGCAATAAGCCATAGGTATGTATATATCGAGGTATATGTACTCCTACTGATTTGGCTTCTCTAGTTGAACCCTATCTAATAAATATGAAATCCATAGTACATTGTGATGCAAAATTTACTCTCAACATCTATAACATTTATTCTAAAGCTAAGTGAAGCCTATATATATATATATATATATATATATACATAGTTACACACACACACACACACACACACATATGTCTTAAGGTTTGCCTTTTTACTGGGGAAAGATATGCTAAAGTTTATTAGTTTATTTTAAACTCTGGCTTTTGGTATATTTACACAAAATTTAATCAAATCAGTTAAAGAATTTTGAGGAATACTGAAACTAATCTCCTAATGTAGAAATCAATGCCTGAAATCAAATTTTGATTATCAGGATGAATTAAAAGACAACTGCAGATGGTAAAAAAACAAAAACAAAAACAAAAAACACAATTTGAAAAGACAAAAGATTAAACTACTACATAAAATGGTAAATCCATGTTTGGAATTGAAACAATAAAATGTTCACACTTTGTCATATCCAGTGGCAGTAATTTAATTATAAGGTTTTTTTTTTGTGGGTACTGGGTGTCGACCTCAGGACCTTGCGCACCAGCAGGCGCGCATGCCACTGAGTGATATCACCGGCCCTTTTTTCCTATGTGGGTTCCGAGAGTCGAACTCGGGCCCTCGTGCTTGCCAGGCAGGTGCTTACGCCGCTGAGTCATCTCACCAGCCCAATTATAATTTTGATTACTTCAAATAACTCATACTCACTTAAAAATTAAATCATAATTTTGAATTATCAATATGAACTACAAAAATCATGTACCACTTTTCATTTATAAGATTAGCAGGGCCGGTGAGATAGCTCAGCGGCATAAGTGCCTGCCTGGCAAGCTTGAGATCTCAAGTTCGACTCCCGGTGCCCACATACGTAAAAAGGGCCGGTGATATTGCTCAGCGGCAGGGGCGCCTGCTGGCACACGAGGTCCTGAGTTGGACCCCTAGTACCCACAAAAAAAAAAAAAAAAGATTAGCAAAGAATGAAAGCATACTGATACATTGTATCAGTGAGGGTAGTAGAAACCTGATAAACTTTATTGCCAGCAAGTGAAAAGAATTCACTGCAACCTATTTGGATGCCAATTGGACAGAATCATGCAAAATGGTAGTTTAATATACACTATGAACTGAAAATTGCATTTTGGACATGTAGAAAAATACACATTTTGAAGAAGACAAAGAAAAATATGTTTACCACAGCATTACATGTGGTAGCATAAAAATGGAAATAATTAAATGCCATTCTTGTAGTGGTGACTAAATAATATCATCTATAATATCTTTAAAACTGTAACTTGTGTAATGAAATTCTTAATATTAGTGTAGACTTGAACTTGAAATCTCTCCCTAGAGACTCTATGTCCCTTCGATGACTAACTTAACACTTTGATTCTCAGTCTTATTTTTTTCTTTTTTCTTTTTTGGTACCAGGAATTGAACTCAGGGCCTCGTGCTTGCCCAGCAGGCACTGCAACACTGAGATACATTCCTAGCCCTGATTCTTAGTCTTTATTTTCAATTTTGTTTATATTTGAACTGCTAGTTAGGAAGTACAGGACAGTATTAGAAGTCACGAGTTTGTTTTAAAATAAGTGATCTAATTCTATACTGTTTTGTTAGTACATCCTTCTTATCTACCAGATCCTGCATATTTTCTCATGTAAATATACACATACGCACACACACACACACACACATACATGCACACACACACACACACATTTTTTATTAAATAGACTAATGTCCCTTTTAATGAGAATGTAGACAGTTCCAAGTTTTCTTTCAGTGGATGCATCTTACATTCTTGCTGAAATGTCTATGGTGTCATCTTGGTTTTGTACCATTACGGATAAAAATGTGATGTCCTCATCCCATCTCCACAAAGTCCACCTTCCTGGATCTGGAGATGGATTTAGAGGGGAGGGCAGGGAGAGGAAGAGTAAGTAAAAATGATTAAGATGTGATATGTAACTATACCAGTTTCTTAGGATATATCACAAACATATACATAAAGAAGATATAAAAAAAACTAAAGCAAAGAAATTAATATAATTTGAACAAAATTTAAATAAATTAAAAATAAATAAATAAATGTTTAATTTGTTTTCAAGTTTCTCTCATTTGTCTTGAAATAATATTTACTCAAAATTTATTCAATCAGCAGATTCAGAAGTAATTTATTCCTTTTAGTTTCCTGTTGGAATTGTATTAAAAATATGTATGCTAGTAGTTTTGTGTTTAATATTACATGCAATTTTTGTCATGTTAAAGGATAAAAATATTTCTACTGTAATAGTGAAAGTACAAATTATTTTAAATGTAATAAATGATAAACATTAATGTAGTATCTGTGAAGAAAGTAGCAGCTTATTAAGTCTAATAAAAATTAGTTTGATGTGCTAAAAAATGTATTCTCATAGATACTCCCATTCCATTAGAAAACAAGTACATATGCTTCTTGAGGATTTAAGTGGGTTATAATTGTATTGTCAAAACTACTACACCCAGGACCTAGAGAGAAATCATAGGCGCTGAAGGTAAGGGATAGGAGCTACACTGTGCTTGCTGATGTTTTTGTGCTCTGGGCTTGAACTTGTTGCTCAGTGTGATTCCACCTGATGTACATGGCTAAGGCTGCTATTCATGCAGCACTAAGAAAAAGATGTAAAGAAAATTGCTTGTTTTTATATATAATTAGTAGGCCAATAGATCTCATTCCTCAAATATAAAAGGTAAGGGGTGTTAATTCTAAGGTAGAATATTTCAAAAAGATGGTTAGCTTCATTATTTTTTCATAAACAAAACTGAATAATATTTTGTGATTTTGGTGAAAGAAATTCTTTGTTTAAACGGCCAAAATACTTACCAATATGCTTTATTCTTCTTTAATTCTATTCCAGGATTGCTGCTATTAATAAAGTTAATATAGAATAAATATATTAACATTACTTGAAACTTGAAAAATTCTACATAATTTACATAATTTCTCTAGCAGTTCCATGTTTGTTTACTTAACTTATGTCACATTCATGTGAATGAATTTAGTGTTTGACTTAATGGAGTTCAATAAATATGTAAGAATTAAATTGCTGTAATTAACACAAATTTGAAATAAATTATTGGATAGTGCTAAACAGCATTATTCACAAACAAATTTAATTCAACAAAAGATGAATAGGAAACCACCAGTGATAAAGACAGAAGAGCGATGTAATCATCATTCAACAAAGCCAGCGCATCAGGAAGAAGAGAAAATTCTGTCTCAGAACCAAAGGCTATTAAGGCATGTGTGTGTATGCAAATTTCTTCTCTTCTGAGGAAGCCTTTAATTGCACTCATTTAACAAGCTAGACCAGAGATTTCACATTTTTTAAAGAGAATATATAGAAACCCTTGTGTGGGAAGGTGACCTTTAACTAATTTTGAAATAAACATTAAAAAACATTATTCAAAACAAAACAAAAATTGTTTTGAGCAGGTAAACTGTCCACAATTAATATTAGATTACTTCATTTTTAAATGTCAGCTAAGTCTTTAAACTTACTCTTTTTTGTGTGTGTGTGGGTACCAGGGGGTCGACCTCAGGACCTCGCGTGCCAGCAGGCACCCGTGCCACTGAGTGATATCACCGGCCCCTTTTTTTGTATGTGGGTTCCGGGAGTCGAACTCGGGCCCTCGCGCTTGCCGGGCAGGCGCTTAAGCCGCTGAGCCATCTCACCGGCCCTAAATTTACTCTTGAGAGAGAAATGTATGAATGAGAGTTATTGCATCAATATTGCTTCTCTGTATCAATTTAACAACACATTAACAATAAATGTGCAGCTGCTATTAGTAGTTACAGCCTTTGAAATCCATTGCTGTGGAAAAGTTATTGAAGAATTTAATCAAATGCTAAAAATGTAGCCTTGGCCAAGAATGGAATGTAATTTATATTCTTGAAATCAGCTTCATGAAATACTGTAACTCTTTTACTGACTTTGTTTTCTACTGATATTATATAAGAACAATGATACTCAAGAAGTTAGAGCTGACCTTTTATTTAAAGTTTTTCATCAGAAAAAAGAAAAATATTCATTTACAATACGTATAAAGAAATAACTATCATTCAAACTCTTTAACTTCAAAATCCAAAAAGTTCTTTCAAATAAAGGAGCTACACTAATCATGTAAATTAGCTGGACCTAAAAATTCAGTGATTAATAGAAACCAGAATTTCAAATCAAATCCAAAATTAAGATTTTGTATGGTATTTTCTTTTACTCATTTCATTAAATGACCCACTATTAACAAAAGGAAAAATGTTAATCATTTTTCTGCTTTGATATTAATGATGTTTGTTTTCTTTTATAAAAGTAAATATATGTTAATTGTATAAAGTACAAAGGAGAAAGTAAAAACCCTTACTCCTACCATCCACAATAAAACTCATGAGGAATTCTATTTTTTCACTTCCAAATACACCCACAGGAAACACACATGTATTCAGTTTTCTGGCCAATTCTTGCAGCACATATAGTGGAGGAAACTCCTGACATAGGATTAATATTTTATAAATGCTTGTTACATTGATGTCGTGAATTGATTAAGGACATCAAACTTTAGGATACTTATATCCTGGCCGTTGTATGTCCAGTCATACAAAATGGGCTTGAAGGCATAGAAAATGTTTGAAAGGCCTCGAATGACATATAACATTATTTCTTCATTTAATAATCACAACAATCATAACAAATGTCTCTATACCAGGCTTGAGTTCAGAAAAGAGCCCAAAATACACTGTAGATCTACTGTCTGTATTACTGCACATTCTGTTATTCTAACAAAATATCTAAGACTCAGTGATTCGTAAAGAAGAGAGGTTTAGCTTAGGTCATGGTACTAGAGATTGAGAAATCCAAGTGCAAGGTGTAGGCATCTGCTTAGCTGTGGTGAGGGCCTCATGTTGCTTCAACTTGTGTCAATTGGAAGGGCAGGCAGGTGCATACAAAAGAGACAAAACATATCTTGCTTTATAACAACTCATTCTAGTGGTAACTAATCCATTTTCTTGAGACTGAGACCTCATTCCCTTAAAAGCCTCACCACCATTCAATGTTCTTGCATTGGAAAATACATTCAACATGAGTTTCAGAAAGAATAAGCCATACTCAAACAATGGAAGAGTTCAATACTTGGGGGTTTTTAAAATTTTAAATGTTTATATAGACTTCCAAATTTTTTCATAAAGGATGTGTGCCTGTTTAAGTTTTTTTTTTTTTTTTTCCTAACAGGGCTGGAAAATAAAATTTCTTGAATGTAAGAAAAAAGAATCTTCTCCCCTGTGTACTTCAGTTTTGTTTACACAGTTGGGTTAATATTACACCTAACTCGAGTTATTGTAAATATTAGATGGGGTGATTTTTGTAAAGTGCTTAGCTTTGTGTCTAGCACAGAGTAAGTGCTCAATAAGTGGTAGTTATCATTATTATTTTCAGGTGATTTATTAGACTTCTACAACTAATTATCAAATTATATAGAATTGGTAGAATTGTACTTTCAGGCATGAGGGAATCATATTCTTTAGAAAACTGAAATTCTTGGTGTTTCACAACTTATATGCACATTACTTGCTCCTGTTACCTAAAAATTACAGTACTCTCTAAGAATAAATGTGCTCTAAAAACTTTCATTTGAAAACTGGTCCTTATCATGTGATGATGAAGAGCATTTGGTTTCTTGAAAAGAAGCTGCTGTAGGCAGCATCTGGGAAAAAAATCTTCAATCGCATTTCTGTTCTCAAAGGCTTGGAAATGTCTCTACTTTATATTCAAACTTCAGTGAAAATTTTCTATTATAAACTTCACATTGCCAGAATGTAATTCAAAAAGACTTAAGTGTAAGGTTGAGAAACAAGTTCGTATATCAAGTCTAATAATTTTCTAATATGCAAACAGACATGTGATAGCCCTAAAATACAAAAATTTCTCTGAAAACAATTTTTCTCTTCGTTTTTTTCTTTACAGCTCACTGAGAGTGGCACGTGTTTAATTATTTACTTTGTATCTAAACATGTTAATGTGTTTTCCTAATAATTATTCCTTACTGGAAAAAAAAATCTTCTGCCATAGCCTTCAGAATTCATTATGGTATAACGATACGGCATATTGACCACACATGGTCAAGTGTGTTAGTGAAATCATCCTGGAGCAGTAGTTGCATCCAAGATTATACAGGAAGATTCTTTATAATCCAGGTTGTTTAATAGAAGAGACCACTCTAGCCCCAAATATACAACCATACTAAAAATGTTTGACAGAGTCTTGTAACTTACACTGGAGCAACAATTTCACAATGTACTAATCAACCAAGGAAAAATAAGAAGTAAAAATCTAACACAGCAGAAGCAGAAAAGATTCTGAAAGGAAAAATCAAACAAAAACTCTAAAACCCTATAAAGCACATATCAGAATGCATACACATGTAAACAGTTGGATATTGAAAACTGCACCCATATCTATCCAAAAAAGAGAATTGATAGACTGACATGGAAGACCTATGGGGAAGTTATTATTTTCTGTGCTGTGTTGAATATCTGTATAATAAAAATTTTAGACTATTCATGTTTTCATTTTTAAAAAAGCATTAATAATTTTGATTATTATAGCTCATTTCATGTGTCTATAAAGATGATAGCTATGTGATTTTGATACAATTAAGAGTAAAATTAGTTATTTGCCAAAATACCTGCAAGATTTTTCTAGTTTATAGTTGTAATCACCAACAAAACTACCTTTGTAGATTTTAAAGATTGTATTTATTATCAAAGTACTTAGTTTCTAGAGAAAATTGTAATTACTAGTGTGATCATTTCCTATAGTCATTTTGGGTAATAATCTTAAATGAATAAACAAAAGAGCTATATACTATGCCTTGAAGGCTGGAACCCAGAACTATTTAATTTACAATCTATCTGCATCCAACTGTGATAGTTAAGGTAGAGTGTCCACTTAATTAGTTAAGGAACGCCCAGGGAATTAGTAAGACACACTTGTGGGTGTGGCGGGTAGGGCATGGAGGTGTGACCTTGAGGTGTATATCTGGTCCCTTGCCCTTTCCTAGCTCCTGCTGTTCCACTGCTCTGTTTCCTGAGCACCAGGAAGTGAGCGACCTTGCTTGCCATCCCCTTCCTGGGAGCCAGCCAGCTGTGGACTGGAATCTCTGAAACCATGATCTAAATAAGCCACTTCCTTCTTATTTTTATTTTTATTTTTTTGTGGGTACCAGGTGTCGACCTCAGGACCTCTCAAGCCAGCAGGCGCCCGTGCCACTGAGCGATATCACTGGCCCTTTTTTCGTATGTGGGTTCCGGGAGTCCAACTCAGGATCTCGCGCTTGCTGGGCAGGCGCTTATGCCACTGAGCCATCTCACCGGCCCGCCACTTCCTTCTTTAACGAGTGGTTTCCTGCCTTTGGTCTCGGCAAAGAGAAAGCTGACTCATAAACCGGCATATTACCAAGTAAATATATAAATGCTGCCTAATTGAAAAAGTGAATTATATTTTTCTTAAAGAATTACGGCATTTCTTTTATAAGGCTATTTTACATATGCTCCAGGTCATTATCTGACAATGTGGTTTCATTACGTCTTAAACATTCTGATAGTAACCTAAATGATACAAATAATCTAAAAAGGTAGGGTGTGTAGTTGTATTTCTTTGTAGTTTAGGCTTAGTTTCTTTAGTGTTTTGATATTTCTAAAGTTTATGTTTCAAAATATATTCTCCACTTCTCCTTTCTCTGTTCTCAATTTTATTCATTTCCTATATTGACTGCCTTCTTTTCTAACTTCCTTCTTCCTAAATTTTCTTCTTTCCTCTCTGCTTTCCCTTCTTATTCTTTCTCCCCTTCTCTTCTTTCTATGACAAAATTTAATAATTTATAATTGCATTTACATTAAACTATCAAGAATTGCTAGAAAAAAGAGTTTTATATGTTAAAATTTTTTAACTTGCTCATACATTCAAATTTGCAGTTCCTATAAGGTATACAATAGTGCCCTCTATTGCCATTTTTTTAAAAATTTACCACACATTTTTTTCAGGATCTTAAATTTCTGTCAAGTAGGAACATTATTTCAAAAAAATAAAAGGCTATAAAAATATCTCATCTTTTAAATAAATATTTTATTGGACATTTTTGACATTTCCCTGATTATATTGTCATATTTATGTTTTTATTACTTGAAATTAATCAGTGCCTACCACAGTCAGTAAAGATTCTTGATAATAGAATTATGAATTAAAATCAGCTTCAGAATGACTAAAATTGATGAATGTACACACTAAATGTGTTGGTTACTTTTCTCATTGCTAAGACAAAATACTGACACCCCAAATTAAGGAAGGAAAGGTTTATTTAGCTCAGTTTGTGGAGGTTTCAGTCTATACTCAGCTGGCTCTAAGACAGGGTGGCAAGGCAGAGGGGCAACAGTTCATGACAGCAGAAGACAGCCACCTCCAAAAGCCCACCCTCCCATGACCTCATGAGGCTTTGTAGGGACATCCAGACACGAACCATAACATTCTGCCTCTGGCCCCCCAAAGACTCATGCACATCCCTTTATGTGAAAGGCATTTAGTTTATCTCTAAGAGTCGCCAACCTCCTAACAGTTTCAGCATTGCTGAAAAGTCCAAGTCCCAAGTCTCCTCTGAGATGTAAGGCAAACTCTTAGCCGTGAGCCACTGTACAAATGAAAAGAAAGTTAACACTTCCAACATTCAATAGCACAAGATAAACATTTCCATTCCAAAAGTTACAAACAGGGGGATATGAAGGAATGGGACCAAAGCAACTCCAAAACCCAGCAGGACTAACATTAAAGTCCAGTAATTCCATGTGCAGCATCTGAGACAATCTGCAAGTTGTGAGCTCCAAGTGGCTGTAGCTCCCATAGCTTCTCTCTGGGGCTGGCTTTGCTCCCTCCTTTTGGCTTCCTCAGATGTTCCATATTCCTGGCTTCTCCAAATTCCTTGGGTCTCCCTTGCACCTTTGGCTTCACTCTCACAGCTTCACACACTGCCCTCTTAGGGGCACACTGCCTGGCCTCCCAGGCCTCCTCTGAAATCTGGGTGGAAGCCTTCTTAACCCCACAACTCTTGCACTGTGCATGCACCTAAAACTAGTGCCATATGGATAATGCCAAGGTCTGCTGCCAGCTGGAGCAGTAGCCAGGCTTTCTTCTCCCTTGTCTGTAGGGGTCGAGTGCCTGGATTACTAAGCTCTGACCAGAATCTCCCATGCAGAACAACCTTACCATTTCAGTTCTACTTTTTCAGCAGGCATCTCTGAACCTTTCCAATCTCTTCCCACAAGCCATTCCCAAAAGCTCCTGAACCACATGGTCAGGTATAGTCACAGCAAGGACCCCACTTCTCTGGTACCAAATTCTATGTTGGTTACTTTTCTCATTGCTAAGACAAAATATCATAGTTTTTTAGTAATATTTTTCTCAAATTTAGGGACATTGCAAAATAATAAAGTAAAAGGGAAAAAGCAAGTTCTTTTATCCAAGCCTAAATTAATGCAGTAAACTTGAAGCTCTCATATCTAAGTAACTAAGGATTTCAATAGTTTTTCATAAAATGTCCTGAGACAGTCTGAAAATGAATTACTAAAGGGAATTTTATTACCTTAACTGGATAAGATGCAAGAGAGTGTATGGGTAAAAGTACACTTGATCTTAACCAAAAAGCTGAGAAGGAATTGAGAGAAAAATGAAATAAAATAATTTATGAATTAGGGACTTAAGTCTATTAAATAAATGTATTGGAGGCCAGGAACATAAGTTATTAAACTAAGAAAGACATTTTGAAAGTAATATCATTTCTTTAATTCAGTTATGATAGGTATAAACAGTGAAAACTAAAATGAGTCCTAAAAAGAAAGATAGAAATTGAAGAAAAGAGAATTCACTCTAGCTCTGTATGAGCTACAACATATCTTGGAAAGAAAAATTTAAACATTTCATTCTTATTGACAGATTTTGAATTAGTTGTAAACTCTGTGGAGAAAGATCTTCGTGTTGGGGCCGGTGAGATGGCTCAGCGGCTTAAGCGCCTGCCTTGCAAGCGCGAGGGCCCGAGTTCGACTCCCGGATCCCACATACGGAAAAGGGGCCGGTGATATCGCTCAGCGGCACGGGCGCCTGCTGGCGCGCGAGGTCCTGAGGTCGACCCCCCGGTACCCACAAAAAAAAAAAAAAAAAGAAAGATCTTCGTGTCATCATAGACAGATCAACGAAAACATTTTCTCAATTTCCTTCACATTTCAAACCTCATCATAAGCTGAAGATCTTCTGTGCTGTTTTTTCCATGTTTGTAGCTCCTGTTAACTTGGTACTTCAACACTTGCCCTACAGAGACTGCACAGGTTTTTCACTGTACAATATGGAACTGTGTCTGAGGTACCTCGCCTTGGTCTCCTGCTCCCTTTGTCATTAACCCTTCATCTGATTTCTCAGGCAGTAAACAGGTGTGCTTTCCAAATACACATGCCCATCAAACAACCTCAAGCTCACACCCAAGCTACATTTGTCAACTCTCACACTCAGACCACTGTCTTCTGCTCTGATCAGTCCCTGACCAGCTACAAGACAACCAAGGCAAGCCCTCATGAGCACAGGCTGCTGAAATTATTCAAACCACCCAGTTCTGAGCCTGCTTACCTTGTCTCACCTGTTCATTGCCACAATAAAAGCCTTTGTCCACAGTTCCCCAACTTCCTCTGCCTGCTGATTCACCCTGGTACTTCCTGATGTAGTTTGTCCCTCAACCACAGGGGCATGGCTTGTGCTCTCCACTTGGGAACTGTGAGTGACACACTGTTTAATGGTCATCATCTACTGATCTGTTGGCTTTGCTGTAACTTTAAATTTTCTTTGAATACACTATTTCAAAACACAAGCCTCTCATTTTTTACATTTTGTTTTGCTTTTAGTTTCAGATTAGAGGATCACAGGTAAGAAATACAGATTTAGATTCATTCCTTTTTCTGTAACTTAATGTCACTGTTAAATCACAAAAGCCAATTTTTTTTTTTTTTGTGGGTACCAGGGGGACGACCTCAGGACCTCGTGCGCCAACAGGCACCCGTGCCACTGAGCGATATCACCGGCCCCTTTTTCGTATGTGGGTTCCGGGAGTCGAACTCGGGCCCTCGCGCTTGCAAGGCAGGCGCTTACGCCGCTGAGCCATACAAAAGCCAATTTTTGTACCTCAGGTTTTCATGTCATGGGGTGGTCTGTGTGTGTGTGTGCGCACACCTGTGATTTTTTTGTTTTGTTTTTTCTAATGCAACTTGTGGAACAGAGTCTGAAACTGAAAGGAAAATAATATATATGTGTAAAACTTGCTAGATTCCTGCTTCTTCTTTAAAAGTTCAGATTAGGCTAAATTTTCTCTAATAGCTCTTTTCACTTCTAATGGCTCAAAAATTGTTATGCATCATCTTAAGTCATAGAATATTAGAAGCAATATCTGTAAAAAGATCTTAGCATTGTCAGGAAAATAAATGAGGTATAACTCAAAAACTATACAAATCATTCACAAACAACTTGAATAGCAGTGAAGATTGATCATAAAGAGGAATGTATTTCTATAAGCAAAGGTTATAGTGTATGTGCACAGGCTCTATTTAAGAGGCCAAAAAACTCCTAATTCTTTAGAAGTGAAATCAACTTCCATACTGCCTGTATTATAAGATGCTTTACATGTGAATTTCATCATGCACATTTTATCATCCTCATTAGGTTGCAAATTCTGGAGGAAGATAATATATAGCCTTATCATTTATTATTTTTATTAAGCAAGTATTCAACATTTACAGTGGGATAAATATCAATCTAAGAATATTGATAATTAAATGAGGTGTGATCCTGCCATATTCCTCTTTAACTTTTAAAACATCCACAGCAAAGAATATAAATGGAGGCCTACAAACTGTATATGCAATTATTTAAAGTTATAAAATCAGTCAAATGTTTTATCTTCTATTTTCTTAAGAAACCTAAGAGCCACAATTTATTTAAATGCTCAGATTTCCTTCCCACAACTTGAGGAGTTATTTTCACATTCCTTAAAAAGATATCTTCCACATGCTCCTTGGAGTGCACATTCAATACTTTAGTCCAAGCAAACATACCTATGAAGGGAACCATTTGGGTCCTGGAAATAGGCTCAGTGCAGTTTAGACAAGAAATCCCAGGAACCTGGATAACTGGAAGGAATAAGAGGTGAGTTCTGCACACAGAACATCATCTGGCCTTGAAGACCTCTGACCCTTGAAGAAGCATTCCCAGTGGACCCTAGTGAAAGTGGTGGATAAACAGTAGGGCACACAAATTAATGTTTGGGGAAATCTGAGAGAAAATCAACACCCAAAGATGATTTTAATTATGTTTTTCTAAAAAAGAAATTAAGAAAAGTAGATACCAATAAAAATTTTATATCATAATAGAAAAGAAAAATCAATGGAGTACATATATTTGGACTCCACTGCATCTTAATATGTGCCAGTAGAGATTATATTTTTAATGCAATGGGACAATTGCTTACTAAATATCTGTAGAAGAAAAATAACACATTTAAAATACCTACTTAACACTTTTTTATGTTTCTGAAACATAATGGTTAGAACTAGGAATTATATCTGTTTGTGCATGGCAACAGTTTTCACTTTCATTTTTGAAAAATATTCCAGGTAAATTTAAATTGAGTGTTTTGCATAATTCAGCTATTCATTCCATGTTTTTGTGGCCTGCATAATTTTTTTCATGTGAAACCTGTTATCGTTCTTATGTCTGTTCTTTTATATATATATTTTTTTTGTGGGTACCGGGGGGTCGACCTCAGGACCTCGTGCGCCAGTAGGCGCCCGTGCCGCTGAGCGATACCACCGGCCCCTTTTTGGTATGTGGGTTCCGGGAGTCGAACTCGGGCCCTCGCGCTTGCCGGGCAGGCGCTTAAGCCGCTGAGCCATCTCACCGGCCCTGTTCTTTTACATTTATTGTCTTTCTTTTGGCTGATTGCAAATTTGTCTCTTTATCATTGGTTATTTGTCATTTAATTATGACTTGTCCTTACATGACTTTGAGGATATGCGCTGGACCTCTTACAATTTGTTTATCATTTTCATCACATTTGGATTTTTTTTGTGCTGATAGCTTCAAATATTTGTCTGTCCTCTCAACCCTCTTCTGATAGTACTAGAAATGGTAAATATAAATATATATATCATACATATTTATGTATGATATATGTAAAATGAATTTATTAAAACTCTTCAGGAAATAAATGTTTACTGCAAAATAATACAATATTGTAGGGCTTTTAGAGATATAAATAATATGAATCAAAAAATAGTTCTGTGAAGAAAATAGGGTACACTGGCATACTGATCAACTCATCAAAAGACAAAGTATTCCTAAATATTTATGAACATAATGAGAAAATGTCAAAATATATAAAGCAAAAAGTCATACCTGAAAAGAAAAATAGGCAAATATATAAATCTGCTATTGTAGTTGTAGAATTAAATACCCTTCCACAATGACTTGTAGAACTAGAAGACAGAAAGATTGCAGCTTTATAAATTATAACATAATCACCTTTATCAATATTTGGAAGACACTCTAACAGCAGCAGAATATGCATTCTTTACAAGTACATATTGAATATTCATCAATATAAGCCATACTTTAGATAATTATGCAAGTTGCAATAAATTTAAAATAGTTTAAATCAAAGTATGTCTTTTGACCACAAGGTAAATTAGATATTAGTAATTAAAGACAGGTATAAATTCTCCATGCATCTGGCAATTAAGTCCTGGGTTAAAGAAGAAATCATAGGGAAAATTTAAAAATATTGTTAATGGAATGAAAACACAACATATTAAAATTTGTGTGAAGTTGTCGTGTCATGAAGTACACTGATCTTTTCTTGTGCATTGTGTAATATTTTGTAAATCCAATCCATTACATTTCCATTTAGAATACTGCATTTTTCATCTGTATGACTTTTTCGGGGGATTTGTAATAGGCTTAATTTGTCTTCTCATTGTGCTCATATTTTACTTTACCTTCCTGAGCATACGAATGTATTTACAATAGCTATCTTAAAGTACTTCTTGAAGGAATCTGATGGTCACCATCCTGATCATAGACTCCTCTAAACCACCCCCTCTGAGCACACCTGCACCTGGAGACTCATAATTCTGTCAACCCTGCTACTGACAGTAGTCACCACTCCCTGCACTTTCCCAAGCCTTATCCTCTCTCAAGCCTTGTTTTTGGCATAGCCACAATCCCCTTTCACTGAACTCCTCCCTCCCCATGACCCTGTAAAAGACCCCATATCCTGTAGGAGAGTTGCTGGTCCAGTCTCTAGTACCAGCGGTCCATCTCAGGTTTGTTCTGAAACAAAACTGTTCTGTTGAGTTTGTACCTCTGTTTCTTTTCCTTTTTCTTAACATTTCTATTTTGAGTTCCATATCCTCTTTGCTTATTCATATTTATACTAATTAATTTTTTTGTTATGTGTCAAATTTTGTTATTTTTTATAACCTTGATAATTTTTAAAGTAAGTACTAATATTGGGACTTTTATCTTTTGACTGCAGTGTAGAGCTGTAGTCTTTTATACAGCATTAGTTTCTATATGGTTAAAGTCCTCAGAACTGATTGGAACCATCTGAGCTAGTTTTAGGCTTTCCTACAATGAAAGATGAGTAGCTTTTAGTCTGGAATTAGTTGAGCCTCAAACTTAGCTGAGAATTCTACCTGATGCTCCAAGTTCATACACTATTTATATTATAGCAGGTGAGATCACAACTAAACCTATCTCTGAATTTGAAGAATTGTTCTGTATTAAAATCTGTCACTAATAAGTATAAAAATTCTCAAATCAATGTTCTAAAATTTTTAATTTAAAAATGGAAAAGGTATATTTAAATATGCTAATTGTAAAATAAACATAAGAAATGTAATAAAGTTCAAAAAAGAAGTGAATAAAATATAAACAGCAAATAAATACCTGGTTCTTTTAAAAAAATCAGTAAAATCAATAAATAGACTGATCAGTTTAAATACAGAGAAGACAGAAATTTCCCATATGAGGGTTAAAATTTGAGAATCACGGCAGATAGTATGGAAGAACTGAAAAAATGTTTAAGAGAACAGAATATAGAAAATGGAAATAAGTATATGTGAAAAGTTTAATTTTAACAAAATAGTAAGATAATTCATGGAAGAAAGAATGAATTTTTCAACAAATGCTGCAGAAATAATTAGATATCCATATTCAAAGGAAAAAAAGTTAGCCCATCCCATATCCAAAAATATACTTGATTTAAATTAAACATAGAATTCAGAGATAAAGCTGTAAAACTTCTAGAAGAAAACAACAGAAATATTTGCAGGTTTTTTTTCACAAAGATTTCTTAAATAGAACACAAAAAACATAAACGAAAAAATGACGAACTTCAAAATTAAAGCAAAATATACTGTCATCACAAGATCCTAAGGAAAAGAAAAGATGAGCCATCACTGGGATTAAATACTTGCAAACTGAGAATTCAGCAGCAGAATTTGAAGTCAAAATGTTAAATGTAATTCTTTACAAAGACCTCAGATGAAAAAGACCTACAGTAAAGTGTCTAATGTTTTGTGGTCCCTGCCTAGCCTCAGAAAGCTCATTCTTACACATACGGAAACTACTACTGCGCCAAAGTCTTGAAGGGACCCCTCTGCAGATGTCTGGTTCTGTCCTCGCCCCAGCAAAAAAAGAAAAGAATTCTAGCCATCTTTTCCCCCATGTCTTGGTAATCTCTGTCAGCTCAATTTACTGAGACTCTGGCCTCTGTATTTTTCCTCCCAGTAGTTGTGGAACTTACAAACACCTCCTGCAGAGGTAAAACTCAGTCTCCTTTCTCTCAGACACCAGGCTCAGTACTGTCTATTGTCCAGTGACTGAAAATTTTTGTGTTCTATATGTTCCACAGTATCCAATGGTTTAAATAGAAAGGGTACACCTGGACCCTGTTACTGCAGTTGTTCATAAGCTAGGATCTTTAAGAACAGATTGAGAAATAAATATTAAAAGTCAAATATATTTTTATCTCTGAGTTTCTGATAATCTAATAAAATTCTTTTAAAACATTAAATTTTGGGCCGGTGAGATGGCTCAGCGGCTTAAGCGCCTGCCTGGCAAGCGCGAGGGCCCGAGTTCAACTCCTGGAACCCACGTACGAAAAAGGGGCCGGTGATATCGCTCAGTGGCACAGGTGCCTGCTGGCACGTGAGGTCCTGAGGTCGACCCCCCGGTACCCACAAAAAAAAAATAAATAATATGAAATATTAAATTTTACTTTGGAATTAAAGCATGTTTAAGAATCATGTGTATGGTGGTTAATCTTCATTGTAACTTGCCTGGATTAAGAGGCTCCTGAGGAAGTGATTGGACTGTGAGTGTGCTGACCTCATCACTGGCTAAACCACCTATGACTTCATGGCTTAAAGAGCTGCTAGGAGTGGCGCCAAGCTGCATCATGGGGGCATGACCTTGGGAAATACATCTCCTCCCTGCCCCCCTTCTCTCTGGCTCTTTACCTGCTTTCTGTATCTAGGAAGCCATGAGGTGAGCAGTTTTCCTCTATCCTATCCTTTTACCATGGTGTTTCCGACTTGGAGCCAACTGACCAAAGACTAAAACTGAGAAAGAAAAGAAATCTATCTTCTTTTAAGTAATGAATATCAGGTATTTTGTTCTAGCAATGGGAAAACTGACTGTGCTCATTCTGTTTTCCTGATGTGAGAATTCACCATTATAAATTTCCCTCTTAGGACTGATTCCTTGCATCCCACAGGTTCTGGTATGTTGTATCTGAATTTTCCTTTAATTGTAGATATTGTTTAATTTCTTCTTTAATTTTCTCTGTGACCTATGGTACCTCACAAGGGTGTTATTTAATTTCCATGTGTTTATGGAGTTTCTGTGGGGTTTTTTTGCCATTAATTTCCAATTTCATGACAGTATGGTCAGATAATATTCATGTGATAATTTCAGTTCCTTTGCATTTTTTTAAGCATGTTCTATGGGCTAGTATATGGTTTATTTCAGAAAACATCCCTTGGGCCGGTGAGATGGCTCAGCAGCTTAAGTGCCTGCCCGGCAAGCGTGAGGGCCCGAGTTCGACTCCCGGAACCCACATACGAAAAAGGGGCCAGTGATATCGCTCAGCGGCACTGGCGCCTGCTGGCGTGTGAGGTCCTGAGGTCAACCCCCCGGTACCCACAAAAAAAAAAAAGAAAACATCCCATGTGCAGCTGAGAAGAATGTGTATTCTGATGTTGTTGAGTGAAGAACTCTGCAAACATCTACTACATCCATTTGTACAGAGGTTTGTTTCAGTTCTGATATTTCTTTGCTAATTTTTTGTCTAGTTGATCCATCTGTTTGTGACATTGGGGTAATAAGGTCTCCCATTACAATTTTGTTATCGCTTATTTGATTTTTTATGCCTATTAATATTTGTTTTATACAGTTGTACTCTCATATTTGGTGCATATATATTTGTGATTATTATCTGTTCCTCTTGAAGTTTTCCCTTAACAAGTATGTAGCGAGCTTCTTAACCCATTTTATCATTCTTGGTTTGAAGTTCACATTGTCTGCAAACAGAATAGCTACCCCTGTTTTTTCTGGGTTCCTGTTGAATGGAGTATTATTTTCCATCTTTTGACTTTCAGTCTATGAATTTCTTTTGGAGTTACATGTGTTTCTTGTATTCAGCATATTGCTGGATCTTGTTTATTGATCCATTCTGCCAGTCTGTTTCTTTTGATTGGTGAATTGAGACCATTTACATTGATGGTTATAACTGGTATGTATTGGCTTATCCTTGTCATGTTGTTTTCCTGCTGTTGGTTCCCTGCTTTTCCCCCTTGTATAATTGCTTGCCCTGCCTGGTGGTTTCTGTTGTTATTCTTGGAATTGTGGTCTTTTTTATATCTCTATAGAATATCTTTTATTACACTTTGTAGGGTTGGTTTGGTGGTCATGAATTTCTTCAGTTGTTCTTTGTCATGGAATTATCTAATTTCTCCATTAATTTTGAAAGATAGTTTTGCAGGGTACCTCAATCTGGGTTGGAAGTTGTTTTCTTTCAGGACTTGAAATACTTCACTCCAGGGGCTGGTGAGATAGCTCAGCGGCATAAGCGCCTGCCTGGCAAGTGCGAGGTCCTGAGTTCGACCCCTGGTACCCACAAAAAAATAAATAAATAAATAAATAAAAATAATAATAAATAAAGTGAAATACTTCACTCCAAACGATTCTTTACTTGAGTGTTTGTGTTGTGAAGTCTGTGGTGATTCTGATGGACTTGCCTTTATAGGTTATTGGTTTGTTTTCTCTAACACCTTTTAATATTCTGTTCTTGTGTTGAATTTCTGGGATCTTGATTATTATATGCCTGGATGTAGATTTGTTTTGGTCATAGTTAATTGGAGTTCTATATGCCTCACTTATCTTTATGTCAGATTCTTTTCCCATGCTTGGGAAATATTCTTCTATTACTTCTGCAAATAGCCTTTTTATGTCATTTGTTTTGATTCCTGCTTTTTCATTGACCTCAATCTGTCTTATATTGTATTTTTTTTGCATTGTCTTGCAGCTGTTAAATTATTTTTTCCTGATCCCTTGCTATTTTTAAGAGATCTTTCCTTTCATGATCACTACCTGTGATCCTGTCTTCAAGGAATGAAAGTTTATTGTCAGTTTTGTTTAAGTGGTTTTGCAGGCTTTCAATGAAATTTTAATTTCCTGGATATCCGTTTGAATGTATTTCATGCATTCTATTCCTTTCCTATATTGGGCATTCATGGTTTCCATCATTTTCCTATGCTTCTCTTTTTTTTAATCTATATCAACTCTAGATTTGCTAAGCAATTCCTTCATTATAGTTGTCATTTCTTTTTTTTACCTGAGAAATTATTTCTAATTTGATTTCCTCTGTAGCCTCATGGATTTGTTTCTTTATTTCAGTTGCTATCATTTCAGAAATTCCAAGTGTGTGTCTCCATTTTCCTGTCTCATTGTCTTGGACTTGTTCTGGGTGGGCTGGAGGTCTGAGGCTGCATTTTGCTTCTGTGTCTTGTCTTTTTCTATCTTTAAAATTTTGGGGTTTTTTTCTGTGTTGATTCTTGTAAGTTTTGGTAGTAGGTAGCTTTATCACTTGTAGCAAGGCCTCCCTAGCAAATGTGTATTCTTCAGGGATGTCTTCTGTGTGTAGGATGTTCTTGGTTTGTGCCTGTTCCAAGATCTTACCTTCTCAATTTATTAAGAGTGAGATGTGGGTATCTGTTTGGATCTGTCCACAGTCTTTTGGTGCTGGGCTGTCATGAGGTTGTTACCCCAGAGCTTCCCAGTATTGTTGCAAAAGGGGAAACATCCAATTGCAACAGATATGACATCCTAGCTAAAGTAGTATAATTAGCAATAACAGTAGCATCATGTACAACTTAGAAACTGACAAACTGTGGTAACTATTAATTTTGTACCTTAAACCATAAAAGAAAAATCTTCAGTTATGTAACAAAACTCATCCTATTTTTCGAGCTTGAATGTAAAGTATTTCCCCTTGGTAGAGTGGTTTTACCCTGTTTTGGGGAAATTTAAGGACAGTGGATAAAAAAGAGATAACTGAAGAGATATAAAGTAGAAGCAAGGTTGGAGGACAAAGGTTGGATGATCATGTAAGCTTTAGGAAACTAGGGAAAACGACAGAAGAGAAAAAATGTAGAAGTAAGCTAGGGATTATTGAAGCTAGCCTGAAAAATTAGAGAGACTATTCACTCATATAAAACATGATTAAATCTAGAGATATAATTGAGGAAAGGGGGAAATAAGGTGAATAGGTTAGAACAAAAATATAGGTATAAGACAAAAAAAAAAGAAAGAAAAGAGAAAAGAAAGAAAGGAAAAGGAAACAAATCAGCAAAGAAAGAACAGAAATAAAATAAAATATAATAAAAAACAAAATTCCTCTGGTGTCCACTGAGAGCCCAAAACTACTGGGTAACACTGCCAAGCCCATAGTAGTTTGTGCTGCATGTAAGGCTGATCTTGGCCTCCAGATGTGGGGTCCTGGGGCCAGGGTCTTAAGCCAGTACTTTCTGTATGTCCCTTAGTGGCCTGTCCACTCTTTAACCTGTTTCTCTTGGCATCACTCTCCCAGTTGCTGTGTTACCTTCAGACAGAGACTGGGAGCTGCTCCCAATCCCATGCACAGTTGTCCCCTTCTGGTCTTTGCTCAGCCTTCTGTGTTCCTCTTCCACTGGTAAGTCTCTCTCCTCTCAGGTTGTTTGTTGCAGCAGAGTGGTTGGGATACTGGGTTGTAGTTTGACCCTCTGCTCCTGCAGGTGCCATCCACAGCTGTTCAGTACCAATTCTTACTCCTGTCCCACAGGGGGTGTGCTAACTTCCCAATCTTTGCTTTACAAGGTCCACCGCCATCACCACCTGCCTCTGTTGTAGTCTGTAGCTTCATTGGGTGAGGTGGGGTGAGGTAGGGTGTTGTGGGTGTCTTTCTGATCCTGCCCCTAGTGTAGGAATATCCCTGGGCTGCACAGTCCCTCAGTGCAAGAGTGTTTAATTCCTGTGCCTCTCTAGCCACAGGTCACGGGGGAGTAGTTAGCTGTTCCATTTACTACACACTCCTATAATCTTTTTTTTTTTTTTTTTATGTGGGTACCGGGAGTTGACCTCAGGACCTAGCGCTTGCCAGAAAGTGCTTGTGCCGCTGAGCAATATCACCGGCCTTTTTTTTCCTTTATGTGGGTACCAGGAATCGAACTCAGGACCTCGCACTCGCCAAGCAGGTGCTTATGCCACTGAGCCATCTCACCAGCCCCACTCCTATAGTTTTTAATCTTGTGCCTAGATGTTACAGTTAGTTTTCTGGTGCATAAAAGGAGGGGGAAGAAAAGAAAAGTAAAAGAAAAAAAAAAAAAAACTGGCCAATGGTTGCAGTTCACTCCTGTGTGTGCTGGCAGAATTTACTGCTGGGCTGCAGCGTCCTCTGTTTGGAGTAAGGTAAAAGAAGCAGGGACCTTATATCCCAAGTCTACCCTGAGTGGCTTGATTTAACCACACTATTTTAATATATCCATTTTTTTTCTTCTTCTTTAAAGCTATCTAGTATGGTGGGAATTCCACCTGTGACCCAGGGGCCCACTGGCAGCCAGGGGGGCTGGCTGGCTATTTTATTAAGTCTTCTATCTATGTTTTGCTTGATCTATGAGCAAGATTGATTTTCAGGTTGACTTTGGTTTTAGGATGCATTTCCCTCCCCTTTCTTCCAATTACCTGTGTCTTAAGTTGAATTTCTCTGAGTAGCTCTGAGTGAGTCTCCTCCTCTATTTAGCCATGTTTTTTCTGTAAGAAGCTTTGAGGAAAGCAAAAAACTGAATATTCTTATGTAAAGTTCAAAACAATATCAATTTATTCCATATACCTGATGTGTGTATCATACATTTTAATTGTCTGCAAATATGCTTCGACATTTTGTAAGATTCCCATAAAGGCATGTTAAGTCACAGAGACTATCCTGGTTTCTGTAAGAGTTAAACTCTAAAATTAACTGGACACTTTATGTAGTCTAAAAATTATCTCTGAATAACTGCTGTTCAAGATGGTATGTATGCCTGGTTCTTTGTGTACACTGATAATAAGTGAATATATGGATGTCATAGAGAATTTTTGCATTTTATTAAAATGCCTTCAAGGAAGATTATTCATCATTAGACCTGTTAAAACTTAGAAACGCATTTGTGAAGTAAATTTTTCTTCTGTCTTAACTACTTGAAAGATACTTTGAGGCTCAGAAGATATATTTATCATTAATTTAGTCATTAAAATACAATTCCTCTGTTCCTTCTCTTGAAAAACAATAGTACTCAACAGGTACTTCACTATAAGCTGTTTTTGCTGTTTTTTTAATATTTAATATTACATCATCTAAAATTATTGAAGACACATAACCAACATTTGTTTGCTTCCAAATACATGACCATATATTACAGGCAATTCCTAAATATATGCTTTTATCGGTATGTGAATTGACCTGAACCATATACAACACTGCATGAATGTGTATACTCACAAACATAAAATCATACATGGAATCAATTTTTGTCACAGATAACTAAAAATGTTCATAGCATATTCAAAATGCTGTATTCTTTTTTGGTAAATTTTTAAAAGTTCATGCAAAACTTGTTTGAAATTTCAATTTTAATTATGATAACATATCAGCCCACAAGATATCAAATGCTATGAGAATTTGATACAAAAATGATATGCTGATGGATAGTTTATAAAGCTCTTATGAACATACTTTCTAGCTTTAAAAAAATTTAAATTACATTTGGTAGGACTTGAACATTACCTATAAATAAATTTAAAATGTCTCAACAGTTTCAAATTAACAGACTTCTTTAATATTATCATCAAATACAGAAAGTCTCCTTACACATTTTTTTTTTTAATGTTGGTACTGGGAGCTGAACTCAGGACCTTGCGCTTGCCAGCAGGTGCTTGTGCCACTGAGCGATATCACCGGCCCTTTTTATCCTTTATGTGGGTACCAGGAGTCGAACTCAGGACCTCGCACTTGCCAGGCAGGCGCTTATGCCACTGAGCCATCTCACCAGCCCTCCTCATACATTTGATGTATAATGTTTTACTCAGCAACTTAGTTTAATTTTCTACCCCACATTCACAAAGGCAAAACACACTGGATTCAAGACCGTGTGGGCCCTGTTCTCATTTAAAATGACACTTACTAAGCAGATCCAGGAGTTCAGGATAACCACACTTAATATACAAGCCCTCCTTTTACTTCAAGCACACACACACCTACACCTACACCTACACCTACAACAAATATATAAACCTGTGTCAATTCTTTAATTCTTTAACTATTATAATTGAGCTGCAAAATGGAGAACTTTTCACAGAAAGACAGCAAAGGGAAAACAATGATCTATTTTCAAAGTTATTTTTTTAAAAAATAACTCATATCTTTGTCTAGTCCATTGATGGGTGATGGGGAAGGAGAGCATTGAACAACAGCTTATCACATATGTTAGTTTTGCCCATCTACTGAGCAGCTACTACCTGCCTTGAAAGATTTGAATTTCTGTACACCGTGAGGTCTGTGTTGTGTACTCAGGAGTTCAGAAGACTTCATTCTACAATTTGATTCTCATTCTTTCCTCTGAACTGTTTGATATTGGTTGTATAGGTGACCTAACTGTATAGTGTTACCATAGCCCACCAATTATTTTGTACTTGTTGCTTTTAGTCTTGCATCTTGCTTTCTCCAAGGGGCCACATGTTTTAGCTCTGCTTTTAGGAAGATGTCTGTAAAAAGTCTCTGAGTAAAATATTTGTCAGTTCCCTTTTCTCCCTCTTCATCCCCCTTCCTGATGTTGTATATTTCACCTAACTAGAGTTAAGTGATTTGTATTCAGTAACCACAAAAATAATTTACAGTTTATTTTATCTGCACTGAGCTTCATTCATTAAGCATACTTTATAAGATGCTGTCTTGATCCTCAATTAGCACAGTACATTTCCCCTGGGAACTCCCAAAATGCTTTCCAGGGTTTACATTCTTCTTCGCTTTAACACTGGAAGTTTTCTTTATTCATTTATTCCATAAATATTTATAGGTTTACCAAGCACTTGCTACTTTCCAGATATTGTTCTTACACCTGAGTTATATTTGTGGGAAATATATATATATATATATATATATATATATATATATATATATACAGTTCTTCCCTCATAAAAGTTTAAAAAGTGTGCCTTTCAAAAAATATTGATACTAAAAAATAAATGAAAGTAGAGGATAGAGGGATTGCTAGTAGCTGAGATAGTATTTAAAAGATTGGTTATGGTGGACTTCATTGAGTTGGTGACTTTTGAGTAAAGATTGAAGGAGAAGGAAAGAAAAAGTCATTTAATACCAAGCAAAGTCCCTGTGGCAAGAGAGGATCACTTGAATATTGGATTCAAGCTTATGTAGAAGGGAAGGAAAGGAATGATCCTGGAATGATCAAATCTTCTAAAGTTGTGTAACTCATTATAATAACTTTGGCCTTTCCATGGGTATGATGTATTTTGAATGCAGAAGTGACATTTTATGACTTACATTTTTTAAAATTTCTCCTTCTGATAATTTGAGAAGAAACTATATGAGGACAATGGTTAACACAAGGAGACTATATAGGACACTCTTGTAATTGTCTAAGTAAGATATTATAGTAGCCTTTCCTAGATAAGGTAATAGAGGACAGGATGAGAAGCTATCTCTAGATTTCTAATACATGTTTAAGGTATGAAGATACGTTTACTTGAAGGATAAGGTGATACAGGTAAAAGAAAGCCAGGAGTCAAGGAACTCGCCATGGCTTTTGCTAAATAATTAAAAGATGGAAACACAAATGGAACAATTTTAGAGGGAAGTACTGCCAAGATCTTTGGACATGTTAAGTGCACATGGAAAAGCCATATTAAGATGTTGAGTACAGGAAAGAGTTTCCATAAAAAGAATGGAATTGGCTTAAATTGTCACATTTATCTAAAATTTGAAGACATGAATGTGCTCCAGTATGTCTGTTTCATATGTGTATAATTCCAACAGTGTATTTTCTAAATATTAATAATATTAAATGTTCATAATAATAAATAAATTATCTTAGAAATAAATATTTTTAGAGAAAATGTATCAAATTCAGATAAATAGATAAAGGTGATCCATCATCTAAAAGAATATTAGATCCATAATCTAAATAGTACCTAGATACCCTCTGTAATATTTTATATAATCTATAAATACAGATTTATTGTCTAATTTTCTTTTTCTAATTGACACAAAAGTTACCTTGACTGAATTATAGTTCTTTGTATACCTGAGCACTTAACTCACATTGCTTATATTTTTCTGTGTCCTTTTTGCATCTTTTACAAAGTTCTTGTAACAAAGTAGCCTAATGTAATTCACACTAGTTTAAACAAAACATATTTTTAACTGGAAAACATCTGGTGATACAATTGCTGTTTTAAGTGTATCTGCATCCAGGAATTCAGAGAAAAAATGGTATACATCTTTCAGTGTCAGTCTGAATGATCTGCATTCTCTTCTTCACAAGTTGTGGGTAAGATGATAAGTGGCAGAGACATATATCTTCTTAGTTTATCCATCTCATTAGAAGACAGTTTTCCTTAAAAGAGAACTTTTTAATTAATCTAGCTAAATAACTTACCCTAAGCCAAATGTTGTGGGCAGAGGGCTGGACCTCCTGACTAGTTAGAACCTCTCCAATCCCCTCCGCCAATTTGCAATACAAGCCTAACACTGATTTATGCCCTGTAGTAGTCTATTATAAAAATATTTTAAATAAACTGGACTGTGTTAATTTATTTTTATTGTTATACTATGAAATCACTCAAAAGAGAGAAGTCTTCACCCTCAAATGTCTTACTCTTCCATCAACCAATTATTGGTGATAGAGTTAAGGAAAATAATAGGTACCAAGTCATTTAACTCTAAGATGAGGGGCTTACATGCAAGTGTATCAACAATTACATTGTATATAAGTAGATTAACTTTAATCAAATTTTAATCAAGAATTTGCCAGGTTGACTAAAGAGGTATACTTCATAAAGCTGCAATTATGTTACAGCTAAAAAAAAATGAAAAAAAGATTTATTTTTATTTTTTATCTTTTTATGATAGTAATATTGAACCCAGAGCCTTCACACGGGGCGACATCCCCAGCGCCCCCCCCCCACCTTTTTTATAACTTTTTAAAGATACCTCTCACTAAGTCACCAGGTTGCCCAGGCTACACTCCAACTTTAGATCCCACTCCTTCAGCTTCCCAGAGTGCTGGGATTACAGGCATGGGAGTAATCCCTGACTGAAAAATAAAAGACTTTTTAAGTAAACCATAAGAAAGGTGGAAAGGCTCTATTAACTTCTGAACAGTGGACTACAATACTAAAATATTACTAAAGATACAGAGAGATGTTCAGCAATGATTAAAGTGTCTATCAAAAAGTCATAATAGTAAATTTACATGAGTCTAATAGCATATCGTTAAGATATATGAAAGAAAACCAGACAGAACTACAAACAGAATAGAGACATTGACATTCATGAGTAGAGATTACAATATTCTTCCTTTCTAAATTGACAGAAAATTAAACAATATATCATTGAAGAAATTAAAGACTTTAATTTCAGTTATTAGAGGTGAGGCAATGCTATATTTATTTTAATTTCTGTCTTCTCTTGTGGTTTTCTTAATGGTATAATTTCTATATTTATGTGGTTTAAAACACTTGTATTCCATTCTGGCCTTGTTGCTCTGGCTTATATTTTTGTACTAATGCATACTTAATATACTCAGCTTTTGCTGTAGTTTTGTCACTAAGTTCTCCATTGGATAGAATTTATTCTGTGGTACTTTGCTAAAATTCACATATGTTTGTAGTACCCTTATAAATTTGAATGACATGTTTATACAGACATAAATTTCTTACTTTTCATTTTTCCTTGCTCCTTATCAAATATTGTTCCAAAGGTGTATGGTGCTGAAGTTTGAAATTTTTTAACAACTGATTTTGTATTATTATATAGTAAGAGTTTTGGTACATTTGCTTCCCTTTTTAAAATGTATTTATATGTGAAGTATCAATTTTATTAGAATATAGTTTTGTACTTTTTTGTGTCAAATTTCCCTGGTGTACAGTGTATCATTGCAATATATAAATTTCATTCTTCTTTGCTTCAGGAAAGTTTTCTTGAGTTACAGTTTAAATACTTGCTCTAATCCATGTTTTCTGAAGTGAAGAATAGAATTTCTCTTCTGGGTGCTTGTTATCTCTCTATATTTTTTCAGAAATTTTTGTTCCATTTAATCTATTTTTATTCTTTTTGTCTACTTACTATGCAAACCAAAAATGTGCTTATTTTTTATTAACTGAATTTTCTTCTTTTTCTTAGCTTCTTTCTTGAGTTCTAGATTTCCTTTTTTCTACTTCTCTTGTCTGATCTTTGTCATCTGTCTATGAACAAATATGGTTATGTTTTAAAAACGTGTCCATATTCTAAATGAACACAATACATGTGTCTTTATAAACATCATTAAAGTTTATACTGTATTTTATGTTGAACTTTGGGCTTACAGTTCTTTATCTATTTTCTATTTCTCCGATTATGCACACACACACACATGAAAGTTTGAGTTCCTTACCATTGTTTCTCGTGTCACACATTTTTACTTCTCTGTGCTTATCCTTGCATTTATACACAATTCTGAGTTGGATTTTCAGAAAGCTGTCAGCTGCTAGGGGAATGGGGAGGGATCAGAACTTTCCTGTAGCAGCCACCTTTTCTATTCTGATACTTGCACCCACCTTGTGCAGCTTCATCTCCGCCGACTCCCGTATTGGAACTGACTCTGGAGAATTTGGACACCTGGTGCTGACACTGTAGCTGCTTTCCTAGGTGATTTCATCTCTAGGACACACAGTGTACTTTCTGCTGGCACATTATGAGAGATATCAACTCTGTCTCTCAGGTATTTCCATTCCTTTTCTCTCTATCTAGCTTGTTGGTTTTATCCATATGCCCTTTCATTTAGAAAAAATATCTATTAGCAGTTTCTGAAATTGAAATTGATTATCTCTACCGCATTTTTTGTTTCTGTAACAAGTGGACATAGTAGAACCAGATAGGGTTATAATGAGATTTAAGTGATCTCTTATTTGTAAGTCACTTAGCAAAATACTGGGATAGAATAAAGCAATATTTAAGCACTTGATCCATTAATGGAAATAAATTCACCCACTAGACCCTCTCCTCATTCCCAACCCTTCCTGCAGTGATGCCATCGCTTCCCAGATGGGATTATCTAGTCTCAAAGAGGTATTTTTTTGTTTTGTTTTGTTTTGTTTTGGATAGTAGTCATTTATTATTTGCAATTCATAGATTTTTTTTCTACTCCTGCTTTTACTAAAAATATATTTTGTTTCCTTTTCATTCTTACTTTTTATGCAAGGGTTTCCTGGGTAGAAATAATGCAGGAACATTAGTTACTGCCAACTTACAAGTTTGTAATCGTGTGTAGGCATTTCTTTCACAAAAGACTGAATTTCTACCAAATGAGGTGGATGTGGAAATGTACCATTTTACTTTCTTGTACCATCTTTTTTTTTTTTTTTTGTGGGTACTGGGGGTCGACCTCAGGACCTTGCGTGCCAGCAGGCGCTTGTGCCACTGAGCGATATCACTGGCCCTTTTTTCGTATGTGGGTTCCAGGAGTTGAACTCGGGCCCTGGGGCTTGCCAGGCAGGCGCTTATGCCACTGAGCCATCTCACCGGCCCCTCTTGTACCATCTTACTTTCTCTCCCTTTCTCAGGCATCCTGAGGCACAGGCCCAGAAATTGGATAAATAAATCTTGCTTAAATATTAATATTAAAGAGATTAATAGGAGAAAGAACGAAAAATGTTTTCAAACCTTAAACAGAGTAAATAAATATATTCTCTAAAAAAATCTATTTGTCCCGAGCAGGGCATTTTCTCAATATAACAAGACCCCATCACCTGCTCCCTGATTGAACATCTCCCTCTCCTTCTTAGTATTTAAGCACAGCCATATTAACCCAGTGGTCTAAAGTAAAAGAATATAACACAAACCATTTTATTTTGTTAAAATATAATTTTTCCTATAAAAGAGTGAAAACTATAATATTTTTCCTAATACCCAGGTAGCAGCAATGACATTTTTTCCCAAGTTTTGTTTAGCAGCCCAGTAGGGATGCAGCAGAAAACAGTGTGAAAATTAACAGAAGCCCATGAGGCTCATTTGCACACACCCACACACAGAAAGTGCAAAAGTTATAAATTTGTAAAATTACAAAAACAGGGGTGAGACTACATTTTAAAAATCAAAGCATTTGGAAAAGAAACAAAATAAATAACAGAACTCATTCTACAGAAGTGAAACTTCCTATGATCCCAACAGTGCTTATCATTATTAAGGTTTTGTTCTGTACAGCTGGTAAAGATGAAGTCATGTTTTATTTTCAATGTCAAAAAACACAACAAATCACGGGGCCCTGTTGCTTTGGAGTGACTCAGAGCTTTTGCCACATCCAAATGAATGATGAGGCAAATAGAAAACCCAAATGTCAGCTCATTTGCTGATAAAGCTCAAGGGTATACACTTACTCTCATTTAACACTCCCCCATTACCTGTACCAAGGATATTTTTGAGTTTATAGACTGTTAAGGACAGAACACTAATGCCAAACCCCAATTTATATGTTAAAATCTTCCCCCTCAATGTGAGAGTATTAGAGATGGGGCTTATGGGAGGTGATTATGTCATGAAGGTTGAGCCCTCATTAATACGATTAGTGTCCTTGAGATGAGACCTCAAAGAGCTCTCTACAGTTTTCTTTTCTTCTGAGGCAACAAGAAAATGGCCACCTCCAAACTTCAGGCAAACTAAACCATGGTGACATTCTAATCTTGAACCTCCAGCATCCAAAACTGCGGGAAAAACGTTCATGTTGTTTAATAAGTTAGCTAGTCTTTGTCCTTTATTAGAACAACCCAAGATAAGACACACACACACTAAGAGATAATTACCTCTTTAACTCAATGGGTGGGAAGACGAAGAAATATTCTGAAACCCCTGTGTTTAGGACTCTTGATGAGTTAAGTCCACTTAAATGGGAAATTGGCACTAATCCCTATTGGTTACCCATCAAACAAATTGTTCTTCTGCTACAGGTTGAATAAAATACAATACAGCAAGGGATAAGAGGAAAGTTCTTACCCAAAGAAACCAGTGAAACAAGAAGGAAGAATTTTCTATTATATGTTTTCTTTAAATCAAACTTAAGGATAGGTCTGCGGAAACATAGGAAGATCATCCCACTTAGATCTTGCCTTGGCAAGGGCATCAGCCACCATCACTTTTTTTGTTTGTTTTTTTGCAGAATAGATAGAGGAGTAGGAAAGTTTTATACTGGTGAAAAGAGGGAAGGCTTCAGATCTGACCTGACAGGATGCTGTTGTTATGGAGAAATGGCATGGCCTAACTAGAAACAGGTAATCTTATGTGATTGCTCTGGGAGAGTATTCGGCCTTTTCTAGGGAGGAAGAACAAAATGCAGAAGAAATTGTGCAAGTTGTCTGTTTAGCAATGACTGCAGTGGAGGCTGTGGTCTGGCTTCTTCAGCTTCTTCCACAGGGCAGAGCTTCCTTCTGGAAAAAAGCCAGAAAATTAGAAAGCTGAGGTCATCTGTATAATTGCATAAGCTGAAAATGAAATCCACCTAGATTGACTGTGAGGTTGACAGCCCATAAAGGAAGGGTGTTCACTGAACAAGCTGAGCAGTGAAACAGTCATGCTGATGCAGAGAAAATGATATGCGTTTGTCTCTGAAAACAGAATGGGGCAGTGTTATTATACAGATTACTTATATAATAGTATCTAAACCCAACGGTTTCAAGAAATTGGTATATTTGCCCAACTTCCTCCCTTGAGTTTTGAGCATAAGAATGTAAGTTAGTTTCACCCCATTCTGGGAAATTGGGTACAATATCCTGACTTTGTAAGAGGGTTGGGCAGAGGGGCCAGGATTCTAGTGGAATGCTATAAACCATCACAAAACACTCCAGTGAGTTATGTAATTACAGTATGATCAAATACTTAGAAAAAAGGACGTATGAAAGGAAGTGGCGTAGCAAACTAAATAGCAAATCTCATGTTTCTGAGTCTTTCTGTACCCTTTCTCTTCTTTTTTCTTTACCTTTTTCATTTCCTTTACTTATAGCTTCCCTTCTCTTTTCTTTTTTGATGGATATGTCACTGCTCCCCTCACCTCCCTTGCCTAAGTCTTCTTCCCCTCAATTTTCTAAGGAAAACTGGATTCCATCTTAAACAATAAAATTATGTTATTTTTGTTAAAGTTCAATTACCCCTGAAGGAAAACACTGTAGTCATAGTTCTCTAAATTTCTACTCACTTTTGCTTCTGGCAGAGACAGGAGGTTTAATAAGTAATGAAAAACTACAAAAGAATATATATTTCTCAGGAAGATTCAGCTAAAAGGTCTGATATTTTCTGTGAAAAGCACACGAACTTTTGTATTAAACTATTGATATATGTTCCACGCTCAAATTTGCAGTTGCCCTGGGCTAAGACTAAAATGAATATATAGCTTTTGGGGCAGCTTAGACTAACATAAAAATGATTTATGGCAATATGCCATTCGAACAAATGTCATAATTGCATTACACACATACAAGAATTTAAAATTGCTTTTGGTTCACAATTTTACTCAGTATCTTTCAACTCTAAAGAATGCTTGATAGTGACTACTTTCTCTTGACCTTTAATGTACTTTGCATTTGTCATCTGAAAATATGGAATTATCAAATATTGCTCTGTGAAAGAGAAGCCTTAGTATCAATCTTATACTCTTTTCTCACAAAAATGAAGAGTTAAATGTGGTCTTCATAGGTGTTGGATATACTTCTCTTTTAAAACATATTTGTATCGTCAAAGAAATCCCAATGCTTCTAATGAAACATTTGCCATCAACAGACACATAAAAGTGCATAGAGAAATAGGCAAATCTTAATATTACAGCATATTTCCTTCCTTCTCTCTCTACTCATTTTGTACTTTCTTTGTTGCTCTACATGTCATTGTGCCAAGACTAACTCAATTTTTGCTAATAATGTGTCATTGACATATTGATCTTAGGTAAAGATATTCACTAAAATAACTAGAATCTCTAGTTTAATCAAATTTTGAAACCCTATATAGGATGCACTCTTTCCATTACAGCATTTAGTGGGCCCAATACAAATTGAACTTCATCCTTTTTCACCTCTTCTTAACAAACCCAAATTAGCTATTGAAACTTAATCATCAGTATTCCTACCCCCATCTCAGAAATCCCCCAAGAAGTGCCTGTGTTTGAAACTGCTCTCTTATTCTGCTCTATTTCTTTTATTTTTATTTATTTATTTTTTGTGGGTACCAGGGGTCGACCTCAGGACCTCGCACACCAGCAGGCTCCCGTGCTGCTGAGCGATATCACCGGCCCTTTTTTCGTATGAGGGTTCCGGGAGTCGAACTCGGGCCCTTGCGCTTGCCAGGCAGGCACTTATGCCACTGAGCCATCTCACCAGCCCCTTCTGTTCTATTTCTATCCATCTGCTTTTCCCTATTTTCAAGTCTGATTCTGCATTTCAATGTACAGTCTCGTTTAGACTTGGCCAGCTTGATTTATTACAGTGGTGCTCCCAAAGAACAAGCCTTTTAATCTCTACCTCATGAGACCTTAGATTTAACCTCCACACCAAGTCCCTTCCCTGTCTACCCCTTGCGTTCCATCCAATCAAGTGACTCAAATATCCATCAGGTAAAGTTTTGGAGAAAGAATAATGCTAACGCACAAAAGGAAATAGCACCACACAAATTGAGAACACTTCTGCCTAAAATATGTATAAAAAATTCTTTAATTACAGTGGTATACAAAAGCTAAATCTCTGTGATAAGGAATAACAATCTGTTAATTCACACATAGCATAGTTCATTTTAAGAAGCCTCGTCTTGGTAACTGTGTCAGATACTGAAATTGGAAACAATTGAGGGCAATAAATGAGGAAGAAGGGGAAGTTTTCTCTTCTAGCAAACATAGTTCTTCACAAAGTTACACAGCAATTGCCTTCTACCAGGGGGCTCAGAAGAGCTGAAGGACATTCTCTGGAGCACCAAAAACATGGAAAATGTATGTAGAAGTTACGTGGAGAAAAATGCAGGAAATAGTAATTAAACAGGGGATTCTTTTTTTTTTTTTGTGGGTACCGGGGGTCGACCTCAAGACCTCGCATGCCAGCAGGTGCCCATGCCGCTGAGCGATATCACTGGCCTTTTTTTTTGTATGTGAGTTCCGGAAGTCGAACTCGGGCCCTCGTGCTTGCCAGGCAGGTGCTTATGCCCCTGAGACATCTCGCCGGGCCTAAACAGGGGATTCTAAACCAAATAAACATTAGTGCTAATTTGACCATCACGGTTGCAAGTTAATTAGTTTATTTCAATTTCATTTATTTATCTATAGAATTCTCAGTTTCTCATTGTTGTCAAATGAAATCAAGCATCTAGGTTGTATATATTTATATTTATAAAATATATAGTTTATATATTTTTACAATCTATAATAAAAATATTAAATTTTCATTCCAGCTGTGGCTAAACTTGCTATAAATTTTTAATTCTATCACTATGATAGAAAAAGAAGAGGGAATACCATTACAATTTGTCGGACTTGGCTTTTTAAGAATTTTTTTCTTCCCGTTGCTTAGAGAATAAAGATCATTGTATTAAGAGTAGAAATGAAAAATAAGACAAATTTGAGGTTCCCACAAATACCCCAGACTTCATCTTTTTATTGGTCACATTAATAATATAACTCCAATAACAGTAAGAAAACAACCCTAGATCAGGATCTCTGAATTTCATTGGTAGCAGAATTCCTAATAAACTAATTCCTTTTGTTGCCTTGAAGTTGTCACTAAATGTCTCTAAAATTCACTTCTCTAATCTACAAAAGATGAATGTCAATATCTCTCCGTCAAGGTTTTATGATCATTAAATGACAAAAATACGTTAAGATGCATTGAAAAGTAAAACATGATGAAATATCAAAGAAAATGGTTTGCTCTCATAGTCTACTGAGGACTGATGACTTTCCTCAAACACTTTACTTGTGAAATGCTGGGTGTGGTGGCACACGCCTGTAATCCCAGACTTGGGAGGCTGAGGTAGGAGGATCACCATGAGTTCAAGGCCAGCCTGGGCTACATAAGTGAGCTCAAGGCCAGTCTGGACTACATAACATGACCCTGTCTCAAAACAAAACAAAACAAAAACAACTTTACCTATAGAAATAGTTTTATGCAAATTACTTATAAATTTGATGCAGAAAACTAAGGCAATACATCTATTTTGTTGCATCCGGAAACATGGACCATAAGTCCCAGTAAACATGTCCCAGTAAGAGTTCACTAACCAAAGCCACCGCAGATCCAATATCAAGGGAAAAACAAAAGCGTGGAACTCTGAACATTCTAAGAAGGGCTTTGGGAAGAGAAAGGAGGGAGAGAAGTGGGCTCCATGGGAATCTCAACCACTATTACCAAAATTTTGTTACCAAATCTGTGCTTTGTGAATACTGCTGGTTACCTTGAATGAAGAGTTCAGTTTCATAACTCTTTGGAGCAAATCCCCTAGGTGAGTTCTTTATCTACTGAAAATGAGTTTCCACAGCACTCATTTTTCTGCAAAGCACTTATTCCCTTATTGGCTAAGTGCGCCACCTTTCACAGTAAAGACAAAGAATTGCTTTGCTTTCTGACTTTTCTCAAAGCCTTGGATTATTTGTTAAATTTCTTTTGCATTTAGGAAGGTGACTAAGAGCTTCTTTTATTGCATCTGAATGCAGGTGATATGTTATGCATCAAGGGCTTCATATGATACAGACAATAGAATTTTGTCAAAAGAAAAGAAAGCAAAGTCCATGGAATTTTTCTGTTGGCCTTGCATTCAAGTCATGTGAACATTTGTGAGCTGTAATGATTGTCAATTTAGTAGATTAAGAAATGCCTAGCAGACTAGTACAGCACTTTTCTGGCTGTCTCTGTGGGGTGTTCCCAGAGGCGATTGCCGTGTAGGTCAGCAAACTGAGCTGGGAAGGTCCACCATGATTGTGAGTGGCACCATCTAAAGAGGCTTGCAGTTCAGATTGGAATAAAAGGAGAAAGCTGCCCTGCATTTGCAAAGTTTCCTTCTGCTTGAGTAGATGATTCTTTTGCTACTGCCCTCGCTGTGTTCACCAGACTCCACCTTTAACATTCCAGTGAAGCTACACAGGGAGCTTCCAGTGAAGCTCCAGGGAGTATCTAGGCCTTTAGTTTAGGACTGGTGATGCAACTTTGATTCCTCTTGTTCTGCGGCTTCCTGCTTCTTGAACTGAGTAGCTACTGGATTTGCTGGCTCTCCTGCAGGCAGATGATCGCTGCAGACTATTCTATTCCACCTCTGACCATGTATAATGACTTTGTATAATTATATATAAATAATATATTTATATTGATTCTTTTCCTTTCGCAAACCATTACCAATTCATTGTTAACAAACTGTATATTGAGAATATTTAGTTATTATCTCCTGGCCATTAAGGAATTCATTAAGAATGAGACATTATTTCCAAAGTTTGAAAGGAGACCATGCCTTTATTCTCTTTGAAATTTTTTATTTTAACAATTAAGTCAGATTATTTTATTCCTAATCTCTCTCCTCATTCTAGGCATTTTAAATGTTATATATTCATTACTGATCTCTTTATTCTCTAATTTCTTTGTTCTTCCTGGTGTTTGAATTAAAATTTTATTTCTAGATTGTTCTGGTTTCCTCTGTGTTAAAATTCATCTTGAAAAATGTTACACTAATAAAGTGTTAAATACCATTAAAATAAAGTCTTGATAACTTTTCTTTTCTCAAATTAACACAATCTCTGAAGCTTCTGGTTGCAAAAATGCTACAATCATGGGTGATTTCTTCAGTACATGTATGCAGAGAGACTATATTCCTCATCATCTGGATAAAGAAGCACAAATAATTCTTTGATTTTCCTTTTTAGGGCAGCAAAATACATTGTTCACCTAAATAGTTTGCATAGTTTTCATATTTTTCTTTTAATCAACCAGTAACCAAAGACCTATGTTATAGATGAGTAGTTCCATTTTGTGAGTTTGTAAATTTAGGTAGTTGCATTGTTTGTATTCTTGACAAGGTGTACCACTTTCACCAGTTCCACAGTCATCTATTGAGTGCCCACCATAAGTGAATTCTTTTCTATGTGACTGTGAGATAGAAAGAAATTATTAAGGCTAAACTTTTGCCATGAAATATTTTTACTGCCTAGCATAAAAAACATAGATGTATGGGGGCCGGTGAGATGGCTCAGCGGCGTAAGCGCCTTCCTGGCAAGCGCGAGGGCCCAAATTCGACTCCCGGAACCCACATATGAAAAAAGGGCCGGTGATATCGCTCAGCTGCACGGGCGCCTGCTGGCACGCAAGGTCCTGAGGTCGACCCCTGGTACCTACAAAAAACAAAAAGTGGATGTCCATAAATTCCTAGACAACAATGAAAAATTTATTGCATGTTCTGACAAATACAAATGATATTTGGATAAGGCTCTGAAATAAAAGAAGACATTTGCTTCTAAAATTATTTAGAAAAGATTCACGGCGAAAATGAAGTTTTGACTGCATCAGCCATGACCTATATCTTGGGTGCTAATGAGCAGAGTAATAATAGAGAGATGGGTTGCTCAGAGAGTGGGTACAATATGAACAAATTCAGGGAGGCAGTGGAATGTCAAATATGGTCTAAGAGAGGTGAGCGCCATAGGCTGGGCAGAGAATAGAGAGAAGGGGGAGAGGTGATAATTCAACATAGTGTGTGAAAGCACAACTCAGATTTAGCTTACATTCATTCTAGAATTGAATGTGACCCAAATATCCCTGTAGCTGAACAAACAATTTGTTAACTCCTGAGTCCATAGGTATGTTATTTCAAGTTAAGCAATATCTTAAAGTTAAATGTTTTCATTTCTTTCCTCTTGCTTCTCCATATTGCTCTGATAGAACATGCACTTGAATCCAATTATGCCAATCAAATATATTGATGATACAGCTTATAACTTTGACTGTAAAAAATGCAAGCAATCTCCTTTTATAATGCTAAAGATTTCTTTTCTTTTCTTTTTTTCTTTTTCTCTTTTGGGGGGTACCAGGAATCGAACTCAGGACCTTGGGCTTGCCAGGCAGGCTCTTGTGCCCATGAGCTATATCTCTGGCCAGATTTCTTGCTGAATTGATAGATACATGTTTTTTTCCAGAACACAGTAATTGTATTTAAACAAATCAGTGATATTTTGAATTTAATGTGCATTGTTCCCTTCTTCCAGTTCAGTTTTTAAGATAATTCCAAAGCATTTTCTTCCTTAGAATATGGTTTGGGGTTTTTTATTTGTTTCTTTTGAAAGAAAACTGCTTGGTTAGTTGTATTTTGTCCCTCAGATTTATTATTGGAAGAAAAGTCTGAGATCCACAATTGGAGCAGTGGACTCCTTTCATCACTCCTTGCTATTAGTAGAAGAGGACTCACATTACAGAAGCCATTCTCGAAATATAGCATAAAATGTGATAAGTAACTAATCTTATCATTGCTTTTTAAGAAAACTATTATAAAAAATATTCATAGCATCACAGGAATAATTTTGTAACGTAAACAAGTACTAAGATTTCCCTGTGATTTCCTACAAAATGTATTCAGATCACAGGAAGTTATCCATGAGCATGCTTATATTAGGAAGCAAAAATTTTCTTTCTGTACATCACAATATTTGGCTAAACAAACTCCTGAAGTATATGCTAAAGTCTAAGAAAAGGCACAGTGTAGTCATTTAATAGAACAAATTCTCATTTATTTTCTTATCTTCCATGTGCATTTTTTAAACTTTATTCAGCTTCCCTACAATTACTTTCTATTAAACTATAAATATCCTATTTCTTTGATTCTTCAAATGGGAGGCTATTTTTCACACTAAAATCATTTGCAGAGGGAGCCTCACTTAACACTTTGCTAAGTCAATAGACAGAGCCAGTCTCATCCTCATCCATGGAATGGGCAGTTCTTTTAAAGCCTAGACTCTAGGCAGTGGTTCCTCTGTCATCTTACTGTATCATGGTGGGAAAAGGCCACAGTTTTGGTGTTTATTCAGGATTTAAGCTTCATTCCCTTAGGATGCATAACTCAGTCTGATAAAACCACCACAACTTCAGCACTTATACTTAACAACAGGACATGAGTTTCTCTTTATTTCTGACATTTAACACACCCACACGAAGAGACACTTAACTTTATCCAATTAAGCTTGGTCCAACATGTTCAAATATATTATCAAAAGTTAGCCTCAGAACAACTACATTATAGAAACTCTAACAAGTATTGGACAAACTAAATTATAAAACTCTAAAATATTTTTAAAATTGGACAGGAAGTTCTAAAATGAAAGCTGTTGCCCTGTCCCTACCAAATGCACACTGAAAAAATAAAACATATTTTAGAGTGTCTGTGATTTAGTTTCAGAACTAAATCACTATTGTCCTCATAGAAATTAATACATGAGCCACTTGATCCCTAGACATCTTGCCTTTTCTTGTGCTTCCTCTCTTGGCTCAGTGGTGATTTGAGTGTGTTGTCACCACAGGCTCAAGTTTCAAGTGGTTCCAGAAGACAATTGACTCTTCCTTTCTCAAGTATGGGAGCAACTCAATTATGGAAATATGGGAGTTTCTATTTCTTGAGATTAGTTCTGGTAGCAATTATTGTACAAGTCAGAGTCCTAGAAGGAAAGAGAGAACACATTCACTTTTCTCTGCGTAAGTTTAATAAAGAAACTATATAAAATTAATTGGTATGATTTAGAGAATGCTAAAAGGAGTAGAGAAACCCCTGAGAAAGTGATAGCAGGCTGCTAACATTCTTAGGCCTCCTGACAAAAGCCAAGACCCTGGTTAAAGAAGTAAAATCATCTCATGCAGTCAAGTTTGGGGGGAGATAGGAGAAATAAGCCACACACACCCTCCTCCTACCTTTTCCTTTGATGGAGTCCAGCTGGAGGCCAGAAGGCATGGTGGGACTTGACGCAATCTGCATACATCAGCATGTTTGAATCAGGTGAAAAGGTTGGAAACTGGATCTGGAGAGGGAGTAGAGTGTATCCAGCACATCTTGCCATTAAATCTGGATGTTCTCTGTACCACTGTGGTACATGAACAGACCATGAACTTGGTTATAATATTAACTGAAGAATAGGTTACATGAGCTTATGATGACTAGACCTCTTGGGAGGTCCATAGCTCCTAGCCATTTAACCCATCAATTATACAATTTTACTTCTTCATTATTACCTGGATGATATGTAGTTTATAGAACCATAAAACTGAACATATATGTGATTTCACTGTACAATGAAAATGTATTTATAAGTGTAGTTCCAAAGAGATGCATGACAAACTTCAAATTGATGGCTTTACGTGTCATGGTAACTGGTCCTGACATCTTGATGGCTCTCTTTCTACATACCTCTTTACTTGTGGTGATTTTTCTATGACTTCCTAGAGTCTGGAGTTTTGCTTTCCATTTGGACCTACAGAGTATGCAGGCTCCACCCAAAAGATGATATGAGGAGAAGTACTGAAAGTCATGGTGAAGGAAATCCCTCTCCATATGTAAATATTTGGTCAGTATATGATGTTGTATTTTATGTAAAATGAGAAATACCTCGGAGCATGTATTACTGATGCAAAAAGCAGAAGTTCATTAATTTTCTACAAAATTTTATGGGCAATATTTTAAACAGTAATAGTTGAGAAGGATTTTCTGGTAATATGGGGTCTACTAATGTGAAGAACACAATTCTTTCTGGAAGAGATAACATTTTTATTAGGTTTCAGAGTTAATGTCCTCTGTGTTCAAAATCTTTTAGAAATGTTCATCTGTTGATGTTAATCTGTAAAGACATTTTCATAGTTTATCTTTAAAAATGTTTTTGCATGCAGATATTTACTGCCAGATATTGATATCGTTTCAGAAGCATATGATCCTAATTGAACATATTCATTAATTTGAAGGCATTTATAGAATTCTACTATATTCCAGATGATATTGGTGTTTTAGCATGTTGTTACATTACATATTAATATGTTCCCAATTGAAGGTTAGATGAAAGTTCCTTAATTGCACATTTAAGTGGATTGTGAAGTATGCAATTTTTTTTGTTTTGCATTTGCATTGAGGTCAGAAATAGTGCTGGAACTATAGTTTGAGTTCAGAAAATATATTACATGCAAATGTATGTGGGAATAAAGATCTGATCTCCCATTTTAACTCCTAACAGCACAAGAAATGTATGAAGCTGCTTGACATGATTTGTGATTCAAACAGTATTTGTTGTTAAAATAACTTTACTGTACTGTAAGTTTCACATTTAGGTACTGTTTTTCCTTGTGATGTTAGGTTTAATTAACCAAGAGACGTGAAAAGGTGTCCACTAAAAGTTCATTTCCAAAATCTTTCCATGCTCAGTAAAGTGACTGAGGGCAATTCTTTTTCACATAAGTTTGTTCTTGGCCTTGAAGTCAAGAATTCACAATAAAGCTTCAAATTGCTGGCATAGATAGTAGGGAAAGCTGGTGCCTTCAACTTTTTCTGACGAAATTCACAGAACAATGGTTAAGTCCATGAGAGTAACTAAATTTCACTTTTGAAACTACTGTTAGTAAGACATGATAGATTTGACAATCTCTGGACAGTATCTGCCAATGACTACTATAATGACTATCTGCAATCTTTAAGCACCTTGTGTTTTTGTGAGCTTTGTTAATTTGCCCAACAGTCTTTCTTTTTGTTTCACACATATTTTTATCACTATCAATTGTGACATATCTTAGCAGATTTTACTTAGCAGATGAGTATTTTTTCAACTTCTTTGAAAATATACTTGCCTGTGGCCTATTCACAGAGATTAATTCTTCACTCACTTCAAAATCGCAGTTTTAATAAACAGTGACACCTGAGAAGTATTAGTCACACCTGTCACTGAAGCACCAAGGAAAACCACTGAAAATGATTTGTGTCATTTCTTACTTGATTGATGTTGCCCCCAATGTTTCAGTTTTCCTACTATTCATATAGGAAAGGTAATAACCTTTTAAAACTGAAAATAAATTTGTGTATATTATGGTGTTTACCATGTGAAAATAAATTATTATGTATTATGGTGCTTACCATGATGTTTTGACATATGTGTACATTATAGAATGGAATGCTAATTAATATATTATTATTTCACATCCTTATATTGTTATCATAAGACTTAAAATTTATTAATACTAGTAATTTTTTTTTAATGTGGGTACCAGGAGTCGACCTCAGGACCTTGCCCTTGCCGGGCAAGTGCTTGTGCCGCTGAGCGATATCAACAGCCCTTTTCTTCCTGTATGTGGATTTCGGCAGTCAAACTCAGGACCTTGCACTTGCCAGGCAGGTGCTTATGCCTCTGAGCCATCTCACCAGCCCAATACTAGTATTTTTAAACAAGTTTTTTTCTTTTTTTCTTTTTTTTTTTTTTTTCAATCTGGACACATTTCTGCAGCTTCATGCAAGCAGGATTTAATTAACCCACCAAAAGGAAACTGCTTCCCTTGCTTGAAAAACAACTGACCCACTCTCTATCTTGCCATCTAAAGCTCCAGAAAGGCTGCTGAGGTCTCAGTAGCAAGTATATCACATGCCAGCTCTAGTTTCATTTATGATTTTTACTTTTACATAGAAATTCTGCCATGATAATATATTCTGTAACACATTTACCTCTGTTAGCACTCGGAAGGCTTGCGAATTTCTAAGGCTGCAATCCAAAGGATCTGACTCGTGACAGCCATGTCTATAGTGGTTGCTTCAGAAACAGCTAAAGAAGTACTAAATAATGGGGGCCGGTGAGATAGCTGAGAGGCATAAGCGCCTGCCTGGCAAGCTAGAGGTGCTGAGTTTGACTCCCAGTAGCCACACACAAAAAAAGGGCCGGTGATATCGCTCAGCGGCACGGGCGCCTACTGGCGCGCGAGGTCCTGAGTTCAACCCCTGGTACCCACCAAAAAAAAAAAAAAAAAAAAAGAAGTAGTAAATAAATAGACCAAGTTTTTCTTTCTCCCTTTCGGTTTCTGCTACTTTGCATCAAAAACACTGGTGATAGCTAATATTTCTGTTTCAAGTAGTATCCTGAAATATTATATAATTCCACTCATATGAAATGTCTAGGGCAGAGAATCTATAGAGACAGAAAAGTTATTAGGGGCTTAATGCTGAGTGCAGAGAAATGAGATATTGGGAAATTTTAAAATTGACTGGTGAGAATTTCTTGTTGTAAATATACTAAAAAAATCATTGAATCATACTCTTTATAATTGTGATTAATACTTCATTCCTATTATATTATTTAATATATTTATTTTAGTATTAGTATATGTTTGTGATACATAAGGATTACATTAATCTTGGAGAATTGGTACATATTCATATTGCTTCTTGATTGAATTGTATCTTTTGAATGGATCTATTTTATGCTGTGTGAATTATATCTGGAAAGAAAGCATACAATATAATAAGAACAGATGTGTGGGGGCTGGGGATATAGCCCAGTGGCACATTGCCTGTGAGGTCATGAGTTAGATTTCTGGTACCAAAAAAAAAAAACATAGGTGTGTAAATATGTAACCTGAAAGTATAAAAATGATAATAAAATATGCTGTTTATGATAGTATAATTGTTTTAAGACAAATAATAAATGTTCTTAATACTGAAAAAAGTTGAGGAGAAAGAGAAAAACAAATATGGAACTCAAAATATATTTGAAGATGGGCCGGTGAGATGGCTCAGCAGCATAAGTGCCTGCCTGGCAAGCTCGAGGGCCTGAGTTCGACTCCTGGAACCCACATACAAAAAAAGGGCCGGTGATATCGTTCAGCGGCATGGGCGCCTACTGGCGCATGAGGTTCTGAGGTCAACCCCGGTACCAAAAAAAAAAAAAAAAAAAAAAAAAAAAATATATATATATATATATATATATTTGAAGAAACAATGGCAGAAATATTCTTTAAATTGTTATGAGACATAAACCTACAGAAGCTTTCAAGGGTCTAAAATAAATTCAATTAGAGTAAACCTGTGGGGAGTGGCTGAGCCATGGCTGAGCCAGAGGCGAGCCATGTAAACAAGTTGTTGGGACTAGAGCAAAGCCAGCCCAGGTGTCTGGCCTTGGTGTTCCTCCCTGTTAACTACAGCACAGATAGCTCTGAGAATGTTTTGCTTTCAGTGTTCTCAACAAAACACTGAGACCTTGCACTTTGGGGCCCATTGCACACTTCCCCCCTTTTTACTGTGTATAAATAAAGATGCTGACTGTGCTGGGTTGTCACTGCCTCTCCATAGAAAGGTTAGGTCCCACCCAGTTCCAGCTTTCCTTTTAGTATGTGTCTAGTTTTTCTTAATCTCCCATCATCCCCTCTCAGGACCCCACTGGCTGTGTGGGTCATGACATAAACCTAAAGAAATTCACGTTCAGACATGTCACACTCAAACTTATAAAAAACAAGCAATAGCAAAAATTCTTCCAATAAAGAAAGTTTTAGGGCCGGTGAGATGGCTCAGCGGCTTAAGCGCCTGCCTGGCAAGCGCAAGGGCCCGAGTTCGACTCCCGGATCCCACATACGAAAAAGGGGCCGGTGATATCGCTCAGCGGCACGGGTGCCTGCTGGCGTGCGAGGTCCTGAGGTCGACCCCCCGGTACCCACAAAAAAAAAAAAAGAAAGTTTTAGACCTCAGTGGTTTCACTGATAAACAGTATGTGTCTTAGACACTTTGTCACCATTAGGACAAAAATACCTAACACCCACATTTTAAATGATGAGAGATTTATTTCAGCTCATGGTTTCAGTTCATAGTAGACTGATTCCAAGGCAGAAACAGTATTGCAGAGGGGCATGGCAAAACAGCATAGCTGAAAGGCAAGGCAGAGGGGCATGGCAGAGGCAAAGGTCCTCAACCCATGGCAGTCAGTAAGCAGAGAATGAGGGAGGAACCCAGAACAAGAATACATCATTTCAGGTCACAATCCTAGTGACCCACCTCCAATGCAGCTCCACCTCCAAATAGCACATTCAGCTACTGAAGTCATCAATAAATGAATCCAGCAATGAATATAGTGCTCCCATGCTCAATAATCAATAATCCTCCAAACACATGAGACATTGGGGGGACATTTAAAATCATACAATGGAGGAAAATGTGAATTATATACTGTAAATTGTAAATTTTTGTAAAAGAGAAGATGCAAGAAATTGTCACATTTATGAGGCAGACATTACAGACACTAAAACCAGACAGAAATAATCTAAATGAAAAGTATAAGCAATGTCCTTTATGATCATAAATGTTTTAAAATGTTCAATAAAATATTAGCAAATTATATCAAACAGCATGCATAACTACTGAATGGGATTTATAGCAGGGATGCAGAACTGGATCAACATTTGAAATTAAATCAATATAAATCACTGCACCAACTGACTGATGACAAAAACCATGTTATCATCTCAATAGATAAAGAAAAAAATAACTAGCTGTGTTAACGGCAGTTAGTTCAACATGACTAAAAACCCCAAAACTAGAAATTGGAAAGAAAAGAAACCTACATTTAACATAAAAACATCATATGCAGGGCAGACTCTAAGATTAGGAATAAAAAATAGTGTTCATTCTTACTACCTCTATTCAAAATAGTAGTGGAGTTCTCAGCCTGTGAAATAAGGTAAGAACAAAAATATTGTACAGACTTAAAAATGGGAAATAAAACTATTTTTATTGTGACATATTACCTTTGTCAGCAAAAAGTGTTTAAAAGAATTGACAAGAAATGACTATCATTAAGTGACTTTAGCAATGCCGTAGGATCCAAGGATAACAAAATAAAATCAATTCTATTTCTATGTATTAGCAATAACAAACAAATTGTAAGTCATAAGTAAGATTGATTGATTTGATTAAAACTACAAAACATCAATAAATCTAATAAATCATGTGTGTCATTTGGCTATATGCACACACATGCACACATATGCCATTTATGTTTTTTTCTTGAATTTAAAGATTAAATATTATTCAGCTGTTAGTTTTCATCAAACTTATATGTAGATTCAGTGAAATACTATTCAAAATAAGAAAAATATTACCAGCAGAATTGGATAAGGGTAAATTTTTCTGTGTATGGATATTCAATTTTTTTTAATACTATACCTGTTGAAAAGTTCATTTTCCCCTTTATGTATGTTCATGCCAATTTGGTGGAAAATTGACTAAAACACTTGGATTTATTTCTGGGCTTTCTATTCTTTCAGATTGTTCTAAGTGTCCATTTTTATGCAGGCACCATGCTGTTTTGATTATAATAATTTTATAATATTTTTAAAAATCAGGTGGTGTGATGCTTCTAGCTTTTTTTTTTTAACTCAAGATGGTTTGGGTTGTTTTGGTTCCATGTAAAGTTTAGAGCTGCTTATTATAAACTAATTTGCAACTGGGCAAAGGACTTTCAACAATCAATAATAAAAGCAGGTTACTCAATTACATTTGGCAAGTGTTAAGTAGGTATTTCACTGAAGGAGATATTCCGATGACAAATAAGCACATGAAACGATGTCTAACATCACTAGTCATTAGGAAAGTGGAAACTAAACAAAAAAAAAAAAAACGTGATGCTGTTATATAATCTATTAGAATGGCTAAAATAAAAATGTTAACAATTTCTAATCCTGGCAAATATTTAGAACAAGAAGAACTCTGATCCTTTCCTTAAGGAGAGGAAGAATTGCATAGCAACTAACACATCTGGACACCTGAATGAGACGTGTGTTTGAGCAGAATAAAAGACTGGGTGAGATTCTATTATATATAGTTGTAAATTTCTTTGAAATTTAACTTAAGCAATGAAGTATCATTTTCGGCTTTGACATTACTCATGGAAATTTCCTAATTTGAATATGTTTATATACACATTAAGAGCACACTTACTGTTGGTATTGTATTATAGAATGTTTCCTCTGTCATTTCCTATCAATAGAATCTCAGATGAGCTATATTTAATAATATAATTGATCATACTTTATGAAATACTACATATAAGGACCAATTTTTTTTGTCCTTGGACATATACTGAAAGAATATATCTCACTTCACTGCCTATATTTGTAAAATAAAATTTGGTTTTACTTGCCCATTTTTTCAGCTATTGCCTCAAATAAATCAGGCACATTTTTCACTAAAATTGAAGAGTATTTTTGAAAGAGTCTGTTATAAACTATCATCGACATAGAATATATGAAATTCATGTTGAAAATGACTACCAACAGAGTCAGCTGGAACTGGAGTATAATAGAAGGCCCAAAGATCCGTCAACTTTGAGAAATATGAGGGCTTGATTACAAAACCCTGGGCAGAGAATGGTTTTAAATATGAAGCCAAATAAATTTGTGAAAACTACACATCATTCCAAGACACATTTCAACTACTATTGCCTCATTAAAGCCTATGCTGGCCTTCAAAACCAGAAGTTCTATTTCTCTCCTTTGAAACTGCAATACTTTGTACCATTTTTGCTGTAAATAATAATCTTTCCTATTGAAGTGTCTTATTGCATGATTACACTATGATTTATTGAAGGTGGTAACTATGCCATTTTTATTTTCTCCCTGACAATGTCATAATGGCATCTAGAACAAGGTAAACGCTCAATAACTGCTATTTGAGATTGTGCCAATGCCCCCACCATTGTTTTTTGTTAAGTGTAACATGCAATGAAGAAATTGTTAAAAAAAATGGATACAGCTTTATGAATATTTTAAAACTGCACACAATTATGTAGGTAGCACCAAGATCAGATGCAAAGCACTACCAGCTGGCTAGTAGCTTACTTAGGGCTCCATACAACCTCACTACCTGCTACCCAAAGGTAACTATTATCTTGAACTCAAATAGCATGAATTAATTTGGTCTACTTTTGAATGTTTTATAAATAGAAAAATACAAAGTACTATTGGCTTTTTTTCACTCAACATTAAGATTCATTCATATTTTAGTTCCCTCAGTTGCTTTATTGTATAGCTGTGTTACTCGAAGTGTGGTCCCTGCACCATTAGGATCAACATTACCTGAGATCTGATTAGAAATCCAAATTATCAGGTCCCACCCTAGATCTGTTAAAACATAATTTATTTCTTTACACCTCAAAAATCTGTGTTTTATCAAGCTGTTTGGGTGATTATTTTGCCTGGTAGAGTTTGGGAACAATGGCCACATAATACAACTGATCTATGCTGGCTTCTGGTGGCTCACCTGAAGATTTTTTTTTTTTTAACAGTTCTGCAAAAGCAACATCCATTCACTGGGAAACATACGTGAAAGTTTTCATTAGTGTGTATGTTTGCAATACGTATTTATGTTTGTTTTGAGGGTAGATACATATACACAACATATCTTGATTTTTGATCCTTTTATCCCCTTACTTACTCTCCCCATGATCAATTTCTTTATTTCCAAAAAGCCTTCCATACATGCAATTTAAAATTTTGTATCTTTTCCATGCTGGTGATATGTGGCATGATGCTGAGCAGGTACAAAGATCTACAAGGGGAAACAACCAGTAATCTTTATGTATTATATTGCTAGGCCATCATTTTGGTAAGTTAGATGTACTAAATGCATTCAATTTTATTTTCAATTTACAATGGACTTATTGGGAAGAGACCCCACTACAAATAGAGGCACATCAAATATTCCATTACATGAATAGACCATCATCTATTCATCTAGTTTGCCATTGATTAGCATCATTTTTTTCTCCTTTCCATAGAAACCATATGGAGAAGATAAATAGATCTGAGTTTTTCCTTCAAAAATCCCATAGTTTCCTATGTCTGAAATTTTGCACATAGCTCTGGACCTAATGGTTGTGTCCCCTCAAAATTAATTGTTGAAGTCCTAATATTCAATGTGACAGTATTCAAAGGTGGGCCTATTGGGAGGTAATTGCACTAGGATAAAATCAGGAAGATGGAGCCTTATGATAGGATTAGTGCAATAAAGAGATCAGAGAATTTCTCTATCCACCAAGAGGGCATCTATATGTAAGCCAGAAACAGGACTCACACCAAGATTCACATTGACCAGCACCTTGATTTTTGATTCCTCAGCCTCAAGAGCTATGAAATAAATTTATGCTATTTAAGCCATGCAGACTATGGTGCTTTGTTATAGCAGTCTAAACTGGGTAAACACGTATGAGATCTCATTTGGCTGACATATGCTTAATCACTTAAACGGATATTCTCTTCTGGTCTAGAGACATTTCCTTTCTTTGTGACCCAACATGTCCAGTGCACAACTGATGTTTCAGCCACATGTATACTTATTCTTTACATAGTCACTCACTGGGTATGCAACTAAACAGTGGAAACATTTTTGCCTCCTCAACACTGAACACAGGGGCTGGCACAAAGTTCACACTGAACAATAGTTCGAAGAATTTAAAAATACGTGAAATTACCTATGAATAAAAAAAAAACCTAATGAAACAAATAAACACCATTTCTTACACTGTAGAATGACCAAATAATCTTCACATTCTCTGAAAAATATTTTTGAATACTTATTATGCAGTGGGAAATTCTAAGGGCTAAGTGTTTGGGTAAATACAAACTCGAATAGGTATAGATAAATCCTTTCAAGTAACCCTATTATAATAAAATGCATAATATATCCTACATTGCTTTCTTTCCACAAATCAAATTGGTCAAGTCTATTTGGCAGTGGCTCACTGACTTGGTTTAGTTTTAAAGGGACAATCAAAGAAAAAAGAAGAAAGAAAGGATAAAGGAAGGGCAAGCAGAGAAAAGGAGGAAAAGGAGAAAATGCAAAGAAAGGAGTAAGGAAGTAGATGAGAAAAATATAAATATATAGAAATAGTTTTCCTCTCCTTGTTGCTTCAATATGGTCAGATCAGTGTGTAGTGTCAAAATTCCCTGCATACAAGAAAGAACCATCTCCTTTCAAAAGCTTCTCTTTCAAATTCTGTGCCAAGCTCTGTTACTATGAACAGTGTATTATTTGATTCTCAGTCTTCTTATATTCTCTAAAAAGACATTTCCACCTAGGAATGGCAACAATTTGATGTTTTATAATATATTTTCAATATTTCAATTTTTTTTATGGGAAGGAGAGCAAGGAAAGTAAGGGCTTAATGAGCAGTTAGGAAGAGTGTTAGTCTACAAAGAGGAAAAGATTTAGTAACTGATTACTTTGTTTACTATGTCATTTAACCTGGACTTTCAGTGCCTATCTTGCAAACCTAGGTGTCAGAAGCTCATTTACGTGATATGGATGGGGACTGTCTCCTACTCCATTGCCAGACTAATTTGACACACAAGCTTAAAAACGCACGGTTTCTCTTACATGACAAACACAAAATATAAATAAAGAGCAAAATAATATATAGATAATAGGAAGTAGGCAGATAGATTCTGTTCCATTGGGAAGGAGATCAAGAGATGGAAGGAGGGAAGGAAAGAGGGACAAAAGGAATTAAGATGTATTATGTACATGTACCAATTCCCCATAAGGAATGTAGACATTGTGCACTACAAACATTTACTAATAAAAACTGAAAAGGAAAGAAAGGGTTCTCTACTAGACCCTTGTAGATTAGTAAGGAAAAATGAAAGCATGATCTGTACTTTTAGTACAAAATTTACTGTAATATTTCATATGTTTTCAAAAATACACATATCCACTTAAAAACAGTTCTTTTTGTAAAGTAATTAAATGGTAATAAGACATCCAGATGTTTGTATGTGTTTGATCACATATGCTTAATAATGACTGAGGTGTTGGATGCAGCTCGCTAATGAAGATACAGATGATGCTCTGTGGGGAAACCACACAAAGTAGACATAATTATTAGATAAGTAAGTTTCCAAGCATTTCTTAAATCAAAGGCATTGTTAGAACTGTTTGTATCTATCTCTTTGGAAATATGTCACAAATATATTGGATGACATTTAACTGCTGTGTTCATTATTATGCAACGTGTAGCAACATGAGTCACGAGTGCTGTACTGTTTCCAGAGTAACAGGGGATATACTATTTAAGAAAGGAATATAAATATACCATAGTGTTGAAATATTACTTATTTATACTACCGGTCTAAAAGCTTTAAGATACTTCTAGTGGTACACAATTTTAAACATAAAAGCATAGCATAAAAAGTATACTACACATGGTCTCACTGATTATCAAAGACATTCTTTTTTTTTTTTTTTTGTGGGTACCGGGGGGTCGACCTCAGGACCTCGCGCACCAGCAGGCGCCCGTGCCGCTGAGCGATATCACCGGCCCCTTTTTCGTATGTGGGATCCGGGAGTCGAACTCGGGCCCTCGCGCTTGCAAGGCAGGCGCTTATGCCGCTGAGCCATCTCACCGGCCCCAATCAAAGACATTCTTAAGCAGGTATTAACAAATTTGAGCAGACTTTTAAATTCTCAGTACAAAATATCGAACCCCATTCTCCGTGGATAAGTGCATCTCCTACTTTACAGAAAAACGTAAAAACATTCAGTTGGTACTCCACAATCAAGCCTCTCATCTCTGTATTTCTCTATTCCCTTGCCCAATTTCAGTAAAAATGCATTTCTTCCATTTGTTCTGAAATAAACTATGTGTGTACTCAAAGGCATTTCTTTGGTCTCATCCCAGTTTTCACTGACATTGTCTCTTGGTGGCTTCTAAGGCCTTGTCAGGCAACATCCACAGATGTTACCTCTTCCAGCTTTTTATTGTATAACTCAGTGAATGCATTTACTAGTCTTCAGCTGCACTTGCTTACTTTCAAAATCTTGAACACACCAAAATTATTGGAAACTTAGTTCTTTACTACATTTTTACTCTTGTCCTGATGAAAAGGAAATATTAGTGGTAAATATAGGAGGTATTTACTCTTAAAATCATTTGTCTCTTAGGGTGCCAGGCATTTACATTTTACTCCTTTATCTCATACTAGTTAGTTGGAGAAATCACATCTAATTAGCTATGGCATTATTGAATAGCCAGTATATTAAAAGTGAATCAAGCAGTTCACGATGTAGTTCTGTTAATCAATTGCTAGTTAACATTCAAGCTACTCTATTGTGGGCTTTTATTAAACTAAAAGGAAAGTGAATCATCAAAGAAATACGTTTTATTAGTTTATGTTACTGACCATATGGTTTTTTAAAAAAAAAAAAAAAAAAAAAAAAAAACAACTAACAAGTAATGACCGTAAAACATGAGCTCAAATGAATAAACAGTAGTGGCATAGGACTTCTAGGTTTATTAATTTCTTTTACCTGGAAGTCACTTCAGTACAAATTTAATACAAAGAAAATAAATATATACCATCTTCGTGGGTTTAGGTTGCACAGCATAGACTAAGTGGTAACAAAATTTATTTCTTACAGGTCTAGAGGCTCGGGACTCCAAGATAAAAGACACCGGCACAGCTGATTCCTAGTTAGGTCCTGCTTCCTCATAAACACATGTCTTCTCACTCTGACCTCACATGACAAAAGACATTAGCTAGTTATCTAGGATTTCTTTCTTAAGGGTGTAAATCCCAATGATGAGCATTCTGTCTTCACATCCTAATCACCTCCCAAAGACTTGACAGTTTATCAATCACTTTGGGGGTTAAGATTTAAACTTATTAATTATGAACAACATAAATATTCAGATCATAGCACCTACTGTGATGTGAGAAGTAATATGTTTTACTCAAGACATTTGGCTTCTTAAGTAAAACCATTGCTCCACTACCCTGTGTGAACTTTACACAAAGTTAAAATACGCATGTGATACAGGTATGAGCCAGAAACTATGAAATGTGGGAGAAGTTGAAAATATTTCATGAAATCTTCCCTGGCGAGGTACATAGAGAATACATGCTGGTCTGGACCTCAAGAGATTCATAATTCAACAGTAATATCAATTTTTGTTAATAGCACTTACCAGGGAAAATTTTAGGGAACTTTTTTGTGGCATTCTACAGTCTGACTTAAGAATTTGGGATATTTTTTGCTTTCATATTTAAGAATATTTGAGATATTTCTGAATTTTGTTTCCTTTGTTCCTCTATGTCAAAAATTCAAGTCTCTAATTTTACTCTATGAAAATCAATCTGTTTTGCAAAGACTATAAATCTCTAAACCTTTGATTCTTTGATTTTGTGATACTTCACTGGTTTGGTATTATTTGATCAAAAATGTCTCCCCAAATGCTCATGTGTTCAGAGCTGGGGCTGGGAGATTGTGATTAGAACATGGGACACTGCTGTTAGGAGGTGGGTCACTGGGAGTGTGACTCTAGAAGGTATATTTTTGTCAATATCTACTTACTTTGCCCCCTTGGCTCTCTTCCTGTTCTTTCCCTGCTTCCAGCCACCATGACGTAAACAATTTTTCTTTGCCATGCCCCTCTGCCATCCTTTTCTGTGGTGGAGCCAATCAACCATGGACTAAAACTTCTGAAGCTATGAGTAAAAATACAAAATGTCATATAAAAATATGGTGAATGAATATTTAAATTTTAAAAGGTGTAATACAGTAAAAGATACATTGTTATTAAGCCCTTTCGGAATACTCCCCCTCACTCTGAACACATTTATCCCATCATTTTCCCACTTTCTGAAGCAGTTCTGGAAGTCCTCTTAACTGAGTATCTTAGCTGCACTGTAGTGGTTGCCCCAGTATCATGTATTGCTGCAAAAAGTTTACCATTCATGGTCATTTTGACTTTGGGGAAGAGCGGGAAGTTGCACATGCCACATCTAGTGAAAATGTGGATGAGGACACATCATGTTTTCGCAAACTTGCCTTTCTATTGGATGGCACTCAGCAACAGCATTCACTGTGTTTTTGATCACATCTGGTAAATACGCTCACAAAAGAGGACTTCCAGAACTGCTTCAGAAAGCGACAAGAATGATGGTAGAGGTGCGTTTGACGTGAGGGGAACTATGGGAATGTGTCTTTACTGTAATAACATTTTAAAAATGTAATACACCCTAGTTTTTGATCAGCCCTTGAAAATCCTTTCTACTTTAGGTTGTGCATGTTAGGTGTTATGTCCCAGCAATGACAAGTTGACTACTACACTGAGGTATGTGTTTTCAGAAACAATTATTTAGAATTTACCTATGACTCATGAAATTATCACAGTTATATTGTCCCCAGCCCAGTTTTCTGAACTATTTCTCAATACATACACTATTAGTATTTTTCTGATTTTCTTTTTAATTTCCTAGCTGTTATGGGCACTCATCCTCTCTGATACTCAACATGGTTAAATATTTTCCTCGTTTGGTATATTATTTTAATTTAGCTTCCCAGTAATAGATTTATGATATTTTTCTTATTACCTATTTCTTGCTGATCTTCCTTTAAACAATTCTTGTTATCATTTGATTTATAGGTATTAGTTAACTCCAGGAATTTTTCTGTTGCTTAGGCTTCTCTAACTACGGTGTCTCCTGACAGTCTCATTTAGTTCAATGATTGTAGCTACATCCCATTTAGTGTTAGACTAGAATACCAGATTCATCCTTGCACAAAATCCCTATCTTCCACACTTCCAATAAATCACCCATGAAGTTGAATTAATTTCATTTCTAAGTGACTCCTTAACTCGGGTTTCCACTCTGCTTTCACCCACAGCCTCATCTTTCCTCAGCTGTATTGTGAGATCCTTTGGCTAAAAGTTCAGCAGTTCTAGACATGACATACCCTAACCTCACTCCCTCTTGAGGTTCAAGTCCTAACATGTTTCTTGTCTTAGAGCAGATACCATTGTTTTCCAGAAGTCTTTCCAGTGCTGCACTGGAATTAGTTTATGCTACTTTCTGAGGTCAGAACATGGCTTATTTGTATATTAACGGTGAGCTGATTGTATTTTGCATTTATGTTAATTTTTATGTTGTCTGTCTTTTCATTACATTGAAAGCTTCTAGAAGTCAAAATTGTCTCTTTTTTGTATCCTTCAAAGTTCATGATAAAATGGATTATCTAAAATCTTGAAAGGAATTAAAATACCTTAGGAATTTACAATACAAATAAAAACATGATACTATATCTACTCATCCAGATGAATGCCAGTTACAGAGTCTAAGCTGAAAGTAGAAGGTTCATAATAAATGTCCAACCACATTTTGTATTTTGAATAATAGCAAGTCTCAAATGTTATTTTTAAGAATATTAGTCCTAATACTTCGAATATTACTTTTCTTCCAATTCACATCATTAATTGTTTGGTTAACATACAATACTTAATTATAGGTCAGCTTTCTATTTACTGGAACAAAACACCCAACACCCTCAACTTAAAGGAAAACGAGTTTATTTTGGTTCACAGTTTCAGGTTTCTATCCCTGGTTGGCTGTGTCCAAGGCAGAAACGTCATTGCAGCTGGGTATGGTAGAGCAAGGCTGCTCACTTCATGTCTGTGGGGAACAGAACGCAGAGAAATAGCACCTGAGAGAAAGGGCCGAGAGACCAGATATCATTCCCGAGGTCAGGAACCCATGACCCACCCAGACACACCCAGAAGTGCCTTACTAATCTCTCAAACTAATCAAGTTGACAGTGAAGTTTCTCTATACAACTATTATATATAGCTGTGTACATATACATATATATATATTATACACAACCCCACAATTGTTATATTTATAATCATTTTTTCTATTTTTTTGAAAAATATTTACTTTGTAGTTTAATTCCCCTTTGAATTATACTATATATTCTATAATGAGATCACATAGTTTTTACAGTAATCCTGAAAATTAGTGAGACATTCAATCAACTTGATTTCTATTATATGTCACCAAGTAATGACCCATGATGATACTATTTAATTCAGAATAAAGTATGTTTCAGAATTCTGAATTTTCAGTATGTTTTAAGCCATGATATCCACTATCTTGAAAATGTCATGGCTTCTTCACTTTTAGATATGACTTCATTGCACACCTTAAATAGGTGTGAAATAAAAAGAAGGGTGTAGACAGGGTGTGGACAACTTTTAAGCCTATTGCAGCAAAATTGCCAGAAACAGCAAGAGGGCTAAAGATCCAGACATTGAGACTGAGTTTGGTGAGAACGATCTAGTGATCAGCATTATTACTGGCAAATAAAAGTGAGACTCATTTGGATCTTTTATCTCAATTCAGACTAAGGTGATTTTCTATGTAAGCTTCTTCAAATTGAATATACTTAGCTTCTAAATGGCTTTGGGAACTTCTAAAATTTATGTAGAAGAACAGACTGACACTGTATTTCATTGACTGAATTGGTCATCAGGGCAATGCAGATATGAGAGAAGCTTTAATTATGAAGAAGACCATGAACAGATTTGAGCCCTCAAATAAAATTCTACATGAAAGCACCATTCTTTGCCAGAGACAGGACCAAGTGTGTTGACAGCTTTTCATCACTGGGACACAATGTCCAGCATCCACAATTTAAAGAAGACTTTTAATTTGGCCCACAGTTTCAGGTTTCACGAGTTCAGTCCATGCTTGGCTGGCTCCAAGATAGAAGACCCTAGTGGAAAAGCACGATGGAGCAAAGCTGCTCAGATCAGAGTGGCTGGGAAGCCGAACAGGTGAACAGCATCACAGAGGAAGGGGCCAGGGTCCATGTATAATACCCAAGGTTATGCCTTCACGACCCACCCAGACACATCCAGAAGTGTGCATTACTATCCTCTAGGCACCTCCCAAGACAATCAAGTTGACAAATCAGCTTAACTGTCACCCTATGTATTTGATTTCCTTTCAAAGGCTTTACATGGAGGTCAATTTTAACATATTTTAAGTGCATATAAGGACTCCTTCTAACATATACACTTTATTCTCATTTTGAGTTTTGGTAACTTATCTCTTCCCAAGAGAGAGAAGATTACTCAAAACTCAAAAGTAAAGGAACTATCATTCGAGCACATTTGTAATTCTGTACTGAAAATCTGGTTCAGTTATTTCTAATCTCTTGAGGTCCCTTATAACTTTGGATTATATTTCTTTAAATGATACAATTATGAAGGTACATAGTGTTTTATCAAGTTTGGAATCCTTGGGGAAATCACATGATGTAGTAAGCTACATTTAAAGATTACAGATGTTTGTTTTCTGTGGTTCTTTTCCTATCCCTTAAAGAATATTTGTAATGTCAAGGGTATTGTTAAAGAGATACTGAATAAACTGACCTGAACGTGTAGATATTGTTTCTTCTGCGACCTCTCCTGTGATACACTGTGAAACTCACTTCCTTCCATTAAATAAAATAAAACCGGAAGGGTATTTTTTCAAAGCAGACACAGGCAAAAGAGCTAACAAATGACACCGCAGAATCTCGATAGAGAGTCGAGGCATGGGGGGGGGAACAGCAGGCAAGACAATATTAAATGAACCTTTTTTCCAGGTAAATTATTCAAATTTACTTGTGGTTTTTATTTTTATATACATTTCTAGATCTACCATATGACATTTGAAAGCAGCATTAATATTGATACATGAGGTAAGTTAAAAGTGTTCATATTCTATAGAAGAAAATGCTAAAATTTGATTACATTATTGTAGTTAGTGAATAAAATATTCAGAATCTGAACAAAATTATTTTACCTAGTACTCATCTGGAAAGAAGTTTATGTACTTTAGAAATTCTCTCAAACCTAGAGTTGGCTATGTTTAATCAATACAACAAAATAGATCAAGGGGGATTTTTTAATTTTTGAAGTTAAAATGGCCTCTAGTTTTATATGCTTTGTTTTTAATTCTATTCTTTTCAACCTTGTCAGGTAGCTCTGGCTTGTACATGGCAGAAACATTTCATATTAATAGTCAATATCAGTTAAGATCTTATCAATAACAGTTAAGATCTTACTGTTCTAAATGATAGATCACATTACAAACAGACACATGTATATAAATAGCTACAATTTGGGAGAATATGTGAATATATTTTTATATAATGATCACATGTATCATCTATTTGTAAAAACTTGTACATATAGTGACAAATATCTGAAAGTGAATATATGTAAATATAGTAAAAATGTATATCTATGTAAAAGTCTCTCTATATGCATTATATTATATATTATATTAAATTTTTGTACTATCTATCTAAGATATATAATGTACCATACAAATGTATGTGTGTGTCTTTATAAATAGTATAGTTATAAATATAACCATATATTTACATATAAATTCATTCAGACTGGGCATTTACTTAACTGTTTTTATTTGGGTTTTTTTGTTTTGTTTTTTGTTTTTTTGAGACAAGGTCTTGCTATGTATTTTAGGTTGGCCTTGAACTTACTATGTAATGTAGGCTGGCCTTGAAATCACAGCAATCTTCCTGCCTCCGCCTCCCAAGTGCTGGGATTACAGGCATGCGGCCCCACACCCAACAGAACTGGGATTTAACCCCAGATCAACTGGCTTCAGAGGTCACACTATGTTACCATGCTTTTCCCATTTCTTGAAATATTCCTAGTGCCCAGGGAGTAAATGATTACAAAGATTGTTGAAGGCAGGGCTGAAGAAATAAAAAGACACTGGCACAAAAGTCCAGAGGATTTTAAAACTAAAATTTGAATCATGTCACCATAACTATAATCTTAAGTAATCAGTCATCATAAGAGAATTTATAATCAAATACAAGCCACTAACCTCTGCTGATTTTCAACAATATAATGTATTTCAATTAGCTATCTTCCTCTTACTATAATACTCATATAAAATGAGAGTTTATTCAGTAATGCATATAGAAGGAGACAATTAAAAATCACCTTTGAAACCATAGATCTGTAATAAGAACAATAAGAATTGCCAGGCATGGTGGTGCACACCTATCGTCCCAGTAATTGGGAGATCATGGCAGGAGAATGCTGAGAGTTTGAGGTCAGCCCAGGCTACATAGTGACTTCAAGGCCAGCCTGGACTATACAATGAGACCTCATTTCAAAGAACCAAAAATAAATAATATAAATAAATCAATAAATAAATAGAGGTACCACGCCAGAGAACGTTGAAAGGATTCTAGCTAGCTTACTTTGTTTTTCTTTAAAAGTTGACACTTAACTAGAATATGTTAATGTTAGTTCTGATAGTCTGATAAAGGCAAAAATCTTGAAAAGCTCCCTTCAGCAGATATCTGAGAAATAGTTTAGAGATAAAATTCTAGTAGATAAAAGTAGTTCATGGAGCAACAGCCCGAGGTTCTGTCTCTTGTGCTTTGAGTTTCTTTTTCTAATTAATAAAAAATAATCAAGATGTAATATCCAAAATATATTTGTACAGCAATCAATGATTTCTGCTTGTCGCTTAATACTCAAGCTCTAAAGAAAGCAAGGACATCTCAACCATGGCAGAGAAAACAATCAGCATCCATGGTTTCAATTTCAAATTATTTATACAACTTGGGAGAATATGTAAATATAATTTATATAGTGATATACATGTATCATCTATTTGTAAAAACTTGTACATATAGTGACAAATATCTGAAAATGAATACATGCAAATATAATAAAAAGTGAGACATGGCTTTATCTGAAAATAAATTTCGTACTTTTGAGGGAAAGCAGCTCTGAGATCTACTTCTAAGTGACCCTGCTGCTGAAGAATGGAGAGGCCTTGAAGAAAATACAGCTTTAGGATCTTCTTGCTGAGAAGTGATAGGGAATACATATTCATATGATGTCCTGGTAGAAGCAATTTGAACGTGATACTCTCTCCATCACCCTGAAGGTACAGTGTATTGTTCTTATATAATGTAGAAAATCAGTGGCAAATTACTTTAGGGTTGCATTTGACCTTTCTAAAGAAGCAAACAAAAAAGAACCAAGTGTTTGTATTCTTAGTCCACAAAGATATTAAGATGGAAATTAGCCTATTTTTTTCTAATAGCTGCCACCCAACATTTTTGAAATTATGGAAATGCACATCAGGTAATTATATTATTTTAGATCATTTTTCTTGTGGCAGAATAACAACTGAGTAGATATAATTTTAGTTTACCAGCTGGCACTGTCACTTACATGCTGATCGATACCTGTTTTGAATGAATTGACAGATTGCTGTTTTTACCTTGTTATATATTAATTTAACTTTGAAAAGGGATGTAAGATTCAGTGATAAAGAGCACAGTTAGAAAACTGAGCCATAACCTCTGCTTACAAAAGACATACTGTATGTGGTAATTAACCCTGTGTTGTAACCTGTTTTTACATAGGACTTATAGTTTCTCAAAAGCAAGTTTCATCCCTTAATTCATGTTTGTCTCATCAAAATTATAGCACATACTACAAAATTTCTTGAGCTGGAGGTGTAGCTCCGTAGTAGATCAATTGCTTATCGTGTCCAAGCCTCAGTGTTTCATCCCCAGCACTACAAAAAAAAAAAAAAAAAAAAAAAACAATCCGTGCCTAATGAATTGAATGGGTACTAATATAGTCATAGGTTTTTGAATTAAATATTTTGAAAGATGTGCTAATGAACAGAAATTCTGATTGTCCAAAGTTCTTTAATGAGTGAATATTGGACATTAAACAAATTGAGAACCGGTGTCAGTAAGATATTCACTGCTCTCTTCCAGCTATCTCTTAAAAATTTAACTTAGATATCTCTTTTTTTATTGATGCAGTTTTTCCTCACTCTCTTATCTGTCTTTCTGTTCTGTGTGTCAGTCAGCTTTCCATTAGTTTTCTACTACCAAATGTCTGAGATAATTACCTTGAAGTGGGAAATGTTTATTTTGGCTTATGGTTTCAGCTCTTCCGTTCTGTGGCTGCTTGGCTCTAATGCTTTTAGGCCTGTGGCAAAGCAAAATATCATGGTAGAGAGCATGTGGTGGACAAAAGCTATTTACCTCATGGTGACCAAGAAGGAAACAGAGAAGTGGTTGTAGTCCCAATGTCACCTTCAAGTGTACAATCCCAGTACCCCAACTTCCTTGTAATACTAGGCCACAAGACTTAAGTATTTTACTACCTCACAGTAGTGCCACAGGCCAGGGAATAAGGTTTTAGTACATGAGCCTTTGCAGGACATTCAAGATCCAACCTATAGTACCATTAAAAGAAGTAAACAGCAAGAATCAGAGTAAATACATAGGTAGCTGTAATATGTTTTTGGTTGTTACATTTTTCCTATGTGATTTATGTATCTTCTATATAAATCAATAATTTAAAAAATTGTGTTGATAGCCTGAAAAATGTATAAATATATATTTTGACCACAAGAGTACAAAGAAGGAGACTGAATGGTGCTATATGTGAACAACATATGTATTTACTATTAAAAATAGGTTGATAGTGGATTAAATTATATTTGTACATGCAAATACACTAGTTGTGATCCCTCAGGCATAACTTTGAAAGTACCTTGAAAAATACAGAAGAAATAATAAAGGAATTAGAGTGATATAAAGAAAGGAGAAGGAAAAAGTCATAAGATATTTAAAACAAAGAGCAAGAGAACAGGAGTGAAATCTTACTTTACCAATAACAACACTAAATATAAATGGACTTAACACTTCAATTAAAAGTCAAGTACAGACAGAATGGACTTAAAAATATGACACACATATTAATGGAAAGCTTACACAAATCTTTTTTTTACTTACTATACAGACTAAGAAACTTGTGCCGGTAAGATTATTTTCTTCATTTCCAGCAAATTGTATTATATTTCAGAGATTTATCTTTAAAAATATCCTTTTATTTCATCCTAAAAAAAATTCATTTGCTATTTTGTGTAGAAAAGAATTGTTAGTTTAAAAATTATGCTTTTGCTTATTTTGGAATGCTTAAATTATGAGTTGATTTGGAAAACAAGTTCTGTGTAGAACTCTGGATTGACATGGTCTTTCAGGACTTTCTGTCAACCCACTGTCTTCTGCCTCTCATTGTCTTGTGTTGTGTCATCTGCTAATCTTCAGCATCATTTATACATGGTGACTGGCTTTTCTCTCGCTATATTCAGGACTCTCTTGGTCTTTGACTTATGAAATTTTGACCAAGGTGTCTAGGTGTGGACTCTTTGACTTAGTCCACATGGAGTTCAGTGAAATTCTTGATATATACTAATATTTTTCATCAAGTTGGAAAAATTTTGACTATTTCTTAAAATATTTTTGTCCCTTTCTCTCTCTCCCCCCCCCTTTTTTTTTAAGACAGGGTCTTGCTGTGTAGTTCAGGCTGGCCCTGAACTCACTATGTAGCCCAGGCTGGCCTCACACTTGCAGCAATCCTCCTGCCTCTGCCTCCCTATTACTGGGACCACAGGCATGCACCACCATGCCCAGACTTCTCTTTTGTTTTCTTTTGATACTTCCAACAAGTGTAAATTAATATACTTCATTTTGTCCTGTGGTCTCTGTGGGTATATTAATTTCTTAAAATTTCTTTGTCAATTTCTATGTCTCCAACTGGAAAGTCTCAATTAATCTCTCTTTGATTTTATTAATTGTTTCTTCTGTCAACTTAAATCTCCCATCAAACCACTGTTTTGTTTTGTTTTTTGAAACAGAATCTTACTAGGTACTTCAGGCTGGCCTTTAACTCACTGTGTAGTCCAGGCTGGCCTCAAATTTGTAACGATCTCCCTGCATCAGCCTCCTGAGTGCTGGGATTACAAGCATGTGGCACCATGCCTGGTGAATTTACTGTATTTTTAATATCAGTATTGTAATTTTGAACTCTAATATTTCCATTTCTTATAATTTCTAGGTCTGTATTAACATTCTCTACTTACTGACACATTTGGTTTCAACTTTCTTTCAGTCTTGTAAGGGTATCTTAGATCACTGAGCGTATTTATAATAGGTGACTGTAACTCTTTCACTAATAAATGCACTGTTTGAGTTTCCACAGGAATAGTTTCTATAAACTGCTCTCCCATGGATGCACTCCATGGATGAAATATACTTTCTTGTTTCTTTGTGTGTCTTGTAGTTAGGGGTTTTTATTGAAAACTGGAAATTTAATAATATACATGTGGCAACCCTGGAAATGAAATATTCTCTTTACCAAGATTTTGGTTTTTTAATGTGTGTTTTTTTAAATTTGTTTAAGTAGTATTGTTTATGGACAAATTCTACAAAGTCTCTAATTTTATCATGTACAAACATGGGAGTTTCTATGCCAATAGCTCAGTGGTAGCTAATAACTGGACAGGTATCCTCTTAAATGGTTGATGCTATAGCCTCTAACCTGTTACTGAAGAGCTCTGTTTTTGGCTTGGGGATATACCTGCAATGTTTGGGCAGTTGACTTAACCTGCTTCCTTCCTGCATAGTGGTTCACAGCAAGCCACAGATGAGCACTCGGGGATTTCTCAGCTCATTGCTGAGCCAGACCAAAGGTTTTATATACACATTATCTTCTCAATTGAAAGGAGCATATCAGAGCTTTCTCAAGGCTTCCTCTGAGCATCTCATTTCTCAGTTTTTCTTTTATAGTTGTTTTTGGTCAGAGTAGGTTTGCTGCCATGGGCATCACTGCCTCAGGGAGCTGTGATGTTACACAACTGCCAATGATTGTTTTTAGCAAATGCCCCATGGTAGGATTGTTCTCCCAGGGAGAGTTTTGAGTCAGGTCAAATAAGATAAGCCCTGAGAATGAGGCTTTCCAGAAGGCTGTCAGACAGGTCAAATAGTGACAGTGGCGCTGGTGATTGGATATTTTGGGAACAGCAAACCCATTCCCACCCTTCAATGAATGCTGGGGTACTGATTTTCTCAACTACTGTGGCTGTGAGGCAATTTCTTTTTAAGACCATGCCAGAATTTGCAAGAGAAGGATGGAAAACAGATAAGTTAAAATGGCACAAAGTTTGCATTCTTGTGAAATATAGCCATTTTTCTTGAATAAATGCTTCTAAAGTTTAGAAGAAAAGTGTTAATCTGCTCACTTTTTGCATCATCAAATACTAGGAGAAATGATACTATTACTTAATTGATTTTATAGTATTGGAGAATATTGTAATGTTGAAGAATAGATGACAGTCCAGCCTTCTATGGGAGTCCAGGCAGATATCTGAGTTATTAAATATAGGTTTCCACTTAAAACTTCTCTGAACAGAAACCATCTATCCTTGTTCTCAGTCTAGACTTGAGAAATGAAACTACATCCTTTATGTGTTAAATTACATCGTTTAAAAGTCCTAGGGCCGGTGATATCACTCAGCGGCACGGGCGCCTGCTGGCGTGCGAGGTCCTGAGGTCGAGCCCCGGTACCCACAAAAAATAAATAAATAAATAAATAAATAAATAAATAAATAAATAAATAAAAATAAAAGTCCTAACATCCAATGCCTCAGAATCTGAACTTGTTTGGAAATAGTTATTGCAGATGTAACTAATTGCAAATGTAATACAGTAATTCATTGTAAGTTGTATTCTCATAAGAAAATGGTCATCTGAAGACAGAGATACACAGGAGAATGCCAGGTGAGGATGAAGGCAGAGAAGGCCATCATGCAGCTGCAAGCAAAGAAACACCAAAATGTCCAGCAAATCACTAGGAGCTGAAGTGGGACAAAGAAGGATTTCCCTACAGGTTTCTGGTTTCAGGAGTATGGTCTTGCTCACACCTTTGGAGTTTAAGCCTCCACAACAGTGAGACAATAAATTCTTGCAGTGTTAAGAACGTAGATTCATAAAAGTTGTACAACCTCTAGGACACTAATACAGGCATTATAAAAAAAATGAGATGATATAAAAATACATTAACATGACTTGTCTGTCCTTATTAGGATGACTTTGTCTATCCAGAATCCACTTGCCCAAGCATATGTTTGGGTTATTCTCCACAAGAATTTCTCAGGAAATCTCATCAGTTCATCAATGGAAAGCACGATAGTTGTGTTTCAAAATTTCCCCTTTGCCAACAAATATTCCACCAGTTCTAGACTGCTGTATCATGATCTTGTCTCATGCTTAATTGCTTCTGTTGAAAGACCTGCCTTAACCAAATTTTCAATTCCCTATAATTCTCGCCTTGCCTTTCAAAGACACTGCCAAATTTCGGTAGAGATAATGTTCGCCCTTGCTAAAAAAAAAAAAAAAAAAAAACTAAAACTAAACTTTGAGCTAGCTTGAATTTCTGCAACTGTTTTTTTGTGGAAAACGGTATCAGACTTTTTTCAGACAGCTAAGGAACCAAGAGTGCACTCCAGAAAGTCAGAGAAAAACTTTTTTATTTGACCAGCCTGGCTCAGAGAACCTCATGATTTCTAACTTCTGAGCCCCAAAGATAGTGTCACAAAGGTCTTTATTAAATTTGTGTGGGAAAATGAGCTTAAACAAAGGCAGTTATTCAAAAATGACAGGTTCATAACTACAGCCACCCTGCCCTCCTCACTCAGGTAGAGAATCTAACCTAAGATAAGGGAGGTGAGGGCAAGCACCACAAATTAGTAAATGGTACAAGGGGGTAAGGAGGAGAAGGCGCATCTGTAGAGAACTGTGAAACCTCCATTAGCACATCAAAGTGTGGCCCAGGCTGGAGGAGGGAGTGGGGAATGTGCTCTCTGCAGGCAGAAGCTATTGTGCTCTGCATAAACAGAGGATTGCCTTTTAAAATACACCAATTTCTTCCTCAGTTTGACATTTTCCCTAAGTCAAATATGAATATTAGATGTAGTTAAATTAGAGATAAATGGTTCCAAAGTAGGGTATTTTATGAGAAATGGGTTGCTGTTATTGTTTAATGGAAATATCAAAGTCTACATTTTTCTATGAGATAGTATAGCGGAGGCTGGCAAGGGCTCGTTCTATCATCTCAGCACTTACCTTAGGGTATCATTTTACTGTACAAATTTTTACAGATCATGTATTATGACAAGGACAAACAATAGGGGGATTTACAGGAGTACCAAGATGAACAGGATGGTTTTCCTTTCCTCCAGGAGACCATTGCCTAATAGGGTGGCAATAAATACATGAGTCCAAAAGAATGAAAGAATTTGAAGTGTGTAGGAAATTTCACCAAGTAGAGAGAGATTAACAATGGAATGGGTAAGAAGATAAGCAAAAATATTTTTAAAAATCAGGCGTTTGAAATAAATCTTTTAAAAATAGAGTTGAATCTTTTCCAAAGCAATATGCTATTTTTAAAAATATTTCTTCACACTTAAGTGTATCTTTCTCACCACTTGCCAACTCTATTCATTTCAATCAAAACATCTTAATTATATTGTGCATGATCTAATATTTTCTCTTTTAATCTTCATTCATTAGCTCACTATAACCTGTTTTCAATATTATCATATCATTAAGACTGATCTCCAAAAGGTCATGGATAAGGACCAACATACCAATCTCCATGAAAATTGTAATTTCTATTTATTTTTATCATTTGGCCTACGTCATGCTTCTTATCATGAAATTTTAGTTATTCTTTAGTATGTCAATATTATCCCTGATAGTTTTCTTCTTTTTTGACCACACCTCATTTGTATTTATGGTTTTCTTGTAGTCACCTTACCTTATTTAATTGGTCTGCTAGGGCTGTCATCACACTATACCATAGATTGGGTTCCCTAAACAACAGAATTACTTTCTCTCAGTTCTGGAGGGTAGAAGTTCCAAGGAGCCAGTAGATTTGGTTTCTGGTAAGGGCTCTGCTTGTGGCTTGCAGACTGCTACCTTGTCACTGTGTCCTCAAATGGATTTTCTTTCAAGCATGCTCAGGAGAGAAAAAGATTTGATGCCTTGTTCTCTTCCTTTAAGAACTCTAGTCCAGTCGGATTAGGATCCCACTCTTGTAATCTCGTTGAGACTTAATTAACTCCCTAAAGGTTGTATTCCCAAATAGAGTAACATTTGGAGTCGGTCAGCTAACTTACGTTAGTCAGCTTTTTGTCACAGTAATAAATTACCTATGTCAGAGTATGAATAAAAGAGGTTTATTTAGTGCATGGTTTTTGAGAGTTGAGTGTATGGCACAGGTGAAGGTCCCATTGGCTGTGCCATATCATGGCAGATTGCAAGGGCAGGGTGTGTGGGGGAGCAGGTGATCATGTTTTTACACAAGAAGCCAGAGCAATTTGTGGGTCAGGCAGCTGATGTATGGCACAGGAACTGGTCTGAACTAATCATACATGCTTGCCCACCCACAATATTGTATTAGAATCCAGTGACAAATCAAAGCAAAAACCATAAGAAGTCACTTGGGTAAGGATGGAAGCTGTTTCTGGCACAGCATACAGTAAAATACCAGTGGAAACCTCACAGTACAGTGCTGACTTCAGTGGACATGTGCTACATGTGCTACATGTGCTATATGTGTTGGGGTAATATTCTTGGCTATAGAGTTCAAATCATGGTCTCAACCACTCTAGAGACTCCAATAAATATCTAGCATCTTTCTGTAAACTTTTCCTCTATATAAATTGACCACAAGGAATAGAGTGACCACACACACAAGGCATTGATATGAATAGAATCTATAGAGTAAAAACTTTGGGATATTTGTTAATTTGTTAACTATACTGACTGAGTTGAGGGCTGATGGTCAGGGATAGACCTCTAGTTGCCTATGGCATATAAGAATCATGAAGTTAATAAAGCCATAACCAACAGTCTTCTAAATAGAAGTATCCTCTGAAGATAACGTTTTGTGGGAACACAGGGTTTCTACTTTTAAGTATAATAAAGGACATATAAAAGTCAAGGACTCTACTTAAAAGAGATAAAAGATGACAAATTATCAGTCAACAGTACAGTAAGTCCCTGCATGAACACTGGAGTTGCATATTTTCACAGGTGTACTATATAAGGTTCACAGGTCTACTAAGACTCATTTAGTTGGATTATGAATGAATCCGACTTCTGAACATTCTCCCAAAATGGAACTTGTTTGTAAGTTGGGGACTTACTGTATTTATATGTATGTGTCTCCAATTTCCAATCTCATATCAAGCAGCCATAATTTGAGTGTGAACTCAAAAGTTCATATGTTAAGATACTGATTCCACAGTGCAACAGTGGACTGATTTCACAGTGCAAAAGTGTGACTTAATAGGAAGTGTCTGAATCATGGAAAAGGAGTTTTCATGAATGGATTATTGACTTTTTCCAAGGAATGGATGAGCTGTTGTGGGGGTCCCCCTTCTCCGTTTTGCATGCACCAGCCTGTCCTTCTACTTTGTAACAAGGGCATGGCTTTCTAACCAGGACATGGCAATTATGAGGCAGCACAAGGCCATCAGCAAGTGGAGCTACTTGACCTTAGGCTTCCCAGTCTCTAGAACCAAATTCTCTTTCTTCTTGATAAAATATCCAGTCTCAGGTACTCTGTTATAACAACAGAAAATGGACTAGGACATATGATGATATATCAGAACACCAAAATCAATGTTTAATTCATAGCATTGCTCAGTAATATGAGATGGATTCACAGCCTCATTTGTTAACACTGAATTTGAAATAATTTCATTTCCAGTTTTGTGAATAAAGACACACAGGAGACACAGAAAACCATCATTCCACTTGAGTGTCCAACTTCCACTGAACCCCTAGCATCAGTGGAATCAAAGTCTCTCCCTCTGTATTCCTTGAAGGTACTGTCATGAGCTCACTCAAGAGAATATACTTTCAAGAGGAAGTTAGTTTCCTCATACCCAATTTCCATCTTATATCACAGATTCCTAAGGTGAATAAGTCCTGAAAGACCTTAGGGGAGGTAATTATAAATTCAAATATTGAAGAAGAATGATCAAATACAAATAATGTATGAGATTTCATAGCAAAATAACCTGTAAATATTATGTCTGGGAATGAGTTTTGAAGGTTTTATTTTTTTAAAGGGAGAATTTCAAGTGAAATTTAATTTATTGATAGGAGTTAATTTGCTAGAGACTCATTGCTTCAGTATGGCATCTTGAGGTACTTGTAAGTGATTCTCATAGTTTAGTTGGTTAATGGGCTATTGACTGAAACACACTCAGTTGTGATCAAGAAAAATCACTCAATATTGGAGAAATTCACTGGAACAGGGAAATAAAAAAAAATTTTAAATGATAACCTGATAAAAAAATTTCTGTATTGCGTTTCCTTGATGTGTTTAGTCAGCTAAGCCTTTATTTCTTCCCTTTTATGACCTGTAAGACACTCCTTGTTTAACTTACTGAGAAGAAACACCATTGTACAAATAGTAAATAGTACCTCCAGCAGTTTTGATAAGTGCTGAAGACTGGATTCCTATAGCTTGGAATATTGGTGAAAGATGCTGAGCTTGAAATAGGCTTCCTGAGATGGAGAGTAATGGGTGAAGGTACAAAAGTGAGGCGAATTCTGGTTTCAGCATGAACATGAAGAGATCTTAAAAATTGCAACTTCCAAATTCACAATAAAAGAATAAATTAAAAAACTCAAAATCAATACCTTTTAAAGACTCATCAGAGAACTGAGGTCACGAAGTAAAATTCAACCTCAAAATGTGGAAGAGACAGACAAGTATGGAGAAGACCAGCAAAGATCAGTCTATCTGAAGCAAATACCCCTGGAGGCATACACTGGTATGAATATTTCTCTGAAAATTTTGACAAATTGCTGGGAGATGTATGTGGATTAGCTTGAGCATAGACTAGCTCCATTCTTAGAAATTCTCTACAATCTGAGAATCCCACCAGTTTCTTACTGTGAATATCTAAGAAGAATCTCCTCCTATAAGAGCTGGAGGAGAAAGTAACCATTTCAAAATATGTTCAGAGTCTTTGTCTTAACAAAAGTGTATTCTCTAAGGAAAACAGCTTTACCAGAAGGGCAATTACCCAGCAATGAAACCCTACCACTTTCTTATGTCACATAACAGAAGGAAAAATAGTCTAACACACACCAGGGACATCATAGACCAGGAAATTAGGCTTCCTAAACACTTAATTTTAATCCTAAAATTATAGAATATTTCTACTTCTTCCACTTACTATCACATCAACAGGGTTCCAATAAAATATACCAGACTAAAACTGAGCTAGCTGCAAGACAGGCTGTATTTAAGAAAAACTGTTTGGGGAAATGCAGACAACCACATGAAAAAGAAAAGGCAATAGAGAAAATTTACGTGTCTAGTACCTACACATATAGCAAATGATAAACACATCCAAGTTCCTGGAAAAATTAAATAAACTTCAAACTAAAGCTTCAAACTATCACGAATATACCATGGCCAGGTTTTCAATTAAAGTACAACATGCTAGAGGGCAGTAAAAGACACAGGTTGAAAAGACAAAGCAGGCATCAGAACTAGATTTAGATATGACAGAGAATTAGAATTATCAGACAAGTAACTTAAAGTAATTAGCATTGGTATGTTAAAGACTCCAGTGAAAAAGTAAGGAACATGAAAGAACAGATGAGTAATGTAACAGAGCAATGGACACTCTAAGAAAGAATAAGAAGAAATGATAGAAACAAAAAACACAATAAAGACTAAAGACACAAAGGATTGGTGGATTGCACAGGCCTAAATAGATTCCCTGCATTTGAAGACATGACAACAGAAACTTTCCAAACTAACAAGAAAAGAGAAGAAAGAATGAAAGCCAAATCCAAGAAATGTGGGACAATTGGCAAGTTTCTGTTGTCATGTATTCAAACTCAGAGAATGCATACCACAATACGAATAATAGGAATAATTGAAAGAAAAGAAAGGAACTGAAGAAACACTTGCAATAATATTGGCTAAGAATTTACCAAAATCAGTGACAGACATCAAAAACATCCAAAAACTCAGAAAACACCAAGTATGACAAGTAACAAAATCTGACCTCAAAGGCTTATCTTACTCAAATGCAGTAAAGAGAAAGATATAATGTTGAAAGAAGCTTGGGGTGATCCTCTCTGTAGAAAAGTAGAGTAAAAATTATGTCTGGCATATTGTAGATACTACAACCAAGAAGAGAACACAGTATTTTAGGTATTAAAGGAAAATAATCAAGAATTCCTTATTGAGGGAAAGTATTTTTAAATATAAAAGAGAAATGCTTTTTTAGAAAAAGAAAAATTGAGAAAATTTGTTACAATTTAATCTCCCTGTAAAAGACATTTTTTAAAAAAGTTTTTCTGGCTTTTTCTAAGCCAAATAATATAGGACAAAAAATTATGTCTGGATTATTAACAAGAAAGGAAAAGTCATCAAATAAGAAATTAATCATGGTAGAATAAAATATTTTCAACTTCTTACTCTGTCTTCATCTAAAATGTTCTGTCAAAAGCATAATATCAAGTTTATCAGGTGACTACAAGTTATAGAAAGGAATGAGAATCATGCTATAAAAAAGACAGAACTGGAAATACTCTTATATGATATCTTCATAGATCATGGATTGGTACAGTGTTATTTGATTTTGATTGGTTTAAAATGGGTATTATAAAATCTAAAGCAGCCACTAAAATTTGTTAAAAAGAATTGATATGTTAAGAAAGGAGAAAGTTAAAATCACATAAAATGATTAATTAAAATCAAAGAACATGGAAAAAACAAAAATAGAAACAAGAAATATACAAACAAAGAAAATTACAAACACAGCAAACGCTGACCTAACTATAATCAGTAGTCACTCTGAATGCAAATGGATTTAAATGTGGGCACTTACTTGCACCAATAAAAAGCAGAGTTCACACACACACACACATGCACGCACACACCACATGGGATCCAGCTTTCTGTGGTCTACCTATACCTACTTTGAATACACACAAAACATTCAATTCAGAGACAGTTAGATTTTCAAACATTTTGGTCAATTCTCTCTTTATCTATTAACAATACAAATAATCATTATGGAATACTAATAAGTTTGTAACCTAACCACAATAGCAGAATCGTGAATATAATTTCATAGACTTGATGACAGCTAAATAAATATTGTGAAATTAATTTTACTTAATGTGCAAAATGTGCTGTAGTTTTACTCACTAATTCTTTAGACATCTATGGGAGATCCAGTGAAAATAACTTGTAAGTTCATAAAATCAGCGTGGTCTTTTGAGTGTGCAAAGATTATATGTCATAAGCATGAGTTAAAATTAATAATATCAACAAGAATGAAAATAGAAAAAGAGGAATTAGAGGAGGGTGAGAGAATTGGAAGGGGGTTTAAAAAAGAAACAAGTTGTATTAAGTACATGCATCCACCCCAAGATAATTGTAAGCTTCATGTGCTGCAAATATGAACTAATAAGAAAATATATAGGACCCACTTTTTCATGTTTAGTTCTCTCCTTACCTAGAATACCTCTCAGAAATATATGATGTAGTCATTGTAAAATTATGGCAAAGGGAAACCAGCTATAACGATTTTTATTCTTTAGTTTATTTTTATTGGAAAAGGTTTCATCCCAAATATATACCTACTATTAAATGCTAAGTCACTAAGGGAGAACTCCGGGGCCAGGCTCATTTGATCATATCTTAGAAGATTCTTATACTGGATATTTCCTATATAAATAATGCAAACAATTTCAGAGGCCTCATTGCTTTTTCATATTTTATATAAAGTTAATTTAGAACACGCAAATATCTTTTTTATAACTCATTGTGCTACAGTAAACTGCAGAACAATTCTTGGAAAGGGAGGTGGCTTAGAGTGAACAGATTCCATGCATTTCTCTGCTAATTTGGCTTGGCAGCTCAGTGATTGTTCTATACACAAAGTCAAAATAGCAGAAACAAAGACAGCTGAGCATCAAGCACTTGGAGAAGTTCTCTGCTTCCCTCTGCTGGATGATATGGAATATTCTTAAATTTTGTCAGCTTTATCTATGGGAGGCAGAAAGGTAATTATAGGAACAATGATTCCTTTGCATATTGTAATTTACATATGTGAGTTTCAGATGATAGAAATGTATCAATAAGCTAATTTCAACACATAAGAGGTTTAAAAATGAGAAGTATGAATTATTTTTAGATTTCTAAATTGCTTAAGACGGTAATTTAAGGAATACCTCTTTTCAGCACCATCCTTTGGAAGAGTATAAGGATAATATGTTCACTCCTTATAATTTTAGATTTTCTTTTGCTCTTCCTGTGTTTGAATGTAAGCCAAATGGCCTTCCTGAACTTAGTTTAGAATTCTATCTGACTGATCTTCCTTCAGCAACTAGACTTTTATAAATAGTTATCCTCGAATGGCTTAGGAAATATTTTTAACAAGGAAGAGAAAACAGATCAAGGGTGATAAATGAGCTTACAATTTGCTAAGATGTCTTGTCGAGGTGAAACAGAAACATAGGCTTTATCAAGGAGAGATAATCAAATCATGTCAATAATTGTTTACTGAATTCTGTCTAGTAAAAGTCTTTTAAATAAAAGTGGTAGTGTGCAATGAATAATATACATCTAAAAACTGAAGAAAATGTTTCTCCCTGTCTGTGTCTTTGACACTGTTAATGTTTTCTTTTTGCCCTCTCTCTGTCTCTCTGCCTTTCTATCTCTGTTTCTCTCTCTGTTTCTGTCTCTGTCTGTCTCTGTGTCTCTGTCTCCCTCTCTCTGTATGTGTATGTGTCTGTGTGTGTGTGTTTGTGTGTGTGTGTGTGTCTTTGTTTCTCTTTCTCTAGCTCCCTGGTCTCTTTCACTCTTCTCTCATTTTCTAATAATGGGGGAGAAGAGGAGAGTAAAAGTAAAATTATAAACTAGGGGCAAAAATTCAGATATTGGAAAAAAACCTATAATTTCAATTGTATGCCCAGTGCTTATTGTTTAACACTCATGAACAACAAGCATACATGACACAAAAAAATAAACCATGGGAATTACGCAAAGCATGTTTTCAAGATCTATGTTTGTGGGAGAGGCAGGTAATTAACTGGCCCGTGGAAATGCGTTGGAAGGGAACTTAGCAAACTTTGAATATAATTTGAAGAAGGTGATGTCATTAGAAACAACAACAGGCTGCGTGTAAACATAGAACACAGAAGTGTAGGTGTGGGTGGAATTAGTCATCCTGCTTGGCAGAAAAAGGGGAAAGCAGAATGGAGGATGGGAGTCTCCAACTGTCATTTATCAGAATGGTGCTCTGGTTTTATGAAGTTGGTATAACAAGAAATAAGATAAATGCTACCTCCTATCTTTAGAGAACTCTCCCATCAGTCAGGATCAGCTAGAGTAATAATAACTATCTTAGTATTTAAATTCTAGAAAGAATTTGCTGAGGAAATTAGAACTTGAAAAACCAATAGAAATTCTGGACAACAGAGAACCTTGTGCTCAGAAGTAGCCTTTGGGGAACCGGCGAGAGCTGATGGTGACCCTTACTGCACGTGCAATGGAAGTGGTGGAACTCATAGTAGGATGCCAGCTCTTCACATATTATGTAGTCACTACTTCTTCCTACTTATCTTGACTTCAAATCTTTCTTCACACTGATTCATAAATGTTTCATATTTTTACACCATCATATTGGCCTTAAATTTTGTCTTCTGGAATTTGTGTTTTATTTTGAAAGACTTTCTAATGCAACATGACAATGATAATTCTGCATTTATTCCAGTTGCTTTATAGCTTTATTTTTTAAGTTTGTATTTAATTCATCTGGTATTTTCTTTACATATTTTGAACTGTAAAATCAGTCTGTAAAATTTTATTTAAAACATTCCATAGAGATTTCAATTATTGTTAGATTAAATATATGGATTAATTTTAGAGGAACTTTGATAATTACAATATTGAATTTTTCATTCAAAAAAATAGCATGTCTCTCAATCTATTGTTTTTTATTTTTAACTGATAATATTTCTACATATTTATGGGGAACAGTGTGATATTTCAACACGTGTTGAAATAAGGCCATGTATAATGAGCAGATTAAGAAGGATGTTTTCTGTTGAGGCTTGGGATGGTTTTAAAGGTGAAACAACTTTGTGATTATGGGTGTCATTTCACTTTCTTGAGACTTAATCACCCTTTTTCATAAATGTAAGGAATAACAATATCTACTAAATAATGTGATTGTGAGTTTGAAATAAAATAATGTCAAAATGGTGTTATTTTCTTTTTTTTTTTTTTTTTTTGTGGGTACCAGGGGGTCGACCTCAGGACCTCGTGCGCCACCAGGCGCCCGTGCCGCTGAGCGATATCACCGACCCCTTTTTCGTATGTGGGTTCCAGGACTCGAACTCGGGCCCTCGCGCTTGCCAGGCAGGCGCTTAAGCCGCTGAGCCATCTCACTGGCCCCGGTGTTATTTTCATAATCATATACTTTTCAATTATATTGTCTTTAGCTTTGAAATCTTTTCAACATTCTCATGCAATATACAAGAGTCTAATAAATATTCTACTAAGAAAGTTTTGAGTCATATCTCTAATTTTTTGGGGGGGCTGGGAATGGAATTCAGATAAGACACATGCCCAGCATCTTTTATTTTTACTTTATTTATTTATTTATTTATTTTTATTTTAAAGAAAAAAAACAATGGTACAAAATTTCAAAATAAGATACTAGGAAAGTAGCAATAGTTAAAACACTGCATATTGTTATCTTCAAAGTAGTTGCTCCTATTTCAAGATATAGGCATGAAAATTGATTTAACAATATATGCACCAACCTTTCTTTTCAAAGAACTAATACAAATTAGTAGTATAACTATCTTAACTATCTTGTGGTAATATATATATTTAGGTAATATATTTAGGTAATATATATATTTAGGTAATATATATATATTTATATATATATATATATTTAGTTAGTTAGTATTCCTTTTCCCTTCCTTCTTTTATCCTTTTACCCATCCCAATTTCTCTTTCCTTTTGAACAGTTTCTTTCCATATCACAATATTTATTGTACATTTTGGATCTTATTTACTCTTTCAGCTTCTTACACTAGGAAGACAACATGATGTTTATATATGTGAGTTTGATTTATTTCACTTATGAGTATGGTCTCAAGTTGCATACATTTACCTATAAAAGTCTCAAGTTTATCCTTCTTCATATCTAAGTATTACACCATTGTATAAAATACTGCAACTTTTTTATCCGTTCTTCAGTTGATGGGCATTTGGGTTGTTTCCAAGTTTTAGCTATTACAAATTGTGCTGCTATAAACATGGGTAGACATATATCATTGTGGTATGATTTTAATTCTTCTGGGAAAATACCTAGAAGGGGAATACCTGGGTCAAATGGGACCTCTAATCCTAGATTTTTAAGGAATCTCCACACTGATTTCCACAGTGGTTGCACCAGTCTATGTTCCCACCAACAGTGGAAAAGTGTTCCTTTTTCCCCACATCCCCACCGGCATTTGTTATTGGTTGATTTCTTGATGATAGCCATTCTTTCTGAGGTGAGATGGAATCTCAGTGTTGTTTTAATTTGCATCTCTCAAATCACCAATGATGCTGAACATTTTTTCATATATTTATTTGCTATTTGTATTTCTTCATCTGAGAAGTGTGCATTCATCTTTGTCTGAGGGACAGTTGGCTAAAATTTTTTCCCACTCTGTGGGTTGTCTTTTCACTCTGTTGGTGATTTCTTTTGATGTGCAGAAGCTTTGTAACAAGATGAGATCCCAATTGTTGATTCTTTGAAATATTTCCCATGAAATTTGGGTTTTGTTCATGAAGTCTCTGCCTACACCTATGTCTTTAAGATTTCTACCTACTTTGTCTTCCAGTAGATCTAGTGTTTCTATTTTAATATTAAGATCTTTAATCCATTTTGACTTTAGTTTAGTGTATGGTGATATATGTGGGTCTAGTTTTCATCTTCAGCATATAGAGAGCCAGTTTTTCCACCACCATTTATTAAAGAGGCTTTCTTTCTTCCAGTGAATATGTTTGGCCCCTTTGTCAAAGATAAGGTGGCTGAGTGTGTTTGTAGTTGTGTCTGCATCTTCTTATGTCTTCCACTCATCCTCAGATCTGTTCTTTTGTAAGTGCTATGCTGCTTTTATCACAGTAGCTTTGTAGTATAATTTCAAGTCAGGGATTGTGATGCCTCCTGCCTTGCCTTTTTTGCCCAGGATTTCCTTTGCTATTCTAGGTCTCTTCGGGTTCCAGATGAATTTTAGGAATGTTTTCTCTAGTTCTGTGAGGTATGTTAATGGTATTTTGATTGGGATTGCATTAAATCTATATAACAATTTTAGGAATATGGCCATTTTCACTATGTTGGTTCTTCCTATCGATGAACAAGAGATATCTTTCCATTTTCTGATATCTTCTTCAATCTCCTTTTTTAGAGTACTGTAATTTTCAATGTATAGCTCTTTTACTTCCTTTGTTAGATTGATTCTAAGTATTTCATTTTTTTGGATGCTATTGTGAAGGGTGTGGTTTCCCTAATTTCTCTCTCAGTGAGTTTGTTGTTTGTGTACAGGAATGCTATTGATTTTTGAGTGTTGACTTTGTATCCAGCTATGCTACTGAATTTGCTTTTTAAATCTAGAAGTTTTTTGTTGGAGTTTTAGGGATCTTCCATGTAAAGGGTCATGTCATCTGCAAATAATGATAATTTAACTTCTTCCATTCCTATCCTTATTCCTTGTATTTCTCTCTCTTGTCTAATTGTTCTGGCTAATGTTTCCAGAACTATATTGAATAGGAGTGATGATAGTGGACATCCTTGTCTTGTTCCTGATTTTAGAATGAAAGTTTTCAATTTTTGTCCATTTAGTAAGATGCTGGCTATTGTTTTGTCTTAGATGGCTTTTACCAGATTGAAGTAAAGACCATCTATTCCAATTTTCTGTACTTTTTTTTTTCTCGAGAATGAATGTTGGACTTTGTCAAAAGATTTTTCTTTATCTATTGAGATGATCATGTGATATTTGTTTTTGGCTCTGTTGATATGATATATTACATTTATTGATTTGCATATGTTCAACCATCCCTGCATTCCTGGGATGAATCCCACTTGGTCATTCTGTATAATCTTCTTGATGATTTGCTGCATTCTGTTTGCTAGTATCTTATTGAGGATTTTTGCATCTATGTTCATTAGGGAGATTGGCATGTAGTTCTCTTTTTCAGTTGGGTCTTTCTCTGGTTTTGGTATCAGGGTAATACTTGCCTCCAGGAATGAGTTAGGGAATATTGCTTCCCTTTCACTTTCATTAAGAGTTTGAGGAGTATTGTCATTAAATCTTCTCTAAATTTCTTGTAGAATTCAGCAGTGAATCCATCAGGACCTGGTCTTTTCTTCATTGGTAAGTTTTAATTACATTTTCAATCTCATTAGCTGATATTGGGTTATTCAGAATTTTTATGTTGTTTTGATTAAGCTTTGGTAATTCATGTGTGTCTAGGAATCTGTCCATTTCTTCTGTTTTCCATCCTATGAGAGTAAAGATTTTCAAAGTAGGTATTGATGGTCTTCTGAATTTCCACGGGATCTGTAATGATTTCATATATTTTATTCCTCAATGCATGAATTTGAGTCTTTTCTTTCCTTTTTTTTATGAGTTTGAATAATGATTTATCAATTTTACTTATTCTTTCAAAAAATCAACTATTTGATTCACTGATTCTTTGTATTGTTTTCTTAGTCTCCACTGCGCTAATTTCTGCTCTGATATTTATACTGTCCTCTCTTGTATGGTCTTTGGACTTGTCTTTCCCTTCTTTTTCTAGAAACTTGAGGTGTGACATTAGGTTGTTTATTTGTGCTCATTCTGTTTGCCTGGTGTGAGAATTCACTGCTATAAATTTCCCTTTTAGGACTACTTTCATTTTGTCCCGTAAGTTCTGGTATATCGTATCTGAATTCTCATTTAGTTATAGGTATTGTTTAATTTTTGCCTTAATTTTATCTGTGACCCATTGGTTGTTCAGGATGGTGTTATTTAATTTCCATGTGTTTATGGAGGTTTTGCTGTTTCTTTTGCCATTAATTTCCAATTTCATTGCACTATGATCAGATAGTATGCATGGGATAATTTCAATTCCTTTGCACTTACTTAAGCATGTCCTGTAGGCTAGTATATGGTCTATTTTAGAGAACACCCATGTGCAGCTGAGAAGAATGTATATTCTGATGAAGCTGGGTGGGACACTCTGTAAATATCTACTAAGTCTATTTGTTCACAAGTTTGGTTCAGTTCTGATATTTCTTTGCTGATTTTTTGTCTAGGTGATCTATCTCTTTGTGACAATGGTGCATTAAGGTCTCCTGTTACAATTATGTTATTGCTTATTTGATTTTTCATGTCTATTAATAATTATCTTATATAGTTGTGTGCTCCCATATTTGGTGCATACATATTTATGATTGTTATCTGTTCCTCCTGAAGTTTTCCACTAACAAGTATGTAGTGACCTTCTTTATCTCTTATGATCATTCTTGGTTTGAAGTTCAGATCATCTGCAAACAGAATAGCTACCCCTGCTTTTTCTGGGTTCCTGTTGAATGGAGTATTATATTCCATCCTTTGACTTTCAGTCTACGAATTTCTTTTGGAGTTAAATGTGTTTCTTGTTTACAGCATATTGCTGGATCTTCTTTAATGATCCATTCTGCCAGTGTGTTTCTTTTGATTGGTGAATTGAGGCCATTTACCTTGATGGTTAGAACTGATATGTATTGGCTTATCTTTGTTATGATATTTTCTTGTTGTTGGTTCTCTGCTTCTCCTTTCTGTTTAATTGCTTGCCCTGCCTGGTGGTTTCTGTTGTTGTTCTTGGAGTTGTGGTCATTTTTATCTTTGTTTAGAATATCTTTCAATATTCTTTGTAGGGTTGGTTTGGTGGTCATGAATTTTTTCAGTTGTTCTTTGTCATGGAAATATCTTATGTCTCCATTAATTTTGAAGGGTGGTTTTGCAGGGTACCTCAATCTGGGTTGCAAGTTGTTTTCTTTCAGGACTTGAAATATTTCACTCCAAGGTCTTCTTGGCGAGGGTTTGTGTTGAGGTCTGCCATGATTCTGATGGTCTTTCCTTTATAGGTGACCTGTTTCTTTTCACTAACAGCTTTTAATATTCTGTTCTTGTGCTGAATTTCTGGAATCTTGGATATTATATGTCTTGGTGTAGTTTTATTTTGGTCAGAGCTGTTTGGTGTTCCACATGCTTCATTTATTTGTTTGTCAAATTCTTTATCCATGCCACGGAAGTTTTCTGCCATTATTATGATGAAGAGATTTTTTATGGCATCTGCACTGTCTCCAGCTTTCTTATTGACCCCAATCAATCTTATGTTGTTCTTCTTTGCTCTGTTTTGTAGCTGTTGGATTGATTTTTCATGGTCTCTTGCTATTTTTAAGATATCTTTTTTTCATGATCACTAGCTGTATTTCTGTCTTCAAGATCTGAAATTCTATCCTCTCCTTCGTTCAGTCTGTTGCATATACTTTCAATGGAAGTTTTAATCTCCTGGATTTCTGTTTGGTCTGTTTAATGGATTCCATTTCTTTCCTATGTTGAGAATTTTTTCTTTCCATCATTTTTCTAAGCTCATCTATTCTTTTATCTGTGTCTTCTCTAATATCTTTGATTTTAAGCATCATTTCTTTTTGTACCCGAGAGATTATTTTCTCTATAGTTTTTCCATTTGGTTTTTCACTTCTGTTGCTATCCTTTCAGAAAATTCTAGTGTTTGACTTCCAATTTCATCTATCTCATTGAGTTCTGGGCTTGTCCTGGGTGGGCTGGGGGTCTTTGGTTGCATTTTGCTTCTGTGTCTTGTCATTTACTATTTTCTCTTTTTTGTTTTATTTTGTTCTATATGTTGTTGCTTGCTGATTTCTTATGATAGATAACTTTATCACTAGTATTGAGGCTTCCCTAGGAGATGTCTGTTCTTCAGGTATGTTCTCCAGATGTAGGTGATTCTTTATAGCTATCCCAAGAACTTACCTTCCCAATTTGTAAAGGATGTAAATTTACTATTTGGCTCAGCAGCCAATCCTTTGGTACTGGGCTGTAGTGATGATTATGACCTCATACTATCACAGCGTTATCATACAGGGGAGAAAAACTGATTATAACATGTATGACATCCTGGCTAAATTAGCATAGTTATTAATAGCAATAGTTTCAAGTACAGCTTAACTACTGACCAACTATTATAACTATTAACCTGCTACCTCTGACCTCAGGAGCAAACTCTAAAGTTATATAACAAAATCAAACATATACCTTGCACTTGTATGCGATGATTTTCCCCTTAGTGGAGTGATTTTATCCTTCTGCAGGGGACAGGGGAGTTAAGGCGGGTAGGGGACAGGATAAAGTGATGAGTGTAGTCAAATATAGTAGAGTCAAGTCTGGAAGTCAAAGGATGATCATCCTAGTTTTGGGAAACTGGAAGACACAGGAGGGAAGGAATGAAATAGAATGTAAAGGAGTAATCAGAAAAGGAAGAGACAATGTTTACTCACCTGAAAGTTTAAATTCAAGAAGTAGAGGAAAGAAAGAGGATCAATAGAAGAAAATGAAAAAGAAAGGTAAGAAACCTAAACAGGAAGAAAGAGGAGAATGAAAAATAAAAGAAGAAAAGAAAGAAAAAAGAGACCAGATAAAGAGAGGAGAAAAAAAAAGCCTAAAAACAAAAATAACCACAAAATAAAAAAACAAAACAAGATGACATCCAACCAGACAGGAAAGGGATAGCTAATCAGACGAACAAGGAAGAATAAAAGTAGCAAAACACCTCTGGTGTTTACAGTTCTGTGATAGTGTCCATGTTTAATCCCAGAAACGTGCTGGGAATGGAGCTGATCTTGGCCTCTGGATGTGGGGGCTGGGACTGGTCTTCTGTTGGTGGAGTTCTCCATAGTCCAACTGCTGGCTCCTCACTGCTGCTTCAGATGCTTCCACATTGCTGGTCTTGCTGATTACTCTGCCCTCCAAAGGTATGTGTGTGCCTGGTGCCCAGGTGTCCTGGGTCTCGGGGGCTTCCGATTGGTCTATTTTTTCCTTTCCTTTTTTTTTTTTTTTTTTTTTTTTTTGAGACAGAGTATTGCAGTATTGCTAAGTTGCCCAGGCTGGACTCAAACTTGCAAACTTCTCACCTCAGCCTCCAAAGTAGCTGGGACCATGGGTGTGTGCTGTCATACCTGGTTTTAAATGTTGATTCAGAAGTCTCAGAAATTAATTTCTTGCCAGGCATAGTGGTGCATGCCTGCAATGCCAGCACTCAGGAGGCTGAGGCAGGAGGATTGCCATGAGTTCAAGGCCAACCTGGGCCACACAGCAAGACCCCGCCTCAAAAAATATATATATAATTTCTGTCAAAATCCATTAGTTTAAAAAAATCATCCAGGAGGGGTGATACATGCCTATAATCCCAGAAGTTGGGAAGCTGAGGCAAGAGGATCACAAGTTCAAGGCCAGCCTGGGCTACATAGCAGTGTAATGACTGAGGAGGTTTGTACACTGTGCCATGCTATACCACACTGTGATGTTCAGGGGTGGACAGGAAGCCACTGTTCTGCTGGACCATGCAGCTCCTGGCAATCCTAAACCCAGTGTTGGTAAAGAACTAAAGAAGACAATTTATTCAAAGATGGGTAAGAAGGAAAAGGGATGACAGAAAGCTACTATGGATGAGTAGGGAGAATTTGAAGGTGAATTCTCCTCTAATTTCTAAACATAAACAACTAAAATGAAATTTCAGCATAAAAGTATACTCAAAACTATAAGTAACATACTGCAAAATAAATGTCAATTTCCATTCTTACCATTGCTGTGTAAAAATGCCTTTTACCTCACATTCTTATGAGCATTATCATTTTCAAAAGTAACATTATTAATTTCATGCACCAAAAAGTGGTACCATATTACTTTAATATGGTTTTTGTATTATTTTGCTGGCATTTTTACTTTATGAATTAAATTTTTTTGAACAATTACTTTTGTGCTATTGGTATTCTTCTAATTCATTTAAAAGACAACACTGACTTTCAAATATGTTCTAACTTTCCTCTAGATTAACTCTTAAATCTTAAAATATTTAAATGGTCGGGGTTCCTCAAGATGGCGGATGAGTAAGAAGCAGGCAGCAAAACTCTCTCTAAAAGTTACCATTGGAACACGGGAATATAGCGACCCAGAAAGCGCAGGAGGGGGGGAGATGCCTCCCCGAAACCCAGAAAAGTTCTGAAGCGCAATCTGGGACCCCCGGCACCAGTGACGGGTGACTTCCAACAAAGAAGAAGGAAAGAAGGAGCAGACCGCGCGCGTGCACCTTCTAATATCCCGGGAGTTGGAGCGCCGGCGGAGGCTCAATTCTACGGACACACGGTGGCAGCTGGCGCCCAGGGAGCCCCCACGGAGGATCCTGAGACAGCGGCGGGGCAGGGGAGCGGCGGAGAACGGCGCTGACCGGCGGTGAGTGTCTCTCAGCCACAGCTGCCCCGCGCCAGAGAGCGACCGGCCGGGCGCCATTGTGGGGGGTGTGGCGAAACTCAGAGCGGCTCGGAAACTGCTCTGGGAACTTGTGCTCCGGACAGGGCAGCACAGGGCCTCTCAATTGAGCCCACGAAAGTGTGCTGAGGTCAGCAGGCGAACGAGACTGGACTCTCAGCCACAGCTGCCCCGCGCCAGAGAGCGACAGGCCGGGCGCCATTGTGGGGGGTGTGGCGAAACTCAGAGCGGCTCGGAAACTGCTCTGGGAACTTGTGCTCCGGACAGGGCAGCACAGGGCCTCTCAATTGAGCCCACGAAAGTGTGCTGAGGTCAGCAGGCGAACGAGACTGGACTCTCAGCCACACCTGTCCCGCGCCAGAGAGCGACTGGCCCGGCGCCATTGTGGGGGGCGTGGCGAAAAACCAGAGCGGCGGGAACCAGTGCAGGGAACCCGCGCTCCGGACAGCACGCTGAGCCTCTCAGGCCCAGGGATCGTGAAAGGGCGGCGAGAGCGGAGGCGAGCTAGACTGGTCTCTGCCTGAAAGTACGCGCCTCTGCTCACCACCCACCAGAGGGCGCTCCTGGCTTACTGGGACGGACCTGCACAGAACAGGACTTTGTCACAAGGTACCTGCCTACAACAGAGTCAACACCTGGACCTGATTCTTTTTATATTTTTTATTTTTATTTTTATTTTTTATTTTTATTTTTATTTTTTTTCTCACTGATTTGTTTTTTTGTTCTGGCGAAGGGTTATTTTGTTTTTGTTTTGTTTTGTTTTGTTTTTTGGTGGGGTTTTATTTTTGATCTGTCTGTTTTATTGTTTTTATCTTTGTTTTTGTTTCTGTATGTGTATTTGCTCTTTCCTTCATTATTCTCTCTGGTTTTTTATATGAGTGTAAACAGCGCCTCTAACTTCTTTGTGATTGTGGTTGTGATCTGTTCTTCCTTTTATCCCTTCCTTCTCTTTTTACCACCTGTCCTCTGCACTAGTGTCCCAATTTTAGTGGGATCCCTCTTGGTCCTCTAACCTTACATCTAATTCCTTCCTCTTCTCCCAATACTCTATTTCCTCCTTAACTCATCTTAAATTTAAACTCCTCAAGGAAAAATTGACATACATAGGACTTGTATACTGCATATAATTTTTCTGGTGTGTTTTAGATTTTGTTATATAACCGCAACTCTATACAGCTAAAAGTGGTAAATAACTGGTTAGCTCAGTTTGTCATTTTTTAGGCTGTGTTTGATGCTTTAGTTAACATTATAGCCAAATGTGAAATAATTGTTCTAAACATCTTTCCTTCCTGATATTTCATGATTGAGATTGACTAAGGGACACAGAAAATACAGTGGCACAGTACCAAAGAATCAAGGACTGGGCCAAACAGGTAGCAACTTCGCATACCCAACGAATTGAAGAGGTAGGATCTGGCAGAAAGCTCAAAACCTAAAAGCAAGCTCCACTTGGAAGATACTGCAGAGAAGTAGTCATCTTCTAAAGATCTTAAACACTAGCAATAAAGTAACCTACTATAGGTAATTTGCAAACATCACCCCAGGAATTAAAGAAAGAAAAAATGAGACGACACTTAAACAAGATGCAACCACACACATCCAATTCACCAAAGGCAAACCTAGGGAGCAACGAGGTGGGACAATCCGAAAGCCACCCACCTGGCCTATCTGAAGTGGTAACAACAAAGCAACTGAATGAGGTTCTGGAAAAAATTAAAACAGAAATAATCTCACAGATAACTGCAGAGATAATGTCTACAATGAAGACCATGCTTAAGGACACTATAGCTGATACAGACAAAAAAATAGATGAACTTAAGAAAACTATAGAAACCATGAATGCTCAGCATAGGAAAGAAATGGAATCTATAAGGCAGATTCAAGCAGATATCCAAGAGATAAAAAATTCCATTGAAAGTATTTGTAGCAGAATAAGCCAATGCGAGGACAGGATCTCAGATATAGAAGACAGGCTTGCAATTAGTGATCATGAAATGGAAAAATTCTTAAAAATAGCAAGGGACCATGAAAAATCAATTCAGCAGCTGCTAGATGACTCAAAGATAAACAACTTAAGAATAATTGGAATAAATGAAAAAGCAGGAGATAGCATCAACGACATTAAAACCTTGTTCAAAGACATAATCAGGGAGAACTTTCCTGGAAGAGAAAAGGAATTTGACACCCCTATAAGTGAAGCTTTTAGAACACCAACTAGACATGATCAAAAAAAAAAACTTCAGCCAGACATATTATAGTCAAGATCCCAGAAATTCAACAGAAGGGCAGAATCTTAAAAGCTGTTAGGGAGAAGAGACAAATCACCTATGAAGGAAAACCCATCAGAATCACAGCTGACTTTTCAGCACAAACCCTCAATTCAAGAAGAGCTTGGAATGATGTATTGCAAGCTCTAAAGGAAAATAATTTTCAGCCCAGATTGATGTACCCTGCAAAACTATCTTTCAAAATTGATGGAGAAATAAAATACTTTCATGACAAAGAACATCTGAGAAAATTTATGACCACCAAACCAGCACTCCAAAACGTTCTGAAGGACATTCTAGAAAGAGATAGGAACCCCAACAGAAGGAATCCACCAGGCAGGGCAAATAATTAAATAGCCGGAAAGTGGAAAAACAAAGAGTGGGAACCAACAACAGGAAAATATCATGACAAGTCAATACATATCAGTTTTAACCATCAATGTTAACGGTCTCAATTCACCAATCAAAAGGCACAGACTGGCGAAATGGATCAAGAAGCAAGATCCAACAATATGCTGTATACAAGAAACACATTTAATTCAGAGAGAAATTCATAGACTGAAAGTCAAAGGATGGAAAACAATACTCCATGCCACAGGAACCCAGAAAAAAGCAGGGGTAGCTATTCTTTTTGCAGACAAAGTGAACTTCAAGCCAAGAAGGATTCAGAGAGATAAAGACGGTCATTACATCCTTGTAAAGGGAACAATCCAAGAGGAAGAGATAACGATCATAAATATATATGCGTCAAATACCAATGCACCCAGCTATATAAAACAAGTACTAAAGGACATGAAAAATCAAATAAGCACTAATACAATTATATTGGGAGATCTCAATACTCCACTGTCACAAAAAGATAGATCAACTGGACAGAAAATCAATAATGAAATAGTAGAACTGAACCAAACTTTTGAACAAATGGACTTAGTAGATGTCTACAGAGTGTTCCATCCCACAACATCAGAATACACATTTTTCTCAGCTGCACATGGGACGTTCTCCAAAATAGACCACATACTAGCTCATAAAACCTGCTTAAGTAAATGCAAAGGAATTGAAATTATCCCATGCATATTATCAGACCATAGTGCAATGAAATTGGAAATCAATGGCAAAAGATCCCACAAAAACTCCCTAAACACATGGAAATTAAACAGCATCCTCCTGAACAACCAATGGGTCACAGATGAAATTAAAGAAGAAATTAGTCACTTTCTACAACTGAATGATAATGACAGTACAACATACCGGAACTTATGGGATACAATGAAAGCAGTCCTAAGAGGGAAATTTATAGCATTAAACACTTATATCAGGAAAATAGAGCAAGCGCAAATAAACAACTTAAGGGTGAACCTCGAGCTTCTAGAAAAAGAAGAGCAGGTTAAGCCAAAAGCCCGTACAAGGGAGGAAATTATAAAGATCAGAGCAGAAATTAACGTATTGGAGAATAAAAAAACAATACAAAGAATCAATGAAGCAAAAAGTTGGTTCTTTGAAAGAATAAATAAGATTGACAAACCCTTATCCAACCTTATTAAAAAAAGAAAAGAAAAGACTCAAATCCATGCAATTGAAAATGAAAAGGGTGATATCACGACGGACCCTGCAGAAATCCAGAAGATCATCTATACCTATTTTGAAAATTTATATTCTACTAAGATGGAAAATGCAGAAGAAATGGACAGATTCCTAGATTCGTATGAATTACCAAAGCTGAATCAAGAAGATTTAAAAATCCTAAATAAACCAATATCAGCCAATGAAATTGAAGATGTAATTAAAAACCTCCCAACAAAGAAAAGCCCAGGCCCTGATGGATTCACTGCCGAATTCTACAAGAAATTTAGAGAAGACCTAACGCCCCTACTTCTCAAACATTTCAATGAAATTGAAAGGGAAGCAATACTCCCCAATTCATTCCTGGAAGCAAGCATTACCCTGATACCAAAACCAGAGAAGGACCCAACTAAGAAAGAGAACTACAGGCCAATCTCCCTAATGAACATAGATGCAAAAATCCTTAATAAGATACTGGCAAACAGAATCCAACAAATCATCAAGAAGATTATACACCATGACCAAGTTGGATTCATCCCAGGGATGCAGGGATGGTTCAACATACGTAAATCAATAAATGTAATACAGCATATTAACAGAACCAAAGACAAAAATCACATGATCATCTCAATAGATGCAGAAAAAGCTTTTGACAAAGTCCAGCACCTTTTCATGATAAAAACCCTACAGAAAATTGGAATAGAGGGTCTTTATCTCAATCTGGTAAAAGCTATCTATGACAAACCAACAGCCAATATTATACTAAATGGCCAAAAACTGAAAGCCTTCCCTCTAAAATCAGGAACAAGACAAGGATGTCCACTGTCCCCACTCTTATTCAACATAGTTCTGGAAACTTTAGCCAGAGCGATTAGACAAGAGAAAGAAATAAAAGGAATAATGATTGGAAAGGAAGAAGTTAAATTATCATTATTTGCAGATGACATGATACTCTACACAGAAGACCCCAAAAACTCCACTAAAAAACTGCTAGATTTAATAAGCAAATTCAGTAGTGTAGCTGGATACAAAGTCAATACTCAAAAGTCAATAGCCTTCCTGTACACAAATAACAAACTTACTGAAAGAGAAATTAGGGAAACAATACCTTTCACAATAACATCCAAAAAAATGAAATACCTAGGAATCAACCTCACGAAGGATGTAAAAGACCTCTATACTGAAAACTACAGTACTCTGAAAAAGGAGATTGAAGAGGATATCAGAAAATGGAAAGATATCCCTTGCTCCTGGATAGGAAGAACCAATATAGTGAAAATGGCCATACTTCCAAAATTGTTATACAGATTTAATGCAATTCCAATCAAAATTCCAACAGCATATCTCACAGAATTAGAGAAAACAATCCTAAAATTCATTTGGAATCAGAAGAGACCTAGAATAGCAAAGGCAATTCTGGGCAACAAAGGCAAGGCAGGGGGCATCACTATCCCCGACTTGAAATTATACTATAAAGCTACTGTGATAAAAACAGTGTGGTACTGGCAAAAAAACAGACCTGAAGATCAATGGAACAGATTAGAAGATGCTGAAACAACCCCAGACATACTAAGCCACCTTATCTTTGACAAAGGTGCCAAACACATTCGCTGGAAGAAAGATAGCCTCTTTAATAAATGGTGCTGGAAAAACTGGCTCTACACATGCCGAAGATTAAAACTAGATCCATATCTTTCACCATGCACTAAACTAAATTCAAAATGGATCAGAGATCTAAATATTAAAACAGAAACATTAAATCTGCTGGAAGGTAGGATAGGTAAAACCCTTGGAGACATTGGTGTAGGCAAAGACTTTATGAATAAAAACTCAACCGCACGGGAACTATCCCAAAGAATCAATAACTGGGATCTCATCTTATTAAAAAGCTTTTGCACAGCAAGAGAAACCACCAACAGAGTGAAGAGACAACCCACAATGTGGGAAAAAATGTTTGCCAGCTGTTCCTCAGACAAAGGATTACTATCGAGAACATATAAAGAACTCAAAAAAATCAGACCTCCCAAATTTAAAGACCCACTCCAAAAATGGGCATCTGAGATGAATACACATTTCTCAGATGAAGAAATACTAATGGCAAATAAATATACAAAAAAATGTGCAACATCACTAGTCATTCGAGAGATGCAAATTAAAACAACACTGAGATACCATCTCACCCCAGAAAGAATGGCTACTATTAAGAAATCAACTAATAACAAATGCTGGAGGGGCTGTGGGGAAAAAGGAACCCTTCTTCACTGTTGGTGGGAGTGTCGACTGGTACAGCCACTGTGGAAGTCAGTGTGGAGATTCCTCAGAAAACTAGGGTTGGAGGTCCCATTTGACCCAGCTATTCCCCTTCTGGGCATCTTCCCAGAAGAATTAAAAACATCGTACCACAGCGATATATGTGCACCCATGTTTATAGCAGCACAATTTGTAATAGCCAGATCTTGGAAACAACCCAAATGCCCATCAACTGAGGAATGGATAAGAAAGATGTGGTATTTTTATACAATGGAGTACTATTCAGCCATAAAGAAGGATAAACTGGAGACTTTTATAGGTAAATGGATGCAACTCGAGAAAATACTCATAAGTGAAATAAACCAGAAGCTCATGTGTAAGCATCGTATTATCTCTCTAGTATGAGAAACTGAAAGAGTAAATAAGATCCAAAATGTACAATAGACATGGTGAATCAAAAAGAAACTGGTCAAAAGGAAAGAGAGAGTGGAATAGGGAAAAGAAAGAAGGGAAAGGGAAAAAAATTGTATATATATATATATATAAGATGGTTAAGATAGATACACTACCATTTTTACTTAGTTCATTGAAGAGTAAGGTTTGTGCCAATAATGTTTGGACAATTGAATGCTAATGTCTGGTGTCCTGAATAACTAACTTAAAGATAGTAATACGTAATGTATTAACCATTGTTACCCTCCTATTATGTTTGTTTGAAAATTTGTTCTTCTTTTGATTTGTTTTGTTTTTTCTTCTCTTTAAAATAAAAAAAAAAAATATTTAAATGGTCACATCATAAATTTGTGTTTAGCTTTTCCTCTTGAAATAATATAAATCTCCATCAACTTTTCTTTGATTTTTTTTTCAATTTCACTAAAATTTACTTTGGTGTGTTTTGAGTTGGAGTCTCTGGAAGCAAAGCCTACAGCAGATATACTTTTGGCATGTGGTTTATTGAGGTAGTGCTTTTAGAAGGAGACCAGAAGTCAGTGGAAAAAGCAAGGTAAGAAAGAGGAAGAAGCTTGGTAGAGAGTGGTTCCAGGTGAAGTCTACTGCTACCCCCATCCCTATGGTGCTCTGAATGTGGACAGCACTGCAAGGAAGGGGCTTTTAGAGACCCTTCATCTAGTCAGTCACTAGGGACTCAGGTGTAACTCAAAGGTACCTCTGAGTGGAGAATTGGCTTGAGTCACCTGCCAGAAATCCTCTGAAGAAGTTTGTTTCTTAGTTACTTTCTCATCACTGAGACACAATATCCAATACCCACAAATTAAAAGAAGTAAGATTTATTTTGTGTCAGTGTGTAGAGGATCCAGTTCATAGTTGGCTGGGTCCAAGGCAGGGTGGCATGGTAAGCCAGAGGCCAGGCAGCAGAGAAACAGTGGATTAATCTGCTAATGAATATCATACCCCCATGATTCAGTCACTTCCCCAAAGATCCACCTATGAGCACATAAGACTTTAGAGGAACATCTAGATATAAACCATAACATTCCATCCCTAGCCCTCCAAAGACTCATGATTATCCCTTTATGCAAAATGCATTTAGTCCATCTCTAAAAGTTGCCAAATTGCTAGTAGTTTCAGCATTGCTGAAAAGTCCAAGTCCAGAGTTTCCTCTGAGATTTATGGTTAATTCTTAGCTGTGAGACCCTGTAAAGATGAAAAGAAAGTTAAACTCTGCTGACATACAAAGTCACAGGGTAAACATTCCCATTCCAAAAGGAAGGCTTAGGGGAGTAGAAAGGAATGGTACCAAAGCAAGATAAAAACCTAGCAGGGAAACATTAACTCTTATAGTTCTTTGTCCAGCATCTGGGGCAGTCTGTGGCCAGAACTGCACTCCAAACTGCTTTGTTGGTCATGCCCCACAGCACTGCTGGAGGCTGTAGTCCTCATGAGTTCTCTCTCAGCTTGGTTTTGCTCACTCCTCGCAGCTTTCCTCAGTTGCTCAGATACTTTTGCAACATCTTGGGTCTCTACTGCAGCTTCACTGTCACAACTCCACACACTGCCCTCTGAAGAGCACACTGTGTAGCCTCCCAGGCCTTCCACTGAAATAGGACCCCACAACTTTTGTATTCTGGATGCATGTAAAATTAGCACCATTTGGTTGACACCAGGGTTTACCACCAGCTGGAGCAGTAGCCAGGCTTCCTTCTGTCTTGGCTGTAAGAGTTTCTGAGTGCCTATGTGGGTGAGTGCTATGAACAGAATCCTGAGGGAAAAATTCCCTAGGTGGCTGCCATTCTGGAATATGGTGCCCTGGGGCTCTTTTCTCAAGGCAAAGTCTCTCAGTTTTAAAATTTTGAGCCTACAAACGATGGAGCCTTTTTTCCTCAATTTCCTCAAGGCATTTTTTCTATTGTCCTATTCCAAAGCACTTAACATTTTTTGTGGGTACCGGGGGTCGACCTTCAGGACCTCGCGCGCCGGCAAATGCCCGTTCCACTGAGCGATATCACCGGCCCTTTTTTTCATATGTGGGTACCAGGAGTCGAACTCGGGCCCTCGTGCTTGCCAGGCAGGAGCTTACGCCTCTAAGCCATCTCACCGGCCCCCACTTAACATTTTTTAATGATAATCTTTTCAGCAGCCAAGCTCTCCTCTGCACCATCTTTGTAGACCCCGACTTTACCAGAGTTTCCTTTCTTGTTAAACTAAAACTTTTTAAATCATTGGGTTGTGCATTTTGCTCTTGATTATCAAGGTAGAGCTGGCTGAAAGCCCACAATAGTAGCTATGCTACTGCCTCAACATTAGACTGCCTTGAAATTTCTTCCACTAGATTAATTAGTCTACCAACCTTAATCTCAGTCTCCTGCAAAGTCTCAGGATATAAGCAAAATGCAAACAAATTTTCTGCCAGAATTTCACATACATGGCCTGGAGTATGACTATCAGTGGAGTCCTTCTCCCCAGCTGAAACCTCCTGAGCCTGAAACCTCTAGTCTTTACTAGCTGCATTTCCGTCAGTATTCTGGTCTTTTGAACTCTGACCAGAACCTCCCATTTAGCTTGGCTTCTAGCATTCTAGCACTGTTTCTCCAGATGGCCTTTCCAAACTCCTCCCATTAACCACTTTCAAAGACTACTCAACCACATGGTCAGGTAGTGTCACTATAAAACCTCACTTCTCTACTACCAAAATCTGTCTTAGTTACTTTCTCTTTGATGGGACAAAATACTCTACCTATAAGTTAAAGGAGAAAAGTTTATTTTGGCTCAGAGTTTTTACAGGTTTGAGTTCATAATCAGCTGGCCTCAAAGCAGGGCAGGGCAGCATAGCAGAGGCAAGGCAGAAGAGAAGCAGCTCATGGCACGGCAGCAGAAAACAGAGAGACAGATCAAGAGGAGAGGGAGATACACCGTTCAAGGCCATGCTCTCAGTGACCTACCTCTTCTAAACAGGCTTCACCTCCTAAATTATACTTAATTATAAACCCATCAGTGGTGTAATCCACTGATAAGTATCATGCCCCCATGATCCAATCAGCTCTGCAAAGCCCATTCTGAATGCATGAGCCTTTGAGGGGACATCTAGATATAAACTATAATAGTTTACAAATGGGAGCCATTGGCAACAAAACCCGCAACAGATGATGGATGGCATAACAAACCAGTAAAAGGTATCCTATAGGATAATTACCTTATATTATTCTTCATAGTGTTCAAATAAGAGCATATCTGATGTTACTTAAATAGCATCCTTTCCTTGGCTCATCTCTTCCAGCTTCCGCACAGTTATTTTCTTGCATACCTGCTGCACTAAAATAAAACATGAAAGTATATATTGGCTGACTACAGATAAATTAAGTGACAGATATGTGCTGTGTTCTTGTTTCCTCTACTTCTTAGACACTGACCCAATTTCCTAAACAAACTAAATCCTACTCAACTCTTGCTTCCCTCTGTGAGTAAGGTTGTTGTCCTTTATCCATAAAATGAGAGCCCTGCTCCACTCCATCATTTATCTTCAGTAAATATGCCTTAGCCCAAGAAAATAAGGCAACTCAAGATTAAGCTGAGAACCCTGTTATACAGAAAGATTCTGTCCTTTCTTGTAGTAGATATTTTATTTTTAAAAAATCAAACAGACATTAATTTTAAAAAATCATAAGATAGTCTACTGAAATTTTAACTTTACTTCTGTTTTAAGTATCCAGAATTTGAGGAAAGTTTCACTTTTCAGGGACAGTTTTCAGCTAAAACTTGTTATTTGTAGTAACAGCAATGAATAAACCTCAGAATTTTAAACAGGAAAAGTAAGAAAATATGAAATCTTTTCTTCATAAAGACTGAAGTAGAAATTAGATATTAACTATATAGAAAGAGACTTTCTGAGTACAAAGCTTAGCAAAGAAAATATTTTTATACAGTGTCTGGCCGTGATCTGCAGCTCAGTCCTGCTGCCCACCGCACTGCGACTTTGTTCCAGCCACGTGAAACCGACTGCGGCTCTTCAAAGCATGCTGTTCCCTTCGCAGCCCATGACTTTCTTCATCTACCTTTCTCTTTTTCTTTGTTTTATTAAATACTTTTCCATCACTTCCTCCATGAAGACCAGCCTGCAGCTCGATATTGTTATCCATTCTCAGTGCTTTGCTGGCATTCCAGGCTTCTCTCTGAAGTGCCCCTTGACAAGCTGTCATAAACACTGAGGCCTTTGCAGCATTCCTGTTGGAACATATGCTTCTGACGAGAGACGTCACGTCTAATTACCTTCATCTTCTTCAATGACTAATCTAGTATCCAGATGTAGCAAATCATATTTGATTCATGGGATCTTTTTCTTCAAACAACAATGTTTTGGTAATGGCCTCTCTGTAGCATTAGTGGTAAAATCAGAACCTTGGTCTCACCCATTTTCCTATAGCCATATTTCCAAATGCTAACTGTCTTAGTTACTTTTCTCTTGTTGCTGAGACAAAATACCTGATGCTCAGAGTTAAAGGGGGAAATGTTTACTTAGCTCATAATAGGCTGGCTCCAAGGCAGGGTGACATGGCAGACAGATATTGCAGAGGAGAAACAGTTCAGGGCAGGCAGAAGACAGCAAAGCAACAAGGGATGACCACAGCTCTTGTATCCCTTATATCTTATCCAGGCCACCTGGGGCAAGTAGCACTCGCACACTTAATCCTGGTGCCCTCGATCCTAGCATTACACTGTGAATCAGTTCCAGCATCATGCACTCTAGATCCAGCCACTTCTGACAAAACCCCATCTATGACCGCATGAGGCTTTGGGAGGACATCTAGACACAAGCCACAACACTAACACATTATCCTTCAATAACAGTCTCTATGCATGTAAGAGCTTTCTGCTTTTTTACATGACCTACCCTCATTATTCTTGGGAGTTGATGTCAGTTTTCATGAATAAGCCAATTTGAGAAAAAGGCTTTGTTCTTTCACCTCTTATACTGCGTGGTTGCAATGGTGCTTTTCAGTTGTCAATTCATCTAAGTTATAATATCCAGTTGACCAACTAGACAGTAATCTAGGTGTTGTGACAGTATTTTGAAGATGTGATTAATACCTACAACAAGTTGACATTAAGGAGATAATCCTTGCTCATCTTGATGGCCCTGACTGAATCCGGGGTAAGTATTTATTGCAGAACTGAAGTTTCCCTGATGCAGAAGAGATTGCATCAGTGGATAGCAGCTTCATCTCCCGCCCAGAAATTCCCCTCCTATACTTTATGATGACCTGCCCTATAGATGTCCTTTCCTAGCCAAACTGCACAATCATGCCAGCCAATTCCTGGCAGTCTACTTACTCTTTCTCTCTCTCCTCTTTTCTCCATCCATCTCTATCCATCCATCTTAGTCCATTCAAGCTGCTATAACAAAATGCCATAAACTGGGAAGCTTATAAACCACAGATAGATATTTATTTCTCACAGTTCTGGAGGGTGGGATGACTAAGACCAAGGCATAGCAAGTTGGTGTCATGGAAGGACTTGTTTCCTGGCTCAGAGATGGCTGTCTTCTTCTGTAGCCTCACATAATGAAAAGGATGAGGAAGATCTAGCAGTCTCTCTTATAAGGCACCATTCCTATTCATGACTCAGCCCTCATGATTCCATCACTCTCGATAGCCTTATTTCCCAATAACGTCAACTATGAGTAGGTTTCAAGATATGAATGGGGGGATGCTTATAAATATTCAAATCATATTTTCCTTTTTCTGTCTGTCCATCTATCCACTTATTCCTCCATTTGCCATCTTCCTATTATCTAGCTCTCTACCTAACCTTCCATGCCTGCCAATCTATCTATCTATCTCTATCTATCTATCTATCTATCTATCTATCTATCTATCTATCTATCTATCTATCATCTATCTAATCTATCATCTATCTATCTATCTATAATCTATCTATCTCTCCATTTCTGTCTGTCCGTTTATCTGTTCTTTCTACGTATCTTTTTTGCTGGTATAACTCTGCTGGCACAATCTTCACTGAATCACTGAATCTTGGGAAAAACATACTTCAGCATTCATACATGAAAACATGTGCTGGTGACTCCCATGTACTCACCAGATTTGCTCTTCATGGCCTTCCATGTGATCTGATCTCGATGGGCTAAGCATTGTTGATGATTGCATCAGTGAGACTCCTTTCTGTATTGAGGATATATTCAGTCAACAGTAGATCATGAGAGCAGAACAGAAGGTATGAGGAGAGTGAAGTTGGGGTGATGACATCCCCAGCTCCATCACTGCTGAGTCATTGGTGTTCTTCCACTTAAGGTCACCGCTCTCATAATGAGGTCATCTTCTACAGCCCCATGCATACCTCTGTGCCAAGGGTTCAGAGTGCTTCCTTGATATTACCAGCACGGAAGTGATGTGACACCCCAAACTAATTTCCTTAAACCCTGCCCACACTTGTCCGGATAGATTTTCAGTGTGATCTCTTCATTAAGCCTTTATGAATAGTCCATTGTTTCCTTCCTCAGCTCAGACTGATGCATCACAAACACAGGAAAGTTTTGTACATTATTCTGGTTCCCCAGGCTCTGCTTATATCACTACATCCAGGAGGTACTGAGAACAGGTAAGATGAGAATGTTGGGGAGCCTGCACCAGGGTGCAAACCGAAAGGATATGTAGAACCTCCACCACCATGCACAACTGCTGTGTTAGCAATACGGAAAAAGGTACCAAGTAATAAATTAAGTTTATTCCATGCTTCTGTGAACAAACTACTGATTCTAAGAATGCAATGAGGAAAAAACAAACAGTTAAAATAGAAATAATTTTTTGAGATGCTTTGAAGGACTATTGCTAAAATTAACACACTATATAGCTCTTTAGCTCTTTAGAACTGAAATATCCTAATTTCATAACATGAAGTTTTTCATACAAGAATTTCAAAGTAGTGTTTCAATATGTGATAAAAGCATCAGAAAAAAACTTGGACTCCAACTCAATGTTCTCTTTAGGTAATTGAAGAGATTTACTTATGCTTTAAAGGAATTTTTATATCATTCTTCTTCTAATGTCTGTTACTTTAAACATCACAGTTGTCAGTTTTGTTTATGATCATTAGTCTTTCCTAATACCATGAATAAAAACTATCAAGTTTCTCAACTCCTTAGTAAAATTGCATCTAGTTTATCCTGCAATCTTGCAGGCAAATAAGAAAAACAGTTATTATATCATGAAATATCCTAAGTGCCGTATTTTTAGACAAGTTAGCACTATTATAAGAACTTGGTTTATTGTAAAGATCTCTCAGTGGAAAAATAAGTCATTAAGCTAAAAGTGTTTAGAGTTTTTAGAAGTATTGCTTTTAAGATACTTTTAGTGACCCCCCAATAAACCAAACATAAAATGTCAAAAGTTGTACACGAAAGTTGTACATAACCAGTTTCATTAAACATTTAAATACTTATGGCTGGCACATACCTGTAATCCCAGAATTCTGCGATTCTGAAGCTAGAGAACTGAGCCCAGCCTGGGGAATTTACTGACTTAGTGAGATCTTGTCTCAAAATAAAAATAAATACTAAGGGCTGGGGTTGTAGCTTAGTGCAAAAGTCTAGAAGGTAGACTTTTGATTTCATACTGTTACATTTTATATTGCTGATAAAGGTTTAAAATCATTTGAAGTTTGGGTTTAGAAAGAATAGTTCTAAACGCTGTTCTTTTTTCAGCTCAACGGAAGTATAACTGACAAATTTGTATAACTTTAAAGTGGATAATATGATATTTGATACAGTTATAGACTGGGAAATTATAATACATCTATCTATTCACATAGCTTTTTAATGAAACAATTAAGATACAATTTCTTAGCAATTTTCAAGTACACTGTACATTATTATTATCTATAGATAGCATATGTACACTAGATCAGAACATATCCATTCTGCATAACTGAAACTTTGCATCCTTTGGCCAACAATTTCTCAATCCTCTCCAGCCTCCCAGCCCCTGACAACCAGCATTCTACTCTTTCTTTTTCTTTTTCTTTTTTTTTTTTTTTTTTTTTTTTGTGGCTATCGGGGATCAACCTCAGGACCTCCTGTGCCAGCAGGTGCCCGTGCCGCTGAGAGATATCACTGGACCTTTTCTCATATGTGGGTTCCGGGAGTCGAACTCAGGACCTCGCGCTTGCCAGGTGGGTGCTTATGCCGCTGAGCTATCTCACCAGCCTCTACTCTTTTTCTATGCCTTTATTTATTTGGATGCCATATACTGTATAGGTGAGTTCATGAAGTATTTGTCTTTCTATGCCTGATTTATTTCACTAAGATAATTATCTTCAGGTTCATCCATGGTATCATAAATGTTAAGAGTTTCTTTTTCCCAAGGATGAATCGTAAGTATACACATATACATGTACTATATTTTCTTAATACATTCATCTATTGAGGGACCTTTAAGTTAATTTCATATCTTGACTATTGTGAATGCTTCAGGGAACAAGAGAGAGTGAACATCTTTTTCATGCACTTATTTTATTTCCTTTAGACATATGCCCCCAAAAAGAATTGCTGATTTGCACAATAGATCTATTTTTAATTTTTTTAAGTATCCAGACTTTTCCCATGATGTCTATACTACTTTATGCTCTCAATAGTATACAAGGATTTCCTTTTCTGTACGTCCTCAACACATTCCATCTTTTCGATTGTAGCCATTCTAACAATATGAGTTTAGTGAGAAAGTTAGTGTGAAAGATTAGTTCTAGATATACTTGGGAACACCCATTATATGCCAGGACTGTTGCTTGTCTTAAAAAAAAAATTTGGGAATAAAACTATAGAAGGATGTAGGCTCTTTATCCACAGTTTGATAGACACGTAAATGTATGAGCAAACTATTTAAATTTTTATTTTGTCTCATGGCTGCGACAAAATACTTTATACCTCTAATTTAAGGAGAAGAAACTTGATTTTGACTCACAGTTTCAGACTGTTTTGTCCATAGTTTTTTGGCTTCAAGGCAGAAATGGCATGACAAAGGAAAACTGGCCCTTTTCCAGTCTGTAGACAGCCAACCTCTCCTTAGGTCTTCATGTACCACAAAGACAGTCCACTTTCTGAGAGCTCTCTGGCCTCTTGTTATAAGGACCCTGGTACCATTTATGAACACTTTGCCTCCATTACCTCATTGCTTCAATAAGATCACACTTCCAAATTCCATTGATTGGGGATTAGACTCCAGAATAAGAATTTTATAGGGGCACCTCAGTCCGTGATGCTGCCTTTCTGAAAAAAATACATTTAATGACATCTCTCCTTTGCTTGAAGTCTTTTGATGAATTGTATTTGTTTCTGAAAGCATAACATAAAAAGCCTTACATGACCTGGATTCTCTTACCTTTCCAACCTCATTTCTGTATCTTGTACTTCACTACTATCCACTCTGCAATGGCCACTATTCCTCCCACATGCTTGAGTCTTCATAAATATTTTACTTCTGCATGAGTGACCTTCAAATAACTTTATGTCCTTTAATTTCTATTTGTCCAGCAAAACTGTTCAGGTGCCAATTTTTTCCCAAGGAAAAACCATACTTGTAAGTCATATTTTCCCTCCCATTTTTATGTTCCCTCTATACTTCCCAATTAATTTGAGGTTGTCATGTTTCATTTTATCTGTTAGTATCCATCCTTCTATAGATTTGAGCTCTAGTATATACCTCAAATATTTCAGAAGTAAATTTATTGTATGTATCAACTTGTTACATACCATTACTAACAATTAAACTAATTTTTTACATTAAAAAATCTAGTTTTGCTCTTTTAGAGAATTTAACCATGAGATAACTGTGTGAAATTTTTCATTTAGTGCAACCATATTTTTGTTCACCTTGCTGTCAAACGTTTTTTAAAATGTGCTATGAAAAATAAGATATAATAACTGGATAAATAACAGCAGTCTTCAAAAGTGAATGTTTATAAAAGACAAATATGCAATTATTCTAAAAATAGGTATCAAATTCTTATTGTATTTCAGTTAGAACAGTACTGAAATTGGAAGTTGTTCTGTGCAATTATTCTAAAAATAGGTATCAAATTCTTATTATATTTCAGTTAGGAAAGTACTGAAATTGAACATTGATCTGTACACCATCTACTCCGTGAGTTTACATGAGTTTATATTGCTATGCTTAGAACTGAGACAAATTACCTGAGTTTGAATCGGGATGATGTAGTTTTTAGTTGTATAAATGCAGACCTTAGTTTTCTCATCTGTAAAATTTTAGAAGAATATGAATAATTTAGGATAACAGTGTAATATACAATGTTTCATCAGAGATTTCAAAACTTATTCACATTATCTCATTCAGAGTACCTTTCTGAGTTTGATATTAATACACTTTTAAAATGTGGTTACACACTGAAATGCAGTAATGCACACAGTAAGTTCTCCGAACACTGCCAGGAATGCCAAAGTATGCTTTTAATAAACATTGATCATTACTAGTGTTGCTATTTGAAGCATGGATTTATACTGGATTCATACTGGATTCTACCTGTCTGGAATACCTGACTTATGACACCTAAGAATCCAGAACTTTACTTTCTTCTCAATACAACTCAAAAAATCTCACATCGAGTTCTCAATAAGCATAAACTCTACTACTCTGGCAAAGAATCAACAGAATTATATGTATTGCAGGTGTGCAAAATGAGTAAGTGGGTGAAGAAATGAGTGAGCAAGTGGGAACTTTCACACACTTATCGCATCACTCTGTGAAAAAATACGGTTTCTATGCTGATCTCTCTGACAGAAAACTCAAAGTCCACGTGGTGTGGTTAAAAATTAGGCACCTGTTTAGAGTTCAAAAATCTCTAGAGAAAGAGAGTGAGTAGTAGCTGCTTAGCCTCAGAGCAAAGGGTGTGGAGTGAAAGTTAATGGGGAAGAGGAGTCTATTGGGGATACGGAAAATGTTTCAGAATTAGATTATAACGATGGTTTCACAACTCTAAATATATTAAAAATCACTGAATTGCCTGCTTGAAATAAGTGAACATCAGGATTATAAATCATACATCAATAATGTTTCTTTATAAAAAGTAAACAATACAAATTTAGATATCTAGTATACATTCTTTTGGAGTGAGTGAATTTGGGAAATCAATGTTGTTGTTATCGAGATACCTCACATTATTTTCCAGGTATAAACAGAATTCCTTTTATGTTGCTGGCTTATTGAAGCACACTTAAAAGAAAAAACTTTGTTTTATGCTTAATTTTAGGAACTCTAGGCAGTATTTTGATAGGCTAATTATACTTGACTGCCATCTAGTGATAGAAATATGACTGCTCTATTTCAAATGCTAAACAGAATGACAGTTGCATGAAATATGATCTCCGGATTTCAAAACTCTTTACATAACTCACTTAGCTTTCACAACAGTACTCTTGGCCTCAAATTATGATTAAAATATAGTGGAACATAACATAATATAATATGTGTAATATCTATTCATTGCTTTGTCTTACCATGAGTCTACCTACCTCATCTTTTTCCCCCAAGAGATATGGTGATCACAGAAAGCTGTCCCTCTGCCCCATAGGTCAGTCTACCCCCAGATTTCCTGACCCATGTGCCCTGTATAAATGGCGGAAACAGTAGTTAATGGGATGGGCATGTGACCCAAGCTGATCTGGTTTGAGGGCACCCAAGATTTTGAAATAGAAGTAATTAAGTTAGACTCCTTTTTTTCTTTTTTCCTTTTCATCTGAAGCCAGAAGTATATAGGTCTGCAGCTTCTCACAGTCATATGTCCACCTCTATGGGGAAGTTGATGATAGAGAACAAAGCCACCTTACCGAAGAAATCATAGAAAAAAGGCAAGTACAGACACAAAATCTATACTTTCCTCTGAGATAAGTCTTACAGTTATCCTTGCAGTGGTTTGATACCTTAGTCAGCACATTATTTTCCCTAAGATTTAACAAATGAGGTTGCTAGGCCATAATCAAAGAAATTTTTCAAATACAATGAGGAAAAAGTAATGGCTTGCCTTCATTCATGTATTAACAAGTGGGGTTTGAAGTTGGCATACGCACACAACCTTTCTGAAGATAAATTTTGCCATTTCCGCCATACCATTGTCTTCCAGAAATAACATATTGACTTGATTAATGTAGTTATGTAGTAAGTTTTGAAATCAGAAAACATAATCCTTCCAACACTGTTATTCCTTTTCAATTTGTTTTGACTATTCTGGGTTGGTTGCATTTTTTTTCAATTTTAATCAGCTTATGCATTTCTGCAAAGAAGTTGGAAGGGGTTCCAGCGGAGAGTGCATTGATTCTGTAGAACCACTTGGGGAATACTTCCATCTTAATATTATGTTAATGATATTAAATTAGTAATACATTATTGATCATCAATACTAATTAATGAGATTCATTACAATGACAAATTCCATCACCATAAAATCTCTAAAAATAAATAAATTACATGGTTTACTAATTCACTCACGGGTACAAAGTTGCTTTTGCTGTTCTACCACGCTATGCCTCACTGACGCAGAAATGAGCCTTAACCACATAATATTAGACTTTAAGTAATAGAAAATTGGTTTAAGAGTATCTTTAAAAGAAATAATAGGGCTCCTTACAAGGGAAAAAATGAAAATAAAAACCTGAAGAATGTATTGTCGATGTTGGTTCAGCTCCTCATCTATGCCATCAGAGTGAGACCTTTTCTTTATTTATGCTCCATCTGAGAATGTTGGCTTAGATTTTTGCTTGTTCTCTGAAGGTTACCAGATGAAAGCATTTAAAAAGAAAGTGTAAAGGAGGGAAGGGAACAAAAAATTCAAAAGGCTTTCACTTCCTATTCATAAAAGAAAATTCTCCCCTGAGATTTTTCTTTTCATGTTATTGTCCACAACTGAGTCACAGAACCACTTCCAATTGTAAAGCAGACTGACAGTTTTAGGTTACTAGATTTATAATTTCAACACTTGACATAGGCGGAGCATAAGGAAGTTGTAGCTGAAAGTTGATTTAACCAATCCAGAGGTTCTGTTAACCTCACTCCTCAACATGGTAAAATGAGCATAATCGTTTACTTCCCCTCCTTTCAAGATTTATTTTTTTTAAAAAAAAGTTAAAACAGGAAAGTATAAATCCATGAAAAGTAAAACAAAGTATAAATCCATTAGAAATCTGGAAGAATAAGAGGGCAGCAGAGGAGGAGGAAGAAGGGAAGGAGAAGGAAGAGAAAGGAAGGAAGGAAGGAAAGGAAAGAGAAAGAAAGAAAAAAAGAAAGTAAGAAAGAAAGAAAGAGAGAGAGAGAAAGGAAGGAAGGAAGGAAGGAAGGAAGGAAGGAAGGAAGGAAGAAAGCTCTGTTAGCGCATCTGAAGGGATATATCTGGGCAACTGGGTGATCGGGAGCAGAGGAGACTGGCTGAGTCAAAAATAAAATTATAAAAAAATAGCCCAAAACTAGCAAAGCAAAGTGCCACTGTAGGGATAATACCCACTTTTACAAAGAGCTCAAAAGCCTTGGAGTATTACAAATAATGGTTAACGAGTATAAAGGAGAAGAGCTGGAAAAGAGAGGTAGAGGGTAATCATTTAAAGAACTGTCTGCCAAACAACCGAGTCAGCCATTCTCATTCTTGTTTCTGTGCACATTTGTGGCGGGCTCAGGGTAAAGTTCTGAAAATATATTTGAGTAAATAAAAAGCTGTGGAAAAATGAGGCATTCTGACAGTGTATCTAAGATTGAGGAAATAAAAATAGAAACAGATAAGAAATTTCTTTAATTCTAAAATAGTAGAGAAGGAAATGGAGAACAACTTTAACTACTAATGAAACACTCTAAAATTTTCTGTAGTCCATATAAATTCCATTCTATTGGCAGATATGCACTTCCCAAACTTCGTCCCTGATTTTCACCCAGACATGCCCAGGGGAAATCTCACTGTTAAGAGACTCAGTCCATATGGTGCAGAGTCAGCAATGAGAGCACTTTCAAAGGACATATCTGAAAAGAGAATTATTGTTCTGCAAGAAAGTGTCCCAGACCTTAGAAAACAAATGCAACATTTGAGAAAAAGAATACAAGCCATGGAAAAAAGATAAAACAGATATAACATCCATAGAGAAAAAATCTCAGGAATGCTGGGGGTGTAGCTCAGTGGTAGGGTGCTTGCCTAGCATGTATGATGGCCTGGGTTTGATCATTACCACCACAAAAAAGAAAACAAAAAGTCTTAGGAAAAGAACAAAAATATAATGTAGGTATAGAGTTGCTGGGTGAAAAGTAATAAATATGGTTAAATCAGTAATTCGATGGAGAAGAATGTCAATAAGCTGAAAAATAGAACAAATCTTGAAATTAAAGAAGTGCTTTGAGAAACAATAAATAAAATAATTTAAAAGATATTTACCAAATATATATTGTTTCCAAACTCAAAAAGAAGTAGGAAAAATTAGAACTGTTAGTCTCAAATTTGCCACTTGAAAATCTAGCTGTTGACAGAGTGACTTTTTAATTCTGAAGAAAAATCTATTAGCAGTTAAACATTTTTATACCTCAAAATTATTTACAAAGAGACCAAAGGTACCTTCAAGCATATAAAAACTTAAAATCTTGCCACTGACAAAGCTTTCTTTGGAAAAAATCATCAGAAATTTGCTGCAGTAAAATGAAGTAGAAATGTGAAAACTAGTAGTTAGGACACATGAGTCACCAAATGGTCACATTAATTGTTAAATCCTAAAATGTATTTACGATGTGTGTGAAAAGTAGTGAAATTATTCAGATAGGATTAATTTCTGATCCAAAAATAAATAGTCTCCAACAAGAAACTCATGTTATACAAAATGTGATAAATGAAATTTGGAGTGAAATGATATTCCAGTATCCTGATTGTTCAGCAGGAGTTACATGTATTCTTTATTTTATTATATTTTATCAGTGTTAAAATAGTTTTGGTTATGCTCTAGTTTTGACCATTATACAAAGAAAAACAAGGTTTACCACATATAGCCATGAGAGAAAAGTAAAGGAATAAATCTCTTTTTTTTTAACTGGCAATTATATATCTGTACCGTGCACCAAGTCCTGCTCATTTAATGCTCATAAATCTTAATGAAGTGTTTACTATTAGTATCTAATTTCACATGTGAAGGCCTATAAATTATAACAAATGAAAAATAAAGTAACTGATGAAGAATGAAAATAAATGTGACTATTCATAGTACTTGGGGATGGTTTAATTCCTACCTTTAAAAAAAGATGTTCTCACCTTGAGCAAAATAAACCTAGCCACAGAGTAGTTATATAGTAACACATTTAAATAAGATTTTACTGGACTATTGAAAGTGAACAAAGGAACAAATTACATCATACAGAACAAACTAAAAGAGAGCAACTGATAATAACAAAATCTGAGGTGACAGAAATAACTCAAGGTAAAATATTTCACAGAATAAAAATTAACTTAGTATAGTTTGCCAATATATTGAAATACTCTGAAAAGGTATGTAAGCATAATATCACCATTGACTATTGTTATCAACTCTGTACAGGGATAATCTAATGAAAATGGGAAAAACCTAGTGACAAAGGAACAGGTAGATGACAGGAAAGCCTGTGTCTCCTCATCTGCCTTACCTATACCCACATTCTCCCCTGGACATTTTCCTATACGTGGCGAAATAAATTATAAACACACCCAGGTATTCACAAAATTATATTTTTCTTTTCTCTTTCATTTTTATTTGCTGCAATCCCAAATTGCTCTTGATTTGTTTAAATTTGTTTGAGCTGGATGATCATATAACCCAAGTCAGGCCAATCAGAACCGGAATCAATACCGAGACTTGGTATTATAATTTCTTTGAAGCGGCAACTATGTTCCACAATTTCTTGGCAGGATGGAATGTAAACCTATCAGAAATGAAATCAGCTTCAAAGCATGTAAATCGTGGCAAAACAAGAGGGAGTAGGTCCATGGGAAGCAGGCACAATAAATTCTGCTATTATTAAATGTTTCCTTGAACTGTTGTGCTATATACAAGATTCTTGATGTACTTGAGTCTGAATTTTGTAAAGGTCATTCTGAAATAAGTTCTGCACTTGACAGCAAAAAAAAATTTCATAAATATGTATTTGTATCATCCTGATGAGCAAGAGAAAGATAATATGGTGGCATCCTGAACTGCTAGGAAAATTCTTGTAGTATGCATTATATTTTAGGATATTTAGTAATAGCATCATTTTCTCTGAAAAAAGCCCCTGTTGGATAACAGTTCATATGATTATCCTAGTGTGATCTAGTTCCTTGGAAGAAAGAAGTAAATTCCTGACATTCATATGACCTGAAAACAAACGTGCCTTATTGGTTAAAAACATAGACGCTATCATATATACTACATAAGACTATTAGACATTCCCTTCAGCTTGAGCTATGTGGAAAGGCTATAACTAGGATTGCCTGAACTAGCAAATAAAAACAGGATGCCCATTAACTTTGAATGTTAGATAAATAATATGTAAGACATATCCTGCTAGTAAAATTGTCTGGAATTCAGGTTTGATTTCATGTCTTGTGTTTTACCTGACAATTCAATCTGTACTCTTTCTTCAGTGACATTGGGTTGCTCTACCTAAAGATGACACCTACACATTTCTCTCCCATCTGATCATTGTCCTCTTGAGTCCTGCAGGGAGAGCAGCTATCCTTTGGGTCAGTCAACATCCCAGTCCCAAAGGGGCTCTGACAGTCCACGTCACCCTGTAGAGCAAGTGACTAGCGGAGGGCAGAGACACATTAGAGGACAGTACTGAGGGACAGTGGGACGTCGCTTTTATTTGCCAAGTATGCTTCCTTAAGTTCATGTAACATCATCATAAAATTTGTCTTATTAATAATATCTATCATTTTTGGGAATCATCCTCTCATAAGTCTCTTTGATCTGAAAGATCGGGAGTCATTCAATACACCATTCCTGCCTGATAGTTGGGAAATGGACACACATGACCCAGACTGGTTCAAACAGAAAACGAAATTTTCTGAATTAATCATTACAAAAATGAGCAAATGGCTTCAAGGCAGGCCAGAATCTCTCTAAGCTTTATCTTCACCTACTAATGTTTCTTGGTGCTGTGTCCACTGGGAGGGACATTGTCTATGGAATTCACAGACTGTAAAATTAAAAAGAAGGGACAACCATGGCTGAAGGATGAAAAGACTCAGCTCAGATTCTATGATTTAGCCATGAAGTCTCACTGTGCTTAAAGCCAGTTACAGTCCTAAACTCCTCGATTATTTGAGTAGTAATCCAAAGCATCGTTTTTATGAGTAATAATAACCCATGAGAGTATAATGATACAAAAAAGTGAGATAGGACAAATGAAAAGAAGAAAAAAATGCTACTTCTATTGAACTGAAAAATGGTATGAAGGAAACAATAGTTAAACGATCACTTTCAACTTCAAATCCAAAATCCAATGGATTCTAAAACAAGTAAGTGAAAAACTTGTAGACTAGACTAATCTTATTATCTCAAGCATTACTTCGTAGAGCACTTACTCTATGTACTAAGTACCCAGTTCTCAAATAAAAAAGGGAAAATACATCTTTATATTGAAGTGATGTTACAGACACCACCTTAACAGAGTGATCAAATTTAGGATTATCAGTAGTGATACAACCTATCCTGTGTCTCCCATTGTAATACAACACCTTCTCTTAGTTTCCTGACAATAATGTTCAGCTTGAATCTAATCGTTCAGATGAACCAAGGAAGCCCAAGATGCAGTTCAGAGGATTGTTCTTAAAGGACTGAAGAAACTTTAAAAATAAAAGTAAAGCATGAACCTGGATGGTTGGGTCTGAACTAAAAATATGTATCAGACATTTTTGTAGTTGGAAAAATTGAATATTGAGTGTATTATGAAGTCAGTATGGAATTATTATTCATTTTCTTAAATATGATAATGCTGATAATGAAAGAGAATGTTCTTATTTTTAAGGAATGAAAAGTTGTATTCTAAGTGAGGCAGCTTAATATTTGCATTATGTTTTAAAATATACTTCAGAAAAAACATATGTGAGTATGCACAGTTACATACAATGTGTGTGCATGTATGTATAGAAAAGGTTAGAGAGAATAGAAAGAAGTCAAATTGTTAGTAATTTATGGCTAGGTGAAGGGTATACAGACATGTAGTTAAAATGATTAAAACTGTTTTCTTTGTAAGTGAGAAAAAAATCTTAACTATTACAGAAACACCAAGAAACAGGATTAGATCCTTTTCACTGCTTAAGAATCATCTGACAGTAAGGAAAGATTCCAGAGCAGCTCTCAGTTGCACTGCACTGAGCCTAGGATAGAAGCTGATCAAATAAAAAGGGAGACTATTTAAGAAGGCTTCGTTGAAGGTGTAGTTCAGTATTAGAGCACTTCCCTAGCATGTACGAGGCCCTGGGTTTGATCTCTAGCATTGTAGACTTTGATCAATGTCATGACCTACTTCCAAGGTCACCTGAATTAGGATTTAAAGATAACCAGGCCCAGATTACTTTCAAAGACATTTCAGACTAATTTGTTTAATTTAGATTTACCAGCAAACCAAATGAAGATCCAGTGCAATCTTGAGGAGTATATTACGATTGAAGCTCATCTGGAAAGTGTTTTTAGTATGGACAACCCCATAAAATGATTCTCAATGGCCTTGTTCCCTAATTTGACTGCAGGCAGTCCAGGTCGCGATTCATCCTAGAGGGACCTCAGCCTCTTCCTCTCTAAATGCTTAATCCTGAACTTGGTAAACAGAGTATTCTTTGGGTTTTGGCTAATGAATTCATAACTAAACACTTCTCCATTTACTCTCACTTTTGTCTGTCCTTCAAGATATTTAAATACAACTTCACTATAAAACACACTTACTTATTCTGACATCTCTTTCCATAGTTTACTTGTGCTTTTTCTGTCCCATAAATTTTTAAGAATGTCAGTGAAGTATGTAAGATTTCTCTACACTGAAAGATTAGTTATTGTTCAAGACAAGTGCACACCAAAAATCTATGAAAGTCTTACCAAGGAACTTGTAAATTATATATTTCCCATTAACTTTAAGATATAGCTTTTGAACTGAACTTTTTTCTTCCCTTCAAGAAACAATAATCCAATTCCCCAAATTCAATATGTGTTATTTAGATCATAAGAAAAAGTAGAATCTAAAGTTTGATTATTTTGTTATTTCTTTCTTATTACAAAGAAGAAAGACTTAAAATAGTCTTCAATTATTTTCAAGGCATATACTTGTTATTCTAGTTTCTAGAGAGAAAAATACTGTGGAAAATAATAAAAGCAGGGTTGAAAGTTATTTAGGTTTAAAAATTAATTTTATGACATCATCTTCTTTCATAAACAGCAGGAAACTTTATTGTTTTACCATTTGCCCTGCACATTTGTGTTCATTTATTCCACCCAAAAAAGGAGTGGTTGTTCTATACACTACATAGTATTGCAGAAGGCAGAGTCTCATTGCTTTAACTTGATAAGATACTATTTAGGAAAATCCTACATCGTTCGTAGGAAATCAGATGAAGTTTTCACTCTGAGAACAGAGAAAGTAGAAGAGGTTAAAATAAGCATTACTTATCTCCCTTAACCAATTCCTAAGCTATGTATTGTCAGAAACACACTGTGGTAAGCAACAAACATTAAAACATTTAAAGAATAGTTATCCATCTATACAGCAGTACACTGTAGTTAAGAAAGGGAGACTGCTTAGTGGGAAACCCATATTAATGGCCTTTAATGTATCACTAATGAGCCAACACTATTAATGCTACTCTAATGCTGTTATTATTTTTATGTTACCATATTAGAACAATGGAAATAGTAGTGTAAATGTAAAATCTACTCCACTAAGACCCTCTGAAAACTGAGCTCATTGAATATTAGATACTATCTCCACTGTGTCAGGGGGAAGAATACTCTTCATCTTTTCTTTGAAACCATGCACTTGGAACCTGGGCCAAGATAATGAAATAAAAGAAACACAGCTACATGGTGACTCTCTTTGTAAAGACAGAAAATCTCCATGGGCAAAAGAAAAAGGAAAGAAGGAAAGTTTTCTCTATTTCCTAAAAAATACAAAGAAATTAAAAAATTCAAGGGAACTTTCATGATAGTAAGGAAAAATCAGGTAATTATTTGGAGAAATGCTGTTTAATATGCACACAAAAGTGTTATTCTATGATATGTGAAGAACCTTTCATTTCTAAATGGGAGATTTCTCTCTGACTTCTCAGACTTCTATGTCAAAGTGCACAAAGTATATCCATACCCTCCAGCAATCCGATTCTCAGTCTATTTCTCTTGATTATATTCAAGAGAAGATTATATCATTCCTAAATGAAAAAAAGGGTTATTCTGTTTGAACATGTATCACATGAAACAAGAAATCAATGACTATGGAAAAAGTAATATGTCTTTAGTATAAAGCTGTGTTATTACTGGGGGAAAAGCTCTCCTTTATTAAAAAAGAGAAAAGGACCACCATTGATATAAGATAAGTCATCTGTCACACTGGTTTTCACTCATGAAATATATCACACATTTCTAAAAAATATATTCTACTCCATCACTCCAACACACCGTTTCCCAAGATATGTTTCTGTCTTAATCTTGGGTACACAATGTACCCAAGTCTCCAAGATGTACCTTCAGAACTGTATCCCTAATTTATAGTCTACTGTAGGGTTATTCTCCACATGTCTCATAATCTGGTAAGCATCCTATTTTTTACATGGTGTCACAGAGTCATCATGCTACTCTAAGCACTGATTATATTGTATGTACAATTTTGTTCCTTGAGGACCAGCCTTGCAGCAAGGGATGTGGTGCATCCACATCTAGTTCTATCATTTTTCCCTCCTTATGATAGCCTTATGTCACTGTGATCAAATATCTGAGAAAAACAGCTTAAAGGAGGAAATACTTATTTCGGATCTAAGTTTCAGAGGGGTCAGTGCATGGTCAACTAGTTCCATTGCTGTGGGCCTGAGATCAGGCAGAATATCATTACGGAGTACATACTGAACAAAGCTACTCATCTATGGCAGCCAAGAAGCAAAAAGAAAGAGAAAGAGCTAGAAAGGAAGGGGCCAAGGACAAGATATAGTCCCTGTGGTCATATTCCCCCATAACCCCACTCCCTTCAATAGGCTCACTTTTCTAAATTTGTATTACCTCCCAATAATGGCATCAATTTATGATCTCTTTGATGATTAACTCACTGATGAAGTTAAAGCCATCATGATCCAATCATCTCCAAAACCCTTACCTCTGGGCACATGAGATTTTTGGGGGACATTTTAGATCTAAACTATAGCACTACCCTCAAATCTTCATAAAGTATTAAGTGTACAACCTACTTATGTGACTTTTGTCAGTTGTGATATTTTCCTATGTTTATTATTATAAATTTCTACATTTCTTCTGGGTTCTGAATTCTCCATTAAAGTTGATTTTAAATTGTACTTTTAACTAAATCTTAACTCCCTTAGACAATACTTTTGACATAATGTTACTCTTTTATTTTGATATTACCATTTCGTAGTTAAAAATCCAACCTTGGCCAGGCCATAAATGTTTAGGACACTACTGATTAGAATACATAGGATGTTTTAAAAAGCTTATTGAATAAAATGTACACACCATGAATTTCAGTCTTTGCATGTGTGCAATCAAGAATTTTAATAAACTTACAGACTTGTGACAATGTCACTATAGTCCAGTTTTGGCACATTTTCAACTAACAGTTCCAATGATTTAATTTGCGACTAATACACCTGAGACCAGGAAATCACTGTTTCTAAAAAGTTGCATTTTCTAAATTCCTTATACAAATGGAATCACACAAAAATCTGTAGTAATTTGCAGCTGTTTCTTTCAGTTTGTGTAGTGGTTCTAAGGTTCATCCATGTTGAAGCATGATTCAGTACTTCATTTCTTTTCATTGTTGAGTAGTATTCTTTAAAAGGATCTAGAGCAGCATCCCTTTCCTGTTATCTGTTGTTTCATTTTCCCTTGTTTTACTTACCAAAGGTAAACTAAAGTCCAGAAACATTAAATGGCATATTCTATAAATAAAAAATTTCTATAAAATTAAAATAGCACATCATTTTGAGTAGTATGATACAATCTCAAATGTTCCTATTTTGTTCACCCCTAGCATGTGAATCATCACATTGTCCAGGGTATCCACACCATATATGCTGCCCAGCCATTAGTCACTGTAGTAGCCTTGGCTATCATGTGGACTCCAGTAGTATCACAGTGCTTGTGTCTAAGTCACCCTTGTGTGGTAACCTAATGCTACATCAAGTACCTACATTAGTCACCTTTCCTCATCCTACCACTTCATTTCCTGGTACCTTCAAGATACCATGCAGGCATTATATCATCTCATGTCATCACAAGAAGAGTGAAAACAGTACAGTAAGACAGTCTGAGAGAAAGAAAAAGATCACATTTTTATTTATTTATTTATTTTTTTGTGGGTACCAGGGGTCGAACTCAGGACTTCGTGCACCAGCAGGCGCCCATGCTACTGAGTGATATTACCGGCCCTTTTTTTGTATGTGAGTACTGGGAGTCAAACTCAGGACCTCACGCTTGCCAGGCAGGCACTTATGCCACTGAGCTATCTCACCAGTCCCAGAAAAAGATCACATTCACATGATTTTTATTATAGAATTCTATTGTTATAATTTTATTATTACTTTGTTAATTTTTTACTGTGCCTATAATAGGCTTGTGGAACACATTAAGTACAGGGCTCAGTACCATCTGCAGCTTCAGGAGTCCACTGAGGCCCTTGAAGGACATCTTCTGCAGATAACTGGGTGCTGCTTTACCATATTTTACTTACAGATGCAAAAATCAATGGATATTTGGATTACATTTAGTTTGGGGATATTGTGAGTAATGATGCTCAAACATTCACAGTATAGATGTGTCTTCTCCTTTGTCCCAGGTAGATTCTTGAAGTGGAGCTGCATGGCAAGTTTAAGGTAAAGCTCTTAAAATGTTGCCCGACTATACTTAGAAATGATTGTATGATCATTCAGTATAAGAGGGATTCAGTTTCTCCATATCATTACCAACATTTAGTTTTGTCTGTCTTCTTATTACAGCAAACTAAATGGTTATGTAATAATATTGCATTGTATTTTAATTTACATTTACTTAATGATTAGTAACGTTGGCACATTTTCATTAATGTATTTTCCTTGGTGAAATGTTTATTCAAGGACTTTGCCTATTTTTTAACTAAGATGATTTTATTATGAGTTGTAAAATTTCCTTATGTACTCTGGATACAAGAGCTTTATGAGATTTGTAAATTACAAGTAACCTCTTCCATTCTATATATGAAATGTTAATTTTCTTATTAGTATATCTTAAAGTTCAAAAGTCTCAAAAAGGGGCCGGTGATATCGCTCAGCGGCACGGGTGCCTGTTGGCGCGCGAGGTCCTGAGGTCGTCCCCCCGGTACCCACCAAAAAAAAAAAAAAAAAAAAAAAAAAAAGTCTTAAAGTTTGATGAAGTCGTATTATAAATTTCTTATATATCTCATGCTTTGGCGGCACATCTGAAAGCCTTTTGTAAATGTATGCATTCCCAATTAGCACATAAGCCTCAAAGTGGTGAGCATTGCTTCTTTACCATGGACAGAAATAATCTTAGCTTGTATAAACAATAAAAAATCTCTGTGCTATCAAAATTTCCTTCAGGGAATGATTAGGGAAAATGTATAGAAATCTTTTCAAGGGAGTAATACTGAATAAAAAGATTTAGAAACACTGGTCTAACTTAAGAACACAAAGATTTCTCCTAGAAATTTTAGTTTTAGCTATCAAATTCAGACCTAAGATCCATTTCAAGTTATTCTTTAAGTGTGCAGTGAAATTAGGGTTCATTTATTTGTATGTGGATATTCAATTATTTCTGCACAGATAGTTGGAAGACTGTTTTCTACTGACCTAACACAGTGGGAAGACTGCCAGCTTTCCTTCGGTAGGTATCCACATTTATTACCCTGTGGAGGTCTGGAGTCTCTTGAATAAAAAAGAAAGCCAGTTACCATTGATGAACATACGTACTTTACTAAATGTTCCCCTGATCTTCCATCAGTAGCATCTGGTTCATTTGCAAAATAGCAATACAATGAAAAAAAAAATAGAGATAGTAAGACTTTTGAGGAATATCCAACACAGGATCTGAGCTGAACTGGAAGGCAGAGAAAAATATCAGAATTTTCTGTTAAGTTTGGGGGTAGGTTTATAGTAATGATAAACAGAGTTTGAACCAGTCTATCCTAATATGTACCCACACGGTCCATAAACCTACCTGTGGATACTCCCTTCTGATGGAAATGTACAGTTAGGACAAACATACTTAGCATATGGAAGATTTCTGACTGCGGGTCTAGGACCTAAGGGGTAAGAGTTATTAATTTAATAGGGCCAAATAAAAGCCCATAAAAAGTTTCTCTCTATCTTAGTCAAAATAGCAAATTGGAACCCATATTACATCTCAGAAGACTTAGTTATATGAACTAGAGTACAGCAATGCCATAACAAATAAATGGATAATGAAGTGGTGAGCCCAACAATATCTCCATTCAATATATGCATCCAGACTTGGGAAAGAAGAAATCAGTGTTAGAATATAGCAAATGATGGAGGGAAATGTCAACTAATCCAGACAATTTTCCTACTTACAGATGATTTTGAATGTTGCTCAGTATAGCGCATTCCACTTTGTATTGTTGATCTGGTGAATGAGTTCTTTATTCCCATCTGCAGGAAAGATAAAAATTTCTACTCTAGAGAGCTACATGCATTAACTCTCTTCCCTGTAGGCCAATTTAATTTTCACTTTTTTCATAACGTGGCATGGAGACCTTAAGACGCTCAATATTTAAAAGAACATTACACTGGCCCCTTCTGCCCATGATGTTATGTTAACTAGACTTGGTGAATAGAGAATGGTGAGTATCTGAGAAGTCCTAGTATTGAGGATGCATCCCAGGAGGTGTTATGCATTTAATGAAGTACTTACGGTTCTAATGATTTGATGTATATCTGGATATCATCCCTAAGGTGAAGGATACGTAATGGCTACTCACATTTCCTGCCACTAAGAAAGGCATATATCACACAGGCTATATGATTCTCTGGATATTTGGGAGACAAAGTGTACCACAAAGAGAATATTGTTCTGACCCACCCATTTATTAACTTGGAAAGATGATAGTGTTCAGAGGGGACAAGAGCAAGCAAAGCCCCTGTACCTGTTTCAGGCTTATTTTTATTTCCTTCTTACTGTGGAAGGAATACAAGAGTTTATACAGTCAAGATTGCTATTTTTGATAAAATATGGACAGTGAATCAAAGTGAAGAATGCCAAAGCAAAAGACTTGAGACAAAAGAAACACTGGCAAGAATGTCTGTATTGCTCAAGAGATACTAAACAAAAAATATTTTACTTGTTTAATAAATTAAAGAGCAACATTATCTAACATACCAGGTTTCACAATTCCTCATGAAACAGTAAGTATGCATCTCTAAAAAGTAGCTTCAATTCTGACACTCAATAAAAATATTTTTTAAAGTGTGTACCAATATAGTCCATGTTGTATAAAATGAAGCACACACACAGAATTTAGAGTAAATGACACAGGTTAAAAGTATGGATGCATCCATGACCCAGAATAAGAAAAATGTTTATTCTCAGTAAAGAATTATTCTAACTGATGTATATTAATGTAAAGAGAAATTCCAAAGCTCTTCTTTTTGATAGTGCACAGTTTAGGTTTTAACAAAGAACACTGGAAACATTTGAGGAAACCAAGAGTTATTGCTAGTAGTTTCTTTCTATCTCCCTTAACCTCAGCTATGCCTAACAATGAAAATGCATAGACTTACAGAAAAGTGAAAAAAAAGGGGACAAAAAAGAATGATTATTAAGTTTGCACTGAAAAGATCTTTTCAATAATGAAAGGTAGCTTGAAAAATAATTCATTGATTTTCTTGGAATATGATTTTTATAACTTTCTTTATTCCATAGAAGTCAAGGAAAGATATAGTTATAAAAAAAAATCTACTGCAGGATTGCATTAGGTCTTCTGAATGATTCACATGCAAATTCTTTCAGTTTGACTCAAAGGAAAGCCAGAGACATTTTCAATCAAGAATATGCTCTTGGTTACACACAGTAGATTCTGCCAAAAATGCCTGAAAGAATAGTAAAGGAAAATTGGCCAAAGAAGTTTTTTATTTTTTTAAGTTTCAAATAAGATTTTTACTTTGTTGTCAACATTTGATGAAAGGCAACAGCAAGCAGATATGAAGGTTTTATTTAGTTTTCTTCTCATTTGTTATTTAAATGTGTTATTTACTACAGCGCATGAACTAACCCATGCATTCGCAGTGAATGTATTTTTACTTCAATTAGCACAATTTATGTTCAAAATGCAAGTTTACATCATTACTAGTCTTCTTAAAATTCATGTAACTGGTGTTAGGGAAATGGCAGGGCTTAGGTATCACCAGGAGAGATCAGCTGGACAGCTTTTCGTTGAAATACCAACCCATCGATAATCTCCTTAAAATTATAGAATGCTTACTTCGATTGCATGTCTTAAATAAGGTTCTAAAAGAAAATTTTAGTCAGCACAATATATTTATTCTAAAGAACTTAAAGATAAATCTTCTGATATATTGATTTGTCCCTCCATTTAAGCTCTAGCTATTTTCCCTACCTGCTTATGTTTTCTTTGTTACATTAAGAGTCTCTTAAACTTCTCTAATTGTTATATCAGGAATTCAAAATTCTGAGCACATTACTGGGCTGCAATAGAAGCTCAGGTTATGGACTGCATTTCTTTTGATGCTGCTTTAATGAGTCAATGATTTCCTAACCACTTACAGTTTTTCCTCAGTGATGGAGTTGAGGAAGCCTTTTGTATTTTCCACAAGGTTGACAGCTCTGGCTTCCTAAGGCCTCTTTTGGGAAGAAATAATTCATTGATTAATGAGTTTGAGACAAGGAACTGGGCATATTTCACTTATCCTCTGTTTCCTTTTCTCTTCAGATTCTGCCTGTTCTCAGAAAGAACAGTCGATGTCCCCTCACTTCCAATGGTGACTTCACAGGGTTTCCATCATTTATGCCACATGGTACCATAATCTATTGCTGTTGTGCAAGAGTTGGAAACTCAGTATTGCCACATGTATGAGCAACAAACTTCAACAGCTTTGCCAGTAAAAAAGGACAACATATTGATGTCCATTTGGCAAATATCCTTGCCTTTTGTTAAGTAGTTCCAAATTTGAGTAAAAAAGGACATATTGTTTTTAAGTCTTTGTGTTAATTACTTATCTAACTGCTGGAACAAAATACTTGACACCCAAGTTAAAGGAGGAAATGTTTATTTCAGCTCACAGTCTGTAGAGGTTTCAGTCCATAGTCACCTGGCTCCAAGCCAGGGGAGAATGGCACAGGGACATGGCAGAGGAAAAACAGTCCACTGCAAGGCAGGCAGGAAACAGCAAGCAGCAACTGTGAGCCTGCCTTTTCCTTTTATCCCATCCAGGCTATAATCCTTTTGGATGGTGCCACCCACACCCAGGGTGGGGCTTCTATTTTCAGCAAATCCATTCAGCCACATCCAGAACTATGCTAATTCTAAGGAGTGGACTAGTTAATACCACACGCCCATAATCCTGGTATCACACACCCTAAATCCAGCCAGGTCCGGAATGCCCCACTTACGAGAACCTAAGGCTTTGGGGAGACATCTATATATAAGCCATAACATTCCACCCCTGACCCCCAAAAGGCTCATCTGCATTGCTATATGCAAAAAGCATTTAGTCCATCTTATGAGAGTTGCCAATTTCCTAACAGTTTCAGCACTGCTGATAAGTCTAAGTCCAAAATCTCCTCTGAAATTTAAGGCAACTCTTAGCTACATGCCCCTGTATAATTGAAAAGAAAGCTAAATACTTCTAACATACAATGGCACAAAATAAACATTTCCATTCCAAATGGTACAAATAGAGGATAGAAAGGAAAGGGACCAAAGCAAGTACAAAATCCAGCAGGACGAACATTATGTTCCGTAGTTTCATAACCAGCATCTGGGGCAATCTGTGGTAAGGTGTGAGCTCCAAAGGGCTTGGCTGGCTCTGCCCCTATAGCTCTGCCAGTAGTGGTAGCTCTCATAACTTCTCTCCTAGACCACCACTGCTCATTCCTTGAAGTTTTCCTCAGACAGCCCATGTTTCTGGCTTTTCCAACCTTCTGGGGTCTGTACTATACCACTGGCTTCACGCAGTTTCACACACTACCCTCTTAGAGGCATGCTGTCTGGTCTTCCTGGCCTTCTTCTGAAATCTGGGTGGAAGCCTCCTGACCCCACAACTCTTGCACTTTTCATGCACCTAAAACCAGCACCACATGGATGATGCCAAGGTCTGCCACCAGCTGGAGCAGTAGCCAAGTTTCCTTCTGTCTTGGCTGTAGGCGTCAAGTGCCTGGATTACTAGGAACCATGCACCCAGTCCAGAGGACCAGATTCTCTAGACTGCCACCATTCTGGAACATGGTTCTCTGGTTCTCTCATCTCAAAGCAAAGTCTTTCACCTTTTCAATTTTGAGGCTGCAAAGGGTCAAGTGTTGTTGGTTTTTGTGATGTCCTCAAGCCATCTTTTCCATTTTCCTGTTCCTTCTTAGGAACCAGGTTCACCTCTGCTCCATCTTTGCAGTCCACAACTTTACTGGAGCATCTCTTTGGTCAAACTCAAAGTGTTTTAAATCATTCTGCTCTTGATTTTCAACATAGGTCTGGCTAAAAGCCCCCAATGTTACTCATGCCACTGCTTCAATATTAGACTGCCTTGAAATTTCTTCCGTGTTAATTTGTGCACTGCCCTTAGTCTCAGGCAATATCTCTGGACATGAGCAAAATGCAGACAATTTTTCTGCTAAAACCTAAGACACATGGTCTGGAGTCCAACAGCAAATGCAGTCCTTATTCCTAACTGAAATTTCCTGATCCTGTCCTTTACCACAGCATTTTTACCAGTTCTGTTCATCTGAGCTCTCACCAGAATTTCCCATCAAATTTGGTTTACACATCCCAGGGCTCTTCCTTCAGCAGGCATTTCCAAACCTTTCCAAACTTTTCCCATAAGCCAGTTCCAAAGGCTTTTGAACCACATGGCCAGGTAGTGTCACAGCAATGACCCCATTTCTGGTACCAAAATTTGTCTTAGCTACTTTCTCTTGTTGGTGGGACCAAATACCCAACACCCACAAGTTAAAGGAGGAAAGGCTCATTTTGGTTCACAGTTTGTAGAGATTTCAGTGCATAATAGGCTGGCTACAAGGCAGGGTGGCATGGCAGAGGGACATCACAGAAGAGAAACAGTCCTTAGCAAAGTAGGCAGCAAGCAGCATGCAGTAACAGCAAACCCGCCTTCCCTCTCTTCCTTTATATTCCACTCAGGGCAAAAGCCTATTCATTGCTGCCACCCACATCCAGGGTGGGGCTTCCATTATTCATACCCAGAACTATGCTAAATCCATTTAGTTGTCATATACCCTTAATCTAGGGTATCACACACCCTAGATCTAGCCACCTCCAAAAAGCCCCACCTATAAGCACATGAGACATTGTGGGGACATCTAGATACAAGCCATAACATCTTTCTAATATATTAATACTTAATGTATTATGAAAATATTACTATATCTTATTCTATAAATACATGTATATTTTCTTATTAAAGCTATATTTATTTATTTATCCATACATAGTAAAATGTATGCGATCACAATATTATTTTACTTACTATTTTACTTACTATCTAACTTCATAAAATTTAATTTTTCTCCTTTCTATATTTGTACTTCCCTTTATTTACAGTAAAAACTTAACTTTCATTATTCTTAATATATCTGTATGCTCCATCAACCTGATTTTTATATTTTCTTGAGCTGTTAGGATAAAATTTCTCCTATGCGTACACATGCATACACACATGCATCTGGAAACTTAACTTTCATTACTCTTAATAGATCTGTATGCTCCATCAACCTGATTTTTATATTTTCTTGAGCTGTTAGGATAAAATTTCTCCTGTGCATACATATGCATACACACATACATCTGGAAATACATGACTAGAGGGTAAGAAGGAACAGAATTTCATACATGACAGCTTGTGCATGAGAGTCTACATCTATGTTTTCATTTTGTAATTAGCCTTGTTGCAAAAGTAAACTATTCATAACCTCCTGTTTTAACTATTATTTATAAGAAGTTTACATTTTAACTTCATCCAAATCGAGTATAGACAGAAAAGACCAGTTGTAACTGCCTTTTGGTAGGAATATCTGGGAATGTGATCTATTTTAATACATTCAACAATTTACTTTGTGACTAAATGCCTACTACATGTAAGACACTGTACTCAGATACAGATCGTTGGTTCTCAACCCTACCTGCACTTTGAAATAAGCTGGAGTGATCTAAAAGAGCATGGGCTCTGTCCCTTTGCTTTTGGGCTATCCTGGAAGAACAGCCTAAGACTTTGAAAATGTAAATGCTCCTCTAATGACTCTAATATATAGTCATGAGTGAGAACCACTGAAAGAGGGAAATTGTCTTTCTAATCAGAGGAAACTTGGTTTTATAGTCACTCAGCAGAATTCTCTCTTCAACTGATTTCTCATTCACCCTATACACTTTAAGCTTTAAGAATTCAAAAGTTTGGCCTATTTTCTGACTGTATCGGATACTCCAGTCTATTTCCTGGATAAATAAACTACTTAACCAATATTTGTGTAATGAATAAAATTGGTTTCTGAAATGTAATATAATTTAAGCTCATGTCTGATTTTTATATATGGTTGACTATACATATATCTCTCATCATGTTCTCTTATCAACAAATGGGGCTTGAAATATTCACAATGTTTTAATCTTTTATTTGTATGTGTCATGTGTGTCTATTGATGTCAAAACGTTTTCTTATAATAATAGCATTCCATTTCAGTTTATAGATGCTTAAACTAAGGTTCAGAGGTCATGTATTTAATAAATAGAAGAGATCAAACTAGACCCAAGCATTTTTGAACTCTTTGTTTTTCCCACTTCACCATGGTAATGCAAATGGTTTAATATTCTCCATGTGACCAAATAATGCTGGGAGTCAATGAATTTCAGTAATGATCTCAGGTACCAAGAAAAAGAACCAAGTTCACTTTTTGTCATTTTGAGTACTGCCTCTGAATTTACTCAGGTTCCTCCAACTAGAGGCCTTTACCCTCTTTCATTCATCTAATTTTCCAAGGCTTGTGACTGATGAGAAAGTTGCATGGACTCTTTTTTGGTAAGTTCTCCTTGAACCTTAAAGGGGTTAAACATGTCAGAAACATGACAGTACACTCTGCTTCCACATGATTATGAGGTTTAAACAGTTAATAACTCAATATTAGCGAACATTGATGTCTTCAAATAATCTTTTGAGTTTTTCTTGCAGGTTATATCTCAACTGCCATAAAAGAGACAGTGTAAAGAAGAGAAACCAACGTAATGAGGGGCCCTAGAAACACCCTCTGTCTGATGTCTTGTCTGAGAGCAGAAAGATGAAAGTTCCTCTCCTGAGCCCTGCAAGTACAAGGCTGGTCCAAATCCTTCCTGATAACATCAAACAGAGACAAGCAGTTACAAGAAATTCCTCCAGCAGCAAAATAAATATTGGCACACAATGAAATAATCTACTGATGGAAATAGAGGCACTGAAAGTCATCCCATGGCCAGTCAATCCCAAGTCCAGTGCAAATCCTCATCTTGACAGGATCAGGAAGATGTCAAAGCAAATATATTTCTAGTCAATATAAAAACAGTTATTCTGGTATTTACCTCCTGTCGGCAGTCCTGTGCCTTCCCAGTTACTCTACTGAGTTGATCTTGCTACACGTTATTTCTGGCACCAAAGTTGATGCAGCCAAGAGACTCGCGTATTTGCTTCTATGGTCTTTTGTCCCTACCCAACTATTGACTGGAGAAACTGCTCCTAGAGGCAATGATCCTCTATCTCGTTACAGTGAATGAGTGCTTATCTCCTGAATGAAGCATCGTGGTACATTGAAAAGGGACGGGAGGAAATAAACCCCAATCCAAGGCCCAGGATTTTGACCGTGTTGTGTGAACAACAGTTTTGCTTAGGGAAACTCAAGGAATTATTACCATGGACAGAATATGGTATCTCATATGAAAGTACTATCAATATTATAATGCAATATTAATGAAAATATATTTTAAATGATATTTTTGGTCTTATTGTTCTTTGAAACAGGTATTATTTGCAACCTCACTTTATCTACTCTTTGTTTCTTTTTTCTTTGCAGTGAAAAATCACTTCTAAAGCATGACATTCAGAGAAAATTCATTTTTCCCTAAGATTCTACCTAAATTGATACTTGTGTTTACTATGAGCTCACTATATTAAACTTAACTTACTACTAATCAATAGAGAAGAAAGGTCAGAAAGAAACAACACGTAATGATGTATTTTAGGAAATTATCCCAAATTACCAGTAGAGGTCTCTGATGCTCTATGTAAATTACTTGAAAAGCAAAGGAGAACAGAAAGACTTTCAAAGAAACTTATTGCCCAAATTGTAGTGTATCCACCAAGAGTATGTTAGAAGAGGAAAATGTAGACTTTTAATAGTGATACAAGAATAAACATGGAGTTCACAGAAGATGGTTGGCATGATGATAGAGTCTCATAACAGATACACTCATGTGAAAGCAACTCTAGCTGCACGTCATGGGAGTTCATGAAATCAGGCTTTCATTGGGAATATCCTTTGGTCAGGGAAGTTGAGCAGGGAGTGAGTGCATCAAGGCAATGGGAAATTTGAGTTGAAAATGAATAATATTCAATTTGCCAGAGTTAGTTCTGGGACTGCCTGGTACCAGTTCTATTGATCTCCAAACACCATCGTGTTATTCAGCAGCAGTAATTCTGGAGTAATTCTTAAGTAATGGCAACATGTAGGAACATAGGGCCATAGTATGAGTAGGGTATCACAATGTATCAAGGCAGGGATCAGTCATATAGAAACCAATATGATTTTAAATATTGCCAGTGTTCCATAAAAGTTAGAAGGTTGTTGTAGAAAGAAAAGCAGAATTTCACATAACTGAGTGTAGAGATCAGAGCAGCCCTGCTTAATAGGACTGGCCAGAAATGAAAATATCCAAAAGACACATTTCCCTAAATTCTCACTAAATGTTGATAACATTGCATTCAGTACATATGGAAAGTCTGAATCTGCAGATGAGTTGAGTTTTTTGAAGTACACAGGCCTAGGTACCTGTGCAGGCACATTTACATCTGGTTTAAGGGATTATGCCAGTGATTTTTCTTTGGTCTAAACAGTAGATTGGAATAATCTACAATACATTTAATAGGGATTAACATCCATGAAAGGGATGGAGAGGAAGCAGGATTGGGCAAAAGGAGGAGTTGAGCTGAGATGCAGACTCAACAAAGCTGTGGCTTATCCAGTGGTGGGCTCTGGAAAGAATAGTTTTCATTAGGGTTGCGACACAACAAGTGAAAGTGGCCAGAAAGTCTGGAGTTTTACCCTTTCTTCCTACTAGACCATTCAGTCACTACATGTGCGCTTCTTCATGAGGGCATGACCCTAAGAAATTTTTAATAGAGAATACTAAAACCTTTTTCTTAAGGACATTACCTTAAGAGGAAGACAGAGAAGACTGTAAAGGAATTCCACCATTGAATCTCTGAAGTAGGAGGACTTTGAAGACTTTGGTGAAGAAATTGCCCTAGATTGAAGGAATCCAAAGTTAGGATAAAGAGGATTGTAGAAATGCAATGGAGATATGGAGAAAGTAGAGCTAGGATAACAATAGGACATACAATCTTTTTGGCATCCTGGGGCTTGTTAGTGTGTGTGGATGTTTTCTGTTTCTCTGTAGACAAAATAAACATTAGTAGAAGTCTAAAAACAAGTGTCCAAATGGAGCAATCAGTGATTAACAGATAATTCTTTCAGAGTTTTGTTTTTACTGGTGGAGTAGGGAAGTGGATGTCTTTGATGAACAAATAAGCAGGCAGCCAAAATAATCTGTGTAGTATCGAACTAGTCAAATTCTCATTTGACAACCTCCTAACTAAAACCAAGTTAATATGCCTCCAGTCTCTTCTGCCCAGTTCCTCCTATTGGCATTCAGTTTAAACTATCTGCTGTGAAAGTCACCAGTGACTTGGAATGGAAGTCTTTTCTCAGCCTTACTAAGCCTTAGTAAGATCTTTGATCTTCACCTGGGATTGCAACGCATATGTAGGCCAAAGGGATATATTATTAATTTTGTACTTGGAAGCCTTGATTTCATTTCCTCAAAGAAGCTTTACTCTTTTTGGCAGACTCTATGTGAACAAAAAATATTCCAGGGTGTACTATTCACCAGGCATAACAACATTCCCCAAATATCTTATTGATAAATCTGTGACATTCATTCTAGCATTAGGTTATCATTATGGAACCCTGAAATTGTTGGGAAGTCACTTAATATCTTATAATCTCAGATTCTTTATCTGTAGCATGACTGAGTTAAAATAGTTCTATAACATTGTATTCAGCTCCAAGGCTCTATCATCGTGCTTAAAAAAAAACATAAATCATACTTTGGTGTTTCTTTGCAAGTTACACAGGATTTTGTAAACTTTGTGGAACTTAACTTCTTCATATAACGTTATTGCCATGTATGCACAATATTCTGAGTCTCAAATTGCCAATTTAAAGTAAACATTGTACGGGCCGGTGAGATGGTGCAGCAGCATAAGCTCCTTCCTGGCAAGTGCGAGGCCCCAAGTTCGACTCCTGGAACCCACATACGATAAAAGGGCCGGTGATATCGCTCAGCGGCACTGGTGCCTGCTGGCCTGCGAGGTCCTGAGGTCGACCCCCAGTATCCACAAAAAAAAATAATAAATAAATAAATAAACAAAATAAAGATTGTGAAACTAATATATTAACAGGTTAAAATTTCCTTATAAATACATATTTAGACAATTTTAATAAAATTCCCGACCACTTCAGCCACAAGATGTCACTGTCTGCCACAATTAGTTTTATTATTCAATGCTTATTTTTCTCTCAGGCTTTGTGACAGCATTCCCCATGAAAATAAAGTCAAGAATATCTAGAATTAAACCCTTGTGAAAAATTCTGTTTATGTAAAATCCTACATATAATGAGCAGATTTTAAAGTTGCACATGAATATTTCATGATAGTCCTCTAAAATACTTTTCAGAGAGTCCACTGAGTTTTAATGTAAATATGTTTGAGATTTATAATATTATGAAAGAATTATATTATAGAAGATTATTTAAAAACTAAAATTAATTTTTTATGTGGGTACCAGGAGTCAACCTCAGGACCTCACACTTGCCAGCAAGCGCTTGTGCCACTGAGCGATATCACCGGCCCTTTTTTTCCTTTACGTGGGTTCCGGGAGTCGAACTCAGGCCCTCGCCCTTGCCAGGCAGGTGCTTACACCACTGAGCCATCTCACTGGCCCTAAAATTAATTTTTTCTAACAAAGAATCTTCAGGGAAAATAAAGTAGGTGTTTGCTATGTCTTGTGATTTGTGTGACACAACAAAGCAAAAAGATCTGTCATATGCAGAGCCCACTCTGCTGTAGAGCATGGCATTACCTGGGAATATAGAAAGACACCTGGCCTTTCTCCCTATTTATATAAGATTAAGTTTTCTGTGGCCAGGCCCTTACTTGACAACTTTATGTACAGCCATTGTCTTTCCTTATTAGATCTTTCTCATCATTTATGCCTCATCAGCAACCCCAAAACCAAATCACACCGTCTCCTTGGTTTAAAAATCTAAATGACAGTGGTAACAACCCATCGGAGTCATTCATGTTCCTGAAGTGGGTGAACAGAGAGTTTAGTAATAACTGCAACAAAGCTTTTCCCTGTGTGACAGTTTTATCCCTAAAGCATTGCCTTGGCATAGACTTGGAAGATACTGCTAGAAAAGCGATCTTACTTTTCATTGCCTAGACAAACTCAAATTACAATTATCAATATAATCTGATTGCTAGAACAAAGTTTCAACATGTTGCTCTCTATAAATCCTAACTACTCTGATCAGATTCTAGGAACTATTTTCTAATAATGGATGGGGAACGGTTAACCTGACCATAAATATCAAATGAAAACTCGTTTTTTCCAGTAAAACTGTAGTGTTAGGGCTTAGCCACTGGATGTCAGGCTTCACTCTAAAACATGTTAAATGAGGTCCGTCACATTATCTCACACTTCTTTGGTTTTGGAGTTACGATAGGTAAGTCATTTTTATATTCTGTTATCTTCTGTAGAGCTATTAATTTCATCTGAGTCTAATTATGTTTCCAGTGAACATACAAATTGAAAAAGGACAAAGATTTTGTTTTCTTATTCGATATGCCCACGTGCATTCTTACTTTCTTTCAGATAAGTTTTCTATTAATGTTAAGTTTCTTACATTAGAGTGAAAAAGTAACGAACTGCCCCTCCACACTTTCTACATATGAAATTTGTTGGTTGGTTTACTGCTGATCTCAATATAGCATCACCATATAGATAACTGAATTTTTCTATTGTTCTCAAGTTCTTTCTGTTGTTAACATTCTGTCAACCTCACAAATTCTGTGTCCAGTGATTTGTCTTGAATGAATTTAGTAAATCTGGAAGAAACAGAGAACTAAGTATAAAAGAACTTGGATTCACACACACACACACACACACACACACACACTGTCACTAATTAGCTAAGAAGTTTGATGGAAGTTATGTATTCAATCTTAGCACCAACTATAAATGTTATGAAATTAAAATTCACATATTTCGCAGAAGTTTCATAAACGTAGTATATTGTTTTATTTACTACTTAAAAGCCAGCATGATAGAGTCAGGTTAAATTTTTAGGAACAGTAATTTCATCCTTCCAACAGCTATACTTCCAAATCTGACACAAAGAAGCTTCGCTGAATAAATACAATAGCTTTTACTAACAGGGTGATTTTGCTGGTTGAGAGTGGACAAGGATGCACGTGCCCGAAAAGCTGGCCCCAACTCATCTAACCAGATGGAAAGGTAGGCATTAGTGCCAGTGCAGAGCCTGCATTGAGCGTGTATGTGTTGTTGCCTCTTTGGCTCTAAGTCCTCTTTCAATGTGCTCTGACATACATTGGATTTATTTTTCTGTTGTTCTACTCCATGGACAACCAGACCGTCGTTAGTCAACAGGGCAACAGGAGTCACAAATGGTTTGTCCCTGACTACTACCCATGTCTATGTCAGTGTCATGCAGGAACTGCAGTGGGGCAGCTGAATTGATGCTTACTATCACCATCATCCTCAGCATCTCTCCAGACACAAGTGGTATTTGTGCAAAACACTGACATTCTTTGATGATGTATACTTAAAGGACTTCAGCGCCAACAAACAAGAAACCTCTGCATTTCTTTAAGTTTTCCAGGAGTCTAAGGACATATCCTCAAAGTTATCTTTCAGTTCTCATTTCTTGTCATCATCTAAACTTGCTTCAGAAATTAAATCAAAATAAATTTTGTTCTACTGCATTGACAGGAGGATAGATTTAAGTTTAAAGAAATCATCAGTTAACCAAATTTTACTAATGGATCATAAGGAAAAACATGAATGCAGTGACATTTTCTGTGTGACCAAACATTCTTCGTTTGGAGCTATCAAGGCCTCTTTGCATGAAAAAGCTGATTTCTCTTCCAGTCTGCAGCTTCTCTGGCCCTTTTCGTCGCTCTTCACCTACAGAACTCATTCACCCTTCATCCCTACTCTGCTACTGTCAACTCAGTGTGCTGCTAGGTAGGAAACTGAGATCGTTGATGGATTTGCAGAGTGTATAGTTTATTGGATGGCTAAACGTGTGGTGGTAATTTAAGCTATTGAGAGAAAGGACTGAGATGTATTTTGTAAACATTGTTCTCCATCAATCTAAAAGATGTACAATAAAAAGATTATTCAAGAGAGCAGGAACAGGCATGTAATTTCATTATTTCACTGGATAGTAATTAATTGTGTAACATGTGCAAACTGCTTTTGCAATGTGACAGTACTATAACTTTGCAATATGGTAGTATTATACCTTCTTTGGTATAATTTGGTCATTTGATTCAAGAGATATATTTTAATTGTTAAAGATTGCTAACTGGAACAATATTTCTTCCCTCATGTATTCCATTATGTTAACATGTGTTTTATGGCCAAACTGGGATTAGTGCATTGATTTGGATTCACAATACCAATCTTCATTCATCACAATTCACTTGTTCATTTGTTGGGCTAATGATCTACAAACTACCAAAAAAAAAAAAAAAAAGTAAAAGAAAAAATCTGGGGAGCTGTAGTACCAGGTATCAGACAAAGAATCTTTTATCCCATTATGATTGTTCAAGGCAATGTTTACTCATCTGCTTGGAGAATTGGTCTCCAGGAGCCATTGTTTTATTCTTTCCTGTGTCTGTTTACCAGTGGCAGACTCTACCTCTGGTATTTTTATTTGTCTGATGAGCTAGAGAAAGACTGCTGAATTAATTTAATTGGATAAAGAAGCCCAGAGACATAAAAGGCAACTGTTTCATGTCACTCAGAACCAAAACCAAAACCTTTATTTTCAAAAGTATCCAGGTCTTTGTGAAAAGAAAGAGTACCTTTTAAAAATAAATGTGATGATACATACATACACACACACATATATAGTCTATATTTAGACATAAATAAGTCTCTACAAATCACTTGGCATGTATCATCACTTAATTCAAATCAAGTTTCCTTTAAAATTACAAACTTACACCTTTGTCCCTGACAAAGGTGTCCCTGACCACTTTATGAAGAGTGGTCATCAACCTGCCTACTTACCTCTGTTCCTCAACTCAGAGTAGTTATTATCATTACAAAAAGGTCATCCATCAACTTCTGCGTGTACATTTTCACCTTTTTTACTGGGGGGTCATGATTTACTTGCTGTAAGATTGCAGCATGAAATGGATATAAACTTTAGCCAATAAACACTGAACAGTAACTTCAGGCATCAAGTTAGAATTAAATTCATGGTACTGTAAAATAGTAACCTCATTGAGGATCAAAGTCATGCTTTTTTATCCAGTGCTTCTTTGTGACAAACACATTATGTCAGCTCCACTAGCTCATTTGTCTGCTGCAGTTCCACTTTATCAGGCTGGAGAAAAAAGAATTGATGTGTCTGGATAGATAAAGTAAATGGAAACTCAGGACTCATTCCAATATGCTGTACTTTGATATATTTTGCAAACCTGAGAGCAGCTGGTGTAACACTAGTTACCGTTTGTATTTAAATATTGTACATTAGAAGATCATTGAAAAGGTGTTTTATAATGTTCTTTTTTTTTCTTTTTAGCACCTATTGGTTTTCAGATTGTTCTGTTTTCTTTCATTTCCTTATTGAATCCACAAATATATTCAGAGCCTATCCTTTCAGAAAAATTTGTGTTATTAACAAGCCAGAAATACATATTAAGTTTCTTCACAAAATACTGATTGAAAACAATTTTAAATTATAATAATCATTTGCCTTTGCCCTATGTCCTCACCCTTTACAATATCAGATTGGAGTTTTCATGAATTAGTAAGATTTATTTTCCCAAAATTCTTGTTTCCAAATCTCTGTCCTTTCTGTTCAGAAGTACAATCAAATTTAGATTAACACATATATCCTCTTTAACAGCAAGTCAGGTCATGAGTGTATTTTCACTTACAATTACATTTCATATAAAGTAATTTTTATATGAAAATAAATATCTTTAGAATGTTCTAACATATAGATTAATGGAATAAAAATAGTACCAAAATTATAAAAATAGAGCAATTAAGTATTTTGAATTCTTTGATCAAAAGTTTCAAAACATGATTGTTGATGCTAACACTGCTTATGTTTTTATAGGCTTGGGTTGGAGACAGGCTTAAGATTATGGCTCAAGGGACAATGCGGAAAAAGAATGATTTGTATAATACAGAATAAATCCACGAAAACTAATTATGCCTATACTTTGCTTTCCTTTTCTTTTAAAACTATTTACATGCCCAAAATAAAATGAGTCACTGTAAAATTACTCAGATAATTGAAAACCAAATGTTCCTGATTCATTATTTGGATGCTTCAATTAATGTATTTCTCTCATTGTTGTTCTGTTTTATCTCAATATATGATCTACTCTTTCATTTTGTATTCTGTTAAACATAGTTAACATCGTGATTTAGAATTATAAGGCAAGATTATCATCATAAAACCTTTCAATGAAGTTGCTACTGGTACCAGATATTATGCATATTAAATACAGGAGTGGAGAGAAGTAGGGGAGGGAAGCTCTTTGACTGGGCGGTGTCAGAGATGATGGCTGAAATGACCTGCAGATCTTTCTTTTACCAATACATTTAGGAGGAACTAAATCAGCTACTGATAACTCTGCTGATTATGGGCTTTCTTAAGCTGCCTTTATGAAGAACAGGAAGACAAGATGATCGGCTTTTATCCCTAAAGAGGAACTTGATCCTGAAGGAAAGATCCTAATGGAAAATGTGGATTGGGACGAAAGCCTGTGATGAAGTGGCAGCTTGGCCTTGCCACAAGTCATTCAATACCAGCTGCATGCCTTACAACTCCAAATTTTTAGCAAGATTTTTTCATATGGAAAGAAATACTGTATACAATAATAGAAAATGGTATCATAAGGTCTACATTTCTATTGATTCTTCAATCACATATCATTTACCACCCATGTTTAGAATACACTGGACTTTTCAAAAGCATAAATGAGAAAGGAAATGTATATTTACTGCTCCCCTTACAAATTCACATAGCTATTCATTTGACTTTTGTATTAGAAATGTGATTGATAGAATATTTTAATCCAAAGGGAAAAACCAGTGTGAAAGAGAATAGAAAACAATGGATAAATATATAAAATGCATCCATGTAAAAATAAATATATTTAAGAAGCATCCTTTAACATCAACTATTTAAGTTAACCATGGACTCTAAATATTATAGGTTTGATTAAATTAAATGAAGGTTTTTACTGTTAATAAAGTAATGTTTCAATTCAGGATTAAAACTGTACTTCTAAATACTATTATTTACAGACATGTCCCTTAATATGTACAATATATAATAAGCATTTCATGTACACTTGCAATGCCAAAAATGTTCTATATGACTTATACAGACAGACCTATATACTTTTGCACTCAAACAAAGTGATAGCATCTCCAAATCTAGCAAACAAATGTGTCTTTCATTGTTTGGAAGATTATTTGAGAAACTTTTTGATTCCTCCATATCTGTTTATATGGAAGGTTAAGAGTGAGAAAAGAAGTAAAAGAAAAAGACAATGCATTAAAAATTCCATTAAAGGTCATGAAGATCTCATTTTAAGTTAATATAGCTCCAGTAAAGTTGAACTTGTTAAGGGGACAAAATAGAGAATGTGGTCAGTAATAAAGACTATGATGATTGAGGGCCCAGAGGAAAGGGAAAGGAAGAACCAGAGATGGTTGTTATTTCAGATATGTGCAATGTAGACACCAGGTGGCTCTGCTTTCAGCAGCGCAAAATGTCAAGTCATTGTTCAGTGGGTTCAAAATGCCATAAATGCCTCGTGGTTGGTGCGGTGACATTTTCTAAGTTAAATCAGCAGGGAAGAACATTGTGCAGGATGTCATGGGTCCTATAGGGTGCGATCTAATGGAATGCAGGTGCACACATTCAGTAATGCCACCAAAACCCTATCCTAAGCAATGAGTGTCAGCCAGTCTATCCTCAGAATGCTTCATTTTATATGCTGGAGTTGCAATAAGAAACCCTCCCCACTTACTGTCTCTTCCCTGTGACTGGCCAGAGCTACTTCCAGTGTAATACAAACAGGAGAAGTAATTCTGCATTTGCTAACCTTAGCATGTATAATCAGATGGGTCAAATAGGGTAAAACCTGCTTAAACCCTTACTCAGCATGAAAACCACTGAAGTGGGGTGAGATCATCTTGTTTGAAAACCCTGCGCTAAGAGTCATGAGCATAGAGTCCTTGTATGAACCCTTCTTTCAGTTGCTGAGAGACTTCGAGCATGTAATTTAATCTCTAGGAGGCTCAGTTTCTGTGCCTGTAAATTGAGAATGATGGGCTCATCTTGACACTGGTTTCAGTTCTAAAGTTTTATGAGAACTAAGGATAAGGCACCTGAATATCTGTCTCAGAGATCCTGATTTCTAGCCAAAGAACAATTGGGCATTCCAAAATGTACTCGTGTTGATGAAAATTAATAATGGTGACTTGTCTGCCTTTGGGGTATAAAACATTTCAAAAAGCCATTTGAAATGGAAATCCCAAAAGAGATTTAAAGCAGCTGATCTTTTTGCACCTTCTTTCTGGCTGAAGTTTTACATAATTCATCACATTTAAGTTTTAGAAAAGCCCCTTAAGATAATGAAATTTGACCCATTTTATACATGAGAGATCTGAGGCTTAGCAAATTGCATAACTACTTAGATCTAGAACTTGAACAGTCTTCTGGATCCAACTTTATGTGATTGTAACACACCACAGCTACTGGGAAGGGAAGAAGACTTTTATTTAATTAAGGAGAGATGACAGGAAATGAGAAGGTAGACTTCTAGATATAGGGAAGGTGATCTGGGAAGAGGGGAGAAAAGAAAGAAGGAGGTAATGTGGATGAAAATAATCAAACTATGTTTTACATATGTACTAATAGACTAAAACAAAAGTAATTGTTCTCTATTACTAATACATACCAGTAGAAGAAAAGAAAGACACTTGCTTATTGAGCATCTACGATGTGTCAGATATAATGTGGTATCATTTAATCCTCATTTTGAGTGATAAACAAATCTTTATCCTCCATATCCGAGAGGCTAAATTTGTTTGACCAAACAGAGCTAATGGGCAAAATTTGGCCCATAACCTGTTATTATAAATAAAGTTTTATTGGAACTCATCCATAAGCATACATTTATGTATTTTACCTGACTGCTTTCACTTTACAGCAGCAGAATTGAGCCATTGTGACAAGACTGTACGGCCTGCAAAACCTAGTTTATTTATTATCTGGAAAGTTTTTGACCAAGGTCAAATGTATACTTTGGAGACAGAAGATATATTTTCTATAGGAGTAAACACCTGTAGCTTGATAACCTGAATTCCAATCTAGAAACATTCAGCAAAGGAAAGCCAGCTTATTTTTTAAAGTGCAAGGAAATAGCACGTGTAGCAATTAAATGAATATAACAGATTTTTTACTTGTTTTTAAATCAATAAATGAAATGTATATATTTAAGGTGTGTAACACAATATTTTTATACATAGGAATGGAATGACTCAATCAAACCTCTAAGCTATGTATTTTCTTACATATTTTATAATGAAAACACCTAAAAGATGCTCTCAGCAATTTTTTAAGTAAGAAAACTTATTGCTATTAATCATAGCCACCATGATGCACAATAGATCTTGAATTTATTCTTCCAGTCTAATGGAAACATTGTTCCATTTGACCTAAACCCGCACCTCCCAGTCCTTGGCAGTCATCATGCTATTTGTGTTCCTGTGAATGAGACTTCTGTAGATGCCACATACAAGTCAGATCATGTGATACTTTTCTTTCTGAGCCTGACATATTTCACTTATAATGTCACCTAGGTTCATCAACTTTGCCATAAGTGGCAATTCTTTTGTAAGGCAGAATAAAATTCTACTCTAAATGTATAGTCTACTTTTTCTATATTCATTTATTGATGTACATTTAATTTCATTCCACATCTTGGCTATTGTGAAGTGCTACAGTGAATGTGGGAGTGCAGATATCTCTTCAACACATTTCTTTCATATTTGTTGGACATCAGTGTCTTCCTTGGGTAGCTCAAAATTGACTATGAAGGTAATTCAAAAAAGTTGTTTTCGGGCTGGTGAAATGGCTCAGCGGCATAAGCGCCTTCCTGGCAAGTGCAAGGTCCTGAGTTTGACTCCTGGTACCTACATACGAAAAAAAGGCCAGTGATATCGCTCAGTGGCACAGGCACCTGCTGGCCCACGAGGTCCTGAGTTTGACCCCCAGTACCCACACACACACACAAAAAGTTGTTTTCTAAAACTGTTTTGAATCATGGCAGCAGTATTAGCATAGCTGAATAAGCTATTGATTATATTTTATATGAATAATAATTTTATAAGATTGTTACTCAGTTGTTAGAATAAAGATGCTTCCTTTGAAGAAAAATTAACATGTATTTGTATAACTTCTTCTAGATTATTTGAAAAATGTATCATTTCCAGGCCTCCTTTGTCAAAATGATTCCTAATAACACAGGGTAAGACATTATGTGAAATGTGAAGACAAATATCACTTAAGTAATTAATATTCCTTCAATCTTTAAAGATATTTTCATCATGCCTTGATGAAAAAGTAGAACAAAAATGCGAGCCAACTCTGAGCAAAACTGTTAGGTCTATGCCTTCTCAAATGCCAGTCTTCATTGATAGCCATTGTGGTCCAAGACAACTTTCTCTTTCTCCTCATTCATTTTTTGTTGGTCCCAAAGTCTCCATTCTACAACTTGACTCACATCTACTTTTTACACCTGAGACCTATTCCCCTTAAACTTCCTCCATCAGAGTTTATGAGTGTCATTTCTTCATGGGGACAGTGAACAGTCCATTGTCATTAGGTGTTATCTAATGAGTTATAAATGTTTAGCATCCAAAGTATCCCCACTCAATAATAGCCAGCAATTTTGTTCCACATACTATGCAATTACTATGCATTCATTCATTCAACTTACAAAAACCTCCCTTTACCTACGATTGTTTCCATTTTACTGAAGAGACAACTGAACACAGAGAAGTCACCAACCAAGTTGCCCTGTAAACAGTGAGCCAAGGCAACCTGGCTACAGAGTTCTTAATCACTGTGTACCCCTGCTTCTCTTTCTGCACCTGTCGTTGACTTCCTGAATCCCTCAAAATACTCTGAAGGAAGGTGGATGGTACAAGCAGCCATTACTCACAGGCAGGCAGAAGGTCAATGTCACTTTAGCTGGGCCATAGCTAGACAGTGGCAGATCTAGAACTGAAGCCCAAATCACCTGTATTCTCAAAACATGCTGTTCTTCCACAAAGCCACTATATATTCTCAGAAATAATAACACAAAAACAGATGAGAATATTTTATAAATTGTTAATATTTTCTAGAATTGTTTTATTAAATGATAACTAGAAAAAAGTAACCTGAGTCATAATAATGAATCTCTCACAGAATTACATTGAGAATCATGTTGGGTTGGTGAGAAAGGTTTTGGTAGAAGTGATTTGGGATCCTGTCAAATCAAAGTGCCAAATATGTGATGATCCTGACTTCCCAGTGCAAATTGGAAGATAATTGTAGCTACTTTTAGCAGCATCACCTCAGGCAGCTTCAGAATTTGTGAACTCATCAGTTTAGCAGCCTGAAAGGGTACTGACACCCATCAACTTAACTCAATCTCCAGATCACACGAATGATAATTAACTGGAAGAGTATACAAAGTTACTGAAGAACTGACTTGCTTCAAGATGCCAGCAGTGAATACAACTGACATCCACAGAAGCTGTGACTAATCAAAAGACTTTATCAGTGGCTTGCTTTACAATTTAGCAACACGGGCATTGTATTGAAACTTAAATGATGTAATAATTACTGCATACCTTGCAATGAAATATGCAGGGAACTGGTTAGATTGAGAAAAAGAGGAAGAAGTCTCATTTGTTTTCTGCCCCACAGTAACTTTTTAAATAGATGTCATTCACTTTAAGACCTTAGCAGATTCAGAACAAATAACAATATGGGTAAAGCAATTTCCATTGTCAGCCAAAACCAACTAAAAAGATAGAACAATATGGATAGGAGATTCTGTCTGGCTGTGATTAAAACAGAGTTTGGCAAATTCTAGAAAATTCTGAATGCCCTGAATGATCAGTTACTGATGCTAACAGAAGTGTCAGTGATAAAAGACTGGAAGGACAACCAATGTTGATGGTACCATAAAATCTTTCAAGATAACAAATGGGACAAAATACATTCTACTGTGATACCAGTTCAGTTTTATCTCTCCTTTCTTTAAAAAGAAAAAACCAAATATATGCCCAATTTCAAGCAAGAAATGCATATTTGGTTTTGAAAAGAGTGGCAGGTTTGGTGATATATTTTTTAAAAATTGCCATTGGAAAAATAATCTGTGGGAGCAGGTAATTGACCTGTCACACAGAATCCATAACATTGTGACTTGCATTATCACCACACAACCAGGAAGAGGTCTTTCCTATGGCCACCTGTATGATCCATAGCACTAGTATATTGAGCTTTTAGAACTTTAAACTTCCATCAATTATGAGCATCTACATTAGGCATATTTTTCAAACTCTTGTTTCCCAATGTAAGAATTACATAATGACTCAACCTTCAAATTCATACATAAATAAGTTTCATAAAACAAAGCTTTCACTTTCTGTAAGCAACGCAGTCTTATATTATTCATTCTATTCTATTTTATTTTAATATGTCATTTTATTAAAATTAATTTTTATCTACAAAGTTGATTTAGCCATTCAAAAGTGATTCCCAACTATAAATTGGAAATCAGTAACCTGAAGCATATGGTCTCCTGTCTACGAATGCATTTACAAATAAAATAATTGGGCAATACAAAAAGGCAAGTTGCTTTTTAAAAACAATCAGGTTAAACTGAGATTTTTTGAAGTATCAGGTTCTATCTTTATCCCTCCATTTGAAAAGGCATTTTTAAAATGAGCTATATTTTGCCAGGCATGGTGGAACATTCCTGTAATGCCAGCACTGGAGAGGGTGAGGCAGGAGGATCGCTGGTAGTTTGAGGTCAGCCCGGGCTTCATAATGAGTGCAAGTCCAGCTTGAATCGCAGAGACCATGTCTCCAAAAAACTCCAAATAAATAAATAAGCTATGTTTTATGAATTATTCATATAAGTAAATAAAATATTAATCTTAAAAGTATTATATCATTAAAATATTACAAACACTAGATGAAATCCTTGCATGTGTAACTCATGAGATATATTTTAAAATATCACCCTCATCATCGGGGGAGAATTAGATTCAAAGTGAGAGAAAGAGGGAAAGAGAGAGATAAAGAAAAAGAAGCAAAAGGAGGAAGAAGAGAAAAACAAGGAGGCAGAAGAAGGAAGGAAGGAAGAAAGGGGGAAGGAAAAATAACAATAGCAGTTAATATTTTCCAAATCCTGCAAAGATCTCTGATACGAAGTAAATGTAAAAAATGTAAAGATACTGATCTGTAATTTAATAATTTCAGAATTTTGAGTTTATATTACATCATTCTAGAGTGAATTGTATCTCTGTGCTCTGATTTGTACAAGACCAGACCTGTAAGGAAATTGTACTTATCATCTACCATCTATCATCTATCAATCATCTATCTAATCACTACTTAAGGATGATGCTGACTTTCAGAGCTCCACTGCTTCATCATATTGTCATCAGAAAGAGCTTCAGAATAAACACTGCCTGGTAGAGACCTTGGCCCTTCGTGGATGAACATCCATGGTACAGCACACGTGCTGGGACTAGGTAGGTAGTCACTCCAGGTGATATGGATGCACCCATTCTAAGTGTCATGTTTTGTAAATATCCACAATTTTGGAAACTACTTTTAATTTCCTGAATGTATCCTACTTATATTTCTCCTTCACTTCTTGAAAATATCCTGGTTAGTCTGTCACATTTACTTTCAACTCCCGAGCTTAAATGTAGACTGTCTATATTTCCATGTCTGGTTCCATTTGTTATATCTCCGGGAAAGGCTCAGATGGAGAGGTTCTCAACATGCACGCTTTGATCCATTAAACAAAGTTGCATTGAGGTTTTATCTCCGTTAGCATTGTTTTTTTTTTTTTTTTTTTTTTTTTTTTGTGGGTACCGGGGGGTCGACCTCAGGACCTCGCGCGCCAACAGGCGCCCGTGCCGCTGAGCGATATCACCGGCGGCCCCTTTTCCGTATGTGGGATCCGGGAGTTGAACTCGGGCCCTTGCGCTTGCAAGGCAGGCGCTTACGCCACTGAGCCATCTCACCGGCCCTCCGTTAGCATTGTTTAAGGCATGGAGGCTCTCATTTTAAACAAGACAGTCAAGGTCTTTGCCCTGATCAATCAGAAATGTGTGCATGAGTGTTTAATAAAAATATGAATGAATGAATGGTGGGCTATTTAGAAAAATATTCTTTGCCTTTGGGTTGGGCCAATCTAGATTCAACTCCTGGACCAGTAGGTATAAGCTGTGATGGTAGAAACGTTATTAAAATACTCAGAAACTTATTTAATGATACCCATCTCACAATATTATTTGGAAATTAACAAGAACACAATTTCCTGACACACATTTGTCACTCATTGACTATGAATTTCCCTCCCCTTCCAAGAGGATTAGAAAGATTCTCCTAGTCGTTCAGGATGTGAAAAATGCAACAATTTGATTGTTAAAATTATAAACTATAAAGAAAAAAATCTATTTTGAATATAAACTTCAATAAAGCAGATTAAGGAATACCAAAAATACTTACTGCATCAATGGAAAATAATTTAGATTATTACTATTATTTTTTTTTTTTTTTTGTGGGTACCGGGGGGTCGACCTCAGGACCTCGCGCACCAGCAGGCGCCCGTGCCTCTGAGCGATATCACCGGCCCCTTTTTCGTATGTGGGATCCGGGAGTCGAACTCGGGCCCTCGCGCCTGCAAGGCAGGCGCTTATGCCGCTGAGCCATCTCACCGGCCCTAGATTATTATTTTTAATGTCTTTCGAGATATGTTATTTCCACATTTATAATTTTTAAGCAACAAGGCTAATCTTGACTGTAACTAATATTAAAATTAAGTTGAAAATTTTGTTTATTCTGTGATTGATTTCTTAGTAAAAATGCATTTAAAATATTTAATGCTTAGTTAAATATACCGCATATAATCAACTACTGAATTTAATGAACCCAACATCATGTTCATCTATAATTTTGCTCTTGTATATTTAGAAAGTACCTATCAATAATTACATTGTATTCTAGAACTAGCAAGAAGAATACAATATTTATTTAGACTTTTGTTTTCCTTACATTCTGCCTTAGAAGGTAATGTCAATCCCTTTGTAAAGAAAAAAAGAAAATTTTCCTGACTTCAGTGATATTTTTCATGGCCGAATTAGGAAGGATTGCATCATTTCCCCAAACACACCCTCCTTTTCTTTGAGGGAACATGGTTTCTTTCCAAGACTGCATTTTCTTTCCTCAATTGCAATTAAGCATCTTCATGTGATTGAGCTCTTGCTAGTGGAATATAACCGCAAGAGATTTGCGCTGTTTCCAGTCTATGGCCTTAGAAGTGCTGGCTGCCTCCACCAGCTGGAAACTACACCCTGCAGCAAACCAGGCTGACCAGGCAGACAAAAGCAATGCACCACTGACTTACTGAGGAAGACAAGCACATCACTTAAGTTCCAATTAATTATTACATATGGTATCCATAGTACCTATTCCAAGGACTGAGGGGTTCAGAACACATTTAAAAAAATAAAACAGAGGCAGACACTTTCCTTTGTGTAGCTTTTATTCCAGTGGGGAAATATAGACAGTAAACAGATGGGATAATAAAATAATAAATTATAAAGTCTGTTATAAAAAGAAAATTATTATAAGAACAATTAAAAATAACCAAAGACAGGAGAATGAGGAATCATAGGGGGTAGCTACATTAGACAAGTACCATTAAGCACAGTTTTTACCACACAAGCAGGACACACCCTAATAATATTCAATGGACACTTCTAACTGGCTGAAGGTGATCTGTGAAATCACCTTGCCTCTTCTCCCTGATACATGTGCCCTCCTCATTGCCTAGAAATACATTCTGGTGCCTTATTTCTTTGTACATCTAACTCCTACGTCTCATCTAAACCATATTTTAAAGACTAGTTCCTTAGAGAAACAGCCTGTAGGTTCATCGTGCTTCTTCCCAAACTCGATTGATGTCTGCTATATATATAGATTTGATTCCCTGAATTTCTCTTTTGCAATATATAAGGTTACAGATTATCTCTGTTTTTGTGACACTGTAAGATTCCTAAGGGCAGGCACTATTTTTGTTTTTTTGTTCACTGGCTCATTGTTTAATCTTCATGTGAAGAACTGAGCAGACCAGATAATAATGCACAGTAAACATTCATTAACCGAATGAACGACTAATCAATGTTTCCCACTGTAGGAGGGGAAGTAGTATCATGGTTACTGAGACAATTGGGTTATTTAGCTTGCTTTAAAGTCAACAAAAAGGGCCGGTGAGATAGCTCAGCGGCATAAGCTCCTGCCTGGCAAGCGCGAGGTCCTGAGTTCGACTCCCAGTACCCACATATGAAAACAGGGCCGGTGATATCGCTCAGTGGCACGGGCACCTGCTGGTGTGTGAGGCCCTGAGTTCAACCCCCAGTACCCACAAAAAAAAAAAAAAATAAAAAAAGATAAAGTCAACAAAAGACATATATATATATATATATATATATATATATATATATATATAGTGCATTTCATGAATATCTGCTCTTTTTCAAGCACTGGTTATATGCCAAGAAAGATACAAAAATGACTAAGGTATAATCCTTTCTTAACAGAGGCATTTGGGTGTTTTGGAGACTCCATGGGCCCTGGACTTGACTTGAGAATAAATACACACTAGAACATGTGTATTATAAAATTCATTCCAGTAGCCAACTAGTGGTATACATCTTTTAGAAAAATCCCTATTACTATTAACGTCTCTATTACTATTTTTCTTATTGCACAATTATTAAGTGAAATTTGTTGAGATTTAGGTCTCATGATTTTCTCTTTCCAATACTCAGTGCACAGAAAATTTGAATGTACAATAATTCTTGCACTGGGCTCTAGATTTTCTACCAAACAAAACTAGGTTATATTTGAGAATGCACTGTATCATAATTAAACTGGAAGTTGAGGATTCTCATGGTTGAGTGCTATAAAATTTTCAAATAGAATCAGGACATTTCTATGTCCACCAGAAAGCGTAGCTAGGTAAAAGCAATCTTCTATTTGCTATTAAATACAGTAGCTCCTTTAGATACAGATGTATGTAAACAATAAATTTCTGAATTAATACATTTCTTAATTTTATACAACCTTTAACCATCCTTAATATATAGCCCTCAACATTCTTAGCAATAATCCTGCAGTGTTGATCACAAATCTCAACAGAAGCACGAATTAAAATCAGATGTCTAAAACTGTGCTTTTATATCTTTAACTTGAAAGACACCTGAACCTCTAATGTGACGAGGAGTAAGGGAAATTGCTACTCATGCAGTTTTGTTGTTTTAAGTTGAGGTTTGGATCTGTTTGCTTATTATCTCAGAGGCCATTGCTCTAGGTGTTCTGTCTTATTTTGTTTCTTCCGGCATCTGTTTTGCAGTTTATTGCTCTAGTGATAAATTTTAATTTATATTTATTTTTTATTTCCAGGGTATTTATTCTATTTGTACTCACTGACTTACAGGCTAGGATGGTGATTGTTATATAGTAGTTTACTTTTAAAAGAAATAGGACTGCTCAAGCAGCTAATACGGGAAGATGTATCACCAGCCTGAATAATTGTGACAACCATAGACCGTATCAGGGCCTGTTTGTTTGCACAATACCCTCCTGCATTAAGGAAGCCGTCCCAGCTGTCTTGGGCTCTGGAGTCACCCATTTCATCACTTGACACTGCGGCAGATGTTATGGATTGATAACAGACTTCACTTCATTCACTCCACATCTAAGATTACCTCTGGAAAAAGAATCTAATACATTATAACCCTCCCAGCCATTTGTTAAAAAAAAAAAGATCAGCAATTTATTCCCCTTTTTAGCAATAAATGGTGTTTTTTTTCCCTTTCTCTTTGGATGCACACACTATTTAAAAATGGCCATTTAACACATTCATGGCATGATTTTTTTAAAAGCAAATACATCAGTGAAAGACATGAAGGTAACGATTTAATTGAATTAGGACCAGATCAGATTGAGAGTTCATGACTCATATTCTCATTATATCTAAAGGACACACTATATTTACGAGTATGTTAGAAATAAAGGCATCTTCATTTAAAAAAACCAAAAAACAGCTCAGTCTGGGATTTAAAAGAAGTATGAAATCTGTATTAAGTTGAATAGATTTCTTAGCAAAACAACAGATTCTCCTCTTCAGGAAATTCAAGGATTTTTGTAAATGCAACACAAATAGGATTGCCCATTGCTTAAAGATCATGCAAGGAAAGAGTCTGAGAAGTGGGCATTTTGTACATCCAGATAGATTTTATGGAAGGGTGGGGATAAAAATGAATAAAAATGCACAATGGTTCTGTTTCTTGGATGTGAAAATGCTTTGTGAACAAACAACGTGATTGTATTGTTCATGTTGCAGAAAAGCATGAGATTGAAGTGCATTTCCAAATTAAGTGTGGCTGAAGGAAGTATGCAGATCAACAGCATAGCATTTCATCTCAAGTTTCAAACATTGAGATGCAGAAGCTTTAGATTTGCATTCTGCATTTAGGCAATTTCACCATTTCTTATGTCTCTTTCTAACTTAACACCAACTCCTAAGGGACAACTGCTTGTCACGAGATACAGCACACACACATGTGCATTCACCCATAGGCAATGTCAGCAGATCCCAAAGTAGGCAAGAAGCTCAGGATATTGGGACCAGAATAGAAAGGACAGAGCATAGAAAATGGATGTTATGTGACCAGGTAGTTTTTAATTAGATTGATGAATCCTTTCCCTTTCTAAATACGTAGTATTTTAAAATTCACAAGCTCCTTCATGTTTATTACGTCATTTTTGTTTCAATCTTGCGAGCTAGTACGACTCACAGAGTGGAGATGTTCACCCCCCATGGCAATGGGGCAACTGAGTTTCAAAGAGATTAGAAGCCTTGTCTAAGGTCTCAGAGCTAGTGAGTAAAAAAAGCCAGTTTCAATTCATTAAATCTTTCAGTGCCTAATGAAATGTTTCTTCTATTATATTTTAGGGACCCCAAATGAGAGCAAGGAGCATCATTTATACCAAACGATTGTGCTTTCCATTTCCCTTCTATTTGGTCTCTTGTGAAGAATACGAAAAAAATTGCTCTGGTGGCTCCATTTCTCTCCCTCTTTTGCTTCATTCTCTCAGCAAGAAGAATTGGCCAAGTGACAGCAGTTCATAAGGAAGGACAGAAAACAGAGAGAGGGGCAATGGTAAACCGGGCCGGGACTTTCAGAAGGAAGTTCACATTCCACAACTGTCTCAACCAGTGCAAGGTAACTCAATGTTGGCAGCAGAGTTTTGAATCAGTATAAAAAGCATAAAATGCTACATTAATTAGAGGAGATTTGTTGCAGGTGTCAGAAAGCATGCAGGGAAGATAAATTGTTTAACCTATTCATAATCGGTTTTTGGTCATTAGGTTAGCACCTCATGTTGCTGGAAGTGGGAAAATAATTATTCTGGTTATGCTGATCATAGCTGTGACCCCCAGTCCAGCACAATTTGTTTTAAACCTAGAAATACATGACCTGGTATGGCTGCAAGTAATGTCAGATTCAAGTGCTTCTCTTCAGAAGGGAGAACCCAGCAGATGACTGGAGGAACTGAGGCAGCAGGGGAACCACATTATTCATTACAGCAGGTGCTGATGTCTGAGGAGGAAGATGGGGGTTGGGGGTGGGTTGGTTTTGGAGAAACCAGGGTAACAAATGGTTGTCTTAAGAGCAGTCCAGACTAAGTATAGGATTCAATATTTTTCCCAACCCCCACACTAAAAGACGTAGAAAAAGCCATATAAAATTCCAGGTCTCTGATAACACTAGACTAGGCTTAGCATAATCTTCAGGTCCAGGAGAAAACTGGCAAGTTAAGGGAGAAAAGAAGTCAGGCATGGTGGTGTAGGCCAGTAATCCCAGCTCTCTGGGAGGCTGAAGCAAGAGGATTGCAAGTCTGTGCACAGGCTGTACAACTTAGTGAGGCCCTGTCTCAAAATAATAAATAAAAAAAGGCCGGGGATATAGCTCACTATAAAGGCTCTGGGTTCCGTCCTCAATACTGCAAATAGTAATAACAAAAAGAAGGAGGAGGAGAAAGAGAAGGAGAGCGAAGAGGACAAGGAGGAGGAGAAGAAGAAGAAAAAAAGAGGAAGGAGAAGGAGAGGGAGAGGGAGAAAGAAAACCGAGGTAGATGTGGTCAAGGAAAATCCAGTACTGTGGTCACAAAAAAGAAAACGTTGACATTAAAAACATAGAATCTCAGGATGAACCCTGCTTTGGGGAGCCAGATGTCCTTAGATGCTACAAGCTGGTAGGAGCAGAAATTGTAGTGTGCTGCCATTTGTAGTCAGGAGATCTAGAAATTAGGAGAGGTTGACAATGAAAGTGGAAGACATCAAACTGATGTACAACTTCATGCTCTCCCAGCAGGAAGGGAGTTCTTTGTTTTTTGTATTACAAGTGAGAAAACACTCACTTATACACCACCTAGGCCTTCACAGTGTCTTTGAAATAAGGAAACACTTTAGAATCAACAGTTTCTCATTTTTATTGGCAATGTTCTTTATTTCTGAGTAATACAATATAAATATCTTTTGTGCAATAGAAGGTATCCAGAATTTGATAAAATATCAGGTGCCTGATGCAAAGGAAATGGCTAAAGCAAACCAAAAGTGAGATATCTACATCCAGTCAAAAAGAACCCAGGATTTCTTATGACAGTGGGCCTAAAAAGAAACTCCAGCAAACCTTGAGATACAAATCAAATGAAAAGAAAAAAGATTTTTCTGAATGAGTAATATCTTTTTTGACTACACTGAACTCCTATAAACTTTTTTATCTATTTGTAATTTGTATCTATAAGATTATTAGCATTGAAGACCATCAAAGAACAAATTTTAATTTTAATTAATATAGCAAAAATCTTGTGCATTGAAATATAAGACCAGATTATAGACTACTAGTATCAATGTGATGGAAGAAGTTTCTAACTCATTAAATTATAAAGTTGGGGGAATACTCACAGGACAGCTATGTATTTAAATATATTCTAAGCGATTTTAAGAGATTTTAATTTTTTTCAGTACTGTGGATTGAACCGAACATCTTCCCACTGAGCTACATCCCCAGGCCTTTTTTATTTTTTATTTTGAGACAGGATGTGGCAAAGTCACTAAATTTCCCAGGCTGGATTCAAACTTTTGATACTCTTGCCTCAACTTCCCAAAGTGCTAGAATTACAGTGTGCACCACCACTCCTTGAGAGATTTCAATCCTAAAAGGAATATAAGGATGGAAACATTTTTTTTTAAATACTGGTTTAGATTGCATTTCCCACTGTATAAAATTATGTGTGTCCCTGAAAAAAGTCCTACTCCACATTGGTAGCACATTTTAAAGAATATGAAACTTAATAAACCCTCACAGACTTTTTATTATGAGTAAGTTTTTCTCTGTTTATTTATCCTGTATATTTGAATTGTCAGGTTAATACACACCTACACTTAAAGTAGTTATGATCATGATGATATAAAACCACTAATTGGCTGTAGCTCTTGTGATCAGTCATGTAGGTAACATAGTCAAAGATAAAACTCTTGGCTGTAAGGAGTTTTCATTAGAAGACAGAGATAAAATATAAAGAGATTTTGCAATCGCAGGAGGCCAGACCTGGAGTGCCATGAGGTTAGAAAGGAAAATGTTCTCTGAGTTGGCATCAGAGGAAGACAACAACCTTTGATTTTGATGTCATGAAACAGTGTGGTTTAGCTCTCCCAACTAAGTTGATAGGTTTTCCATAGATTTCCTCATATTAAATACAATGATCTTTCTAACCTAGTCTATTGTGAGAGGAACATCAGTGGTAGCAAAGAGCTCCCCTTTCTGGGATTTTACAACTAGCTACAAAGTCTCCAGTCCTTTCAAGGAAAGGCCTAACGTGTTCACCTGTTGTTCTCATTTTTTCATTTCTTTTTTTCTTAGAAGAAGGGAGCCGCTTGAGCTAGGAAACTGGGAATAAAGACCCTGATTTCCATATTATACCACATAGAAAATGTTTTTCCAGTTAGTTCCTCATCAATCTACAGAGATCAAAACTGTTATGCTTTCTACCACTTGACAATGCTCCACTTACAGAAGAACACAAACAGCCCGATTCATACGGGTGATGAGGGAAGTGAAAACGAGTAGGCAAAGGAAAATGACTTATTTATGAGTCTCAATAACCTAACACGGCTGGGAAGGTGAATGGAAGAAGAATGAAGAGTCAAGTGGTAACTTTGATGCAAAATAAAGTGAGATTTTTCATATACATGATGAGGTGTGATCAAAAATTATGGTGAATGTGTAAGTTTTTAAACATTTGTTATAGTAAAAAAAAAAAAAAACCTTACCATTAAATCCCCTCAAATAACTCTCCCTTGCTTCAAGCACACTTATCCTATCATTTTTGCTACTCTCTAAAGCAGTTCTAGAAGTTCTCCAATTGCATGGTTGTGGCCAACCTGATGCCCTGAATTCATTCAGAACCTTTACTTTTCGTGGTCATTTTGACTTTCGGGAAGAGCTAGAAGTGCCAGATCTGGTGAATAAGGTGGATGAGGACACACCATTATAGTTTTAAGAGCCTAACATTCTGTTGTGTGGCAATCTGCCGCACCATTCACATATTTTTTTTTAACCACACATGGTAAAGACACTCAAGATAGAGGACTTCTGCAAAAGAAAATATATAGGTTCATATTTTTGTGCCTTGACTTGGAGAAAGATTTTTCAAACAGAACTCAAAAATCTTTGACCATAAAAACGAAAGCCTGATTGATGGTTTCTTGTCAAGAATAATTCATCATTAAAATACAAGTTAAAATCTCAGAGGAGATATTTATAGTATATGCAAACAACAAAGGAATAATGTCAAGACTATGTAAAGAATTCTTTTAGAAGCAACAATAAACAGAGGACAAACAACCCAAAAGAACGATTAGAAAGAAACGTGAACATATATCCAGAGAAGATGAAAACATGTATTGAAAATGAACATGGGGAAATATATTTAATTTAGTAGGAATCACGGGAATGCACTGTTGGCCCGGATATAGTAACCAGGTGTAAAAATGTATTTTTTGTGGTCCTGGGGATTGCTCTTTTAAAAATCATTATTTTTCTAAATTTTGAAAGAGGCTCCTACTAACCTGCTAAGTTGCATGCATAGTTCTGGGCTAAAATTTGCAATTTTCCTACCTTAGCCTGTCAGAGTACTGGGATTACAGGTGTTTGCCACCATGCCCATCCCTTTAACAATTTTTTGAGCATACTCTCTAAGCTAAGAAGTTCACGTTATGGACCAGAATTTTACCTTTTAGATATAAACCCAAGAACAAATATAGTACATGTGCAAAAATGAATTAATATTATTTAAAAAGCATGGAGACAACATAAATACCCTTCATAAGAGGGTAAATGAGCAAACTGTGGAACATTTATAAAGTGAAATATAAAGCAATCAAAACAAACGGTGTGACAGCAATTTTGGTGAATTTCAGCAACATGCCACACAGATTTCTACATTCACCATGATATATACTTCATAATTGTAAAAAAAAGATAAAAATCTAAGAATATATAGAAAAAGTCATATATTGAGGTAATAAAAGTATATGAAAAGAAAATCAAGTAAAAAATGAACACAGATTTAGACCCTACTGATTTAGATGACTGGCATGGAGCTAGATGGTTAAATATATCTATTGTTAAGATCTTAGCACTGGGCCAGTGAGATGGCTCAGCGGTGTACGCGCCTGCCTGGCAAGCATGAGGGCCTGAGTTCAACTCCCGGATCCCAAATACAAAAAAAGGGCCAGTAATATTGCTCAGCGGCACGGGTGCCTGCTGGCGCGTGAAGTCCTGAGGTTGACCTCGGTACCCACAAAGAAAGAAAGAAAAAAAAAAAAACTTAGCATTTACTTTGCTTGTAATTTTGCAGCCTTCTTAACCACTTTGTTAAGGCTTTTTATTATTTTTCTTTAAAATAAGTAATGTGGGCCGGTGAGATGGCTCAGCGGCTTAAGCGCCTGCCTGGCAAGCGCGAGGGCCCGAGTTCAACTCCCGGAACCCACATACGAAAAAGGGGCCGGTGATATCGCTCAGCGGCACGGGCGCCTGCTGGTGCGCGAGGTCCTGAGGTCGACCCCCTGGTACCCACAAAAAAAAAAATAATAATAATAAAATAAAATAAAATAAAATAAATAATGTGACATGAACCAAGGTAAGAAGCCAATATTTTGTCATTGAAATCTTATAACTTCCCAAATTTTTAAGGCTTGGGGTGCTTCTAGTATCAAGTGTAAATGAAAAGATGGGTACAGTGGCAGAATATGAAAACCAGGCAATGGAATTCATGCCCCAAAGCATTTACCAGGACCATGAAGATCATCACATGATAAGCACTAGCACTCCCAACTGAATGGCAGCTGAGTCTTAAGCTTTTGCACAGCTAATAACATAAAGCTAAATACATAAAAAAATTATCTGGAGAATGATGGATAATTCAACTCTGAAATTATAGGCAAAGATGCAATATTTTCCTTTATGAATGAACAGATTATAAAAACATAGGAAAAAGACACAGTATTTACGCAATATCACCAAGTCTCAATATAACAAATCTTTATTTGTAAAACATGTACCAAGAGTAGAGAGTATCCATTCTGTGCTTAGAGCCATGGAATATTTGCAAGAGTTGTTCCCATGCTTAGCAAGAATTGCTTGTGCTTCGCCTCAAAGATAACAGCAATAAATTCCAAAACGTAGAGATTTTTACTATGCACATGATCTTAAATGTAATCCCAGATACTCAAAATAAGCCACACAAAATAAGGCACAAAAGCATTTTTTTGAGGGGGGGTTTGTTTTTGGTTTTTTGAAAAAGTTTCTATGTTATGTAGCCCAGACTGGCCTGGAACTCATAATCCTTCTGTCTCAGTCTTCTGAGTGCTGAGATAACAAATGTGCACCACCATGCCTGGCTAATTTAAAACTTCTTAACTGCGTGGATTTTAAGCAGTTCTCTTATAGAATCTTTGGGCAAGAATAAATCACATAGTCACCAAATATTTCTCCAGCAGAAAGCAACAAAAAGCAAGAGTCCATACTAATCTCAGCCACAAACACAAGCATGCAAAAGAAGTGAATCCTATTATCTACTACTAAGGAGAATCTACATAAACTAAGGGGAATCCACATAAACTATGTTCAAGGTGTGGTTTCAGTGGTATGGCTTGAGGAGTGGGATCATTTTCAAGAGATGTTTAGATGTTTAGAATAGCTAAAAAAAGAAAAAAGAAAAGAGAAAGAAATGTGAGCCAGATTTGCAAGGGAAAACATGGAGACTTGAGTTCACCTTCAAAATATGGGCAAGATGACAGTTTGCAATAAAAAGCAAGATCCAGAATTCTTTGTGAAACAGAAAAATGGTTAATGTGTGATGATTCTCCTATCTTTATGCATCTGCTGACTGCTATTTTTTTCAAAATCTCCAGAGCATGACCATTAAATACCACAATGTTCACATTTTTTTCTTTCTCTCCATTCCTCCTTTTTCTTCTTTTTAACGAGAAGTTGGAAAAAACAAAAAAACAAAAAAAAAATTCCCCAAAAAGGCAAACAAACAAATAAAATACTACAACAACAACAACAAAAACTAAACCAAACAAACAGCAATAAAATGAGAGAAGCTGCACCATGGCTGGTGGTGGAATTAAGAGGTGCTTCAATTTTTCTGAAAAATATGTCTTTGCTTCATTTGCTGAAAGGTGGTGCTGAAAGCCACTTTGGAAAGAAACTCCACGTTGACTCTGAATCTGCAGCGTTTCTTTTTTGATACAACTACCGAAGAGGTGTATTGTGGTGCCTGATAAAAGCTTGTTATTGGAACAAAAATAATGTTTTCTCCTTCCCATGTAATATGTAATAAAACTATTCTATGAAGTCTCAATGAACTCTCTCAATTGAGAAAAATACAGACAATTTTCATTATAAGAGAATGTCTCCAATTCATTCCTTTTCTATGCAGGGAAGACATGCAACAGTAACTTACTGTAGACCACATTTCATCAGATATAATCTATTCCATTATTCCTGTGTACGTTTCATATGAAAAATGTTATGAAGTTTTTTTCCCCTCACAAAAATACATATTCCCTTATCTCATTAAGTCCCTATCTCACATAACACCCATTCCCCGCTGTCACCTAGCTCCCCTGCCTCCCCTACCTGGATCTCCCCACATTGTATTGCTATTTCAAAATTATGAAAGAAATGCAGGTGTTTCGTTCACACAGTCAGTCCGTTATTCAATTTAAAATCTCTGGCAAATGTAGATGAAATTCTGAGAATGAAATGAACCTGGTTTTGGTTGACTGCGCCTGATGAGTTTTCGCATTATCTCCAAAATTCTGACTTACTTTTTTTTGTTGTGTGTGGAATGAAGTATTTGTTTCCACAGATTTTACTGTTTCAGCCTTGCGATGACCTTAATGCTGGCCACAGGTACCCACACGTGAAGTTAGTCTGAGAAAGAATTATAGCCTTGAATATTTCATTTCGTCTAATACATTTAATGTTTTATGAGTTTAAAATTTTATATCTGTTTGATTATACAATTAATGTAGGCTGTTTTTTTAAATTCCCAAACTTTGTAAAGTATATATACTGAAAATTGAAAGTTTTTGACTCCCTCTGTCTTCTGACCAGGTGATCGAGGTCAGGATATTCAGCGTTAAAATTTTGGCATGAATCCTTCTCTCACAGACACACAGACACACACACACACACATAATATGCATATGCAATTTATACACACCTCCACGACACAAATGCTCATATGCAACTTATATATTTTCTTCTTTTAAAATAGTAAAGCGATATTACACATGCTATTCTGCAAAACAGTTTATGCTTAGAATTTTATTAGTGAATTTACAAATCACTACCTATATATCCACTTCATTCTTCTGAACAGTCTTACAATATCCATTTTTATTCTTAAGATGAAAACACCAATGAACATCGGTTTTCTTAAAGATTTGACTTTACCTGACTGCTGGGTCAATGAAATTTTAAAATGCCCTATAAAAATGATATGAACCCATACTCTTTGCTTACTACAATAAGTATTATTCAATGAGTAAAATGTCATTCTTTGTGATGTGCTTAATGTAGATTTCCTATAGTCATAGACGAAGCATGAATCTATTTTTAAAAATTAGACCTAAATCTTGTTAACATGCGCTAAACCACAGCCCTATCATTATATGCATCCATGGATGTGAACTCATTATAAATGTCTTTCTTGTTCTAGTGGGGCCTAGCACGTGTCCTAAGAATTTACAGGATTAAAATAAGCATAAAAAGAGAAATATGCACAGAAGACACATTCTGTTAAAAGCACTGCAGGAAAAATGCATTTAGTTACAGAACATACAAATAAATGAGATAATATTCTATAAATAAAATGAAATGAGACAAAATCCCTTCAGTGTTAAGGGTGATCTAAAGGAACTAAAATTATGGTTTCTTGGATTCATAAAATGCAATAAATTCTGCATCTGAATAAACACATTGCGACATGAACTATTAAGTGATAATATATATGTATAAATTATATATATATATATCACTATTATACAATATATATGTATAAATTATATATATATCACTATTATATATAACCACTTAATAGTGATACATAATATATATAATCGTAAATTTTTTCAAGTTAGTGTTGTTCATAGCTTCTCTAAATGTCAATCAACTGATATTCTTGCGTTCACATATAGGTATTTTCTTTTGAAAGCTTATATACAAGAGAAAAACAGAATGGTTTATTTTGAAAGTCTATATACAAGAGAAAAAATGAAATGGTTTTATTGCAGAATCAGAAAGATCAAAATCATCAGCAGTCCATTCTATCATGTATAATAGAAAAGAAAATCGGTAAATTTGTGAAGCCATATAGCAAGTATGTGAGTCTGACAAATATATAACTGACAAATGCCTAATGATTTAAAACTAATATAGCAGATATTGTGGAATATTCTTGCAGTCCCAGCTACTCGAGGGGTTGAGTCACGAGAATAGTCGAGTTAAGCCACTTAGTGAGAGTCTGTCTCAAAGTAAAAATAAAATAAAATAAAATAAAATAAAATAAAATAAAATAAAATAAAATAAAGTAAAGTAAAATAAAATAATAAGGGAGATGAGCCAGAGAGAAGTTTAGCAATGTCACACAGCACATAAGTGACAGAGTCTGGATTAAAATCCAGACAATCTTGCTACAATTTTATTATTTAGAGTTTTATATACTTTCCTTTCTATGACATCACCAATAGTCTAAGCCTTTTAACATATTAGCTAGTGCCAATTTTTCAGATAAGTAATGTGATGAGGAGAAAAACATTTCATTCTGAGTAGGAGTGCTCAGAGGAGAGAGCCTACAGGTAACCTGTGTCTACAGGTGGCTATGCTATGTAACGCTTCCTGTGATCTTTGGTAGCTTCAATAAAGGACCACAATCTATGTGATAGTTAATGTGAGTAACTTCTCATGGAGAATGGCAAAAAGGCAGAGGTATGCATTCAGAATTGCATAGAATGAAAATTACGAGTGAATATATGGATATAGGATTCAGGGAGACAAAATGTCCACCCCCTTAAAAAGGATAGAATTCTTGGACAACTTGGTTCTAGGTTTAAATCATCATGGGCCATTTAGGGGGCATTAAGCCTAGTTTACTTACATCTCCTCAGGCTTCAGTTAACCTCAGAGCTTCACCTACTAAGTGCTGAGCACTCATTGTATTTTAGCAATATGAAGATGTTCATCAAATCGCTGAATGAGGAACACCTGAAGGACTCTGGTGATAGAATGAGAAAGTGGCAAAATTGTCCTGAGATGTAACACTTGGCCCTGAACTTGTAAAGGTTGCTGGAGAACAAGCGTGGGCACAGGAAGCAAGAAAAAAAGTATATTTAAGAGGATCTCCTTTATTGGGTGGAAACACTATTTAACTACTTTCCAAGAAACCAGCACCAGCTAACATTGGGTGGGTGTTTTTCATTTCCTGACTTATTAATTGATTCATTACAATGATCTTCAATACAGAAATGGTTTTTGTAACTTGATTGTAAATTTTTAATGATTAATAACTATTTCTTTTATTATTCTACCTTAACTTGATGAGTTTAAAGATAAGTATATATCGCCAAAATCTGCATCATAAACATGTCTATCAGCTCAAAAATTTCTTCCTGCCCTACTTTAAAATGTTATTATTTTTATGATAGGAACACTTAACATAAAATCTATTCCCTTGGCTAAATTTTATTTATAAATTCTTTGATCCCGAGATGCATAGTTAACAGAAACAAAAGTATATGCAATATATGTTTAATCAATATATTTTGAATCTTACATAATTGAATGAAGAATTAAGTAACCATGTATTGTAATAATATGATGCAAAAATATATTGTGAGATGCTTAGTGGCAAGCACAGGGCTCCAGAGGATAAAGCAGGGCTGGGGATGTAGCACAGTGGTACAGTGTGTGCTTAGTACGTGCAGTGTCCTGGGTTTGATCCCAGTACTGCAGAGGATAAAGTAGCAGACTCTGTCGATGATGTAACCCACTGTATTTGCCCATTATAGTCTGACACCTACTTCTCCCGCTGGCCTTGTGTTTGCTGATCTTAGATATTCAGTGTACATGATCCTTTTACATGATAACACCTACACTTCAGGAAGAAATTACTATCCACATTTTACTACCAACAGTGTAACTAGAAGTGATGAATTGCACTCAGTAAGAAGGATCCTTCTCCAGAGGTGAAACAATTTCCAACTTATTTCCACCTCAAGGAATTTCTCTACTCAATTTGGATATATCCTAAAATTTACTATTCTTTACAGTCTCCATCTGGCATTAAAAGAACCTTTTCCCACAGGTCCAAGAGTTCACCCACAAATAGTAAACTTAGCCTGATATCCCAGAGTTGCAGAGGGCTGTTTTCTCCTGCGCCTTGACTATAGCAGAATTACTTGTTTGGTTCATTAGTGGATGGATGGATGGAAGATGGATGGATACAGATGCGAGTATACAGAATATGAAAAAATGGGGGATATAGCAATTTCTCCACATTTGTTTCTACTACAAGACTTTAATATGGTTGAGGCTTAGAGTTTAATGTATGTTTGTATTGCTTCATTATTTCAAACATTCTTACATAGGTGATTTAATTTATAGTCTCGTGGTTTCCAAGGGTCAGAAAAGAATAAGGCGGTGACCTCATGTTTCAACCCACTTCTTTATTCTTCTAGTATGAATAAAGATACTTGCAATTTCAGTTCATAGTTAAACTTCACAGAAGCTCTCAATTCAACCTGGAAACATTAGAATATGTTGAATTGAGGCAAATAATTTTTATGTCACCTCTTACTCTGAAGATCTGCCTCGCTTCTTTATTGCACTTTGTCAAAGCAGACCTGGATAGTCAAAGTTTTGAATGTTGCATTTAAGGAAAATGAACTCCCATATTAATAAGTAAAATGGAAGATTAAAATAAAAATATATTTTAATGTTGGATGAATACTACATAATTCTATGTAGGATGAGTTAATTTACATGCTTTTATTTTTTGTATCTTATATAATTTTTTTTTTTTTTGAGACAGGGTGTCACTATGTAGTTCAGGCTGGCCTTGAACTCACTTATGTAGCCTAGACTGGCCTCGAACTTAAGGCAATCTTCCTGCCTTAGCCTCTTGAGTGCTGGGATTACAGGTGTGTGCCACCAGGCCCGGCTATCTACATGTTTTTAGCTTTCACATATATAGTTCTTTCCGGTCTCCTGAACTAGAATTATGTCCATCGCACATCTGCTGGGTTGTCTGGACAACTTTTCTCCCACTTTCTGTGTGAGTAAAATTCCATTTTCCTTTTTTCCATAATGCAATGAAAATGACATATTTAATAGAGATAACAAATTTTATTTGACCAAAGGTATGTGGAATGTTATCTAGGTGTTATTAATAATCTTAATCTGTCATATGGTGATTCGGTTCACCAGGATAAATTAACAGTCAGTAATAAACCCTATTATTAATTTTCTTGATTTCAGCTCTGTTAAATGATTACAGTTTACTGTGCAAAGGAGTCTGCTGTGGAAGGAATAACTAAGGGCATAATAAGCGAACCTAATTCTTAAGTTGTCATATTGACTCCACTTCAAACTGTACACAAAACAGTATTATTTTGAAAATACTGCACGCAATGTACTACCTAAGAATGAGCAGTTCGACAAAAACATTTGATAAATTAACTGATATAATTTTTATAGGTTTTAAATAGGTTTTATAGGTTTTAAATATCCTGTTTGACTCAGGTATACTCTTCTAGGTCTCTTCCTGAGAGAGTTAAAAACATCATATTACAGTGACACATACATATCCGCGTTTATAGTAGCATAACTCATGACAGCTGTATCTTGGAAGCAGCCTATAGTCTATCAACAGATGAATGGATAAAGAATGTGGCATTTATACACAATGGAGAACTACTGTGCCATAAAGAAGGATAAATTTGTAGGAAAATGGGTGCACCTTGAGACCATAATCCTGAGTGAAATAAATCAGACAGAAGGTTAGACATTGCATGGTTTCTCTTATATGGGAAACCCAAAGTATTAATAAATTAAGAAACAAAATGAGGGCCAGTGAGATGGCTCAGTGGCATAAGCGCCTGCCTGGCAAGCACGAGGGCCTGAGTTCAACTCCCGGAACCCACATACGAAAAAAGGGCCGGTGATATCGCTCAGTGGCACGGGTGCCTGCTGGCACGCGAGGTCCTGAGGTTGACCCCCGGTACCCACAAAAAAAAAAAAAAATGAAAGATAGGTAATAGGAAACAGACAGAACTTTTGCAAAAGGGAAGGAAACCAAGATGTGGAGGAAAGGAGGGAGAGAGAAGGAAATAAAAAGTGATTTAGAATGTGTTGTGTGCATGTACCTATTCCCTACAGTGAACGTGGTCACTATCTACTGTAAACATGCACTAATAAAAAAGTAAAATAAAATGAAATGAAATGAAACAAAATAAAACAATGTAACTATCTTGGCTGCCTATTTACTTAGCTGGTCTGTGTAGTCAACTCCCAACTTATTTTTCTCTTGCATATAAACAGATTTATGTTTTACAAGGATAGAATAGTATTATGTTAAGTATCATGTTTTATAGGTTTGAAATTACCTAACAATTTCAGGTAAATAGGTTAGTTATTTTATCAGTGTTTTCTGGAAAATAAAGAATTAAATTGTCCAGAAAAAATTATCAATCTTCATCTTTTTAAATGACCACTCTTAAGATTCCAATATTTTAAAAATAGTGATCTACTTGAGTATTGCAAAAATAGTTTAAAAGAGCCATATTATTAACTGACTCTATGGCGAGATATTTATTCTTTCTGATGGCAAAAGATAAAATGTTTTTAATAACAGCATTCATCTTAACATCTACATTTGAACATACATAAACCTTAATACATAACTGGAATTTCTTGTGTAATCCCTATGATAATGGTTAGAAATATATAGATTTCCTGTTACTGAAAAAATCATTTTTAATTTGTTTACATTTCTTGTTCATTATCTAATAATCTCACTTCCCTTTAAAATATTTACTATATCATATTAATTTGGCACACAGCACAGTGATAAAAATACTGGACCTCTATTTTAAATTAATGATTTTGTTTTCTTAAAACATATTTGGTTATTTTTAAAACCAAAAATACTGAGCATATTACAGTCAAAATGTTAACTTGAGGAACTGTGTAAATGAGTAAAAAAATATTTATAGAATTGCATGTAATGAGAAGGCTGCATTTCTCAGTAGAATTCAGGGACCAAATGGAATATTTGTAATAAAAAATGAAACTCTGTCTCTGGATAAAAAAAAAATTATTTCAGAAGTCTTTCAGTCTGACAATCAAGCTAGTCTTTCCTGTAGTAAAACTATTGGTAATACAGTATCTACTTAAATTGTTCTCTTAATTTGTGGAGACTCTGATGGTGGTGAGTAATATAAATATTACAAATTGTACATGTCTGCTTTCAAAGTGAGCAGAAATCTCTCCTATAAAGTTTTTTGAGCATTCTTACTCAATTTCAGATGTATGATGAATAAATCTTCACTGTAAATCTTTATTATACAAATTATATATGCTCTATTATTGAAGTTTAAACAACGAAAATTGATTTGTATTTGAGGAACTAATTTTTGTGTTATTTTAGTAATTCTTATAATTTTCTCTTTCCATATTAGCTTCTAAAATGAATTAGATTCATATGCATTCATTCCACAGATATTTATAATAGTTTTATTATGTAAAGTATATTTTGTTACATCAGCCACACGCATAAAGCATTCAATTTTAGGAAGAAATGAGACTATTCAGAAGTAGTTATGACCAGCCTCAAAGATTTACTTCCTGGTCAAGAAAATATGCTCTGGATTAGGTTGGAGATAATAATTCATTGTTGAACAAGGTGCATGCTATTGAGAAGAACCTATAAAATAGTTCAGGTATATATAAGCAAACAAAATTCCTTATGATGAGATAAGTAATACATCAGTGGTTTCTGATTTATCTAATTTTTTATTTATGGCACTGGGGATTGAACCCAGGGCTTCACACATACTAAGCAAGTATTCGAGAACTGAGCTAAATCCCCAGCCTATGATTCGTATTTTATTTTATTTTATTTTATTTTATTTTATTTTTTGTGGGTACCGGGGGGTCAACCTCAGGATGTCGTGCGCCAACAGGCACCCGTGCCGCTGAGCAATATCACCGGCCCCTTTTTTGTATGTGGGTTCCGGGAGTCGAACTTGGGCCATCGCGCTTGCAAGGCAGGCGCTTGCGCCGCTGAGCCATCTCACCGGCCCATGATTCGTATTTTAAAGAAAGTTTGCCATCAAGAAATTCTAAAGAATTAGGCACCAAACAGATGAAACATGAGCAACAATAGGCTTAGAAATTTAGATTCAACAATAATAAATAATTTGGTTTGAGAATATGGCATTAATAAAAATGTGAAAAATGGAATAATATGCATCAAATCAGAATAAGGTGAAATTTTCAAGCTTCTTAACTGTGTACCTCCGCTGCCTCTAAGATGCTACCTGCTTGTTGAGGGTAGAATTACAACCTTATGTTTTGGGTAAGGTTCTTCACATAACGGTCATATACTTGGGATCCAGTGGCTCTGACCTTTTTCAGTGTAATTAAAATTGTGGTGTCTTAAGGATAGCAAATTCAGTGTTGGCACACGATATTAATAGTCAAACCTCCCGTAGTTGGTATCCCTGTCAAATGTTTCTAATTATGTCTAATCACTGCACTCTACAAGTCCACTTAGCAGTCTTGCTAGGGCAGGCTTTCTAGCAGGTGGGTTTTTCCTTTTTGACTTGCACAAATAAAATTTACTGTAAGAATGCCCGTTCACCTAATATTTTGATATAACTTCTTCCGAAACCAGTAAATCAATAACATGTAAAAAGATTTACCCCCAGATGAAAACCTGGCATTATTTAAAATTGAGAACCAAACCATTAAGTAGCCTGGTCTTCTTATTTCATCTTTTCAACTATTTGCTGTTATATGAGTATCTATTACTCACTAGATATTTTGCAGGATGACAGGAATATCTAAAATAATATGTCCCTAACTTCAAAGAGCTCCAGTCCTATTGAGAGTACACAGAATTAAAGAGCTATGATAAATTATAAGTACTATAGAAGATATCTGCTGTAAATCCAAAGGAAATAGTTTCTATCTCTCACTAAATGCATTATCACTGAACATCCATTTAACAACTTTTGAATAATACTACTTAGATGCAGTAATTCATCCAAATAAATTCCCTCCATCTCTGCTGGTGGGTGACAACAATATGCTTTATAACTCTGCTGGTTTGAATCCTTTTCTGTTGTATTATAAGGTCAAGTTGGGATTCAAAGTGAAATCCATATTTACTGTACTAAACTCCCAACTTTTGTTCTCCGTCAATGAGATTGTACACAATGGGTGGTCTATTGCCTGGGGGAACTAAATTAGGATGGTCATATGAATCACACAAGAAAAGTCTTGGTTTATTAACAGCCCGCATTATTAATTTTGACAGCAATTCTACCTTTCTGTTGGGCCTAGTAGTTCATACAATTGCTGCTATGCATTTACTGTAGATTTAATATAATTTATTTTTTAAAGTATGGATTCTCGTAATGTCTACTTTGAAAATGGAAGTCCCAAAGCAATGGGAATTTAAGTGATTTGCTCTACATCAAAAGGCAATTTTTATGAAAGTGAAATTCTGAAAATTTTAATTCCTCTATTAGAAAATGAAGTGAGACCCTGAGAAATTTTAAAGCCTTCCCCCAAGTGTATTTCCCTATGCACAGGTTAGTTTTAAATTTATATTAAACTGTATGGAGGATTTTAACGGGATTACAATCTTTTCCTTATTCCACTTGACCAATCCTTAGAGTTGGCAAATTGCTAATGTTATGATTTTTTTTTTCTCATTTTACTCTACGCGTGTGGGTCTAACACACCTTTCCACAGTTAAAAAGATAAGAGAACTATAGAAGCTGACACACAGGCTTGGAACGATCCTTATCTCTCCTGCGGTAATATGATTCTGCTGTGTGACCAAGACTCTGGGAACATTACCTCAAACCCACATATCAACGAGATACTGGATCTTGAATAACAAATTAGGGGACGGGGAGAGAAGAGCAGAGAAAGCATTCTCTTCCATAAAGAAAAATCTGCTCACATGGAGACTGGTGTGTGAACACAATAGCTTCCTTGGCCTCCCGCTATAGGTAACACCCTTTTCATTTTACAGAAACTTTTAGTTTACTATTTCTGCCAGAGTCAATATCATTTCAAGGAGACAATTTACTCTCTTCTCACACTCTTCCTCTTATACCCTCTGCCTTGCCATCCTAGCCAAACCATGGGACAAATGCCATTTAGAAATGTTTGTACTACCATCCTGGGGACTCTGAGTCTCCACAGAGTCCCTCTCTATTCATTTAGTCTGTCTGTATTTTCTCTTCTTAACTATTCTTCTCTGTTCTATAAAGATGTGCCTTTGGACTCCCTTTTTATTCCTACATAGATGTTAAATTTAAGAGGATAAAAATAGAGAAAAAATACTTCGTGTATGCAAAATTTTATGTTTCACTGAGGTCTTTCAGACTGATCAGTTCATAAGGTCCAGGAAGGAATTCCATATGTAGCTCTGCATAACCAAATCAAAACAAACCTGAATACATCTAGTAGAGACAAATTGTTCCCTATAATTCGTATCTTATCAGGATATAATTACCATGGCCAAATTTCTATATGAACAACTTTGTTCCTCAGTTAAATAACAAAATTAATAAACCTTTTAAAGAACAAATATCTGTAGTACAGATCACAGCATTAAGACTACTTGAATTTTAAAATGTAATTGTTTTCCAAAGACATGCCATGTTTTCTACATAATTCAGCAACTTATTATCAAATTATTTTAATACCTGCATTTCCTGATTGAGAATCAATTTACATAACATATCAGATTCCTGGGCATGATGCTATTAATCTAATTGAGATGAAGCTTGCTTTCAACATAAACTTACATCTTAAAACAATGGTTGGTATACAGAAACTTCTGTTTATAGATCACATATCTGTTCATGGTGTTATATAGATGGAAGTTCTAATGAGACATAATTTCTTCCATCTTAAATTGCACGTTGCCTGGATCATTAATATAATTCACACTGTAGTGTAAAGATTAGTTGCACTAAACAATACTTCCTTGATGCAGAAACCTAAGAAAGTATTCACGAGCACCTAATACATAATGTCAAGGCAACTGAAACATCCAGTAGTAACATATACTTGTAGTCATATGTGTAGCCTTTGATTTATGGTGTATTGGAACATTTTCAAGTGTTTTTCCTACAAATTTATTTCATTGCTACACAGAGAAAATTCTACCCACTAGTCCTGGTTGTAGATGAAATTCTTTCTCTTAAAGTACCTGGCAATTTTTAAAGCTGTTAAATAGCTACTGCAAAAATAGTATCTTATCAAGGATAGTTAGGGAGGAGGTAGAACAAATATGACTGAAACTGATATGCTTGAGCATTTATCCTCTGCTCTTTCCCTGTCTCTAATGACATGAATGTCACATAGCATCTGTTAATTTTCACTGGGAATGTGAAGGTAAGGTGATACGGTTTAAAAAAAAATACTATTCCCTAGGGAAAGTGCTGAAAAACAATGCAAACCCATTTAAAGCAGGAGTCAGTAAGTAAGCTCCAAAATCGACACATCTAAGGCACTAAAAGTAGAGATTCTATTTGGGTAGAAGAGGAGGATTTGTTCGTAGTGTCCAATATATTTGCAAAACATTTTATACCAAATGTGCCAAAAGGAGGTTTAATGGTCATTGACATTCAATGACTTCCAACGAAATGATGTAAAATATCAATTTTTTATTTTTATTTGCACAGGGAGAGATTAAAAAAGATACAAAATTGAATAAATAAAGTGATCATTTAAGAAGCTTTGCCTTCCTTTGGACAGTGAAATGAAAATAAACATGAAACAGATAGCTTGGTTTAAGAAGTCACGGAAAAACAAATTTAAGTTCTTAACACCAAACTATTCAAAGTAAAATGTTGAATTCTATTAAGAATTCAAAATCGTATTTAAAAAATTTAAAAGTCCCGATGGACATCAGGGGCATACTTCATTGAGAGATCTCTTAGGTCACAAGACTCAGGAGGAAATTCTCTGAAGCTTCCTCAGGAATTTCTAGACATCTATTCGCTGGGTGTATTCACTGGGGAAAGAGTTTCTGTACCTGCCGGAAGGATGGGACTTAGCATCCATTATTGCTGGCAGGGGACATTCTGGGAGCCAGGTTGTGGGACTGTGCTGAAGGAGACCAGAAGTAGCACAGGGTACCTGAGACTAGAGAGTGAACGTGCTTGACTTAAGAATTTCAAATTAGTTCTAATTGCAATGGGAGCCAACTGTCGTTTTAAACTGGGGTGGAGGACATGTGGGGAGCAGCATGATCCAGGTCACATGCTAAGGAAAGTACCCTTGGTGGAGTGGGGAGAATTAATTAGAATGGAGCAGAGTGGACACTAAAGGATTAGTCCACACATAATGACTCCCTGGAACAGGGCAGGAAGAATGGATAAAGGCGAGCACACAGCAGTGACTTTTGGAAAGAAGTTTGAGGAACAAGTGGATGTAAAGATGAACCCTGGATTCTATCTGTGGTCCCCTGGGTGGATGATAATGCCGTTAATTGAGAGGAGGCATAAATTGAGTTGGTTGTACAGGTGCAAAAACTAGAAATCAAGTGCAGGGAGCGGCTGAAGCTGGAAATTGATCACACGTGCTGCGCTCCTGCTCCACCTCCCTGGAGAGATTGGCCAGAGGGGCCAGACAGAGAACAAAGAACAACAAAGAAGCAACAAAGAGCAAGGAAGAAGCAAGAAAAAAGCAACAAATAGCAGTGGGCAGAGGTTGGCTAAGTAAACAAGCTGTTCCAGGCCAGAGAACATTTAGTCCCAAGGCAATCCAAGCAATGGGTTGCTAGGAAAAGGGGTGGCACGTGACACCAACTTGATAAATGTATAAATAAACGCACTGCCTTGGTTGAGCAGTTCCTTTCCTCCCATCAGGAGAGAGGGCTCCACCTGAACTCAGCTTTTTGTCTCTTTTCTTTATTTCTCCATCCTCTCCCCATCCTTCCTTCCCTCAGGAACTTTGAGAGCTGCGTGGGATGCGGCAATCAAGGACTATGTTTTGGACATGCTAATTGGAGAAGCCTGTGGATAATAAGGAAGAGCTAATGTTTATAAAGCCATCTCATAATGCAGTGAGAGTTTTAATTACTCTGACTTTACATATTTATCCTTATACTTTTCAATATTACCATCCCCATTCTACAGAGGAGAAAACTGAATCCTAAAATTTCAAATAAAATTGTATTAGTGCTACTTAACTAAATGCTGGAGCTAAAATTTAACATGTTGAATAACTCCAGAATCCTTTTTGAAAAAATATTTCACTTATACCACCTCTTTGTATGCTACATTATTTAATGATAGTAAATTAGATAAAGGAATTTAAAATTCAGAAAAGAACTACTGTAGATATAAATGTCAGAATCATAATTACAAAAACAGTTCCCAGTGGTGCTAAAACAGCAGTAGTTATGGAAAGGAAAGATTAGGACACACCAAGCAAACACATGAAGCCAGCATGCCCTGATCAATCATGAAATTTATCTTTGAAGAACAATAAAAAAATGTGATTCCCTGAAGGGAATTTGGAATTAGATTTTCCACTTAATTTTTTGTTAGTATATATTTCTAGTATATATTTGTTTTAAAGATGGAGCATATTTTCATATGAGAGTGATGAATGAGAGTAATATGAATGAGAGTAATTTAGGGAAAAAAAAGAAGTATCTTGAACTAGGAAAGAGAGTAATCGTAGGAGAAAACCACTGCAAACAGTATGCAGGTAGAGATAGAGGACTGAAGGTTTATTGATAAAATTCAGGTCTCATTGCTTTTAACTTTTTCATCATGAATGAAGCAAGTTCATTAATTGCGAGGATGAGGTAGAAAAAGAGATGGTATAAAATGAGTATGATAGATCTGCCTTTAGTCCCAGATTGTCTTTCCAGGGTGTGACTTACAATCAAAATTTCATGAGATGCCACAGTAATGACTAAACCATACTTGGCAAAGTACACACACACACACACACAAAAAAAAAAAAAAAAAAACTTTACAGAATCTATGGATGGTGAGAAGTGTGGTGATTTATATGAAGTATAACAGCAAAGTCAAAGAAAAAAATTTTTTAAAGGACTTCAAATTGTACCTTTAAAAAGATTATTACCTTTTTAACACAGTACAATACTGGGAAAGCAGGGTTTTCTTGCAATTCTTTTATAATGTCTTTGGCTGAAAAATGCAGAGCTTTTGCTTACCACATTGTCATTAATTTTATTGTTTTCTTCCTAAATATTTATATCCAGTGAATTAGAATCCAACAGATTAGATCCACTAACTCTCCATGGTTTCCTGGAAGTCTCCCTTACATAAGCAATATCCTGCAAGAAAAATTGCTTCACACACACACACATTTTTCTTTGCATCTATTTATTATCTAAATTTATTTAAGTATCCTGGAATATTACTTGCAAAGATCTACAGCAGCATTCCACATGTATCATCACATTCTGAATTATAAGAAGGAGGTACTGGGCCGGTGAGATGGCTCAGCGGCTTAAGCGCCTGCCCGGCAAGCGCGAGGGCCCGAGTTCGACTCCCGGAACCCACATACGAAAAAGGGGCCGGTGATATCGTTCAGTGGCACGGGCGCCTGCTGGCGTGCGAGGTCCTGAGGTCGACGCCCCGGTACCCACAAAAAAACAAAAAAAAAAAAAGAAGGAGGTACTAACTCTCATAATATTCCCAACCCTCAGATGTAAAATTTAATTATTCATTATAGATCACTAGGGTCTTTATTCTATTTATATAAGCACATCTGTGTGCAAGAAATATTGTTCTGTTTTTCCTTTGGGATGTGGCAATGCTCAATTCAATAACTGCTGTGTGTACGTGTGTCCCATGGTAAACAATATTTTCTTTCTTTTATTTTTCTTTTTCTTTATTCTTTTTCTTCTCCTTCCTCTTCCTCTCTCTCTCTCCTCTTTTTCTCTTCCTCCTCCTTCTCCTTCTCCTCCTTCTCCTTATTCTTTCTTTTGTCTGTCTGTCTCTCTCTCTCTTTTCTGTTTTCTTCATGTGATACTGGGGATTGAAACATAGGGCCTTCACAATGAGATACATCCCTGGATTTATTTATTTATTTATTTATTTATTTATTTATTTATTCATTTATTTTTAGACAGGGCCACCCTAAATTGCTAAGTTTCCCAGGCTGGGCTCAAACTTGAGATCCTCCTGCCTTAGCCTCCCAGAGTGCTGGGATGACAGGTGTGCACTAATGGGCCTAGCTTCTTCTCTGAGATAATTCAATAGGTAATGATTATCTAACTTGGAAAATACATACCAAGTTTATTACCTGGTTTTAAAAGAAATTAGAAATAGCAAGCACTTCTAATTCTAGAAGAACTAACATCTTATAATAATACATGTTTGAGATATCTCTTTATTCATTTATTCCTTTATTTTTTCAAGATAGATAGTTAACCTTAGTGAAGGATATTTCATTAAGCACAATTTGTTGAAAGATTATTACTATTTTGATGAATGAATAAAAGCCATGTAATAATTCATTCTTTCGAGGTAGTTTGTTGAGCATTTTTACAAGGCATTTATTTTCTGGCAAGGTTTGTGTAAAATATATAGTTCTGAAATGAATCAGACATTAACTCTCCCTCCTGAAATTAATTGGAATAATAAAATATGCTCAATAATAACTTCAATAATAGGCAAAATAAAAACCCCTTCTGTGATCATATCTTTGTTGTTTGTTTGTTTTCTGATGTAGCTAATGCACTGAACTTTAAGTTAAATGACCCTTCCTGATTTTAGCTTCCTCAGACTTAAAACCTTTCACGAGGAGTCTCAAATCTGTGACATCTCCACTGGGAAGTGACATCAGACCCCTTCTCTATTCCATCTCAAGAAATACTCTGTACTTTCCCCCGGCCACCTCCAAATTTCCAGTACTACACAGAGTAACTCTATTACACTGAGATGTTACAATGTGTGTAGCTGTATCCTAAAATAGAGCATGATCGATCGATTAGAGAAGGAGACTCTGTCTTATTCATTCTTGGGCCCTCATTTTTTAGTCCAGAAATATACATATAAGCAGTGGTCTCTAAGTCCTGTTGCATAGACAGGTACTGGTCCTTGGCCTGTCAGGAACTTTACTATACAGCAGAAGATAGTGACAGGTGAGACAGCAAAGTTTCATTTTCATTTGCATTTATAGCTGCTCCTTATCACATTCATTACTGCCTTAGCTATGCTTCCTGTCAGATCAGAAGCCATGTTAGATTCTCACAGGAGCACAGGTCCTACTGTGAATCGTGAAGGTGAGGAATCTAGGTTGCACACACTACTTGTGCGAATCAAACAGAGACAACAAGTCAATGCCTCGCTTGAGGTGGAGCTGAGGCAATGATGCTAGCCCTGAGAAATGTAATTATTATGTACCATAAACATCTACTACTAAATTAAAGAAACAAAAACTCCCCCTGGGTCCGTAGAAAAATTGTCTTCCATGAAACTGATTCTTCATGCCAAAAGTTGGGGATAACTGCATAAAAGTCCTATTTAACTTCTCATTGAATTGAACAACATGATTTAAATTCATCTCAAATGGCTAAGCTAGTATAAAGTCCGACTTGTCTTCTTTGTTTGGTTTTTATTTTTCAATGTTGTGTCAAACATCAAGGGAAATATTTATCAAGAGAAGCAAAAATAACATCACAGAAAAGATTATGCAAATTTTCAATGAGGCTGAAAGTGAAGAGAATGAGAAAAGGTAGTGCAAAACCACGTCTGAGAAATATAGAGGTCAAAATCAAGAATTATTTTGTAAGATGAAATACTGGAGAGATAAGAACTTAATCAGATGAAGACTGTTAATCAAATAAAACCAACCAAGATGACGACAACTGGAGAATGTTTGAGACCCAGTTAATTGAATGCCTGTACCTAAGATTACGGCTTAAGATTAAAATGTTTGTGTAAGGTGTATTACTTCCTCCCATATTTGAGGGATGGTAAGTGATATCACCATCCATCTATGCAGATGACTGGGAGAGATAAATTCTCCACTTCTTTATTTTCCTCAACTGTTTTTTCTACAGGTAATTAATTATCATATCCTATAAAGTCTATCTCACTTCTGAATTCCTTTTCTCCAGACCACTCTATCGTCTAAGTTCAGACATATGTCTTGTCTTGACCTTATAATAATTAGCCCTTTGAGCTAATTCTTTGCACTGCTCTCAGAAGTGTCTTTTCCACCACAAGTATAACTGTGCTCCAAAAATTTCATGGAAGAAAAAAAATCAGGGGCTCCATAGAACCTCCTGGATGAAATCTAAACTCCCCAGGATGATAAGATTCTTCACAGTTTGACTCTACATATCATTTGGTCCCACATCTTATCATTTCTCTCCAAGATCAAGGCTCCTGATTTTATCACAATATCTGCTGTTTTCCCAGATATATTCTTTATGTTCAAGCTTGTCTTATTTCTCTTTCTCTCCCTCCGTCCCTCTCTCCTTTTCTTCCTTCCTCCCTTTCTTCCTTCCTTCTTTCCTTCCTCACTCTTAGTGTTTCTCTGCATAAAATGGGCTTTTCACATTTATCTATCCATAGATTTTTTAATCAGTCTCAATGTCTCCATTCAAGTTTACCATCTACATGAAGCTTAAGATCCAATCATATAGCATTATCATTGTTTCCCTGACTCTTTATATGGTCGCATTACATCATTTAGTAAGTTCTATTCTACTGGCTTTTCTTTGTCTGTATCTCAGATCATATCATGTGGGGTTGGAGTTTCAAAGTCAGTTACAATTTTAGGCCTACTATAGTTAAACCATTATACATCCTTATGGAATAAAGAATGAAGAAAGAAGGACAGAGTCTTCTGATTCTTTCCCCCAGAATTTCTCCTTGAGTCTTTATGTTGTTCCCAATGATGAAAGATTAATTCATAAGTTTCTACTTATAGACTAGATCAACTCAGTCTGATATTAGAACATAGAGGTAACCATTCTCCGTAGGTATCACCCTATGGACTTCCTTGGGACTCTTCCCAAATTCTAAGAAACTAATTTTGCATAAAATCTGTGTAAATGGGCACCATCATTTTGCTCTAGTCCATTTCTTAGAACAGAGTTCCTTTCTGTCCAACTCAATTTACCCATCTCCAAGAAAGGGCCTGATTTCTATAATTCATATCTGGATCACTCCACAATGGCTTCTCCCATTACCCATTTTACTTCTTTCCATCCCTTTAGCTGATATTTTCATTTTACTGCTTTACTCTTCTCATGAATGGAAAATGTTCAAAAGGGACAACTCTACTTTGTGTAGTACTCCTTAGCTGCTTCTTTACGCATTCAAGGCTATAGTCCTCCAACTTCTTCACCACACCCTTTCTTAATATGTATAGATTCACTCTGTAACACCAAATGCTTACAATCCTTGTGGGATCAGTGATATTTTGGGAATTACACTCTGAAACACAAGAACGAAACCTTTTCCAAACTCTTCTCAGAAACTGCCAGGCAAGAGTCCATTAAGTCTCTCTCTCTATTTGTGTCAAAAAGTGAGAGGGCAACAGTCCATTAAAATAACCTAATAGTGAGTGATTTACCCAACATTATTAATGTTGTACAGAGACACTAAGTTGGTGTGAGAGTAGATAAACAAAAGGCATCAAAAGTCAGAGTTGTATTTGAGAACACATTTTATGTGTTTATATTATTATTATTTTTGATCCTGAATGTAACATGTGGAATTAATCATTTTATCCATCACGACTAAGGAGAAAATAATCACAAATAAAGGGTAGGTTTGATAGACGAGTCTCCTTTAACACCTTTTAGGAAATTAAGAAACTGTATTTCATAGATGAAATTAAATTGGGTTGGTAAATGCCAATAATCAGTATTCAAAATCTGACACAAAATAGGTTAGTTTGATTCCTCAATTAATGGCTATAGATATCATGTGTAGCCTACTATCTGGAGCAGTAACACATGACATGACATTACTCACGTGAAACAAAATCTCGACCCTTATTTCTGATGGTAGCAGAAGCTCTAAGAACTTGTTACAAGGTTTGAATCCAGCATTTCTACAAAAAAGATGAAATAATTAAAAGAAATAGTCTTGGAATGCCAAATTTCAGCTTATTTTTAAATCTAAAACATTTATAACTTCATTGCTATGACTGCTATCTGATGCAGCTGTAAGTACAGTCCCTCTCCTCTTCTCTCTCCTCTTCTCCCCTTCCCCTTCTCTTCCCCTCTTCCTCTCCTTTTCTCCTCTTCCAGCTTTCTTTTCTCTTTTCTTCTCCTCCCCTCCCCTCCCCCCTCCTCTCCTCTCCTCTCTTCTTTTCTTTCCTCTCCTCCCTTTCCTTCCCTTCACTCCCCGCTCCCCTTCCCCTCCACTCCTCCCTTCTCTTTTCCTTTCTGAAATATACTTCCTTGTTACCGATAACTCTTAATTGGCCTGTATCTAGGTAAATCTTCTTAGTGAAAGATGATCTAATTCAAATACTTTTCATTTTGTAGAAATAAATTTTATTACTTGGTAATACAATGGAAAAATAATTCTGAAGAGCAATATTTACAGGAATCATTTTCTTACACTATAGCCATTAATCTGATTTGGTTTACTTAGTTAAAATTCAAACCCATAAAAAGCATAAGCTTTGTAAGCTAGAAAACAGTCTTTTTTTCTGAGTTTCAACTCTGCTCTAAAATTCTACCATAATTACTAGATATTATGACTAAGAGCAAATGTTTATCTATTCCATAAGCTCTTTTGGCAAAAATTCAGCATCAAATTCCATAAAATAGAGAGAATGAAATGTGGAGGAGTGGGGAAGGAACATGTGTTTCATGCACTACTGCCATATTTAAAAATTTACATTTTATTAAATCAAACACTATTTGTACTTAATGTGTCTAGTATGTTGGATGTTTGTCAAAACATAATCATTCCAATGTTTGAGGGTGGGGGAGAGAGATGGCTAGAGATATCCACATACTTGAAAATTATTTACTTCATTTAAACATTGTAAAATCTATTTTTCATATAAATGAATAAAAAAATTTAATGTTGTGAGGGTCTCTAACCATTTTTCTCTGTTAAATTTCTAAATGCTACTATAAAAAAATCCATTTGCCAAAGGGGACTATTGTGGTAAGTACAAAAAGACATTATTTTTATTTTTTTATTTTTTATATGCGGGTACCAGGAGTCAAACCCAGGACCTCGTGATTGCCAGGTAGGTGCTTATGCTGCTGAGCTATATCACTGGCCCAAGACATTATTTTTTGGTGAGAAAAAAACAAGAAGGCATGGAATTAGCTTTGCAGATGAAAAGGGACAAGCTTTATTTATACTCTATGTAAAAGTTCCAATGATAGATTTTAAATGATGATTACTTTTCAAGGAGTTCTTGGTAATCTTTGTTCCCCAGCTTTCTCTCTCTATATGTATTTTACAATGTATTTTTTTTTTATTTATTTTTTTTGTGGGGACCGGGGGTCGACCTCAGGACCTCGCGCGCCAGCAGGCGCCCATGCCGCTGAGCGATATCACCGGCCCTTTTTTTTTTCGTATGTGGGTTCCGGGAGTCGAACTCAGGCCCTTGCGCTTGCCAGGCAGGCGCTTACACCGCTGAGCCATCTCACCAGCCCCTACAATGTATTTTAAAACCTAAAATTATACTGAGATTTATTTTAAATTCACTTATTTTCATATGGAACTTTAGGGCCGGTGAGATGGCTCAGCGGCATAAGCGCCTGCCTTGCAAGCGCGAGGGCCCGAGTTCGACTCCCGGATCCCACATACGAAAAAGGGGCCGGTGATATCGCTCAGCGGCACGGGTGCCTGTTGGCGCGCGAGGTCCTGAGGTCGTCCCCCCGGTACCCACAAAAAAAAAATAAATAAATAAAATAAAAATATGGAACTTTAATTTGCCACTCATTTCTTAGACCTATGTTAAAGATAGATAAAATAAGGTTATCTAATGCTATTCATTAATAATTAAACTATAATGAAATTGAACATGTAAATTAGCAGGAATTATAAAATCGATTTGCCTTTTATACTTAGGAACTGACTACGTTTTGCAAAACTTGATAGAACACAGTTGATTTGTTAAGTTAGGTAATGCATTCTCATTCAAAATTGCAGTAGGATTTTCCAGTTCATATTATCCATGACTTGACTTCTGTGATGGATAAAAGCAGCTATGAATCTGCAATCACTGTTGGGATGAGAGTTACACACTGGAGTAGAGTTCTGAATGAAGAATCCATGACCCATGAAATGCAACCTACTGAAGCCACATGCAATTTTTGGTTCATATCCCAAACCACAATACTTTGGTAACTATGGTTGATCATAATTTTAATAAAATGGTGTGATCATTAATCATGATTGTCAACTTGAGTGGATTAAGAAATGCCTAGCAGATTAGTAAAACACACTTCTAGGTTTGTCTGTGAAGGTGTTCCCACAGACAGTTTTCATGTGGTCAGCAAATGAGGGGTGAATACCTCCCCTGACTGTGGATAGCACCATCCAATTGGTTTGCAGCCTGGGTGAAATGCCAAAGAAAAAAAGAGGGAGTCAGTAAGTGTTGGAAAAGCTCCATTCTGCTTGAGCAGATGCGTCTTTTGCTACTGCCATCACTTGTGGACATCAGACTCCAACTTCTTCAGTCTTTAACACACTCATACCAGCAAATACCCAGGGAGCTTCCAGATCTTCATTTTAGGACTGATGCTGCACTCTTGGTTGCTTTTGCTCTGTGGCTTCCAGCTTCTTGGACTAAGCAAATACTGGATGAGTGGCTCCAAAAACAAAACATCACGAGAGAGAGGCATGGTGGAAAAAAGCTACTCACCTCATGTTGACTGGGAAGCAGGTTGGGTTAGAAAGAGAGCCAGGGGCTGGTGAGATAGCTCAACGGCATAAGCACCTGCCTGGCAAGCATGACGGCCCGAGTTCGACTCCCGGAACCCACATATGAAAAAAGGGCCGGTGATATCGCTCAGCGGCACGAGTGCCTGCTGGCACGCGAGGTCCTGAGGTCGACCCCCAGTACCCACAAAAATAAATAAATAAATAGAAAGAGAGCCAGCGAGAAAAGCCAAGTGACCAGTTACAGTCTCCACGGCCAGGTCCAAGTGATTCATGTAGACACAACCTGAAGTGTGGTTTACTAACCTGCTAGTCATTTCTTAAACCAGTCAAGTTGGCAGTCATGATAAATAAAGTAGATCATAAATGAAGAAGCTATCGTAATTTATTTTACGTTATTCTTCAATAAACGATTTGGCCCCAATATTCCTGCCCTTTGCAGAAGATGCTTAACTGAATTTCTAGCTAACGACTGGTAATGCTTTTGCAGCTACAATAATCTGTTGCAAGACACAAAATTAAGAAAAACTTGAAATATACAGAAAGGGAACAAAGATACATAAAATTCTAATTCAGTTTTGGAAATGGAGTGTTTGAGACAACTTGTGGTATACAAGTGGAGAAGTCAATTTAGAAGCTGGATATCTGGGTGAGATAAGTTGTGGTCCAAATTTAAAGGTTTATTTGAAATTATGAATCTGGAGAATTGAATAAATTAGCCAAAGGAAGCACACATTGAGAAGACAGACAATGCTAGAACAGGATAATTAGAAATTCCAACATTTTTGGAGAGTAAGAGGAGGCTTAATCAAAGCTACAGAGGGTACCAAAGAGGAAAGAGAAAAGCAAGAGATAGTATCATAAAAACAAGGGAAATATGTCAGGTCAAAAATGGTAAAATGTTTCACAAACTTCCACAACATGCTTTACCCTCATTAACAGCAGTTGTCGGATCTGACATTAAATGAAACTTTTTCAAACCCGACTATCAACTCTACCCAGAAAAGAATCTTGAGTCTGGCCCTGGTTTACATTCTCAGTGTTGTGAATATTGGCTGGCAAGTAGAAGAGCTTAATGAATGCTTCCAAGTGAGTAAATTAATGGATTTGTAAATAAATATATGAACTGTGGATGAATGAATGAATACACAAATGGTCTGGCAATTACAATGATAATCATGTGTCTACAGAATATGAAACACAGAATTCCTAAGTGATTAGGCCAAGAGAAATGTTACTGATATATGGAGTAGAAAACAATGACTTCCAGAATTGTTGTATACTCTGTAGAAATTCGGTTTGTATTCATTTTTACATGTTGGAAATATGAACTTTATAAATTGCAAATGTTTTCACCTCATCTAATGGGGGTCCATATGGTTGTTTTATAGCATGAAAATGTGGTAAAATTAAGCTTAAAATATTGGGCTTACCAAAGTATGGGACTTCATGTTTCTATGCTTTGGTGAATCATGCTATATTATATGAATAAGAATCTGAAAGACCTTGGACCAATGTGACCAACAAGATTTATGTAATATCACCCATAAGATGCTGACACCTGAAGACCCTTTATCATATTACTCATGCATTTGTTAGCTAATGATTTATTACTGCAAGACTATTTTTAGATATGGAAAAAGAAATAGGTAAGGAGTTGATGACCATTAAAGAGACCACAACTACTGTGGAAGAGTGGAAATGTTTTACAATCACTTTCTGATCCAAAACTCAACTTTCTCCCTACTATGTTATTCCACAGCTAATAGAATGAAATAAAAATTACAAAAAGTTACCTTTTCTAACATTTGCAGCATACTTGACAAGTGATATTAATTTTAAATATCCCATTTTATAGAGACTACAAAAATAATAAATAAAACAGAAACATATTTGTTTTTATGTTTACTTGATATAATGGCATTATTACCTCCACAATGGATGCACACTGACTTTTATACGAAGGACACAGCCACACTGGATATTGCATCTTAGTTTTTTTTTTTTTTTTTTGGATTATTGATTTGTAAATTCTATCCTTAATAACATACTGCAATAGAGGAACAGTATTATAATTCTATGTATAGAAAGGAATAATTCTATGTATAGAATGGAAGTTTACTTGATACAATGGCTTTATTACCTCCACAATGGATGCACACTGACTTTTATATGAAGGATACATTCACACTGGATATTGCATCTGGGTTTTTCTTTGGATTATTGATTTGTAAATTCTATCCTTAATAACATACTGCAATAGAGGAACAGTGTTATAATTCTATGTATAGAATGGAATTTACTATTGCGGTAATTACAATGAACCATTTGTTCACCAATTCACTTTAGAAAAGTGTGATGTTTGTCATATTTGACAATGACATTTATGCCTTGTGGGTATCTGAAAAGTAGGCAACATGTTTAATGTTGTTTAAGGCCATGAACTATTTAACAGGATGTAAGTGATTGTTCCTCTCAGCATTTGTTGAGAAAAACTGTGAGCATAAGTGACATAAAGAAGTTATAGTGAGAAGTTTGGATTTATGTAAACTTATTTGAAATCAGAACATATCTTTCATGCTAATATGGTATGCTATTATATGTTTAATAAATATGTAAATTTATTATAAATAAACTAAACATATTTTATGATCATTAATTAGGCTCTGCAATCCTGTTATTTATATTCCACTGTATTCTCTTTTTCCCCCATCATTTTCTTCCTTTTTTTTTTTTTTTTTTTTTGGTGGGTACCGGGGGAACGACCTCAGGACCTCGCGCGCCAGCAGGTGCCCGTGCCGCTGAGCGATATCACCGGCCCCTTTTTCGTATGTGGGTTCCGGGAGTCGAACTCGGGCCCTTGCGCTTGCCGGGCAGGCGCTTAAGCCGCTGAGCCATCTCACCGGCCCTCTTCCTTTTTTATATTGACTGTTATTTTTATTTTATTGCTTTATTAGCTTATTAGCTGCAACACTTTTATTATATTTTTATTTTAGGGAGCATTGCATACAGCTTTAATTTATCACACTCTAACTTCAGAAATACTAGACCATTTCAGATATAAGCTATAAGATATAAGAATTTCAGGTGTAAGAATTTCATATATAAAAATCATAAAATAGTAAACATATTTCTTCCTTCCTGCAATTATGAAATTGTTCTCATACATTGATTCCTGTATATGTAATAGATTTCACAATATATTATTATTATTATTGTTTTAAGCAGTCATTTATTTTCTAAAAACATTAAAAATAAGAAAAAATATATTAAACTTATCCTTATATTTGCTAATTTCAATGATCTCCATTCCTTTGTACAGGCTGAGATTGGCTTCTGGTTTCATTTTCCCTCATCTATATGGACTTTGTTTCTGGTGGTTAAAGACAGAATTTAAGCTTTGTGATTCAGAGATATTTTCTTTGGGTGTAGAATTCTAAGTTTACACTTTTTTTCCTTAAAATCATTTAAAGACAAGTTTCCATCTCTTCTTGTTTGCATTGCTTTCATTTAGAAAAATGTCATCTTTATCTGTGTTCCTATGCACTACTTTTACTCTGAATACATTGAAGATTTTTCGCTTTATCATTGGTTGTGAGCAATTTTTTTGTAATATGCCTCAATATAGTTTTCTGTGTTTGGAGTTCTTTGAGCCTATTGGGTCTGAGATATGCATTTCACTAATTTTGGAAAAGTGTTAGTCATTATTTCTTCAAATGTATTTATATTCCTATTATCTTTTTTCTTTCAGAGACACCAAAGACATTGTTACTTGAAGTTAGCTTGTTCAGGTTATGAATATAGTTGTATTTGCATCTCAATGTTATTTTGAATCTTTTTTTTTTTGCCATATCTTCATGCTTACAGATATTTTCTTCTGCAGAGTCCAATCTGTTGTTAATACTATCTGTATGAGTTTTCTATCACTTCTATAATATAGTGCCACAAATTTAGTGGCTTAAACACAATACAAGTTTATATAATCTTACAGTTCGGTTCTTTGCAAGTCAAGCACAGGTCCTACTGAGCTAAAATCAGAGTCTTGGCAGCTTGCATTCCTTTCTGAAGGCTCTAAGCAGTATTGGTTTTCTAGTCATTTTCAGCTTCTGAATATCCACTGCATCCCTTACTTCATAGCTCCCTATTTTCGTAAAAGACATAGCAAACCTCTGAGTCTTCTTACTTTATCACATCTTTTCTTCTAATTCTCTTCTTTTACCTTTCTCTTTCACTTTTTTTTTTTTTTTTTTTTTTTTTAATTCAGGTACCAGGAGTCGAGCTTAGGACCTTGCGCTTGCCAGGCAAGCGTTTATGCTGCTGAGCTATATCGCCGGCCCTCTCTTTCTATTTTAACGGAAGTTGCAATTACACTGGACCCACCTAGATAATCTAGTATAAACTCCCCTATCATGGCCCTTAACTTAATCACATCTTTGAAGCTTCTTTCATCATGTAAGGTAACATATTCTTAATTCTGGGAATTAGGATGCAGGTATCTTTGGGGAGCCATTATCTTACATGCCACATCATCCAGTATATCTTGTTATTTGTAAATGTCATCTCTAGAAGTTTGATTTAAACTTTTCTGTATCTTTTACATCACTTACACATTCTCAATCTTTCTTGTGCCTTCATAAACGTAGAATATAATTATACTGTTTCAATGTCTTTTCTACAATCCCGGTCATTTCTAGTTGTTTTTGTATAGACTGTGTCTTCTCTCATTTGGTATCATATTTTCTTTTTTTTTTTTTTTTTTTTTGTGGGTACCGGGGGGACGACCTCAGGACCTCGCGCGCCAGCAGGCGCCCATGCCGCTGAGCGATATCACCGGCCCCTTTTTCGTATGTGGGATCCGGGAGTCGAACTTGGGCCCTCGCGCTTGCAAGGCAGGCGCTTATGCCGCTGAGCCATCTCACCGGCCCCGTGGTATCATATTTTCTTACTTCTTAGGATAGGTAGTAATTTTGCCTGGGAGCCAGAAATCATGAATTTTACCTTATTTGATATTAGATATATTTGATTTTTATAAAATTACTGATCTTTGTTCTGGGAAATTGATAAGTAGCCTCAAAACTTTGGACCTTTTATATCTATCTATCTATCTATCTATCTATCTATCTATCTATCTATCTAAACCTTATTCTAAAGCTGAATTTCTTCCCTTTACTGAGGCAAGACCCTACTTTAACCAATGTTCTATGAATTACAAAGTTTTTACCTCTGGATGACGGGAAAAGAAACTGTATTCATTCTTTTTTGGTGCTATGTGTTTGTTTTTACCCAGTGTTGGTAAAACCCCAGGAAAGCATCAGACACCTAAAATCCTCACCAGATGCTAAAATGGGGTAATCTTTGACTTTGCTTTATTTATTTCCCCTCTCTCCACAATCACAGCCCTGTGCTACCAGATATACAATGTCTGCAAAACCAGTTTTCATATATTTGTAGAATCTGCCCTTCTACTTCAATGTAAAAGAGTTCTTTTTCGAATTATATTTCTTTTTTTTGTGTGGGTACTGGGGGGCCGACCTCAGGACCTCACACGCCAGCAGGCACCCGTGCCGCTGAGTGATATCACCGGCCTCTTTTTCGTATGTGGGCTCCGGGAGTCGAACTCGGGCCCTCGCGCTTGCAAGGCAGGCGCTTACGCTGCTGAGCCATCTCACCGGCCCCTCAAATTATATTTCATTAGTGCATGTTAACAACACATGATGGCGGGGTTTGTTGTGGGAAATTGGTACATGCATTTAACATATCTTAAGCAATTCCAATCACATTGCCACCCTTTTTCTCCCCCCTCCCTTTTATCCCCTTTCCCATCTCTGGAAGTCTGTCTCCCAGTTTCCGGTCGCTATAAGAAAGCTGATTTTAAACACTTTTGTCATGTAATAGCATGGGAACTCTTTAAGAAATGGGAATGGATACACATACTATTTAGTGTTTTAGAAGGATTTCATTCCCTACATAGTATAAATTTTATAACTTTTCATATTAGTATAGATTTGTCATTATTACTTTAAATTCAAACTTTAGACAAAATACTTATTGGTAGGATTATATTCATGGAGAGCAATGTGTGCAAGGGTTGCATTTGCCTTAGAAGGGTTTAACACTGCTACTTTAAAGGGAAACAGTGCAGTTGACCTGGTTGGCACTGGGGAAACAGGAAGGAGGGCTGCTGGGAGACCTGAGCCAGCAAGCTGGGAATAGGACAGCTGCTCTTCTTGTTTAAGCTGCCAATGGCCTTGCCAACGTGCGGGAGCCTCTCACAAATCATGCAAATTTCAGGAGGTTTATGATGCAATCTTTGATTCATGCAGGCAGTGTGAGAGAGACAAAACACTGATATGTTTGCACACACCCACATGCTTGTGCATGTGTGCACACACACACCATTACAAGATTTGGCTAGGATTTTGTAGCTGTTAAGTCATGTGAAAAAAGAACGCAGCTCCTCTCACACCACTGAGCCTGATGGCCTGAGAGAAGTGGACAGTTTAAATTTCCCTGGAAGAATCAGGGAAATGTATCACCCAGGCTGACCAGCTGCTCTATCCTATTCAGAGAACCTAGAAACCCAGTCGTAGGGCATGTGTTTCCCTGGTTGTGCCAACACTCATTCATTGTCCTCTTCTGAATACCTACACCAGTTACAGTCTCTGCACACAGTATACAGACAACTGGCTTGTCTTTCCTTTTTTAAAAAAAAAAAAAACCCATTCCTATTTAAATGGATTGTCGCTTCAATCAAGTTGACTGCTCCATGAGGACAAGACTTTTGTGTGATACATATAAGATGTTACCAAACCCATACTGCCCCCTGATCCTGTGTGCCCCTTCCAGAAAGTCAGATTGTTGATTATGGCCTAATAGGCTTGTCCCCTTTTCCCAGAGTTCATTTGTGTAAATGGTGGTGACTCTTGCCTCATATCACCATGGTCAAAAAAGTTAGGATGCTGGGGTCAGAGAGAAGGAAGTTACAAGGAGCCACAAATAAACAGTCTTCGAACAAACTTTCACTGACATCATATAAATCAGAGAGCAGTGATGGGAAAACTCAGACCAAATCTCACTCTCTTGCTCCATTTGTTCCTGTTACATCTGCCTCAGCCCAGATAAAGTGTTTTATAACCATGAGTAGCAAAGAGTCATTGTTAGCTGAGATTTTGGGACACGTTCCTGTGCTATTTGTACTTTTTAATAGTTCAACACGAGTCTAACTTAGAAAAGGTCAAAATAAGATATGTCTCATATTATTTTTGAATCTATACAATAAATGATAAGCATGAAGCAAAGGGAAGCAACTTCATTTGATTAAGGATAAGACGTATGATCCATAAGAGAAACGTTAAGGAGAAGGTTGTCACTGTCTCAAAATTGGAGAGAGGAAGAAACTCCTGTAATGACCAAAAATAACATAGATGGGAAAAGTTTAATGAATCTAAAGTTCCAGTTATGCCAGGTGAATAAATAGAGATCTTATATATAGCATGGCATCTATAATCAATAATACTATGTTGTGTTTTCAAAAAGTGTATTAAGATTTGTTTCATGTTAAGTGTTCTTCCCCCACACACAAACACACACTCAAAAGAGGCAAAAGAAAACTTTTATAGGTGATAGGTACATCTATTTACTTTGATGATATATGTCCAAATTTATCAAATTGTATACATCAAATACATGTAGCTCTTTGCATAACAATTATACTTCACAAAAGCAGTATAAAATATGTACAAATCTGGTATATTTTACTTTCAGAGAGATTACTGTAGAAGGCTTTCAGAAACATTTTTCAGTATGCCTCAAGTTTTTACTCCTTACACAAACTCTAATGTGAGCCATTTTCCCCAGCAGTACTTCTTGTTTTGAAGTTTGGGAAAGCAAGAACTTCTTCCTTTGGGCTAATTCTTGATACAACACTGTGGCGTAAAATGGCATAGATTTGGCAAAATGACCATTTTCACATTTTTTTCTGTCTGTTGAGTCTCAAGTCATGATTAGGTGATAACTTTCAAACTTTCAACTATTCTTCACAAATATGAGTTCCTAGAAGAGCATTCAATTACTCTTCCTTTCCATGTTCTAGTGTTTTCTCCAATGTGTGGACTTGTTGTAGATACTTCAGAGCTAAATTCACAGCTCTTTTTTCAGACCGTATGTGAGTCAGCATAACATTAATAAGTACAAGATCACTCCTCCTGAAACATAGGAGGCTAATACTCAACGAAAGAACCAAAGTCATTAACATTTCTCCCTTAAAAATGGAACAAACCTATGGTAAGGTGATTTTCACACCTATAAAAACTTTTGCTTCAAAAGATAACTTTCAGCAGTTCTCTGCAGTTTTCTTCTTTTCCTTGAATTTTGCAATTAAAGCAAGCAATGTTTTGTACTGGAAATTCTCTGCATTTTTTGTTGAAAAACCTCAATTAAATCATTTACTAGAGAAGCAAGTATTGTTTATTTGAAAATGATATTTTAAATTTACAGGCATACAATTACTAAACAAAATATTAGGAGTTTAAATTTATTAAATTGGCTTATGGAATATAATGCTGCAATAAATAATTTTTTGTAATCAGTTCCCTTAGATTTTATTTGTACCTATCAAACCTATTTGTGCACAGGTATCACACTCATGGACTTAATGCCCCAGTGTGGTTACTGTGGACTTCCATAACATATTTAAATATAGTTCTGTACTTGTTTTTATGTTATTCCAGAGATTAATATTATATCATCATTTTTACTTTTAATTTTAAAATTTTAAGACTTTGATCCCTTTATTTGTATTTGAGAAAATAATGCAATATAGTAATAGCAATGGGAAAATATTTAAGAAATGCAATAACTCAAAAAAGACACTGAAAATGTTAACTGAAGCAAGCATCACTTTGTCTATAGTATATTTACTGGGATTAAATAATGAAAACAATCCTCATGGTTCATGAATGAGTTATTTAGAGGTTTCTTCTTCAAGGTAGCAGATTTGGCATCTTCATATATCTTGACTAGTTTTAGAGATCCCATTATAGTGAAGAAAAGGAATAAAGGAATTAAGTAGATATGGAAGGTAACTGAAAAAAAATCTTCAGTAGAATTCTCTGAGGAATATAAGAAAATGCACACACATATACACACACACTCACCTCCCCCAGGAGAAAAAGCAAAAGAAAAAATATGGAATTCTACTAAAAAAAAAAAGAGCTCATAAAATTTAAATGCAAATTGCTACTAAAATCTTCACATGTAGATTTGAAAAATAAATGGAAGGAAATTACAATATAGAGTAGAATCTAAAACCACAAGATGAAAGATGAGAGCGATGTTCTCTGCCTCCAGGAAACCCAACATTAAACAACCAGAAGTTTGAGGAAAGAAGCAGAGAAAATCGATTGGATGAAAGAGTCAATGAAACAGTAAATATTTCTCAGTTCAAAAAAAGACACTTAAGTATTTCAATTGCAAAGTTCCTCTGAGTAGCAAGTTGGATGGGCTGAACAACTTTGTAGCAAGGCACTGTCCTAAAAGCCAACTGATAGACCACTGAGTAGGCATTTTGTCTACAGCGCTACATGGCAAGATAAGAAGTAATGTAAAAATATTAAAAAAAAATGTTTAAAAAGGTATGTATTCATACATATCCAATATGCAAATGGTGAAATAAGTAAATATCTGTGATCATTTTATTTCAATGGAAAAGGCCCCCCTTTATCTAAAATAATAATTAATAGTTTACATGAAACCAAATATTTAGAGATGGAAACACAATGAATCCATTTTTCTTGTCATGTTTTCATTGACAAACACTAAATTTTCAATGCACATATACTTTATTAAAATATTCTCAAAAGCCTTTATGTGAATGCTCTATATACTATGTGTATATATTTTATAGATGGAAAAGTTCCTTTCAAATAATTTTTAAAGTTACATTGTGAAATTCAGTTTCCTCACCAGTGAAATGGTAATAATGATCCTTATCTCATTTGGTGACTTTTAGAACTATTAATACTTAAAAAATGATTGGTACAATGTCTTGCATAGTGTAACTGCTCATCATCAATTAAATGTTGCTGGTCAATGTTGAAAGACAAATCATTTATCTATCTCAGAGTATATAGTGGTGGTGAAGACAAACTATAATGTACATAGATAACTAAAAATAGAATATGAAAATTAGTTGGTTGTGAAAACCAGGATTGGAGGAGTATTGGAATGTGTGATTTTTATTTAAGTCCTTTCATACTATAGCATTTAAGTTTTAAGGATATGAAGTATGGTTAAAATTAGAGTGAATGTTAAATTTTTTGAAAAATTATAGTAAAAGACAAATTGCCATTAAAGCCCCTCAAAATACTCTCCCTTGCTTTGAACACAATTTATCCCACCATTCTCACCACTTTCTGAAGAAATTGTGGAAATCCTCTTCAAGAGTATCTTAAATTGCACTGGCCTGGCTGCCTGGATGTCCTGGGTCAATTTAAAACATTTACCTTTCACAGTCATTTTGACTTTGAGGAAGAGCCGGAAGTCTCGGAGGGCCAGATCTGTTGAGTAAAGTGGATGAGGATACGTGGTAATGTTTTTTACAAGCTACCTTTTCATTATATGACACTGGGCAGTAGCATTCATGTTTTTAAACACATTTCATAAAAACACCCATGAAAGAGGACTTGCAGAACTGCTTCAGAAAGTGAGAAGAATGATGGGATAATTGTGTTTGAAGCAAGGGGGGCATTTAAGGGAAATGAATGGTAATGACCTTTTATATTAATAGTTTTTAAAATATTTAAATTTTCACAGTATATTTTGATTATACTTGGAATCCATGTATAGGTAAAATTGCTCAAAATTTTGCTCCCATTGTATTCATTTATTTATTCTAGATCTGACAGTATGTCTGTACATAACAGGTAATGAGTAAGCATTTGTGGCTTGTTGACTATGAGAAAATAATTTATAGAATTTATCTATTTCGTTGTCTTACCACTGACTTTGAAAATAAATTTCTAATATATTTTTAGAGTTTGGATTAGTGAAACTTTTACACTGTTACAGTAACTTTTTTTTACCATAACAATGGAAATGCTATTATAAGTATAATAAAAATACTATATATCATTTCAAGAGACATGTTTTGTTCTGTTTCAGAATTGAACTTACCTATCCTATTTTCTCTCTGTTTTAAGAATCTTCCTGAGAAAGAAGTGTTTTTGGAACTTTGGTCCTCATTCTTAATTCTGCTTTACTTTATCTATGGATATCTATAAATCCTTTAACCTATAAATATCTATAAATCTTTCTAATCACTATGTCTCTCCCTGGTTTCTGACATAATTTGGGAATGAAGGTGATCGCTTTTTTCTGATGATTTACCATAAAAGAGTGAAATTGTACAATAGGCCTTAGTGGAAGGATGAGCTGGAGCCTTGTCTTTATATTTACTAGGTAATTTTCTATAAATTATCTAAACAATATAAAATCTGGGTCTTAAAAACTCCTGGTGCCTGTAGAAGGAAATAATTATAGTTGCTCTAAAAAGTTTCCATAGCCTTAAACGGAATACATGTTTGCAATTGAATTGGAAACTGTCCATTGTTACATCAACATCAACCCAGACTTGTATGAATGTCAATTATTATTCTGCTAAAAAGAAGATAAAATAGTAAAACATGAAAACATGTCATAAATAAGAGATATTACTATCAAACCCAGAATATCACATCTGCCATCTGATTGTAGCAATGAACAATATAAAGTACTAGAGAGACTGAAGTTTTATAAAAGTTAGCATATTTGACTAATTTATCCATGTCATATATTTTGTTTGCCCATACTTACTCTTTTGGAGAAAACAAGTGGTAATATTTGATGAGTTTGGGGAGAACATATTAAATATGAAATAAAAATGAACTGATACATGTGTACTGATTTTTACATTATATGAAAAAATTAGAAAACTAACTTTAAAAGAGTCTTGTGTTTTTAATTGTCACAATGTATTTTTATGTGTACAAAGCATTTTAATGAAATGTATCTTTGAAACTGCAGTTTCTAATAACTACTTTTATATACAAAATAATCGTGGCAACATTCTTAATCAGGATATATTCTAAAAGCCCTATCTTAAGGAATAATTTTAAAACATAAAATGAAAAAAAGTGCTTTCAGGAAAAAAATGAATTACTGTTTGCTACCTGTGCTTCCACCAAAAAGGAAAATACATTACCGTATTTAAACTGTATCTTAGATTATGTTCCTGAATGATGCCGTAGCTTTTGCTGCAACATCCTTCAAATCAAACTTTAGCTATTTACAGTTGTTCCCCCCTTCAAATAGCAATAACAACACTTTCCCTGGGGGTAGGAGAGAAGGGTTAGACTATAAAAGCTATCTTAAAATGAGCATTTTCTAAAATGCTGTTTTTTTCTTGAGCCTAGGAAAGGTTGGAAGTGTTGAAAACTATTCAGGACTTTATGCCATCTGCCCTTATTTCATATGTTCCCTCATATGAGTTGGAACAAAGAAGTGGGCTGGATAGAATTAAAGAATGTATAAAAAAAAAAAGAAAGAAAGAAAGTAGCGATCAAACGCTGCTGATAAGAGAAACCAGTATGCTCCTGGGTGATGTGTGTATTCAACTCCAGGCTGACTCCTCTTATGCTAATACAGCCAATTTCCTCTTTTATTTCATTTCTGGAGCCTGAATCTGCGATCTCTGATAAGGTTCCCAAGGATACCGCCTTCACTCACAAACGGGGAGGTGCAAGGGGGAGAGGATGATGGAGATGTGTAACTCTGAGAGAGCACTAGTGGATGAATAATTTAAAGCTCCGCCCGGAGATTTGAGGCAAAATGCAGAGATAAGAGACACCACAGGGTCTTCTCTGTTTATTCAGAGCTTCATCTTCCAATGACAGCTGACCTCCAAGGTCAAGGGCATGATGGGAAATAGAACCGACAGTGGGAAAAGGTACTGAATCCCAGAAGAAAGTAATGATTTACTTTGAGTCAAATGAAAAATTGATCTTATTTTATTCAACTACTCCTTTTTGTTGTTGTTGTTGTCCATCAGTGGAAAACCTGTGATTGAAGAAAGTTTGCATAAACTACAATGCATTCCGGTGATACTGAAACATTCCCAAAAGCTCATTTAGCAACTTGATCTTTTGTAATATTGCATTGCTTAAGGAAATTAAGATCAAAATTAATTTTGATTGAGTAACCAAAGTGGATATAAATTCAAACATCAAGTGGCAAACAGAGAATCTGGGTTCAAAAGTAGTTTATCTTTAGTTTTTCTTAGCAAATGCTCTGTTTCTTTTAGCTTTCTATATTTTAAACTTTGCACACACACACACAAACAAACAACAAAAAAAAAACCTGCATTTTCCCCTCATTACATTTTTCTGGAGCCTTACATAATTCCATTTGGTGCATAAAACAACGTTACATACATTTAACCTAATCAAATTTTTGTGTCTTCACTAGTTTGCTGCCTAAATCCCTGAACCTAATAACACTTTGCAGTTCAGAAAATCTGAAGCCATTTGTCGTGGGCAGAACCATGCTGTTAGTTTTAGGATCTTACAAATTCTGACAGTAAAGCATGCACCTAGGAAAGCTTTGGTCCCCATTATCAAAACCGTCTGTTGAGTTGCTCCTATTTGTTTCAATAGAATACAACCATGACCTCTTTAGAGAGAGAGGCAATGTCAAATGTTTCTCAGGGCTGGTTTACATTTCCCTCATAGTCTTAAACTGCTGTTTCTGCTTTCCTCTGTTTGAATGTTACCCATGTTTTCATTCCTGAGCAATCATACCTTTTATCTTTTTTAGATAAACATGAAAACATACCAAGGTCACTGCCGGGTGAGAGGTAAGATGTGCGTGACCACCACCCAGCCTTACCAAGTCATTTTTCCCTCTCCCTTCTTTGACAAACACTCTTCGGAGGTTTCAGTGGAGTGAGACAAGTTATAAGTATGATTCACAAGCTTGCCACATCCAGTGCCCATACAGGTTGTCCTTCCAAGGGCCCCATTATTGTGGCGCCAGCCTGCTTGGGTTTTAGCACGCACATTGCCCATGTCTCTATTTTTTTTCTCCAACATTCTTGCTTTTATATTTATAACCTATTAAAGCAAATGCAAGGTGCACTATGTTTTATTGCTTCCTGGGTGCATTTTATACATTTTTGCCAAAGCACACAAGAAAAGCACCAGCATTATTCTTGGCATGGTCTTTTTCTTTTTCTTTCTCTTTCTTCTGAGTTGTAGGAGGAGAAATGATTGAACCACAAACGGGAAACAAAGTTTCTGATTAAAATGATCCCCCGACAGCTGCTACAAATAAAACCAAAATGTGAACTTTTGGGTAATGATGGAATGTGAGTCTTTAAGTTATCCCTACTACAATTTTCTTTTATTAACTTAGAAATCACATAAAATTTAATTTTCACATTGAGGAATATAGCTAAAGCAATTAAGTATAACTTTACTAACCACTAGTGAGAAGAGAATACCAGTTTCTTAGCAGTTTTACTGGTTTTATATCTCAAAAATTTCACTATCCTATAATCATTTTAGATACACCAACAAGAAATGTGCTCATTTTGCTAGTGTTTACTAAACTATTTCTAAAATGCTTAGCTCAATATAACAATAAGCTAAATATCACATGGGTGCTCGTGACATATTTATTTTAATCCTAATAACTACATTTGATTTTTAAATTTTTTTGTTGTTCTAAGGATGTGCTGCAATTCTTTTTCTCCCAAACTACTATTAGATATAATTTCTTTTACTTTTATCTTGAAAGTAGTTAGTTCTCAAACACAGATACTCAATATTTTCAGTTTAAAGTAATATTCAAATTTAAGGATGATCTCAATTAAAAATAATAAAGAAAGAATTCAGAAACAAAAAGAAACTGAAACATAATTAAAAGATAGCTGGTATTTAGCTAAGGGACTATTCTCAGAAAGTGTATTCCTTCTCAGTAAAATAATTAGAACTTTATGTTATAGTCCTTTTTTTATTAATGTATATATATACTGATCATCCTAACATACTAGATTTAGGGCAGACATTAAAGATATTCTAGTATAAACTTCTTAAAATATATTAACGGCAAAATCAGGGCTGAAACTTCTGTTTCCTTCTAGGGTTTTTTTTTTTTTCCTCCTCATCATTCTCATATTATTTTAATTCATTTGAATAAGTGCAAAAGGACCAGTTACCACTTCTTGGATCAGTAAAAGGGTCAAGATTCATTCAAATTCTTTGGCCCTTAAAATCCTCAAACTTCCGATTCCTCTTTTCTAGCAACAGCTCAACTGCCCTACCAAAAGATCAACTGTATAGAACACTTCGTCCTCGTGACTCAGTACACAGGCCTCAAGAGTTTAATGGATTTAAGTATTCAAGCCTTTAATTCACTAGTTCATGAAATAGTTTTCAGTATCAACAAAAGTCACTATTGCTGGTGATTGCAAAAACAATCATGTATGAACAGACTAATGAGAGGGAAAGGGGAAATTATCTTATACATCTAATCACTATAGGAACTTTTAATTTGAAATAATTAAGTTAAATAAAGTACAATGGTGCTAAGATGGCAACAGCTGCTGTTGTTACAGAAAAGGCACTGAAATTAATTTTGATGGAAGAACTCAACTGAAAAATACTAATTAGAATTTTAGGAATTTAGAGAAAACTTGGTCTGATTCCATCGCTTTGAACTGGAAAACTCTGAGGCTTTGAGGAATTGAGTGAGTTGCCCAGGGAAGCCCAGGTAGTCTGTTTTTAGGACGGAAGTAGAACTCAGGTCTTCTTCACCTTCTAACAGAAATGCAGAGAAGGGAGAGAATTTCAGCCCCAAATCATGTGTATGGACCTTTCTTTCTAGTCTACAGTCTGCTTGAAAATGGAAATGAATACTTTTGCCTGCAATGATGCCCTCTGCAAAGATATTTTTCTACAATGGCTTTTCAATATCCATTTAGTCTGATCATCTATGCATGCTCCAGAGTATCAGAATCTTTCTTTTATATGCCCAAATCAATGATTCTAAAATAGGAAAATATATAACTTTCAAATATAGCAAAGAAATTCTCCAGTAGCTTAGTATCACAAAGAATTGCAAAGTCTCTAAATTTATCTGTGGAATAATTTGGATAGAAAGGACAATAAGAGCAATGAAAATAAAGCTCATAAGCATCCATCAAGGATATATTCTCTTTTGGGTTATAGTTTTTACACTTACACATCACTATATACCCCTGAGTTTTGATGGCCCATTTCACATGCTCTAGATTTGGATTTAGATTTACTCAGGCTTCTTGTATAATAGATGTTTGGCATCCAGGAAGCATTATTTTCAGGTTTTCTTTGTTTTATGGAGGGGAATTTCTACAGCATTAATTGTGGGGAGCACTTCAGTCTACCTATGGGAATAGCTGTAACAATTTAGTCACTAAATTAAGGAGGACAACATTCCTCTTGATTTTTTTTCCTGTAGAAAAGAATCTACATATCTGTGTGATACCCTTTCTTTTTTCCCTTGGGTGAATTAATCCATACATAAAACCAAACCTAGGGGTGGTTTTCCTCCTATCTCTACTATTTGGATTTTGTTTCAGATTTGAGAAAGTGCTTTCATCTAGAAGTTTATCTTTCAAGGCTATTGGTTTTTCTATAGCCCTCAACATTGCTAAGATATAAATCACACTATATTTGTTTAAAATCCTATGTCTTACTATTGATATCAATACATTTTGATCATGTATTACATGTCAGTATTCTGAGATATTACTTGCATATGGTTGTATAAAATATTCTGCACAAAATTTAGGTTTGAATTTATACCCCAATTAATTTTTGACAAAGTCGATAAAATATTTTTATAATTTTGTCCTCTTTATCCTTTATTTCTTACATTTAATGTATGTAGTATGTATTAGTTAAAATTTTAATTTCAGAGATCAATGAATCTGAAAAAGGATAAATTATATTGAAAGGTTTCGTTGTTGTTTTGTTTTTTAAACATACAACCCCTCAGTTGTTTTCCTCTTCATAAAGCCTATTTCACAGAAGGTAAAACAATACATCATCATTTATAAACAATTTTCCTTCAGATTTTTAAAATTTCCTTCAACTAGTATTTTTGTGATAATTATACTTGTAAAACACAGACTGGCTTTATTACTTAGAATCCTCAAAATAACTACCCCCAATGCAAAATCCACACCATGTTTTTCAGGATTAAGGGGTTTTTTTTAATGTTAAATCAAGTTATTAACTAAAACAATAGTTTACCATTCCAGGAGCTGTTTCTAATCTTAATTTTTCTTTCCATATTAGGAAAGAAATGACTTTAGGGAAATGTTTTTAATTAACTTTAAAAATTTAAAACAGATATACTTTAGCACTGTTCATTCAACAGAACAAAAATTTGTTTCTTCCATCTAGTGTATGTATTAAAACAGGTAGCATCTTAACATCTTTGAACTATGTCCTTGGTAGGGCTTAATTCTCTTTGTTATTATAATATTTGTAACGATATTCATCATATGATTTTCACTATTTTCCCAACAGGAAATGTATGTGTGTTAGTTGAGGTTTATAATTTGGGTTCTATTCTAAGAGATTCTGTCAATTGTTTATCAAAAAATAACCCTTCATTCCTATGTGTTCTGTGACTGGTACTTGTGTTTCACATTTGCACATTTAGCCAAGAATTTAACTGTGCTTCATACTTGCATTTCATGTTTTGAGCTATGGTACTTTTTACAACAAAGATTCATAAAAATTAAGTATTGTAATAATTGATTCTGGAGTTTGGGAATCCCTACAAAATGTTTGTTTCCACCTCAGTTGTGAAAACACCTACTAGATTTGTATAAAATTATAAATGTGCATGGAATTTATTGAGAATAAATAAACTCTGGTTTTTAGTGTTTTAAATGCATTTCCATAATTAAACCTAACAAACCATTACATGTTTTATAAACCTGTATCTTGTTTCTTTGGGCTAAAAAAGGTTTAAACTTTACTAAACGTTGTAAGTTTTCATATACAGCCACAAAAGGGGCCAACCATAAAGGGGGATGTTTTTGAAACAGTAAATATTATTCTGGAGGTACATTTAGAAAATAGTCACTGTTACTTTGAAAAGTCATGAATGATTCCATATAACAGCTATTCTAACAAAATAAAACCACTTTGATAAAATCATCTAAAATCTTTGTATTTATCATTTGTGTCTTAATAAGCTTAGCTATTAAAAACAGAAAATATGAAGGTAGGCATTTATGAATAAAGAAACTGCAAGATGGAAGCAATATAGCAGAAAATTGAAATCACAAAATCTTTTACAGTATTGAAAAGTAGTACATGGACAAATAAAACAATTCTTTAAAATTTTCCCCCTTTTAAAACAATCATATATGTGAAATAAAGTGACAGGTATGATTTTGTAAAAATATAGAAATGGCGAAGGGGAAATGTTTTTAATCAACTTCAAATAGAAATGCACTGAGAATGGCTTAACTCGCTCTGTGCTTTCATAAATAGGCATTCACTAAGGCAATGCAACTGTATTTAACATGTCTTATTTAGAAAAGTCACAGGTTAAATTATATACTTAAGCACATAATTACAAGAAAAAAAGGAATCGATAAGCAAATTAAAAACCAAACATTTAAAGTACAGAATGTGAGTTCCTAATTCAGGGTTCATCGAAATGTTATTGCTCATAAAACTCTGAACCACTGTAAGGCGGAATCAACTGCTAGATATTAGAAAGAATACTAATAACAAGAAAATGTTGGCTAATATTGGTTTCATCCTTTTTCCTTTACCAGTGATTTTTTTACACACCCGGTGCCTTATTGAGTCAGTGTCATATCCTGTCTACCTGCATGATACATTTATTTTTATTTGGTTCCACGGGATGCAAGACTGACATTCTGATTTCCCAGAGAAGATATGGATTCATAACAAAGGGCTTAAAATTAGGGTGCTTTTCCCCCATCTGTATTGCAATTACAGATGACACTCAGTTTTCAGAACAAAATTGTCTGCACTTTAATTTGATTCTGTAAGATGTTTAGAGGTTGAAATTTAAGTTCACTGATAAAGTAACTTCTTGTGGATGAAACTTCAAAGATGAAGAGATAGATAAAATAGCCAGGGCAATATCAATACAGGGCAGGTACAAATGGCAGAGATATCAGGATGGAGAAGCAAAAGGGACAAGGAGCTCCCTCACATCTCTTACTTGGAATCTCACTCCCTTTTCCTCATGCTGTGTTATGGTGGCTACATTTTCTTATTTTGCTCAGAAAAAAAAAAAATTAATGATACTACCCAGTAGTATCATTAGTAGTGGGGGAGCACATTTTTCTTTTTCTGGTAAGGAAAAGACAGAGAATAGAGGGAAGTGGGAAAAGCAGAGCGGATCAACAATTATGAACTAATTGAATAACCACCTGTTGAACTTCAGACAGGTTAAGGAAGGACAAAATGGAGCATCCAGGTAAGGGGAGGTCCCGCTAGGCTGAGAGCACGGAAACTCCTTCTCACAGTTACCAGAGGGTTGGAGAATGTTGGGAAGGCAGAGGGAGAAGGCAGGAAAGGGAAAATCATCAAAGAATGGCCCTTCTTTGTTTTTTGTTTAGAATCCAACCTTCAGGAGTCTCAGAAATGTGTACTCAGCTTGTCTCTAGGAATACCTCAAACTCAACTGTTAGGACAGGAGAAGAACAACGCCTAAAGACACAATGAGTCCTCTCCCTGGTTTCAATTACTATTTCTTTTTTGCTGCTTCCTCCAATCCCCTTACATTTGCACAGCACTGGGGAGCATTAGGACTGATCATACTCAGAATTTTCTCAGTATTAAAAGCTCACGAGGGCCGGTGAGATGGCTCAGCGGCTTAAGCGCCTGCCCGGCAAGCGCAAGGGCCCGAGTTCGACTCCCGGATCCCACATACGAAAAAGGGGCCGGTGATATCGCTCAGCGGCACGGGCGCCTGCTGGCGCGCGAGGTCCTGAGGTCGACCCCCCGGTACCCACAAAAAAAAAAAAAAAAAAAAAAAAAAAAAGCTCACGAAATGCTTGTAGAACAAGAAAAGGCGATATCATAATTCCCATGCAGGGAATGGAGGGTTAGAAAGTTTGGTTCTCTGACCTTGATCTGTTACCTTTTCCACAAGGTTCCTCTCTTTCCCTAAAAATGAGGATTTCTCAGTTCTGCTCTTGAGCAGATGTTCTTGTATTTCTTTGTTTTCTGCCTTGAAAATCACACTTCTTCCAAGCTCAGTTCTGACTTTCTGTACTATTCATCTGATAGGCAATAATGAATACATTTGACATCTTTATTTGTTTAACTTGTCATATGCTTTGCAGACAAGCAAGGCTTTTTCCTTATAATTTTTACCTTCTTCTGCAATTTGCACACAATGGGTACTTAGTTTAAGAACTATTGTGCATTGTTGTTGTACTTGATAATTATCATTAAATGAGTGTGATCCTTAGGAGATTTAACTACAAATACCCACTAACTTGGATTTGTAACTGCAAAAGTTATCGTATTTCTCATACACTTATGAATGTAGAGAGAAGAAATAGACTGCAGTGGAGATGAAGATGTATTCATATCAGAGACCATTGTTAGGGTAAATTTGAAACCAAAGGAAGAGAAAAGGGAAGAGAGAAAGGAAGGGAGGAAGGAAGGGAGAAAGGAAGGGTGGAACGTAGGAAGGAAGGAAGGAAGGAAAAAGCAAGCTTATTTTAAAATTTCAGAAAATCCTATGAACCTTAGAAACAGCTATTCTTAAGAAGTAGGATTTATACGTCAAATACATTTGGTGCTAAAATTATTGGCCTTCATATTTTGTAAAAATGCAACATGCTGCCTAAAAAGGGAGGAGGTTAATAGCCAAACATCTGCGAGACCAGCTTTCTTTCCACCACTCTTACTATGCTTATTTCAGCGAACATTCTTTTCTTCCCAGAATTCCCTCTATAGTCTACAGTTTTGTTTTTTTTCTGCTACTCATTCTTCACTAAAATTCAGTATAAGAATCATCTCTTCCAAGTTCCCTCTTTTCTCTTTCATAGCTCACAAAATTTTCTCCCTCTACATCCCTACTGCACTGCTGCGTATCATGTTTATTATGTTGTACTTGATTACTTTTGCCTTTTTGTACCATAAAAGTGCAACTTCTCACCCCTGCACTGTTCTGTGCTTTCTCAGAGATTTTATGTCACTCATTCTCTCCCTTCCTGTCTTTTTTCTTTCTTTCTCTCTCCCTTCCATTCCTTTCCCTTCCCTTCCCTTCCTTTCTGGTCTCTTCCTGTGCCCCTCCTACCCCTTCCCCTCCCTTCCCTTCCCCTCCCCTCCCCTTCCCGCCCCTCCTTTCCTCTCCTCTCTTCTCCTCTCCTCTGTCCTCTCCTGTCCTTTCTTCTCTCTCTCTTTTCCTTCCTTCTTTCATTCCTGAGAACTTGGGTCAGTTTAATGATTAGAAGAGGCATTTTACAAATGCAAATGATCTGTGGATTAACTAACATGCAAATGAGTGAACCAAGAAGGAATAACTAGATTTAACAATATTTGCATAGGGAAAAAAATTTTAAAAAACTAGGTTAGAGCGATGAATGTTGTTAATTATCTCAGCACTGACTGGATTCCATTAAAATGAGGAGGCTGGTGTGTGTTAGCATAAAGTGGTAAAGATTGTTTCCTAATTCAATATGCAGATCAGCAAATAAGGAAGGAGACTGCTTAATTTGTGATGAAGTATTGAAAGGAGTATTATTGGATGTCTAAAGATGGTAAAACCTGTTCTATGAACTCACAAACTCTTTGTTTTTTCCAAAATTATCAGTGTTGTGGGAAAAGAGATTTATAAGAGATGACTCCCACTTTTATCTGGGGAGTTAAGTGTGCAAACAAAATAACAATTTTCCATCAAATGCTGAAGTTTGTAACTCTCTCTGAATTAATTTTAAATTGAGAGATACTTGCAAATTACTTTTACTCCAACTACCCACATAACTACAAATTTATGCTTCTGTTGTCAAAGAAAAGTATAAAGATTACAATGAACAGATACAACTGAATGGAGGAGTCATTTCCTTTGCCTTGAGAATGGAAATGGAGGTGAGAGTTAATATTAATCAGCTTTAGTAACATCATTGAGCACTTGTCTCTTAGTGTTCTTGGGTTAGGTCCTGTACCAAATAAATTATGAAGCAATGACCCCCATTTCTTATTAATTTAAATTACAACATGAGACTAAAACGCTTACGTGAAGTCTGTAGAGTTAAACAGTAAACAAATGCAAAAGGCAAAGTACTTACATGGGTAAGTGTGTTCTGGGGAACGAAGATTGACACAGGGAAGGCAGCGTTTGTATTTTCAGTTGGTGAGGTTAACTGGAAATCATTACCTTTCTCCCCATGAGTAAAGGAAAGTTTTATTTGTGGTTTGACACCTATTCCTGCCAGATGTCTAAGTAACTCCATGTGATGCTAGAAAAAGAACTTCCTTCAGAGGAGCTCTGTAGCTTTCAGTGCCCCGTAGTGATCTGTCTGGAGATTGGTGAAAGGAACAAAACTGGACATCTTTCTGAATTCAAGGCAGGGGAGGCTGTCTTCACCCTGGGTATCCTGAAAACCCACAATTTGGCAATTTATCACTCCATAGTCAGCGAAAGAATCTCTTACATTACATAGATGCAGTATTTTAGGATTACGTACATGCAGTTATATCAATTTCATTTCAGGAGCACATGAATGAATCTTTATTCTAGCTTGTATCTTCTTTCTCTTGCTCTGCACCCCCAACACTTGATTGTTCTAGAGCAGGTACTATTTTAATAGATAAAATTAAAAAAAAAATCATCATTGTATCTTGTGGGAATAATGAGTTGGTTTCAGAGTATATATTTAATATTAGTTTAGTGTTACTTTAAAATAAAAAAGACTATCCTAGTTTTAACTTAAAAGGAAAAAACAATGAGAAAGTCTATTTTTAAGCTGTTCTTTAAAGATACCAAATTCTAAAATACCACATTAGTACTTAGTGAATAAATGTTTAGCTCTCTGAGCAACATCGACTCCCTCTGTTAGCTCACACTGAACATACTCTTGTTTTGGTCCAGATTGTGTAAAGAAATCAGTGGCAGACAGGGAATAGATCACATCAAGGGAAATAGATGCAATGACTTTCTACAGATAAAGAGCAATTAAGGATATTAAATTGATTAAAGTACATCAAAGGGAGTCAAAATAGAAGGGATCAAGGAAAAAGTATTCTCAAGGACAAATAATCAGAGAGTGAGTCACAAGGGAGGAGAGTAGGTGGTTCCATGACAGATGAATTTAACATTGCCAAATCTCAGATAAATTTGTATCAAATATTTCCACATAAGTTAAATTTCTGATCTAGATGCCACTCATTTCCCATCATACACACACACACACACACACACACACACACACAGTATTGCTAAGACAACAGGAAGCTAAGATGTCTTTTTAGTCCTACGGAAAGGAAATGTTAGAAATGGGGATAGATCTCATGGAGCTATTGAGACTAGTCTGTATCTAAGCTAAAAAATAGTTGAGTAAATTATAGTTATTTGTATTGATTATAGTTTTATTTTTAGTGTTCTGGCTACATAATATTTTTCCCTATTGGGGTTTTAGGATATGACTTGTCCATTATATAAATGTGTCAAAAAATGGTCAATTATTCAACTTTCATGTGAAGCACTCAACTACCATTAACAGCACATTAGTTGCCATTGCTACTACAGTTATTTGTTGAGAAGATTAACATGGGCTAGAGACTTGATTACATGAACAAGTGTGTATTAACTAAAAGAAGCTATATGAAAAAGAACAATATAAGAAACAAGAGTGATTACTTTGGGTTGGATCCATGTAGACACGGTGTTGCCCAGAAAGGACTTGTTCCAGCCATTGCTCTCCCTAACCAAGAGTTAACTGTTCTACAGCCTCTAGGTTGGGCTTCTGCTCTGTGGAGCCTACATACCACACAGCAGGGACAGATTGTCCCAGAGTTCAGCCATGTATCTTACTGGTGTTAAGGGTGGTTGGATTTTGTCTTTCAGTAAGTGTCAGAGGGAATTCTAGATGCTGGGCTTTGTGGTTAGATGGCCTAGGACATGTCACTGTACTTGGTGGAGAACATTTGTATGGTTCCTCAAAACAGCAAAGTACTGGGCAAACAGCTGATTCTCAGATCTAAACAATATGCTTTAAAAGAATAGTCTCAATGGATTTAGAGTTCTATATTTTTTAAATATTTATATCCTCTGAAGAAACATTTCTCTGTACCAAAGATATCATAGATATTGTCAATGTACAGATTAGTGATAAAAGTGCCTCTCAATGACTTCAGTGGAGTCATGGTTTAATCTCATCATAATCTTTTTTTTTCCATTTTGCTCTAAAACATAGCCTTGGATCTCCCAAAACTGCCTGTCTGCAAATATTTAGCAAACACTTTGGGGTTGTCAACTGAGAGTCATCTCTCAATTCTTCCCCGCTTGTGCTTTAAATTTTGCACAAATTACTTAATTTAACTATTCTGAGGTGACTATTTTCTCCAACTCACTCCTGAAGAAATTCAATCTTTAGAATACATATCTAATGAAACAAAGAGCTAAGATACAAACTGAGCTCTATCTTATGCTAGGATTAAAGTGAGCAGAGTCCCTGCACTAGAATGGATGATGGTATAAAAAGAGAACAGTCATGGTGCCAACAAGGTAGCAAAAGCAACAAAGAAGGGACATTAACAGCATCTTTCTGGTCCTTTATATTTTATCTAGGCTATGGGAGTAGGACAGTGCCAAACCAATCAATGGACCAATTTAATAATCACACACCCTTAATCACACACCATTGCACCATGAATCAATCACACACTCTAGATGCAGCCACCTCTGAAAAAGTTCCACCAATGACCACAGGAGGCTTGGGGGGAGGGATATCTAAACACAAGCCATAACAGTTGCTCTTGCATTCTTGCATAAATATTTTCTTGTTTTTAATTTGAAGTAGCTGGCACACTGTCCTATTTCTCCATTCTCTGCCATCCTCAATCATACAAGGCACTTTCTCTGTTCTGCTCCATGTACCTTTATAATTATTTTGAAAGGTTTCATCACTATTTTTTTGATAAATGATTTTCCATAAAAATTTATTCTGAAGAGTTAAGGGTATCATTTTCTTTATTAACATTAATTGAAAATATAGGTTTTTAGGAAATGGAGAAGAGGTCAGAGAATTAAGAATGAGAGAGATGGAAGAGAAAGAAAGCAGAAGTCTGAACCAGATGTTACTAAATTCCAAATATCAAATGGCATATTTAGAATGGAAGAGTGTCAGAAAACAATACACCATGCTGAACACCTCACAACCATTTGTGAATATCATTTAATTGTATTATTATCATTACTATTACTTCCACTATTTTCTACTACTGCTTTTGTAATTTTATAATTATTAATGCAGGTACCTAGCATGGTAATACTGTGGTAAATTCTATAAGATATTCTTTGATTAATGACCAAGTTCCTGTCAAGTGATTAGGTTGTTAATGAATTGATCACTAAATGAAGAATTGTATACAGTATGTACATTACAATATTCAGAACAAAGAAATGGTCAAAGGAAACTCCAACTTAATGTCTTTGCTTTTATTCGTGTAACTCTTACATGCAGAACTGTAATATAAAAAGAAAGCATAAAACTAAGTACTGTACTATACAGTATAACCAGAAAAAATTACAGTACTGTATAAACAGGTGTACTGTAAAACAGAAGACACTGAGGCTCTATAAACAAGATGTACAGAAATCTACAAAAAATAAATAAATAAATAAAAATGGGTTGTAACTCCGAGTGGTGGGTCTAAGTCTGAAGAGTAATTAAACAGGTAGGTCATTAAACAGGGAACATCTGTATTTGTTTTCTCACTTAATATTCTTTATGAATATATACTATCTCTATCTTAAAGCAGAAGTTGTTAAAGTCACAAAAGCAGGATATCAAGCTGGGACTTAATCCAGATTTGCTGAACTTAAATGTGTATATTGTTTCCAATATGCCAGAAAATTTGAGTGACTTACTTTTATTCCAGCCTTTATTCTGAACTCGTCTGTATTTTGAAATCATCTTTATTCTGTGTATGTGTTAGAAACACTCTATCCCATGTATATATTCACATAACAAATTAATAATGAAAGAAGCATGAGATTTAGAGTTGTAAAACTGGAGAAATTAATAAAATTCTTTTTAGCGTCAGCTCCCACACGTATACAAAGGACCAAAAACATTTTCTCTGCTGACAGAGGGATTGTGAAGGATAAATGAGAGTAGTTTTTAATTGGGCAGAGCTTACACAATGTGCTGTATCAGTTGTTTACTTAAAACTAATGCTGTATTTAAAAAATGTATTTATTGAATTTTAGCCATTAGTGAATAAGTGAGGACGGTATCATAGGTCACAAGGTGCCATTCCTGATACTTGGAATCAGAACAAGTAGCCTTGTGCTTCTTCTAGGTAGCATAAGCAGAAAATTTACACAGGCGGAAGAGAATGCTGTGAGCCAGGACGGTAGCGATTGTTTCGTAGGGCTCCATCTCCCAGCTGAGGAGGAGGCCAACTCTAGGTGTGGCCCTCTCCATGGTGTGTGGCTAGGTGTCCTGATAGTCAGCAAGCTATGCTCTACTGCTTTAACTGAGAAGCCTGGTATGACAGATCCTAGCACACAGCTATCTAACTGTTGAGAGGCCAAGGGCTGCAGCCTTACTTTTAGAGTCACTGAGAGGGGGTTCTCTCAACTCCAATAAATTAGAACTGGCTTTCAGAAGCATAGATATGTCAGGACTCACCGTTTGGGGTGTCTTTCCAGTAGACGGATCTTGACTTTGTACATAAAACATTTATGACTAACTCATTTTATTTGATAAAGAACATTTAGAACCATCCACAGGATTTTCATGTAGTGTTTTTGTTATGTCGATTTACTCTTCTTGTGAAAACTGGCAACATTACAGGTACTATGTATGTTAGGGACTCCAAGAGTGGATAATGGAATAAGCAGCAGTAAAACAAGTGCAAGGAAAACTGTCAAAAAGAAAGGTGATTATGAAAACACATGAGACAGGTCAGTGTGAAGACAAGATTCCATTGCATATTTCACTAAATTGTCATACTACTTTTAGGGTTACCATAATGTCAGGCTCAATAATAATCTAAGAATGCAATCATGGACCAACAGAGGATACTTAGCAAAGAAAATTCCAGAAGGTCCCAGTATTTGACTCAGGATCAAAATAGTGAAAGAAAGCAACCATAATAATAAACACTAGGAAAAACAGTAATAAATACTAAATATTGGAATTTTTTAGTTTAGTTTCCTCACCTGCTCACATCTCAAACACAATGTCCACTAGAACCTCCTTGAGAGTAGAATCTATTTCATATGTATCTTTGTATCCAGGATGATCTATACACTCCTTATATCACCAACTAAGTGAAAAAATCCAGCAAACATCCTCAGAGTGCCTTGTAACTCCTTCCACTGTTTTTCGTGGTGGCATTTGACCCTTGTTTATATGGTTATTGAATATGGGCAATGTCTGTTAGATTGCAAGAGTCATCATATTAGAGAATTCCATCTATTCTTTTATATTACTGTGTCCATGGTGCCTAACACGACCGATAGTATATCATAGATTTTCAATTACTATTTGTTCAATGAGTTATGTGTGAATGAATAAATTCACAAATTACTTTTAGTCATTCAAGAGTTTGTTGAAATGAATTGGAAAAAAATTGTAGCAAATCCTTCCTGTTTAATATTGTTATTTAATAGCTATCTTTACTTGTCATTTCATGGAACTATGCACCACATGGAAGAATTGCCCATATCAATGCATTAAGCAATGACAACATTTTATACACAAGTAACATGAAATATTTGCTATTGCCCTAAAACAATTCTAGAAGATACCATACACCGGAAGCACCACTACATCTCTATCCGCAGTCATCTCTCCTCCTTCAAACAAGACAATGGTGAAATTGGGGAGGTAATGAGTTTCAGTTTTTAAAGACTAGTCATTGAGGGTGTCCATGAACACAGTCCTGGCCAATGCAACATGGGCAGAAGTACATGGGAAGGCTACCCCTCCTGAAATAGAAAAGCTAAGCTTGCTTAAAAGAAATATCTCCAGTCAGTTGCTCTTATTCTTTTGTCTGCATGGATGTTGGCCCTTTGTCTTGGAAATGCAATAGCCATTTTACAGCCATGAAGTGTGGCACCATGAAGACAGGACATCATGATACGGAAGTCCGAGGAGGGCAGCAGAAGGATCCAGTTGCTGGATGGCACTGATGGACCCCTGAACAAGCTTCTGGCTCCTGCTCCTACACTGTTTGGGTCACGACGTAATTCTTTCTCCTTATACTCACATTTTTTAACATTGTGTAGCCAAATAAATGACTATTATGATAGACTTATTAGAATTTTATGTAAAAATGTTACATTATAAGCAATTCCATTCACTGACATACTAAAATAACACAAATAATACTTTTCATTTTAAAGACATTCAGATTATGAAAAATAAACCTTCACAGCGCTTTTAAAAATTTTCATGTAGTTTTAAAACTTGTTCATATCTGTTAAAATTATTTCCTTTCCAATTTCTATTCAGAGTACTTATTCAAGTAAAATTTTTCAGGTAATGAATAAATCTTCCACTTTTTATATTCCTTACCTGAAGTCTCCAGAAATGCATGAATTACACATTAAATATATTAAACAGGCAGGCACTGACACATTTATTAGAGGGTTGATATCTATAGCTAGCTGCACTATATCCTACAGATGTGAAAGTTACCATTGCAAAAGAAATATCTTCACAGTTATAAGTCTATAAATCTCTTATGGTGACTATTGTTTTCCATCAATAACTTTCACTTATATGGAGAAACTTTAGACTCTCAAGATAACCAAATCAGGATCAGAAATGAAAAGAAAAACATAAACACTACTCTTATCAGAAAACAGGATAAGGACAGCTACAAAATGCACAATCAGATTAGTAGTATTTTCTAGGAAATAAATGAGAATGCCTATAAAACAATGGAAACTTACAGCAATCTCTCTAGTGCCCATCTCATTTCTCAGCCATCTTGACCCAATCAGAGTCCTTGTTCTTCTCTCTCATGCAGTTAAATCACCACAGTCCCATCTCAGATGTAACTCTGTTCTCCAGAGCTTCAAATGTGCACAGATGAAGCATAGCATTAGAAGCCATGGAAACGATAGTGTACTTGGCTTAGTAATACCAGTGGAGAAGGGGGGGCACAATACTATGAACTTGGTGTCTCATGTCTTATGGGAACATCACTCTGGTCCCCGACTTCCTCTTTTTCTGAGTTCTTCTTTTTAATCTTTTAAATGTTTGCCTCAGTCCAGTCTGTGTCTAGTTCCTGTCCTCCTAGGATTCACCTTTTCATTAATGAGGATCCTGGTAAGTTATGGTCACTCGTTCAAAGTCTCCCTACTTTGTTCTCCATGCTTCATAACTGTGACCCCTAATCTTCATGAACACTCCCCACTGATAGTCTCCTGTTCACTCATATGTAACACACTACAGCAAACTTTGCAACTTACACCAACAAGCATGTGTTGCCCCACAGTTTCAGTGGGACCAGGGCCCTGAGCACACCTTAGCCGAGCCCATTCTTCAAAGTCTCACAAGAACCCCACTAAGGTGTCAGTCAGACTGAGGATTATCATGTATATTAGGGTTGTTAGCAATCCCGGGTTCCTTACACTTGTAGACTGAGGCCTTCAGTCCCATGGACCTTCACAGCATGGCTGTCTGCTTCTGCAGGGACTGAAGGAGACAGCTACTCTATGCAGGAGGAATACATCACTCTTCTAAAGATTTTCTCCTGAATATGTCAGGCCCAGCTTGGAGCATCTTTCTTTGGTAGAATTCCAAAGCAACTAATATGGGACTGAAATCCCCTTATTTTTGCCTTATGGTGTAATCTGCTTACAGAGATGTGGCCACCTCCCCATAGGCACAAAAGAAGGAGATTATATGGGGTGTTCATCCTCTACTTGCAGAAGCATTTTAGGATGTTGTCTACCTTCTGGACAACAAGATGCACATTTCCCCACATGTAAAATACATTGGTCCCATCTGCTGTCTCCCATTGTAGCAACAACTCAGGAATTTGGGGATAATCTGCAAAGCGCAGCTCCTCAGATTCAACTGCCCTCCATTTGTGACATGAAAGAAGCAAGTTTTCTGTCTGTCAGATAGCAGTATTACTCTTTTCAATGTACAAGAATTTGAGACGCAAAGAAAGCTGAGTATCTCAACTCAGGACCGATAGCAGATTTGCTAAACTCTGGGATTCTATTCCTTTCAAGGTTCCCCAAACACAGAGCCTTTTCTCAGGTCATTTCTTATGTGTGATCATTGCTCCTCTTCACAAACACTCAAGGACAGAACAAGATAATGGCTAAAAAGGATGCAAATGGCTCATTATTGGTTTTGATTTATTAAAATTCTTTGAATGGGACCATAGCTAAAAGTATTTTTAAAAGGTTTTTTTTATCTTTTATTTTGCTATTTATTTATATTTTGGGCTTTTCATATAAAATAAACCATTCATATTTCGGTCCGTGCATCTAATTTATTACAATTAACATCATCTCAAGGTGCATCTATTTTCCTACAAATGATTCAAGTTTATCTTTTTTATTGCAGAGTAGTACTCCTTTGTGTATAAATAGTACATTTTCTTTATCCATTCATCTGTTGATGCTTCCAGTATTTAGCTATTATGAATTATGCTGCTATAAACATGGGTATGCATGTATATCACTGTAAAATGATACGATACTAGAAGTAGTGAGGTAGATGTTTCTCATATAGGAAGGGGATCAAGGGAAGGAAGGGGGATGGAAGGAAAAGAAAACAGATGGAAAAAAGGAATTTGGATGTGTTATGTACATGTACCAACTCCACACAAGGAATGTAGACATTATGTACTGCAAACTTGGACTAATAAAAAATGACATCAGAAAAGTTTTTTAATATTTTAATTTTTTATTAGTATTTATTTGTGACACATAACAAATATATTCATCTTGGGAAATTGGTAGATAAATATATTGCATTTTAATCATTTTTACTTACCCTTCCCTTCCAATAGATACCCTTCCCAGTTCCTCTAAGTCTGCCTCCCTGCTTCCTACCATCTATCTTTAATTTGGCTCTTTAAATTATTCATTCTTTGGGTTTCCCACATAAGAGAAACACTGTCATATTTATCATTCTATGTCTGACTTATTTTGCTAGGCATTTCGGTCTCAAGATCCATCCATTTTCCTAAAAATGACTCATATTTATCCTTTCTGGCTAAGTAGTACTCCATCGAATACATATACATATATATATATATATTCTTTTCTTTATCCTTTCATCTCTTGATGGGCATATAGGCCACTTCCAAGATGTTACTATTATGAATTGTGTTGCCATAAATGAAACATGCGTATGCATGTATCATTGTAATATGATGTCTTTTTTGAGGAGAGTATTTTGAAATGATGTAATGATTATTTTCACTCCTTTCAAAAATCTTAGTTTTTTTGGGCCGGTGAGATGGCTCAGCGGCTTAAGCGCCTGCCCGGCAAGCGCAAGGGCCCGGGTTCGACTCCCGGATCCCACATACGAAAAAGGGGCCGGTGATATCGCTCAGCGGCACGGGCGCCTGCTGGCGCGCGAGGTCCTGAGGTCGACCCCCCGGTACCCACAAAAAAAAAAAAAAAAAATCTTAGTTTTTAACCTGTACAATTCTTAATGTAAATCCACTTACTTGAATCCAAATGCTACCACTAGATGCTTCATTAACTTCACATTAGGTTAATAAAGAATATGTCTTAAATTATATCTTAAACTATATCTCTGATCATGCAGTAAATTTAATGGGACTATTAGAAGAAGGGTTCAGATTCACTGTTGCTAATTTAGACAGACATGTGATCATTAGCATTGTTATGTCTGGCCATTCAGCCCCAGGTGTTGATGTATATGTGAAAAAAGAAAACCCAGACACGGACTCTGCATCATTTCACTGCCTCTCACTGAAAATGGGACAGCAAAAGTCGCATTAAATTAGTGAAGAACCTACAAAGGGAAGAACGTCACATAATACTGAAGTCACTGGTTTTAAATTGCCATTTTCTGAGATATTTATATTTGGCAAGGCAGTATGCAGCTTGTCTAAATAAAATTCTTACTTCAAAACACAAAATATAGATTACAGTCCATCCATTTTTTTATTTCATCTTATGTTTTCCTGTTTTACACATAAGGTGTGAGGTTCTTTGCACATAAAGTGATGAGAGATTTTCTTTCAGTCAAAATTTTAAAACTATGGACTAGTCATTCACCGAGTGAGTCTATGTGTTCTGGAAAAATTAATCATGAAATAATATGAATGCCTAAATAAAATGCATTCTAATGAATAAGAGTAAATCTGCTGCCAATTTATTCACTGATGTGTGGGGAAATCTGTTAGAAAATTTTCTTATTAGTTCTAACTACTTGAATCCCAGTTTGCTTTTAAGAGTACATCTGTGTGGCACATGCCTGTAACTGCAGCACTTTGGAAGGCTGAGACAGGATTGGAAATTTAAGCCCAGCTGGAGCGATATCATGAGACCCTATTTCAAAGTAAAAATTTAAAAAAATGACTGCGGATATAGTTCAGTGTGAAGGTCCTGGGTTCAATCCCCAGTACTGGGGGGAAAAAATGAATACACCTGAAAAGAGGGAGAGAAAGAGAGAAAGAGAATATATCTGGGGGGAGGGGGACAGGAGAGAGACTGACAGAAAATGCTACAAAGTGCCTTAAACCTAATTAATATTTCTTCCTAAAGCTTTTGGTTTGTAACTCACATTTCTAATTTCCTACAATATGATCACATTTAATCATCCATTCTAACCTTATTTCATGCCTTTTTCCATGAATTTGAAATTCCAAAATTACTGTCATTCGTTTTTCTCTTCTAGGAAAATGACCTACACAGAGTGGGAAGCAATAACAGATGTGTTTTGATAACACTGCTGTGTCAAAATAATACTGTGACTTTGTAAATGCCTTTTCTTTAGAGCCAGGGCTTATAGCCTGTTTTCTGACTGACAAAAATACTGTCCATATGCAGTTCCATTAGACGGAGCAAGAAAATAAAAATTCATGTTTCCAAAGAAGAGATCCTGGATCAGATGATAAAGCCCTTTAGGAAAGAAACTATGTCTCTTTAACCTAGTACAGAAAATATTTGGTGTGCTTTGTAAACAAATAATTTAGATGATGGATGAGGCTGCTCTGTTAGGAATTTGTGCCATTAGATGACACAGCCGCAGTAGGGCAAGAGGTGACGCTTGTCTGCCGTTGCTCGGTTCTGGAAAAATACTGGTTTCTCTGCTAGTAGCAAGGGTAACAAACACATAGTGAATGATTATGAACTTCATACTTACTATTTTTCTTTATTGCCGTGATGAAAAAGGCTCATTTTTGATATTGTTGTTGTTAGTATTTTTACCCAGACATTAATATGTAACTATCATCTCCACATCCCTTTCATAATAGAAACTGGGCAGTTTATGAGTACGATCAAGAGATGAAAACTTTCTAGATATTCAAGCAGTGAAAATCATTCCGTAGACTTGTCATTTCAACAGATTTACCTGAAAATACCTGCAGATTGGTTTCCACTGCCTAGTTAGTTCCCTAATTAGCAGGATTCTCCTGCAGGCGAACACCTGCAGAATCTTACCTGCTGTCCCAGGTGAGGGAGAGAAACGTCAGGTCCTGGGCTGCAAGACCCTCAGTCTCCAGGGAGTTTTTGTTTTCACAGTTCCATATGCAGATTGGTTATGCACTGAAAGTGAAAAACGAGATCAAGTATTCTCATATTTCTTTCTGGAAAGTCAAAGTAAACTCAAAGGCACTGCCAAAAGATCATTTAAAATATTAATAAAAAATCAGCCAGAGATTTGAGGAAATGAATAGATTTTTCCCATTCAAGTTTATCAGTAAGTTGTCCTTAAAAACATTTTTTTCCCTAGATGGGTACCTCAGTGATGATAGCCATGTATAATTCATAAAGGAAAATAGATTTAAATAAGCCTGCTCAGTAGTTCAGGGTGTGAAAATTCAACAAGCTAGTTTCTTTTTCACTGTGCCTGGAGCCACTTTTCTTCCTCCAGGCTCCCGCATTCCACATTGTATTTACTTTTTGTATTTTGGATCATAATATAATTTGTTTCCAAATGTATATTTAAAGAAGGCAGCTCTGAAGGATGCAAGAACAGCTCCATAAATGAAAAAGTAGGATGGTATTTTCATGTAAATCACATTTGATAAATATTTAAATTACTTTCTTTTGCAGAATAATAGTGTGTGAATACACTTTACACTTAAGCTACGAATTATGCTGAAGGAGTTTTTCTTGTCCTGTTATTGTTCATAACAATGTATATTAAATTTTCTCTGTTCTTACATAATTCTTCAAGACATTTTGCTGAGTAAGGTCTTGAAAGGCAAGAGATAATCCACCTGAACTTGATAAGGGTGTCATTGCTCTCAACAACTCAATGATCTTTTATCCACCCCAAAATTTTAAAATTTGATACAGAGTGAATATCAAAGTCACATTTTATTTGGAAGACTGATTATGGTGTAGTATATGACTCACAAAAAAATACAGCCTGATCCCATTATTCTGATCCTGCTAATTTGGATTTTGACTTTCAAAAAAGCTGAATTTACATTAGGGGAAAGAACAATTATGATCAAAAAATGAAGGGCACTTTTAATGCAAGGAAAATGCAATCAAGACAAAACTAAAACTACCATTTATTATGTGCTTGCTACTTGTTAGAAATTGTGATAAGTTTAAGATAGTTCTGTTAATGTTCACATGTTTATGGGAGAAGTCATACAATACAAAATTTTCAGGTGACTTTTCCGTGGTCACACATTTAAAAGTAGCACTTAATTCAAACCCAGACCTGTCTGACCATGTGTGTTTTAACTTAAAAATCTTCTGCACGGAGAAGGAAACAATCCACAGAATGCAGAGACAGCTTATAGAATAGGAAAAAAATTTCTGCCAGGCATTCCTCAGACAGAAGAGTCATATTTAGAATACATAAAAAACTAAAATTAATCAGCCGCCCCAATAAAAAAAAAACAACCAAAAAGGGGTAAGAGAAATGAGTAGACACTTCACAGAAGAAGTACAAATGGCCAATAAACACATGAAGCAATGCTCAAAAATGCTGTCCTTTAGAGGAATACAGCTTAAAAACAACAGTAAGATTTCATTTTATTCCAGAAAGCATGTCATTCTTCAAGAAATCAAATGATAACAAATGTAGTATATCCTTGGTGAGAAAAGAATCCTTCTACATTGTTGGTGGGAACATAAACTAGTATAATTCGTTATGAAAATCAATATGGAGAATTTTTTAAAAAATAGAAATTCCACTTGAAATAGCTATTCTCCTTCTGGGTGTCTTCCCAAAAGAGCTAAAGCCATCATATTACAGTGATACATTCATACCAATATTTATAGCAGCACAATTTATAATAACTAAATCCTAGAAGCAACCTATATGTCAACACACAAATGGATAAAGAAAATGGGGTTTCTATACGTAATAGAATACTACTCATCTGTGAAGAAGGATAAATTTGAGACATTTGTGGGAAAATTAATCCATCTTGAAAACATAGTGTTAAATAAAAAAATCAGACATACAAACTTAAATGCCATATGGTTTCTCTCATTTTAGTAATGCAAAATACAAATAAAGAGCAAAATATTGATAAAAGGAATTAGGGAGGTAGATCTTTTGCAAATGAGGATGTAGTCCAAGGGAGCAAGGGTGAAGGAAAAGGGGGAGGGAAAATGGATATAAAAAGTTTTAAGATGTATTATGTCCACATACCAAATACTCATAATGAGTATAGTCATTATATGTTACAAATATCAAGTAAGAAACAAATAACAATAATAATGAAAATGGGGAAAGGGGATTTAGAAACTGAAGGAGGGAGAGGGTTGGAAAAGGGAAGGGGATTAAAAAGAATCAAGATATGTCAAGTACATGTACCTACTCCATAAGAAGAATGTAAACTTTATGTACTGTAAACATATACTACTAAAATTAAACATTACGATGCATTACAAAGATAACAAGAGGTAAGGAAATGGAAACATCATCTAAGGAGCTTTCAAAGTGCATGAAAATGAACAAATAAGTCTCATGTTTTATGCCACTAAAAATTATTTTAATATGATTTTAGTTCTGTTTCGAACAATCGAGTTTCCTAAGGAAAAAAGACCTTTGTGTCTGTACCAGTATGTTAATTGATGCAGGTCTATTTTGAATTCTTACTTTTCATAATGTAAATTTACACTTATACCTATGATAACATAATCATTTTAATTTTTACTTTTCCCTGTTATACTTAATTAGCAAGTTCTAATTAGTATATTGAACCTGTATCTCTAAAAATAATTTATGAAGCAGAATTTCAATTAGCAAATGTCATGGACCATTATCCTGAAATAATAAAATTCTGCATCATGTACGAAAAAAATAAACAGAATAATTTTATTTTAGCTTGTATGACTATTACTTCCTATCTGCAAGTTTTAGGAAAAAATTTATGCTTGAGCAATAAAGGAAATATATTTAATGTGATAGATTTTTATGCAAAAGAACCCATTATTCAACTTTAGAAGTAGTTGTTTTCAAATTACATCATTTTTAAAAATAAATAAATAAACTTCCAAAACTTAGGTTGATTTCTTTCACACTGATTGAGACATTATGATTTGGACCAAAACGTTCCATTAACAAAACCATGATTTTCCCAATCTATGTCATCCTTCTTTAATACAAAACTTATAAATTGAACGATCACTGGGTGCAGTGGGGCACAATTATAATACCATCACTCTGAGGAGATAAGGTACGGGGATCACGAGTTCAAGGCCAGCCTGGGCAATTTAGAAACTTAGGAGAACCTGTCTCAGAATGAAAGGAAATGTTTAAAGGCTGAGAGTATAGCTCAAGGTGAAAGCTCTGAGTTCAATTCCCAGTACCAAAATAAAGAAATTAATTAATTAATAAAAGAATTATCACTTATGGTATCTAATTATCATATTTTAAAAATATCAATATATTATATCTCAATACATGGAGACACTTGTTAAATGATTGTGCCCTTCTGTATATATATTTTTATCTTCATTTTCTTTTTTTAATTTCTGTGCAATGATGCAAGAGGATCCCTCTATATAATTTTGAGTTTTGAGTAGTGAACATTCTGTTAAATTATTCATGTGCTTCATTTGATATTGTTTAATCTTTAAAAAGTGTTCAAGTGCAATTATCAGATTAAAGAAGAAATTAAAATGTATTAATTGGAGATCACTTTTATTATTTTTTTGTTGACTTTTGTTGTTTCTGGGATTTGGAACTTGATTCGAATTTTTTTTTGAGAAGTTTTTATTAAATTTTTATGTTTATTGGTTACATTCCTTGTGGCGAGTTGGTACAGGTACATAACACAATTTAATTCTTTTTCATCCCCTTTACCTCCCTCCCTCCCCTCCCCCTTCCTTCATCTCTTGGTCCCCTTTCTTTTTGCAAAAAACAAACCAAAAAAAAACACTCCCTATTTCATATTACCTATCTTTTATTTTGCTTTTTATATTTTGGGTTTCTCAACCATCAGGTTCTCGGGAAAGTAAACTATAAGATGAAAACTAACAAACAGGAAGTTCATTAGGAAGTTCTTGAGAATAGCGTGAGCACAAGGGGAAGAAGCAAAATTTGAGAAAGAAACTTGGTGTGACATAGTCACTACGAAGGCCTCAGCCACCAGGAAGCTTCCAAGCTGGGTGCCTTGAAAGTGGTCCCCTGGAGGCTCAAGAGCCTGGGTCTTTATATCCTCACCAACCTGTCACCCGGGACGGTGTCTCGCTGGAGCAGAGGTTCCCCAGCGAGGGGAGCCCTAGGCAGGACTAGTAGCTGAGCACCAGTCAGCCCAGCAATTGGGATGCTAAATTCTTCATTAATGAAGGGGAAACTCTGCAGGCACAGAGTACCAATGAGGTGTAGGTTTGTCTATGTAAACTGAATTCCAAGATAGGAGTAGATACTAGTGCCCATGTAGCCTTAACTTAGCCAGAAATGCTTTAGAACCATGTGTCTTCTGAAAGAACAAACAGAGTGGAAGAGGTGGTCTTCAAAAATGACAATGGAATGAAATCCTTGGATAAGCATGTTTTACTTAGATATCATTGTTAGATTAAAACCACTGAGCTGAGCTTGGTGGCAATCACCTGTAATCCCAGCAATCGGGAGGCTGAGGCAGGAAGATGAGGTGGGAGGACGGTGGCAAGTTTGAGGACAGCCTGGGTTACATAGTTCAAGGCAGCCTCTACCGCATAGTGAAACTTTGTCTCTAAATAAATAAATTAATTAATTAAAAAATAAGTGCACCAAGAAAATGATTTTTTCAGAAAATAAACTTATACTTTTTAACATTAACAGGACCTAAATTACCAAAGGAACTCATTTCCCATTTCTGTTTCAAATTTTTGTAGTTTTTGCTTTTGTCTAGTGCTTTTATAGGAGAAAGTTTTTGCTTAACAAAAACTGTGCTTTTACTTTTAACAAATTTGTTAACTTTCTAGCTGACAACATTTTGAGGATGAGACACGAGAAACTAAATAATATTATTATTATTTTTTTTTTTTTTGTGGGTACCGGGGGGTCAACCTCAGGACCTCGAGCGCCAGCAGGCACCAGTGCCGCTGAGCGATATCACCGGCCCCTTTTTCGTATGTGGGTTCCGGGAGTCGAACTCGGGCCCTCGCGCTTGCCGGGCAGGCGCTTAAGCCGCTGAGCCATCTCACTGGCCCACTAAATAATATTATGGCAAAGGTCCCAAATAATAGTAACGTAAATAAAATAAGATTTTCTTTCTTTTTTCTCTAACATGCAAATTTGATGTAATGATGCGACTCTGTTTCTCTAAGATTCTTGAGATGCCAGGTTTCTTTCTTCTTCCGGTATCTACGTGATATTTAATGTATATGGTGCATGTGCTTCATTACCAAGTCGGCCGGCCCTCTAGCCACCATGATGAGGAAGAGAGAAGTAAAAGGCATTTGCTTTCCTTCGATGCCCTGATCTGGAAGTGTAACATTCCTCTTCCTTGTAAATCCTATCACCCAGAACTGAGCCACATGCCCCCATCTAACTCAAGAAAGTCTGGGAAATGTGTTTAACTGGGTACCTTGTGCCTGGAAAGCATTTTCACTATAAAGGAAAAGGTAAATGCGTATTTAACTCTCTGCTCTATATGTTCCAATAATGAAAAAGAAAATTCCAATTTTGGGAATGAACACAGTGAGATTTCTAATGTGGTGGTGCTAACATAACGGGTTCTGAACAAAATCCACTGATGCCATTTAAAAACAAATTGGCTTAAGATTAGTGGAGGAACCAGTCTACTGGCTGTCTGATGAAAAGGGTCCCTTATTACCCTGCTTGCAGTTCCCAGTTGTATCTCCCACACCACCTAGTATTCGGCTTCGGTCTTTTGGCTAAGGGCAGGGTGGGAACCTGGACAACTAGGGTTTCCAACCTAGGCGCTCTCAGCGGGCTGCAGTACTGCGCGCAGCTAGCTGAGCGCTCCATTCGCTTGAGGGCAGCCTTCTCAGATACCCAGTAGAGGCCCGCCAGTGTGCTACTGCTTCCGAAAGAGTCTAACTGAGTCGTGCGCAGGCACCTCTCCATGAATGGCTCCTCTGAGGAGGCAGGTGCCCTGTGGTCCCTGCTAGAATGGCCCCTTAGTGAACTCCATCCACTGGGTCATTGCCCTACTCTCTCCAATGAGGTCTGGGGAGTCAGGTTCTTCTCCCAGATTTGTTCCGCAGTTTAAGGGGTGGAATACGCTGCTTTATGTTTTTTAGAGTTACTGTCTTAGTATCCATAATTGTGGACTCCAATTCTCTGTTATAATTAATAGATTTATATTTTATAAATTCTTTATGGAATTTGCTAGAGCAATTCCGTAATCGTTTTCCGACTGTACCCTATCTGAAACAATTAGGAAAATCAGCCACACTAAGATGCTCAATGGGGCCGGTAAGATAGCTCAGCAGCATAAGCGCTTGCCTGGCAAGCACGAGGTCCTGAGTTTGACTCCGGGTACCCACATACAAAAAAAGGGCCGGTGATATCGCTCAGTGGCATGGGCGCCTGCAGGCGCGCGAAGTCCTGAGCTCGATCCCAGTACCCACAAAAAAAAAAAAAAAAAAAAAAGATGCTCAGAATAGTTTCATGATTTTTTTTTTTTTTTAGTGAAATGGAGCCATTTATGACATCGTCCTGCATCATTTTTTGAGACCTAGTGCTAATATTAAAGTTCAGCTATCTTGAGGATTTGGCTGGAATCAATGTTATGCAAATCAAATAAAACAACAGTTAACCGCTTGCGGGTTAAACCTTTGCATGTTTGAAAGTATGGAGAATTCATGGGAATAAAATTAGTGTGGGTGTTTCAAATAATCCAGTCAGTATTAATGCTTTGATGTGTTCATTCTTTATCAACATCAGATAAAAAGCAAGCCTTTAGAGTTCCTCCAAAAATTGTGTTTTTTCTCCTACACTTCCTACTATATGGTTTTAGGAAGGAATATTCATATTACATATGAGAGAAATGTTTCATTTTGATAAGACATTACTCTGTTTTTCTGGATGACTAATAGGGACATATTGGTTGTAATGGGCTTGTTAGCTGCTCTGTATCCCATACTCAGAATCTTCAAAATTATAGCTTGGAAATCAAATTAAATATAAGGCAGAATTTTGCTTAACTGTGCTTTTAAGTGGAACATAGCACCAAGAAATATTATGACATGAATTTTTTTTCAAACTAGCATTTGACATAAGAGAACAGGGACAGAGATATCAGGTTTTGGATGTCAGATGTATTTTTCAGGGAAAGTATTGCATCTATTCAGTTACCATCTTTCTTAGCATTCAAAAAATTAGCAATATCACTACTCATACTTTATAACAGGTTTTAAAATACAAATATTTCAAATTTTTTAAACTATAAATAATCCACTTTGGTTTTTCCAGCAACATTTGTGGTTTTTCTTTTTTGTCACAGTTAAATTTTTTACTTCAATTAAATTTTATACCTTTTAAACACTATCATAAATGTGATTTTGGAAATCTTTTAACTGTGTTGCAATAACTGCTAAAAAGTAAAGAATGACAAAATAGTTCACTTTCAACAATGTCTGTTTTCATAATGGATCACATGCATTTTCATTCTAATTTTCCTATATTTTGGGTCAATTGTCCTTTGAAGTTTTGAACAATTTTCTTTACTATTTCTATTTAGATTAAGCTTGCTATTAGAAAACACTGTTCTATTTCAGGAAAATCTTCACTAGTTTTCATCAGAAATGTACATAGGTAGCCAAGGTGTATATTCAATGGATTCCAGTGATAGAGCGTAGTAGTACACGGAGTCAAAGGGGTAAGAATGTAAGAATATTCATAATTTTATTTTTCCATTATGAATTTGTACTATATTTAAGAATGCATACCTATTGCCTGAGTATAAATTTTTACTACATGTGACGTTATTACATGTGTGATATTTTGAATCTTCTCCTTTAGTCATTAGTGAACTAGCTCTTCAAGTTATTTCTGTTGCGTGTATTTCACTTTAGTCCTTGAACTTGATATGAGATGCGGGTGCACAAAAGATAAGATCTGGGGATGATACTCTTAAGTGAAATAAATCAGACACACGTGTGTAAATACTGCATTATTTCTCTGGTGTGAGAAACCGAAAGGGTAAATAAGGACCAAAATGTATAATAGGTACTGTGAAATAGGAACAGAATATTCATATGGGGAGGGGAACAAAGGAGGGGGAGGGGGGAAGGAAAGAAAGGAAAAGGAAAGAAAATGAGAAAAGAAGGGAAACATGGAGACGAAGCTTTTGTAAATGGGGAGGGGAAGAGGGGTTGAAGGGAGGGTAGGGGCATGGGAAAGAAAAAGAAACAGGTTATATCAGGTACAGGTACAAGTTCTCTATGATGAATGTGATCATTGTGTATATCTAAAATGTACCAATAAAATCTGATTGAAAAAAGAAAAAAATTAATTTCATTGGTATACCTTTGACATACATAATGATCATGTTCATCGTGGGGAATTTGTACCCGTACATAACATATCTTAATTATTTTTTTCCCATTTCCTTCACCTTTCTTTCTTTCTTTCTTTCTTTCTTTCTTTCTTTCTTTCTTTCTTTCTTTCTTTCTATCTTTCTTTCTCTCTTTCTTCTGGACAGACAGGGTCTCACTATGTAGTTCAAACTGGCCTTGAACTCCCTATGTGGCCTAGAATGGCCTCAAACTCTCAGTGATCCTCCTGCCTCAGCCTCCTGAGTGCTGAGATTGCTGAGATTACAAGTGAGCACCACCACACCCAGCAAGTATATCTAAATTTTAGCATAATGGAAAATGTCTTAAAACCTGGGGCAAAAGCTTTTAAATCGACTTAGTCTTACAATAATTTAAGACAGAAAAAGCTTCAGGAAATTAAAAATCAGATTAAGCAGACAATTTTGAGATAACCATTTCTCACCTCAGTACAACCTGGAATCCTACCTTCAAACATGCAAATTTAGGATTAAGTATTGCTTAGGACTACAAAAAAGGAAAATTATGCCAATTGTGCAACTTTTTAAAAGCTGGTGAACAATAAATTTATTAAGTCTTAGAAGAAAGATCTGGGGATGGATTCTTGGAAGCTGTTTCATGTGGAAACAAAGTGAGAATCATAAAAAAGATGTCTACTGCCAATTATTAAATTCCATTATTTTTGAAGTATTATTAAGATGACCTATTTTTACACATAGCTTTATATTATCTTCAATCAGTGACTTCTTAAAATGTATTTGCAAAGTGGAGAGAAATTGTCTAGATTTAAATACATTGTTAAAAACAAACACAAAAAAAACAAAAACAAAAACAGAATCCTAGTCTCTTTCCTCCTACTGCCAATGTACAAAGATTTAGGAAGTTTTCAATAAAAAAGTGTGAAAACCCTTTATTTAAACTCTTAAAATGTAAGTCTATTGCGCTGAAAGTTTCTGCCCATCAACTGGTACTAAGTACCATACGTACATGGAAATAATATGTGGCAAAGGGCAGTTGAAACCTACTGCTGCGCTCTGTCCTAATAACTCTTCCTGTCCTTTCTTACTTCCCATTGTCACTTTGTGTCTCTTGCATTTGCCAGTGACAAAGCCATTACACTGATCATATAACATTGGGTCTGGAACAATAACACCAATGCTTTACTTCATAAATTCAAATATTTCAAAAACTGCAATGAAGATCAGAGCAGAATTATGAATGGTGTACATGCATATTTAATAAGATTAACAGTGAAATGATTAGTTAGTTAAATTGACTAAATAGATTGCTTCACAAAGACAGCTCAGTGTGCAGGCTCAAGGCCTGAAGAGCGAGAGATAAACACATGTAGTCCAAACAAGAGAAAAGTAGGCACTGGGTAACACTTCTAAGAATACTTAACTCTATGCGGATTTTTGTTGTAGTTGTAATTTGGATGAATTCCAACTTTTTTTGAAGACAGCATTTTGCTTACATATCAAACAAATATATAACAGAAAATATAGAGAGGTACTAAATTCCAACTTTTTAAAGGAAAATGTTCAAAGTGTTTTAATCGATGAATATACATGAAAGTGTTCCATTCAGTTATATATTTGACTTGATTCTACTTAATAAAATTTCTTTCAAAATAAAGGGGTCACTGTGAGTCACGGTGTTAATATATACATTCTTTTATACCTTTTTTTTTTTTTTGCATTTTGAAGCTTGTTTGCAGATCATGGTTTGTTGAAAATGGCTTAGACCACAGAATCCAAGGTAAATGAATAGTTATTCATGTGCTAAAGGACCCTTGTAGACTGATTAGCAGGAATAGGGAGGAAACAAATCTCAGATTAATTCAATTTTCATTTTAGCTTTGTGGATAACTTTTAGTGTGCTATAAAACTGTTTTCACATAGAAAAATACAAATATGTGTTCCACATAATAAGCCTATTCATTCACTTAGGTAAAATAATTTCACTCACACAAATATGCAAAGTACACTCTTTCTTGTAAGATCTCAGTTCTCTTTATAGTCTTCTCCTATGAATGAAAAACAAATAGAAATGCAACATTGAAAAATCAACGCATAGAAAAAATGTGCAATATTTTTAAAGCAAAAATGCCAGAGTTAATCTCATGTTATTGGTAGGCCCAGGGGGAGAACACTTTAGCTAGTACTATGTGTTCAGATTAGCCTATAGAAGAGTATTAGAAATGCATATTAATCAATATAACATATTTAGACAATCCAGCTCTTTGCAGGTATTGGAATATATGGGTTTGCAGAATAAATTAAGTATTATTTTGTATGTAAATTGCCTAAATGCAAGGCTATATAAGTCAATAAAATCAAAGCTAAATTATGTATATGGGAGTTTCATTAAGATTTATCCAGAAGATGGTACAGATGTTTCTGATATGTGGAATAAGTTCTAAAGTCAGCAAAGTTATACAAAAATAAAGATGAGTCCTTTATCACAAAATTGAAATGAACGCATATCTTTCTCAATGTCTGATTTTTTAAAATCAGTTTATATGTTTATTAAACATATCCATGTGCACTGCAATCCCCACTTTAAGTTGTAGAGCTTACGTCAATATGATCCCATCCTTGATCTGAATAAATATGGATACATCTCCGTGTTATCAAACTGTGTAAAAGAATGGGCCAAAACACTGAGTTACTTAATCAGTGGAAATCTTAGGATGTTATGAAAAGGTTATTTTGGGCCCATGGTCAGTTTAAATACCTTAAATCTTAGTTTAAAAATATTAGTGAACATGTAATTGACTGTGAATTTTTTCATTCTACAAATTTAGAGAGAAAATAGGAAAACTGAAGCTTAAAATAAAAAATACATGGAAAACTATGTCCATTTCATTATTATGTACTTTGAATTGTTCACATAGAAGGTAAAAAAAAAAGTAGGTGTATTTTATTTTCTGCTTAGGACACAGGACACCTTCCTTGTCCACCTTGCCTTAGTTCCCAGGTGATACAAATGGGGGTTGGCTGAGCATGCAATAACTTAGGTTGCCACTGGATGGCAATGACAGCTTTTGTCTCCAAAATGCACACAGTGCCCTTAATGAAATTTAGTGGCACAACCCTGTGTCCTCAGTTTCTTGGACATCAAAGTGCAAAACACACTGGGTGACTCTCCAACACACATCCCACATTCTCTTTGCATTGCTTGCTTTCTGGCCCTTGCCATGCTTAGGTAGCCAATAAATCTCTGTTATTTGCAATCACTCCTTATGATGCTCAGTAGAATGGCAAGTGTGCAAGGAATCAAAAAACAGCCCCTAAAACAAAGGAGGAAAGAAAGCAGGTGATATCACCATATTCTCTTCTGCCACTGAATGGTACTAAGCTTGCAAACAACCAAGATTTTAAGAATATATTTGTTATTTAATTGTTTTCTGCCATAGAGCAATAATATATTTCACTTTCTTCAGCATTTTTACTCTATACGCACACACATCGTTCACTATGAATATACAATTCAGATAATTGTTTGTATTTCAGAAAATTAGCTGACAGTGGATTAATTTTCCAGAGTTAGTTTTACAATGAAATAATTTGAAAAAAATTTAGATATACCTAGCATGAGAAAATTATTTTTCAATGAATTTTTTTGTGGAGTAAGAACAGGCAAATATTTGGATTTTTATCAGTTCAAAAACAATAACAATTAAGAAGATGTTAGTAGCGCAGATTGGAACAATGAATTCCTTTCTTTTTTTTATTCAGAGTAAGATGGTATTAAATTCATTTACCTGAGTAAGGAACCTTTGCTTATGAATCACTTTCCTAGGTTATATGAATGAGAAAGACCTCAGATTATTTTGATGACTGGGTAAAAGTTGATATTAGTATGACACATTAAAAAAGAATGAAGTTGTAAATTTATAAATATATGGAATGAATCAATAAATTTAATTATCTTTGTTTCAGGAAATATAGGTATCTATTCTTACTTAAATTTATAAAAAACTTTAGAATATGGCTTTTATTCTTTTATTACTAAATAAAGCTTAAAAACGAAAATTTACAAATAGCTGACACGTATGGGAAGTAGCAGTTCATATTAGAAGACCTCTAGGATATCTTTGTATTTGCTTTTTAGAAATACTTTTATGCCTTTTCAATGGCAGATGAGATGTTTTAAAATATTACAAATTTGCAAAAATTTTAAAATGTCAGCAAAAACAGAGTTGGAATTCTGGAGAATATTGTAGTGTGACTAAATTAGAGTTTTTTCAGTATCAAATTTCACATTTTTAGTTTTCATCTTAATGGCCTAGAAACATTAGTTAAGTAAGAGCATAATATTCTTTAGTAGTAGTAGGGATTTAAAAAGGAAATTTATCTCTACTAATAAGTGTCACTTCTAATTATATATATATATAAACTTCTTACCGCTAAGTGGAGATACATATTAATATATTTGTAGATCTACACAGACAAGTTAGATGAAGTAAAGTCAGTTTCTTGACGTTTACTTTTTTTTTTTTTTTTTTTTTTTTTCTTCTTCTTACAAGCAGTCTACACACAGGTGGAAACTAAACCAATCGAGTATATTTGGGAAAAGACATTCTTAGGAAGCAGAAATGGACTGGATCTGTCTTTTCACAATAGTTTCTATTCTCACATGAGTATGTCCTAATTCAGCAGCATTTGGAAAAAACTTGAACAAATTTTCTTTGTGTTGTTAGATGATTAGATTGTGTAAAAATGATTAATTCCCCTCATCACACAGCCTGTTATAAATTATTTAGCACATATTTTAAATTCCCATTTATTTTAAAGCTAAATTATATGAACAAAACTTTGTTTATATAAAGTACAGCAAATTTGCAATACTGTCATATACACATATTATGAGAAATGCTGTCATATAAATGACATATTTATAATTATACATGTAAAATCAAGCACGTAATTCAGACTAAGATAATTTCCTTCAATGACTGACAACCTCACTTTTGACTGTATGTATTTATTTGTGATAAAAAAACCTGAATAATATAGTATTTCATTTCTTTGTATTTTCATTTTGACCATCTTCAGTTTCAACATAATTTTTTTTTTCCCAAAAATGTAGTCAAGGGTTCTTGTATGAGAGTTTTAAATGCTGGAATAATCTTAAATCTTTACAAATGGAATTGAGATCCTGACAAATTACTGTGTATATGCCTGTATGTCTTGTTATTTTTTATTTGAAAAGTAACCTTTATATCTCTTGTTATTTTTTACTTAAAAAGTAATCTTTACATTTCTCATATTGAAAAATATTACCTACAGATTCCAATAGAAAGAAATGTCAGTATTTTTGAAATATTATAAGAAAAATTTCTTTTCTTTTTAAAATTATTATTTATTTTTATTTTTGAGGGGTCTGAGGGTGAAAACTAGGGCCTTTGCACTAACTATATCCCCATTCTCTTTTTATTCTTTATTTTGAGACAGCATTTCACTAAGTCACTAAATTGCCTAGACTGGGCTTAAACTTGTGATCCTACAGAATCCTGGGATTACAGACATGCTCATGCATGTCCAACTTCTTCATAATTTTAGAGCTCTTAGTAAGAATCAAAAAGACATAGAAAGAGTGAACAGTTATTGAAATTTATTATATATATAAATGTATGCAAATGTAGGTGAGCACACGTGACTTCGAGGACATCTACCTCAGATTGGGGCCACATGGTTTCATAGTTTCCTGTTGGAAATTAGATGATGTATGTATGTCTATCTCAGTGTTGCATGGGATGGTGTTTTCCTGTGATTTTTGCATTCACAAATTAATGCACAACAATGAATGTCAGTCCCATTTCATAGAAGTCTTTTAAGGAATAGAATATTAAAATTTAGGACTGAGTGGGGATTTTGTGGCTGTTCCACAAATCTTGGTGGTATTATGTGTGTTTTGTATTGCAAGGGCACTGGCTCTCTGAAAAGTAGTCACACCAGAAAATGCTGAGAAAATTTCCTTTAGAATCAAGAAAGTAGCTCACATTCCAGTGGGTTGCATTTTTTATTTCAAAGTGTGTGTATGTGTTTAAATATTAAATACATAAAAGTGAGAGTTCAAGTTTTGATGCAGGTGATAAGAGCCACACTAATTCTTCAAGCTTTTAATATCAGGAAAATTCTTTGACAAGTAGCTATCCACATAGTGCCTGCATACTTTTCAGCCTACTTTCTTCTTCTCCAGTCTTCTTGGTTCCCTAGGCATTGCCAAAGGGAAATTCTCAGTCCAGCAAAATGTACAGATTCCATAATTTGCCCTGTTCTTACTTCTGGCCTTCTTCATACTTATTTTGCTGGGTTAATATTTGTTCTCAGCTGTTTCCTCATTCTCTGAGTTGAACCAATCTTCCTGAAAGTCCACTTTCTCTGTTAGTTTCTAAATGACATAAATAAAATGTTTTTCACTAAGGTCATTAAAAAGATCACATAAATTCTTTCATGATTTTAAGAATAACTGACAAATCAGACTTGAAAAACCAATAGGAAAAGCTGCCAAATGGAAAAGCCTAGGTTCCTGACTCCATTTTCTTCTATCACTTGTAAGTTAATACTCACTGATAAACTCCTAAAAAGCCAGGAAGCGCATCAGGCATTAGAGCCAGTGGAATGATTCAGTCTTCTGGAAACAGAAAAGAGTTGCAAATACCCAGGTTGTGTGACTGAAAGAAAATACGATATATGTCTAAGATTTTTCCAGTCTGGTTCCTATGTATGAGACAAGTAAAACTGGATGAAAATCCTAACAAAAAATGAACAAAAACCTGAATGCCAGATAACTATTAACTTGCTGTCCAATTTATGGACTCCAAGGAGAAAAGGCCTCTTGGAGTCATTACTTAAATGAACAACTTTGGACTCCATATTTTAGATGTGCAAAAAAGACCTTTTTCAATGTACTAAGGATATTAATAAGGAAAAAAAGGTTAAAAACAAAGTAGAGAAAGTAAATATATGGTTTAATGGAATGTTTTATGTATGAAAAATCTAGGGCAGGTAGACTCCACTATTTTCCTTCTGTTGTTCTCTCTATTTACCTTAAAACATAATAATGACATCTCATATATGATCAGTCCCTAATTTTATGATTGTAAGAATTAAATCTATTGAACAGTCTCTTTTCCTTCGTGTGTGCTTTATTTACAGACATATAGAGTTATATTTTTAAATATGCTTTATTATAGTTATTTTAATTCCACATTTATTTACCAAAAACCCCCTGTTGAAGGCCTTTCCTGGGGTAATAATTTTGTTCATTGTCAGGTTTTCATTTCTTAGTTTCTAGTATAATGTGTTATCTACATATGTACAGGCACCCAGCAATTGTTTATTGGGTGCTTACTATAAGCCAAGAGACATGGTCAGTCCAGGGGAGAGAACCAAGGAAAAAAAAACAGGAAAAAAAATCCAATCCTTGCATTACATAAAATACAACACCTAGAAATACAATGGATCTAACGCTTAGACTCTGTCATAGGCCTGAGTTCAAATCCTGCTCCAACCCCTACATGTTATGTTATTATGCAACATAGTTCTTCCCATTCAATTTATTCATCTGTAAAAAGATGCATAACTCTTACCTCAAAGGTTTGTTGCAAATATCAAACTTGATTAAGTGAGTTTCTAAAAAAATAATAATGATAGGGAAATACAAAGTTTATAAGTGGAAACTATATTATTTAGTATTTGTTAAATTGTTCATGTCGTCTAATAACACTGTCGACAAACTGTTATAACTAAATGTTTAAGCAGAAATGAGAAATGGCCATTGGATAAAATATTTATGGTATATCACTTATCATCTCATTAATGAAAACTATGCGATATATGTACTTATTGATGAATGTAAGAGAAAAGATTCACAGGTGTCTTTTGTAAAAATATAATATTTGATTTTTACTTTGTGAATTTGGGGGAAATTTTGCTTAAAATTTCTTTTACTGTTTCACAAGCAAAAATATTGTCATTTATCTTTACAGCTTTTCTTTCTTTCTTTTTTTTTTTTGTGGGTACTGGGAGTCAACCTCAGGACCTTGCATGCCAGCAGGTGCCCGTGCCGCTGAGCAATATCACCGTCCCTTTCTTAGTATGTGGGTTCCGAGAGTCCAACTCGGGCCCTCCCGCTTGCCAGGCAGGCGTGTATGCTGCTGAGCTATCTCACCGGCCCTTTACAGCTTTTCTAAAGAAAATATTTTTATAAAATTTAGTTTTCATTCACTTAAAACTCATATCAAAGTATAAGATAATAATCCAACATAAGAATTATTTTCCAGCTGGTAAATTCTCCGAGTGATTTGATGAATATTTTATGTATTTGTGTAAAGTTGGTAATACATTCATGGCATACTGTAAATTGTATATCTTATAGAAGTAAGAATTATACTGTTACATGTCACTACTAGTATTACTTAAATTACTAGTGTGTGTATATAAGCTTAAGTTATTAATTTTTCAATGTAAGCACACCAATTTTTGGTTTTAGGTATTTTTTATTAGTTTACTCTGAAGTATTCTGATGACTGAATTTTCAGTGAAGCTCTTTTTGCATGCTAAGCAAATATATTTTTAAACGTTATTAGTATATACCACATATTCTAATCAATTTTAAAATTATTAATCTCTTAGCCTGCTGATATATATCTTTGAGTACAAATTTCAGGGTATACCTATGAGTGGTTTATATTATGAATCATTCATATTTGAATACAATAATTATTCTGTTTTTCCAGCACATAAATCAGTTTATAGTTGATCAAACTATTCTTGGGCTATAAATTTTTCTCTCAAAACTTAGTTCTCATCACTACAGTGTACTCTGGCACTCTGAGTTGGATAGAATATGAAAACAGTGTGTTACATTTTTTAAAAATTTGCCCAAATGCTTAGGGATTTAAAAGAAATTATTTTAAACATATTGTGTATAGTTTACTGTTTATAACTTTTTATTTTTGAAAACATAAAACAAAATTTCATAACAAAATAATGAGAATAGGGATAGTTAATACACCATTTATTTTTATCTTCAAAGTACTCAGAGTACAAGACATAGACAAAATTCTCTCTTACAAATAAGAAATAGATAATAGCACAAAATTTTCAATGAGCTAAGTAAAGCTAGTAGTGTAAAAGAAACAAATTAACAATTTAACACTTTGCCCATTTTATTCTAAGCTACTTCATTATTTTTGTGTCCATTGGGATTTAGTAAGCACTTTTAACTAAAGTAGTGACTTTTTTTTGTTTTAAATTATGAAAAGTATTCACATATTTGTTTCTTTTTATTTCTCATTTTCATTATTAGTACATGTTTGTATTACATAATAAATACATTCATCATGGGGAGTTGGTCAGTAAATACACTACACCTTAATGCTTTTTACTTCCCCTTCTCCTTGCTTCTCTCTCCCTATCCTCAGATCTCCTTCCCATCTCCAAAAGGTCTATCTCCATGTTTGCTATCTATCTTTTATTTTACTCATTAAATTATATATACTTTGGGTTTCTCATACAAGAGAAACCGTGCAATATTTAACCTTTTGTGTCTGATTTATTTCACTTAGCATTATAGTCTCAAAGTGCTTCCATTTTTTTTTCTCTCAAAGAATGATTGCTTAGCATTTTTTTTTGGGTGGGGTATTAAATCCAGGGTCTCATGCATGCTAAGCACAGACTAAGCCATCCAGCCCACACACCACCCCACTTTAAAGAAACTTCCTGAACAAGGCAAAATCTCATACCCTTGACTTTTGCAAAAAACATTATTCCCTTTGCTGGATTTTGCTGGTTATCTTTGGGTTCTCAGAATCCTCCAGCAATTTTCGCTGCCTCGTCCCTGAGGGTAGATTCCCTAGACAAATCCTAGATCAAGTAAACATTTAAATAATGTGGTTCTGCAAAATTTAAGCAGAGTGTTATCATATTTCTGTTTTCTTGCATCATGAATATTAGGAGTCGAATTTGTTCTTAGATTATTTAAAGAGAATGGATTGGTTTCAGGGTTTTGGAGGGGTCTACTAGTTTCCATTTCTCCTTGAATGGTAGATGCCGTGCTCCTTCATCCCATCACGGTTCTGTCCTTTACAGGAGGAAGTTATGGACTTGTGTGAAGTGAAAATAGAATGAAATAAGGAGTGCAAGATGGTCCTGGCAACTCCAAAATAAGGACTAAATATTCAGAGTAACCTCACACTTCTCATTGGTGCCTTAGACCACAATACTTATTGAATGCGTTTTGGGTAGACTTTTTTTTTAACTTTCTCTTTTATTATAGCATTCCTATTTCACATATTCAGATATGAATAGCCACTAACCATATATTAAATTAATCTATGTAATCTTTTATCCCTGAAATTAAAAAAATATTTTAGCATTTTCCTTGGTATCATCTACTGTTATTTGTTTTCGCAGATCTATTCCAAAGGTCTAGAACAGCCAAACGTTACACCACTATTTTCATGAATTTGAAAATCTTTAATTAGAGTCAGTAATGACCTTTACTGCCTTTAATATATTTGCTTTAAAATGATTAAGATTTATCATAATATTGGAAACTCTCCAGTGATGAAAAATTTCACGCAACCACACCTTTAGGAAATTTCACAAGAATTTAAGAACTGATGATACACCTTTAAAAATAACTCTGAGAACATAATTTTTCTTGAACTTTGGAGAAGTGTAACTTGAAAGGAAAGTAGACTTTTGTTTAAAAATTCATATTTTTATGATTATGGAACAAAATTTGTGCAACTATATAGAAAAATATGAAATTCCAATTTAGAATTCCATCATGAAACTACACCATTCTAATTTCTCCAGGCCACGGTTTGTTAATATTCCACAAAGTCCCAGGATGCAACTATAAGACTGCATTCAAATCTATGAACATGAGGCAATCATGCTCAGCAGAGTATAACAATAATTATAATAGAGATTAAATAAAAATAATTAGAAAAAGTTCATCTAGTTTTGATGTATTAATTATTCTGACCCTGTTCTATTCAGAGTCTAATTATCTGGTTCAGTGAAAATGCCAAGATTTCTACGACTCATAAAAATTACATTCAAGTAATTATGTCAGCAAACTAAACAGTATTCATTTACCATGCCTTTTTATGCACACATTTGAATATGCTTTTTTAACTGTTTTTCCTCTTTGTTCCTATTCATGGGAAATAATACCTGTAGAGAAATTTGAAAGTCAGTTGCACTCTGAGCGTAATGTGCAATTCTTGCTGATATTCTTCTTTTGTAAGACTGCTGTAAGTCTCATATAGCCTTTGTTTAAAAAACATGAATTAAAGTTCACTCTTCAGTTGTTTCAAAGAATTCTCTAATACCTGTAGCTGTAGTTTAAAAAAAAAGTTTAAGGCAGTAATACAAAAGATCTCTTAGAAAGTTTCTTACCTTGGACAGCTCAGAAGCTAAATCTTTCTCTACTTATTCCTGCTACCCATATTTCCCTTAGAGCTATAATATGGCATCCTATAAAAGACCCAGACTTAGAAAAATATATGTGCATACAGGTGTATATAATATTTCAAAATGATGACATGGCTGAAGATTCAAAATCATTAAGAGTTGTACATACTTATGGCATAGGTAGGATTTTTAAAAATAAATTTAACACTTAAATAAGCTAAAGAAACAATGACATAGTTAAATGTTGATGAATTGAATATCTATTATATCCCTTATAATCTTTTGTAATAATTTTAGTAACATATTTGATAGACATCATAAGTCAAATTTTGTTGCTTAAACTGTTTAGATTGTAGCCTTATTTCTATTTTCACCTTTGTATAGATAGCTATAGACACAATGTACTTGAAATTATAAACTGAAATTATATACATGTAGGGAAGAGTAGACTAGTAGCTAATTTTTGAATTTGTTCCTGTTGTTCTACTAGTAAGATAATTTTAAATGCACAAATGTGTATGTGGCTATAGCTTATTCGTTAAAAGATGTTCTATATTTTTGTTGATTCCCTATTTATTTCTCAGGCAGTACTATTTACTTCCAAGCTTTATCCAAGATGAGGAGTGGTAGAAGAATCGAAAAGTGCTATTAAAATGAATGGAATTGAAATGGGACAATGGTGAAAGAAACAGCTGTAAACATTCAAACAAAGGCTAGGGGTGCAGCTTAGCTGCAGAGGGCTTGCTCAGTATGTACAAGGCCCTGGGTACAATCGCCAGCACTGCAAGGAAAAAATAAACAAAAATAAAGGCTTTAGACATAGCAATAATAACTGTGTATTTGCAATGGCTACATAGGGTGTAAAATCATATTGAAAACTATAGGAGTAAAAATACTTACTAAAGTTTTAAAGTACGATGAATCAATAGTGAAAGTAGTAGTCAAGTCTTCATCTTGGCCACCATGGTTCTGTTTTCACAGAACACTGAAGACAGTGCTCCCAATGACCTGATTCTTTTGTGTCTCATATATCCTTAGCAATAACTCTGGCAGGTCTTCCACAATAGAATTTTTGTTAGTCCCCACTTTTTTTTTTTTTTTTTTAGCAATTTTGATGCATTGGTCAAACATAATGAGATATCCCAAGAAGCTACAAAACCTTATCCAAAAGCTGTTCTTTGATTTTGTCAGCTATATTCAGTACATTTACAATCCCTGATACATTAGACATCTTAACTATACCTCCTTCTTCACTATACCTCCTCCCTTAGATCATTCTTATTGCATCCCAGTCATCTTCCTAGATGATATTAGCTGTAGGACATCTCAGGGTAGTTTTGAGAGGCACTGGGAGGAAATTTTGCCATTTCTCCCCACCCATCCAATTTGTCCAAAATTTCCCTACCATGTGAGAGGCTCTGTGCTACCCTGAATTTTATCTAGAGGACTAGGACTCTTCTTGGGGGTGAGACCTGAGTTCTATATGCATCTCTTTGACCCTTTTTTCTTCATTCTTTATGAAATTCCATCATTTTAGGGCCAAATTTTTTTTTTTTTTAATGTGTGTGCCGGGAGTCAACCTCAGGACCTTGCACTTGCCAGCAAGCGCTTGTGGTGCTGAGCCATCTCACCGGCCCTTTTTTTCCTTTATGTGGGTGTGGGTTCTGGGAGCTGAACTCAGGACCTCGCACTTGCCGGGCAGGCGCTTCTGCTGCTGAGCTATCTCACTGGCCCTAGGGCTGAAAATATTATTGTAACAGTCAGGCATAACAATTAAAGGTATCCTGTCAGACCACTGCTCTCCAACCTTTTCCTTAACAGTGCTATGATCTTGGACAAATCACAGAAATTCTCTCATCTATATATATAGAAAGACAATGGTCTTACTTCATAAATTGTTGTGGGATTAAATAAGTGTGTATATATGCATACACACAGAACATATACTTGGTGTGTCACTTAATGTTTCAAGAGGCTGGGGTATAGAATGGCCCAGTAATAAAATGTTATACTATTCTCCTGGTAGGTGCAAATTTGACTTTTACTTGTATCTTCTCTCTGCTGTTCTATATGCTCATTACCATAGTATTATCAAGTGTGAAGATTCCTCAGAGTTTCATTTGTTTGTTTCTATGCTAGTCTTCTTAAATAAAACAGTTGGGGCCTTCTCCTCACCTCCATTCTTAAGAAAGCTGACAATGAGAAATATTTTTTTCTGTTTAGATGAGTCACATAATCACCTTCCTGTTAAGACACTAGTCTAGAAGATCTTTGCCATCCAATTATTATCTCCCTTCCAGATATAACCTCCATATTGCTCCATATTGTAGTTGATATCCATCCTTTCCATCTACATTCTCATACTGTTGTTTTATATGTGTACATACATACAGTATTTTGGTTTATTTTAAAAATTAAAACAAAGGAGAACATAGTATGTGAAAGATTTTGTAACTTGCTTTTTATTCAATATAATATTGGGGAAATGTGTACATTATTCATTAATTTTAACTAATAAATTCTAAAAATTAAATACAATTTTTCATTCCTTCTCTAGGAACGTAATTTGATATTTTCCTGGAGTGTTTCTCAATCACAAACACTGATGCTGTGAACGTAAGAGCACATTTCTCATTGTGTCGATGTGAAAATAGTTCTTCCAGTTACAGACCTGACATACTGCTGCAGCTATTTTGTGGTGAGAACGTTTTCAATCTATACTCTTGCCAGTTTTCAAGAGTGCAGTGTACATTAACAGTAGTCACCATGCTGTACAGCAGATTTCCAGAATTTATCCCTCCTATCTGAGGAAACTTTTATCCAGTGCCCAAAATCTCTTCATTTGCTCTCTGCCTGGCAACAGGCATTCTACTTCCAATTTAAGATTCTTTGTTTGAGATCATACCGTATTTGTCTTTCTGTATTAGCTAATTTCACTTAGTGTAATGTCCTTCAAGGTTGTCAGTGTTGTTGCATATGAAAGGATTTATAATTTTAAAATTTCTATTTTCAAACAATAAGTTTAAATATTTATGTTAAACAATTTAATTTAAGCATAAATTTGTATGTTAGCAATTTGATTTACTTCTCTGAATTGCTTCTTCATAAGCTTTTTTAAATTTCCAAATTAGATTCTTGGTCTTTTTCCTACAGATTTATACAATTTCTTTTGCATTCTAAATACTGTTTCTTTATCTGTAGTGATAGTTCTTATCTCTCATACTGTAACTTGTTTTTTTTTTTTCTTTTTTTCTGGGTACCAGGGGTCGACCTCAGGACCTCGCGCACCAGCAGGTGCCCGTGATGCTGAGCAATATCACCGGCCCTTTTTTCGTATGTGGGTTCCGGGAGTCAAACTCGGGCCCTCACGCTTGCCAGGCAGGCGCTTACGCCACTGAGCCATCTCACCAGCCCTGTAATTTGTTTTTAAGCTACAGTTATGGTAACTTTATTAACTTTTAACAAAACTATAGGAAAGTTGCATATAGATTACTGAAAACAGTTAACATGAATTACTAGAACAGTTACACAGCACAAAATAAATTAAAATGCATGATAGGTAGGAAAAAAGAATGTTATAATACAAGAAAGATAGAAAATAGTTGGGCCGGTGAGATGGCTTAGCGGCTTAAGCGCCTGCCCGGCAAGCGCGAGGGCCCGAGTTCGACTCCCGGAACCCACATACGAAAAAGGGGCCGGTGATATCGCTCAGCGGCACGGGCGCCTGCTGGCCCGCAAAGTCCTGTGGTCGACCCCCCGGTACCCACAAAAAAAAAAAAAAAAGATAGAAAATAGTAATATTCATAGAATGCCACATGTAACAACTCAGTTAGATGTATTGGACTAAATACGATAATTATATGACAAAGATTTTTAGGATAGACCTCAAGAATATATCTGTAGCTTGTGAAAGGCAAACCTATATTAGAAGGATGCACAATGACTAAAAATACAGAATACAAAGATATGAACAAAAAAAGAATCAGATCTACCTAAGTAAGCTTTAAGCAAAATCATTAATAAAGTTAGAAAACTCCATAATTAATACCTTAACAATTATAATGTACCAGGAAATATGACACTTTTTAATGTATCTAGACTTTACATAGCCTGAATATATGTAAAACAACTAAAACTAGAAGAAATAGATTAAAATACACCTGATCTACTTCCTTGGATAGGTGTTGAATTATGTCGAATAATTTTTCTGTATTTATAATCGTATGTATTTTCTTCTTTATGCCTATTTAGGGTAATTTAGGCTGTGCAATTTGAAGGAGCTTGCATTTTAGGGATAACCTTGTGGGGATACACACACACTAACATATTGCTGTACTCAGTGTGCTAATTTTCTGTGAAGAATTTTAAAAGTAGCATTCACAAGTGATATTTGCCTTTAGTTTTATTTATTCTTTTTTTGTTGTTGTTGTTAGTACCGGGAATCGAACTCACGACCTCATGCTTGCCAAGCAGGCACTGTGCTGCTGAACTATATCCCTGGACGTTATTTATTCATATGTCTTAATCAAGTTTTGGTATCAGGAGTATGTTAATTTAATAAAATGAGTTTGAAATAAATTCTTAGTTTTTGCACTTTTGTAAAAATCTCCATGAAACTGAAATTATGCATTTCTTAAATGTTTAACTAAAATCCCCAGTGAAACTATCTGGGCCTATGTGTTTATTTTCTTTCACTTTTTATTGGTAACTTTTTTATAGAAATTCAATGTCTTTAATGGATACATGTCTACTTAAAGTTTTCTACTTCATTTTTGTTCATTGTATAAACTGTGTTTCTTATTTGTTTTTATATTTATTAGCATAAAATTATTTAGATTTCCATTTTACCTCTCAATGTCTACTTTCTATAGTAATATTCTCCCTTCTTTCTTGATACTGAAAATTTATATTTCCATCCTTACTTATTTCATCACTTTTGTAAAAGGCTTTTGAATTTTTCAAATTTTTTCAATCCACTTACTCTATTATTTGATCTACTATTTGTTTTGTATTTCATGGATTGCTATTCTATTCTTTAATTTTTTTCTTGCATTTACTTTTGATGGGTCATGTTTCACTAGTTTCTTAGAACCTTAGACTGCTGAGTTAAACCTTTTTTTGTTTGTTTCTACGATAAATATTTAAAGATAGTTTCTTCTACATATTATTTAAGCTGCGTCTCTACATTTCGATATATTGTATTTTCAGTTCCATGCATTTTCTAATTTCACTTGTAAATTTATTCTTTGCTTTATGCATTATTTAGAAGTACATTTTTTAGTTCCCAATCGAGGATATTATAAATATGTCTTTACTATAGCTCCATTTTTGAATTCCATTTTGAATTACTTGCTACCTGTAAGCAAGTAATCTTTGTAAGATTGTTCATGACTTCTTTCAAGGCCCAAAAGATGGCCTAAATTACTGAACATTTTGTCTGTATCAGAAAAGAATACCTAGGTGCAGCGACACTTTGATTTTTCATTAATAATTTCACTTGTTATAGAATTTCTGGCTAACTTGTTTCCCCAGCATTTTAAGATGTTAATCAAAGGAAATATGTCCTGTGCTTTTCTCTAGAATTATTTCTAATCAAGTAATGTGGTTTTCTTTCCTCCTATATTTTTCTGAGATATTTTCTCTGTTTTTCAACAGTTCTAGAATATGTCTCTGTGGTGTTTTGATTGTATGTGTATTACTCTGTGTTAGATGTGTACCTTGAAATTTTGAGAAATTTTTGATGATTATTTCTCCAAAATTATATTCTGTTTTATTCTCTCCTTTCCATAATATAAATATGAACATAATAGGTATTATCCAGAAAAGAACTGAAGCTCTCTTTATATTTTAAAAATCACTTTACTTCCTTTTCATTGTAGTATATCATTCCCATCAGCAGAAATTATGTATTCTAAAAATAAATAAATAAATAAATAAATAAATAAATAAATAAATAAATGGGCCGGTGAGATAGCTCAGCAGCATAAGCGCCTGCCTGGAAAGCATGAGGTCCTGAGTTCAACTCCCAGTACCCACATACAAAAAAAGGGCCGGTGATATCGCTCAGCAGCACGGCCGCCTGCAGGCGCACGAGTTCCTGAGGTCAACCCCCGGTACCCACAAAAAAATAAAATAAAATAAAATAAATTATGTATTCTAAAAATTCAGTCTTTCACTATTGTCTTCTCCCTATTTGGTGAATATCTAACAGTATTTTAGATACTGTAATTTTCAGTTTTAAAATTTATTTTTAATAGTTTTCAGTTATTTATTTCATGTTACATAATTATGATAATATTTGATCATATTTAATATTCTGATCATAATATTTAATATTCTGAGCATAGCTACAAATAACTTTTCTGTTAATTTCAAGATTTATCACATTTTGGGTCCTGTTTCCATTTACTATATTTCCTTTCGTGCCTTGGGTCACTTTTGCCTGGTTTGCATGTCTAAAAATTGTATCACATACTGAGTTCTGTTTTTTTCCTTTTAAGGCCTTTTTTCTTTTTCTTTTTTTTTTTCTAGAAGACGGTTCACATGTTTGTATTTAAACTCCAAATTCTACTTTACCTGTTTGAGGCAATAATTAAAAATCTGTGGTCTGTTCTTTAAGACTTCTGACTTTTGATTTCTTCTAGGCATTTGTCTCTCCCTGAAGGATACACAGTTCAGTTACTGATTTATATTAAGATATTGAGATTACTCTTTCTATCTCTTTCTTTTCCTTGTTTTCCCCTGTGCACTTGTGCATGCTCACACACACACACACATACACACACACACATGCGCGCACACGCACGCACACACTTTAACTTCCAAGCCCTTTGCCAGCCCTGAATAATCCTGTTCTTTGATATCATAGACCCATAAGTCTCCCATTTCTTCACTGAGTTCTAGCCATCCAGGAATGTTCCGGGAATACCTGAAGGAAAAATCAGTGCAAACTGAACTCTCTTTATGCATTTCCTTTCCTTCAAGGGTAAATCATTCTTCTCTTTCTTTTCTCACTTCCTACTGCCTCCAAGTTATTGAGTTTTAGACTATGTCTAGAGATGATAATTGTCATATATGCAACGGCCATTAAGGGGTTAGTCAAATAAAGTCACCCTGGTATACCAGTTGCAAATATTTTTTTCTGCAATAGTTTCAACCACCTGTAGGTGTCCCCACTCTGAGTAGTAACACACTAGGTGAGTTACACAAAGGAAGGGCCTTGAGGCTGCACTGTAGAACTGTAGAATAGGATGACTATTAAAATAGTAAAAATGAAAAAATAAATAAATAAATAAATAAAAAATAAAAAAAAATAAAATAGTAAAAATGGAAACCATCTGCTTTGTGGTTGAACTCAGGTGTTAGTAGAACGGACAAACACAGAATATCCAGTTTGTAGCACGGGGATTGTTGTCTTATACTAATGCATTTGTTGACTCCGTCTGTGACCTTAAGCTAGGACTAATTTTATTACTCCATAAAAGAGACATTTATATCTACTTTCACCCAATGGGATACCATGGAAAGATTTTGGTTCACTCTAAAATGTTCTCATCTCTTTAAGAAAAAGACTATGTAAATAGATGGTATATCCTATAAGAGAAATCATTTTACTCACGTTTTTAAAAAACTCCCACAATGCCCTTTCTATTGATGTACAGGTAGTATTTAATGACAGTATTATTTGCATTTTAAATTACTTTTTGTGCACCGGATATTTACTCTAATCGTAAGATGTGTATTGCCGTTGGGGGGCATTTATTCAGCAGTCATAATGAACTCATGGTTAAAAATCTTATATGATCTTAGAAAATAAAGAAATTCTGTTGATAATGCTTTATTTTTCAGTATATAATAAAAATTCATAGTTTCCTTTCAGTTTTTAACATATTTTCTACCATTTCCTTAGATTACATTTTCTTAGTTATATGTTATCATTCCATGGAAAATGGAGTATTTCTATGGTCATAAACACAGAGTATATGATAGGTCTATTAGAATTAATCTTTCTGTCAGTCTTTTACAATATCACAATAATTAGAGTCAATAATTAGAGGAATATATTCTGATGTACCTACTACTTCTTTTCTCAAATAATTTTTAATAGTACATTTCATGGTCCAAACTTTCTCTTTGTTCACATTTTAGGTCATAAATTATAATTTCTCTACTTTTAACATTTTGCTAAAGTAGTTTTGACATGAACGTTCACAAAGTAAAACTATTGTTTATACATATGTGTATATATATATATATATATACACATATATATATTATATTACATTCTATAAGGAACCATATTATTTTTTATTATGAAAATTGCTATCTATTGTGGATATTTAACAAAAAGTAGACTGGAATTAAAAAGTATGTATGTTTGAAAAGAATTGAATAATTTTATAAATATGACAACATTAAGCTTCTCATCTTAGGAGATATAATAATCTTATTAATATTTGGGTACCTTTAAAGAAAGAATAAATAATGATGAAGAAATACCATAAGTCAGGTATAGTCTTCAGAATTTCAAGATAATGTAAATGAGATAATGTAAATCAGAGCAGTTCAATCTCAAAACTGACTTTCCTATTTATATCGTTAATGTACAAGCTAATATAAATTCAAGTCATAGCCTGGCACAGGAAACTATCATAAGCAGTATCACTTACATTTTTAAAGTGACTTAGATAGGCTCTTTATTTACTCTTAACTAGAGTAACGCTGGTCTCTAAGCTATTAGATCCATAGCGTTAGTAGAGATACACATTTAGCTAAGTAATCAATTTATTTTAAGACAGAACTTTTTTGCCAATCCTGTTTGTGGCATGCCACACCACAGGACAAACATGAGTCTTTAGACAGGGTAACATAGTACATGGTTTTCCTTTGGTTTACAAGTTTTTTGAAAGAAAAAATACCAGATACACACATTAGAATCTCTGAAAAATTTTTATATCTACTCATGAGAAAAAATCACTCTATTTTGGGTAAGACTATGATGTACATTTCTTGAAGAATCTTGGGTAGAACTCTGTTCTATCTGGCAGGTGCAAGTATATACAAATTCCTGACCATATTTTAGGGAGAGACAGAATTAGATGTCAAGACACAAATATAAATATAGATTTTTGCGTGATTGGCTTTAATGATTAGATTACCACATGCTTAGGTCACAAGACTTCATTTCAATTATATTTAAAATATATACCGAGCACAGTATCATACAAGTTCTGTGCTAGGGGCTATACAGATTAAAAATGGGAGTCTGCCCCTCAAACTATGTAGTCTTTTATAATAGTCAGTTACACAATAGGTCAGAAGTAGGTAAGAGCAAACAGAAGAAGCCCAGCTGTACTTAGAAGCACACATGGCGTCAGTTTCTAAGGATGTGAATGTGTCTGAAGTGCTGTCAAAGTTTGGAAGAAATTTATACCTGAATTCAGTACTTCTAGGGTTTCATGAGACAATGCCTAAAATTTGACATCCCATGTCACTGATTAAATTTCAATATTCAATCTCAATGATTTTACTGTTATTAATTTATGTAACTGAAGGGTTTTAGCTATAAGGTATTCAATGCCTTTGATTCTAGATGTATAAAACTTGCAGCAGAAGTATGCTACTTTATGAAATGAAATGTTAGTAATAGAAAGCATTCACTTAGCTGAATGAAAAAAATGTGAAATACATTTTTGGTCCAGTGGATACAATAATAGTAACATAGAATACATGAATTCAGTAGCAATAAATTTTTTAAAAATTTGCAGGATCTACAATCATTTTTCTGAGCTATAAACTCAGCTTTTCTGACTGTTATAAGACAATCCATTAAACTCACAGGGTGAGTGTCAATTCTACTGCTGCCACTGATTTTCATTATACTTCAGAATGAGTCCTGCCTCTACATATTATTTATTTCTGCCTCCATGGCTAAGGCGCCTCATCTTCACTTAAATGTTTGCAATGGTTTACTATCAATTGCAGTATTTGTACTTGAACAGCTTTCTGTACCACTGAAATATGATTTCCCAAAGTGTACTGATTTCCCAAAGTGTATTGATTCCAGAATATAACTAAACTATGACATGGAAAGGGTATCACTGTCAAATTACCATGAGGAATTTAACATCCAACACATATTTTAGCTCCACACAATCAATATTTCATTATGTCATACAGTGCTACCTCAGTTCATGACTTAGTTCATTCCACAATTCTGGAAAAGATGGCCACATTTGTGTTCATGTGGGAAAGATGGCTCCAGTCCTACGTCACGTGATGCAGTTTGTAAACAGAAACAAAATTTTGCCAGACCCTTCTGTTTGTGAACCAAATTGTTCCCAAACAAAAGAGTTCATGAACTGAGGTATGACTGTATTTACAAATGTCCACTAAGGGATAAGATGTATTTTATTTAGTTAATTACATGATTTTTTCTGCCATTGTGAAATAATATACATATATGGATTTGGAAAATTATTCAGTAGAAACATTTTCAGCTTAATGTGACATACAGGTAAAAAGAAATCTGATGTACACTTCATAAAAGCTACTGATATTGAATTTTTATTTTTTTCAAATTATCTTGCTCCTGCCCCAAACTAGGTTTATTGCAGATCTGTCTAAGCCAAAATGATTTTTAGAGGAAGCATGCAACTATACCTTATATACATATAGGGCTTGTGAAGAAATTACAGGCCAATAAAAAGAAAAAATTTCACTCTGTCATTTTCCCACCTAACTTCTCATCCTTCCTCTTCCTTTAAAATCAGCACAACAAAGATATTGTATTCCCCACAGTTGTGTTTTTAATAGGGGCTGCGCATCTGCATCTTTTGGAGAGGTTAAAAATACCGATCTCCAGACCACATCTTATGACAAATAAAATGTTTCTGTGTGTGGGGCTCTGGCATTGCTTGTTTTTCTTCTTGAATAGGCCTGGTGATTAAAAACAAAACAAAACAAAACAAAACAGCCAGAGGTGAGAAGTAGTGGTGTTTAGAGCATGGAGACTGTGTGTAGAAGTTAATAATTTTTACTTCTTGCTGTTATTTTAATCGGCAATTCTTCTTTCCACTACTTCCGGTCTTCATTTTCAAAATTCTAATTGTAATCATGTATCTTTGACATCAATAGACCATATAATCTAAGGTACAATGTAAGTTAAAGAGAAATGGGATATATTGTACAGAGTTCTTTTTTGTGTGTGGGTACCGGGGGTCGACCTCAGGACCTCGCGCGCCAGCAGGCACCTGAGCGATATCACCGGCCCTTTTTTCGTGTGTGGGTTTGGGAGTCAAACTCGGGTCCTCACGCTTGCCAGGCAGGCGCTTACGCCACTGAGCCATCTCACCGGCCCTGTACAGAGTTTTGTACTACAAAAATGCCATCCTTTACATCTGAAGCAGTGAGTTCAGTGACTAAGACAGCTTTTAAGTGAGGCCTAATACTGGCATCTTCCTGCCGTGAAAAATTTTCTACTGCTTTTTGTTTCCGTGTTTCCTCATCTTAAGTAAAGCTGAAAACAGTATTCACTTCACACCTTAGAGGTAAGAATTTATATAAACCTTTCAGTGTATCATACATCAGTTATTCTAACGATTACAACATTGGTGAACAAATTATGTATATACATTTACAAGCTTGAACATTTACCTTAACAATGGAGAATATCACTAGGACATTAACAAAGCTGATTCCTTTATTTTATTCAATAATAATGGTTAATTTGCTAAACAGACTTTCAGAGAATACTCAAGACCTAGTTTAATGCAACTTTTCTGATTTTCAATTTCAATCCAGAAGGCAAGAAATAGTGTCATATTATACTGAACCAAAATCATCCCTGGAAAATAACATGCTCATCTCTATTTCTAATGTCACATTCTTTTCTCTACCCACCCACGTCTCTACCCATGAAACACATAGCGATCATTCAACATCCAAATGACTCACCTGCTTCCTCCACGATGACCTGTCTGACCACATGATTTACATTCTAGCTGTTACAATACCAGGATTGCATTTATAATATCTCTTGGATCATTTAGATCACAAAAAATTTAATGAGCAAACAAGAGACTAGACAAGAGATAAAGATTGCTACTTAAATCTATGCATAGTTTTAGAATATTCAAGCCTGATTTCATTCAAAATCCATAATAAATATCCTAAGGCACAGTCGTGTAATTTACTGCAATGATATCTTTTCTATTTCAAAAAGTGTACAATTGCTTTGCGAATTGTTGATATATAAAGTTAGGGCAAAAGTAGATAAAAAAGAATTTAAATAAATTATTCAAAATTGAATATAAAATGATTTGGGAATGCCATCATAGTTGCTAAAAGGTCATTGTCAAGGTTAGATGACAAGGAAATTAATGAGAAAATTAAAAATTTCTGAACATATTCCCTAATCCCAGCATTGTGTTTACAGAGTTCTTCCGTGATCACAGAAGCCCTGACCTGGTTGACACTGCTGTTGCAGCCTACAGGGATGCAAAAATAGGTATCCCTTTGGCTACAAAATTTTTGTTATCCACACACACAATTCTACTCTACCTCTATGATTTTGTAATCCATTATTCATCATAAGATGCTGGCAAATGCTGACTATATGAACTCTAGAGGCTACATTTAATTATGTTCTACTAGAAAGCTGGGATATTTCATACTGTCATAACAATAACTCAGCCTGTATATTTTATTTTGGGAGGCACACCCTAGACAAAAATGCTACGTTAGCTTTCTTCCCATAATTCCACAGTAGCACCTTTAACTGAGACTCTCATTATTCAAGTCACAAAAGCATTAGATTGTAAAGTTGAGTCATTGTCTCCTAAAGCTACCATTGTCACACTTGCATAGGAGAAACACACAGGAATGATAGAATTCTCCGGAAAAATGCCATAAAGTATTGTGTTTTTAGGTAAGAAGCATCAGAGAAAAGGCAGAGAGTAAGTATAATCATTAGCTTGCCCACTTTACAAAGAAAGACAGGATGTTAAATTAATTCTTCTGTAGATCAATGCAAATGTTGGTTATCATTTTGCTCTCTTCATGCTTTAAACTCATCATAAGTATTTTTATCTGAAATGATAACCAAGGTTGCTTCTGCCCTTTGAATTTTGAGTATGTGAAATTCAATGTTTTTGAGAAAACTAAAGGCATTTTTATTTATTTGAAGTCAATGATCATCTAATAAAGAAAAAAGAAATAAATTTATCAATTAAAAAATATTCAGTAGTGAAGCAATAGCCCAGTTATGAACCTTTTAATTATTTTTCCTTGCTATGCTCAGGGGTAGACATTAGACATAATCTTTTGATCACAAAATAGTCCAAATGCTAATGCTGATCTTTTCCAGAATATCACTTAGAAGCAGAATTTTAATTACTTTCCTTTTCATGATGATTCTTGTTTGTTAAATTCTTAGAGAGAATATAAAAACAAAATTATACATTTTATTATATATGGCTCACCTACATCAGTTTTGCCTAAATACTGACTAGGCAGAGATGGAGGGCCTACATACTTTACAGGAGACTTATGACAATTCCGCAGTCAAGATTTTAAAAAATGCCAAAGTCATCAGTCATAAACTTTTTACTAATCTGCTTGGTATGCACAAATTTTAATCTTTTGGGAGCTTGGGTTGGCTAGGAGAAAAGAGATACCACTTCTGTTCATATCCTCTTACTTTCAAATTATATCTTGTTCTTTTTTCCACATAGGACTTGGAAAATCTGAGCATAAGTTTTTTGTCCCTAGATCAGTTGGAAGAGAATAAGGCTCCTCATACAAGGAATCGATGCATTTAGTCATTAACACACATGTAAACTTGTCTCTCCTCAGTCGTGGTATTCTCGCTCTTTCCTTTATTTCTAACCATTGCTGTTTATGTGCCGTATTACTTTCTCTAATTTTATCTTTTCTTTAGTTTGCAGCTCAGCACGTGTCTTTTTAAGACAAGTTAATTTAGCCAATTACTCCACTTTGGTTGAAGATAAAATCTTTAATTTATTCAGCCTTTCCTTTATTCTTCCTAGGATACTCTTTCCATTAATTTAATGAAACATTCTAATTCTCTGGTTTAGGAAAACACTAATACCACCCACTAACATGTGCGTATGCACACAAACACACACAAATGCAAAATAATATATATCTATACTTACAAAACTGATATTTTATATTGTTTTTAGTAAATAATTTTCTTTCATTTAAACATAGCAGAAATAATAAATATTTAAAACAGATAAATCTATATTTATTGTGTATATGTATTTTTAAACTGTTGACTCATTTGCATCTTAGTGAAAATAAATTTCTCTTAAGAGACCAGTTGGACTGAATAGGGCTTAAGAACTCAGGATGCCTGGTGTAATATCTGAGGAATTATTATTGAGAAAGGTAAGTTCTGAAAAAAACCAAGTCCTGGAACTTCAAGCATTTGGAAATAAAAAATCCAATTTTTCATTCATTCATTCACTGAAATATTTGTTATACTCATCACTATTTTAGACAGATGGGCAGATGAAAAATACTGCCCTTACTCATTAAGGAGATACATATGAAATATATAAATTGATACATTTTGTTCTATGTGAACACATACAGACACTATATGATCAACTCTACTTGTTTCAAATTTCAAAAAGAGTATTTGAGATAAGTTCTGAAGACAAGAACCACCTTGAAATTGCCTGTTTTACTGATTTCTTACTTCTGCCATACTATGTAAGTTCATCATTAACATAAACATACCTGCCTGTATAATTTGACATTTGACATGTTTTATTCATGTATGCATATTTCTGCTTCTAATTTGGTGGCCTTGAGGAAATATTTATTTCAAATAGTAGATGTTTCTAAAGTTTGACTGTCTGGTGCTTTCATGTGTAAATAAGCTCTTATTTATACTATAAAAATGCAATGGGAATGATACAGCGAAAATTACTTTGATTTAGAGCATAGATGATCAAAAAAGGTGTATTACTGATGAGGAAATATTTCAATATTTTATAAGTTTTAAAAAAATATGTTATAGTGTTTGTATACCTGATCCATATCCTATCCTGCCTCTTTTTGACTCAGTTATACTCTGTTCCCCTCACTCTTGGAGATCCATTCCTTTTTGTTTTTCTTTCTTTTTTTATTTTTTTTGGTACCGGCAATCAAACTCAGGACTTTGCACTTGCCAGGCAGGCACTGCGCCACTAAGCTATGTCCCCGGCCCTGGAGATCCATTCTTAAATGTCCCAGTAGGTCACCAACATTCTAGATTTTGCTTCAGGCTGTACTCTATAGACAGCAAAGGGCCCGTATTCTGTGTCTCTGAATGAGTTTTAGGATTTGGACAACTTAACTCTCTGAAAAGCAAAACTGTTGGCTTTAAATGACATCATAATAATTAGGAGAATCGTGTTATTTATAGCAACTGTAGAGTGCAAAAATTATTTCCTACAGTAATAGAGTTCCTCTAAATACAATTTTCCAAGTTATTACCTAATCGGAAAACAGAGGATGCAAAATTTATGGTCTTGGTAGTTTCTGATAAAGTCAGGACTTTCAGAGTAAAAGTTTTGGATAATGAGATCTGGGTTGGGATAATGGGTAGATAATCCCCCGACAATAGGGAAACACAGTATGTCATCCTTATCCATTGTCCTAGATATACTTCAGAATTCCTTTAAATTGAGACTATGTAATGGCCTCCCAGGAGTTAGGTATCCTACAATAAGGTGCTGCGTCAAGATATACTCCTATAGCCTTGTGCTTCCAGCAGGTCATAACCAGTTTTAGGTCTCAGCAATGCCCTCCAAAGGGAAGTCAAAAATCTATTCCAAGAAGAAGTAAGCTATTCTGGTAAGTTCTGGCAGTAGCTGGCCAAGCAGTGGCAACAAACTGAAAAGAAGTGTGGGTCAGGGACTCGAGACAAGGGGTAGAAGAAGGTAGAATGTACTCAGAATCTCATGAACCAATATGTAACATTATAGAAAAGACTACAGAGGTTAGCCCTTGTAATTTTCAGTTTGCTCATGAAAGTCTGGACTCAGTGGCTCCCAAGAGTACACAAAAAGCAAACATAAGAACTCTGCTGGCAAAATGAGGTAGTCACAAAGTTCTAGTGTATGAGGATATTACAATGACTTTGTATGTAGTTCAATATCTCATGCACGTATGACCAAATTCCCCAAGAGCCAATGAAAGATCCTTTCTTCACTGAGGGAATATCTTACCTACTACGGGAGATCTGGGTATGTGAGTCTGATTGTTCAGTGGTGCCCTCCTTGGTAGATGAAATTTTAATGTAGAACACAGTGATAGACCTGCCTTGATTTTTCTCTATGAAAGATGAGATTCTGGAATGGCTGCAAGTAGCAGAAGTTAATTAATAATCCTCAGCACCAAAATGGATATAATCACCTTGATAAGCACTAAGGCCAGAGTGGCAAACAGAGCCTTCATCCATAAAGGTCTATGGTGACAGCTAACAGATCATGGTTTTCTCATGTTGGTGAGACAGATGGAAAGCTAAGTAGGCTGACACATTTATGTTAATGGAAAAAAATCAAGAGCATGTTAGCAGAAGGCTAATGACAGCCATAATTGGAAACTGTGACCAATTGTCCAGTTTCCAAATACAAGCTGTGCCAAAATACCCAAGGATACACTGATAGAAATTATGACTAGGTTAACTTGAACAGTGATTCTACAATTTTACAGCAAGCATATGTAGTCAATAGGTCCCCTAGTTTTCCTCTGAGGAATCATCTAGCTATTTGCCAAAACAACTGTGTACTTCTCAGTGGGAAATTTACAGATTTTTAAAAGAAAATTAGGTATGGTGTCCTCGGTGACACTGATAACTGGATATTTGAAATATGTTCACCATATTTCATGTTGCATGAAATATGTTGCACCAGTTGCACCTTTCATTGTGATGAAAGTCAAGCGAAACTGATTCATGCAACTCGAGCCTGAGGTTATTTTGCAGGTCTCTGGGGCCATCGTTTTTTGATCACTTCTCCAGTGACCTGACATGCTGGAAAGCCATTATGGCTTGTGTTTAGATGTCCCCCCAAAGCCTCATGTAGTCATAAGTGGGGCTTTTTCAGAGGTGGCTGGATCTAGGATGTATGATGCTGGGATTGAGGGTGTGTGATTACGAGAGTAATCCATTAATTGGTTTGGCATAGTTCTGGGTGTGAGTGCTCCCCACCCTAGGGGAGGTAGCCTAGATAGAATATAAAGGGACAAAAAGAAGCTGCTATTGCCACTTGTTGCTTGTCTCCTGCTTGCTGCTTGCTGTATTCTGCCTGCCCTGCTTTGCCATGAACTGTTTCTCCCCTGCAATGCCCCTCTCCATGCCACCCTGCCTTGGAGTCAGCTAACTATGGAATGAAACCTCTACAAACTGTGAGCTAAATAAACCTTACGTCCTCTAACTTTGAGTGTCTGGTATTTTGTCTTAGCAACAAGAAAAATGACTAAGACAGAAGCTATCAGTGGATGTGAAGAAGATAAATGGCACTGGGAAGGATATAAACACAATGAACCTTCTCATTTTCACTTCACTGTCTCTTCTCTCTCTCATGGTCAAAATCAATCTATAGCGATTTTCTTTTCTATATGGAATGTTATTTTCAGGGAGCTGACAAGCGGATGAGTAGCACAGTGAATGTAACCAAGTTCTCTCTCCAAAGGGTAAATGTTGGCCAAAGGAAATTGAACTCTGGAACAAATTGAATAGACACATCCTAAACCTTTAACCTTTCATAGACTGCTCTGTGGCATGACTCCCTCCCTTCAAAGCTTTCATAAAAATCCCACTTGCCCAGGAAAACAGTCTTCAGAGCAACTACCCACTGCTCTTTGTGACATGAGTTAAAGAGATTGCCATCCCAGTGGTGAACTTCTCCACAATTCTCTTTATCTCTGGTTTTCTCTCTTCTGCATTCCTCCTTACCTTCACCAACCTGGACTTGGCTTTCCAGTGTCAATAATTTAATCTTTGCCACAGGCAGTCTTATAGAGCATGAGATAAATGCATTGTAAGACTCTTTAAAGAATAATTAACCGATTTTTAGCTGAACAGATTTTTAAAAAATCTATTTCACATGTTCTGTTGGGACACAGTATTGAGGATGGAAAAGACAGATTCAGCATTATTTTCTTTAAATTTGGCTGAGATTATCTTATAATAAGCAAATGTGAACAAAATATCATAGCAATCTACCTTTGGTCTATTTCATATCATTTGGTCTGCCATTCACTTCTTTTGGAGATTTTTAGATTAGCAAGTTGAATGAGACTTCTTGTCCATACTTCTTTTCAGCAGTTATTGTCACTCTCTCTTTTATATTTCCATCAGTTCTGACTAAGCACTGTATCTATTTCTTCCTATTCCAGAAATGCCATTTCCTCTTTTCCGTCTCAGTTGCCGTCTGTGTTATCAAGTAACCTAAGGAAAAAAAAAATTAGCTCATCTACTCCTCATACACAAAGTGACTCATGTGCTGCTTTGAGAAAGAGGAGACGAACTGACAGAGGCAACAGGGGAAAGCTCAGGGGAGGTCTGATCACTAGAATCTGATGGGTGGAAGCCAGACAGGTGGAGAGCAGAGCAGAGATTAATCTGGAAGTGTTCAAGAAGGATGCTGAAGGATGCCAAGTAGTTTTATCAGAAGGACACAGAGGCCAAGCAGAGACATAAATGCTGAAGGGAAAGGCCAGAAAAAGGGGAATATTTTCACTATGAATAGAGAGTGAAAAATAGAAACTCAAAGAAGTTAAAGATACTTTCACACATGAGGAAGTACATCAATTTTTGGAGCTTTTAGGTCATAAGAAGTTCACAAAACAGTCTAAACTCTTGCATAAATAATTCCAACTCAATAAAACTCAGTATATAATGTCATGTGCCCCACAACCAGTAAGACAGCACTAGTGGGTTGGTTGTAAACTGAAAAGCATTCTTACTTTGACTTTAGCTTAGAAAACATGCTGGCATAAATAGGGATGATATCTTTGAAAGCATGTGAAGAGTGGCCCTGGCTATATGTGCTTTATGTTGGTGATATGACATTCACTGCCAATCCAGAATGTTTTGGAAGGAACTTTCGCAGCAATAAACCACAGGGGCTGAACTCATCCTGAAGTCAGCACAAATGTTAGAAATGCAACTTGTCAGACAGATACAGGCACCGCCAGTAGTGGTCACCATGCTGAAGCGAGAGACAGCATGCAAACACCTGAGATTCCTATCATCAAATGAGACTAACCATTCAGCAATCCTTACGAAGTCAGAAGAAACATTTCATTTACAAAGGATATACAAAAAACACCTCAATACAGGCAATAACATTTAGACAAAAAAACTCTTTTAATTTCTTGCACTAATTTATTATTCTAAAACTGTCAGAGAGAGATAGAATTATGGTTTGCAATACCGGAAAGCTAATTATAAAGTATATTACACACCACCGAATAGCTAAAGTGATGAGAGTATCTCAATCACACCAAGGTGGGAGAAAATAACTTTCTTCTGTTTGCATATTAAGATTGCAGAACAAATGAAAACTTCCCCAAGCTTCAAATCAATAATTAGATATATTTCAGTTTAACACACCTGAAATTTGGGAAAATACTAAGTGTTTTATACATTTATATAGAAGTGAAAATTACAGTATTTCAACAGCATGTTCAATCAAGAAAGCTTTAAAATTATCAAGCACATAAATACTTTTAATATAATGTTCAACTAATAGTTAATTTGTGTTGTGCATTATAATGTTTACCTTTAGTATAAATTGTCACATATATATATTTTTTTTGTGGGTACCGGGGGGTCGACCTCAGGACCTCACGCGCCAACAGGCACCCGTGCCGCTGAGCGATATCACCGGCCCCTTTTTCGTATGTGGGTTCCGGGAGTCGAACTCAGGCCCTCGCGCTTGCAAGGCAGGTGCTTATGCCACTGAGCCATCTCACCGGCCCTAAATTGTCATATATTATATGACAATATTTTAAAGTGACAAAAAGTCACACTTCGTGTTACACAGAATTTAAGAACATGGTAAGCTTTTCTCTTCTCTAAATTTACTGGTGTTAGGTCCATTCTAAAATTATATATTGGGCCGGTGAGATAGCTCAGTGGCATAAGCGCCTGCCTGGCAAGTGCGAGGTCCTGAGTTCGACTCCCGGTACCCACATACAAAAAAAGGGCCGGTGATATCGCTCAGCAGCACGGGCGCCTGCTGGCACACGAGGTCCTGAGTTCAACCCCCTGTACCCACAAGAAAAAAAAATTATATATTGATTATTGTATGGTGCCTCTTAATAAATAGAACATATTGCTAATATATACTCAAGATTCTCTCAGAAATTGAAAATTCAAAGATTTTTAGATCAAGATAAAGGATCCATATATTCTATCTATGCATATTCTCTTTTTGCTGAATTTAGAAAAATAGGAATATCAGAAATACTTTTCTATTTGCTAAATTGTTCCAAAACTTACTTTTCAATTAATATGCATTTTTTTTTCATTTGGCGTTGAAGGTCCAGAAATTGCAGAAACAATCCTACTCATCCTTCTAAAACCAATTATCATGCCTTTTATTTATTTATATATACATCTACTAACTTATCCAATACCCTAAATTTTGAGTGACTTTTATCTGCCAGGCAGTATTTTAGGTTCAGTGAATAGATAAGTGAAGTAAGTCTGTTACTTTCACAAAACTCATATTTTTGTGGGGGACTCAGACTACTAACAAGGAAGCATATGGATTTATTCTACAAATCCAAGTAATGGATCGTAAATTCTTTGGTGATAGGTGACAGAGATCAGGTAGAACAATGAGGACTGTTTTAAATAGAATGGTCATTGCCAATCTTTCTAAGGAGATGATGTGTAGGCAAAAGCTAGAAAGCAGTGATTTGTGAAAGCAAGTACAAGGCTCTGAGGAGAGAATGTTTAGATTATTCAAAGAACAGAAAAGGCTCTGTGGAGAGAGCACAGTGCACAGGTTCCCAGGAGCCCAGTGTGAGAAATGATGAGTATTCAGGTTCAGAACACACCAGACCATGAAGACCATAGAAAATCAATCGAGTTCCATTCTAAAAGTATTGGGAAGAATTCCAAATAGTTTTAAAAAAATTTCTGTGAAATCTTACATGTAGTTTCTGAACTATTCTGGGGATGATAGACTGTAAGGGTCAAATACATAAAGAGGAAAACTTATAGCTGGAGTGAGAATAGGACCACATCTGTGAGGTTGAAGTGCGAGGTTGTGGGAAGGAGTGGAGTAGAACTCTCCTTTAGAGCTGTCTCACTAGTGTTGGACGAGATGGGTAAGCATATGTGGATATGTGGTGAGACACATGTTTGTGGCAGTCATGTTAGTGATGCCCCAGTGAAGAGCTGTGGAGGGAAAACATACTTTTCTGCAGACCATCAGACTACTCGGCTGTTTTAAATCATCCCTATATTATCTTGAAGGGCTTGCTTTGTTCTTGATTCTCCTTACAAATTGGGAATTAGGAAATTAGGATAAACCAAGGTTGTAACAAAGGTCAGCCCTTGAGACTTAGTGTGGAATAGACTGTGGATCATAAAATTATAGCTAAAAATAAGGAAAAGAAATAATTACCCCCAGAGAACAATGCTGTTCACCACATCTCATTTTTCATTCCTTTTGAGAACACAGCTGGAAAGTTTTGTGCTTCACTAGAAAGGTGACTAGTTCTGTTCATGAGAATGTCAGAGGAAGTTATGTATACCACTTCCAGCCCTGGACCCCAAAACTATGGTGTGGCCTTCAGAACAGCATATTGTAGAGGACTTCAAGGATAGAGGGTGAATTCCCTCTCCATCGACAAACCAGCATCAGATCGTCTCCTGCATCAGATATAGACCTCTGTGATATGAAGCTACTCAGATGTAACAGTTGTTGATTGTAACAGTGGACCTACTGTGTATAATATGGCATCTTAAGTCCATTCTTCCTCCTAAGTATTTGCATTAAAAATGAACACTGGTTATATCTCCTGCTGGTAAGAATTAGAGCAAACAAGATACAAAATTAATAAAGCCTGGAGATTGAGACAGGAAATGATTCCTCCCTTTTTTCAGAGGCTACATTATTATTAGTATTCTCTTGAATGGACAGAAGAGAAACATGTTCATTTCTTTGAAAGAAAATTGGAGTACTGAATTCACTCCATAAAAGTTAATTCTGGTGACTGAAATGGATATACTTAACTGATCCTCTTAAAAATGTGACATAGAAGAATCATATTTCCAAAGAAAATATCATCATTAGGGGCTTACATATGAAGAACTATTTACATACTCTCTTTTCTTATCACCAAGTATTTTATTAATTATTATATGCTAATAAGCATAAACATAAATGAGTAGGGATTTCAAAGGGGCACCCATTAACTTCCTCTAGACTTATTATGCAATGTCATTTTACAAGATACACATTACACATGATAAAATATTTCTTTTTGCAATTTTATATTAATTATTAAAATTAACCATTATAAATAATTATTAACATATTCTATGCATTGCTACTATCATTCATACTTTTACAACAAGGACTACATTCTAGAAAGGAAAAACCTCATTATACTCAAATATCATTTATGTTCTTTGGGCTTCAACTACTTAAAATATCAGAGAATTAACTAATATATTCAAGAGCAATTTAAAAACTACACTAATGAAAATAATGAGAAAAGCAAAATTTCCATTATTTTCCTGACACTATCTTTGTTATTTTTTGGATATTACTTTCTTGAGGTAAACAATATAAAAAGAAAAGCAAACAGTGATTTACTAGTTTTTCTAGTATAAAAGATGTTGAACATCTTTTATAATAATATTTGTGATAATATTTAATGAGGAAATTTTGCTGGATTGTCAATCTATTATAGAAAACATTGTTTAAGATTTTTTTCTGAGCAATAAGGCAAAACTATTTGGTGAAAAAAATGGCAAAAGAATGAATATCAGAGAGTACAGAACATAATTTTAGAATTCATAGTAGCAAATTCCAGCCCATGCTTTAAAATTGAGCAAACTCATGTTCATGCCTTACTGTACACAGGTTGCAGGAAGAAAAATAAGTATTCAGAATGGAAAATATTCTATTGATACATAAAAATAGCAATCTATTAGGGTTTGGAAACAAAAGCTCTGACCATTATTCATACAGAAAATGATTGTCCATTAGACATAATTATAAGCAGTGAGACAAAGTTATAGGGAGAAAGTTTTAGGCTCAACACAAAGGGGAAATAATTAAGTATGTTTTAAATTAGAATGAATTACCATTTGAGAAGTTGCATTTCACTGCAGATAATTAAGGAGGCCATAATTTGCTGGGGGTGCTGTGAATACATGAATCTATGTACAAACTGCACCCAGAACTGGGTTATATGACCACTAAGCTTCCTTCAACTTCTTGTATTTAAAAGTCAGAAAATCCTCATTTTGCTTTTGATTACATGAAGTGAAAGGTAAATGTTCTCATCTGATTTATCATTGAATTAACCAGAAATCTTATCAAATATTTACAGATTTTTTGAGTCCATCAAATTTTAGAATGGGTGCATAAGCACAAGTCTTACAAGAGCAATTCCAGCATCTTATTAGTCATCTGGAGCTCAATAAATACTAAGGCGTATAGTCAGCTATGCTGCAGTAGAAACTAACCAGCCAGATTTTTCTTCATCCTCAGTAATACAGGAAAGTACCATGAAATGTTTGATATCTGTATTTTTGTTCAAAGCTATAGCAGAGAACCAGACAGATGCCTCTTTCCTTCTGCAGTGAAGAAGTGAGTGACCTAGGTTCTGGCGGTGCAGTCCTTGGATAGCCTGCCACTGTCACCTTCTTCAGGAATGACTTTGTGCCAGAAAGTTACTTGCTCATGCATATTCCACACTGATGGAGATGGGGTTCAAAATGCTCAGGAGTTTTGACCAAACTAGGGACATATTAGCTCCAGAGCTCCTCTTGAGAGTCAGGTAAGCCAGGTTTTATCAATTTTGATACTACTGACATTTTTGGCTGGCTAATTCACTGTTGCAAAGATCTCATGCATTATAGAATGTTTCACATAATTCTTGCCTTCTATCCACTACGTGACAATAGTAATTCCCCACCACCATCTCACCCATGATAAAAAGTTGTTGCCAGAACCATTAAATGACTACGGGGAGGGGGCGTCCTCCAACTGACAACAAATGGGTTGAAGTTGTCAGGTCGCAACTCCTTCTACTGTCCAATCCCTTCTCCCATCTGGTATTGATTGCACTGAAACTTCACAATAAACATCTCAAACAGTAAATCCTGTCTCAGATTCGCAGAGAACAGAAAATGCTATTTAAATCTGAAATTGATTAGAGCCAGCTACCTTCTTAGGTAAGTATATGTAATTCAGTAGTAAATCTATTTTTAACTTTTTGCAGAGGCTGTTAAAAGAAATAAGGGGATAAAAATCCAATATAGGTAGACAACACTTTAGTAAGTTACTCTAAGAAATCTCTGCATATGTAAAGATACAAGCACAGGTAAATTAGAAGGGAGTACACCAGATTATTCCAAGAAATTTATAAGAAGGGATTTAAAAATTATCTTAAAGTCATGTAAAACAATAGCCTATTTTTGTCCATGGTGTTGGGCAAGATTGTGAAAGGTTGGGTTGCTTAAAAATATTCGTCTAAGAATGGAGGTGTTGAGGAATTAATTAGCCTAGTGGTATTATCAGCCCTCTCCCCCCCAAATTTTAGGAGAGATTATTGGGGAACTGGGCATTCACAGGAAATGCATATCAATTTAAATTTTAAAAGGCTGGATACCCTTGCAGACTTCCAGGTTATGTAGAAAACCAGGTAAAACTGTATTTACATATTGTTTCACATCTTCTAAAACATTTTACTGGTAACATCTAATCTGATACACTACTTATATGATATTTTGCAGCTTAATTTTGACTTAATATCATTGTCCAAGACTCAATTAAACAATTGCTTAAGACATTTGTATCCTGTCCCTTAAACCTTCATTATCCCTTATACATGCTTCTGTGAAAGCATTTAGAACAGAGAACCAGTTTTATTCTTTACTGGAAAGGCAGCTGATCAAAGGTAAGAATTGCATTTTCCTGTCTTTGTGTCACTGAATCCTAGCACAGCATAATACCTAACACACAGTTGGCTTTTAGTATATATTAACTAAAATATAATAAAAAAAATAAAGTGACTGTCATTTCAGTTTTTACAGTTGAAAAGTAGACGTGTAAAATGGGTCACTATGTTGTTTTTCCACTAAATTATATGCTATACAGATTATCAAAATATAAAAGGGGGAAATAGGTAAAGAAAAAAACATAACCATTAAGCATATGTTAGAACAAAATGTGTTTATATAATGTTTTACATGTTCATATTTTAAAATGTAATTAACCATTGAAATTATTTCATTTGGTCTTTTTATTAGTGGTCAGTAATGATATTTCTTAGATCCAATAGTAGTTACAGACAAAAAATATGTGAATATGCTTGTTTTTGTTCAAAATTATCACTGCAAGTTTGTTAATGTAGACTTGAAAAAAAAAGAGAATGAATTTTAAATTCATGTTTGCCTTCTTAGTAATTCATGTTTACCATATTAGTAACACCTCATAAAAAGTCGTGTTATTGCTCAGGCAAAGTGAATTTAAAATATTTATAGTGCCAGATCATACCTTTCCTACAATTATGAGTTGCTGGCCCTGAGGTGCATTTTCATGTATTAGTTATGCTCTCTGTCTTTTATCTGCAGCCAGACTTTCCTTCTTTAATCACTGTGGTTTTATGTATGGGGTAGAGTGTTGTTGTTGGACTGGGGCATTTTCAAAAAATTCTATTTCTTAATTGTGGGAGGTGTGGGTCAGAGTTGGGATTACTCTTCTCTGAACTTCTTCCAAACTGTCTGGGGTTAGATACCTCAAACTGAATTCAGTACCTGGGTGTGGGATTTTCAGAATGTTAAGGACTTTGTCAGGAGATGAGACACGTCTTCATTTGTTACTTCAGAGAAGTCTCTGAACAGATATCGCGTGACTATGGTAGGTTTCAGTGCAGTCATCTCAACCCTCATGGCAGCTTTAAGTCAGAGATACTTACAAATTGGTATGTCTATGCATATTAAATGGCTCTTTCCTAAAGGACTCTTCCTTGTTAAGTAGACCATACTTATTAATCATGGTTGTTTAACAAACTATCAAATCTTCGTGTATTAGCATAGTCATTTTGCACATGGTTTGAAGATGAGGAATTTGGGAAGAACTTGGTTGGGTGCTTTATCATTAATTTATGTGACTTGAGCTGGGGCAGACAGGGCTTAACAATACATCTTGAAAATGACATTTTCACCCATATGTGGGACACCAATATATTCTCACTCCCTATCTTTCTCATGGTCTCTTGTTCTGTAGTCCAGTTTAAATAATTTACGTTTATTTTAGCTCCATCTTAAGGAGGGGTATGAAACCTTTTAATCTGCATCAACTCTGAAGAACGCCAGGCAAAGACACTTTTGATGCCCATCCTTCAGGTCAATGTATGGTGGCCATGGAGGCCAGATCCCAACAAATGCGGCAAAACCCATGTCAATTTCATTTTTGAAGATAAGTAAATTTTTGGGCAAAAGTGAGAGCAGTAAGCCTCCCATGTGCCTTTATGAACTGCAAAATAATGTGTGAGGCCCTGGATTCAATTCTCATCACTACAAAACACACAATGACCTGAAAATTGTAGTTTTTCTGCAAACATTATTAACTCAGTTTGTTTTGGTCCCCTCAAGTCATAGTAAGAGCAAAGATAACATAAAAATCATTCATAAATGGTGAGTAAAACCGTACATATGAATGATGCTCCTCCTCTATGTGAAACCCTGTTAGAAAAATATTTTTGCTTTATTTGCCTCACCTTTAAACTTTCTACTAACCTCATTCTTTCCACCTCCCACAAAGTCATTTGCTGTGCATTTACTTTCTGAGTCTCATTTCGTATATCACATGGAGGAAGGAATCCTATAACCCTCAGAAATAATAATCATGTACTTGGGCCCTAGGTCTACGGCAATCTGCACCCAAGCTATTCGCATAAAACAAAAGTCACAAAATTGATCTGTCCCTATCACAGGAACTAAAAAAAATTCCCAGCTAGGAAAACTATCCAAAGCACTGAGTAGAAGGAGGCAACATTGAGAAGTGGGCAGTCAAGCTGGAGCTAACAGCAAGGTGGTATCCAAATTTGCATGCATAAATATTGCCCAGTCAATAGAGTTAACTTAAGAACTAGTCAGATACTATACATTTTCTACTTTCACAGATGAGGCAAATAAAAAATGGTACTGGGTCAGTGATAAGACTCCTGTGAAGGAGCATCATTGAACTCTATATCATATATATCATGCAGAAGAAAATTTTAGAGAATTTCAGTAGAATCAAATCCTCGTAGTTGGTGAGCCTGGGGACTCTGGTGGAGGGAGAGAGCGGAGACTACAGAGGCTATCAGGAGGGGGACTGCCTAAAAGAAAACAAACAAACAAACAAACAAAAAACGTAAAATGATGTGCCATAATAAATAAAAGGAATAAAGATATTTTAAAAGGCTCAAAAAGAAATCTGTTTGGAAGTTCTGTGAAAATAATAAACAACTAAAAAGACAAAGAGTAATATACATGATTTTAAGCAAAACTCCAACTTTTACAGATCTAAAATAAAAAATGTATCAATAAAATAAAGACTACACTATTTTCCAAACAAGATTAATATAAACTAACACAAGGGCAAACAAATATAAACTTCAAGGGCAAAAAAGAAAGAAATCTTGAAGATAAAATATTACCTTTTTTAAAGATACAATTAGATTAACAGAACATTTAGCATCAACAAAAATTTGTAGTAAAATTTTCAAAGTGCTTATGGAAAACGACGTTATAATTTTTCAAGAATCTTACATTAGCTGGGTGTAGTGGTGCACACCTGTAATCCCAGCACTCAGGAGGCTGAGGCAGGAGGATCATGTGAGTTCGAGGCCAGCCTGGCCTACATAGTAAACTCAAGGCCAGGCTGAACTACATAGTGAGACCCTGTCTCAAAAACAAAATAAAACAAAAAAAGTAGTAAAGAATTTTACATTAGTGGCCATTCAGTTTCAAGAGGAAAATATAGCACTTTTAACTCCCAGGCAGTTTTTATTTTGAATAATTTACAAAACTTCATAAAAGCTATAAAAGTAGTACTGCACATGGATTACAATAATTAGCATTTTTCAATGTAGGTCTGTCTTTTTGCCTATCCATCTACTGATCATCAATCTACCCATCTTCACATACACTTCTTGCCCTCAACCACTTGTGTCTCTTGCATACTCTATAACACTTCTAACGACTTCAGTACATCTTTTTGAGGAAGAAGGATATTCACCTTTAAAATCATAATGTCAGAAACTGGTCAAAAGGAAAGAGAGACTGGAATAGGGAAAAGAAAGAAGGGAAAGGGAAAAAAACAATTGTATATATATATATATATAAGATGGTTAAGATAGATACACTACCATTTTTACTTAGTTCATTGATGAGTAAGGTTTGTGCCAATAACGTTTGGACAATTGAATGCTAATGTCTGGTGTCCTGAATAACTAACTTAAAGATAGTAATACGTAATGTATTAACCATTGTTACCCTCCTATTATGTTGGTTTGAAAATTTGTTCTTCTTTTGATTTGTTTTGTTTTTTTTCTTCTCTTTAAAAAAAAAAAAAATCATAATGTCATGATCATATTCTAGAAAATTAAGATTGACATGCATATTACAATGAGATGCATATATCATACAATCTACACTCAAGCTTGCCTCATTGTATAATAATGTACTTATGGATATATGTATATATCCACAAAACAACAAAGAATTATGCATTGAATTTGCCTTGGTGGTCATGTTACATTTCAGCTTCCTTTTTAATCTTGAACTGTAGCATCCATTTGTTTGTTTGCCTGTTTGTTTGCTTGTTTGTTTTTGAGACAGGCAATCTCTTAGTCACTAAATTGCCCAGGTCAGGCTGGAACTTGCAATCTTGCTCCCTCAGACTCCCAAGGTGCTGAGATTAAAAGCATGTTCCACCATGTTTGTCAGCGTCTTGTATTTTTCTGCCTTAGACAGTTAATTTACAGTTCCACTTGGTATGTATTTATCCCACTGAAAAATATATAAATTCAGTGCAAATATTCTTGTCATTTGATATAGTTTCATGGTTCTCAATTGTGTTCCTATATCCCTTTTTGTTGTTATTTAACTTGTTCCCATCTGTTTGCTGTTACATAAGGCTTAGAGGGCAGGTTATTTTTTCAATTTTACATTTCAATGTTGTTTTTATTCCACAGCAAAACACTGGTCTCAACACAATCAATATATTTACTTATTTATATATTCAGTCCTATACCAGTTACATTAGTTTTGGCATTTCTATTCCCACCAACCCTATCAAATGTTTATCAAAAATATATGATTAACTTATAATATATATGATGTATCTCATCTTGTTCAGTAAGAATTACATGTTCAGTAGTAACTTAGAGTTTTTCTATTTTCTGTGTTGCTCTATACTCCATAGGAAGAAATTACTTGGACAAAGAGCATAATTTCTATTTTTCTTGATCTCCTGATGTATTTTTCTCTCCAAAACAGTTTGGATTAAATTCTAGTGCTAGCAGAAGATATTATAACTCCAGTATTTTACCACGAGGCTCCCTGAAATTGAACATTAAGTTCAAATTCCCATTTAATAAGTTGAAATTAAATCCAAATATTTATTTTGTAATAATTTATTACCAAAAAATTCCAGCCTTTTGAGTCCTTTTCAATTGACTTTTTCTAATGTGCTTATAGTCCGTTCACATACTTTGTCAAAGTTTTATGCTTTGGGCTACCCTTACCACATATGAATCTTATTTAACTTCAAGGTAAGGGGAACAATAAAAAGGGAAGATCTACCTTAATCTAAGGTTAGTACAAGAGTCAGGTTAGGTGCTAAGGAAAGGTACATCTTTAATCCAACTTTTATATTTTCATATGTATGCATCTACAGTAATAATTCTCCTTGATTTCCTTCATTGAACTTATCAACCTACCTAACCTCCTTGTTAGTTCAATTGCTCATTTATTTATTTTTCTACCAAACCACAAAGTACAAAGGGTGGGCCTTTTCTTTCATAATTACTATTGTGTCTGGTCTCAGTGTCTATCCTGAGCTAGGTCCACAGCAAATATGCATTATGTCATCACATTCTGCTATCTTATCTTCCATTACCTAGTGTTGCTGGAATCAGGTCCATTGTTTCAGCATCCATTATCACCCTCTTTTTGGATTTTTGCCATTTACTGCTGTAACCTTGTGATGGCTCCCAATCAACACTTTTGTTTGCCACTAGAGAGCATGCTTTCAAACACCTATTTTAATACTCTGCTCATCACTTTGAAAGCTTTCTAGCACATTTAAAATATTATCTGGAATAATAAGACTTTGGAATAAAAGACTATGGAATAAAGACTTTCTATAGACTGGTGATTATAATTCTACCTCTGACTTTTTCTCCACCCATTTCCTGCCTAGTATTTCCTCTCTAGCAAAAATCTAACACATGTATTTCCCCAGCTGCATATTTGCATTTTCTATATCCTTGTCTGTGTTTGGTCATAAAGTACCTTCTCTTTGGATCATTCTTCCTATACCACCTTTACCATGTTGCCTTCCATTCATACACTGAGATTCAGCTCAAAATTTGTTTTCAACTGTTTTTCACTCCATCACAGTTAGCTATGTGTTTCTTCTGAAATATTACATCATGCCCCTCCCCACTTTTTACAATAACAATACTACTTTACGTCTGCTTGGATGTTTGTCTAAGTCATCAGTCTGTAGTTCCTTCATTTATTTATTTATTTTTTTTGTGTGTGGGTACTGGAAGTTGACCTCAGGACCTCGCACGCCAGCAGGCCCCCGTGATGCTGAGCGATATCACTGGCCCTTTTTTCGTATGTGGGTTCCAGGAGTCGAACTCAGGCCCTCACGCTTGCCAGGCAGGCACTTACACCACTGAGTCATCTCAACGGCCTCTGTAGTTCCTTCAAAGAAAGAAAAAAATGCATTAATAGTTTTCTATGTTTATTGCCTAGCATGCAGCAAGAGCTCACCTCAACATACTGAAATGGAAAAGATTTCCAAGAGATAACAAACAGTGAAAAAATACATTGAATATCTATCTTTGGTGACTGGGACTTTCACTGCAAGGGTGAAAAAGAAATGAAACAACTATGGTGTTAAAATGAGGCTTAAAGTAAAAATTTGAGAAGTCAAAAAATCTGTAACTCTGCTGACTTGTAAAAGGAATATAATGATAAATAGAGTTAAGTGTGATTTTAAACTCAACCACTAACTTCTATCTCAACTCTATACTGTATTGGGGTTTTGGGTCTTTTCTTTTCTGTTCCTTCAAAGTAAAGAAAAATAGTACTTATCTAGGATATTCAGAGACTGATTTCAAGACTTGAGATAATTTTATTGCTGGTGTTTCAGGTTTAGATACCCTGACATTTGCTATTCCATGGAACTACTAGTTCCCTGCTTTATATAATGAAAACATGAGGATACTCTCTTTTCTACACAAATATAAACCTGCATTACTTCTAATGTACTTCACCATCAAGTTTCCAGAAGACCATTTCTCAAGCGTTCTGCCAAAAGAAACTAAAGACTAATATTCTAGAAAAAGACAATCAATAGTTCCTCAGGAATTAAACATTTTCTTATGGGAAGAAAAATTCCCAAGTAGATTACTGACCTGAAAAGTTGGAAATGAAATAAATGAGGGTACTTAGATATAAAGGTAGTCTTAGTTTGATTGTTTGAGGATCTAACTGTCCTTCCACACAAATACTGAAAGCAAGGTATACAGTTTACTAATGCACATAATCCTCTGGAATGGACAGATCTCATTACAGAAAAGAAAGGATAAGGGTGAGTTGTCATTTTTATTTTCTCTTCAGAAGTGTCAGTTCAGTTTGTTTGCCTATTTTTGACTGGATTGTCTTTTGTTGTTAAACTTTAAATTATTTATATATTCTGGATATTAGTCTTCTGCCAGATAAATAGCTTGTAAAGTTTTTCTCCCATTCTGTGGACTGTCCAGTCACTGTTGTTCATTTTGCTGTACAGGAGCTTTCTAATTTGATGTCATTTCATTTGTTAATTCTCGCTATTATTTCCTGATCTATTTAGAGTAGTGTTCAGGAAAGTGTTGCACATACCAATACCTTGAAATGCTTCCCCCTAGTTGTTTTAAAGTTGTAGGTTTTACATTAATACCTTTGATCTGTTCTGAGTTAATTTTTGTATAGAGTGAGAGACAAGGATCTAGTTTCAAACTTCTACAGTTTTCCTAGCATCGTTTGTTGAAGGATCTGTCTTTTCTTCAATGCAAATGTTTGTATCCTTGTAAAAAATCAGATGGCTCGTATATTCATGGGTGTATTCCTACATCCCCTGTTCTAGTCAACTGGTCTATATGCCTGTTCTATGCAGATATCATTCTGTTTTTGTTATGATGATGCTATAGTATATTTTAAGTCTAGCATTTTTCTTATTATACACAAATTGCTCTGGCTATTTGTATTTTTTTGTGCTTCCATATGAATTTTAATTTTTTTTTCTAGTTCTGTGAGAATATCACTGGTACTTTTATGGGGACTGTACTGAATCTGCAGCAAGCTCATTTTAATAATATCAATTCTACCAATCCATGAGCGTAGTATGTCTTTTAATTTTTAATGTCTTCTTCATTTTTTTCCTTCAGTGTTTCACAATTTTCACTATAGATTTTCTTCACTTTTTTAGTGTTAGTTTTATTTCTCAGTAGTTTTTCTTAGGGTACTGTGAATGGTATTGATTTCCTGATTCCTTTTTCAGTGAGTTCCATTATTGGTGTACAGGAAATCTATCAATTTTTATATGCTGATTTTGTGTGCTACTACTTTTGCTGAATTATTTTTAGTCCTACACAAGCTTTTTGAACTTTTTGGACTCAAGTTTGTTCTCAAGTTTAAGACATAGAATCACATCATCTGCAAACAGAAATAATTTGATTTTCTCCTTTTCTATCCCTTTTCTTTTACTTGCCTGAATGATTTGGCTAAAGTTTCCAGAACTATATTAAATAACAGTGGTGAAAATGGATATCTTTGTCTCATGACTGATTTTAGAGAAACTGCTTTTAGTGTTCCCCATTCAGTATGATATTGTATTGGCTATGGGTTTGTTACATATGGCCCTTTTACGTCAAAGTATGATCCTGCTATACCTAGTTTCTTCAGGGTTTTCATCATGAAGGAATGTTGAATTTCATTAAAAAATTTGCCAGTATCTATTGAGATGGCCATGACTGTGTTTTTAATCCTTGAGCCTTGTATTACATTTATTGTTTGACATATGAAATAAAACTTGCATCCCTAGAATGAAACCTACTTGATCATATTGTATGATCTTTTACATGTGATGTTGAATTTAATTTGCAGTATTTATTCGGGATTTTTACAGTATGTTCATCAAGGATATTGACCTATAGTTTTATTTTATTGTTGCTATTTCCTTATCAGCTTTCGGTAATGGGGTTTGTTATGGTTTGGGTCTGAATGCCCACCCCCCGAAAGCCTTATGCAATCATAGGTGGAGCTTTTTGGAGGTGGCTGGAACTAAGCTGTGTAATGCTGGCATCTAGGATGTAATGCTGGGATTGATTCACAGTGTGATGCTAGGATTAAGGGTGTGAGTGCTACCAGCCTTAAGGGTGGGTAGCCTGGATAAAGTGTAAGGGACAGAAAGAGGGTCACTACTTGTCACTATCCTGTAGCTTAGTGCTTCTGCCTTCTGTATTCTGCTCACCATGAACTCTTTCTCCTCTGCAGTGCCCCTCTGCCATGTCACTCTGCCTTGGAACCAGACAATTATGGACTAAAACCTCCACAAACTGTGAGCCAAAATAAACCTTTCCTCCTTTAACTTTAGGTGTTGGGTATTTTGCCTCAGCAATGAGAAAAGTAACTAAGACAGGGTAATGCTGGCTTTACAGAATTTCATATGTTATGAAACAGTTTGTCAAATGACCAATAATTGTACACCAGTGTTTACCATCTTTAGTCATCAGGGAAATTCAAATCAAAATCATGTTGTAGTTGGAAGGCTGAGGCTGGAGGATCATCATGATATCTAGGCCAGCCTGGACTACATAGTGAGTTCAGGGCCAGCCTAACTACATAGTAAGACCCTGTCTCAAACAAACAAACAGACAAAAAAGAAACAAAGAAAAAATCATACTGAGATTCCATTTTACCCATTAGAATGGCTATTTAAAAAAATGAATATAGGGCCGGTGAGACGGCTCAGCGGCTTAAGCGCCTGCCTTGCAAGCGCGAAGGCCCGAGTTCAACTCCCGGAACCCACATACGAAAAAGGGGCCGGTGATATCGCTCAGTGGCACGGGCGCCTGCTGGCGCGCGAGGTCCTGAGGTCGTCCCCCCGGTACCCACAAAAAAAAAAAAAAAAAAAAAAAAAAAAAAATGAATATATAACAAATGCTATCAAAGATACGGGGAGGAAAGAACACTTATACACTGTTGGTGGGAATATAAAGTATTACAATTACTAAACAACTCAGTATGGACACTCCTCAGAAAACAAAATCTAGAACTACCACATGATCCAGCTATACCACTCTTGGCTATATGCCTGAAGGAATCAAATATACATGTCAGTATACTATGGAAATACCTGAATCCCTATGTATTGCACCACTATTCACAGTATTCCAAAATACAGAATCAGCTTAGGTATGCATCAACAGATGAATGGATAAAGCAAATGTGTATGTATACACAATGGAGTATTATACATACATAAAGAACAAAATCACGTCATTTTCAAGAAATAGTAGAATGGAACCCATCATCTTAAGTGAAATAAATCAGACTCAGAAAAGCAAGTATCACATATTTTGTATCATATGTAAAATCTAGAAAACAAAAAAACATCAAGAAAGAAAGGGACTATTATAGAAGAGAAAGGGACCAACAGGAAGGAGGATGAGGTAAGTGTGGACAATGGGCAGGCTGGATGCAATCAATCTACTTTATATGCATGTGTGAAAATATCACAATGAAAACCATTATTTTGTACAACTAATATGTGCTAAAAATTCTAATAAAAGAAACAAAAGATATTTCTATCTGACCCCATCTATATAAATGCATCGATTATTCTATAAGTGTACTTAACATTTTTATAGTGCTAAATGAAATACTTTTAAAACCCATTTTAATGTTAAGAAAGAGTAAGCTTGCAAGCCATACTTATGTTGAGACAGGTATGCTCTAAAAAGAATGTAAAACTTCTATATTATTAAACTAGAAAGATTGCTAGCAATATTTATGGAAACACTTGATTCTAAAGATGAGCAAATAGAGAGCTAGAATTGATGAGCCATGTGAATATAGGGTCTGGGTCTTGTAAATCTTTTTAATCCTATATAAACATCAATGATTAAATATTTCCTGTAGTATAAGATTGGTGTGGAACTATCTGAAATGTAATTTGGTAATATAACTACCAAGAAGTATAACATAGTTATGGATTTTATGGTAAACTACAAATATGAATATACCATTGCTTTAAAAGCTCCTTATCCTTGAGAAATTCATTTAAACTTTCTAAACCTTGACTTTCTCATCCGCAAAATGAAAATATAGTAATATCTGTCTCAAAGGACTATTGAAAGACTGAAAAAAAAGCACACAAAAATGTAAGTACACCAGTAAGGACAATACAAGTATGTATTGGTGATAACTATTAGTTTTTATATAAGTATTAACTACAAATATCTGAATGTAAAAATCATGAGAGTTGTGACATTTTATTGCTAGAGGTTAGTTTGAATATCATCTATTCACTCCATTCACTTAATATTATGTGAGAGGCAACTTAGTTCCAGATAACAAGGAATTGCTTCCCCTCAGACATGCAGTTGAAAAGTCGGTAATCAGCTAATTTTTAAAATGAAGGTTGATCGATGAGATAGCTCAGTGGCATAAGTGCCTGCCTGGCAAGAGCGAGGTCCTGAGTTCAACTCCCAGTACCCACATACGAAAAAAGGGCCGGTGATATCGCTCAGCAGCACAGGCGCCTGCTGGCGCACGAGGTCCTGAGTTCGACCCCCAGTACCCACAAAAAAAAAAAAATTGAAGGTATAGTTGATGAATAGGAATTGTATTTTGGTGCTGTACAGTGAGATGTTTTGATATATGTATACATTGAATGGTTAGATGAACCTAATTAAAATACTACTCCCTCACTTACTACTATTCTTGTGAAAATATTTAATATCTACTCTCTAAGCAATTTTCAAGAATTCAGTTATCAACTAGTTTTTCTTAAGATATAATTTATGACTGTCTCTTTTTCAGATGTTACCTCTTAATCCTATAGAAATAAGGAAATCAATATTATTCTCATTTTACAGATGTCACTTCTAAGTTACAGCGAAGTTCTCATGGCTCCACAGCCAATAACCAAAATAGCTGCAGTCAAACTTAGCTCATTGCTGGAGGGCTACCAAACCTCATCCCTGTGAACTCCCACCATCTGATAGTAGTTGGTGCCAGTGGCCTCCTATGTGTTTCTGAACCAGTTAATCAGTTGCATCTCACATATGAAGAGTGGACAGTGGCATTCTCTCAATTTCTTTAAAACTAGCAAACTTGTAATTCCTTGAGGCCATCTTATCCCTAAGTTTTCTGAGTAATTTACAACTTGCCTTTGCCGCTTTCTCTTAACTATAAAGTATGTCAAACTGCAAGGTCTTATCTTCCGGATTTCACCATTTCCTTTGAAGAATGGGATTGTATTTTTCCAGCTATGCAATTCTCATCCACGTTCTTTCCAGGTGCTAGTTTCTTCCCCCTTCTCTCTGTTGAATTGATAGGAATATATTTCTAACAAATGAATTACAAAATCAGATCTTTATGTGCTGTAAAAACCTGTTCCAGCTTGCAGGAGGCTGCCCGTGAACAGAGCTTTCCCTTAAAAGGTGGCAGTGATCGTGAACCATCAAACCGTCTTACGACGTCGGAACTGGTACACATGTGCCAGCCCCCAGCATCTCCTCATCCAAGCAGGCCTGAGTGCACCTTTCTCTTTGGTATGAAAAGAGGCTCCAGTGATCGCCGTGGCTACCTTATAGATTTTGATGGATATCAGGAAATAACAGCGGGATCAAGAATAGATAGAATCAGAGTTATCAGAATAAGAGCAAAGGAACTATACACCGACTCTGGCTTCCCCTTATCAAATAATCATACATAATTGAATTGGGAATGGGAAAATTACTATTTTTAAACAAGTAATAAAAGTATTATTTTGGAGATTTGTAGAATATAAGCAAGCCAGCTACTCATGCCATACCCAGGGGCTCAGACAGAACTAAATTATGCTTCAGATTAATGTATCGGTCAGTTCAAAGGTTAGACAAACAGCTGTTTCTCAAGGAGGCACACTACAAAGCTTAACTGTTCATTGGCAGGCCTGCAATGGTCTCAGTGGATTCCCAAAGGAGTCAATCTTATTTGTTTCTGATTGGGAGATATCCAAAACTGACTCCATGCTACCGATGACCTTTATTGCTAGGGCAGGAGGGCAAAACTCTGGAGCCAGTGTGATTTCACCAGTCCCTGGGAAAGAAAAAGAAAAAAGAAAACCACACACCCACACACAACATGTCTTCAGTGATTCCAAGATTATGCACAAACCTGTATTTTAGATGGATGAAAGAATGCTGGAGAGCCCAAGAGGTCATCTTGCTCATTTTTGCAGAGATGTAAAATGACTTAAAATAGCACCTATGCAAGAATGTAGAGTAGAATAGTCAAGTTCTATTTGATGCAAAGTTTTGTTAGCTAAAAATGAATGGAATGGAGTAAGTTATATCTTTATTCAATATGTATTATCATATCCTTTGATGACTTTGAAATGCTAAAGTTGAATAACTTCATATTAAACATGTACTTTAAAATAATAAAATAGATTCATAAGAGAATGATAGAAAGAGAATTTAGAATTGTAGATTGGGATATGACATTTGAATATAATTATATTTGAAGTAAAAATTATTTAAATTCAGGTGTCAGAAAAATAATATAATATCTTGAATGGGACCTAGAAATTTTTAGGGATTTCTCCCTGGTGATTTTAAGTGTTCTTTGAGAACATGATCCAATTTTTCTTTCACTCAGATATTCATTATTCACTAACTGTAATATACTGATTAGCCGTTGTTAACTATTATCTTAATACAACTTCAACAAAATAAATTCCAAGAGTTTTTTTTTTTTGTCTCACTTAAATGCTATGTTATACTGAGATTAATGTAAACTTTCATGAACTGTATTCTATTTCCACAAGGTCATTCAATATGCACTGAAATCAAAATGGGATTCTTGCTTACTTATTAGAAAAAAAGATTTAAAAGAATAGTGGAAAATTTTTCTTAATAAAACAGAGTTTCTGCCTAGAAAGCTTCCAGTGGAGAACTCACAATTCCCAGGGAGAGGAGAGACAGACTCTGCATCAATTATTGATGCTCCACACATGAGATCTATACATGCATTTGAATCCTCATTAGTTTAGTCAACAAATATTTTCATGTTCTTAGAGTGAGTATTTTAGGATGGATCATTTCCATTCATAAAATAATTATGTAATTCTTGGTTGGTATCAGTGAAAAGTCAATTATAGTGGCATAAGAAGCAGTTACTAAAACATGAAATTGAGATGTGGAGTGGGTTAAGGGGACTACTTGACTGAGAATCCCTCTAGATTGAGCTTATATAGATTAAGGAACAGTGTTGCCTTTGATAGAAATAAAGTTTGGAGAAAGATATCAATTTGCAGGAATGAGAAAAGTGAATTAAACACATTAAGTCCTGGTGGCATTTTCACCATGTAGATAAAGATAAGAAACTTGAAACTGGGAATGTAAAAAAAAAAATGTACAGAGGATTTTGAGAGTCATAAATTGATAACTTCACTAGTGAATCAGGAAGAGGAGAATGAAAGGCTTTCTGAGCAGTAAAGATGGCTCAAATTTTAAAAGATCACATTCATAGTGAAATGGGTTCATTTTATCAGCTTCACCTTGAAGTCCACATGTAAAGAAAACCTATAATCAAAGTTATCTTGGTTTTAAAAATTGTCACAGTAAAAGATCAAGTGATGATAGTGGCCCAGATATATGCTAGGGCTGTGTTAAAGTGGATGACTAGGTGCTCCAAGCCGTGAAGGGAGAGTCTTATATCTCAGATATGTTGATTGGAATCAATAAGCAAAAAAAAAAAAAAAAAAAAAAAAAATCAGGTTCAGTTGGGATTGGCAAGAAGGAGAAACTTTCAGGAAGAAGTGAAAAGTGGCATAGTGCAAAAATACCCAGAGGTGGGGTCAAGATATGGCTTCCTAATCCTTCTCCACCATAGTTTTCTCATCTGCAAAATAAGACTACTTCAGAGATAACGTAAGATATTATATGCAAGTCTACTACATGTAAGTGTACTTGTTTTTGATAATAATTCTGTCTTCTAGTGTGATTCATTAAGCGTATTGTGAGTTTATTAAATATTTACTAAAGTTGGTTGGTTCCATACATTGTGTCTGTAGTGGAAGAGTTCTACCTGTGATGCAATTATGCATTTTATTGAATTGCATAAGCTGTGTTCTGATTCAAGATCACTGGTGTCCAAATGAAAATGAATTCAAAGGGATAGAAGTCTGAGCTCAAGCTTACTGAAATGTCATGAAAAGTAACACCAGGTCTGTAATGAAGAGCAGAACATAAATTGGATGCTGATATAAAGTGAGAGGAAGCTGGCTATGATAATGATTTCTTAATTTGTGATTCTGAATTCCTCAAGTGCTAAGATGTTGCCCTAGTCTTATTTATTTTCGTGGTCCTACCAAAAAAAAATCCTCACGTTGTTGTCTTAATTAATTAGAAGGATGTGAGATAGTTTGATAATGCATTTTAAATAAGGACATGTATTTTGGTTGTAAATGAAGTACTACGGAGCCAAGAGCAAGGTCTTGCTTTAATCCACTCATTCATTTGCAGAACTTGATTGAAAACTACTATGTGCTAGACCCTTGGTACTGCAGATACAAAAAAAATAAATATACTGACAAAGTCTCTAATACTGAAAAGCATAATTTGTTTGGAGAAGGCACCCGGTAAATATAAAATAAGACAAGGTGAAGCCTCTACTATAACAATTCGTGAAGCATATTAAATAATTGGAGAAAAGACAAGTTTGTGGGAGGTTGGGAGGTGGTATGAGAATACTGTAAAGAAAGTTGAGAACAGAAAGATTTAACAGCAAAGATGAAATACTAGTTTCAACAGGCATAATCAGTGTAATATTAGATTAATCAACTGGTTATAGGTACATTGAAATGGATTACTATAGCGACAATTTTCAAACATGTAGATTTCAGGGCTCAATTCTGGAAATACAGTAGATTTACACTAGGTCTAGGCGTAATAATGAATGATCACTCCAGGTAATTCTCACACTTCACTTGGGGAAACAAGGAGTGGGACTGAAAGTCGGTAAGGAGATAATTAGGAGAATATAGGAAACTAGGCCTGAAGGAATTTAAGTTGATGTGTGTTACTCCTAGAAATAAGCTCAAATTAGCATGTGGCCTGGATGGATGAGTTTTTTTTAGAACTGTTTGTTTTGTTTAATGTATACTTTCGTTGAGTTCTAACTAAGTTCAAAGTAGATTTAATAGTTGTATATAAGCCAAGGTTTTAAAATTATGTTTTTTGTAGAAACCAAAGAAAAACTGCATTGAGATAAATTAAAGAGGGCCAGTGAGATAGCTGAGGGGCATAAGCGCCTGCCTGGCAAGCGCGAGGGCCCGAGTTCGACTCCCGGAACCCACATATGAAAAAATGGCCAGTGATATCGCTCAGCGGCACGGGCACCTGCTGGTGCGTGAGGTCCTGAGGTCAACCCCCGGTACCCACACACACACAAAAATAAATAAATAAAATTAATTAATTAATTAATTAAAGAATGATTCTACTTACAAATGTTAAAAAGGGAAGAAAAAGATAATGGAAAGGGTACTGTGGCTATCAAGATCAATTTTATATACCTTATATTTTCTCCAGATTAAAAGAAAATGTTTACACTGTATATTAATTTTGCCTTATTATAGGTGTTTACAATTTTGTAGTCCACTTAGCTTCATAATTTCAGCTTTATAAAACTTAGAAAATTCCTGAGTAGAAAATATTGCATAAATTGCATAAATTCTATTATTTATTTCAATTGGGTATTTATCTATTTCCTATGTCCTAAAAACAAGATTTTTAAGAAAAAAGAAACGTCTTTTGTTTTAATATTGATATATTTCTTTGAAAATAAAGTCAAGAATCAGAATGTTATCGGCATGATTATTATTCAACATTTTTGAATTTGTAGCATCTTCCAATATGTTTCTGTATTAGATCAGGTTAATTTGCACTTGCATGAAGGAACTACTACTGTTATTTTTAGGTCAAGCAATCAAGAAAGGCATTACTAAGTTAGATGTTCTATCTTCTATGTTTCATCTCCTTCATATAGACTTTCCTGGAGATATTAATGGTTAACCAAAGGAAGTACAGGCTGCAATAATTTGGAGCCCCAGGTAGGGAGTCAAAGAACTCTCTATTCATTTTCATTGGTCATGTTGATAAGTTTCAGAAATCTTGATAGTGTTGTAAACTTTACCCTTGCTGCTTTTATGAACCTAAATGAACATTCAGAAGTTGTGCTATTAACTGCCTGAGGACTTAAATAAATTCTCAAGAAGGAAAATCGTAACTCAGTTTTCAAAACTATGTAAATAAAAAGAATGATGGGAAAATCAAAAGGAAATGGTGAGACATAACTTCATCATCTTTGGCTTTTGGGTTTTTAGTTCCCTACAACTATGGCTTATGTCCAACATAGAAGACCAAATGAATTGAAAGTTTTCAAGTTAGAAGCCATAAAGAATTGCATGCTATTCATAGAGCTATTTAGGGTGAGGTAGATGTGTGTGATGTTGACAATCAGTATGGTAGTAAATTTCAACATTTTAATATTCACATTAGCAACTCTGTAACAAAAAATGGCTTTTTTGGTGACACAAAAGTCAAAGAGTAAAGAATCATCATGTTTAACAGATTTTTGGATATAGTGAAATGTGTGAAGGCCAATATATGATGCTACATATTCTGAAGAATTTGTTGCCATAGATTTTATGGAGAACATTAAAATATGATCGAAGTATTCTACATGGTATGTTTAAAAATATTTTCAAATCTATATATAGCATATAAGCTGTACATAATTTCCTAAATCACTTAGGAATTTTTTAATTTATTTATTAATAATGTTATTTATGATAAATCTGATTTTTCAAATTGTTGACCTACTTACTGGTTAAAAGTCCATCCCCAATTAGATTATAAACACAAAAATGGAGAGCTTTGCTCTCAAGAGACCCATACTGAATAGATTTCCAATGGAAAAAACTTCAAATTCTTGAGAATCACAGTCTACAATCATAATAATCACAATCAGCACGTAACCATCACAGCAGTATCAACATATACTCTTCTTAAACCAAGAACCTTAATATCAGGCTAAATCAGGGAGGAGTAATCCACTTACTACACCCTGCTGCAGGAGAAAAAGGTGCATTCATTATAGGCAAAGCTTGTATCATCGACAGTAACTTATTTTTCTTCTTTTTATCAGTTTAGTGTTCATTTTCCAACCCTTTTTGCTCACATTCTCAGTAGAATGGCTCTTAGTTCTCACTTTTGAAGAAATAAAACTAGAGAACCCACTCTGTTCTGAGCATAAACCCTGATTATGGAGAGAAACAATAGTAGCTTGTCCTGCTGACAAGGCTGCTGACTTTCAACAACTCCCTTTGCAAAGGTCGGAAGATAAAGAGAGCTCAAAAATCCTACTTCCCTTCCAAATGCTGGGGAGTAACACCATTTTGATCTGCTCTTCATGTCAAGCCAACCCAGAAAAATGGGCAAGGGCCAGGTTATGAGATCAAATCAGCAAATGAGGGCAACTGGTCAACCTCCCTCATTCTCCCTGGGTGCAAAGATGACAGTGTAAGTTTGATTTCCAAATGCAAATAGCTCCCACCTCCACATATTGTAGCAATAATAATGATGCTGCTGAAATAACTCAGACATCTAAGGAAAACACTGGGTGATTCACATAAGGGAATCACAGAAGGAAATCCATATCACAGACAAAAAAGGTAGTAATTTCAGAAAAGTGCTCTTTCTGACTTTTGTCCTAAACACAAAACTCTGCACCATTAATGATGATGAACAAAATATCATATAATTAAATAATTCTTTTAAACTATTAACATGACATAGGAATGATGGGTTAATTTATTTTACTCTGGTTTTTATTTTATTTTTTAAATAAGTAGATAACTCAGTGGAGTGATTAACATTTTAAAACAACACATGATCATATTACAGCAAGGTCCTGAATTACTGTAAAATCTCAGAGGTAAAATTGCTTTGAGCCGACAGTGAAACTCCATCCTCTTGTACTTAGGTATGGCTCCTCATAAGGTGGAAAGCGTCTGGTGCCCTGCTGTTTGGAAATGACCCAAAGGCAGAAGTGGAAGATGAAGTTTCAACGGGAGACTCTGAGTATCTCAGAGGATTTGCTTTGTGATGCAGAGAAGCTTGCCTGGGACTTACAAAAAAAAAAAAAAAAGGCTTCACTGGTGTGGTTTTGAACAATTGTTACTGTCTAGGTATTTGGCCATGATATGGTGGTACAGTGGTGGGGGTCTCTGCAGTTAATCCAGGGTGTTGTTGACTCTGGATGGCAACCCTGGAAAATTTTAGAAGCAAGGAACCAACACGTGGAATCTCAAAAGATATAACTTCGACATGCAAAATATATTTTCTCTGACATTCTTTGCTCTCTCACTCTCTTGCACTCTCTCTCTCATAATTTATTTTCCTCTTAGCAGAAATCATGCATCGCATGAAATAAAATCGAATCTCAAGTGCTTTCTCACTCAAATGTGTTTTCCTTACTTATAACAGAAAGACAATATAATACAAGAGAAATATTATGGAAGGTTGGCTTTGCTAACCACATAAATTTGAGATTCTCTGAATAAATTACGTTATAAGAGAAAAACTGCAAACTGGCAATATGTTCATGTTGCAAATGATCACTTAGAGACTTGTTACTGCCAGATGATTTTAAACATTATCATTGTGGTTATCAAGTTATGGTACACCATTGCATTTATACAGAAACTATTGGATTTTGATTGTGGAAAGTAGGAAATAAAATTTGGAACAGGCCCCATTAGTGGCGCTGGTTTCTGTCTGTCTGAAGTGTCAATTGGGAGAGTGGAAGGAGAAAAAGCCCTTCTGCACAGTACAGCTTGCCATGTGGGCCCTTGCCTAGGCAAATGCTCCACTGTGATAGAGGATGAGAACTTGGCCTTGCAGCTCCATCAGCTGCTGAAATCTGATCAGCAAAAACCCAGTCTGCAGGAGGCTGTCAACACCTCACAGGATTTGCAAAACTTAAAAAGAAATGACTTTCACTTCCAAGATTTTTATAAAAGAGATTATAAGTATTGCTTATACTGCAGAATTGCACCAAGACTCATCTTTTGATTAATTTGTTGTTTGTGATCTTTTGCTTTGTTTGGTCTTGCCCAACCCTTGATTCCTTTATAAATCCTTGCATTGTGTATATTGGGCATTTAAATCCTGGATAGTTTGCTAGGGAAGATAAGATCTCCTGCAAGTAATTTAATTTTGGCTGTCTTTCCCTTTCTCACTCATTCTCTTCACTCCTGTATTGCCTTAATACCAAAGCTCCACCCTTAGTTTTGCCAGGGATTCACAGAAATGCTTCGCTTTGAAGTGTGAACTTGTTGGTGATATGCACATGAATCATAGTGTGAAATGTGTAGGTTCTTTAGGATAGGTAGGTAACACCTTCCTTCTAGTGACCAGTGAGACAGTATTTCTCAGAGGAGCCATCTCCCATGTGGGAAAACAATAAACTTCTATTCCATAATGATCACATCTTCCAACATAATTCCTTCTTTTAGGTGAATTTGCTTTGAGAGGGACAAAAATCATATTTGCGCACATATCAAGAAAAGTTGTTCTGAAATTCTATGCATGTTGCTTGAAAAGTGCTGTTTGTAATTTTAAATATTGAAATTATTTTCACTATTATAATATTTTCTCTTCTTTTTATAATGTAAACTTTAATTTTGGAGTACCCTTATACCAAACCCTTAAAGCAACAAAATGTGGGCATTAAACCTTCCAAATGCGCAGAAAGGAAGCATTGTAACGGAGTTAAAAAAGAGCTAGGGTCTATTTTGTTTGTTTTGTGTGGTTAATACACATGAGAACTCTAGGGAGTAGGAGAAGGAGTCCATGGTTTGGAGTTCTTCCATGTTTGGTGTGAAATTTAAATAAGAAAATGGTTGTGGAATATCCAAATAAAACCTAGAATATTACATACTCGATACTGTTGAGTCTGAACTTGATGAATTTAAAGTTTCAAATATGATGAAGATATAATTGAGATGAATACACTAAATAGGCCTAAAGCACTAGAAATAGAACAAAGATAAAAAGTGTATTCTATCCCCATTTTAGTAATTGTCATGCAAATTCTACTGATGGTAACATTCTGCCAGTTTACTTAGAATGAAGTGGTGACATAGATTTTCAAATGTGCAACTTGAAGAAGAAAGAGGAAGAAAAGGCGGAGGAGTAAAGATGAAAGACGAGAAAAAGAATGATTAATTATATATTATACTAAGCACTCGAAATGGGAAGTATTATAGCAGAGTAATTTAAAAATCTGGAAGCAAGATCCCCTTGGTCAAAACTCTTCTTTAAAGTATGATTTAGTAGTCCCTCTTCCAGAGTTGTTGAGAGAATTAAATTTAAAATAATAAGTTGAACTCATTTAACTAGCACATGACTCTGTACATATCAAAGAATAGGCATTATTATTAATTACCTCCAGTGTTTATAAAAAGCTTGAAATTAAGCACATATTTATTTTCCAAAAATAACCTGATCTTATTGACAAAGCCAAGAAAGGGCAGGCTCCTAACAAAGCTCATGACCCTACATTTCTGCTTGATATGCTATGAAGAATTTTTAAATGATCCAAAAACTACCCTCATTTATTACTCTATTAGCTATGCCAATTTAACTTGAATTATAAAGTTATTAGCATAGTTGTTAAATATATGTGCTTTATAAACAGAAGACTGAGTTCAAACCCAACCCTTCTATTTTGCATCTTTGTGAAGTTGGATGACCTACTTAAACTCTCTCAATATACTTATCTCCATGAGATTAAATATGGATTAAATATACTAGTATATGGAAGTTGCTTAAAACAGACTTAAAATAAATACTTAAAACTGGCAGACATTTTTAATGTTAGGTATTCCTTATTTTAGTTATATTTGTGTTGCCTTCTCAAATTGACAATTTGAAAGGATGTGAAGCATTTTACAATTAAAGTCTTCCATAAAAATATCAATTAAGGACCACAACAGATGGATCCTGGAAGAGAGATGAAGGGATGGAGGTCAGGTGTGAACTGGCCACTTCTAACTTTGCATTTTAAAAGTTTTGTGCCCAACACAGAAAATGAAACTATTAAAATGTTCTCTCATTCATCCCAACCCAAATAATTGCTTTTGTAGACAAATAAAATGACCCAGGTTCTCTGATCAATTCTCTTCTAGTAAAGTTATTTCCTTAATTTATTCAAGTGCTTTGAACTTTAAAATATATGTGTATAGACCTGCGAAACAGAGTGGAGAGAAAAGTAATGGTAGGTGACTTTAATATCCACTTTGACTGATAGAACTGGACAGGAGACCAATAAGAAAAGAGAAGACTTTAAAGGAGAAAATAAGGGGAGAAATATGTAAATAAAAAAACAACATACAATCTCATGGAATGCAGCAGGAGCAGTAGCAGGAGAGATGTTTTTGGTAGGAAAAGCTTACATTAGAAAAAAATGAGGGGCCGGTGAGATGGCTCAGGGGCATAAGCACCTGCCTGGCAAGTGCGAGGTGCTGAGTTCGACTCCCGGTACCCACATAAAGGAAAAGAAAGGGCCGGTGATATCGCTCGGTGGCACAAGCGCTTGCTGGCAAGCGTGAGGTCCTGAGGTCGACTCCCGGTACCCACATAAAAAAAAAAAAAAAGAAAAAAAAAGACAGAAAAAGAATCTAACTTTATACTTCGAGAAACTTGAAAAAGAAAAGCTAAACCCAATATTGCTAGAAGAAAAAAACAGCAAAGATTAAAGGAGAGATAAGTAAAATACAGAATAGAAAAAATAAGAGAATAATCAACAGAAATAAAGTACTTTTGTGAAAGAAAAATTCAAAACCCTCAGCTAGATTAACTAAGGAAAAAGAATAGCATACTTGAATAATATCAGAAATGACAGGGCCGGTGAGATAGCTCAGCGGCATAAGCACCTGCCTGGCAAGTGCAAGGTCCTGAGTTCAACCCCCTGTACCCACAAAAAAAAAAAAAAAAAAAAAAAAAAAAAAGACAGTGGACATTGCAACTGATAACAAAATAAATAATTTATGAGAGCACTATGAATAATTATATGCAAACAGATGTTAGGTATAACATAGAGAAAATGGATAAGTCCTAGAAGCATACAACAGAATAAAATACTTAAGAATTAATTTAACCGTATAGGAAAATTTCAGTGCATTGAAAACAAAAAATAATTGCTGAAAGAAATTATAAAAGGCAAATAAATGGGAGAATGCCTACATTTGTGGATTGATTTTATATTGCTAAAGTATGCATACATTCCAAACATATTCAAAGCAAATCCTATCAAAATTTCAATGGCTTTCTTTTTTTCAGGTACTACAGTCGATCTTAGCCAAAAGGCCAAGAAATAATTCTTATTGTTAGAGAGAAAGAAAAAATCATGAAATTTATACAGATCCCCAAGGGACCTAAAGATTCAAGTAATTCTGCAATTGAAGAACAATACTAAAAGGCTTCCGCTCATTTCAACACACACTGTAAAGCTATAATGACCAAAGCAGTGTGGTGCTGGCATAAAGTTAGCTGATTGAACAAAATAGACACTGCAAGTAAACTGTCATGTGTAAGTTCAAATGATCTTCAACAGAGTGTTAAGATCACACTAAAGAGAAACAATAGTCTCTTCAACAAATAATTCTGGGAATACTAGATATCTACCTACAAGAAAATGAAACTGGACTCGAACTTTATACCCTACACAAAAATTAACTCAAATGGATCAAAGACGGAAACATAAGAACTAAAACTAAAATTTCTGAAAGAAAGCATAAATATTTTCTTCAAAAACATCTACTGCATAAGTATTTCTCCAAAACTTGACGAGGTTGTTATCCTTTTAACAATAACTATTAGAATTAAGCTGATCAGAACTCTTTGGCAGAAAGCTAATATGAGCACAAAAAATTAATTCTAGTGGGGGAAACCCTATATTGTACCACCTTCAGAAAATGAAATTGAATGGTGCTTTGTAAAAGGAAAACCTTTGGATAAAAGAGATGAGTAAATATAGAGGAAAAACCAAAGATGAGAAGAAAGAATGAAGAAGAGATGAAAGAAAAAGTTGCATAGATAAAGGTAGTCATATTAAAAGAAGAAAGAAAATGAGTCTAAATTAAAAAAAAATCTACGAATTGAAAATCAGACAGTGAGAAAAATTATGGTACTTAAACTCCTTGGCCTTTATGAGAAACAGAAAATTAACACATTAGGGAGTTGAGGTGCTCCTTGTAGATACTATGGAATTATTAGATATAAGTGAAGATAGACTTTATGAGGAGACTTTGTAAATTGAGACTTGAGCAAACTTTATATGTGTCCAGAAAATAGAGTATAATACAAATAATTTTTGTCAGCAAAATAGTTTTTAAAGATGAAAATATAGAAATTAAAATAAAATTACAATACTCTCTTATAATACATACATAACTGAGAGATTATTTGAAAAAATGTACAAAATCTCCCTTTATTACTCAAACTATGTTAATGTTGTAAGGGACACATGAAGGACGGATGTGGTTTGTGCTCCTGACAAACCCACAACCTTCCTCAGAAGAGGAAGTCATAAATCTTGGCCAATATCTCAGACTAAGGAAAAAGCAAGTCTCAAAGATAGAATAACTAAGGTTTAAGATGAAGGAGGACAACTGAACCTCTAATGTGGGAGATAAGGCCTAGTATGTTCTGCTTGTGGACACTATAATCATTGAGGAAAATAACTGGCTACAACTCTATAAAGCAATTCTGCCCAAGGATATATTGGATCAAATCTCTCACTCTGTCTGTTTATCTATGTGTTTTTTTTTCTCCATCTCAGAAAACTTTCTTTTGTTTTGCTGTAGGAAGACAAACAGAAAACTGGACATAGTGGTCCATGCCTGTAATCCCAGCACTCTGTGAGGCAGAGAGAGGCAGGAGGATTGCAATTTTGAGCCCAAACTGGGAAACTTAGCAACTTAGCAAGACAGTGTCTCAAAATAAAAAATAAAAAGGGGTTGGGTGTATAGCTCAGTGCAAAGGCCCTGGGTTCAATCTTCAGTAACCCAATGCTGATAATAATAATAACAATAATAATAATAATAATAATAATAATAATAATAGGCAGCCTTTAATAAGACCTCAGGTTAAATTTTTTAATAATCTTTGTTGTGACCTTAGTTGTCCTTTGAGCATTTCATGCTCTTTGTTTAACAACCCTCTGGAAATGTGAGGCACAAGTACCTTATCCTTGATTCCAAAATGTGTTTCATTTTTTGATGTAAGAAAGCCCAAATTGAAGCAGAAGATATTCTAGAAAAAATAATTTCTTTGGACTGTGTATAAAACTTCAGAGGCAGATCCATAGCGAAACAAAGATCAACTGCAAAAAAATAGAAAAAAAAAAAAAAAGACAAATTCTTAGGTAAAGAAGTGAGTAGAACAGGGAGTGTTTTCAGAAATATTTCATGAAATATTCATTGAAAATATATACTTGAATTATTACATGGTTTTGATCACATACATAGCTATCCAATATTTCCTTTCACTGAATGAGTGTAAAGCCCATCCTCTCAGGTTCTTGTTTTTCAATACACAGTGTTTATTATCATTTTTAACCATGCAAGTTATTTCTTAAATATCTGTGGATGATTCTTGAAAATATCTACTAAAATCATTCCCCTAGCATTTTTCCATAAGATGAATGGTTTTAGAAAATTTCCTTTACATTAAAACACAGAATGTTAAATCCAATATTCTAAATATCAGAATACTTTAAGGAACAGATCGTTATTATAAAAGGGTTTAATATTTACATATATAGAAATGATTGACAGTGCCACATTAATAAGGACAAAAATCTGATTTGTAAGCCCAATACTACAGGTTCTCAAACTTTGTGTAGAGATTTTTTTAAGGAAATGTTTGCATAGGAAAATGTTCTACTGGACCACCCTGGTTCTTTCCTGCTCCTGATTCTGAGCTCGCTCTCTCTCACTCTGAACAAAGTGCTCCTTTACAGGTCAGAACTAATTTTTCTAAGGTATGTAGAGCACTTTGGCTTCTTCAAGCAGCTGAGACCAATTTTGTGAGGGAACTTTTAGATTCTGTGAGGAACTTTTAGCCTCCACAGGACCCTCTTAACATCGGTGCAATCTCACTAGGCAACAGGGGCACAATAAAAAGCTTTTTGCATCACTGTTACCCACAGCTCAACGGTTATTTTTTTTCTTTTCCGTTTCTTGCCCTATCTTGTCTTGTTATTAGTGGGGGAGATATGTTAGACTTTATGAGAGAAGAAAGTATTGGCAAAATGTCAGCATAGAATGTCTGATGACTTCCAATGCCTGAAATCAACTAAATTAGAACTTGGGGCTCCTTGCCCGTGTGTAAGGAATAATCACTAACAACAAACAAAATACATAAATTGTTTGATAATAAAAATCTTATTAAGTCAAAGTATAATATAAAGCAAATAGATACATATATGTGCCTACATATGAAAATACACTAAGCAATTAATTTCCTATATATAACCTTTATTTTCATATGGGCTTATATTTTATAGACATATAGTATATACTTTTATTATGATTAGGAAAGATTTCTAATTTATTCATTCATCTGTTCATTCCACTAGCATTTATGGAGCACTTACTTTGTTTCAGACATGGTAGGGTTTGTATTTGTGAGAAGACACAGATAATTTAAAAAGAAAACATAAATGACACATCTAATAATTACATAGTAAAGGCATTAGGCAAAAAATCAATGAGAGTTGAGGAATAGACACTGGGAAAGAGCGGTTGTCATTTTAAAGAGTGTGTCAGAAAAGTCCTCCCTTAGGAGAGAATATACTAACAAAGGGAGGAGGAAGGAAGCGAGCCATGCGGATCGCGTTGGTGGTGAGAAGGACAGCACACCCTCGCTGGAGCAGATGTGTGCACTGCCACTCAAAGCAAAGCTGGAGGCCAATGTGGCTGCAGCAGAGTGAGAAAGGGAGATGGTAGCAGGTGTGATCAAAGAAGCAATGTGGTGCAAAGTCCATACATAAGACCTTACACTCCCTACCTTGAGAGGGACTAAGATTTAGACTTGAAACTCTTGTCAGTGGTACTGCTACTCTTTCCAATATTACTCTTCATTTCATTGTGCAAACCACTGCTATATGTCCATATGATTATCTTTTAAGCAATGTTCTTTGGTATAACTTCTGCTTCTGATTTCTATTTACCCTGTCTCATTTTTATAAACCACATTTAATACAATTCCATTATTGACTGGGTCATCATAGCTACAAGTTCTATATGGATTCAATCTTGAGATAGTTCCTGTGGAAAATGGACCTGCATATTAAGTAGTTTCTTTGCAAGCTACAGTCTCATTATGAATTAACAGACAATTTATCTAATCTCTGTGTCTTAGATTTCTCAAATCTAAAATGGAGATAAAATGATCATCTATTTCGTATCATTGTGTGGTTACATGCAAAATTCCTAAAATAGTGCCTGCTTTGCAGAAAGATTATGATTTTAATGAATGAAAGGGTAAAATATAAACAAAGTAAGACATCTTCTAGCATACACTGCATGTTGGAGGTGTGATTATAGTTAAACTCCTTGGTGATATAAGTGAAGAGTAGTTGTTATAAATAAAATTACAAAAGTTTGATTTTTTCCCTTTATATGTGATTTAATATCTGATTTGGGGTTGATGAAATAGTTAAAGTAAATATAATAAGAATTTGAGGGTGTGAAATGGATTTCAAACACTGGTGGCATGTTATGAACCAACTACTGCTTGGAGCACAGATTTTTATCCCTTCTTCCCTATTTAATCATTTTGGGTGGTCCAATTACATTTTCTAAATTTGGCACAAAATTAATAACTCGTTAATCATCATAGAACAGTGTTGCGCGCCCTTGCCAGCAAGGAACACACGAAAGTGGAACTTGTTATTAACAATTTCTTAACGCTGTACAGGGACCGAAGTCGCACCCAAGCCGGTTCTCAAGCTAAGCTAGTTTCTTCCAGCTTCTTCTTTTTCTTCCTCTTTCTCCCCCGGGCACTCTCTTATATAGGAATCCATCTCCAATCACCCTCTGCCACGAATAGCACACCCATTGGGCGCCGCCGCAGGGATCTGCCCGCTGCCCAAAACCTTCCCTAATAAGGGAACATAGAAATGCGGAACATAGGCTGATCAGCTGATAGGAAGCAGGCTATCCGCGCCATGTTGGTGGCGCAGTAAGAAAAAGGCTCCCAACAGAACAGTATTACAATCTGTAAATAGTGTGAATTTGAGGAAGAAATGAAACATTGAACAACTAGTATTTACTGGCATACAGGGAATAAATTGAAGATAACCAGATTCAATCACCTAGTGTATTAACAAAACTGGGATGTGGTAAAACCTCTACCATTATTAAAGATATTATATGAAAAAATCAAATAAAGTATCTTTAACAGAACTACTGTCTCTTGCAACGGGTTACACATCCACAAGATTAGGGTCCTAAATTTAAAAGGTTTTACTGCAGTTTCTGAAAGATGAATGTCAGATTGCTCTAGCCACAAAACTGTTATCCTCAGCATTACAGTTTTCTTCTAATAGCCAATGCCAAGATAATAACACTCTCTCTATTTTTTTTTTGTGGGTACCGGGGGATCGACCTCAGGACCTCGCGCGCCAACAGGCACCCGTGCCGCTGAGCGATATCACCGGCCCCTTTTTCATATGTGGGATCCGGGAGTCGAACTCGGGCCCTCGCACTTGCAAGGCAGGTGCTCACGCCGCTGAGCCATCTCACCGGCCCCCTTTATTTTTAAGAGATTCAATAAAGTTGAGGTATCTAGAACCATTATAAATTGATACTCACTACTAAGCTATTGAGGAACAGAAATGGTTATTAAGCAAAAAATTTTTAAAGTTTGAGTATAATTTCCACAACTAAAGTCAACAGAGTAACAGTGCATGTTTTTACCTCTTTACAGTGTCTTTTCTGTTACATTTCAAGTCCATTTGTATCAACAGTAGCAGCTTCTTTGTTCTCCTATATCATCAAACTTTTAACATTGCAGAGCTGTTAATCATACTTAGCCCTTGGATGGGCTGAGTTTGAAAAACCATTCCATAGAATTCTATAAACAGTCATTTATCCTTAAAAATAAAAGCTTCAGGAGGTTGTGTGTTTGTAATTATTTTATCTAAGTTACTCATTTTCTAGAATTATCATCTGCTTACCATATTTCATAGGATTCACGCTCATTAATGATTTTCTTGCTGTGAAAACTAGTGATAGCTTTGATACAGCCAAACTTAAAACTGTTGAAAGAAGCTTGTGTCTTAGCTTAGCGGCTCGTCTCCCCTTACTTTTCACGTCTTTGCTCAGACGTAATTATTTTTTTTTTCAGGATCTTTTCTGATACTGGAGTTAGCTCCTCCTGCTACCTGTCCCAGTACCTACTGTGAGTTGCAAGCAATAGCACACATATACGTGATATCACTTGTCAGTGTGATTGTTTTTTCAAAATGACACTGTGAAAAATCTCCAAGCATGTGATTTTTTTCATATTTCTTTTCCAATCCCCAGTAAGATGCCCATAGTAGACTGTATGCACTTGTTCCAAATAGTGAGTGACATATGGCCCAGATGCTAAAAGTACAGTTTAGTGTCTTTCCTGATCTAACTGTATGACATCAAATCCATTAAGCTTTCTAGTCCTCAGAATGGTTCTTTGCTGAAATTTACAAGGCTAACACTTTGGGAGCAGCAAAGTGTTGTTCAATGAAAATCCTATGAAGTAGATACTCTTATTATCCCTAATTTATAACAGCAAAGAGTAAAGCCAAGAAGGATAAAATAATGTGTGTACTAGAAAAGCTAGCATGTTACAGATTGAGAATTTTAATTCACTTGTTTAGGCTTAAGAACTCAGGACTTGTACTGATTCACTCTATGGCCTTCTTGGACAATAAATGATTTTTCATTCTCTTCGAAATGGATGTTAAGTAACAGTAAAATTTTAAAAAGACTTTTTCATTGATTGTTTCTACCTGTGAAACCTAATTCATCCTTTTATTTACTTTATAGGTATTATCTCATCAGCTTGCTGGTCTTTAATATACTTATTTGTAAAATAGTTACAATAACCTTGCTGTGTTGATCTAATAATTAAAAAAAGTAGTTCTCATCATACTCCAGGATTTAGTAAATGATACCATTTTGGTGTTGGAGAAATAATTAGCATAGAGGGATTGCTGTATTCAAATGAAATAATGTTATTGTATTCAAATGAAAATATAGTTCCAAACTATATTTTTCTGAAGTACAATATAATTGAGAAGATAGGAGATGTTGACTTTTAGGCAGAATTGTTCAAGCTAGACTTAATCTGGCTAAGTTCTTTGAAAAATAACAAGTTTCCAGTTGCTTTCAAGTAACACTTAATCCCAAGTCAATGGCAAAGTCTGGGTTAAAACACAGGCACTACTAACAAAAGAAAACAAACCCTTTTTTATTTAATTACACAGGTCATAGTACCCTAGTTTTCAGATGAGGAAACGGAGCCCTGTGCATTCATGGACAAATTTCTATTAAGAAGCAGAGCCAAGATTGGAAGATGGATTGTCTGACTGAAAGGCTCTGTGATCTTAATTGTTATTATTATTATATTTGCAGTTTCAAAACATGGGTTTAAATTATATATATATATATATATGTATATATATATATATATTTTTTTTTAAATCGGGCTCATGAGGCTTGGCTTAGCTTCTGGGTAAGGTGCTGAACTCCAAAGATGCTCATTAATTCACTCAGTGCGTTATTTATGATGTGCCTCCTTCAGAGAGCTACGCCATGTGGACTTCACAATCTCTGGAATTAAGCTTTATCAAGAAAAATCACTTTGTTTAGTCTGTTTTCCAAGAATAGAGAATTACCGCTAAAATTTTGATTTTACAGCATTAAAATTTAGCTATTTATCTTTTTCCTAAGTTGCATACTTGAATAAACTTTATTTCCAAATGCATTAGTCTAAGCAGGCCATGAAGCAGAATTGAGAGAGAGAGAGAGAGAGAGAGAGAGAGAGAGAGAGAGAGAGAGAGAGAGAGAAGGAGAAAACCTTGCTAAATGGGCATTCAGCCAATCTTGAGGAATGAATACAGCATTTTTAAAGTTTTCAGAATATTAAGAACAGGTCATAAGTAAAAGAAAATAGGAAATAAGGACCGGAGGTTGGAAAGCCTGGAGTCAGTTCAGACTGTCTGAATCACTTATGCTGTGGTGGTGATTTGAGCTGACAAAATGTTATTCGAGGGATCACTCTCCTCAACACTGTTTGCTTTGGGAAGTCAGGCAGAGATTTATTATGGCTGAAAGGCTTTACAGCTGTCGGATGTAGTGCTGGGTTAAGAGAGTTGAAAATATCAGTTGAAATTAATAGCATGAATTGTGATTTTGAATATTTGCCACAGTTACTATGAAAAAAAAAAGACAGAGACCATAGTTTTGATGCACAACTATGATTACACTGGATTGTAAAAAAAGTCTTTTTTTTTTGTGAGTACTGGGGGGTCGACCTCAGGACCTTGTGCACCAACAGGCACCCATGCCGCTGAGCGATATCACCGGCCCCTTTTTCGTATGTGGGTTCCAGGAGTCGAACTCAGGCCCTCGCGCTTGCAAGGCAGGCGCTTACACCACTGAGCCATCTCACCAGCCCAGTAAAAAAAGTCTTGATCTAGCCTTCAAGTAAAAGGGTAATCCAATGTGTCTACTGAAAACAGTCCAGATAAAAGGAAGTCTAAAATAAATGACCAATAATTAGTGGGATTGGATTTAGATGTAAGTAAAATGTTAGATTGAATATGTAGCATGATACAAGAAAGAAAATACTTGGGCCGGTGAGATAGCTCAGCAGCATAAGCACCTGCCTGGCAAACACGAGGTCCTGAGTTCAACTCCCGGTACCCACATAAAGGAAAAAAATGGGCTGGTGATATCACTCAGCAGCACAACCGCTTGCTGGGAAGCACAAAGTCCTGAGGTCGACTCCTGGTACCCACATTAAAAAAAAAAAAAGAAAGAAAGAAAGAAAATTCTGAATATGATGGCTTTTCAAAGAATTGCCACCTTGTAGAGTAAGAGCAATTATTATTCATGTGCATCTCTAAAGATACCAAGAAAAATATATTTGGAAAATGAAGACAGATACATAAGTACATTCATCCAGAAAGACATTTTAAACTATCAATCACCTTTTTCTGTATCTCTAGTCCTACACAGGCAATTTCTAAATTATGTTCATTCACCTATCAATTTTTAAAAATGTAAGCTCAGGCAACTGCTAAGGTTAATATTTCCATTACAGAAAGTTCTGTCTCCATTTCTAGATCCATAGACATGTATACATATTAAAGACAAACAGATTTCTATGGTGCAATATTTCTCATAACTAATGATTATCATGAATATAAGTATAGGAATATATTATATGGTGGTTTCTAAACTTGCTTAGTTCTACAACTCTCTTTTCAGGAATTGTCTCCTGAATCAGTTTTCTCTGAAGAAACTATGAAAAATACTGTTTCTGAGTGGAATATATGTGTCGGGAAATCCTTTGGTTACTTGTGTTACATGACTGCACTGACCAGGTCACAAGTCAGAAAATAGATCTCCATGCATGGCAAGGATTCGTTGCATTTTTGAATGAATCAATACATGTCATAAAAGCCACACCTATGTTTATATCATCTTAAGAAAAGCCCAGCCTGATATCAATTTTGAAATATATGTCTGTCCAAATTTTAAAAATATACCCACACATTTTATAAGCTCTTTTTAAGATCAGCATGCTGTTGCTAATGATTAAGATTATTACACTAGTGCTGTGGCCTGAAGTGTTGTCTAGTCATTGTGAAAGTGCATTAAAATTAGATGTGTATATGAAGGGAGTAAGAAAAATTTGGCTTTATCAACCTATGACTTCATCAAGTGAGCGATCTTTTTACCAAAATACTAGAGCTATGAGCAATGAACTATTTCCCTCCTGTCTCTTATATCTACATCTCCTGTTTACCTTGGCTACCCTTGTCACTTTATTATGTTTCTTGGTTTTCAGTTCAGAAATAAGTTAATAAATTAATGGTATAGAGCAGAGGTCTCCAACCTTCTGGGCACCAGGGACTGGTTTTGTTGAAGACGATTTTTCCATGGACATGGTGGGGATGGGAGAGGGATAGGTTCAGCATTAGCGCTTCATAAGGAAGGTGGAAACTAGATCTCTCGCAAGTGCAGTTTACAGTAAGGTTTGTGCTCCTACAAGAACCGAATGTACCATCACCACCACCACCACACCCACTCTGCTCGGTGATCTGATAGGAGCAGGAGCTCAGGCAGGGTAATGTGAGTGCTGGGCAATGGCTGTACATACAGAGGAAGCATTGCTGGCTCACATTCTGCTGTGTGGCCTTGTTGCTAACAAGCCCTGACTGTTACTGGTCCGTGGCCCCGGGGTTGGGTCCCCTGGTATAAAGTACAAATGAAAATCGAACTGAAAGGAGCTGAATCATAACCTGAGTAATTATTTTATAGGCAATCATTTTTACTAATGAAAATTTTACCCTAACACCCTCCTTCCACTTACTCAAATCACCTGTTGTTTTGGAGGGCTCTAGGGTAAGATGACACATGAACTGTTCTTTCCTGTTTCTATAGTTTTATCTCAATATCTCTTTCATTCTTTACATTTTAGCCAATTTCTGCTTCTTATTTTCTGGAACACTCCATGCCATTTTCTGAACTGTTACTTTCAGCAAAATGCTCTATTCTCTCCAAATAAAGGTTTCCACCAAGCTTTATGTTCTGGACTAGAGCAGCCTCTCTGTTCTTTCCTGCCAGAAGGCTATACCCCTTCTTTTCAGAATTCTTACGACCTCTGGTCATAATTCTGTATCACTGAGTGTGATTACTTGACTGGTTATCCTCCAGACTGGAAGCTCCTTGAAAAACAAAGCCCTATCTATGTTGCTGTTCCTCATGGTTCCACTAGAAAGTGGTGCACAATTATTCCTGTCCTGGATGATTTTACCAGTTCTTTTCTTTAGTCAGACATGTTTTCCACTTTCTCTGTAAGTATTCTGTTGAAGAGATAACATCAAGTGGTAAACAGCAACATGGAACAACTACGAAAAGAGAAAAGTAGAATGAGATTCCACCTGTGGCTGTATGTGGCCAAGGAGCAAGTTCTTGAGTCTAACAAAACATTATGGTATGTTGCTATAGGCTGAAATGTATGCCCCACAACTCATATTCAGATTCTAATCCATGGTACTAAGAATGCAAGTATAATTGGAGATAAAACCTTTAAAGAGGAAATTAAGGTAACATGAAGTCCTTAGGATGGGCCCCAAATCCACACAACTGGTATCATTAAATGATGAGATTACTACATAATATGCACACAAGGAAAATGATGCAAATACACAGGGAGAAGTTTCTATCTACAAGTGTGGAGAGAGGACTCCATAGAAGTAATCCTGTGAAAACCTTGGTCTTAGACTTCTATTCTATTCTTTAGGTCTCTATGTATGATACTTTGCTACAGCAGCCATAGCAAAATTTTGTGCATAGCATGTTCTTCTTTAACCAGATGCTGCAATTTAAGCTTTTTCTGATTCTATCGAGGGAAAGCATGACTATCACCTTCCATCATGAATATTTCTTCCACTCAGTTCTAAAACAATACAGATAGATATTTCAATGCAGGATATTTTGTTCACTCCCAAGATATTATAATTGGATCTAAAGAGAGATGCTTCCCAAACTGAAGTCTGCTACCTTACCATGTAACTTATGGGAAGCAAGGCATAAACCACTGACTTCTTCAAAGTTTCATGGGATTATTAAGAAGCGAATGTAATTTAATTCGATTGGGTATCTTGGTGAAACCACCACAAAAGGTAATGAGGGTAATATAACAGTCACAGCTGTACAGAGTTCACTATCTCAGGTGGAAGAAGAAATATGTATCAATACCGTCTCAAAAAATGTTGGGGTCATTTCATCCAAGGATGGCAATGTCCATGGGGTTGAGATAAAACTTATTTCTACATTGGCCCCCAAATTACTCTCCTTTCTAAATTCTTAAACTTGAGAGTTAGATAGATAACTTTCCTTTCTAAAAATCTCAAATAACAGATGACTTTACTTCAAATATGACAGTAAAATGTGTACTTGATTTTTATAGACTACTGCCTTTAAAGGTGGAGATACTTCAGGGAGCAGGTTTGGCACCTTACAACAATTATTTTAGAACATATAAAACACTGCTCAAAGTCTTTCTTTGTTTTCATTTAATACTCCCAACCATCTGAAGGGGTTGCTTCTGTGGATTCTAGCATTGCAGATGAGGGTAGAAAGGTTTGGGGTGTTTAAATTGCTTATCAAGGATCACACAGGTAGCTGGTGATGGCGGCAGATATAAAATTTAATTGGTAAGAAGATCTCTTAGCCACCGTACTGTACTGTTACTTTCAGTTTTATAATTCATACCTCCAATAAGTCTTTTCCCAAAATTGGGTATCTAAGGAGGATTCCTTTAAATAGAATGGGTCTCTATACACATTCATTTAATATTTAGCACAAAATAACAATGAAAACATAACTGTGTCGTAATATAGCACAGCAAAATTTGCACTGTAAGATAAATTTCATCAAATTACCACAGCAATAAAGTAGCCATATTAACAGGGAAAATTTCTTATTAGTATGGCTTCAAATTTAAGTTTCCTATCAACACTATTAGGAGAAATATGGCCCTTAAAGCTGATAGAGTAAATGGCTGGGGGAATCTTTCAACACATTGTATTATTGGCAGATGATATTCTTGTTCATGTGTACTATGGCTTCTGGATACTGGCCAACTTTCAATGACAGTTATATTCAATATAATTCAAAAATAAACAAATCTTGTTTGTGTTATATGAATTTAGTTTCTAAAAAGATTGAGAACAAAAAGTGATATGGAAAGCACAAGTGCCTGGTTAAGAAAAAATATTTTTCACTTGTGCACATTATTATTAAGATACTAGAAAGACACCCTTGTCTGTAATCAGATTCAACTTCCTTTCAAATATGTGCATGCAGTGATATTTCTTCTTTATTTTATAGACATTGACTTAATACTGAAGTAAGGATCATCCAGTTCATGTTCTCTAATTAATAAAATATGAAAATCGATTCCATGTATTATTTGGGAAATGAAATTATAGTGCTAGTTGAAATTTCAAATTCACTGGTACTAACATTATGAAATGTGAAATGAGAAATTAGTAATGAACTAGCGTACTAGATCAATTTTGGCAGTAATATTAGAACAATGGTAATGATACAGATTTTAGGTTTTTCATTAAAATAAAACAGATATTCCAATTTATTTGGCCCTTTGTTAGTTGCTTAAGTGAAATAATTCACAGAAAGCGTTTATCGAAGTGTTCCATACATTATTAGAGCCTTCAAATATTCTAGGATTATTTGCTTTGCTTCTTCCCATATTACATTAAAAGTTTCAAATTGTATAGTAATCTTATACCAGTTGGATATATATTTAGATCTCAGAAATGAATTGATGATTCATTTTTCCTTTAGGCAACTTTGTTTTCCCAATGAACCTGAAAGGTATTATATGACTAATATGTATTTATTTCTTAGAGTCCTATAATAACTATGTACAGTCTACTTTTTCTTGTAAAGATTAATCTGGTTTGGATCTGAATTTTTTTCAGAAAGCTGCTCTATCACAAGCTATAAAAATAACTCAAATTGTATCAAATTTTGATGCCACAGTTAACTGTGGGAAGTACTGCTCTCTAAGAAACCATAGTCATAAACCAACTTTTAAACAATTTGTTGCTTACTCAATTATTTTATGAGGAACAGTTTGAGATTTATCATGCTTAATTGGCCCTTGGGGAAACATTTACTATTCTCAACATGATATACACAGGAAACCTCCCTACACACATCTTACTAAGACAAAATGTATCTTTTAAGATTGTAGATTTGGAGTGGACCATGACTGATGTGTTTTATGAAAATAACCTATTATTTATAGATGGATGGATTTATTGCAAGATAGTCTAACTTCCTACATGTGACCCTTTATTCCAAGATATTAATTTTCAATTATAAACACTGATAAAATTATCTGTACACACTTGCCACTTTATAGATTGCAAGGGTTTTCTATAGTAGCTATCCCTTCATGTAATATCTGAATATACTGTATGGGACATGGGTAATCAGGAAATATTTATGCTTGTTTTTGGAAGGCATTTGGGAATGGGAATAGCAGCTTCTCCAACCAACCATGTTCTCAATGCTTTCATATTGTCCCCTAAATGCAGGTTTCACAACCAGAAGCCTGATTTCCACCCTGGCTCTGCCACTTCCAAGCTTACTTTACTTTGGGCAAGTCATTGAATCTCTCTTTCCACAGTTTGCTCCACTATGAAACAAAGCTATTTGCACTTACTGCACAGGATTTTTTAAGAGTACAGGAATTAATAATATGACATATATAGAAAAGTTTCTGTTGCAGGGTAAACAATATATATATATATATATATTTTCAATGATTATTTCTCATTGCAGTAATAATTATCATCTCCATGTTGTAGGTAAGGAAAGTAAGTTTATGTAGAATATTTACCAGAACCAGTAGCCCTCAAATCTAAAATCAAATATTCTATCTTCATCTCAAGTAGTGTTTTTAATGAGATCAGTGTTTCATTTGATTACTGCTGCTATTTACATCATGCAAAAACATGAAAAAAAGAACCAAAGATGTCTTATTTTCTAAACTTGTTTTCAATTACTTTAATCTTCCCCTTGCACCAATTATCTTTGTAGTATAAATATTACTTACATTCTTCTCCTTCTGTCTCCCAGTGATGAGCAAAATGCCTGGTTATATAATGGGTGTTGCATGTGAGCACTCATTTCAGATTTTTTTTTTCTAAATTAATCAGTTTACCCTTCTTTTAAAAAGTGATTGCTTACAGTGATAAAACTCACTCGTGGTATATTTATTTAGTTCAATTGACTCAATCATCTTGTGAGTAACAAATTGAGCCTCTACAGACAGTAAAAAAGATGTTGATTGAAAACTGTTGTCCATACATAGAGGTGGCTGAAATTTGTTTCCTTTTAATTCACATAACATTTTATTCTGCGATAAAGTGATGTTTATCTTTCTCTTAAATTATTCACAAGGCTATATCTTGGTCTTAATGAATATTTGTGATGTATTTTTATATCTTTGCATGTAATTTGAACACTGTGGTCATGAAGTTAAAGCATGTTGGTATTTTAACATCTTACGTATCTACATTAACTCAATTGTATTTTAGTTAATGTCAAGAGAAAGTATTTTCATGTGAAATATATTCCACTTATAAACTCCACTGTATCTTTTTATTTTAAACCTTTTTTATCATTTCAAAGTAGGTAAAAGGTTATGAAGTGGATGTGAATTGGCATATCAAAATAAGAGTAAATAAATAGTGACTGATGCATCTTATATCAAGAAGCTTCTTCCAAAGGTTAGTATGTAATTTTGTAAGATAGACTAAGGTTCTTGTATATTTAATTGTACTTAAACTTTGGAGGAATTAGTAACACCGTTAAAGTGGTTTTACTCCCTGTTACTAAACAAAGCTCTTTATTTGCTGTTAAAGGTGAAAAAGGAAAGAAGAGGGTCAGAAAGGTATGAACATGCTATTGTTCAGGAGACAGGCTGAGCAGGATACTTCACATTCCTCTTGTCTGAAATTATCTATTTCCATTCCATGGCATCTTTGTTTGTCGTTTCCCTGGTTATGTGGTTACACATAGGCTGGCTTTGTTTCTCTATCCAAAACTCTTATCATGTTACCTTTAAAATTTGGCATACGGCAGCAAAAGGGTCACCAGTGCCACCTTCCTCATGGTTTGTGTGACTTCCTTAGTGAAAAAGAACTGTGGGAACCAATGTTTTAAGCAGCCCCTGAGTCATTATGAGCAATAAGAGGACTTTCATATCTATCAAAATGCGTAATGTTAGTGGAGCTTAAGCATTAATCAACATAACTTACAAAAAAGATTGGTGGGTATTACCTAACAAGTTATTGTCAATATATTTGGATCACTGATAATCAGTTGGATCATACGCTTCCTGTCCAAAATATTCAGTATTTCTAACTTAACTGAAAAGGTCAGTATATTAGATTTTAAATAATCTCTAACTCTTATGAAATAATACTATTAGAAAAATATGTACAAGGCAATTTCTTTTATCTTTAGATAAAAGTAGAGTTAAGGTAGACAAATGGTAAAGCTTTTATATGGAAAAGAAGTGAGTGAAACTTTAACATACTGGGTCTTTCACTTCTAAAGTTCTATAGTTTGGGGGTCTGGGGATGTAACTTTTTTTTTTTGTGGGTACCGGGGGGTCGACCTCAGGACCTCGCGCACCAGCAGGCGCCCGTGCCGCTGAGTGATATCACCGGCCCCTTTTTCGTATGTGGGTTCTGGGAGTCGAACTCGGGCCCTTGCGCTTGCCGGGCAGGCGCTTAAGCCGCTGAGCCATCTCACCGGCCCCTGGGGATGTAACTTTATGGTACAGCACTTGCCTAGCATGTGTGAGTCCTTGGGTTTGATCACCAGCATAAAAAATAAATAAATAAATAAATAAATAAATAAATAAATAAATAAATAAACCAAATATATCCTATACTTTTATACTCTATGGGTTTGGGGGTGATTTCACTAATGAAAATCACCCAAAGAAAATTAATCTTCCTTAGTTGCTTCACTTTAAACATCTTATAAAAAGAATGTACAACGTGTTATTGTTATTTTAGTTTTGAAGCTTATATCTCAATGCACATAACCATCTTTAGTTCCAGAAGAGTGTGTGGACCTGTCTGACCTTTGCACTATAGATGTTACTGAAATGTAGAAGTCAATCTGTTGTGTCTGTTTATGATCTGAGATAAAGCATATAACCCACACGATTTCAGTTTTAATAGAATGCCATATCCCTCATGCCTCACCTTCTATGGAGAAGGTAGCAAGAAAAATAGCGCAGCTCTCTGCCAGATGGTGGGAGCTTAGAAGTGAGAAACTGGAGCTGGAGAGGACAGATCGGGTCAGCTGGGCTGCCTCCCTTGCCAGAGCTTCATCCCCAGCGCTCCTTGAGGGCCTGCCTACCCCGTGTTCAATAACCACACTTCCCCAACCCATGAGCTCTTTGTTGCTTTTTAAAATCGCACAGATGAGTAGACACCACTGATTTTTTTCTTGCTTATCATTACATGGTAAAGCTGCATCTTTTAACCCCATGATGTTATCTCAAGTAATATTTCCCCCACCATATTCCACCCAACCTCATTTCCTTTGGCCTTGCCAAGGTCCTCCATTCTAATTGTTAAATAAGGGAAACTTATCAAACCATAATAAGGGATGAGACATCAGTACATATAAAACATAATTCAATATAAAGTAAATCATAATATTTTCTAATCACTAATTTAATAGGGACAAGCATGCTGTCATATAAACTCTGCCATGTTGCATTAAATGTACTGATTGCTCTCAGTCTTTATTTCCATGGTAGATTCGCTTCTAAGGTCTGCTTCACAAAAGACCAGAAATGACAGAAATGCATTCTTGCTGATCTCTGTAATCTAGAAGTCAGAAATCAAGGCAATGTCAGTGTTGGTTCCTTCTGGAGTCTCTGAAGAATTTGCTCCGTGGTTCTCTCCTAGCTTCTGGTACTTACTGGAAATTGTTGGCATTCCCTGGATTATGAAAACATTCCTCCGCTCTCTGTGCCTGTCTTCTCCTGGCACTTCTCCCGTGTGTCAGTATCTTTGTGACCAAATTTTCCTACTCTAATATGAACAACAGTCATATTGGATATGAGAGCCCACTGTAATCCAGCATGGCTGCATCTTAGCTTTATTACTCAGCAAAGACTGTATTTTTAAATGAGGTTCATAAGATTCATGTGCACATAATTATGAGGAGAACTATTTAATGCAGTATGCAGCAGTTAGTAATTTATTTTCTCCAGTGGATCAACAGTATATGACTTAGAGTTTTCAGGCCACATGATCACAACTACTCAACTCTGCCCTTGTGTGAAATCAATCACACACAACACGTAAGCAAGTTAATGTGACTGGGTTCCATTAGAACCTTAATTATGGGTAATTAACATTGAATTTTATACAATTTTTATATTTTGTGAAATATTATCTTTTTTCAACCACTTAAAACTGACCATTTTTATCTCTTGGGCCATACAAAACACGTGGTGAGCCACATTTACTAAGTTCTACTTCATTCGCTTACTGAAGTATGGACACCAAATTTAATGTTGAAAGTTGTCAGCCTTTTCTACCTGAAGAAATCATGGCTGCTAGTCTTCAAAAATGTTTTTCTATTTTTGGACTTTTTAACACAAGTTTTTGCCTGAATAAAATGTTAAGTGATGGTAACATAAAATGTTTCTGCCCTCATTCCTGTTTATTCTTGATTTCTTCTCACCAAGAAAAATTACTTGAATTATTGTAACTGTTTTAGTTAGTAGTAAATTCCATATTTCAAAAAGCATACTTGTATAGTTGCCCTCTTTTTGAAAGTTTTGATGTTCACATGTTCTATTAAAAAACAATTGTTCTGCCTTTTTTGTACTCTCTTCCTCTACCTTCCATCATACTGTCAATGCTTTTAAATCGAGCACATTTATTTTTCATCCCGCTGTTTTCCCAGAGTAGTAATTTTTTTAAGTCAACATTTTTGTATATGTGAACATAACTATGTAAACAGTATTCATACCTCAGTCACAAAAAAAATTTAGATTTTTTTTAAGTGAATAATGCCCTTTTCCATTGGGCCTTTTTTAGTATCTATTAATTCACCCTCAAAGTTTTTAGAAACTCTCTCAGTAAAGATTCAGACCATTACTTGGCTGCATAGCTATGTCTGGATGCGACCTTCCAGTTGATCCGTCCCCCAACTCCTTGCTCCTGCTTCAGGATGGGCTTGCTGCTGTGCCACACCTCTTGTGCTGGGACATCTTTATCATTGCAGTCTTTTCCCCTTCCCTCCAGTGTTGAAATGCATATATATTTTTATTATGTTTCGTTGAAATATGAGTTCAAATGCTCCCTGTGAAAGGATTTATAGGTGTAAATGTTTAAAGGACCTGAAAAGGACCTTATCTACTCCTACGCTTAATAGATAATTTGGGCATGCAGTGCCTTTCAAGTAAGATATAATATTTAACTCTAATCATGAAGGTACTTCATTCTATAGCTTCTGGTTTTGAGGATATTGGTAAGTCTGAAACTATTCTGACATCCATCCATTTTTTGATACATGACTTATAATTTTAACTTGAATTCTTTTACTCTGAGAATGATGATTGTATAAATTTCAAGTTTGCTCTCATCCTCACTTTCTCTGCCTCTGTGTTACTCATTTCATCCTATTGGTGTATTAGAATGTTAAGCAAATAATTTGCATTCAGAAGCGATCATACCTCTTATTTTTTAATTTTATTTTCTCTTATATTTCCATTAATTTCTTTTATTCTTTTAGAAGTTCTAACTTTATTTTCTAAAATTTCTCTTCATTGTTGACTTTCTGTTGTCATAATTTTAATCTCCACATACTCTTTCTTGTTCTTTTAGTATTGCTTCTTGTTTTGTTTTATAGAGTTCTATTCCTTCTCAGGGACACATTTTCTTTTATCTGCCTGAGAATGTTATGGGTTCTTAGAGGACCTCTCCCTCTGTCTCACTTATTCCTCTGAGTTCCATTCTATGTGTTGTAGCTTCTGCTCATCTGGAGGAATTCCATGCATTGGAAGTTCTGTGCAAGAGATTGGCTTGCCTAATGCTAGTGGGTTGCATTTTTACCAGTGCTTCCAAAATATCATCATATAATTTTCTGAGATGTCTCTTAGGGTGGTCAGATCCTCCTTGGTAATTCCTAATTTGGTAGGTCAAAACCCTGTGTGTAGGAAAACTGAGTAGAAGAGAAGTAAGCAGGCTAATGTTCTCTCCCACTCTTGGTGTAAGTAGACAGTGAGGGCATTATTTTCTACTCTAGTTTTCCTTCTATGCTCCTTTTCTAGAGAGTCTACAATGGAAACTTTTCAGATGGAAAATATCTTGCCTTGTGCAAGGGTAGAAGAGGGGACCTATAGTCTAACTGCTTTTGCAGCAACTCTCACTATCACCTCATGCTTCAGATCTTCTCCATGCCCTGGGTTTTAATTCCTAAAATTTCATATATTTGGTGGTGGCCACGTGTTAGGCTCTTCTTCCTCAGCCTCTTTGCTTTCTTGAGTCCATTCCTTGACTCCATTTGCTTTCTGTCTCTGCCTCTGGTTGACGTCTCTTCCATACTGCTGTCTCTATTTTTAGTCTTATAATCGATAGTGTTTGTATTCCTCTTTTTAAGTTCAGTGGGTTTCTCTTCATATTTTAAACTAAAACAAGTATTTTCATGATTGAGTAGTTTTCTTCTTTTTCTGCCCATGAGTCTTTTGACATTTAGTAATTTAAGTCCATTATGTAATAAGAAACTGCATGTTTTCTTTAGACTTGATAAGACTTGCTCTAATACATTGTGTGTCGTGTGTGTGTGTTTTGCTACAAACATATCATGTCCCTTTATTTGCTCCTGTCAATAATAAGTACAGTCAGGTGCTGAATAACAATATTTCTGTCATGGACTGACCATATGGATGACTGACTGATTTTGGTGCCATAAGATCATAATTGGTCATAACTTTTATAGAGCATTGCCATTGGATCTAAAAGAGGCCCTCAAATTCCATCATCGAGTTGAATTTCTGCTGATGTAATCAGTGTCCTGATTTATCTTGAATATTTGTTGTATTTCTTTTAGAAATCTTTGATTATATTACCCTATCACATAATTTTTATTGATTTCGATAGCCACCATTGTTTATATATATGAGTGTATAGCCACACACAGCCTTACATAGAGAGGCATCGGGCAATAAGGATTCCTGACAGTAACAACATCCCCACACCCATGGCTGAGGAGAGTTTTCAAGGCTCTCTGTGTGCCAGTATGAGATATGTATGAATGACTATTTCATATGTAGGACAGTTATAAGTATATATATACATTTTTGTAATGCATCCAACAAATTTCAAATAATTTTACTCTTTGGTAGAAATATTAGAACATTAATATATAATTAATAACTAAGGCCAAATAAATCCTTTTGACACTAAGCGTCACTTTGGTGGCAGAAATAACTATTTATATTTAAAGACTCATGAGTCACGCACATATTCTGTTATTTTTACTCTCTGAATTATTCCAACACCAGAAGTATTCTAGGCTATGGGTTGTTTGTCTAATTGCCTTTTTAAGGTAAGGGGTCATGGAATTTATTTTAGCTCTAAACTGTTGACTTGCTGGAAAGTGTGGCTATTTTAGGTTACATAGGTCTATGTTAGTCAATATATTATGCCAATATTGGTCTCTTAGATAAAGATTTAAGATTTAATGTGCATAGAGCACCATTCCAACACCACACAAAAAATCCAAAAAATATTTCAGGGTGAAAATATGAACACACATTACCTTAAGCAAAAAAAAAAAAAAAAAAAAAAGTAAGGTATTATGCAACATCTCTGTTCTTTCTCCACCTTTATTCTAAACTTCTTTGCTCTATACCCTCCTGTTCCTAAGATCTGAAACCCAAGTCAGAACAAAACAGTTTCTTTGTATCATGTCAGAAAGTATAGCCTATATTGTTACATGATTAATATGATATTCATGTACAATTGACTAATGGAAAAACTGCTAAAAACACATTCAAGTTTTCTTTCATTAGGTTGGTCAATGGTATACCCAGGAATTACTTTTTAGTGTGTCTGAAGAGATTTCTTAAGAAATAGCATTTGGCCGATGGCATTACTTAAAACAAAATAAGGACTCAGCTCAAAAAACAATGCATTTATTTCTAAGAGAAAGTAAGATTACTTTTGTTTAGAGTTGTGTTAAAGCTATATTCACTCCTTTTGATTTAATTGGCAGGATAGATTTTATCTTTTCTGAAATTTTAACATCTAATGGCAGTTTAATAGCTTGAATTTGAAGTGATCAATGTAAATATTGGACAAATTGGATTACCAGCTGTTTCAATTTGGTTTATTTCTTCTTCCTAGACATAAATTGAAACTATATATGACCCAGGACAAGGTCATTTGTTGTGTAAAATTAAGAAATAAATAGTATAAATAGGTTTATTTGGGGATCAAAGAAACTGTAGATCATTTAGTTGGCCCCTTGGTTAACAAATGAGTAAATTGAGGCACAGGAAATGTAAATGAGTTCTCTGGCATAGATTTTAGCCCATGAGAAGAGATGGGATTATTCAAAGGGTCTGAAGTTTTAACACTTTGGCAGTTAGGCTACCAGTTTAATACACTAACAAACACAATTTGCTTTAGTTATAATTCCTTCTTTAAATATAGGAGAAATTTTGCTACACTACTCTCACAAGCACTATAGGGCTGTCTTACAAATGAATCCCAATAGGTCCTTGGTGAAACCAAAATAGAAAAAAAAATATGTGCTACTTATCATCAAAGCATATGTTCTCTTAAGACCTTTAAAACCATTAAGATCAATTCAAATAGTTGTAATACCAATATAATTAACAACTAGTAAATAATTTCTTTTATAAGCCCAAATTTATCCTTCTTGATATAATTACTGTTTCAATAAGAAAAAATTAAATATTTAAAATGACTTAGATGCTAAAATTTATGTTTAATATTTGGTTGTAAATTTCTATTTGCAGATTATTCTGAGTCATTACAGTTGTCATTGAAATGCTATGAAGTAGATGAGATGAGATGAGTACGTTCTCCCCCTTCTTACAACAAATAGAACTCTAATTTCAAAAGAATTTAAAATGTTTCCCCAAAGACCATAGAGCTTGTGAATGAAAATCCTGAAGCTGAAATCCAGATGTGCTGCTGAATTATTGATAATTCTGTTTCATAGATTAATAGGTGAAGCTGATATTTAGCTAGGGATAGGCTTCACTATACTCCAACTTACAAATTATGATCCTGAATAGGAGCTTCGAGTCTGAGTAAAATACTTGAGAAAAGTAAAGAGCAGAGAATTAGCAAAATAAATTATGCATTTCTATTTCCTTTAGAAATCAGATATAATAGCTAGCATCTGAAATGTTTGTCATTTTATTAAAATAACTTATATAATACTCAGTGCCTTCAATATAACAACCTTTACATTTCTAAATATAAACACAAAAGCCAAATTAACCAATATCATCATATTTCTTCACCAAAAGTCTAGATTATTTTATGTTTTTTTATATGTTTTAGGTTTCTGTTTATCATCATAACTCGTGATGCCTAATAATACAGAATGTGAGGGCAGTATTGATATTGCTATTTTTATTAAAATAATTGAAGTTTAAGAGATTAAATGCTCTGTGCAATATAAAAGTATTGGCATGACAAGTCAAGATTAGAGATTACTGATTTCATTTAATAATGATTTAATTGTTTTGTTTTTTTAATGATTTATCAATGACTTTTCTTCAATAGAATGTTTCAATAATTATTTCATTTTTAATTGCAAAGGATTTTATTTTTATTCACACTATCAATAAAAAAAAGTCTTGCAAAAATAGAAAATAAATGTGCTTTTCTCATGACACTGGTCCCTGCAGTTTGACCTTAGAAATGACTAATGCTGACTGTATTTATATTGAGCTATAAATGAAGACCCTATTACTATTCTCTTCAATTCCACTCCTCTGAAATAAACATTTCTTGAATCTTAATTACTTCCGTGATTCCAGATTGCAATATTCCTATATTTCTTGCATAATAAACTTAAAAAATGTTCTTGGTTTCTTTTCTTGAAAGACGAGAAATACAAGTTAGCCACACTGGATATTTCTTTACACAGGTTCAAATTTCTGACAATCATATTTTAAAATTTAAAAAAAAATTGTTTTGGCTAGTATTATAAATAATAAGTAGTACTTAGGTAAATAACTTTCCTAAGATATATTAACTATCTAGTAATCAAATGTGGAATAATTATCCTTTTTTATTGTTGTCCCCCAAATACGTCCATCAACTTCTGATTCCCAGACCGTGGCCAAGGCTTTGTGGTATTTACATTCCCTGCTGTTGCTCTAAGTAAGCCTTCTCTACTTTGAGGAGATGGACTTCAAAGTTGTAAACTAATGTCCATTATAGAACTATATGGGTAAATGGATAGTAGTAATTATCTCAAGCAAATAAGGAGATCTTACTACATCAGGTTCAAGGAGTAGCCAATCATTTTTTTGTTGATCTGCTTGTCTGTGATATTCTGAGGGCAGAGTGTGAGCTCTAGGAGACTGTCAGTGAATAGTAAGCCACACAGCTGGAGTGCAGTCTGGTGAGATTTACATGCTGGAATCACAAACCAAATATCCCTTTCTCCTCTCCCCTCTCCCCTCTTCCTTTTCCCCTCTCCTCCTCTCCTCTCTCTCTCTCTCTTCCTCCTCTTCCTCCTCCTCCTTCTCCTCCTCCTTTTCTTTTCAGTACAGGGAATTGTACACAAACCTTATGCATGCTAGATAAGCATCTACCACTGAACTGAACTACATGTCCAACCTCCCAAGTAGCTGTGCACCACCCCACCTGGCTTCTTGGTACTTTTAAATATTTAACTTCTTGTGGTTAATAAAATGCTATACATTACTTACATGGGTACATTCCTATCTGGGTTTTGATTTTCAAAGCAGAAGAGAAGTTTACACTACAAAGACTTTGAACTGTAACTATAAGAAAAATTCACTGGATTATTTTAATGTCGCTTAAATTATTACTCAGCATTTTAGTGTGTTTAAAATGTATTCTATTTTCTTCAATATAGTTATCCTTAGCCATAACATTTTCTTAGCTTTAACATTTTCTTAAATGAATATATAAGAGAAGATTTAAAGGATTTATAAAAGTACAACAAATGTAATCTAAATAAGTGACACATTTTATTCACCATAAACACTATTATCATATCTGCAGAGAGAATTTTGTGTATTTGTGTGTATGTAAGTGTAGACTGTTGAGAAAGATGTATTATATAAATACTGGAAACATATGCAAAAGTTTAATCTTTCATTACTAGAATAATAATTTTATTAGTTTAATTAGAGCCTTTCTGGATATTCTAAGTTTTGTGTATGTGCTATATTGTAAAGCAGACTACCCACATGTATATACACACATATTTCACATACAAGTAAAGCTTCTTTATTCAAATAACTTTTTTGAAATTTCAAATCCCTCCATTACATATCAATTCCATAGTTTGTATAAATAGATTAAAAATATGTAAAATTAATTTTCACAGAAATGTATTTTGACTCCAATGTTTTAAAGAACAGAAGGCTTTCATGAATTTTATGGCTTAATTTTATCCCTAAACCAATATTTGTCTATCTAATTATAATGGGTTTTGAGTACTATAGATGGTTTTAGAAGAATTGTATTTTTAAAGATTAGCTTTGAATTTTTAGCATTTTTATACATTGAAACTCTTAAACAATTTTCTGAAAACATTTGAATATGATCATTAGTAACATTTACTTAGCATTCAATATAATGACAGAGATAGGAAATTGGCACCAATAAAAATTGAAATACATCATTTTTAATTACTAAGTGGTCTTAATTGCTAATATAGTAATAAGCTATGATTAAAGTCACTCAGAGCTTTAGGCATCTCTGAAATATCTTTCGTGTCTGAAATGTCTACTGTACATGATATATCATATTTGTTTGTTTCAGAGAACATCTCACTATGTAGCCCCGGCTGTCAAACTTGCTACCGTTTTGCCTCAGCCTCCAGAGTTCTGGTTTTTGTAGTTGTGTGCTTCCACATCTGAGTTTTGAGCATGTTATTTTAAACTCTGATAATTTATAACTTAAGATGCTGATTTATGCAGGACCATGGTAGCCTTCAAGGAAAAGCCAAAACATGAGGAGTCCGTCAATTTGGTGGCAGGTACTTGTGTCTCTGTTGTTTTGCTTGGCTTCTTCTACTTGAAATGGAATTAAATCTCCTGAAAAAATTTCATGTCCAGGGTGAAACTTTTACAAATATAGCAGATTTGTCTTTATGTTTTTAATTTATTATGATAAAAATGAAAAATAAATTTATTCACAATGATCATGATAAAAAGAAAATGTTCGGAACTGATTCTTATCGAATGAATTTTAAACATATGCTTGTGATCAAAACAATTTTAAAATAAATTAAGTATTGGTATAAGGTCATTCTAGATGTTAAGAGATGGCCATATTTGAAGCTGATCAAACCTCATCTATCTTAATGTCTGTATTAGTCTTCTTAGCATGAAACAATGCAGTTTAAACATCTCCTATATCATGATTCTTGCCACCAGTAATTACCTTTCCATTATATACCAATTATCCACCTTCTGTTTTATTGAAATTATCTTTTCTTTAAAAATTATCTCCACAGTCTCTAGAATGTTTTAGAATGTATATCCTAAAAGAAAAAGCATTGAGCTAAATCAGATGAAAGTTCATTTATAAAAAGCTGATCTTTTGTACTGATTTTGCTTTATGAGGTTTCAGTGCACAACCTGTTGCAGATCATTCAAAGACCTAAAACAGGAAGCCAGATTTCATGACTACAGATTGGCATCCTTAATACTACTTAAAATTTTTGTTTATATAATTGAACAGCATGATTTGTAGTAATGTAATATAAAGGCATATATTCATGTAAAAACACAAATATATTCCTACTCATATTTCTCTTTCTATATAAGCTGTATCTACCAATTTATAAAAAATATATACCAAAATATATAAAATGAAACAAATAACACAATCAAATAAAACAAAGTCAAATTCCATTAAAACAGAGTTAAAATTAAGAAACATCTTGCAAGATGAAAAAATGCACAATTAATAATTGAGGAATTAGTAGTATCTGATACTGAATGAATTATCCACAGATACATAATGGCAGGTATTAAAATACAGCCATTATGTATCCATCATGTGTCTGACACTGTTGAGTATATGATATATATGCAATAATGTATTTATTGAATATAATAATGTAACTAACATAATAATATAATATGAATATTATATTACCTTTTAGTAACAAAACTAGAAATAGTTTAAAATTTCTATAATTTTGAATGCTTGTTATTTTCTTTTAAAAAAAAGTAATCTATAAGTATCTTTTTTTTTTCCTTGGTACCGGGAATCAAACTCAGGACCTCACACTTGCCAGGGCAGGCACTGTGCCACTGAGCTATATCCTTGGCCCTATAAGGATCATTTAAATACCTGAAATCCAGATAATTTCCTAGATAAAAAAGATAAATAGATAAACAATATTTACCAAAAGTTAATATGCCATTGGAGAAATGATGGGTATGTATCTTAAATATTTTCTTCAAATAATATATCAAAAAGCCTAAACATCCTATATGGGTTGTGAATATTCAGGAACCAGAGGCATCAAACAACTGATTAATGTTATGAAGCTCCTCAAATTTTGGGTTGATTTCTACGTATCACTAGAAAGCTGGCACAGTGGTCTTATCTTTGAAAGTATAAATGGAAAACTTGTAGCAGGTATATGGTTTCTATGATAAGAAAATAGATCAACGTTACTGGGGACAATGTTAAGAATTAGATCACTCTTCATTGTATTTCATTTAGAAATTCAACCATTAGCTACTACAGTTAACCTTGTGACTATTACTAAAAGCATTATCATCCCTACTGTGCCTATGGGCATCTAACACCTACTAGTCATGGAAAAGAATAAACATTATCAAATTATTAAAGAGATATGTATGTGATGGGGAAGGGGAGAGAGAGACTAAGAGAATGAATACTGGTAAAATATACTGAAGCATCATATTGGATATGTTTTCATTTATATGTCAGTGTTCTGCTCTATATCAGTTATCTATTATGACTTCAAAACATATTTATTATGCCACAGTTTTGAAGGTCAAGAACCTGGGAGTGACTCACTGTGGTAGTGATTTGGGCATCTCATAGAGTTGTTAGGAGCTGTTGGCCTAAGCTCAAGTCTTCTAAGGTTTAGCCAGGATTGGCAATCCTGATCCTTAGTTCACTCACTTTGCTCTTAGGAGACTTGAGCTCCTTTTCAAATAAGTCTTTCTCTCTATAGGACTGTTGAATGGCAGCCTATGTGACAGAGAGAGAGAGAGAGAGACAGAGACAGAGACAGACAGAGACAGAGACAAAGAGAGACAGACAGAGAGACAGAGAGAGAGGCAAAGAGAGACAAACAGACAGACAAACAGAGAGAGGGAAGAGAACAGCAATGCTCCAAGATAGAAGTCACAGAGTCTCTTATAACTCTATCATTGAACAGATATACTATCACATCCGCCATATGCTATAGCTCACATATACCAACCCTTGAAAAAGGTGTGAGGTGGCTAAAGGGGTGTGAATGCCAGGAGGTGGATTGGTTGGGGCCATCTGGGAGGCTGACTACCATATCCTGAAACACTGAACTCTCATAAATTTGGTGATCATGTACAGCTTTTCATTATATGCTCATTCCCATGGACAGGTCTGGGCACAGTAAAGAAATACATCCTCCTTCCTTTCTTGCTTCCGAAAAATCTGAACTCCTTCTTGAATTTAAAACAAAAATGTGTCAATTGAAATAGGAAAGAAGAAATAAATAATACAATATACCATGCACTGATAAGACTGGAATCCTTATAATACTTAAAATTTATATTTTATCTGATTTGTATTTCATTACGACCACAATCCAAGTTTTCTGACTGCAATCCAAACGTGCCTTCTGCATCATCCTGAAATTTGTTATTTTGCTATGATTTTTGTTTAACCTTAATAAGCCACATATTTACTTATGTATAAGTAATATTGAATCAGGACAAACTTCTTTTCCTGGAATAATATTGGCAGAAGTACCAAAATACTTGTATCATAATTCTTGTTTCTAGCCCTCTTTGTTTTAATCTTGGCTTATTATGATAGTATCTAAGTGGACTGATTGGACCCAGGCTCCGTTTCTATCCCCTTTTCAAATTCCCACTAGGAAATGCCTTTGCAAATCAATTTGATCTGGTGAATTACATCTTCAGTTTTCACCAATGGATTTACCAGATCAGACACTCAGCACTTGATAAGGTTTTATATATATAGTCTTTGATATTTATACAAGGAAAGGGAGATGATAAGTAAGGAAGGAGAAAGACATAAGAGGCAAGAGGGGAGAAGAGGGGGAGGGGAAAAAAGAGAGTATATCTGTGTTTTAAAGAATTCTAACAGGAATACTTTTACAGGTCTGAAAGACAGATTTTAACAAAGAGTTCTTTTTTTGTGTGTGTGGGTACCGGGGGTCGACCTCAGGACCTCGCGCCCCAGCAGGCGCCCGTGCCGCTGAGCAATATCACCAGCCCTTTTTTCATATGTGGGTTCTGGGAGTTGAACTCGGGCCCTCGCGCTTGCTGGGCAGGCACTTACGCCGCTGAGCCATCTCACCGGCCCAACAAAGAGTTCTGAGAGATGCATTGAGCGGGAGTGCAGCAGAACATGATGAAATTTTGAAGAAAGCATAGAAAAGTTACAGAGAAGGAAAAATAACTTCCATATACAAGCTTATCTCAATGATTATTTATAGTTAGTTCTCTAAAGACAAGCACTTGTGTTTTATAGTAGGTTCAGAAAAGCACCAAGAATGTAAAATAGCATCAGCTTCTAAGACATAACAGACAAGAGACCCGTTTTAAATCATAGATAAATTGATGTGTGTTCCTATGAGTTTATTTCCTTGTGTAGAGTTTGTGGGATAAAGAACACGTGTAAAAATTCTAGCCATAAGTGGTATGCACATTGGGAGGTTGTTTTCTACCAGTTCTGAGTAGAGAGGGTTAACAGGTAAAGCAACTCCAAGACCTTTACCACCAGGATGCCATTACAGTAGATGAGGTAATACTGTTTTGCTGAGACTGGTAAAGGGGTGGCTTAGCAAGGATGAACTCAAGCTGGAGCCAAGTCTAAATTAATTAACTCCAGCTACTCTGAACTTCTATTGTGGAAAAGCAGTGACTGAAGCTGAGGCTGAAACTGTTGCACACAGTGAGAAGAGTGAAATAATTAATACCTATCGGCTGCGATGCAGATTGGTCAAGCAGCACTATTAGATAACCCTGGGTCAAATAGGATTTATAATTAGTTCTGTTGATTTAAAATCTTCCCTGATTAAAAATCCCAATTTAGATATAAATTCACAAACATTGAAATGGTTGCAGAATTTCCTTAGATCAAATAAGAAATGCTTGAAATAATCAGGTATTAATGTTCATAATTATACACATTTTACCAAGTTTTCTGTTAATGATTATTTTGGCCTTCTTCAAAATTTTTAAAGTATTTTTTATGTCTGTAGTGGAAAGGGGATTAAATATTCAGACTTCTCAGGCTGTTAAGATCTATAAACTTTAGATTGGATGAAAAAATGTAAGACTCGAAACAACCTGTTGCACCATAAATATTCTTGTTACTTTGAGAGGGGCTTCGAAAGGCTGTGCAAATCTGCTGTCATGCATGAAAATATAGTGGACATATAGAAGTGAATAATTCAAATTTCATCCAGGGAAAGGGAATCATTATATATTAAATCAAAAAATTTGAATTCTTTTTCTGTTGAATCACTAATGCAAGACCCGGATCTCTAATTCAAATTTTCTCACCATTGGTGATCAGCAAATTAATGAACTCACTGAAAAGATTTAGCCCTTATTGCTTTGAGCTCTCTATAAATAGTTATAGAAAAAGCTGTATGAATATATCAGATAGGAAGAAGTACCAAGATGATCATGCAAATCTGGCTGACCTCTGCTTTATATCTGAATGTCTTTTGCTTTTTTACAAAATTCATTGGACCTTTTTCCCTCATTGGGAGCCTCTGTGGCATAACAGCATATTTCCTATGTAATTTTTAAATCTCTAAACTGACCATCAGCCTCTTGTTAACCTCTTATAGGTTAGATTCAAGCCTGTGGTGTGATCTTTTCTACTTTAAAGAATGCTGAAGAAGCATCAGTCTTACCAACCTGTCATCGATCTACACAAATCCTTTGTATGACAAGATATTAACCATTCTGACTAAATCATGATAGCTGATCACCAAATTTTGCTTATGTTCAGTCTTCTTTCGCTTCTGAAATGATTGAAAATGTTTGGAGGGGAGAAAGGCAAAAAAATTATAGCGGAGAGAAACCGCTATAATTTGGGCTATGTACTGGATAATTATACTTATTCATCAATATCTACGGAGGTTTGATTCAGGCCCCACCAGGGATACCAAAATGCTCTCAAAATAACCTCTAGAAATTTTGACTGAGATTGTATTGAATCTATAGATTGAATTGAAAGAACTAAAAATGAATCTATCAGTAAACATGGAATATATATCTATAGCCATTTATTTAGATCTTCTGTGATTTCTTTTCTCACATAGAATGTGCACATATAGTCATTCCTGGGTATCCATAAGAGACCAGTTCCAGGAATCCTCCCACACATACCAAAATCTGTATATGCCCAAGTTCCTCCTATAAAATGGAGTAGCACTTGCATGTAGCCTATGAACATTTCCCATATGCTTTTAATTATCTCCTGATAATTTATAATATTTACTACAATGTAGATGTTTTAAAAGTAGTTATTATGCTGTATTGTTTAGAGGGACCATCACGCTAAACTACATTCCTGGCCCTTATTACTTTTTATTTTGAGACAGGGTCTCTCTGCATCACTAAGTTCCCTAAGCAGGGCTCAAATCTGTGATCTTTCTGCCTCAGCTTCACAGAACATGGGGATTATAGGCATATACCCTACAGGTTACTTGCTAGAGTTTAAATTTTGTCTTTAAAAGTTGAGAAAAAGTGTTCCTTTCTTTAAAAAAAATGAAATAACACAAAGCAGGGAGTTGTGTCATCAAAATGAAAAATGAAAGCACTGTCTTATTGTCCTACAATGTGATGCTGGACACAGGCATCAAGCCTGGTCAGTAGCAGAGCTCTTGCTTCTGACACTCTCTGTAGAGTCAGAGAGCCATTAACCACCAGAGGCTGAACTCAGCAAAAAAGACAACGGACGTCGTGACCCTGGTTAGAGTTATCTCCTGAATTGGTGTAACTGAAACTCTCTTGTATTCCCAGAGCGTGCCTGCTGTCTCTCTTGATAGACTAAACATATGTGTCTTTTCAATCACTTAGGAAAAGATGTTATGAAATAACTATAGTCATAAATGGGCCAGAGATGGTTTTAACATAATATCATAATCCCTCCACAATTTCTAATTGACTTTCAAACGAGTCACAGTTACCTAAGATATCTATTTTTGATGATATACTATCAAACGGATGCCATAAAAGAAATCATGGAGTTTTTTCATAAGAGAAAATTATGGTCATGTATTTGATTTTCCAAGAAAGAACAATGTGTCTTTATCTCTGATTTTAATGTTGTTGCATGTGTTATATTCTTATAATGCAAATGAAGTAAGAATGTTATTTTCAATGAAATTCCATGCCAATTTTACATTAAATGTTAATGTTATCTATATCTATGTTATCTGCATTTTCTATGCAGTTGTATTGTCTGTCGACTGATGATCATTTATTGTGATCAGAATCACCTTTGGGTGTGAAGATGGTCTAAATGTGAATGTCTGCAAAATGTCACTACATCATTATATTGGATATTGTCAAATTAAGTGAATCAATGTATTTATTTAAAAAATGAATACGTTTGTTCTCTAGCAAACTGGATTGATTAGTTTAATGATCTGTTTGGGCTACTATATTTGCCTCTCTGTAAAGAAGTTTTAATTATGACTTTTGTTTTAGAGTTTTATCTGGCAATCATCGGTTCTTAGATAGTTGTAAAATATATTGTTACATTCATTGCAAGCCATCCTCTAATTAGCATTACACACACAATGCTAATGCCTAAAAACAAAGGCAAAGTTTTTGCTTGTTTTGATTTACACGCCTCTTGTGAGTCTAAGATAGAAGATGCGATCGTTAAGCTCCTATTCAGTGCTAGAAGAAACTGGAGTAGAGTTTTAATATTTCCTGTGCATATTCATTTTCCACTGGTTGAACATTCAGAGTTCTCTTCTTCCCTATCTATGGGCTTTCTGATGAGGCTTCTGGGTCAGAATGGGCTCTGGAGAACACACTTCTGCCATCGCCAGTTCCTTATGTCTCTGGATATGGAATTAAGGTGAAGAGAAAAAAAACACAGATATTACAGCAGCTTATTAGTCAAAGCTAGCTGTAACTTTCATCCTTATGTCACCAGAAATTTAAAATGAAGAAAAAACTTAGATCCACCTTTTGGAATAATGCTTTTCAAAAATTCCTCAGATCTGCCCCCTGTCCCCATCCCTACACAGGCAAAGGCTTACCTTACAATTCTTCAAAAATAAGAACTTAATTTTCTCTGTTTCCATGAGTGTCTATTGTTTGAGACAGAAACTGTCAGTGTTTCTCTTTTTGATACTTGGCAGAATCCTGCTTTGGCTACATAATCTGGGTAAATTACAGAAGCTTGTGTGCCCAAGAAGAATGCTTTGGAAGAAACTCTTGAGAGAATGTCTTTCTTATCAAAAGGGGAGTGGTATTAATCCATTCTTATCAAGTACAGATTCCACTTAAATGTTGTATGATCAATGTTATAAACAATTCAAAGGGCACAATTTCAACACTTGATATCCTCTCTATCTTTATTCCCCTTCCCCAAAGTGGTTTTACCAGGACAAAGGGAAAACATGCAGTTTCAACATCACTGATCGTTTTACCTACTCTCCACTTTCAAACATATTAACTATGCTTGTTTCAACAAAGACTTGCTGGAAGGAGCTCTGTCCTTGGATTTCACAGTCATATGCCTATTACACTTATCGCGCCTTTCCATTTAGCCAAAAACGTCTTTCAGGATTCAGCAGAACATTCAATCTACTGATGCTCTTTCCTAAGCACACTCAACACTATTTACTGCTATTCCCCCCCAAACATTTTAATATATTTCTTTTAAGACTTTGTGTATTAATCTTATGATTTCTTCTAGGAACTTACAGATTAATTTAAATAATTCCATGAGTTACTTTTTTCCCAGGTTTGTTCTTGATTATCTAAATATTTACACTCCCCCGTCTCTCTGTCTGTCTCTCTGTCCCTCTCTCTCTCTCTTTCCAAGTGTGTGTGTGTGAGTGTGTGTGTGTGTGTAAATTTCCTCAAGCCCGATCTTATTTTAAATAAAAGGAAATATGAATTTACTGAAGTCATATGGAGCACTACCGCTGCAGACAGCCAGGGGAATTTCCCCCTAAATTCCAGATCTCAGGTCTTCCTTTCTTAGCAGTTGCTCAGTCTTTATGGTCTACTCAGACCCATAGTTCGCTCATCTGAGTTCAGACATGGATTCCTTCACCAGTTGCCATAAAAGCAAATGTCTCTTTGATATTATGATTATCTGTGGCCTAAATGATTTGGAGAGGGAGTAAATGATTTATTTGCCATCTTTCTGCCTCTCAACCTTTTCTCTGTGTCATGCCAGATTCTTTCCCCCTTCCCTACCTCCCTCTTTTTTCTCCTATTTTACCCTCTTTGCTGCTTACTTTTTCCCTACATCAAGATTCTCTGCAAAACCTACCCTTCTTCATACACTCGATTGTTTCTCAGAGGGGGACCTGTACCACTACTTTCTCTATTCCTTCTTGTGCCTCATACTAACTCAGGATCGTATATCATAGTAGTATATTTAAAAATACACAAGGTTTAAATCATAGAAATAACAGAAAAGCTACAAGGGGTATCGATAAAATATTCCTATAAATCACATCTGTTTAATATTTGAGCAACAATAAGATTACATGTGCTGACTATTGGGGCCCTCCACTAACCTACAATGTAGAAAAGGTAAAATCTCAGATCTCATTGACAATAAGTAGATTGGAAGTCCTTAGAAGGTATAAAAAGTTAAGAGAAATGATTTGATTTGGGCTGCTCTTTAAAAAAATTACCTTTTTAAACTAGTTATATTAATTTATATATTTATCTACTTATCTGATGCAGTCCACTTATATAATGTAATTAAATGGGTCTCTTCTAATTAAGTACATATTTGATTGCAATACTTATGTGTGAATGGTCTATTAATCAGAGTTTCATCACTGTACAGAATATCTGACAAACACAACTTAGAGAAGAAAATTACTTTTGGACTCACAATTTCACGGTCAGCTGGCTCAATGGCATAAATGGCATGGTAGAGGAAAGTGGTTTACCTCACAGCAGTCAGGAAACCGAGAGAGACAGAGAGACAGAGAAGGAGCTGGAGAAAATATATTATCTCCCACAGGTCCAAAGGTATGACTAAAGGGGCCACACATTCTAATAACTCATTCAGCCACATGGTTAGCCTCCTGGTGGTCCAGTCATCTTCCAAAAGCCCTACCTCTAAACACATGAGACTTTTGGAGGACACTGATAATCTAAATCCTAGCTGCATATTAAATTTAGTTTTAAGAAGTGTCAACTTACTAGACACCATATTGAATGAGACTAATTCCAAGAAAAATTCCAAAATTTTTTTTTGGTTTGGTTTTTCTTCTTTTTCTTCTTTTCTGGTCCAAAAGGATGCTTCTTGTTTTGAAAACCTGAAAGATTTTATTGCTGATTTTTTTTTTTTATGTGGGTACCAGGAGTCAAACTCAGGACCCCGCGCTTGCCAGGCAGGCGCTTATGCCGCTGAGCTACATCACCTGCCCAGGCTTTCAAATTTAAGTAAGAAATTCTCCATCAGAGGATAACACATTATCAAAATCTAGATCTGTGACGTGCATTTTCAGTGAAAACTCAGACAACTTCATCACTTAAATACACCACACGAATAAAGCATTTAGTTTTTTTGAACGTCTAATTCATTGCACTAGAATGCTTTCAGTACAGTTATTGTATCTAAATCTTTCTTAAAACTAACTTTTTTTAATCCAGCAAAATATTTTGAGGGGATTTCTACTACAAATAAATAACAAGTTAAAAGAAAGAATATTAATGGTTTTACTGAGATGAGAACAAATTCTTAAAACAAATGTTTTATGGTTATTTTTTTCACTGTCATGGCAAAGTAAATGGGAAATATATCTGAAATACTGCTCTGTGTTCTTGAGAAAAATGAGAATATAATTTAGTCACTTAAACATTTCTAACCTTTTTATTTTATAATCATTTTAGACAGTGTAAAGCTGAAAAATAGTGTAAACATCTTTTATATAATTAACTAGGCCTATAATTATTCACAATAATTTAAATTCTTTACTATGTATATGTAAACTGAAGAAAGCTACCTCCCTCCCCCCAAAAAACTACCACACAATATATTTGAAAGAAAAATCTAAAATTGAAATTGTTAATTCAGGATAAACTATATGATACTATAAAGCCCAATGTTTAAAAAGTGGGCATACTAAGGCAAAATTATATGGATGTCAAGTTACATTAAATGGAAATAAAAGCTAATATATATTGAGAATATCTTTTGTTCTACGGATGACTCAGCTTCACTCAATAGACTTGTTTCTTGGTTTTAATTCGTCTTATTGATATTAGTTGCTACACATATTTATTCAAATCAATTTCAATAGAAAAAGTGCTTTAAGATTCTGGTACAGTACATATAATTATTATTTTATGTTTAAAAATTTACCTCCTTTAAACTTTGAAGTTCAACTAAGAAAAATAAAATAGTTTTACAAATAATATTTCTATGAAAAATAGAGATTCTAGTTTTTAAACTGTATAATACCTAGGTAGACAGGTTATAAAAATTATGCTGTATTTTTGTCTCACAAGGATATAGAGGTATTAGCTCAACTTCCTCTAAAGCTAATTGCAGTTTTGTGGGTAGATCACAAAAATGCGATAACACTAAATGCATAAATATCAGACATTTACCATATACACACCAACTTTTCCAATTCTGATTACTTTTCAAAGATGTCTGTTAAATTTCTGCCTGGAAATACTTACCGGGAAAAATAAAGCTGCCATTCATGATGAAAATGACAAAATCATAAAGAGTAAAACCAAGATCAAATATGTATGGATTCAATTTCCGATTTCTGCCTATAATGTGAGTGCTAAATCTCTTCAGTTCCATTTTTAATTGAAGGGTCAATGTCCAAGGAAGACAGGATATGTGCTTGAGTTCTGAAAAGTTTACAGTTCTGGTTGAGATCTTCCATGTGTAATAACCACACAGATTTAAGCACTTAGGAAATTTCATCAGTTGCAGTGAGATTTCGATTTCTTTGCGAAATATATCAATCGAAGGACATAGAAGGATTCACAGGTAAAATCAATGAACAAACTTCCTTGGGAGTGATTAAATATGTATAGAAATTTGAGGGCCGGTGAGATGGCTTAGCAGCGTAAGGGTCTGCCTGGCAAGTGCGAGGTCCTGAGTTGGACTCCCGGTACCCACATTAAAAAATTTTTTTTTTATTTTACAGGTAATAAAAATGCGTGACCTAAAAGTTTATTGTTGGCCAGAATTTAGGGAAATAACTGGTAAAATAGAACAAGCAGGGATAAGCAATACCAAATATTTAAAATCCAATGGATAATCAGAACAAAGACATGGAAAGGCAATTGAGCTTTGCCTGTATGAGGTTATAATCATCATGTTTGGACCTCTGGATTTTCATAAGAAAACAGCTGTTAACAGAGTACGTTAAAAAAAGATTGAGATAATACCTAATGTTACAACTACGATGATTTATTTTATAAGCAATCTTAGAGCTATATTAAAGCAGGGTAATTACATGATAAAATTGTTTATTTGTAAGATTTCCCAAAAAATAAGTTACTAGCAGTATTTCTAGAATTGATCTGGACAAAACTGAGGAGACTTTGTAATTGCCAATAGGAGCTGAGATGAAATCTACTAAAGACAATAAAAATGGAAAGAAGCGACATATAAGAGTTTCAAAAGATAATTGTTAGCTTCTAGTGGTAAATAGGATATTTATAGTATATCTGAATCTTTATAAATATATATCAAAAATAAAACTGATTTAATTTGTTTATGCTAAATAATGGAGCTCAATGGTAGGGAACCCAAAATTATGATTCTGTTGCTCAAAAATATAAGCAATAGCAGAGCCCCTGGGAATTTGTTTTGAATAATATTTTTTAGGCCATTGATGACAAAGTTGCGAATTGGGGTAAAATTATACATCAATATGAAAACATATTTGCATATGTAATCTAGCACAGAGAAACCCCTCATGATGACAGAATTACTTGTCTTTGTGAGCAAAGCTAATATATATATTATACATTATATTATAATAATATGTTAGTAATATACATTATACATATCATAATTATATCATATATTAGTAATTGTATTACTGTTAATATATAGTAAAATAATAGAAATATATTAATATATCATTATTTATACATTATATTCATATATTATATATATTATATATATATTACTCAAGTAGCCCTTCCTTTTCAGACTTTATTAATGATGCTGGAATTTTTATATTTCAAATGTAATTGGACTCTAAAGATAATCTGTGAATCTCTGATTCTGAAATAAGATCCTTTAATTAAACTATTTAGTAACACTGAGGTACCTGAAGTAAATATCCCTGCATTTTGTAGCACATCCATTTATTAAAAATAATTTTCTATATAGCTATTAAACACATAAATCTCAACATTTCTTTAATCCTTTGGTTCTCAAAGCACATCACATACTATTTGCACAGTTTTATATCTTTACCCACATTGCAGGAAAAACTAATCATTCCTAGGCTATTTTCCTGTCATTATTTATTAAATACATAATCTTTTCACTGAGGAATTAAGTGGGAAAAGATACTTTACACCACTAGTAGATAAAAGGATCCAAGTACGGATTGCGATTATTCATTATCAAGTTTTTGTTGTTGTTGTGGTCTGGTCTTTTTCTGAACTTGGACTTGCTCTTACTTTACTGAAACCGTATACCAACAACAGGGAGATGGCTGATATGGAAGAGGCTAAAAAGTTCAGTCTGTTGGGAAAGGGATTCATTTCAGCCCATCAGTGTTGTTATTCTGCTAAGTGGTGACATAATCCCAAATTCACCTTCCCAAGAGATTGGCTCTCGGGATCTCTCCCATTTGCTGACATTACTGCAAAAGAATGCCAGCTTCTGCCATAATTGAGGAAAAGGGTTTCAGACCAGATTATCATTTCTGAAATGGATCACATAACATATCTGAAAGTGTTAGAATAAACCCAACCTTCTGCCCAGAGATTGCCTTCTTTTCAAATGAATAAGTAGAGTTTTTTTTTTTTAAATCTGTTTTTGTGGGGACACAATATATTGGAGTTACTTTTCTTTTAAACTCTAATAATTAAAACTTTCTAAAAGAATTTTTTTTGCAAAAATAAAGCTTCCTGTATCAAATTTAATATAGAGAGAAAAAGAAAAAGAATGGAAATAACCTTTATTGTTATCACTAAATATTCTGTAGTCATTATAAAGAATGGAATAAAGCTCCATATATTTCATAATGTTATAAAGACTATTTTACATATTTTTAAGTAAACTATCATACTGCAATAGAATATGTGGTGTTGGCATATATGTAGGAAAACAATAGATACATATCTAGTATGCATGTAAATATCCACATCTGTGAGAATGCACACAGAACACAGGATGATGTAATAAAATGAAAAAAGTTCATTTTTTCATTTTTAATTTTTATTAATGCATGCTTATGATACATAATGAATATATTCATCATTAGATATCGGTACATATACATAACACATCTTGATTCTAAAAAGTAAAGTTTATTTTTGAAGGAAGTGGAGTAGATTTAAATTTCATTTCATAACCTCTGAAAAATATAACTATTTCAGCTTGACGTATTTTTATAAGTATTAAAATATACTAAAAGTAGTGTTCCTACATTGTCTTTTGCAGATTAAAATTTAATGTATATATTTACAGCACGTATGTAAAGCATTATGTATTCTATGTTAACTTAATTCAATTTCGATATATACTAAATAGATTTTGCTAAATACCACATGCATTCGGTGAGTGCCCACAAACCATTAAGAAATGTCAGCAACAAACAGAAGTGAGGGTACCAAATGCTGGGTAATGAAAGGAAATGCTTGTGACAGCCCACAGTGGAGACTTAAGACTAGCCAAGCTTTGACAGTATCTTTCAGATATTTGGGGTGGGTGAAAACCCAAAACACATTTTGGTCAAGTTCTATATTTCAAGATAAACTTTACCCATGTGTTTTTGATTCATTTACATGTAATTCATTGAACCAACATTCTGAAAAATTTATTTGATGCATAAGGAGATTTTTGTGCTACAATTGTATGTGTTACATATAATAAGTGCATAATAATTTAGAGCAGAACTTATGTTTTGCCTTGTTAAAGATTCCAAGCATGTGTTCTTTCTTTATGATTCACTATGCTTGAAATGAAGTGTTGAGTGACTCTATAAATAAAGCTATAGTTGAGCTTTATACTCAAATTTTTCCATATTATTTGCTTTATTTCTTTTTATTTTATTTTAGATTTTTAATTAAATTTATTTTTAACTGGTACATAAAAATTGCACATATTAATGCAGCAAGGGATGTTTTGATACATGAATATATTCTATAATGTTTAAACTAGGATAAACATATCTATCTCTTCAAACATTTATCATTTTCTTTTGTCAAGTAGTTTTTCTATACCCAAATTTTCAAATTAGCATAATGATATTTATTGTTTTACCATAACCATTTTTCAAAAACAGTAAAATATATTAATGTGTTTACAAATAATAATTAGTTCCTAGAATCTGTGATTTTTTAATGTGATAGATGACATGATTCAAATATGCACTTGGAAATATATTCAAATAGTAGTCTTTCATATTATCTGTTTCAACCTAGAAGACAGGCTTGCAGAAATCCCATGATCAATGTACTTTCTCTCAGAAGATTTATGGATACATATTTATATCCATACATACTGTAGTGACTAAAAATAAAGCAAGATTTCCCTTTTATCATAATTCTCACTACCTCTATGAGACTCGGTGCAGCCTACTTCTTGAAATAAAACTATATTGTCTTTCTCACGCTTTTAAAAACAAAGATACAATTCAGAAGACTCTTACTTTGGTTTGCTACATATAATTAGCAAAAACAGATTTAACTTAGTAAATTTAAATTAGTAAATACATATTTAACTTAGATTTTTACTGTGGTTCTTCTCGTATAAATTTTCAAGGTTCTTTTTTAATCCACCCGGCATTTATTTTATAGGAGGTATAATCAATAAATAACTTGAGTTTTTAAATTTAAAAAAATTACAATAAAAGACACACTGTTATTAATCCTCTTCAAAATATCCCCCACACCCACTTTGAACACACTAGTGTCATCCTTTTTGTCACTTTCTAAAGCAGTTCTGGAAGTTCCCTTTCTTTAGTGAGTACCTTTGGTTGTGGTGTCACAGCTGCCTCAATGTCCTGAATCAATTGAAAAGATTTACCTTTCATGGTCATTTTGACTTTGATAAAAAGCCAAAAGTTGCACAGTATCAGACCCATGAATAAGGTGGATGAGGACACACCATGTTTTTATGAGCCTGCCTTTCCTGTGGATGGCCCTGGGCAGCATAATTCACCATATTTTTTATCAAACCCTCCTAGGAGACACTCATGAAAGAGGACTTACAGAACTGCTTCAGAAACTGGCAGAAATCATGAGATAGGGGGTTATTCATGGCAATGTGCATTTTACAATAATTGTTTTTAATTTAAGCATTCACTGTGTATTTCAATCACACCTCATATGTGAAAAATATAAAGATATAATTATTTCAATTTGTAGAAGCAAAGGACTTTATCCACACCTGCAAGCTTCCAAAAAGTTTCACTTTCAAATTTGTAATTGGATACTATGAAGCATTATCCCTGAGATGAAGTCAATGCACACTCATTTACCTGAAAAGAGATACATTCAAACATTTGAAGACTGGTGTTGATGCCAAGTAGAAAAGTGTGTGCACTATTCCTCAAACTGTATGTATTAGAGGACAGTACTCTTCGGAGGCAAAAGAAATACAATTAAGGCTGAAGAAAAAAAATCAAGGATTGGAGGGTTATGTCTGGAGCTCTTGATAGTAAGGGAAGAGTCTCTTCATGTTACTCTCAGTTTTTCAGATGAGTGGTGGTTCCACGAACTCAAAACCCAATCCTTAAATCTTCATTAGCAAGAAGGAAAAGAAAGAATCTCCCAGCTTTTGTTTGAAATACAGGAAGAGAATTCTGATAGCAGTCTGGGGTCTGATTATCCACCACCGGGCACTACTGCCAATTTGTTGGCCATTCGTACCTGCTAACAATTATAGCTAAAGCTGACTTCATAACAGGTACTGTGAAAAGCACTTGGGCCGGTGAGATGGCTCAGCGGCTTAAGCGCCTGCCTGGCAAGCGCGAGGGCCCGAGTTCGACTCCCGGAACCCACATACGAAAAAAGGGGCCGGTGATATCGCTCAGCGGCACGGGCGCCTGCTGGCGCGTGAGGTCCTGAGGTCGACCCCCCGGTACCCACAAAAAAAAAAAAAAAAAAAAAAAAAAAAAAAAAAAGAAAAGCACTTTACGTGGGTGATTTTAATCATTGTGGTAGTTTCTTAGTTGGATGTTTTTATTAATCCACATATTCAAATTTTAAACCGGTGGGGAGAAATTAAGTAACATACCTCATGTCACACACCTGAGAAGTGAAAGGCCACAGCAATCTGAATTCAGAGCCAGTTTTAGCCACAACAGTGGATTTGATCTTGAAAAAGAGGTGAGAACCTTGAATCAGTACAGCACTTACAACAAAACTTGGGTGTGGTCAAAATAACTCAGAAAAACCCTTTCTGGTAGACTAATCACGTCTTCACCCACAGTCACTTCTTCCCTTGCATTCACTGTCCAAATCACACTTACTAGCAGAAATGATGTTAAAGCTAACACAAAGGAATGTGTCTTTTTTAAAAAATCTTGTTTTCCTCCTCCTTTTTCTGGGATAGCCTACTCATTTATACTCCCTTAAGTTTAATATGGCTATGCTATGACGTGACCCTGCAGCTTGCTCTGGATTCTTCCTTGCTCTTTGCAAAGGCATGGTGAGGATAAGCACAGAGCAGTTCCAACTGTATTAGACAAGGTAGGAAGAGGGTGTGGAGTTTTTCCTGGGTGAATAAAGATGGTGCACAGAATGGTGGGAGCCTGGAACACAACTCTGTATTTTTTTTTTGTTTGTTTGTTTGATTGTTTTTGTCATTTTTATATAGGCAACTCTAATAAAAAGAGGGAAAGATTAATGTTTATTTGGCACTCTCTATGTACAAGGTACTCATAAAATATGCATTAACTCTATTCATCTTTATAACCCTCCATAACAAGGAGGTCTTTCTATCTCTGCCTTATAGATGAAGTATATTGAAGTTCAGAGAGGTCAAACAGCTTGTTGCAGGTCACGTTGCCAGAGGGGGTACAGGGGAGATAGAGACCTGAATCCAAAATGCATTTCTCTACTGTAATAGATTGACCCAAGAAATGGACCGTTTAAATTTTACAAAAGATAAATTTCCTGGAAAACAATTATCAAGGAAAAACAAAGTTATATTCTATATTAGAGAAGTGTTTGCTAATACTGATAACCTCTTTTAAAGTAGTACTTAAAATAAGACTACAAAACTTTTGAAAATAAAGAGTGTCGTATTCTGAGTATTATGCTTTGTCTATATGAATAAAAAGCAGAGCTTAAATTTCTCATAGAGAGGGGTTTTATGTCCTGACAATTTTTCCTACACGATTAAACCAAGGGAGCTTTGCCTGGTTGCTCACTGCTGTTCTTTGGCTCTCTGTAAGGCTAATGGGCCCAGAGTTTCCAAATGGGAGACAGTGACAATTGGGGACTGACTAAGTCATCCAATGCTTTGCATGGGCGATAGATTGTGGTCTATTTCCTGGCAATTTGGAAAGATTTGCACTACACTGATAGCCTATTATGCCATAACTGTGTTTTGTTACATACTCATTTATTTTAATGTAAGTTTGCTTTATCCAGCCAGTTTGTTGACTGTTCCTTGCTCAGTAGGTCTGTAATCTAAACTTTAAAGGAGGATTAAGCTTCATGGTATTTGCATAGCTAAGCATTGTCATTGTTGTCATTGTGTTATCCTCTTATATATTTGTTACCTGGAAAAATAACCTCTTTTTAATGTGCTTCCTGTTATATTTGAGTGAAAGCCTTTGAGTCTTTTTCCTTTTTAAAATTGTTTTATGATCTGAAACTGTAATTTAAATAAGTAAAGAGTTAACTTAAACTATTATTCTTTTAATCATTTTTTTTGCTGTTTGTTTTATGCACACATAAATACCTGAAGAAACACAACGTATTTCATCTTCTCTTCTTTAATCTCTGAAATATAATTAATAGTAGAACAACAAAAAGTAATTACAACTGTGCTGCCCTAATTTGGTCCACACCTTTTCAGAAATCATATTGGTTTCAAAACCCCTTTGAAAACAACCTACAATTTTAATGAAATCCTGCTTATCTCTTCCACATGACTTATGCCCTCCAGGTAAATAGAATATATAGCTATGTTTTAGAAACCTATTAATATTAATTGTTCATAGATCAGAAGAGACAGAAGAGATCAGTAAATGTTTGACACAGAAAAAGGTAAATATAATTTTAATTTTGAGTAATTGCCCGCCCATAAAACCTACTCACTTCTCTTTAAGCCTTAAATTTACCAGTTTCTCATCTTTTCCAATTCAGCTTTTCTGACTGTATTATATCATTTTCATATTTTCCTTTTTAAAATTTTTACTAAGAGAAAAACTATGTGCTTCAGTGAATTCTGAGCCCTCCATAACTTTAAGGGAGAATTAGAATTGATTTGTGCTATTTTGTATGATCTATTTCCCTTCCAGGTATTGGTTTAAGAGGGAGAACATGACCTGATACTGGACAGTGTTATATTTGAGGAGCTCTATTGGGAAATAATTCTTGGATCAAAAAAAAAAAAAAAAAAAAAAAAAAAAACTAAGGAAGAAAGAGTTCTTGGGCGTCTTCACATTTTGTGAGGTTATGATTCTCCATTGGATTATTAAGATAAAGACAACTAACTTGCTGACATTAGCAGAGAAAAAGTTTAAAGAACATTGCTCTTTGGGCTGCAAAGATGGAACTAACACACAAACTTCCAGTTATGAGAAATGATATACCAAATTTTAAGTTATATAAGCAAGGGATTTCTGTTACCAGGAGTTAAGTACATGTTGATAGTCTTTATCTTGTACAAAATGGTAAACAGACATATTGCCATATGTCTGCCACTGCTGGGTTTTGTAAAATCTGAGGAGACAGGCAGAGGGAGGAAGAGAGAAAAGAGAGAGATTATACAGCATAAAATAATTGTCATATAATTTATAAGTCCTGCAATACAAATGAATACAATGTATTTTTTGTATTCAATGACCACAAAAATGTACTAAGAGCTTATTTTTGAGGGGAAGAAAATCTTTGCTTCAAGATAGCATTTCAAAAATAGGCATTTCATAACTTGTCTTACAAGAGAAATGCTCAACTCATGGTATTCTATAGACCTCTTGATACAAATGAGGTAGCTGAAACTTTAACTCTTGAAAAATGATTGTTCATAAGAAGAAATACAGGTACAAGACAAAGGGGTACAAAAATAAGGCTGATATACATGGATCTGTGAAAACGTGGAGGCCAAATTACAGGCTAAAATTGATTTACAAAAGTAGGTAGGATCAGTGTATAGAGAACTTGGCAGGGCATAAGAAAAATTGTGTTGTAATAAGATAAAGTCTAAAGAGGAATAGTAAATAAATGAATTCAGTTTTCACTTAAAATCTAAGTCTTTGAAAATTGCATATTAAACATAACACTTTGGCACTGATTAAATGATTCATCTACTAAAGACAACAAAATGAAAAAGTAAAAAAGAAATTTTTGGTACAATGATTCTGTAACGGTTGATACATTGTGTCAACTTAAGTCTAGAAGCTTAACTAAGTAACTCAGCAGTTCTACATCCTAGGGTGTAGAGGACATGCCCTTACCACTCTAGGATGTTGTTTATTGTGTCAGCTTGAGAAGTTTAGAAGTTTAAGTAACTCAGCAGGGGGCCAGGGTCCTCACTTTGTAAACATCCTGAGCCTGTGCAAGAGGAAGTCACTGAAATGGTGTGAGTGCTACACCTACTCGAGGGCGCATAGCCTGCATACAATATAAGGGAGGAAAAGAGGCTTGCCCCCCCTTTTGCTCTTGTTGCTTTTGCTGTCTTCTGCCACCATGAATTGCTGCCCTTCTGTCATGCTACCCTGTCTTGGAGCCAGCTGATTATGGACTGAAACCTCTACAAACAGTGAGTTAAATAAACCTTTCCTTCCTTAATTTTGGCAGTTGGGTATTTTTATCTCAGCAATGAGAGAAAAGTAACTAAGATTCAAATTCTAAGAATCTAGCTTTAGGAAAGAACCTGAGAAATGATAAAATATTATGTTATGTATAAAAATGTTTATTACAGTATTATTTATATTAATTTGAACATAAAACAGGTGAAGTATAAAAATTATGAAAGCTAACTAAATCATGGAATATTCTTTCAACGGAATATTAGGGAAAATTAAGATATTTATTTGCAGATTTTTGTTGTCACAAGAAAATATTGATAATATAAAGTTTAGGTAGGGAAAAAGCATTTCATATAGCCAAATACAAGGTCTGATATTTATTTTAGAAAACAGTAGGCAAATATTTATATAAACAACACCCACCTCTCCATAAACATATAAAATGAAAAAATATAATGAGTAGAACTAAATCAGCTATACCAACAATGTCTATTACCAAATAGAAGGACATAATGAAATTTTTTGTCCATAGAAAAGTAAGCACACTTTTACATGGTAAAAATAATAATTTAGATATTAAAATGTAAAATTATAAAGAATTTCAAAATTAAATTTCAAGAAAAGATTTAATAAACTGTAATATGAGAAAGGAGAAAATATTGCATTGTGAGGAAATAAGTAATATTATGGCACCAACTATAACACAGAGTACATATAGAAATGCCTCAGAAAAGTATAAAGCCAGATATTGTATTGCTATGTAAATGGTTAAGTCAGAGTGAAACTTGAGAAATACTTTACATATATGAAAACAAATGTAATGAATACATCACATTTGTATTTATATATTTATAGACTTTATATACTTTAAATTGTCATATTAATTCTATGATGTTATATACATACATATGTAATACAATTCCATATATATTTATATCATTTTGTTTGTATTTATTTAAGGGAGACATGATATCTCTAGCAGCAGATGAGAAATAATTATTAAAATTAAGGAGTAAAATTATGTATTCTGGTTCTTTTCTTTTTTACTTAAATTTCTATTTTTATCAATAATGATCACATTCCTCATGGGAAGTTGGTGCACATATATAAAGCATCTTAATTTTTTATTCATCTTCTTCCCACTCTCCATCCCTCCCTCCAAGTCTTGGTCCCCTTCCCTTTTGTGACAGTTCTATTTCCTTACTTCCTATTATCTATCTTTTATTTTTTTTTTATATTTTGGTATTCTTGTATAAGAGAAATCATGCAATTTTTAAGCTTGTGTGTTTAATTTATTTTACTTAATATTATGGCCTCAAGGTGCATTCATTTTCCTATAAATGATTCAAGTTTATCCTTCTTTATCAGAGAGTAGTACTCCCTTGTGTACAACTACCTTCTGTTTCACAAATCTATGCATTCCTGTTAACTTCCTGCTAACTTCCTATCTGCACAAATAAGAATAATAATGTGGGGCCGGTGAGATGGCTCAGCGGCTTAAGCGCCTGCCCGGCAAGCGTGAGGGCCCGAGTTCGACTCCCGGAACCCACATACAAAAAGGGGGCCGGTGATATCGCTCAGTGGCACGGGCGCCTGCTGGCGCGCGAGGTCCTGAGGTCGACCCCCCGGTACCCACAAAAAAAAAAAAAAAAAAAAAAAAGAATAATAATGTGCAGCCTTGGTGGTGCACACCTGTAATATAAGGACTGAGGTGAGGCTGAAACAGGAAGTTTACAAGTTTTAGTTCTGCCTGGTCATCTTAATGAGACTATCTCAAAATTTAGAAAAATAAAAATAAAAAGGGCTGGGAATATAGCTTGGTGGTAGAGCATACCTGGGTTTGATCCCCAATACAGCAAAAACAAACAAACAAACAAAAACATCATGTTAAAATTGACCCAGAGAGATTAACTAGCTCAAATGCTTTCATTTTTAAATTTTAAGCTTGAAATAATGAGGTAAATATTTTCAAGATGCAAAATTACTTAGTGGCAGTAAAAGTTTGAGACCCTATGGTTCTTTATGACAAGTCCAGTTTTCACTGCACTAAATTATGATGACTTACACTTGAGGGAAATAAATGGCACTGAAAAATTATCCAAGTTTTTCACTTTGAATAAACAGATAATTAATGAAAAATCCACTGACCTGGATAAGAGAATGTCCAGGATTTAAGTCCTCTTTCTCCTATTGTTTATCAGAGGGCCTTGTTTTCCTCATGTAACCTTGGTATGCATCAGTTTCTTGCCTGAAGAACAAAAAGTTTTCAGTAAATGTCCTCTAATTTAATTGAAGTTGTCCAAGAGATATCCAAAGATTTACATAACAGGAAGTAAAAAGAGCTTCAATGAAGATCCTTTATTATTTATGTCTTGTTCATTCAAATGATCTATTTCCTGTGTCTTAGTTCATTTATACAGTAATAACAAAATATCCAAAACAAGGTTGTTTAGAAAGAACAGAAATGTATTTCCTCACAGATGGCAAGGTTGAATAGCCCTTCAAGATCAAATCATCACCAGGTTTATTTGTCTGATCAATGCTGTTCTCTGCTTCCAAGATGGCTTCCTACTGGTGCATCCTCCACAGGGCAGAAGCTTGTGCTCTCACATGGTGGAAGACAGAAGGACAAGAGAGCCAAATGCTGCATGAAGCTCTTTTATAAGATCTCTATAAAGCTCTTAATGCTATTCCCCAGGAGGAGCTCCATGAGCCAATTACTTCTTAAAGGTCCCACTTTTTAATAATTTGTTAATACATGGTCAATGCCTAAATTTTGAAGGGAATGTATTCTTTGGAAACCTTGAATAAATAACTTAGGATATTAAAACTACATAGAATTTGAATGACTGTTACATATCCGTGAAAATCTATAGTATGTGAAAAAATAATTACAAATCAATACAGTGAGATTTCAATAATTGAAATATAAAGGATTCTGCAATAGTTTCCATTGGAAAGAATTCACAGTGAAATAGGGAAGTAGAGCAATCTAAGGGAAGAAACTTAGGTAACAAGCACATATAAGCAATTCTCAAGAGAAAACAAAAAAAAAATTGACTGAAAGACTTTGGTAAATTTGATTACTAACATGTAAATAAAAGAGGAAGTGAAGAAAGATGGCTGGATAATGACATTTTGTGTGAAGCTTGTCATTTTTAATCTATGGAAAGAAACTAATCTTTGCTAAAAGGAATTAATTTAGTTTCAAAGAAAAAAACTGAAATTATAAGTGAATTTAAGCCTACTCCTCCAAAATTTCAGGAAATGGGTAAACTAGGGTTACATGAAACTTCTGAAATGAAACTTTGACAGTAGAAATAATGGTAAAGACTACGATAGAATTTATTTTACAGGATTATTGTAAGGCTTAACTGGATTAATCAAATAAATCCTTTGGAGTAATGTCCACATGGTGCTAAACGAATATTAGCTATTATTGTCATTGTTGTCTTTGCCATTATTGTTGTTATCATCATTTCATCTGAACACATCTTGAATGATTTCTCTAAATTTCTGCCAAAGTTAATTATACTTGGTTAGTAAAAAAAAAATGTGCTCTATAGCTTTTCAATTAAATGGCCTCCATTTACTTTTGAATGGAACGATCTATTTTGTCCACCAGATAAATGAATTTATTTAAAGTGAAACATGTAGAGAGACACTTACAGTAGCAAAAGCATGTGTAACTAAAGTTTTTTGCTGATCAAAATGAAATGAAAGTCAAACTACTAATTTTTTTAGTTTCAGCCGTGAAACTTACCTAAGATATCACCTGGTGCTCACAGTGAGTTTTGCTAGCAGGAAGAGTATTGAAGTCATCTCGAATCTATGTTTGATACTTAAACATTTTCTCACACAAGTGAACTTAAATTTCTAAGAACCAAATTGTTACTTGCAAGTACCTAAGAAATATGAATCACTTCTCAGTTCACTGAATGACACTAATCTTGAGGTCTCTGAGATGCAATACTCAAGCAATAACAAGTCACTTTCACATTTTCAAAAGTAGCCACTCTGATAAAACAAGTAGAAGGAGTCACCACATCATTTCCTCTAGGCTTTCAGTATGAATCAAATCAGTTCCATATCATGTCTTCTAGGTCTTAAAGAGAATTCTAATGAATTTCCTATAGAAGCTAAAAATTTCAGGAAAGAATTTTCAGTTTTTTTAACTGTTCTTAAAACTGACCTTAATAACTAAAATTGTAGAGAAAATAGGCCTTTTTCTTAGCCGGTAAGACAAAGAACTTATTTCAAAATTTATAAGTGTAGAAGTTCTATGATCTAAAAAGTTTCAAAAATTTGCTTTGAGTAAACCTTTAAAAATGGCATTAGAAATCCCTTAAATATTAGTAAAAGAATAGAGGAAGCAAACTAACAATTACTGAGTAGATAAATGTGTTAGGCTCTGTTCTATACGTAACTAAGCTCTGTGCTTAGTTATGTAACTGATTTGATATTTGATAGTTTTTTATGGTTAAACTTCATTCATTTGTAATAATATTTTAAAATTATCATAAAATAAGTGTTTCAAAATTTATTTATATAATGTAGAAATGTAATAAATTTGACTTTTAAAAATATCCAAAGAGCTGGGTGTGGTGGCACAGGCCTGTAAGCCTAGCACTCAGGACAATAAGGCATGAGGTATGCCGTGAGTTCGAGGCCAGCCTGGGCTACATAGTAAGTCTCTTCCTAAAAAAAAAAAAAGACACTTTTTGAGATTATTTTAATGTTTCCCTTTCAAAGCATCTTGCCACCCCAACATTCTAAATTGTTCTTATTCTATTTCAATTTTTGCATTACAGGGTTTGGACAAGTTCTTTGGAATTTATATTAACATACGGGTATTACTGAGGAAGGAAGTCTAAAGTACAAAAAAATTTCTCACAGAACTGTTTAAATAATTTCAAGAAGATATGAAATCTCTGACTTCATAGAAAGGAAAACAAGGACACTTCACCATTAAGTAGTCATAGAGTTTTAGAGATATGAAGACTTAGAAATTGTCTATTACAACTCTCACTCTCTCTCCTCTAATGAGTAGAGATTGTGGACTAGAATAATTAAATATTATTCTGTGATGAGAATCAGTGACAAACTTGGAACTAAATACAGTCTTTTAACTTCTAATTTCTGATTTACCTTCAATATTCTCCCAGTAGATATTATTAATATATTGTGATGATGTGTTTCTACTACCTCCATAATATATTCACAAGCATTATTTTTGAAGCTTATAGTTTGCTACCTGAGGGACATCTGACTCAGTTTGAGTGTCCAACCAAATCTTCCCCTATGTTGTGGCAATTCAAAGGTCATGAGCTTTAACTCTACAAAATGACCAAAAATGAGTCAGTGCTGAAGGTTGTTATCCAAAACAGTCATATTTTATTTTTGAGTGGTCTTTTGAAGAAAACAATATTTCATTGTCACATACAGAAGGTGAACTAAAGAGGAAGGATGGTAGGTACTACCAAGCACTACACATCCTTTGTAATCCAACTCCAATAACCCCAGTTCAAAGTGAAATTATATGGAAACTCCAATCTATCTAAACCTTCAGATAGCAGGTGAAGTTTTTTATTTACTTACCCATACTTAGAATCTGCTTTAGGATTAGATACCTAAGAGCTAACTAATGCTTTTTCTCTCTCTTTTTTTTTTTTTGCAGCTTCAAGTAGAACCTTATTTACTTAATCCTAACATACACTTTGAAGAGTTAGTAGTAGTATTTGTCATTTTCTTTCTTCCTATATGATTGATTACTCATGTTAGTGCATAAACAAATAAAATTATTAAAAGTAAAAAAACCCACAACTTTTCTAAACAAGTCAGTAACTTACTGATTATTCTTTTTTCACTTTCACAATTTGTATGCTGCTGCCAGAAGTCTTCCCTGCATCTGCTTTGAATTCCGTCTTCAGGGCATCCCTCACTGCTTTTCACAAATCTGGGAGTATCGAATGTAGCTGAGTCCAGCCGGTCGCCAGTAGGCCATCACGATGTCGCGAGGGTGGGCGCGACGGACCGAATGGCGAGGAAACTGCAATGTCGGCTCGGTCAGACGGCCCAGGAACAAGGTCAGGCCGGAGAAGCGGAAGAGTTAACTAATGCATTTTTAAGGCCAAGTAGTGCTTTTAAATATTTTTACAGAATTTTAGAACTTGAAGAGTATCTACTGATGCTTTTAACCTTACAAATAAGAAAAATATAGTTGAAGGAGGTGAAACAACTTGTTCACAGACACTTTGTGACTCAATCGCACAGCTGAAACAAGTCTACCTAATTTCAAATTCTGTATTATTTCCACCGCTTTTAAGTCAGCTAAGTGTTTAAATCAGTCACCTAGAAGTGTAATGAGTTGATTTTATAGGTATGAAAAGTAAAATTAAACCATGAGATTCACTGAAATAAGCCCTTACTTGACATTTGAAATATCTTTAAAATTTTATTCCTAGTTCGTTAGTTTATTTTTAGAAAGATAAACAGGATAGTAGAATGTAAGCAAATTTTTTTTCTTTCTCATACCATAAGAGCAAGGATAAAATGTAAATACCATAGTTGAAATATTCTCTATGATTTATTCAAGCTTCACTTTGTTTAATGGGTGGCCATTTAAAAAATCCTAGAGCAATAGATTTTTTAGAACTATGAAGTGCTGTCAGCTATTTGGCTTAAGAAAGTAATTTGGAAGCCCAATGGCAATTTATTCTGAAACCACAAGGTAGCTCCATCTTTTCATGTTGTACTATAATCATACCCTTGTCCTGTTTAAGTCTTTCAATATTTATTTTTGGAAAAATCAGTCTGATACAGGTAGGGAGATGTGACTGAATGACAGTAGAAATTCATCAGAAGCAAGGTCCATGCTCATCAGGCAAAAATATGCAAATAAAACTTGCAAAATATCTCTAAATTGGAAATTTACTTTCAAGAAGGAAGAAAGAGACTTTAAAGATAACCATAATAAAGAAGTAAAATATGTTAGAAGGAATAATTACAATGGGCAAAATATAGTGCAAGGTAAAGAGAATTCAAGTTCTGAGTAGAGGGAAATGTCCAGTTTTACATAAAGGTGTGCTGAAAATAGGTCTTATTAAAAACAACACATTTGAACAAAAACCTGAAGGATATGAACAAGTTTGAATTCAGGTATCTGAGAGAATAGGGAGTATAGTGGTCATAAGGATGTCACATGTTTGTCATGCATTTGAGAAATAGTAAGCAGGTGTGCATAGCTGAAGAAAAATGAAATGGGGGCATAGTAAAAGGAGATGAGGCCAGCAAATTAATGAGGTCCCAATTATGCAAGAATATCTAAGTGATTGCAAAGGTTTGGAGTTGTACTCTGGGTGAATATGCTGTGAAATATCTAGGGTAAGGAATGCACATAATCATTCTCTCACTTTAAAAGGGTCGTGTTAGGGGCTCTATTGAAATTAAAGTACAGGGGAGACACTGGAAGCAATGAGGCAGGTTAGCACACTTCACAATGATCCAGGCAAGAGGGAGGACAGAGCAGATGGTAGGAGTGAAGATGAAAAAAGGTGGTCATATTATGGATGTATTCTGAATGTAGAATCACCGTGATTGCCTAGCACATTCAAGAAGTGAGGGGGTCAGCAGTGTTCCTAAGGCTGTTGCTCTGCACAACATTAAAAGATGGAATTTTCATTAATGTTGGATGAACAGTTTGGAAAAGAAGAATGCAAATGCAGTTTGGGATATGTTGAAATTGATGTTCACATTATGGAAATACTGAGTCTTGACATTAGAAGAAAGACCTTTATACATAGACATTTGGGACTTTAAGGCATGTTGGTGCTATTTAAAGTCACAAAATTGGAAAAGATTGTCACAAAAGTAAATGAAAACTAAGAAGACAGAACCAAGGACTTAAACCTAAATCACTGGACCTGAGCATAAAGAAGGAATTAGATACAGAATATGAGAAGTCCTTAGTAAGGTAGGAGAAACACTGGGAAGAGTGGGTTGACTTGAGAATCATAAAGACAATATGAGTGATCAGCTATTACAAATGATGTTGGGTGCTTCGATAAAAATGGAAACCCAGCATTGGTTTTAACAAAGAAGAAATCATCAGTTGGGTGATCTCACATCTCAGTTTGTTGACAACAGCCCCAATCGATGTCTGCTGCAATCTAAAATGTACTCATTTGGGTTTAAGAGAAGGGAAAAAGAGGGATTATAGACACAAAGTCAAGTAATGGCAACGTATGATTTCATGGAATAATGATGACAGACAACTGTAGATTGGACTGGTTCAGTGTCAGCTTTAAGAAGTTATATGTCCCGTGTACAGCCCACATTTTGTATTTGTTCAGCTGGGTGATGCCTCATATTAGACAAAACATATATGAAGAGAAAGATGGATGGGTGACTCAGAAATAATGACTTCAGGTGTAAAGAACCAGTAAATACAGAAGGGAATTTATATAAATTATATCTCAGCAAAAATGCATTAGAGATAAATAGCAAGTCAGGAGAATGAGGAAACTTGAACCAAGAGGAACACTGGTGAGTACGAAATGACCAAAACCAGCACCAATGACACAATATTTAAGGCATAAAGAAAAGATATCAAGAATGAGTAGGTTAATAGGTAGAAAACCAGGCAGTAAAGCCCTGTAAGGTAATGGAGGACATTTTTGAAAAGGATATTTCCCCAAATAGTCAATTTCCTCAAAAATTAATATTCCCACATGATGAATGAACATATATGGCACCTTAAATTTTGATGCAACCTGGAAAATATCAGAAACATTTCTAACCTCTGTTCTGAACTGGTGATTGTTGTTTTTATTGTTTATTTTTGCTATTTTATCTTAGTCTTTAGTTTATGGTTAGTTACCTAGTATCTGGAGTCTGCCTCTGAAAAGCCATTTTAAATTGAATTTTCACATATACCATCTTTCTTATTCAGTCTAAGCTTCAAAGCCAACTTGTTCAAGGCCTTCTCTGCTCCAGGATCTCAGTCTCTCTGGGAAGTCCCTCGAACCACCAATCAACATTTTCACAGCATTAGGTTAGATGGGATTCTTACAACCAAGTGGTCCTGAAGAATGTGACATCAGATAAGTTAAGAGCCTAAAAATGTCACCATTTGATCTGATAACCAGAAGGTCGTTGGTGATCTTTGCAAGAGCAATTTCGAAGAACTGGTTTGATAGAAATCCAGATTATACTGTACTGAAACAATCCTCAAGGGAAAAGCAGGAATTCAATATAGAAAAAGTGGTCAAATCTTCAGATGAATTTTTTAGGAGTATAAAAAGTAGGAAGGAAGGTTTTGTTGGGTTCTTTCTTATTTTCAGGAGACTTGCCATTTTTGCAAGTTGAAGGAAAAAGCCTTTTGACAAAGAAAAGTTCATAATTTTGAAAAAAATGTATTCTTTATGAAATACGAATTCTTAGAAGGGGGTACAAGTGCAAGTTGGAGATTTGACAATGATTTAATAAATATGGATCAAATCATTTCCCTCAAAATTTAAAAATGATATTACATGAAAATTCAATATAGCAACAATATTTTTCATAGGAGAATACATTGGACAATACCTACCAGTTTATGCTCTTATACATAGTAGATATAAGAAAACATTCAAGAAAATAATAAGAGAAGCTACAAGTTAAAGCAACTTCTCTTTTGCCCTTTAATTGCATTACATAAAGTTAGTATTTTCTAGTTACTTTGTACACTTCTGTTTACTTGAATGTAAAATGTATACATCTCAATACATTTCCATCCAGAAAGCTGAGAACTAAACAAGTATTTCATCTCCAAGGTAGGTCCTTCTACATTCTGGAAAACTGGTCATGTATTCACTGCAATAAATATTTTATAATTTTCCCTTCCTGTTAAGCTATTCAAATCTCCTGCCTTTCAACATTTTCTCCTCTCCAACCCAATACTGATATCTTTGCTTCAGATATTATTGAAAGGAGGACTGATAAAAGTCAGTAGACAGGACCTCTAGATCCTCCCATTACAAAATTTACATCAGTAGCCATATCTACTCCTATCTTCTCCTTTGGTCTTCAGGTCATCTGGAATCAGCCCTAAATGAGCCTCTCAAGGGTTTCACACCTTAGATCATTTCATTTTGTAGCCTTTTCACCTTCTTACATTCTTCCAAATCATTCGAGGCATCATTTAAAATACGCTGTATTTTTTCAATTAAAAATAAAAATCTCTTGATTTGTTTATTTTAAGCTACTACTTCCTACATCTATGCTTTCTCCATAGACTGGAGTGTTTTCCCTTGCAACAGAGAAACTTCATTCAAAATTTATGTAAACAGTAAAGACTATCAATTGCCTCATTTAATAGTAACATTCCAAAGGAAATTTAAGCTTCACATGAAGTTTGCTGTCATAGCTCAACAACATCATCAAGGATTTAATTTCTTTCCCTATTCCACTTTGACTTCAGTGTTGTAATTTCCATCTGTTACCAAAATAACTTCCAACAGTAACATGGTTACTTCCTTCCTACTTTTGTTCAGAAGTATGAGATAAACAGTATATTGTTTTAATAGCTGTGGCAGAAGTTTCTTTTCCATTAATTTAAATCGTTCCACATGATTATTCTTGAACCAGTTGCTATGGCCAGAGGAATGGGATAAACTGGTAAAACTAGATCATTCAGAATCCACTTTGGAGGTAAGGTTGAGGTCAAAGCCATTAAAAACACAAAACTAGAAAATTTATAATCCAACTGCCAGGGGAAATTAGAAACATATGTTGAAGAAAACCAAAAAATGTCCATGATAATTCAGAGTCAAGCTTTTCAAAGTCCTTGCTCATACACTCCTCCATCTTACCATTAAACACATATCTACCTTACCATTAAATGAATTCCAACAGGGATTTTGCTTCTACTACTTTACTGAAACTATGCTACAAGGTCTCAATGGCTTTCTTGTTGCTAAACCCATTTTTTTCAGTCCTCATTTTCCTGGGTCTCTCAGTCACTTGCAGTGTGATCCTTTGCCCAAATATTGTTTTTCTACTTCCATAATAACTTCTCCTAATTTCCCAGCCTCCAATATAACCATTTGTTCTCAGTCTCCATCATGTTCCCTGTTCTAAAATACAAATTCCTTAGATGACTTAGTTATTTTTCTGCACAAAAATGATCTTGAAACTTTGAAATTTTGAACAGGAAACTTTTATTATTTCACAGCTTCTGAAAATTGGAGATACAGGAAAAGTTTACTTTGGAATCTATAGTCCTAGGGCACTCATGAAGTTGTAGTTAGGGTTTTGGTTGGGGCTGTGGTCGCATCTGAAGGTTTCCCTGGGGGAGGACCATCTTCCATGCTTATTTTCATCGTTGATGATATAGTTCCTCACAGACTGTAACTGGAGGCCTCCTTTAGATATTTGTGATGTGGGCTGCTCTGTGGAGTAGCTAGAGAAGCAAGCCAGAGAGCAAGAAAGAACACACAAGATGGATATTGGTCTGTTATAACTTAAGCTCATCCCATCTTTTTTTGCTGTATTCTATTTCTTGGAAACAAGACACAGGTCCAGTTCATATTCATGGGGAGGGGATTCCACAGGACATGGATACCAGAAGGCAGGGTTTCACCCTCAGCCATTTTAGAAATTTTCTTGCATACCTGTCATGGGCATTACTATTTTTCTAATTTTATCTTCCATTTTTTGATAATGCCATTTATTTCCTTCATCCCATTATTTATGTTCCAAATGTCTTAAAATGTATACTGACAGCTTACATCTCTCTTCAGACCTGTGTGTCTCTTTTTTTGGCTCTCTAGCTTTATCCAACATTTTGAGAACTAACATATTCCAAACAAAGGTTCTATTTTGTCTTCCTCTACAGTTAAGCTATTTTTTCTACTGAAGTTTTCTATCTTAGTAATGGTACCTCCATCCACCCAATCGCTTAGACTATACAATAGAAAATTGTTCCTGACATTTACTCTCTCTCAGGTCCTTTATCATTCTATCCCTAAACCTCATCAACTATAACTCCAAAATTATTATATTTTCTAGATGAGTGTAGAGTCTCTCAATGTAATTTTCTGCTTCTATCCTTACTCTGTTGCAATCTATTCTCAACAGCAAATAGATTAGTCATTCATCACTGCAAACAGTTTATCTTATCTCTTTCTAAACTTTTCAAAGTCTGCCCATTGCTCTGCTCAAACTGGTCTCTTGTTCCTCCACTATCCTATCTCACATAGCTTGCTTTCTCGGTTCTAACCACCATGCCTGGACTCCTTTTAGTTCCTGGAATCCTTTTTGCTTAGAAGATATTTCCTACAACTCTTACCCTGACCAGTTCCTAGCCAACCTGCAGACATGTCTTTCAGGCCACCAATCTTGCTTATATTCTCAGTGTTTAGTTTTTTCCTTCATGGCACATATTTCTATTTTGCAAATATCACATGAGAAGTTACTAAGTCTGTTTTGCCTGCTACCTATCAATACCTGCTTGGCAGCGTGTCCAACATACAACACTCCAGCAAAAAGTTCTGCAGTGAGTTGAAGTAATGTCCAAAGTGTGCATCCAAAAATCTTGATACCATTTTTTTGATACACATCAATATACCAACTACATTCATAATTATTTCAAAGTGACCCCTTAACACTAAAGGACTGTTTAAATATGTTGTTCTTGTGTTTATTTTTGTTACTTTTTGTTTTGTTTTGTTTTTGGATAAAGTGTTGGGGAAAATTCCTGGAGGTTATAATTTATTGATCTTGTTGAAGTTAAAAGAACAATCACATACAGATTGATTTTTTCCTGGAAGATGTGTAAGATTGCACCAACTACTGTGGAGGAATTCTATTAGAATTTCTCTATGAGGTTGTGGTGGATGAATTAATGGTCAATTTGAGTGGGAACACCCAGCTGAACTAGTCGTCGTGGTTCTGGGTGTGGAAGACCCACCTGAGGATTGTTGCCAATGGCATAAAAGGAGAACAGGAGGGGAAGATTGTGTGTTGCTAATTTTCCTGAAGAAGCTGGTTTTTTGGTGGTTTTTCTTGAAAGGAGCTTTGGCCACTGTCTTCCTTCAGAAGTGCTTCAGCTTCAATCCTTCTTTAAATCTTGGACATTGTCTCCTGGCTTCTGGTCTAGATATCCCAGCCTTCTGGCACAGATCCATTGCCCCACCAGCACAGACTTTCTAGCTTCCACCACTGGCCTTTGGGCCTTGCCAGTACAGATCCTTGATGAGTACTTGCATGGGACATTGCCATGGGCTCTGAGCCTCTGACTGGATCCTTTGGATCTGCAGCACATAGACAGACATTTGCACACTTCTACATCCAACTCTAGTAAGCACTGACTAATACAGAGGGTGTCTTTAGAAATTAGGGAGCTGGAGGAAGGGAAAAATACCAGTTGGAAAGATGGACTACCTTTAGGGGTTCCCACTACTAATGCTTCAGTTGTGCCTAAACCATAAAAGAAAGCTCTAAGATCTGCCTGACACTTACAGTGAGATGTAATCTCCCAGCTGATGTTTCTTTTCTCAGCTTTCATGAACTTGAGAAAAGAATAGCTATGAAATGAATCACCATACCAGTGGCATTCTAGTTGAAGTTGAACAGGGCTGATAAAATTTGCCACTGTGGTGTGAAGATCCTGGACTACATTTCATAAATAATAAAACCACAAAATATATACAAAACAAAGGGAAGAACATTAACCCTTTGCTACCCAGGAATGCTTTCTGGTAAGTGCCAGGTGGCTGTGTGGGTGGGGAGATGAGGAGTGAATAGTTACATAAAATGCGTGAAAGCATGCACTTCACCTTCTGAAATGAAAGTTCTTGTCTTAGTGTTTTTGGCAAAGATCTGCATTTTTGGAGGGATGGACTAAATTATGCTGCTTTATTTTGAGTTTGCGTCTCAATATGTTGATTCTAGAAGAAAATGTATTTCCAAATTCCAAACCTCAATTCCAAACCTTTTTATTTTAAGCCTTTATCATCTCTCAATGAACAAAAGTTTACTCCATTATGTTGTTTATTGGTGCTAATATTGTTAATGAATAACTTCAAATAGATGGGAATATGATGAAAAAGAAAAGAAATCATGGAGTGTGGTTGGGGAATAGCTGAATTTAAGTTTATGGAGAAGGACAATGTAGGAAAAAGAATATGTAAGAGAAAAGATGAAGAGAAGGGAGAAATCAAATAGTATGATCTCTAATTTTTTATATTATGATAAATGCACATAATATATCTTATATTATACAAATATATTTGTCCATATCCATATTCTCCACATAGACTTTTTCAATGTGTCCAAGTCTCTGTCTAAGCAAATGATAAATTCTGATGCATAGTTGTGAGAAATCACTTGCTTTTGATTTGGAGTGCGGCTCCACTACTAAAGAAAATTAGGTAACTCAGTAGGACTTGTTGATTTTTCCCCCCCTTATTCTGATCTCAATAAGGCAAATTGTTTTTGACAAACTGTTGAAGTTTTATTGTGTATGTAGCATTACAACATCTATTAAATAGCAAAGTAAGGGAAGTAAAAAGAAATAAACTTCTTTTTTCCATAATTTAATAGCCTGGTCCTGCTTGAGCTGACATCTAAGTGCCTCATTTTGGTGGAAACTGGTGACTTAGGATTGTGAAACTGCCCTAAATCCTACTAGATTTTAATTCTAAGTACAGCGGTACCTAAGTGCATGAATTAATTTGTTCCATGACTCCGGGGAAGGTGGCCGTGGTCATGTTGGTCACCCTATGCAGAGTTCACAAATGGAAGGAAAATGTTGCCTAACACTTCTGTTAGTAGACTGTATTGTTCACAAACAGAAATGTTCATGAGCCAAGATATTGCAGTTCACTGGAGAGTGGATGGCACATACAAAGGACTACCAATAATCATGATATAAATTAAAAAGGCCATTTTTATCACAGAGCTATTTAAATAGCTTAAGATATTTAAATGTTTTTGAATAAAGCATATTTGTTTTTAAACAACTGAGGCTTTTTCACATGTTTTGAATAATACTTTTTAAACACCATCTAAAAAGTTGATGTAAACTTTTATTTGGTGCTTATTAGCTCCCGCTCTAGTGATGGAACTACCTCTGTTAACTCTATGGCACAACGAAGTTCCTTCACTTGGCAACTAGCTGTCTCAAAAAGTTCACAATGCAGGACTCAGTAGGGATTCATCTTTGTACTAACTTGGAAGAAATATCTTCACAGCGAGATGACAAAGAAGTTTAAACACCGATTGAAAGCTAAGCTTCTTTAACATACTTGTATGCTTTCGCTTTATAAATTGCAGCAATCATTTTAGAAATCAATTTTACTTATGGAAATTTTTCTTAAAGAAAAAACCTGAATTGTAGAAAAAACCATATGCCCAAATACATTCCTCATAAGGATTTTCAGAATATCAGATAAATAGATATAATTGGTAGTCACCATAGGAAAAAGAGCAAATGGATACTCAAGCCTATCAGGTTTTTCTTGATAGAACAACAACAACAACAAAAAATCATCATTTTAAATAATGGAGATAAAAACCAAAGCCACAAATGAGGACATTAAAACAAACAAAAAATCTAACAACTTAAGTGAGTTGAAGTACTAGAAAACTTAAATAGTGACAATAGGCTTATCTGATTGAAATTGAGCCAACTGAACTTAGTTTAGACTAACAGGCAGGAGCACTCCTGCAATGAAGAGAAACAATGTGTTGATATATATATATATATATATATATATATATATATATATCCATATATATATATCCATATGTATATTTATCCATATATAATACATATATATTATCCATATTATATATATAATATATATATATTATCCATATCACCATCCTTGGTTGTTTGGTTTTGCTAATTTGAAAAATGCATATCATTTATACTTAAATAAATGTTTCAATTATTTAAGTCTATGAGCCATTCTGAACATAAAATTCAAACAATTTTTTTATATTTTTTGTATTACAAAATGAAGCACAGAGTAAAAGAAAGACCCAAAATGGTTTTACAGCTTATTAAGTAACTACAGGGTGAATACCCTTGTAACCACAAAGCAGGTCGGGAAATAGACCTTTGCCATCCACCCAGAAACCCATGTGTGGTACCCTCCCCGACCACCTTCTCTCCTTCGCCACAGCTCAACTTTTCTAGTGTTCGCTCGCTTGCATTTTAATAGATTCATCATGCAAATGTTTATTCCTGCGTCCTATGGTTTAACTTTTGTTTTGTGGTTATGCATATTTTAAAATTCTCTTTTATTTAGATTTCTCCTTCATCCCTTTGTTTTTCTTGTATGTTAACTGTCTGTAGGTCATTTATTTGGTGAGATTTCCTAAGGTATGGATTGTAATTAGAATACTTGGTAGTAAACACCAATGGTGTAGTTTACCCTTTGTCCTCTGTGTTTCCTTTAAAAAGGTGCTGGTGTCCAGAGATTTGATCACACTCAAATTCTGTTTTCATTGAGCATATAGTTTATTTTTCCCACTTTACATGGTGATATAAAAGATTTGATCATCCCCTTTTATTATTTTTGCAATATTTTGTGCTAGGTACAACATCATTTTATCTCCATCTCTTTAATCATTTTGACTGTAAAATTCATCTCTGATATTTCCAGAGCTTTTGCACATTGATAACATTTTTTTTTTTTTTTGTGACCCCTAAACTTGACTATGAAGTTTCCTGGGATAAAAAATCCTTGCTTTAACTCATTATCATCTTTTGTGTTTTAAGTGTATTCTCCATTTACTTCTTTTGCTCCCAGTAAGTCTTGTGGTTATCTACTTCTCTTTGTATGTCACTTGTCATTTTTGCCAAGATTCTCAAGTGACTTGTTTTCTATAAAGTTTAATAATTTCACTCAAATATGATTTACTCCTGGTAATTCTAGAATTTTAGTCTAGGGCTTTTTTTTTTTTTAAAGAAAAGTTTTCTTCAATTATAGTTCTAGATGTTCATTCTTTTTTTTTTTTGTTGTTTGTTTTTCTTGTTCCGGTTTCTTACTTTGTGTTGGATCTGCGTTGATTAGATTTTTTTTATATTTTCCACAAATCTTTTTTACATCTTTTCTTTTTGTTTGTTCTAAGCTACTGGGCTTATTTTTGCTCTTATTTTACTTGTATTTCTCTATTTTTAATTTTATAAATGATCCTACATCAATTAGGAGAATTTTAATGCTGATTTATATTGTTCTTTCATGTCTACTATCCTTCTCTTAGCTTATTTTGGAATAGTAGGCTATATTTTAATTAGTGCATAGTAGTGATAGGTTATAAGTTTTCATTCTTATGAGCATGCATTTCTTGTATTTTTCCATTGTCTTTTTAGATACTAATTTGCTAATCATTTTATGTCTTCAAAATAAATTTTAGTGAGATTTTACTTCAAATAGTCATTTTTATGTGGAACTAATTCTTGAGCTTTACAAGGAAGCATGCTCTAACAGCTTTAATTTCACAGAATTCCCTTTCTGTTCCATTGTAGCATCCTGGCTTATATTCTGAGATTTCCTGTCATTTTTACCTTCTACTTTAATCTGGACTGTTTCTTTTCTCTATTGTACGTGTTCTGATCAATTTTGGTCCCATTTTGGATTTTCTCCTCACTGTGGAGCCATTTTCAGGAAGGGCAGCTTGGCTTGGTTATCCTCGAGGGTCCAAAATGATATTTCCATTTTCCAGCCCCTTTGCACCTCATAACATGATCACTACACTTCTCCCCAACTGGGTTGGACAAAATCCTCCACATTTCATCTGTTGGTCTCGGTGAATAATGTTTTTCAATAAATCGCCCATTATTCATCGCCCTTCTTGTGTCACGCAGTGCTTTCTCTTCTATGTCCTCTTCTCATGGACTCTGAAACCATGAGGTCTTGTGGCTGCTGGTGATTTGTCCCGAAATGCTGGTATTTCTGATATTCATAAGGATACCTTGTGAGGTAATTTTGTTCTAATATTGTCCATGGGATTTTGGATTTACTAGCTAATTACTCTCTGATTTTATGTGGGGATTCAGGAAGTTTCAAATCTATGCAGCCCATCATCGTTATCATCATCACTTTCCAAAACTATCTTTTTCCCTTTGTAATTCCTATGAAAAGAAAATGAACAGAAATCAACATAAAACTATCACATTTAACAAAATGCCAGACTCTTGAAAATCACTGTTTTTTGGAGTTATGTACCTTTCTACATTCGAAGAAGAGTCTACAGAAGATAATCCAAATATCCGAGTAGACAGACAGGATTTTTACATCAATACTGTTACAGACAACAAAGTTCAAAGTGTTACCTGTGGTTTATTATCACTTTGCTCTGCTGAGCTTGCTTGAGGACAAGCAACGCCCATGATGAAAAGGACCATATTATACTTATTTTACTACCAACGTTTGGCAGGATAATTTAAATTGACATCGGACATAAATAAGAATAGTTTGGATTGGGTCAATAGATACTTGAACAATTCTAAGTTATTCTAGTCATCTGATTTTTTAATTCATCCATGGCTTTATATAAGTGGCAACAAGCCACATTGTCAGAGAATATATTACTTCCAATATCACACCCTTCCTTGAATTGACGTTATTACATGTAGGAAGAAAAAAAAAATAAAAGAGTAGGGTGGAGTAGTTGAAAAAAGTGCAGGAGAACATGAAAGTACTGGGAGAAAAATGTGGTGAGAAAGGAAATATGGCCTAAGGGCTGCCCATCTCTTTACCAGTTAGACTGTTTGCCTGAGGTTGGCTTGCTTATCAGATGAAATACAGCTGAAGTTGAATTTTCTCTGTGACTAACATTTGTGGGGAGAGATCTCTGTGGGCTGAGTTACTATTATTAATCTACTTGATTTTTTTCAAGTTATCATATTTTCTGACTCAAAATTTCTCCAGAGTTCAATGTACCCAAGAATTTCTTAATGATTTAAATAGACAAGATGTGTGGGACTACACATGTCTAATTTAAGTACAGTGTACATAATTTCATCATTCTCATTTTTTGCCCAAACTGATAACACCAGTGCCTGATAAAAGAAATCTCCAGCAATAACCTTAGAAATATTCATTTTTTTTAAAAAAAACAGGGAAATATCTTCATAAGATAACCAGATATAATTACCAAGTTAGCAAGGCAATTGCTGAGTTTACTAGTTGTGGCAAATGGTATTTTTTTCCGACTAATCCACAGGTTAAATGTGTAGGTCATGTTCACAATGTTCAACAGAAACTCCAATCAATTAAAATAATAAGAAAATAATAATCTATCTGATGTTTTGAACTCTCTTAAGAACTGTAACATGTAAATTGATTAGTATTTAACTAAAATTAAATCAACAGTTTAATATTAACTTGAATTAAATGGTGTTGAGAAATTGTATGACTACAAAGTGCCTTCTAAAACACCAGGCAAGTGATGAATTGATAAGATTGCTAGCATGATGGGTTAATGCACTAGATGGCACTAATTGTTTGCATTTTATGTATTACAAAATCAAATTTAGTGTGAAAAAAGAAAGTAGCCCACACTTGAAATGTTTTTTATCAGGTATACTTTATGAAATTTCTTTGATATATTATTTGTAATTTCTTATTACCATTTTTCAGATGATCAGAAAAAAAGAATTAATTATAGTCACTTTGATATTAAGTGAATTTCAAATTGAAAAATATAATTCCAGGATTTTTTTTTTCTAACCTGAAGAAACCAATTTACTTCAGGCAAGATGCAAAAATATTCTAGTATGGGAGGATTAAGTGATTCCATTCAAGTGAAAAGTTCTATACCAATTATATGATTCTCCATGAACTTCACTTATCAAAAAGATTAAAGTCTTGGGAAATAAGTACTTTAGATTTTCTAAACAAAGTGTAAACCTTAAAGCATGAGAAAAAATCTGAGCTGCGCAAAAATTCTTTCCTTGTAACTTTAGTACACAAATTGCAAAAGGGAAAGAAGTAACAAAATCTTGTTATATAGGAAACAAAGCAAGACAGAGACAATTTTCAAAATAAGCAGTTTCAAAATAAGTTATGCAGTTTGGCTAAATTTGGTAATTGCTCTTTTACTTAAATATAAGGAAAGTAAAATAGTTAACATAATTAATATATTCCTACTTTTAAAGTAAATAAAAAATTGATGTTAGGTCACATTGATGAATTATGTGCCAATTGATTTTATTTCAAATTTTGAGATAAGTGTTTTTAAGTATTTTGGTTTGTCCAAAAAAAAAAGTAGTCCCTGTTCAAAGCACAGTTTTCCTTACCTAAACTAGACATTGTCATAGGTGGAAATTACTTGTGGATACCAGTGCTCCACTTATTTTAACTTAAGAATGACTGAGGATGTTCTTTCAACTCTGGACATCTAAAAGTCCATAGAATAATTAGTTGGAAAAAACAAAATGCATAAATGGGGTAGAATATATAAAATTCCAGAGTGAATAAAATGTGCACACACACACACACACACACACACACATGCTCAAATGAATAAAATCACATGATTTTTTTTAACATAATTTCATGTTTCATGGATGTGGTAAAGTCTGTATATTTACAGAAAAGCTTGAAAGTTTTGTTTTGTTTTGTTTGTTTTTGTTTTTGTTTTTTTTGTACAACACTCGTCCATTTAAAAAATTATTTTCTAATTTGGCACTGCTGGTAGTAGTTCTAGAAAGTACAAAATAATACAGATATAGTGTAGCAGAAGGGAGGGTGATGGAGATGGTGACAAAAAATAAGATAGATGGCCATGATTCCAGCAAAAATACGACATTATCTTTTTGGATTTGAAATCTCCACTAAAAGCTAGTCTGACTTCAGTCAGTATTGCTTCCAAATGCATTTGTGCTCATTTGTGTTAGAGTGACTTTTTTAAAAATCAAAATAAACAATTTGAATGAAAACAATAAACTATCCCTCTTGCTCTTCCTTGCTGCTTCACTTACTTTCTCATTTTTTGTCTCCAATTATTCAGTGTTCAGTCTTTTAAAGTATTGATTTTTATGTTAATTATTTTGTTACTGACTGGTCTGTGCATATACCAAAATTTGAGCATGCTTGAAAATGTACAAAATTCATTCTTGTATGGGCTACAGAAATGATGGGAGGAAATTTGAAAGATATGTCATATTTGAATGCTACTTAGAAAACCCTTCCAATACTTAGAAAACACACTCTTATAATTTCCTTTCTCACAGTGCCATGTACGAGTTCTCCCTCTTTCCACAGTGCTATGTTAAGTTGAGGTTAATTTCCTAAAATATGTACTGGGGCCCTCTAATGCACCAAATTTTCTATATATGAAAGATTATTCATTTTGTATACTCTTTCAGATGTAAAAATTTGGGATATACAATGAACATGAGCTCATTTATGTGAATTTGAAATGATTTAAATGTAAGAAATGGAAAGGATGTCTTAAACTGGTCTTATAAATTGCTTTAATAACTCAAATTTTAAAAAAAATTTTTGAAAACTAACAATTACATCATTCAAAGAAATTCATAAAATTAGAATTTGCAAAGCAAATAGGTTGATCAGACATATTACTAAGGACTTGTTTAACATGTAATAGAGATTAAATTTGTAATAATTTACATCCATTTTAGGCACAGTATTATAGGGTATACAGTGAAATACAAGCATTTTAACTTTCAAAGATTTTATATTTTTGGTTGATTTAATTTTAGTTTCATTGATCATCTGGAAGACATTAATACACATAAAAATCATATTATGTTTTAGGATAAAGGTCAAGGACTAAGCATATGTAACTTTCTACAATAACAGCAATTTCACAAAAAGGTCATTTCTTCCAGATCAAAATGGAAGAGACACATCTCCCTAAATGCCAGCTCTGGCATGGCAGCAAGACTGGACCTGACGGATGATAGATAGATGGATGATAAATGGATAGATAGATACAGGCAGACCCTCCCTCTGTGCTGTGGTTATGAATGTGGTCTTTATCAGTGGAAGGTACCTCAACTCCTACACATGCTGAGTAGGCCTCTGGGTCGGTCATTATCAGCTTGGCCAGGAGTACGGAAAACATGCTAGAGTGTTTACAGTGGGTTTGGGGGAAAGAATAACCCATCTTGCATTCGGGGAAGGATTTGTCAGGCTAACTTTCACTTGCTAATCTTAATAAATAATTAAAACTTAAAATAATTAAAATAATAAATAATTAAAACTTCCTCTATTACTGATATTTCATAGCCCCTAGAGTATATAAGCAAAAAGACATACTTATTGTTCACTACCTAATGAGAAGCACTTGCTTTGTGCCTCCCTATTTCTGTTTTTATAATATCTGAGTTAGAAATTTTTCATAGTTTACAAATGACAGTGAGTTCATAAAGGAATTAAATGATGGAAGTACATTTTTACATACCAAAAAGTCTGAAGTAATGTTAAAGTTTCAGAAAAAAGTGTCTAGGGCCAAGATTTATGCACTTAAATGTATGGAAGCTCTAACTAGGGCAGCAGCTTCCATAGTGGGATGAGATTACTTGTTGGGGCTAAATGCAAAACTGGAATGTGGTTGGTCATGGTTGTAAAGGTGACATATTCCCTTAGGAATCCATCTTTCATTTGTTAGTACCAACACACACACACACACACATACACATACACACACACTTCTAACAGGAGCAAGATTAAGATGACAAATGAAAAGTAGGAAAAACAAAATGCCCCAAGTAGCAAGAGCATGCCACAGCTTACGTAGAAAGACCACATCACTTATGGTAAATAAACTCAGATTCTAAAATGTTGGTTTCCCCTACTTATTGGAAACACAGAATTCATGTGAAGGTCACTGTGACTTTCATTTTGTCAATGGAGTCACTTACAGTTCAGTAGCGAGGATAATACAGTTTGAACATTTAAAAATTTACCTGAGCTATAACCCCTGCTTGTGTTGAAGAAAAACTCACTGGGGAACACTCAACATTGAGGAAATTCTGAGTTGTTACTTCTCAATACATTTTCTTATCTCTGTTTCAAGTCTACACGAATACTACAGAACTGTTCCTAGGCCACATTAAAAATAAAAATGCTCACACTTGAAAAGTTAGTCACTTAAAAATTATTCTTGCCACCAATTAAGGTATATATTATGAATAAATAATGAATTGGCTGAAACTATGTAGAAGTCTACTGTCACTTTTATAATATTTGTTTTTATGCCACTGAGAAATGTTTCCAAATTCTTCAAAAATACTTTGAACATTTAAAACAATAGTATTTAGCATTTAAAAACTAGAAAACTCCCAAAATACTACAGTATTACATCCTAATATATATAATAGCACAAAACTAGGAATAGAGTATTGCTATATAATTACCTGAACCTGATTACTTTTATAAATAAGGATAATTAACAGATTAATCGTATAGGAATTATTGTTGTTTAAGTATTTTTTAATTACTGAAAATCTATTTTTGGAAGTTATCTAAATCTTCAGCTTCCAATTTGAACTTTTATGATGGACATGATTAATCAGCTGTATTAATTGATCATTCAGATGTAACTTAAATTAGTTAATCAAATGTATCACCAAGAAGTAAGTTGTTTGCAGTATGGAAAGAAGAAATGAGTCAGGACTAAAAAGAAGCTGTCTAGAATTGGGATGGATGCTCAGTAGAAAATAATCAAAAGTTGAGAGGATTCCTGACCTTCATTGGATGCATGTACCTGCCCTACCGGGCTGGAGGAAATATTCAACCTCTGATTGACAACTGACCTGCTACTTTATTATTTTACTAAAACTTCTTTTCTTTGTCTTTTTTTTTAATTTAGTGATAAAACATAGTAATATTTCTTGTGCAATTATATGTGCTGAATTTGGGCTTTATTATAATTGAACAAATATAATTCGTTGAAATGTAATACTAAAATATATGAAAAAATGACTGCAAAAAAGTAATAAGAATAAACACATATAGACATCTGTAATTAAGATCAATCTCATTTAAGAAAATAAATGAGTAAATAATGATAAGCATAAAAATGGCCAGTGTTAATATCATCAACATGGCAAAGCAGATTCTGGGAAATATCTTTTTCTTTACGGTCCTATTTTTTTTTTCAGTTTTTTTATAATGAGCAATTATTATGTAATCAAATGAAAATCAATGAAATTATTCTATTGTGACAAAGGAAAAGTTTTAATACAGTTTGTAAAATTTAATATTTTATTAGTTTTGAGATATCATTATCTGAAGTTGTGATTATCATTACTGTATCACACATCAAAATGTTGTGTCTGCTGCTGTGATTTACATTAAAGAGTAACATAAATGTCACCCAAGAGTGTTGCTGGCTGCTACAACACATCAGTAATGTCACACGGTAAGTAGATAATTTATTTTCTTGGAGAAAAGTGATTGTTTAAAAACTTCCTTTTCTGGGGCCGGTGAGACGGCTCAGCAGCGTAAGCGCCTGCCCGGCAAGCGCGAGGGCCTGAGTTCGACTCCTGGAACCCACATATGAAAAAAGGGCCGGTGATATCGCTCAGCGGCACGGGCGCCTGCTGGCGGGCGAGGTCCTGAGGTCTACCCTCGGAATCCACCAAAAAAAAAAAAAAAAAAAAAAAAATTTAAAAAAATAAATAAAAACTTCCTTTTCTGGAAATAGGAAGTTAGAACGTTCCAACTCACAGGCAAACCCCCACTTCTTTGATTCTTCTTTGCTATACAAAGAAGTGAATATTAAACTGTTTATGGCCTGCATGTGATCGCTTTTTCCTGTTTGCCTTCTCCCCACCCAGTATAAAATGTATTTTTTAAGCAGTTACTACATCCAAATATCCAAACTATGACACTGTGAACTAACTTATCAATTTAATTAAATCATTAGTATTTCAGTTTAAAACATTTTAATTACTTGCCTTGCAAAAAGAAAAAAATTAATGCAGAAGCATGTCTCTTTAATCTCCTTTTTCTTTTTCCCTGAGTCATCTACCCTTTCCTCCCCTCTCCTAATATTCCCTCCATTTACCCTACTGTTAAAAGCCTCTGTGGAAGTGAGCAGACTTAACCAGAAATACACGCTGTAATATGTAGAGTATAATAGGCACACACACCCTCACCTTCCATGTCCTAGCCCATCTCTTCCTTCTATGAGTCCGTTCTTAACCACAGCCGCCAAAGTAAGCCCTTAAGCCAAGGCTTTGTAAACAACAGCCCATGGGGCAAAGCCGGCCCTCCATCTGTTTTTGTAAATAAATCTTTATTAGAACACAACCACACTCATTCATTTACAGTTGCTTTCTTGTAACTCAGGCAGAGCTGAATAGCTGCATCAGCTACCACATGGAACATTAATCCTAAAAATTTCCACCCGGCCCTTCACTGAAAACATTTGTCAATTCCTGCTTTAAACCATTAGTCATATTCAAGTGTCTTTTCAGCTCAGAACTCACATTCCTCAGTAGAAGCTGAGGCTCTTGCAATCACCTCCTTCTATTTCTAAGCTCCTCTCACACTGGCTTTCTCTCCCTTACTCCAGTCTAGCTATAAAAACTTTGGACATGCCAAGCAGACTCCCACTGCAAGGATTTTCTCTGAATTATTTCTTCTGTGGACTGCTTTCCCCCAAGATCTCTCAATAGCTAGCATCTTCATCTCTACTGAGATTTGCATGATTCATTTACATACATGGTGAAAAGTAAGCATCGGCCCACATAGTATCAAAATCAGAATTATTTTCTGGGACTGACTGTGCTGATCACTAAGCCTGCCAACTTGGGAAAGTCAGTGAATCCTTCGGTGCCCCAGCTTATCTATTATGTAAAAAAGGGAGACTGGGTCTCTTTTTAGTCCTTAAATTCTTTCATGTTCTGCTCATTAGTCAAATATAAAACATATTAATTTGCATTGCTGAACATCTGGATCTGTTTTACAATGAATATAACCATGACGATGAAACAAAAATTCCAAATAAAAGGATTGTTTTAGTAAGTTACAATGTTATTTCTGGGAGTATCCTAAAGATCCGCTTGTTTGTTTCAGTTACATGTATTTGTTTGGAAAATGATCAGTTCTATTGATGAGGGAAAATAAATGTTTACCTGGTAGAAGGAAGGATGGCCAAATGTGTGCATCTTCAAATATTCTGCAGGCTACTTGCTGTTTACTTTGTTTTATTGCTGTTAGCTTCTCTTAGACAGGTTGATAAGTTTCTTTTAATTCAATTTGAAATATTATTTGGAAACTATTGTTTACTGTACAAAGCTATTAATTTATAAGTGAGTATATCACCATTCCATGCATATTTGAGATCTTTAATTGAAAACAGCAAAATATAGACTTTTTGATATGTTCTAAACCCAAAAATCAAATTAGTAAAATGTCTATTATAAGAATTCTTTCATCATGTCAGTGAGAATATAGTTTTCATTAGATAAATATTTACTAAGTATTCACTATGTACAAGGCAATGTTTTGTTCTGGAAATAAAATGGCAAGCTTATTTTCCAAAACACATCGCACAGCATCTGTCTCTCCATGTAACAAAGTAAATCTTCCACTTAAGAAATGCCCATATTTCTTCCCTTTGTTATGGTTCTTCACCATATTTTCAATAATTAATATTACTATTAAATGGGACAAGACTCTAAGCCTAGGTTTATTTCTAATTATTCAAATCAAGAAAGTCTGACCCAGATATTCAGTGACTTTTCCAACATTGCACATGCAATGAGAGCAGGAAATTCACTATAGTACAAAACTGTGGTCAGGTGAAAAATATCCCAGTTCCCTAAGAGACTAGGCATAGGATTTTTTAAATATGAAGATACATAGATCTGCATGGCTGTTCTTTCCCAAACACCAGGTGAGAAGAACCATAAATTATACATTTTTTGAACTTAACTTCACAACTGTACTTTTGTTATTCCTTGCAAATTTGGTAAATATCTATATCACATAATTCTTCTGCTTTACAGTGTTGAGCTGACACATTTTCTATGTGGGTAACAGATTATATTGTGAAAATAGATTTTTTTTTTTTTTTTACGTGAAGGTACCAGGAGTCAAACTCAGGACCTCATGCTTGCCAGGCAGGCGCTTATGCTGCTGAGCTATATCACCGGCCCGAAAACAGATATTTTTAAAAGTGATGTTACTAAAGACACTACAAAGAGGATAAGCCTTACTACTATTATGGGAAAGAGAAACATGACACGTTTGTTACAGATATAAGACTGATCTGACAAGAAGGTTTTATTGGTACTGTACTGATGATTTATTGCCATCCAAATCTTACAAAAGTTCTAAAAATTCATCCATGTTACTGGTAAAAACTCACTGCAATCAAAGCAGTTTCTAAGAAACTATTGTATTCAATGAATTTCTCAATGATTTCTTTGAAAATATCACTTGAATCACCAGTCTTCCAATTCTCTTCACAGAATATTCCACACTAAAACTCCATGTCACCCCTATCTCCCTTTTCACTGTTCTCTTAGTTCCTTGGCTCCATCCTCTCCACATCAAAAAAAGAAATTTGTACATACTAAGGTACACCATCAGGAACCATAAAGCCTGGATACCTAACAATGAATCTCTTTAAAAATCTGTAGTGTTCTTCAACTTAGAACTGTTGTAGACTGTGATTATCTACCTATTGCTATCACCAAAACAGAATTCCAAAATATTCAGTTGGCAAAAAAATCCATTTGGTAAAACTCTTTTATTCATGAAAAGTAACTGTGGTCAGACATATTTAGCTTATATTACTGGCATTCATTTTGAAGTTCTGTAAATATTTATAGTGATTTTAAATGCATGTAAATACAGTATACCGTTTCAGCAATGTAATGGGATTCATTTATAAGACCTGGAAAAAAAAATGAACTTAGCTGCCACATTTCAAAGAACTGAAGATATTTTTCATTTACTTTAAAATGTGTAGGTTCAGAATGGTAAGGCCCACATGGAAAGAGAGTATATGTGTTTGCACAGAGTGTGCTTAAGATGTGTACTTTGAAGTGTGGGTATTCGAATGGACTACAAAATTGCGAATTTGGAATCTGAATTGAGACAACTTTCTTGTCCATGGTATTTTAATGCAAAAAAAAAAAGAACTGAGTTTTGGAAACTTAATAATTGTCCTATTTTCCCCTTCATTTTGCCTGAACAAAACAATCTTGAAGACTATGATCATACACATGGACACAGACTGATGCACTTATATAAAATACGCATATTTATGCTTCAACAAATTGTGGTCACCCTTTTGATCAGTAATTTGAGAAATATTTTAGTTAGAAAATTACTTAAAATTAACTACATTTGGTTAACATGTGACAGTACTTTAGTTTGACCTACGTAGTCTCAATCTTTTTAAATGGTGAGGTCAGTAGGTAAACATTTTAGGAAAGAATATATCATTTAAGTAATGTAAAAAATATATAAAATAAAGCCATAAATATTGAATGTGCTATCTCATATAGCAATAAGATAAAATGTTTTAATATTGGACTTTTCAAGCAGTAAGGCATTTTCAATATAATTAGTTATTTAATTTTCATAAAAAATGTGTAATTAGTGCCATTATACCCAGTTTATGGATCAGAAAAAAAGAGATCTAAGAAATTATGTATTTTTTTGAGGACCAAACATCTAGAAAGTAATAATGTAGCTACTAGTTGTGATTGTAAAACCCATACTTAGTCCATTTCTTTCCTACTACTTAATATTCAAAAGTACTTCAAGAGAAATTTGGAGGACAATAAAAATATAAACTTAATCAAACTTTGCTAGGATGAGGTAAAACTCATAAAAATTATAGGACCAGTGAGATAGCTCAGCGGCATAAGTGCCTGCCTGGTAAGTGAGAGGTCCTGAGTTCAACCCCCAGTACCCCCCAAAAAAAATTAAATTGACATAAATGCTATAAATCAGCTCTTATACTAAGTAAAATATGTAAAGTTTGACATTAAGTTGCTCAAACCCCATGGAAAAACTAACAAATATACAATTATGTAAAATCCCAAATTAGCATCAAACATAAAGTACATAAATATGAAGAAAGTAGAAATTAACTCATCTCATGAAAATTAGAAAATGCCGAGACTCTAAGATTATCTGAATGATGCATAAAATTTTAGATGAGGGAAGAGTAATCTACAGTAATAACCTTGATATGATCATTAAGTTTATCTATTTAAACGAAGTATTTATAAATAAGTTTATCAGTTAATTTATAACGGATGGAAATTGAGTTTTAATATTCGGCATCCAAAAATCTCTATTGCTTTTTTGTAAATGGAGTTGAAACATGACTTTATTGATTTGAACATAAATTACCCTTGAAAAACTTATAATACTGTGTTTTGCATTCAGAGTTCTATACTTGCAAGTCTGGTGTGTGTGTGTGTGTGTGTGTGTGTGTGTGTGTGTGTGTGTGTGTGTGTGTGAGACAGACGAGAAACCAGAGACAGAGAGAGAGAGAGAGGAGAGATGCGCATATGTTACTGTATGTATGTTAGTGTAAATGCAATGAAAAGGACCGTAGAAGTTCTTTCTAATTTAATGTAAACTTTGTTAAAATACCAACCATTCTACATTAGCAAATAAATTATTTTTCTTTTAACAGTGGGTAGAATGCGTATTTTATAGGTTATAACCTGAAACACAATTGAAAATCTTTTAGTAAAAGGTTTGGATCTCCCTGGTCTACCAGAGGCACAGTTAAGTTCAAATGACTTGCCAGCACAGAAAGGGGCCCCAGTGGGCACAGTGGGGGGCTGGCTGCTAATACTTTCTAACATGCACAAGATGGACTCTGCTCTTGTCCATGGCTCCAGACATCTCAAACACTGTGTTTTCTCTGTCAATCCAATTGTGCAAAGTTAGTACTGCAAGCCACTATTTATTTTAAAAAGTTGGTAATGACCAGAGTCATGAGGAGTGCTTTCCAGTGATAAATACCCTTGAAAAATGCCATTTACCTAGTTGCTATTTTTTGCCTTCTCAATATTACATAATAGCAGTGTGTTTTAAAGGAAGAAAATGGCTAGGTGTTTGCAATACATGTCACTCGATGTTTTCATTCCCATCGTGGTGTGGAATGTTTAATTTCTAAACTCTAAGTGCTTAATGACTACTGGTTATTTTCTCTTCTCTGCAAATGTTACCTGTTCCACTGCAGTTCATGGAGTCCTGCCTCTGTAACAAATAGTAATCCCCTTTAGGGTATTCTCTTTTTCTTAGTTGAACAGATAATTTCAAAGTTATTTTCCACTTAAAGATAATATAATTTTATGACAATACCAGATCTGCCAATTTTAGGCTTACAAATTTTTAAATTGGATTTTGTATCGTGTAATAATTCCTTTCAATGAGGTATGTCTTTTTCTCGATACTCGCTCCCACCTCCACCATCAAAATGCCCTCAGAGTTACTAATTGAAATACTGTGTAGCAGAATACTACATGAAACGAGAGAAAGTTATTACACAGAGAAGAAAACTTTAAGACAAGATGAGGATGGGGGGTTAAAAATAATAGGACCAGGAAGAAATTTATATCTAGATTTTAATGATGTGCTTGAATCTACTCATCTGATAATTCAATAAGCCCCACACAAATATCATTTCATAACATAAGTGTGTCCTAAATGTTGTGATTAAATAACTATTTCAGTATCCATAATTTTAAACAGAAAAAAATGATTTCTGATTTTAGAAATTCCAAAGCTTGCTAATTAATATTAATATTAGTACTTTAAATTTTATTTATCCCTGCACAAACTTTTCAAAACATAAACATATTCTATACCATTTAAAAATAAAGTTCTTGATTTGTTTCCTAAGTATAAAATTAAACAGAACTAACAGTGAACTTGTCTTCCTTTCTTTCTGAGTGTGGCAAGTTTAGATGATGACATTTAGGTACATCCTACTCTACTATAGTAAACAGAACTATATCCCCAATTTTAATGTTGAAAAAGCATGATTCATTTCGCTCCCAGAAATAAACAAGCTAATAACTTATAAATTGAAATATATTTATTTACCCATTATTCTAGAAAAGCTCCCCGAGGGCACATTTGTTTTATGACTATAGATGTGACCAATAAAATTAAGAAACAAATTAAGACAAGCAACTGTGTCAAATTTTAACTGGGACATGGAGAAAAATTTGTGGTATCTAGAACAAATATTTCCAGTTGAAGATTTAACCTAGAACTAACTTGGAGTTTAACAACTAAAATGGTGGCGGTGGGATTGTTTAGGAAGGAAACTTTGGTTTTAGTTAAGAAAGAAAACAAATATGTATCTCCTCCCCCCAGTGAAAATAACTTTCTGGAGCACAGCCATTTGTTCAGACTAAAGACTCTTCTCTGAAGCAGAGGATATTCTGAATTATCCTCCTCACCCTCTGGAAGTTTGCTCATCACAACCCACAGCCACTAACAAAAGAAGAAAGATGAAGTGTAAAAAAAAAATCATACTTAAAAATAGATTTAATAAAACCAAAAGTGTGCTCTTGTTGGAGGAACTATTTGATAAACAGAATGTTCGCCACAGGAAGTAGCTGGAAGGGCTTTTTTAGCATTTTATCTGATATAGAGTCTAGAAGGATTAATGCAGACTTTTTGGGATGTCATGTACATTTTTGATTACAGTGATTAGAACCATGATTAAATGACCCCACATAAAGCAATAGGAAGAAAATCAGAGCTTGCCCCTTGACATCCATTTTGTCTGCTGTTGAGGTTTTTATGCTTTAAACGTGGCATGACTATCTTACAAATATGTTTCCATTGTCTGAAACATTTCCACTGAGGAATTATTAATACACTATGTAATTTTCTTGGCATACAGGATCTTTGCATAAAAATATAGTGGTAAAATGCAGAAACTGAGATTTTCATACAGAAAACAAACTGCTTAGCACTGTATTCTCTAAGAATATTTTGAGAGAAGATGTAAAATGGATACTCCTTGAAATAAACAATGACAACATAATTTTTGTGAAATACATAATTTATTCAGCTTAGTATATTATATATATATATAAACTAAAAATTATAGATAATGAACTCATAGTGAATATAAATATTAATAATGTGTAGAAATATTTTCATTATTTAGTTTGGTTTCCACCAAAAAGATTTCAAGATTTATATACAAAAACTTATTGTTAATCTACTTTTTATTTTATTTTATTTATTTTTATTTTTTTGTGGGTACCGGGGGTCCACCTGAAGACCTTGCGGGCCAGCAGGCGCCCATGCAGCTGAGCGATATCAACGGCCCTTTTTACATATGTGGGTACTGGGAGTTGAACTCAGGACCTCGCACTTGCCGGGTAGCCGCTGAGCCATCTCACCGGCCCCAATCTACTTTTTAATATAGTTGGCCATATTCTGCAATAATTGTTTTAAGATTGAAGGAAATAAGAATTTGTGCATGTTATAAGGAAACCCTATTTATGTTGAGTTCTACAATAACTGTGACTATTCGTAGATACATATTTATCTTAAGAAAATTATGTATTGGAAAGTTTCAATGCTAGTGGGATTAAGGAAAAGAACCATAACTAGTTGAACATAAAAAAAAATTAGGATACGTCATAATTTTTACAATTCTAACAATAATTTTGCTTACTTTTTACTTCAGTTTTGCTAGTTGGGAACTGTATACATTACATAGGTCACAAAATGATAATGGTAATAAAATGATAATGCTGGATGGAAAACAGATAATTGGTGACAAGACTTTTCATTGCATGAGTAATAGAAATCCACTTGAAGGAGTCCAAGTGAGAGGTAATAGCATCCTGGACGAGGTGAAGATCTGGATGGATATTGGAAATAGCAATAGAACTTAATAATAGATGTGAAAGAGAGCAATCAATGTAAATTATTCTACTGTACTATATACCTGAGTTAATGTCTGTGTCTTTTGTTCCGAGATAGGAGACAGGCAAAAGATAAAATTTTAGGACAAAGGATAAGAAAAAGCCACAAGTGATTTTGGACCTTCTGTGTTAAACACCTGCTTAACTCAGACGAGGTCCCTGCAAGCAGAAGCTGAGATGGCAGTTCTCACAAAAATACTTAATTGAGGAAGCAGTTTCAGGAGGAATCTCTAAGAAAGAATAAGGAAGGAGACATAGGTGAGAAAAAACAACTCAGGGAGAGAAACTAAGAGTCTCCTAGAGCGTTCTGTGGAAGAGACAGTGGTGAGCAACCAACGAGAACAAGTCCGCTGATTTGCATCAGTGTCAGAGAATAGAGAATTTCATAGGAGGGGACTCTAGAGATTGACCTGAGTCTTCTCCCAGTGTTTAACACTATACTGAGTACTGTCAGGAGGCTGCTTGTTCTCAGGGAAAGAAGGGCTCCGAAGAAACAGTACCTGGAGTTCATACAAGGTTAAAGATGGTGCTGCTGCTCCCACCCGACTGCAAAACTCATAATTTTGGCCAGGGAAGGAGGGTAGTTGGGTAGTTCAGACTCAGAAATTCTTGCCTCAGTGGTGGGACATAATTAGCCACCAATGAAACAGGTCTCCTCCACTGAACAGATCATAAAAGCAAGATCTAAAAGGGCAATTGTTACCAAGCTTCTTAACAAACATTCAGATGAGTAAAAGCTGAAAGAATTCATCTCTAGAAGATTTACACTAAAAGAAAACAAATAAGAAGGAATATACTAAACATTTAAATAAGAAACAAGGGCTGGTTAGATAGCTCAGCAGCATAAGCGCCTGCCCGGCAAGTGCGAGGTCCTGAGTTCGACTCCCGGAACCCACATAAAGGAAAAAAAGGGCCGGTGATATCGCTCAGCAGCACAAGCGCTTGCTGGCAAGCGCGAGGTCCTGAGGTCGACTCCCGGTACCCACATAAAAATAAATAAATAAATAAATAAATAAATAAATAAATAAAAAACAATACAAATTCTTCACAAAGTCTTTATGTTTTTTTTAATTGATGAGGAGAGAATACTTCTTAACATATTCAATGCAACCAGCATCACACTGCATTAGTACAAAAAATAGATATTATAAGAAAGATGTCCTAAAGTAGCCAACATGAACAGGCATCCACCTATTTCTCAACATCATTTCCTGCCACTCCAGGCTTTGGCTCATCAGTGAATAAGTCAAGGGTGTACTCATATCAGCATCCTGCCTTTGCAGTTTCCACCTTAAAACTGTCCCTCTACATTCCCCCCTGGTTTTCTCCCTCAGTACATTCATACCTCCCTACTGATTTCCATAGTGGTTGTACTAGTTTACATTCCCACCAACAGTTTAGAAGGGTTTCTTTTTGCCTACAGCCTCTCTGACATTTGCTATTATTTGATTTCTTGATAATGGCCATTATTTCTGGGATAAAATGGAATCTCAATGTTATTTTAATTTGCATTTCCCTAAGGTCCAACAATGGCAAGCCATTTCTTTATGTATTTTTTGGCTATTTGTACCTCTTCTGTTGCATGCCTATTCACTTTGCTTGCCCATTTTTTGATTGGGTCTTTTACTTTGGGGGATCTATTCCCCTCTTAGATACCTTCCCAGAAGAGTTACAGACTTCATATTACAGTGATACCTGCCTACCTATGTCTATAGCAGCACAATTCATAGTAGCTAAATCTTGGAAACAATATATGTGTCACTGACAGATGAATGGATAAAGAAAACACTACTCTACCATAAAGAAAGAAAAACTTGAGTCATTTGTAGGAAAATAAGACCATAATGTAAATGAAATAATTCAGACACACAAGCTTAAATATCACATGGTTACTATTACATGAGAAATTCAAAGCATAAATAATTTAAACAGTAAAATAAAAGATACCTGGTAGGAATTAGGGAGCTAGATCATTCTCAAATTTGAAGGGGATCAAGAGATGGAGAGAGTAAGGAGGGAGGTGAAAAAAAGGGATTGGCGAATATTATGTACACGGACCAACTCCACACAAGGAATGTAAACACTGTACTACAAACACGTACCCAAAAAAAGGAAGGAGATCAAGAGAAGAGAGGGGAGGGAGGAAAGGAAGGGGATGCAAAAAGAATTATGATGTGTTATGTACATGCACCAACTTCCCACAGGTATGTAAACATTGTGCACTATACGCATGTACAAATAAACTGAACTAAAACAAAATTTTAAAAAAAGAATACAAGAATGCAAGCAGCGAGACCAGCTTCTTCCAGGTTCTTTCTACTAAGCAATGACTCTCCTGTGACATAAAATTCAAAATCTTTCCAGGAAGAATTTTATGGGACTTATTCTAAGAAGTTGTCAATTTACCCTCTTTTAAATTTTTTTCTTTACTCTCTTCCATTGACTAGCATTTCGCTTCTTTCTTACTAAAAGATATAGATTTTTTTAATTATCATTTTTCTAATGTATATATGGTTTATAACTCTGAAAGAATATCTATAATTTAAACAAATGATTAAACAAAATTGAAAAAATGGGAATTGAAATATTTGATAAAAACAATAGTAAAGCAATAGCCAAAATAAAGATTACATTTTGTATGTAATCTCTCTATGGTACTTTCTAAAAACTGCTACACACAATGGAATATCAATCTTTATTAAATAAAACAATCCACTAATTTCCTTTCTGCACATTCTTTCCACTTCTAATGCTGTATTTTACTTTCTATTATTTTCAGAATTTATCAAATTTTTTCCATTTTTATTGGTGTAAAATTAAAATATAAAAATGTGTATATTTGGCAGGTGTGATGGTGCACATGTGTAATCCTAGCACTTGGGAGGCTGAGGTAAGAGGATCGTCATGAGTTCCATGCCAGCCTGGGCTACATAAGCAAGTTCAAGGCCATCCTGCACTATAGTGGGATGCTGTCTCAAAAAGAAAAAGTGTATATTTCATAGGACTTAATGTTATACACATTGTGAATAATCACTAAAATCAAGATAACTATCACACCTATCACTTCACAGAGCCACCATCTCCTCCTCCCTTCTCTCCCCAGTATGAAAATACATGGAGGTCTATAATCTTAGCGGATTTGAAATGCACAGTACTGTGTGGGTAACTACAATCATATTCCTGTGCACTAGCTCTCCAGAACTTACTTATCTTTATGGATCTTGCCCAATATCTTCATTTTCCCCTCTACCAGTAACTACCATTCTACTCTCTAATATGAATTTGACTCTTTTACATTCTACATATCCCTGAGACCTTGCAAGATATGTCTTTCTGTGACTGGCTTATTTCACTCCGTGTAATGCCCTTCAGTTTCATCCATGTTACTTCAAATGGCAGAACATCCTTCTTTTTTTAAGGTTGAATGATATTCCACTGTGTATACACAAAACAAATTGTCCATTCATCCATCATTGGACATTTAGTTCATTTCTGTATCTTCACTGAGATACTACTATAATGACCTTGAAAATATAGTACGAATATCTCTTAGAAATACTAATTTCACTTCCTTTGGTTTTATACCCAGAAGTGGATATATGATTCACATTGGAGTTCTCTTATTAAGTGTTTGGAGAAACCCACATATTGTTTCTCATATGGATACTCTAATTTATATACACACCAAAGTGTACCAGAGTTTCCTGCCTCTGCATTCTTGTCAACATTTGTTATTTTTTGTCTTCTTGACAATAGCTGTTCTAACAGCTATGAGGTGATAGCTCATTTTGATTGTGTTTGCATTTCTTTTATGATTAGAGATGTTGAGTATTTTTGTACCCTTGACAGGCACTTTTATCTCCTCTTTTGAGAATGTCTATTTTGGTCCTTATACATTTTTAGTTAAATTATTTGTTCTTTGCTGTTGAATTGTAGGAGTTCCTTATATATGTTAGATATAAACCCCCTATAAGATGCAGAGTTAACAGATATTTTCTCTAGATCTGCAGGATTCTATTTTACTCTACTGTGTGTTTCCTTTACTGTACAGGTTTTAGTTTGGTGCAATCTCACATGCCTATTTTTGTTCTATGCTTCTGTGTCTTATACAAGAAATTGCTTCCCAGACCAACATCAAGAAGATTTTCTCCTATTATTTTAGTGGTTTCTCCTTAGATAGATAGATAGATAGATAGATAGATAGATAGATGTCTTCAGTTCACATGAAGAATTTTTTTAACATAGTGTAATATAAAAGTCTAAGCATTCTAATATGTTCCATTATTATAAAAAAACTTGCTGTATATCCATACTATGCTGTTTTGATTGAATCTTTATATTTTGAAGTCAAGAACTGGGATGACTTCATCTTTTCTTGCTGAATATTTTCTTGGCTATTTAGGGTCTTTTGTCCATATATATTTAAGAACTTTTTTACTATTTCTGAAAAGATTACCACTGGGATTTTAATAGGGGTTGCACTGAATCACTAGATCACCTTGGGCAGTAGGGGCCATTAACAATTCTTCCAATTCATGAATACATGAAGTCTTTCAATTTGCCTGTATTTCTTTAATTTTCTTCATCTTTTTTTTTTTGTTTGTGGGTACCGGGGGGTCGACCTCAGGACCTTGCGCGTCAGCAGGCGCCCGTGCCGCTGAGCGATATCACTGGCCCCTTTTTCGTATGTGGGTTCCGGGAGTCGAACTCGGGCCCTTGCGCTTGCTGGGCAGGCGCTTAAGCCTCTGAGCCATCTCACCGGCCCTCTTCATCTTTTTTTTAAACTTCCAGCACACAATTCTCTCACCTCTATTCCTCTTTTTTTTTTTTTTTTTTCTAATGCAGGTACTGAGAGTCAACCGCAGGACCTCGCACTTACCAGCAGGCACTTGTGCCTCTGAGCTATCTCTCCGGCCCTTTTTTTCCTTTGTGTGGGTACCAGGAGTCGAACTCAGGACCTCGCACTTGCCAGGCAGGCATTTATGCTGCTGAGCTATCTCACCGGCTCTCTATTCCTTTTTGTGGATTCAAACAAATTGCATTTTACCCACTTCCATAGGGCTTACTGAAAATCTATCTGAATTACTTCAGTTATTTATTTTTATCCACCTATACATTCCTCTACTTATTTTGAAATGAAATGTTCTGTTTCAGTTTAAATAATCTGTTTCAGATCTTTCAAACTTCAATAAACCACTAATTATTCGGTTTTTTTTGCTGTTTTAAGAGATTAATATGTATACAAATACCTTGTCTCAGTCTTTGTAGCTTATTGCAAATACTCCATCCTTCACCCCATCTCATCTATATCTCATCCTTTTCAATTCTTTTATTATATTTTGTATTTTTTACAAGCTACATTTCAAGTCATTTTAAGGGCCTACTTTCAAAAGATCATCTTTCCATGTTTGCCATGCAGTTTTATGAATAACAAGACAGTCTCTTAGTGCAACATAATTGTATATATTGCTTATACTTCTTTTTGGTTTTATATTTTTTTATTTCTCTAAGTTAAATACTAAAGTAAACAACTTTTACACAAACATTAGCTTCTTGACTTGTCATTTACTTTTTAAAAATAATTTTTCTTTGTTTTTATTGTTTTCTTTTGTTTGTTTTTTGTTTTTTATTGCTTTGTCTTTTTGCTCTACTTTTTAAGGATTCTTTCAATGTTGTCTTTTAATGATTTAACTGATTTGAGTTTTTCACGTCTGCTAGAAAATAATTTTTTCCTCCTTGGCTGTTGGAAGACATTTTTGTAGCGTGACTTCTTGTTTTTTTAGATATACTATGCCCTTCTGTTGACATTTTTAATCAACTTTTCCCTAAGATCTTATCTCCAAAAGTGTTTCTTTTTTCTCTAGGTCAATGTCTCCTATTTATTATTCCTTCTAGTTTTAAATTAGAGTCTTCACTCAAAAAACTACCATTTCTATCTTCTCAAAATCAAGAAGGAAGGGGCTGAAATTTTTATAAAAAGGTTCTGTTGAAAAGTACTGGGCTTGACTGTGAACTTTATTAGAGAGAACACTGGCTAGATAAGAGAACTGAATATCTCAGATCAAATATGCATGAATGATCCTTCTCTCAACAGGAAATCTCTGTGCTGACCTGGTCCTCTTGTATTCCATCTAGAGACCATCTGTTTTAGCATTGCCATAGAATTATCTTCTTATCTGTCTCATATGGGAGAAGAAACATTTTCAACTATATAGAGATGTAGAGGGTTCCTAGGGCAATTTCATATTTCTTGCTTCATTCCTCCCCCAAAGGACATTTTTGACTATTCAGATATGTAATGACTTTAAGATGTGACTCTGCTTAGTTATTAATATTCCCCACTGCAGCTGTAGAATTCAGTTCTTCCTTGGGTCTTTCACCTCATTTCTGTTTTTCTAGATTCAAGACTTCTTTTATAGGTCACCTAATCCCTGCTTGTTTGTGTCATTAAAAAGAAAGAAAATTTCCTGTCTTTGGCACATAGAATAATGTCCTTCCTTTCCAAAAATGCTCATGTCCTAATCTCCAGAATGTGTGTATGTATTACATGGCAAAAGCGACGAGGCAGATCTCAAATTTTGATAGATATAACCTTTTAACAAGTGGATGCCCATTTCAAATAAAATAATAAAAATACTGTATGAAGTGTTGAAAGCTGAAAGAAAATACTGTATATTATGGTATAAAGATAATAAGGACAGGGATCTTTTCTCTAAATTATGTTCTGGTTGGACCAGAACTTAATCAATACAAAATCGAATATCTAGTTGTCAGATGTATCTTTTGGCTAGCAAACTGATAGGATTTATTTCAGACTGCAAATATAAGTAAAATCATTAGTGAATTGACTATGTGACAAGTGGTAAAAAGAAGCAACTTACTAAATTTTCCAGCAACATGCAGTAGCGATGTGAGGGACAGAGCCCTGAGCCCATGCTACAATAGGAGAAATGAAGGATGTTTAGTCCAGCAGGAATGAGTCAGGGGAAGACGGTTAAGGAGAGAGTTCATAGTAAAGTAGTTAAACATTCTAAAGAAGGCAAGCTTTATCTCATAATTATAGTGAAATTTTAGCAGGTTTTGTTTTGTTTGTTGGTTTGTTTTAAATGGGAGAGGTTTATTTTGTTGACAGAAGAAAACCTACATTCAGTCTACTAACTAAATTTGGAGATTTCAATTATGAATCCTTGAAATTAGAGTAACATAAATTTAGGAGCCATAAACATAATAAAAATGTGTGTGTTTTTATTTAAATCAACCCGGATATGTTGCTATGTCTAAAATCTACAATAAGAAGATTATATAGAGGTTTAGAAAAATTTAGACAAAAGAAAGAATTAAGAGAAATGCTTGGATTGCAGTTAGCAAAATGTTCACTCATTTTTTTTTTTGTGGGTACCGGGGGTCGACCTCAGGATCTTGTGTGCCAGCAGACGCCCGTGCCGCTGAGCGATATCACTGGCCCTTTTTTCCTATGTGGATTCCAGGAGTCGAACTTGGGCCCTCTCACTTGCCAGGCAGGCGCTTACGCCGCTGAGCCATCTCACCGGTCCCTTCACTGTCAGTTTTAAAGCCCTGGCATCTTATGGAAAAAATAATTATGATCTAACATGGTACAAATAAAAGACGAAATTGATCTGACCTTTCAGTTCTTCCCATACATGCCCAGTCCTTCGTCCTAGTCCATTGTAGGGATATACTTCAAACATGACTAGGGCACTCGTAGATAGTCTGCTCTTGATTTGTGCTTTCCACATACCATTTTGAATCCATATTTCTTTTATGTAATATACACCCACAGCCATATGCAGTTAAAAGCAATTTGTACATTTTCTAGATTTTTCACAAATTTCTGAAGGGTAGAAGCTGTAACGTTGTTTATTGCCACTGTTCTACATGAGAAATTATGTTAGAAAGATTTTTAAATTCCTAATTAGAGCTACATAAAATCATTAGTAGGATTTTTTTCTCCAGCATTTGTTTCTATCTGTCTGAATGTCTTTATATGGCTCTCTTAAAAATTTGCCAAAGAAAACATATATATTTCCCTGCAGTGAAAGCATCAAAGCACTCACACAGAAACCCATTCCCATGGAGCCCAAATAAAAACATAAAGAAGACTGCTGGTAGACTAAATATATTTCAGGCCTTTTCCAGGTTTCTGTTTAAATGCACGGTCTAATCTTCACTTGGTTGATTCTCTTTTCTATTAAGCCCTGGGTGCAGGGACCAGGGCTTACTTTTATGGCTTTGCAATAGCAATGATGACAGCTAAGGCTAAACAGCCTCACATTAGAACCTGCAGTGCCCGCAGAAGCACACTACATCTACATCGATTGCTTTATTGGACCAGAAAATGAACGCTAACAGACTCTTGCTTAGTAACAGTACCTGAAACCTCATGGACATTTAGTAGGTGTTTGTTACATTATGATTAAATGATTCGTAAATTTGTTATCTACTGCACAGCCCAACTCTAAGGAGGCTGGGGAAGTTAAATGATGAAATGCAAAGTTAAAGCATGTTTAAGTTAAATTTGTCTGAGTTTTCAAACTTTTCTTTATTTTTGGTGCTAATGATGTGGAGTTATGGTGTTGCAGCAATTAGCACATCAAAGTTTATTACATTTTTAATAGTTAACTGAAATATTAATTTCCATTTGCCTTTATATGTTCCTCTTTTTTTCTGTAAGATGGATATCTAAGAGGCAAATTAGACTACTGCATGAATGATAACTCCTAAAGATAATGACGTAAGAAAATTGAGAACACACGTGATTATTCAAAGCCATACAAAATGAATTCCTAAAGCAAATGTTGTTTGAGAAATAATTTTTTATTCTTATTTTTCCATAAACTTTAAAGCCTTAAAATGAGGTTGAATTTATAAGTTATTTATTGGCTTTAAGAATAACGGATAATCCAATTATTTCTGAAAATACAAGCCACATGGCAGATGCCATCATGTAATTCAATAAGTTATAAAAGGGGAATTGATGCTAAGGATGTTCCCATGATGTTATTTAGGAGAGAACATAGAAATTAATAAATCCCAGGAAATGGAGATACACTGAAGTTAAATTGTGTTGGTCTGTAAGCTAAAGGCAGAGTAGGGTATGTATTTTCTGGTCGTGAATGCAGTTTAGAACATGGAAGAGAATATTCATGTAGGCACAGAATCACATGATTCTAGAGAGAGAGAGATGCACTCCAGAGTGAATAAATGTGGCACCTTGCAGTGTCTCCTTTTGTTGTGTGCAATTCATAGCAAAGAGAAGTACAACTATAAAGATTACTGAAAAAATCTGCACAGATCACAGTACCAAATAGTGCTTTAATGAACACAAAATTTAACAAATCTCTGCCTTTGTGTTCCAAAACACAATTGATTGCAAGAACTATAGAAATGACTGCTTACAGAAATCCCTATCTACGGGAAGCAGGGCTGTTCCATAAAGATAGCCAAGGACACTTGACATGCTCTCTCTGTGGATGCCCCAAAGGCCTCCCTTAAGACAACAACAACAACAATGACAATAAACAACTACTCATAGGCAGAAGGCAGCGTAACAATTCATTTCTAGTTTAGAAATGTATAAAACATACTTTTATACTTTGATAATTTAGTATAAATATATATTTTAATTCTTGTTTTCCATACAAAATAACACAATCTTCATTCTACACAAAAATTGTAATTTTGAAGCTAAGGATTTTTTTTTAATCTATGCTCATGTCTCTTTTTCTCTTTGATCTACCACACATTTATTACAAAATTCCTGTAGTTAACAAGAATGGTGAAGTTACAGTGGTGGAGAAGTGCTTTTCTCTGGGCATTACCCCTAACATTCATGGGCAATTTTCCAAATATTACCCTAGTACGATCTAGAGCTTTGCCTTTCATGATTCTCCTTGACCTTTATTCACTCTTAGAATTACCATCTATTTACTATTACTACTTCCTGCCAGTCATGGGCTTAGGCACAGAGGGTAGGAATTTAGATTCTCTAGGATAGAAAGAGACAACAAAATGGAGAAGTATGTAAGAACGTATGTAAGTACATAGGAATGTGGTGAGACTTGATATAGAGAAAATAACCTAAGGAAAAGAGATATGAAGTGGCAGAAAAGTTACTGAATTTTACATAGAGTAGTTATTTACATTTGAGCTGAAAAGTCTACATTTGAGCAAAGACTGGAAATAGACCAGGAAGGATTATGCACATCTCAGAGAACAACTCACAGAGTGGGGGTCTGAGAAAACATGGGGGACTCTACTCTGGAAGACCAGGCTGGAGAAAGAGAGTTACAGAACTTGAAGCCAAAGAGGTAATGGACAGATAGGGCAGGCCTTGTGTTGCTGATGAAGACTTCGGTCTTTGCCAAGAGGGGAACACTGGACAGTTTTGAGAGGTGCAGTAATGTGATCTTTTCTATATTTTAAAAATAGGTCACTCTAGATGCTTTATAGAAAAGGCTTTAAAGGAGTAAAGATAGAAAAAAAGAGATTAATTAGTAGGCAGATGAGAGGTGATATTGATACAGGAGAAATATAACTCCCAACCTGCTAGATGTCAGATGTGCTGCGTTTGATTTCCCCAAAATCAAAGAATGAATTCCAAGGAGCAACAGAAGTTAAGAGGAGGAAAGATTTATTGAGAGATAGCTGCTGAGACAGGAGGGGTCCTGAAAGTGGGTTGCCACCAAGGCCCTCTGTCAGGGGTAATTTATACAACAAAGTTACAATGTGAGTTCAGTGTGGGTCAAACTATAACCAACCAGTAAGATTATAAGTAATGAAGCGGGGCGCATAGCAAGTGTATATGGCTGACATCATTAACCTTGGCTTACCTGTGACTCTTGAAACAGGAACATTTTGGGAAAGGGATGAGTCCAGGAGTTCTGGTCACCCAGAACTGGGGCTCTGATGCATATCTGGACTTAATCAACTGGGAGGTATCAATTACAGTATAACTCAAATTTCCGTTCATCCCCTTGCAGAAGTACACAAGTATGGCTATTGTGATTTGTTGTTTTGTTTTGTTTTGTTTTTATTGTTGTTGTTGTTTGAGACAGGGTCTTGCTATGTAGTTCATGTGGACTCAAACTCATTATGTACCTCAGGCTGGCCTTGAACCCGTGGTGATCATCCTGCCTCAGCCCCCGTAGTGCTAGGATTATGCGTGCAATATCATGCCAGGCTTTTCCCATTGTGATTTTAATCTCTAGGGCTTGTCCTCCTCAGATGTGCGTCCAGCCACAGTTGTGATATGTTCTCATCTTCTGCACTGATTCCTCCAAGGCCTGTGCCTGTCTGACTGCCTATTCATTTCTACCTAACTTAGCTGCCTATAATAATATGAGCTTGGGACAGAAAAATAATCTTGTAAGTGATGACAGGAAGTTAAAGTGTGCAGTTTTAGATACACATTGTGATCTAGACTCTCTGCATCCACTTCCTTCTCCATCACTGTTGATTTCAGGAAGGCTTCCCTCTATATGACCAAATAGTTCCAAAAGCATTTTACGCCATAGAATTCAGCACTGGTTGGACTGAATTCCTATTTCTAATTAGAAAATGGCATGGCTACATGCAGTTGGCCCAGAGTGTATCACGTGGCTTTTTTATAATGAGGTGCTCTAGTATAAAAGGGTGTAAAACCTGAATTCCTGAATCATCACACACCAGGAGACCTTATAGAGATATCACTGGTAAAATTCATTTATTTTGGTAGACACCGTTCAAAAATCACTTGGACTACTTTTCAGTCTGTCATCATAGAAGAGCCCATAAATTTTTCAGCTCACAGCCCTTGGAGGGACCAATTAAATAGAAATTTCCAAATGTAATTTCATAGAGAAATTGGCCAAGGAGTAGCAGAGCTCTCTATTTCATTCTGCTCCTCTTCTGCTTATGAAAGAAAAGCTATTTCATATGATAGAGGAAGAATATCAAAGACCAGACCAAAATTGTGACTGAAAGTAAGTTGTATAGCTTATTCATATGCTAATCTGGACTGAAGTGGTTGAGATGTAAAAATCTAAACTCAGTTATTATTCTATAGCATATCTATGTCTTATTCACTAAAGTATTGCCTGCACCAAGCCCTAAACCTGGCACATCACAGCAAAGCAATAAATCCTTATTGAATGAATAAATGAGACTTACCATACTGGAAAATGATGAATTTTCAGTTTGCTTCCTTGTATGCTACTCTTTGGTCAAGGCCATAACTTTTGCATGCTGGAGAATGAGTGACGTGTGGGGTGGAAGGGAGGAGATGAATGTATCACCTACTTAAAAGTCAGTTTTAGCACTGAAAGAATATTTTCAACTACCCATTTCTTCATCACTGTAAAATTTTGGCTTTAGAAGAATAATGTGCTTCTTGAATCTCTGTTGACAAGATGGGAAAAATAATTTTCTAGCCTTTGTTGCTTTCAGACATCACTGTATATCAATTAATAATTGCTGTTCATCCACTAGTTTTAAACATAGATACTTCAAGGAGTTTGCAAACCAATTTTGGAGATAAGAAACAAATACATGTAAAGCTAAATTATCATATAAAAGGAATATGATATTGTATAAGAAGGAGTATAAAGGGCACAGATAGGACATAATATTCCATTTAGAGTTGTCTGCTATTGGGAAATGGGACACTGGCATTCACACTACTGGCACAATATGCTACTAAATTGTGTCCTATTTCCCAATCCTTAAATTGAAGTCCTAATCCCCAGTATTTCAGAATGCAACTCTATTTGGGCCTTTGAAAAAAGCAATTAAGATAAAATGAGGTCCTCAGAGTGACCCTCAGACACCAGTATGCCCAGTGTCTTTATAAGAAGTAGAATTTGAACACATACAGCAAGAAGCCCTGTGAACATGAAGATGATATCCATAAAGCAAGGAGAGAAGCCACAAAAGAAACCAACTCAGCTGACACTTTGATCCTGAACTCCAGAATTGTGGAAAATTAGTATCTGTTGCTTAATATATCCAGTCTGTGATACTTGTTTTGAAAGCCCTAGAAAACAATACAAACACAATGCAGATTTCATTCCAGTGGAAATTTAACAGTAGAGAAGTAGCAGGAGAGGGTGTACCTAGTCCTGTAAACTTGCATTTGTCATCAGAGCTGTCATTAGGACAGCTATACCAATTGGATGCACCATAGACAGGCTTTGAAGATGGGCATGTAATCCCAGCCTATAATTCATGCCTGTAATCACAGCACTTGGGAGGCTGAGGCAGGAGGATCTCCGTGAGTTCGAGGCCAGCCTGGGCTACACAGTGAGTCCAAAGCCAACTGGAACTACAGAGCAAGATTCTGTCTCAAAAAGGGGGGTGTTGATAATAGGACCCCCTTATGTTTGTAAGACACAGGTAAAAACTATAGGGAAGGAGGGAAGGCAATGTTCAGGCAGCACTGTGACAAATAAGATCTCTCTGGGTCCCAGTGCTTGTCGACCAATTTCAGCTATTTTGTAGAGCGTATTCACCAGGCCTTCCAAGTAAGCTCTTTGCTCTTCATCTCTGTTGATCTATGTGTCACAAGACTAATGGCTTGACCAATTGATTACAAAAAAAGCACAAAGGCTTTAGTCTAATTAGTATAAAGATTAACAATTGCTGACATGTACTTGCAAAAGAGTTGATATCACTATTCTTAAGATAATGGAAAATATATCTCCTTGTAAATTGTAAATTTGAGTGTGAAGAAATTTATAAACCCTTTTAATTAAAAATACATACATATGCATATAAATATATATTCATATATATATATATATATATATACATATACCCTATGAATCAATCTATTTGATTAAACATACCTTATATAAGTCACTAGCAAATTGTGTATCTGTTACACAACCAAAGGCAAAAGAGAATTGTAGGTGATGTGGTATCTTATTTCTCATCTTTGGATTTCAGTGACTGGCCTCAGTCACACAAGAACCCACCTAGTTGGAGGAGGATAAGCTTGGGCAGGTCATTTGGGAATTGTTCTACCTGAGACTAATCTGAGTTTACCTAAGCAGGGATAAGGTACTAGAAACATAACTTCCCTGCTGCACATTACTGAATAAGTAGGTCAGCCTCTACCCCGGGTCAGCATTTGGCAAACCAATGGCCAGAGGCTGTCAGACAGCTTGGCCCCTTACCTGCTGTGAGCTGCTCCAGGTTTCACAATTACCTTCTTCTTCCACAGTACTGGTTATGCAGCTGTGGATAACTGTGCCTGAACTGCCTGAACTTGTGGGGATTTTCTAATGAAAACTTCTGAACCTGGCATAATAAGTGGAATACAGTACCTGTTTCATGTGGCAACGTGACCTAAAAAGACTCAGTGGAAGAGAGTTTGGGTACATATGCCTAAGGACTTAAAACAAATATATTACGTAACACAAAAATGATTCTCATCTGATTTCCAGTTAGTAATGGGAACAGAGCAAGATGTTTATGTTGCATAAACAGATCAATGCCCAGGTAGAGTTAATTTTAAAAGACCAGTGCTTATTCAACCAGCTGTCACTCATTTTAAATATGTCCTATAAAAAAAATAGGGACACTGACAAAAGCTGTATCATTTTGAAAAGAAAATTATGAGTACAAAAATTTCTGTTAATAGGATGAGTTATTAAATTATTCTGATTGCTTTTTAAACCTTGTATCTGGGGGATAAATACCTTTGATGATGGTGTATTTTCCTCTTTATATGTTGTTGGATTCAAGTTGCTAAATTCTGTTGAGTATCTTTGTATCTGTGTTCATGAGTGATATAGGTCTGTGATTATTTTCTTGTAATGATGTTGTGAGGTTGGGGATAATAGTTTTTCTAATCTTATGAAATGAATTGGGAAGCTATCCTCTCTCTTCTATGAATATTTATGTAAAATTAGTAATATTTTTTAACTCAATAATTTGGACCTTGATATTTTGTTGTAAGAAGATTTTTATCTAAGAATTCAATTTCTTAGATAAATAAAACCCTATTCTAATTTAGTACTTCTAATGTTTATTTGGTAAGATGTGTTTTCAAGGAAGTTCTTCATTTGTTTAAACTGTTAAAATTATTGACATTAAGGTTTTCAGACTATCTGTATGATCTGTAATTATGTCTCTTCTACAGCTCTTGGTACCGTGTTCTCTTTCCTTTTCTCCATTACTCTGGCTAGGATTCACTAATTTTATTATTCTTTCAAAATAATGTACTTCCAATTCAGATTTTTTTTGTTGGTTCTCTGACATTTTATTGGCCCCTAGTTTTATCACTGTTATTTTTTCTCTTCTAGCTTGGGTTTCATGTGTTCTACCTTTCTTAGTTTCTTCAGGTGAAGACTTTACTTATTGAGTTTAAGTTTCATCTTTTCTAATTTAAGTATTTCAACCTAAAACTTACCTGTATTTTATCATCTTTGATATGTTTTAGCTTTATGATCAATTAAAACTATTGTTAAATTTCTATTTGCTTATCTTATATGACTAAATGAGTTGCTTAGAAGTGTGCTGCTTAATTTATTCTGTTATGATCAATCTCTTATCAGTCCACCAATTTCAAACTTCATTTATCATTTTTATAATTATAGAATTTCCATTTATTTCATTTTTGTGCTTCCAAATCTCTTTTGAAGACATCACGTCACATCAACAGCTATATCTCTTACTTGTTAACAACTTCATCATACTTACTTAATGTCTCTTGTCTGATTCTTCTTGGGTCTCCTTTCACTAAATTTCCTCTGGACCATCTGTCTTATTGTTATCAGGTAGTTCCTTTAGAAATGGCTCACCATTTAAACTTATCCCAGGTTCTTCTTGCCTCAAACAAAGAATTAAACAGGATAGGGCAAAAAGAGTGCCAAAAGTTTGTTTGACAAGTGAGCGGTGAAGTAGTAAGGGAAAAACTAGCTCTACAGAACAAACTTGGGCCAAACAAGAGACGAAAAGCAAAAAGCAAAAATAGAAGTAGACCTGGTCTGAGAGACATGGGGTGGGCTACTCTGAAGAGTTACAACAGCAGGATCCTTGTGGCATCTCATATATCTCTTCTACGTTGCCCACATCTTGTGAGAGCCCACCAGAAGTTCTACCTACAGGATCCTGGGAAGTATTTGGCGCTGTCTTGGAATCTTGTAATTAACAGGTTCTGTTTATTTCCCCAGCCAGCTTTGCCACGCCCTACCTCTTTCTCATTATTTTCTGCTTTTTCTTCTATCTTGTAATTTTTGACTATATGCTTGACTTCCTGACTGACATGTAACAAATATTCTTCAAACTCTATTCACTTTGAAAAATATTGAATTTTTCTTTAGTAGTCCCTTTACTTCCTAGCAGATCACCTTGAACTGGAGAAGTCATAGTTTTCAGCTTCCTTAAAGTAGGGTGGATCTCTTCCTCCTGGGACATAATTTTATCCCCAATCTGCAGCCCTCTTGGGCTTTTAATAAAAAGTCAGAAGTGTTTCCCAAGGCCCTTTAACTGGACAGTATTTAAACCTGAATCTTTGTTCCCTTACTCTGTGCTGAGCAGTGGTTGAAATCTCTTCCCACTCCTTCAGTCTTTTGTTTTCCCATTTTCAGGTGTTCTTGGAGTCTCACATTCAGTTTTTTGAACCCCAAGGTCAGAAAGATTACAGTTTTATGTTTGATTTCTAATACCCTATTCTTCAGAGACTGACACATGCACTCAAGAGAAAAGTCATTAACGATTTATTTAAAACGGAGCTTCTTTTTTATTACATGTACCAGAAAGATTTTCAAGGAATTCTGAAAAAAGTATGAGATCTATAGCTGCTTTATTTCTCTCTTGGGTAGAAGTGTATTTTAACCATAGCCTAAAGGCAATAACTTAAATAACTTTCATAGTGGGAATATATTAACCATGTATAAGGAAGAAGTGGAAAGCAGAGATGATTTCAAAATTCTTCAAATTTCTAAGCTACTGAACTGAAACAAAAACTTAATTTTAAGTTTACAGGATAGAAACTGACCCAGCAATTATACAAACTATACATGCAGTAAGCATTCTGCAGTAAGCATCGAAAGTAAAAGTTTAAAAAGTAAGGCCGGTGAGATGGCTCAGTGGCGTAAGCGCCTGCCTGGCAAGCGTGAGGACCCGAGTTCGACTCCCAGAACCCACATACAAAAAAAGGGCCGGTGATATTGCTCAGTGGCACAGGCGCCTGCTGGCACGCGAGGTCCTGAGGTCGACCCCCGGTACCCACAAAAAACAAAAACAAAAAAACAAAAAAAAGTTTAAAAAGTAAAATAGTTCAAGTAGTTCAAAATAAATCAAACTCCTCTAGTTTATTTCCATGTAGACTATTTTGTGCTTTAGAGAAGAGTTTTCCAAAATAAGTTCTAAGAAGCATTGTTATCTTAAATTATCAAACAATATCCACTAAATATCTATTACACTCTAGGTATCTTTCTAAGTATTTTATAAATATTAACTCACTTCTTTCTCAAAAAATCTCACAAAGTATATAACGATTAGAGTAACTTTAGAAATTAGACAGTAAGTGAAAATCCCTGAATAATTTTTACATCAAGATACAAACAAGTTGGAAACCAAAGAATTGAACCCAAGCAATTGGACTACAGACCCTGAATTCTTGAACCACTATAAATGCTGCCTGTTATTACAGTAAGAAGTGTATTCTCTCCATAACATTTGGGAGACAATTGGCCTAATAAAGGTACTACTTTTTTTTAACTGCAGGACTTCTTAAAACCTTTAAGATGTTGTTATATTTATTCAGATCCTATATTAATATATTTATGGGTCCAATAGTTCTACCTGAAGTTGACTCATCAAATAAACAAAACAAGTATCTCATTTGTAGCCATTACTACTTTGTACACTAAAACTGATTTTAATTTAGCATTGGTTTAAGTGCTGGCTCACAGAATTTTTATATTCAGCAATTTACCAGTTGGTTTCCTGAGAGGAACCACCACATTACTTAAGACTTCCCTCATAGATACATGGTAGGATAGGGAGAGTTTTTCTCTTTCTCTTCTCTCTGTCTCTGTCTCTCTCTGTCTGGCTTTCCCTGCCTCATTCTTGCTCACCCAACCAGAACATATACTTTAGAAAATCCTTGCAAAAGCAAATTTTGAATTTCTAAATAGAAAACAAATCAGCACTGAAAAACTTAGTTGTTTTAGTGTTAAAAACCTACTTTAAGGCTTTTTAAAAGTTCCCTTTCCCTCTCCTCCCCATTCCCTCCCTCCACTCTTGATACTCCACCTTGAGAAAGTTCTATCTCCCTATTTCCCACTATATTATATTTTGTGCTTTATTTATAATTTGGGTTTCTCATGTAAGAGAAACCATGTAATATTTAAGCGTGTATGTCTGATTTATTTCACTTAACATTATGGTCTCTCTCAAGCTGCATCCCATTTTCCTACAAATGACTCAAGTTTATCTTTCTTTATGGCAAAGTAGTACTCCATTGTATGTAAATACCATTTTCTTTACCCATTTATCTTTTGATGGGTATATATGTTGCTTCCACTCTACACAAGGGATGCAAACATTATGTACTGCAAGTATGTATTAAAACAAAATCTACTTTAAAGACCTTAAGAAAGAACAGTAATACAAGGTTACAGATAGAACTAAAGATCATAGTTTAATCAGTTACAGATCCAAAGGGATCATTTTAACTCCTATAAGATGGAGGCAAAAGGATTTAATGACAATAATTTATTGAGTGATAAAATAGTATATAATTAACACATGTGTGATATAGAGAACTAGGTGAATTGCTATTGGTTCCTTGACAGTAATTTTAAGGAGATAATAAATTATTACTTACTTTCGGAAACTGCAGTAAAATCTCCTATGAGACATTCATTTTTTGTTGTTTTACCCATTGTGACTGACGGAATCATGCCATGGCTAGATTTAAGAGAAAAGAAAAAATAAAGTATGTTTTGTATTGTTTTAGATTATTTTATGTAAGTAGATTATAAGAGAAATTGCTTTTCCCTGCAGTAAAACTCATTTTTATTTTTCACTTTTCTGTCTATCTCAAAGGCAGCATCAGGCCAGGGATATAGCTCAGGAGCACAGCACCTGCCTGGCAAGCTCAAGGTCCTGAGTTCGATTCCGGTACTAAACAATAACAACAACAACAACAAAACAACAACAAAACAAGGCAGCATCAAAATTGTCACTTACTCTGAGATACAATGGAAGGAACACACTTTGCAGAGCCCAGCAGTTCCTTGTGTCCAGGACACATCCCTTCTGGAATGTGTAGCATTTTCCTCTAATCTGACCCCTATATTAATTTCAGAAAACATGCAGATTAAACATTTTACAGTATGGTAATTTCATTTGGACAAATATAAATTTGTGTTTAAATGTTGTTATTCATTAAGAAAACTAAAACCATATTTAATTAAGATGAAAAACACCTTTCTTCAAATGGTTTATATTCACAGCAAAAGAAATCAGGTAATGATCTGATTTTCTCTTAAATGAACAATCTGCTCATGCTCCCTGTATCTCTTCCACTACAACTGATTTCAAAACCAAGGACTCTTCCAGTTCCTCTTTTGCATTAAAATCTATTACATTGTATAGTGACGAAAATTGATCACCTTATGATAATACTTTCAAAAGTACTTTCCTAATGCTTAGTGATATTAACAAGCATTGAAGAAAAGGCTTCATTGCCAAAACTATTGGAAGCAAAGGAATCTTACATATAATTCTTAAGGTTTAATAACAAATATTAGCATAATAAAAGCCTTACTTAAACCAATATTTTCCTAATTTGATGTGTATCTTTTTGGAGGGAATATTTTATAACCACTTGATGAAATCTTTCACAAAACATAATTTGGGAATGTTAAAGCTTCACATTTTTTTCAAATTTTCTATATTTATTAAAGGAACAGAATTATGTTAAAATATGTATTAGAATTATAACAATATAAAATATTAATAATGAGCATAATTTTAAATATATGGTTCAAAATATATACACAAAATATTAATACTAAATATAAAACTAAAGTAGATATATGACAAAGACATAGAATATTAATATAGAATATAGAAATATAACAAAAATAGAATATTAGTACAGTGGACCTCTGACTTACGAACTCAATTCGTTCCTGAAGGCTGGTTGTAACTCAAATTGTCAGTTGAAAGCTCAGGCTCCTCTATACAGCCTTCAAGGTCTCTCTCCTGTATACAGGCAGATCTGAGTGTTCTTAGAAAGACTTTGGCCCAGGATTTCTCAATTAACCCCATATAAGAAAGGATGTTGTAATGTTCCTTCCAGAACTCTATAAGGGTTATATCTGTATCTGAGACCATCTGGAAGTACATGTGGCTAGCATTCGGGTCATAACTCAACACTTTGGTCATAAGTTAAAACTAAAATTCCTGTCATAACCCAAGTTGTTCATATGTCAGGCCGGTTGTAACTCGAGGTTCCACTGTAACTAATACAACAGCATTTGTTTCAAAACGCAGCGTTTGTGTAAGATGTTTCTGTCTAGGTCATGGGTTATCATTATTGGTAATATTTTAATGAAATAAAAGAAATTATATTGGCATTTTGGAAAAGTATATTAAAGTTTATATGGCACTTGAAAATATTTTGCTCAATCAATTTAGATACTTTATGAGATCCCATAAGCCACATGACGAACAGAAGAGATTAATGTTGAGTACATACTTTGTGCTTGGCATTATATAAGAACTTGATATTATTCTTAAAAAATCAACAAACTTAAGCACTCTGCACTATATGAACCCCAAAGCAGAAGATTTGAGGACTATGGTGTCTTCCCAAATGCCTATGTCTCGGAGGACACATTGTGATGTTAAATATACACATACTACATAATGAGAAGTACCCTAGAAGTACAAAGTGCTCGATGCATTCAGAGGGAAGAAATCTCATTCAAATCAAGTGTGTGTGATATGTGATAAATTTAAGAGTGAAGGCATCTTGGATTATGTTTCTAATATTGAATTGTATGGTTTATTTATAAAATTTGGATATTAACCCTTTATTAGATATATGGTTTTTCATATTTTTCCTAATACATTGACTGTTGTTTTGTTATCTTGATTGTTTCTTTTGCTGAAGATTTTTATCTTGCCATAGTCCCATTTATTTGATTTTGTATCCTAAACTTTTGTGGTAAATTAAAAAAATCACTGCCAAGGTATTACCATGAGTTTTTACTTTATCCTCTCTTCTATGAGTTTTATAGTTTTGGACCTTGAATTTAGGACTTTTATCCATTTGGAGTTGATCTTTGTGTATTTTGTAAGATAAGAGGTCCAGCTGCATTCTTTTGTAAGTTGATATCCAGTTTTCCCACGATCATTTTTTGAAGAAATGATCATTTCCCCACTATTGGACTCTTTTTAACCAAAGTACAAACATAATTCAGTAGACAAAAAATTCTTTCCACCAAATGAAGCTGGAATAATTGGGTGCCCATAAAAACAAAAAATGAACTTTATTTCTGAACCATGTGCAAAAATTAATTAGATCACTGAACTAAATACAAACTCTAAAACAATAAAACTCCTGGAGGAATAATAAAAGAAATTCTATGTGACCTTGGAAAAAGGCCTAGGAGGAATTTTCACTGATATGACACCAAAAGTGTAATCCTTAAAAAAACTTAAGTTGGACTTTCCACTGTCAAATAGCATTCTGACAGTCAAAATTTGCTTTAGATATAATTTTCCTAAAATATGTTTATGTTTTCTGTATTTGTCAAAAGAAAGAGGACAGATGGGGAAGAAAGAGAGGCGGGGGTGGTGGCAAGAGAGATTCAGAGAGAGAGAGACACAGAAAGAGAGAGAGAGAGGGAGAGAGAGAAAGATTTATTCTATTATTTTTCTATGGAAAAGCCATAGATAGTGTGGTGGTTAATCCCAAAAACTGAATGATGTATATTCAGAAATCCTATGAGCCTGTCATTCAAACCATTGGTGCATTTAAATCAGTCTGGTTATACTATTTAACCAATGCTATAAATCAAGGCCATTTTGTTTATTTATCAGCATTTTGTCCAATACCACAAGAATGAATAAATAAACTCCTATATTTTGATACAGTGAAATACAAGACAGCAGTTAAAATGAATAAACTGGAGCGACTGTATGAATAAAGAACTCTCTCAATTTATGATTTAATATAATAATGTGATATAATACAACAGATATGACATATAAAATATTTTTAAAACTAAAATACATTCTGTGTATATGGTATGGTAGCAAAAGAACAAATCTATCAAGAATCCTGTATGTTATTGAATAGTTACACCAGGGAGCCTTCAGGCAGGTTATCCAGGAGTTTCAACTTTATTTTCAATATATGTTTTTTATTTTTAATTTTGAATGAAACCTGGATGGTGGATTCACAGAAGTTTTAGAAAATATTTTCTAATGATATTTTCCAAATATTATACAGTACAGGTATAGAAAAATTACATTTTATACGTATTTAATGTAAATTATTTGCCATTGCTCAAGGAATTAATGACATACTTATTTGTGTTCATAATAAAAATACGATGCTCATAATTATTGTTTTCTTAATACAGAGTAAATTACAATGTACTAGAGATGGAAATAAACTCACGATTTATTTAGCTAAGTTTCCTTGTTCTTCAGATGTTGAAACTAAATGGAGTTACCCAAAGACCAGCAATCTACCCTAGAAAGCATACACTTGTTACACATATCTTGTTACAAATGATAAATCTTTGACTTGGTTACTAAAGATTTCTCTACTCTCATTTCATCTTATATGTTCACAACCTACTTTTGGTTCCTATCCCAAACTTACCTGTGAATAATAATTGAATTCTGGGTGCTATTTTTCACTTCTTGATCTCCTGTAATCTTTAAAATAAAATAGTAATGAAATTAGACTGTGGCTTTCATGAATATTGTAAAGGCCAATACAATTAGTCCAATGTAGCAGTCACCTTCCAGAAAGGCAAGTTGGTTTTGTAAAACAACAACAAAACACTGTAATAGGAGAAAAGGAGACTTCCATTCTGTTTTTAAATCTTTTGTAAATTACTTCTGGCTATTGGTCATGTTTGTTTTCTTTCTATAAGAATAAAAATTTTGGGCCAGTGAGATGGCTCAGTGGCGTAAGTGCCTGCCTGGCAAGCGCGAGGTCCTGAGTTCAACTCCTGGAACCCACATACGAAAAAGGGGCCGGTGATATCGCTCAGTGGCACGGGCGCCTGCTGGTGTGCGCGGTCTTGAGATCGACCCCCAGTACCCACAAAAAAAAAAAAAAAGAGTAAAAATTTCTTCTCATTTGCTGAAATAAGTTAAAATAAACTTTGAATAGAGTATGGGGGAGTTTCTGAATCTCCTCACCAAACCATAAATCACAAAAATGATTTGTACCAGAAATTCAATTCAAACCTCTATTTTTCAGCTCAATTCATTTTAGCCCTAAATATGACACACACGCAATTATCAATTCTGTGTTCATTTCTTTACTTGTATAATTTATGATCTTAGAGTACAGAAGAAGCACTGTTGAAACAAGGATGAAAGAGTACTGTAAATAATGAACTGGAAAATAAAAGATGCAGATTTATTCAATATTATTATGATTCTTTCAACTCTTCAGTTCTTGTAAATGAGTCACATATGGTCATTTGCTGTGAGATCTTGATCTCTTTTTGTCAGTTTGAAAGAAAAATTTTTTAAATAGAGATTGGCATTTTTAAAGAGATTGCCCATCCCCTTCTATCAGTCATATTTCTTGAGAATTTCGCAAGTGTATTATACTGCAAGGAAGTAAAATGAGTGAGTGATTCTGTAGCTGTTTCATAAGCCGATGCATAACATCTAACCCTTTCATGGACTGGGGATAGGGTTTCGTTTGAGATCCGTATGTCCTAAGAGAAAATATACATATCCAAGAACTGGTAACTCGTGAAACATAGTTATTTCTAAGAATCATAAGTATCTAACTCAGAACACAGTTGCTTGAAATTATTTCCTGAAAATATTTTTTAGAAAATATTTCCTGAGAATATTTTTTAGAAAATCTTTGAAGAATTTCCCAACAAATAAAAATTTATGAAGAGGTAATCACAGTCTAGGTTTATTCCTTGCTAAGAAATTAACATGTTGCAAGCATTTTAATTCTCAGAACAAAATGGTGATAGATGATTGATTGATTGATAGATAATGTATATACAGTGTACATATTTGTAAAGTTTAATAACTTATCTCAGTCAATAAATAGCAGAATCAAAATTAATACTGAGATCTAACTAAATCCTAAGTACTTCTTTCTTCCCCTATCCAAAAGAAGGCAGCTTTGTGAGTGAATATCCATAAATATATGCTCCATACAAGTAGTCAGATATCAAAAGTGTGAACTCAAATGGAGCTAAAAGCTTATTTTAAGAGGTAAAATTTCTTTTTACATGTGTTTTGTTTGTATTTGTGATATGTCTAAAACTTCTGTTAGACTTAGAATGTGTACTTCATTGTTTTGCTGCCAGAAGAGAACATTGATGAATAAAGTATTTATTAGGGTCAAGGGCCTTGGGGGACAATACTCTTTCAGATACCACTCTTAACTTAGCCTGAGACACGGTTTTTCTCTTTATTGGACATTCACTGGCCAGACTTCATAAGAGAAGTTACTGCATTCGTTGAGGCACAGAATATTGTTGTTGTTCTTTTAAATCCAAGCGATCCAGGCAGATGTGTTTTCTAATATATTAATTTGTAGTAAAGTAATGTTTTTAAATGAAGCAAATATAAGTTTTAAAAATAGTGTGTGAAAATATGCCACTTAAAATCAGTACGATCAAATTAGATATATTTAAAAATATGTAAATCTCATTCAAAATACCTTACAATTATTTTTCTTTCTGACGGTAAACTTTATTATTTAGATCACAGCTTGAGCAATGCATGGATTCTGGATTCCCTCTACAGCTGGTTCTTGATGTTCTGATGATGATGTAACTTAGCAAGTCTCTATGAATAGCTGTGCATTTGATTTCTACGGTGGAGATACCATGTCACATTGGAACACACCAAAACAGAAAAGAGAAGATTTCTTTGTGACTTCACTGAAGTACAGAATTTCATGGGTAACAAATCAGTCTTTATTAAAGTGAGAACATTGTTCCAGAGCACATAGAATGATCTCTGGCACAAAGTTTAAGCTCAGTAACTGGCACTGTAAGCAATTCTCAGAAAGTCTAAGTTATGCTTTATGGAACTCTTTGCTTTCATGGGTTAAACAATTTTACTGCATGTAATCTTGCCAAAATGATAATTTTCTTTCAGAAAAGAGAGCAGTAAACAAATAATATTATAAATTATTCTTCTGTTTCTAATACCAAGAGTATTCTACATAATCTTTGGACTCATAAAAGGCAGCATCAAAGATATTGACAATCCAATACATGTAGGACTTTTAAAATTTAAATTCAAAATGTAGACATAAATTCACACTATATGCAACTACTTTATAATACAGATCCTGGTCCATATTAGAACAGTGCTCTGAAGCTCAGAGTCCAGATTTTGGAAGGTGATCACACTGGTCGTCTATGGCCCAGGATGTCCCTAACAGTGTTCTGGGCTGATGGAGGAGCAGGGCACTGGCACCATCCTCCTGGAGAACCCCAACTCCATGTGCTGCCAGCAGGTTCACAGGCAAGCTTAGTTTCAAAATCAGAATCATGGTAGGTTTCAAGGGCAAGATCAGTCTCAAAAGCAAGGTCCAGAATAGGTTTAAGGTCAAGTTCAAATTCAAAGTCATGTTTAAGATCACGTTTAAATTCAAAGTCAAGTTCAAGTTCAAGATCCAGTTCAAAGACAAGGTTCAGGCTCAGGCCAGGTTTGAGCTCAGGTTCAAATTCCAGATTTAAGTTCAAAGTAAAGTTCAGGTTCGACTGTGCTACCCAGTGTTTCCGGGACCTGTTTCTCAGACCTTCCTCAGTGAGGACTGTGTGGGTGTCACACTGGACTACACTGCCCAGAATCTTCAGGGATCCTAGACAGGATTGTGGCCGAATTTCCCAGAGGCTTCTGGGGGATCCTCCTCTGAGTCTCATGTTCTCTTCACTTTGAAAATGGCCATAGTAGTACTGGTCTTCAACTTCTTAAAATCCATGTCCCTAAAACAGTTCAGTCTCTCGAAGAGTCACTTCCTCTCGAAGACTAAAATTCTCAGAGGCTTCCGTGGTGGCCTCTGTTTCCATCCTGCAGCCAAGCACTTAAACACAGGGCTATGTGTGGTTCCACATTCCTGACCTGGACCCAGCATGGTCATGTTGCTACCGTGTCTGTTCCTCAGGCTACAGCAGTACTTGGAGTGTTCTGGTGCAGCAGTTGAAGTCTTAAGGAAGTGGATTTCTTAATTCCTTTTTCTTGTCTCCCCCTGAATTTCTACTTCTGATAATGTCAACGAAAAATGCAGCCAATATTAGTTAAAATGATGAGAACAGATTTTACTTATTCACTACTGATAGAGGAGAGAAAATATGAGCTCCAGCCAGATTTGTACAGAGATCACAGAAAAAAAGGCCGCCTGCTGCTGTTCAGGCCACTCAAAAAGTTAAAAAAGAGCAGCTGATGACTCACCAGAGACATTCAAACTGTGAACAGGAAATCTGTCCTCCAGCCCAACGCAGAGAAATCTCAACAGTTTCCCTCTGGATTTTGAAACTGGGTTTCCAGAAATAATCTTTGTCTTTTTTTCATAGAAATTCCTCCTTGTTAAATGTCTCACTGTTTGCCCCATCCTGCAAAGATATTCGACTAACAAGTCTCAACAGGTGATTCATCTGGTCCATAATAAACAAAAGGTAACTAATGAAAACACAAATTTTCATTGTTTAAGGGGAGAAGAATGTCTTCCTCTTTTTTTGAACAAGAAAGGGAAAATGACAAAGATTGTCTTTGGCTGAATTTTAGTCAGGATCCTGAACCTTCTCTTTGACCCATTTCTGTATTTCCTTGTAAAATCCAGTGTTAGCAAAGAACTCTGCTAAGTCAGTTTAGCAAGAACACTGTCCTCCCCTGTATCCGAGTAGCCTCCATTTCTGATCTATTTCATTATCCTTCACCATATCGTAGGTGACGCCTGATCAGCCTGTGTTCAGCAAGAATCTTGTTGGGTTGGTTTAGTTAGAATCACATTCACTTCTAATGTTTTTCTTAGTCACTTTCCATCCACTTGCCCCAGTGGTAGCACTATGTTCCTTGCCTATAAATTCCCACTTGTCCATGCTGGATTTAGAATTGAACCCAAAAATCTCCTACTCCAAAACTCCCTTGAGGGGTCTATATAACTATTGTGATCATCTTGAATAGAGTCTTTATTCTCATGCTTTAATAAAAAGAATAGTGCTTCAAGTAGCAAACCAATGACTATTTCTATATTTCTTTCTTTTTTAGTTATTGCTTTCTTATTTTTCTCACAGTTAATGTAATATGTTTGAGCAAAACAATAAAACTTAATTACTTAAAATTCTAAGCAGAACTATATGATGCTACATTTCCGGCGATAATCATTTGCTTTTCTCTTGCTCACTTACGTTTCCTATATTTTAAATGCTTGTGTTGCAGAAGACAATTTGTGGAAAATAAATGTATTCATTTGGTGACTTGCGTGTTTAATGTCCTATTACAAAACTTTCTAATGTATTTATATTTTTATCTTTCCTGTATCTCTTTTCTCTGTTCTTAAATCTCTCCATTACATGAGTGAAAGGCAGAAATAGATGCGTGAGAAAATACTGTAGCACGTCCTCTGTGAGCATGTTCATTCACATATCTAGTAAGCATATACTTAGGAACTTTTCATAAACCATATGAAATTACATTTTATATAAGTTAATGTGGTGAAATATTGAAAAGTATATGTGGTCCAATAAGAAAACACAAAAATCTTTCCATGAGTTTTCTAAAATAATAAAATCATTTTCTCTTTATTATAGTTCCTGAAACTGTTTTCAAAATATGCTGAATAGTTTCAAACTATAAAGCTGGTTAATATTCTATTTTTAGTTTGGTTAGCTCAGTCAGAATAGGTAAGATGCTACTGAACTAGTTAATTTTTTACAAAAATATCTGTAAATGTGGCTGTTAATTATGATGAGTAGATACAGGGGTTTGGGTTTGTCTTTTCTACCCAAGGTCATTTTCTCTTGTAACAATCTCTTTTCACCTTCTGTAGTCTCAAACTAGACATTTAATGCACATCTCCGCCTTCCTACGTACCCTTTACTGCTTGCCAGGAAATGAAAGTTAAGGGAAAAAAACTTAAGTCCTAAATTTGCACATAGGAGATTATTTTCAAAACCCATTTAAAAAATTTGAGCACAAGTATTTTGTTAGAATAAATTAAATTCTTAAGATACTTTATCATAATATCTCTTGTCTTTCATCTTTTTTTTTCCATGGGTACCGGGGGTCGACCTCAGGACCTCGCGCGCCAGCAGGCGCCCGTGCCGCTGAGCGATATCACCGGCCCCTTTTCCGTATGTGGGATCCGGGAGTCGAACTCGGGCCCTCGCGCTTGCCAGGCAGGTGCTTAAGCCGCTGAGCCATCTCACTGGCCCCCTTGTCTTTCATCTTGATAAGTATTTTCTACAAACCATCTATTTTGATTGCATTTATGCCAAGTTCTCTGTAATGCCACTCAAGTGCCCTGCTATGTATGCACACAGGATCCCATAACGCTCCTTTGTGTTATCTGTAACATTTGTAATTAAATACATACTTACTTGTGATACTGTTTGTGATGCCTCTACATAGTAATCTACTTAAAGAAAAATATATATTCATTTATTTTCTTGTTTATTAATGGTGAATTATTATTTGTTACCATAAATACAGAACCTACCACAGTGCTAAGCAAATAATAGGTGCTTATACTTTTGGACTATATCGAATGATAGAAATAAAACAATATAATTCAAAGTGGAAAAGTCACACGGTCCTCTTGATAGGCAAGAGATGGAGATAGTTTGGACCTGTGACTTAGAAAATGAACTTGATGTTAAACAAGCTGCTGTTCAAACCACATCCATGCCATTTATCAGTTTGATGACACAGAGCATGATTCCATTGGTGGTGATTTCTTTTTTGTAAAATGTGAACAATAATATTACCTATATCATCTCCTAGGATCAGTACAATAATGAAATGAGATCATGAGCTGTGCCAAGTTTTTTGAGCAAGTAAAATCCAGAGAAAATTCTGCACAAATTGTTAGTAATCATAACGGGAAAGTACTAAACCTAACTTATTATTAAAGAAATGCAAATTAAAACAAAATAAGTCATTTTCTACTTACCAAATTGGCAAAGATTGAATAGACTGATATCACCAACTGCTAGTAAGGATGTGGTGAAATGTTTACACACATACACCCTTGGTAGCAACATGAATTGGTGCAAAAATTAAAAGAAATGTGTGGAATCTTTTAATATTAAAAAACTTCTATTCAGTGACTCAGCAATCACAGTTCTAAACATTTATTCTATGAACAAATTCACACAGTGTGAGGTAGTATGTGTGCCAGTATATTGCAACATTTCATAATATGGAAGGAAAAACTAAATGCCAACATCTTCACTATTTTTCTAATTTTTAAGAAAAATCTTCAAAGGTTCACTGTAAATGGAACACATCTGCTCTTAGGTAAACTGAAGGGAGACATCTTGGGAATGGGAAATTTTTCTAAACTTCCTGTATATGCACCTTACTTATATTCAAACAGACTATGGGTTTTATTATTAGAGATAACTTATTCATCTTTTTTGAATTTTTTAGACAAAATTCATTCTTATTAAAAGTGTGAAAACAGGAAAACTGAAAATTTTCTGCTTCAAACTGGAAGACTTCTTTGCCAGTTATTTTTCTTTATTTTGCACATAAACTGCATAGTTAAAGCCTATACTTTAATAATCTTAGAAGGAGATGTACAAATCAATACACCTTCCTCTCTGCCAGGTAAAAGTTTAAGGAAAACACAGATGAATCATACATTTCTGTATAATCTGTGCTTTTGTCAAAAGATTGCCATGACTCATTTATGACTTTCCATAGTTTTAAAACTAGTGTTTTTAACCATAGAAAATCTACTTCATGGTCCTATTATGATGACTCTCAAGTCAATAATATACTCTTTAATTTATATATGACTGGTTTAGTAGAAATAAAACTATGTACAGTTTCATTCCTTACTCTCACTCCACAAAGCTATGTCCTGTACAAAGAGAAGGAGAAATTATAAAATCGAGTGTCCTTAAATGTATGGACTGGATCAGATACCACAGGTATCTTTTAATCTTCATAACTCCCTATAGAATCAGCCTACAGCTCAAAGGTCAAGTACTTGTAAGGAAGGCACAGGACTTGAATTTGAACCTAAGTCCATGTATCATTCCCAATATCACCTCGATTACCATACTACCACGTAGTCCTTAATTCAGTTCTATACATATGTATATTATTTTTTAGCTGATCCTACAGTTTTCAACACCAAGTCTGCAACACAATATCGTATGAAGCAATGACATTGTTAATCAATTATTAAACAGTAAATTCTGATACTGAGAAGGAACATTATACATGAGTTATTCTAAACTACCGTTTTGACCAATAGCTTTGTCCTCCTTCCATGTAAGATTTACTGAAGCAGAAATAAAAATCAGTCCTCTCCAACCTCTGTAATAAAAATACCTGAGTAAATGGATGTTATCTATTCTGTGGAGTTTCTTCTCTAGGAGGATACCTTTAAATGAATTGACTTCTGCTGGACTGTGAAGAGAAATTAACTTGATCTAACAATTCAAGCTATGTTAGTAGTTTGATTCCTTGAGAAATTTGACTTATCTTTCTTTTCAGGTAAGCTATATTTTTGTGATTCCCATTTCATCTCTCTCTGTATAGAAAGCATAGCAATAATTAGGAAAAAGTAGATTTGCTGAGAGAGGCAACCCAGCTTTTTTCACACCATATATCTTTTTAGCTCTTTAAAAGAAAAAAAGACACTCGTGGACATTGAAAATAACTGAGGATAAAATCCCATCTCATATTTAGTCTATTGCATTTCTTGTATCACAACACTTATTTAAATGTCATGCTATTTTTATCTTAAAATTAGTTAACCCAGAAGTTCTGAATTAAAAAAAAATACCCTAACATAAATAATAGCAAAAAGACCTCCATGGGGGAAGAAAGCTAAAACGTTTTCTTTTCTTCTCTCTCTCTCCCTCTTTTTTTTTTTTTTTTTTTTTTTGCCAGGAGATGTTGTTTTGTCATTTTGGTTTACAAATTTTCTTTTTGTCTTTTATTATCATAGGTGACAGTGTGTGAGAGAGAGGAAATTGGGTATGGTTATCATATAGTTCAGATTTTTTTTTTTGATGTGGGTACCGGGAGTCGACCTCAGGACCTCACGCTTGCCAGGCAGGCGCTTAGGCCGCTGAGCCATCTCACCGGCCCAAGTTCAGATATTTAATAGACATTTAAAGTAGATACTTACTAACTTTAATCCCTCAAACTCTATGGATCCTACAGATATTAGAAAGATAAAAGTAAAAAGCTTAATATAAAAAAATTGAAATTTGTTGCAATTCTATAATTTGAGCACACTGGGTTTTTTAAATGCATGCTGTGGGTATATATACTAAGAGATTTATTTAAACCTAGCTTGTATTCTGCTATATTCATACTGAAAATTTCACTTAGCAGCCTTGAATGCTTCATTTTTTTTTTTTTTTTGTGGGTACCGGGGTTCGACCTCAGGACCTCACACACCATTAGGCGCCCATGCCGCTGAGCGATATCACCAGCCCTTTTTTCGTATGCGGGTTCCAGGAGTTGAACTTGGGCCCTCGCGCTTGCCAGGCAGGCGCTTACACTGCTGAGCCATCTCACTGGGCCCGAATGCTTCATTTTGAGTGCCATTTAGGATCCAAATTTATTAAATTTGATTATAATAATGGAAAAAATGAATGAATTTTTAAAGATATTTTTATTTTCTAATTTTTACTTTTATTAGTACATGTTTGCAGTATATAATGTTACATTCATTGTAAATAATTGGTAAATGTAAATAATGTATTTGAATTCTTTTATTACCCTTCTCTCTACCCCTTTTATTTTTCAAGTTTCAGATTAATTTATTTATCTTTAAAAGACCTCATAAATTTAATTATCATATACGCAGATTAAAAACCAAACTACTAGGCCAAAAATCACATAAAACATGTAAGACAATTGTACTACATCAAGGTACACTTTTAGATACCTTGTCAGCTCTGGATTACAATAAATTTTGCTCTCTCTCTTTTTTGCTATTATCTGTCTTTCATTTCATACTTTATATATATAGTGGCATTTGGTTCACGAACTTAATTCTTTCCAAGATTCTGGAATTTGGTTTTGACTGGCATCATGGAATGAATTTTGCAATGAGAATCTTGGAATGAATTAAATCTGTGAACCAAGGTACCACTATATATATTAAGTCTTTCATATAAGAGAAACTGTGATATTTAAGCTTGTGTGTCTGAGTTACTTCACTTTAACGTTATGTTCTACAGGTGAGATCTTTTACATTATTAGATTAATTATTATACTTAGATATCTTTCATTTGCTGGTCATATCAGGTCACATCTTTCCTAGTAAATGTTTATAGATGTAAATTTTAGCAAATAAAAAATTATGCAGGGACAAGGGGTATTATACTGCTATCTTGAACTCTCCTCACGAGTATTTTGTTGAATTACTAAGTTCATAAATATAACAATTTAACTCTCTAATACAACTCAAAGAGAGCATCTAATAAATCTCAGGGTAACAAAAAATAGCCATTCTCAAGTAGAAATTACTACACTTAGAAAAATATCATGTATTCATACATAACCGGTGTATTAAGAAATCCATCTAGGGGGCCGGTGAGATAGCTCAGGGCACGGGCGCCTGCTGGCACACGAGGTCCTGAGTTCGACCCCCAGTACCCACAAAAAAAAAAAAAAAAAAAAAAAAGAAAAAGAAATCCATCTAGGCAAAGAAGAAAAAGTCCCATAAAATCATGATGACATTAAATCAAATATGAGATTCCTGGGCCGGTGAGATGGCTCAGCAGCATAAGAGCCTGCCTGGCAAGCACAAGGGCCCGAGTTCGACTCCCGGAACCCACATACGAAAAAAGGGCCGATGATATCGCTCAGCGGCACGGGCGCCTGTTGGCGCGCGAGGTCCTGAGGTCGACCCCCGGTACCCACAAAAAAAAAAAAAAAAAAAGAAGTTCCTGATGTTCAAATTTGTAATTTTTTTAAACAAACCAAATGACTTTTTTTTCAATACTGAGTATTCAACCCAGGGCCTTTGCACAAATCCACATGTCCAGCCCTTGTTTTATTTTTTATTTTGAGACAGATTTTTGCTAAGTGGATAAGTTACTGAGGCTGGGCTTAAAATTTTGAAACCTCCAGGCTCAGCTTCCCAGAGTGCTAGGGTTACAGACTTGCACCACCTCATCTAGCTGAGCAAATGATTCTTATTTGATTAAAAAAGAAAAAAAAAAAAAAGACAAGCTCATGTTTACTAGTTCCTTCACTGTTTTCCCACCTCAGCCTCCTACTTCTTAAATTGAAGTATTCCATGAGGATCTGTCTTTGCTTCTTATCTTCGCATATGCCCTCCTGAAAATCTCCATCATCCGTGTTGCTGGATTCAGCTAGCATCTCTGAACATAGACTCCCATTAGAAATCTTTGTTTTCTTTGGGTCTCACATTTCTAAATGTCTGCTGGATATGTATCAAGCTGAATTCATGCTCTGTGCTCTAAATTCTGCCACTCGTTTTACTTTGAAATGCCAATCATAGTAGTAAAAACCAGCTACTATATATTATACCATAAGCACTTTACATGAGTTACCCTTTCAATTCTTGCAACAAATAGCAAATAACCCATTGTAGTGCTTATTATACAGAAATGGAAATGGAAATTTAATGGTTGAGTAGTTGCTCCAAAGCAAGACAGGTAACAAGTATGGGAGCTTGGATTTCAACATGAGTGGGTTCTGGGTCCAAAATCTGTGTTCCAAACACAGTGTTCCACTAGACTGCTTTAAATCACCTTTCTCCCTTGGACTTGAAACCTCATACCTGTCTTTGATGTTATCGTATCCTTTAACCAGCACAATTATTTATCTTGCTACTCTAAAGATAAACAAAAGATACAAAATTTTGGACCCCATGAGGATACTACTATGGTATATATATATTACAATGTCCTTTATTTATACAAATGTCCATAGCACCTTGTAGAGTCCTAAGAACTAGGTTGAGTATCAAACATGTTTGTTGAGTAAGTGAAAGTCATTTGAATTCTGTACTCAGATTTATATCCTTCATACATTCACTACACTTTGCAGAGTTCAGACATTTCAACACCTTGACCTTGTTTGTTTCAAGAATCATAACTGTTTTACTTGTTCCATCCCTTTTCTTGGCTTTAATTGGGTCCAGCGTGTTTCTCTTTGGGCAAATTTTCAATAGGTGAAGTTCTGAAGTCTTGCTCAAAACTTCAGTGATACTTCATTGCCTGTGGAATAAAAAACTTTATCCTAGCATTTATGACCTCTGTGAATAATATGAGGTCATTGCTGTCATGTCCAAGCCAGCTAGGGAAAATCACTGTGGCTCCCACAGTCACAACACATTCCCGTCTTCACCTGATTCTGATACTTATGAATCAGAGCATTATGTTCTCAGCATGACAAAACTTTCCTAGACCTTCTAGGCCCAGTTCTTCACAGGAATTGCTGGTTTATCAAGTCTGGGAGGAATTAATATGAACTGTGCCTTGTGTGCCTCTCCTGAATATTTATCACTCATTCTTAGCATTTTATATGTATATTTTCAAAATGGAAATTTGGGATATACCCAGATAAAACTAGTCAGTGGCAGCTGTTGCCTTTTGTATAGGGCCTAAATGGCATTCAGGAGAGTCTCGAGGATTGGGGGGAAAGTTGGACAAACGTCTGTTCCCTGGAGGCCAATATGGTGCTCAGACCTCACAGTCACTGTGAATTTGCACTGATAAGAGGAGAACAAAGTGTGGCAGTGTGGCAGCATAAAAGACTGATGATGGCTAGGTAGATGGATAGATAGACAGATACAGACAGACAGACAGACAGACAGACCTATTTACCCAATCTTCCTCAGTAGACTAAGCCAGTTAAAATCCTGATCTATTTCTGTTTCCATTTCATCATTGTATATTTCACAGTTTTGATCAGATTAGGTACACAGTAAACATAGACTGACTAAACAAATGAATGAATGAGTGGATGGATGGATGGATGGATAGATGTACACAAATGGATGAATAAGTTACAATAGAATGGAGCATATGAGTGCATAAATGTTTAGCAAAATTTCAACTCTCCAAAAAAGAAAATGGTAAAAAGAAAAGTGTAATTTTTATTATTCATTTTATTATTCATTCATTCTGCAGAGTATTTTGTTACAATGTCTATCTTCATTTGTAAATATATCTTACCTAACAGAACATTTCTGCACATTTGAAAGACAAAAGAATAATGAACTATGCAGTAGGTAAGCTGCCACTTAACAGCTTTATCAAAGGAATATATTTAACTCCCAATGTTAAAAATGTAAACAAACCTTTAACTTCCAAGATCAATTACACCTAGAGAATGAGCCTGGCTGGGAACAGCATTCTTTCTTGTCAAGGACTTCTTATCATCAAGGAAGAATAAACACTCTAATTATTTTTTTTTTTTTACTTTTTTGTTTGTTTCCTAATTGGATCATTCATTACTCCCTAGAATTCAAATCAACATCAGATTTATAGGTGGAGAGTACTGAAATATTGATTTGGTTATAGAAATGTCAAACTTGGCAGGTAAGCTGTCTTACTGCTGGAGAATGCATTTGCTTTAGCAAACTTGGTTAAGAAGGCTGCTAGAATAATGAACAATCAATTTTGTGTGTGTGCCAGGCACAGAAAAAATTTTTAAAATGTCTGTAGTCATTTTAGCATAGTCCTATTTCAAGTTCCTGGAATTAAGATAGCAAATCCAAACTGCAATATATAAATCCTAATTACTAAAAGGTCTGACATTCATCTTCTACTTCTACAGGTCACGTTACACTGAAAGTGAGATGCACAGATGCTGAATTAGACAGGATGTCATTATGAAAGCAGTTCGTGGTCTTGATGTAGTTAGATATGGGTTCTACATGGTTCTGCAATTCCCAGCCCTGTGAACTTAACATGCCGTCTTTTCATAGATCTTACTTTAATCACCTTTAATTAGAGAATAACAGATCTAGTTTGCTTATCTCACAGTGTCGTAGTGAGAATGACTGCTTTTTGAAACTACCATTCTCTATTTTTAAAACAGATTTTCCCTTGAGAAATCATTGTGTAAATCTCACACATATGTAGTTCTTTATTGAAAAAAAATCATTTACTATATTTCCAATGAGCTAATCAAGAAAAATGAAAGTGTAGAAGAAAAAGGAGGGAAGAGGGTGGTAAGATAATTATAATTGTATAAATGGAAAAAAATGCTGAATACCTATATGATGCTTAACTTAGAAAATTATTTTGGCATATAGGAAATTATTTTCTAAAGTATCACTCAAAATAAATCTTACCATTTGCAAACTTCTCTCTAAAGATATATACTAGGTACACTTACATTGCCAACCAAGTCTCCCTCATCTTTGATGAATGAGAATCAGCTACTAGAAAAATTTAAAAAAAAAAGGTTCTACCCACCCTTTTCCTATCATAATTATGAGGTACAAAGATGTATTGTCTTGTCCTTATCCATTGATACATCAAATAAAGAGAAGTAAGTTTTCTGGAGGATTAACTATCTTTCCCAACCCTCGCACAAACCTTGTGCTTCTCCATCACGTAGGCAGGGGCTAGAGTTAATCCATGACACATTGGCTTTGATGAGACTAAGTTCATCATTACTGATAGAATTGAGAATGTAATCAATTTTAAAGTAGCATATTACGAATGTTCCAAATTCAAAGGAGAAATTCATAGCAAATCAATTGAGGTTGTCATATTTATTTTTACTTTCCTCCTATCCAATGAAGAAGGTTTATAAGAAATGTTTTATATCAGGATGGCATATCAACATTTTTTTTTTTTTGAATGCTGGGAGCTAATTTCCTTAGCAAGCTCTCTGACCTATACCTTGATCTGATGATTCAAAAAAGAAACTTTTAATCTCATCCTACCAGTCAGCTATTTTAATGTTTTAGCTGTGAGTAAAAAGAATATCCTTTCAGAAAAAGAGTATCTTTAGACTTCAGTGGCCGAGACTCTGAGCACTGGAAAAATTAGCCCTGGGCCTCTGTTTCAGCCCACGGTTTTCAAATGAAGAATGATGCCTTTGCAGTTAATGAAACGACTTATGGTACTCTTCAGGAGGACTCAAGACATCAGCTCTTCAGGTCCCTGGCAGTGCAGTGTGAGTACCATGTTCTGTCCTTCTAAACTCCAGCCAGTGCTTTCCATACTGGGATCAAAAGCACAGAAATTTTCATCTTCAATCTGCTCTCTACTATCCAGTTCAAAGGAATATTTTTTATAAAAACTGAAATGGTAAAAGAATTCCATTTTTCAATTGTATTCTGGAATTTTTCCAAAATTTTGAATTTTATACGTTAAGAGGAATCATAAATCAACAGATTGTACAATATTAAAAGTACATGTGGTATACTTTGAGGCCATGTGGTTAGTAAAGTCTTTATGCATATAATTCGTGGTAATATTATGGAACTAGCACTCATATAAAGAAAACGAGTGTATGAGACCATGACCGCAATTAAATTGTCTGAGAAACAAGGGATATCAATGTGTGATTTCCTGATTTTTTACTCATAGTATTTACGAAGATTTTAAGATATATAATTCCAAATGTGTAGGCTTAGTTTATACAATTACTTACACACAGAAAAAGTATAAAGGGTAAGTTAGAAATGAGAAAATCAATTTGACTTCTTCATAAATTTATCTTGCTTAGCTTGGTTTATATTCCCAGTAAGAGAAAAAAATGGAAAAAAGAAGAAAAGAAAAGTACAAAATTTTCACTGTTCTTTTCAAGTTAAAAATCTCCATTTTGGCTAAATCTTGTTTTAAAGAACAAAAGCCCAGCAAGAAAACTAACCATCAGAATATCCCACTAGTGTATTATTTGTAATTATCTACATAAGAAGGAAACTTGAAGTGTGTTTCAGTTTAGTTGCTAAAATTCCAAATGCTACCCAGTAATCCCAACTTTTGTGCTGTAGCAATTCATTGTGGAACTATTTGAAATGGTAAAGCATTTTCAATAAAAGGAATAAAAGGGATATAATTATATATAAACTTTCATGGATCATTCTGATCCTGCAAGAGCCCATTTTTTATGAAGAAACTGAAACTTAATTTTTTCACTTGTGGAGGAAATTAAAAATTGCATAGTGAATGGTTAAAGCACTTGGATAAGATTTTACTTTACATTGAAAATCATTACAAGAATGCTGTGAACACAACATATCTTGCATTAATTATGCAAACCTAGACATTTGGCCTTTTTAGGCCTCATTTTTTTAGATTGTAGAATGAAGGTTGGAGTAAAGAACCTCTGAGAAAATACTGAGCTCTGTTATTCTTAAAACTTTTTACTATAAATTAATTGTATGCTCTATGCCATCACACTCATCAATTAAATATCACTGAATTATGTTAGACTATTTGCTTGCTCACCTACAATTTAATTTTCTCTATATTAGTTCCTCAGCAATTAACACAGCATTTTGTAGAAATTATTTGACAAAAGGATGGATAAAATAAATAATGATCTAGTAATAAGCATTGTAATTAACTTAATTTTCATTGTTATAGGAATCTTCTTTATTATACAAAAAGTCCCTTTATTATCATATCTTCATAATATCTCAGTTTGAATTTGTGCTCAGAGGTAAATTTCCACTGCCCTGAGGTATAAATTTAAAAACAAACAAAAAAAAATACCAGTAGGTTTTTATATATAGTTTTAAATGTAGTTGTAGCTTATATTTTTAATTTGTAATTTGTAAAAACACTAAACACAAAAGCTGTTTTCTCCTGGAATTATTTGCTTAAGTAATGAAAAATTTCCTTAAATACATTAGGCCTCCCAAATAAATACCTTTTCTTAGTTTCTGTTAGCCTAGTACATTGATATAAAACCACTTAACAATATGTAATGTATTACAGAAATAGTGGAAGTTGTGGGCTCAGCGATTATTTCCTAGATCAAATTAATTTAAATCAAACAACATGTAGTAAAAAAAATAGTTCTATTTTCTGCCATACCTCCATTTTTTTCTCTTCTCTGTTGTTGAGTGAGTTTCAATTCTATCTGTTTCCTGAATTCACTCAATTCTTACTATTAAATAAGTGAAGAGCATCAAGTTTTACCATGTTGATTTATAAATATTTATTACTACATTTAACACATTTATAGTTCAGAAATTTCCTAGAAATTACTTTTGTCCAACATATGTTCAAGTCTTTAAAATAGTCTGAACAATTCTGAGAGCTACAACCTCAATTTCTGAGATCATCTATTTAAACCATCAGTCAGATAAATCACTATAATTGCATAAATAGCTAAAATTTTTAAAAGCTGCTAATTTTTCTAAGAAAATATCAACACTGTTTGATTTCCATCACAGTACCCAGGAAAGGAAAATTGAGGCTTCAAGAGAAGTGAAACTATTTTTTAAATGACTAGGGAACTTTAGCAGTATTTGATTGTTACCTAGAATGAATTGCTTAATCTTTCTGCTAACATTAATAAATAAACATTTTAGGATCTTAATCAAAAACATTTTTGTAAAAATGATGTTTCTCTACGCTCCTTAGGGATAATTCTTTTTTAGTCAATGAATTATACAGAAAAAAAAAATCCTTTGTGTCCGTAAGCTCACCTATGCTCTATAAATTTCATTTGATCCTTCTCAGATAATTGCCCTTCTCACAACATGATTTTTCTTCATTAAAACCCACACCAAAGAGATTCGTTTAGGAAAGATAAAAGGAGATTCCCAAGCGTCACTAGAATGACATAGTGGAAAGTGTCAACTGCTGTCCCCTACTATTTCCAGAGTATGGAGTCCACCATTTCCTGGTTTGATTCTGCCCACAGATCTCCCATAGAATTCAGAGGAACTACTGAACTGTGGGAGTGTATCAAAAGAAGACTGCGTCCCAAGAGAGTAGTTTAGTTTAGTCGTGTTGACTTTTACATCTTCCTCTTCAAAATGCTTGGTGTCTTTGCCAAAATTAATTCACTCCATTTTTGTTATGAGAACAAATTTCAAAAACAGATTCTTCTTTAGTCAGTCACAGAAAAGAATGGAAAAAAGGCTGTGGTAAAGAGCTCAAAACAAATACATGTTAAGGCAGCCTTAGGGCTGTGAGTAGCAACAGCTTCAATTGCATGTACACACAGAGCCCAAATCAATAAATTTAAGTATTTTAAATATTCTTTCTTCAGCAAATCAGTCATTGAAGAGTTACCAATTAATACATAACTGAAGATGAGAAAGAGACCATTAAATTCTTCAGAGTTTAAAACTAAATTCTTCCTAGTTTAAAACGTCTCAGGCTAAACAAAACTTAAATATTTAGCTCTAAGAATTCCATATTTAAGGTATACAAGAATAAGCTGGGAGTGGGGGTGATTTACTCTCAGAATGACCACGCAATTCCCACCAACTTCTCACAAAGGGTTATTTTACATGAGGGAATTAGCTCATGGGGGAATTTCCTATCTGCATGACACTTACATCTATTAAACAATAAAACCCAAAGATGGGTGGGTATATCTTCTCAGTTTTAAAAGAGTGTTTCTTAGGATTCTAACAAAATATTTAAATCTGCAAATTTCTATTTTTTAAAAGATTACTTAAATACTGTAAACTTTAAATGGTCAAATGTATCATGTAAGAAGTATATTTTACAAATGATAGTTGAACTCCTGGTGATTAAAACAAGAAAGACACACAGGATGGGTGTAAATATTTACAAGACTGAATGTTATTAAAAAGGCAAATAACTATTCCTTTAGCCTTTATAACCAGCTAGTGAATTAAAATTTCTGTAGTAAGAAACAGTGCACTTAAGGTTTCAAAATAACTTTCATTTTTTCTCCATATTCTTGGTCACTTATAAGCTTCTGAAAATCTTGCTTATGTTTCAAATCTACATAAAGTTAAGCTCTTGGCAAACATTTGGAGATAACTAAATTCAGCTATTTTGAATTACACAAAGGAGAGGGTTGTACAGGCAGGTTTTTGCAATTTTTGCCTCATTTATTTCACAGTAATAGATGAATAAAAATGACTGAAACTTTAATACTTATTTACTTAAATAACTACTTATTTACCTAAAGTAATATTTACTTGGTATTTTTACATTAAAAAAACTAGATCTGAGGGGAAAAAAGAGTCTAAAACATTAATGTTTGGCAAAAATGGGGCATAGGAGTGTAAATAGACAAAAAGTTCGTGTTCAGATCCATACCTCTGTATAACATGAAGACAAAGGGGTGACTTTTTTAGCACAATGTCAAATTTCCAAATCTGTTATATCTACTATTGGTAGTTCGTGTATATTTTTATGAAGAAGGAAATGAGATTCCTCTATTTACTTGACACCAGGAGTCAACTACCCAGTGACTAACTTCTAGGGTAAAAATCACCACTCTAGGGCAAACCTCACAGAAGTCCTGCCACAATGAGAAGGTATGAATAGACAATGACAATTTCAAAGGTCAACCACCATGTATTAGAATATTCACAGTGTTGAAAATAGTCTCTTGTGGTTACTAATTTATTCAATCATATTGAAATTCTACATGAAAAGATAATTGAGGCCAAGAAAGGAAAAGTGGGCCTTAGTGAAGGCACCTAGGCTGAGGACTATTGAGTTTATCGCAGAGCCTAAATATGTCAGACTGCTAAAATATGTCAGATATTGACAATGAAAAGCCTTAACATTAGTGAAATTGTGAATTTTATCTACAAAATGTCTAATTGAAATATGTATATTACTGAGTTTGAAATGTATCACAGCATGTGTGTTAATGAGTTTTGGGGCAATTGTCTGGTATGTGCTCATCAATGACACTTAAAATAAGTAGTCAAAACATGACGTCTGTTATTTCTTCATTTGCCTGTTATTTAGGATTTTGTAAAATATCCTCTTCCAAGGTCAATAAAAAATTCTACATACATGATAAAAATTACTTCATTAAATATGTAGACAAATTCTCTATGCATTACCAATTTCCCAAATATAAAAATATAATGTAAAATTCTTATCACCAGACTTCTGATGAGTTGTGATCATGTGGTTCAGAGCATGCAGTTCCCCAAACTCATGTGAATTCTCCCAATTCTAAAGTTGTATTTTTAGTAGGCAACACAGCATTCACTAGAAAATCATGCAATACAAGACTTCCATGCTTTGAAGAGATTATAGAGCCCACCTAACATTGCTATATTTAGAAGTGGACAAACTAACTCTGAAAATATCTGGTAGCTTCAAATGTTCCCCTATCTGAAGATGACAAAAAGGTGAAAATATGTAGCAAATGGTTGGAAGAAAAATGTAAGCACACTAATTTCCTTTAGTCATGAATTTTTTTCCTCATTTTTCAGGATTATTAAAATATTTCTTGTATCACTTCAGAATCCTTGAAGAATAAAACATGTCATGTTGCTTGACAATAATTTAATGAGCTACCAGATGTTCACATGGGATGACTGATACTTTTAAATAAATGTTCAAATTCACAATAGATGTCTTTTTAAAAAATGATTAATTTCCTTTTAATCTGGGAGGTAGAATTGAAAATGGGAGCCAATTGCCAGAATATATTTTCTCATAAAAAAGGTTGTGTTATGAAGGGCAGCAAAATGAACTTATAATTGTTAAAAGATATTAGATAATAGAAACTCTGAGTGATATCTAAAGACAACTTTCTTCCTAAATATTGAGATAGGTAGTTAAGAAAACTTCTTAAATTTCCCAAAATCAAATCATATTTCAGGTAATATGAACAAAAATACTGCTTAACCAAGTTGTGAAACAGGAAAGGGAAGGACATAATAGAGCATGAATAAAGGTTTTAGAATTTTGGCTGAAACTCTTTCTGATCTGCCAATATTGAAATACATCAGAAAAAAAAAATCCATCGTGGGTACTAATTTCTTTATCTGTTTCTTCCCTTTTTCAAACTAAATCATACTTAGGGAAAATATTTGCTTGTTTGATCTTTTTGGTTATTTACAAACTAAGAAAACAATAATAGAATGCACTATTAAAATAAATGACCTAGATTCTTTTAATATATCACTTAATTAAACTTAAGCTTACTTGAGATATTTAGGTTATCTGATGATATTTTCATACCTATTATCAAATTCTACAGTATTGAAATTCTTAAATCTACTGTAAACTAATGAGAAAACTTCACTTATGGACCAGGATTTCTCACTTAATTGACACTCAGAGCATTTCGATCCTATTTCTCCTCTAGTTTTTTTCATGTATACTTTGCATCATAGCTAAATGAGGACTTACCATCTCCCTCTTTCTACAATCTGTATGCTACCTGTGAACTAAAATTGCCTTATTAACATGTAAGCTCTTAACTTAATTACACTGAGTATGCTTTTTAAAAGCAATTTTTGTTTTAATGGAATAAACAGATTTATTCAGACACACTAAACTGTTAAAACTTTCAAAGATTAATAGAACTGTTGGAGTTTAAAAGAGTGTCTCTGTGTTTGATTCTTGTGTACAATAATTCCAACAGTAGGATGCTAAAACTTCTTACAGATTTTGTTTTAGGAAAATGTAATCACCAAATTCTGATTGTCTTTTTAGCTAAAAATGTTCAGACTAATTATTAAGAATGTAACTATGTATGTATCTAAAATAAATAGAAGATTTTCACTTTCACTCTGAGATTTAAATCCAGGATGCTTTTTATGCATCATTATAATCCTTAGAGGCATTCTGGTAGCTTTCAAAAGGAATGTATTAATCTTCTACATGTTGCCTGATGCTACCTTGTAAAAATGTGAAGACTCAGATGCACTGACTCAAAGGGAAACATCTAACCTGAATAATACAAAGAGTAAATGCCCTCTAATATCAAAACAACACTGATTTCAGAGCTGAAAATAAAAGCTACTGAGAGCCAACATCTGTGTAACATTTAAAGCAAAATATACAAAGCTAAGAACCAGGTAGATGCACTTGGTCGTACTGCTACATGGCAGGAAGTGGAAACATGGCTGAGATTGTTATACAGCAATGCTGTGTGTGTGTTTCACCTGTCACTTTGAAGGCTGAGTGGTAAAATGACACACATGACTTTTTTTAAATCTCACAGGGTAAAGAAGAGAGTAAAAAAAAAAGATCAAACAGAAAGTACGTGTTCATTTGTACATTACTGTATGACAAAGGATAAAAAGAATAAATTTTCTGATTTTGACAAAACAATGCATTTTAAGCTCAAAGTGGCCTGTGGCTTGTACATTCACAAGCAATGCCAACACACACGCAGTAATTCCTAAAATAGGAATTCTTATTTGAAAAGAACGACATTTTTTTTCAAAATTCTGGTTATTCACGATCTATGTTCCTAATATTTCTTTCCAAAATTCAAATATTGCATCAGAGAAAAACATCCTTCAAAATAAATTATGCAACAAGAATGCTTGAAAAGAGAGGTTTTATTGCTGCTTGCATGACAGAAAATAATTTGCTGGTATTACTTGAAGAAGTAGAATAATAGAGATGGAAGAACTCTCCAAGAAGAGAGTAGTCCTAGACTGACCATTTTTTCTTATCAACGAGCTCTTAAGATTCTCTTTCTCTCAGCCACTCGTTTAATGGCATAGTCGGTATATGGTGAACAGTATGAAGGAACACAGGCCGCATCAAGCAGTCTCGCAGCATGAACTGCTTTCAGGAGAGGAAAGCTATTGCTAGTTCCACAAAGTGGGTGGAGTTATCAAAAAATTCACTAACAATACCCTCAAGTTTTATCAAGGTGGAGTTTTCTTAAAATCCAATAGATGACATCTCTTTGTTTTCTTTATATCTTTCCTCACCCCAAAGTGAGTTTCTGTTTTGTAATATTACATAAGTTTCTAGAGAGCTGAGATTGTGGTAACTCTGATAATTTTCTGTTCTTTTGAATCATTATTCCGTACTAAGTTGCTCTGAATGTAATTTCTAAGTATTTTAGTCTGTTTCTCAATTCTGGAAATTGGGCTTTAGAAATCACATCTATAGACACTTACTTTTTAAAACCTTTTTTCTGTAAAGTATTAGTGATAACTGTAAATACATTGAAGCTAATCAGAGATCCCTTCTTTGCCCCAGATGTTAAAGAAAAATGGCTGTATGTTTCCCAGTTCTTATTGATGTCTAGGATTGGGTAACTGGATCGGATTGGGCAACTGGATTGGATTGGGCTGGTGTCTCTTTCCTTCAACACCTTCCTGATAGGTTCTTCTTAATGCTAAAAGAGGATTAATTTTCACTAGAGAAAGCACCTCAGGTCAAACATTCATCAAACCTGTCCTTTTCTTTGTCCTAGATTTGTATTTATTAGGAATAATGTAACATTTTAACAATTTAGGGATGTTACTGTAAAGAACATAGGATATTTTCTTTGCATAAGAACTTATAAAAGATTATGACTTGGAACTTAATATTTGTCACTCCTTTGGAGAAGAGTAAATAACTATGAGATTTAATTGTCAGAACCTAGGAAATCTTACAGGACCTGATGTTTTAATGGGTTTGATGTTAATGAGCTTAATAGATTTAATAGGTTTGATGTGGTTATTGAACACGATTGTCAAGAACTTCTGAGACCACCTCCTCCACCTTCTAAAAGGATATTGCTAGACACAATATGCATTTAAAAAAAAAAGAGAGATTAACTTGATGGAAATGTGTTCAGGCAATGGATCACTCTTTTTATGAAACTTTAACTGAGTGTAGCATAATCCCATATATAGCAAAATTTGTACATAGCAATGAATCTAAAAGTCTCGCCATGATACTTTCAAGGCTAATTGAATGTGGAACTTGCAGGTGGCCTCAGACCATGCGGGGCTTCAGTATTTCATAGACAGAAGTTATTGGAGTATACAGACTTATTTAGCCATATGCATGGGAATATTCAGTGTCACAAACCTGATACAAATGGAGAAAATGAGAGGAAGGAAAGGGCTGATCTAGACAGGAAGAGGGTTTGAGTGAGCAAAAGTTAAAAGATTTACGTGGAGTGAATACTGTATGTCTGTGTGTGACTCTTCACAGTGATCTCTTATATAGAATAAGAAGTAGTTTACATTAAGAGCTTGCACCTGCATAGTTTTTATTATAAGTGTCAGACACTGTTGTACCTGATTTTACAAGTATTAGTTTTGGTAATCCCCACAACAGGAAGGGAATACTAATGCTAGTCCAATTTCCCAAAGACAGAAACTGAAACAGAGTTTAAGTAATTTCATTTTAAGTAACTGTAAGACAGACTGAGCCCATAGATTTCCAGGCTTATACACACCAGAAAGAAGCAGAAGTGAGATTCAAATTCAGAAAGTTCTAGTCCCCAGCTTGTTCTGAGCCACTGCAGTTTGCCATCTCTCAAACGGACACGATTGGCAGCTACCTGCAAACCCATTAAATTTTTCATTCTATATCAATCTTATTCTAATTATTCCTTTTCAGTGAAACACAGAAAAGGTGAAGTTTTTCCTAAATTGTCACATCTCTGAACTGCCTTTTATAAAACGAGTCAGTAGTCACACTCATCCTTATTGCTAGTTGCTTTTAATGTAAAAAGACGTTTTAAAAAACTCTTTTACAGTAAGAGTAACCTGTGCTCACTGAAGATATTTTTGAAAGTGAGAAGATATAGAGAGGGAATGAGAAATAATACTATACTTCTTTCCCTTATACAACTATTGGGATTTGGTGGGTATTTTCCTTTAATTCTTTCCTGCATCACTAATTAATTTATGGTTATAATCTACACATAATATTTTCTGTTTTCTCATTTAGCATAAAGTCATTTACAGAAGTTCTCAAGCCTTCAAAATCTCTTCCATTGTTTGACTATATATTAAATTTGTCTCATTGATTGATTGATTGACTGATTCATTCATTAACAACTTAGTGCTTTCTATTTGTTATTGTTCCACAGGAGAAGCAGAAGAGATCAATACGTAGCTCCTGTCCTCATGTACTTCAACATCCCAGTGAGCTCTACTGACATAAAAATTTCACTAAATGCAATCTATAAAATAATATTTCTCTTAATTCTAATTAATATTTGCAGAGTTTGGGTAAGAAGACTAAGGAGTTTAAACATTTTTTTCAAAAGTAGGGGATGCTTTTTAATTTTAAATAAACTATAGCATTGATAACAAATTTAAGGAATATTCTAAAGTTTCTGCTGATAGTCCAAGTCTTTGAGAATGGAAGTGTTTATGTGGAAAACTAGTTGAGATTTTAAGAAAACTCATTTTAAGCTACATGTGTACATAATTTAATCATAATTTACACTTTTAATGTTCAATGTTACTAAAATATTTTCTTTCTTAAGATACAACAATTAAGCTTTGCCTAAACTCTAAGTAATTTGGCTAAACATATTGAAATTTTTGTTAAAATGAACTGGGTTGAATTGAATGGAATAATATAATTAAAGCCAAATTCTAAGAAAGAATATTTTAAATGCCAAAATGGAAAAAGTAATCTTAGACTTTAGTTCATTTAACGAAGAGCCATGTCGGTTTCTGATTCTTTCAGAAATTCAGTAAATGTAAATAATTTATTAAATTGATCAATTATATATACCTCCAGCCAACAAAGAAAAATATTTATTACTTTAGATCTGTAATAGTTTGTTTCTAAAAGAAGAAAGGTGCAAGTGGTTTATTTTTCAGAAATCTTGAATAAACTAACCAAATGCGAAAGTTTATGCAATAAATGGTCATGCCAATGGTAAATATTATTGCAGTATTAGTAAAATGACAATTACTGAGTTACATTAACATCTCTTTGCTCAAATAAACTGTGTTGGTTACATGTAATGAGCAAAAATTTATAAAGCAAATCTCTTGAAGTGTTGACTTCCATTATTTTTTATTTTAACCAGTATTGTTGTTGTTACCCTCATATGTATGTAGACAGATTGAATAGAATTCTCAATGTGTTTAGAAATATCTTATTATATTAAAAGCTCTCTAGTCTTTTATGTTCTTTATCAGTAGTCTAGCACCTACAAATGCGTTCATTACACAATCCATATATACATATGTATTTCTGTAAGGATGCATATTTGCAGTCAGTGCAAACATATTTTAATATTTTATTGATGTTTATTTCTATATAATATATCCTCAGATAAATAAATTAGAAAATAGAGTCTGCTTTTACAAATAAATAAATAGATATGTGGTTCCAGTCAACTTTTACATGACTTACTGTTTTACAGCTTTGCTTTATTTGCTCAAAGAATCCATTAAGGATCTTCATTGTGTACCAATTCACCATCATCTTGCATCAACACACAATTATGTCCTTACTCCATTTACTTTGCTTCAGCCTTTGTACTTTGTCTGTTCAGGTGGGAGCAAGTTGTCTGCATACTCTAGGCCAGCAGCAACATTATCCCTTGAAAGCATTTTAGAAACAGAATCTCCAGCACACCAAAGACCTACTGGAGCAGAGTATGCATTCCAAAATAATCTCCAGATGCTTGCTTTGCATGTTAAAGTTGGAGAAGCACAGTTACATTGTTGCCATCAGGCCACCAGTATCTTGTCCAGTGGAGCTGTGTTAGAGTGAACGTACCTTAGATGTGTGTAGGCAGACACTTCGTTGTCATTTAATATTCTGAATGAACCATGTCACAGATAAAACCAAGGGTCACAACTCAAAGGAGGTAGACACTGGTAAGTTTCTGTAGGGCTTTGGGTTGACTTAGAGCTCAGTTCTTCACACTGCACACACTGCATGCTCCATGCCCACCAGGTGGAAAGTATGATTATAAACTAATGAGATAAATGTTTATCTATACTCTGTGAGTGAGTGTCAGTTACCTCTGAGTTATGTGACCACTGCCATTCAGGCTGGCTCAGCTCATTTGCCTGTCGGGTACAGCTGGATAGCATTTTATTCTGGTGGCAGCACTTGATAAGTTTCCACTTGCTAATGGTTACATGGAATTTCTTGTATGTGTTCAAAGCATTGGGACATTTTTGGAAAACCATAAATCAAGTGAAATTACCCAGAGAGACATCTGGGCTTCCCTCTTTGTTCTTTAACATCTGTGATCTCCCAATGGATTCTCTTCTCTATCTACTCTACCCACTTCTTCAGGACCTTGATGTCTTAAAAACTCTCTCAACTTTGTTATTAGAAGTCAAGAATCAGAGCTAGCTAGCTCTTTATAGCTTATAAGTGCTTTTTATCTCTGAGCTTCTTAAATTCCCCGGTGTTCTTATCCTTATTTTACAGATAAGAAACATGAAATTTGGACAGAAGGGACTGAGCAAAGTGGCTTAGCGGAAACTTGACCTCATCTCTTTGGCCCTAAATGTTTTGCTCTTTCTTACTTTATCTGATGCTTCTCAGAAAAAGCTGCTGGCGTTCCATGGGATTTTGCCTCTCTGTGAATTTAAATTACCACTGCCCTCTCTGAGCCATTTTGTTTCTTCATCCTTAGTTTTATTTGCAGATTTAAACTTTGGTGAAGAACAAATGGCACACATTAGAAACCAAATGGAGTGGGAGCTCAGTTCCAAAGGCCCCGCCCATCCTTACCTGTGTCCTCTTCCAGTGTGCCTGGAGCAGCACTGATGAGGGGCAACTAAGCCACTGGGTGGGAAGAAAAGATCCTGAACAAGGGGGTAAGAATAAGGGCAGGAGCTTCATGCGTGTGCTCATGTGTGCACTTGTGGAATGACATGTTTCATGTTTTCAACTGATGAACATGACTTCTTTGACCAATTGTCTTTTTAGAATGGAGAAATATCAATGACTGGCATATTTGTCATTTTGTAAAAGCTGCTTCCTGTTAAAAATTTGAAATGTAGCAGTGTTCTGTATAACCCCTCAATATTCCCCTCAGTAGGATATGTCAACGTAAAAATTGGTAGAAATCACAGGTTTGACTTAGCAATACCCAGAGCATAGCACTGGGCTACAAAAATATTTCTCATTCTCTTGTACATTACATTTTCTATGCATTCTCAGCAGCTGCATAAACCTAATTAGCAGCTAGAGGGATTTTATAGAAAGTGACCACATATCATTACATCAGCCAATGATACAGTTGTTAAGAACCCATGAGGAAAAGTTTTATAAGCTCTCCACAGGAACAAATATGTTACTCCTATTGAAGAAGTGCTATCTTGTCCAAACTTTAGAAAATGACCGTGACCTTCAATGATAGTACAGACTTCATGACACGTATTTACTTGTAATAACTTCCTCTCTGGGAAAATGTGATTTTGCTATTCTATCTCCGTTTTTTCAACAATTTATTGCTGTTTCACTTTATCTTCTTAAAGATATAGCAAACAAGTTTAGAAGTGAAGAATGAAATAACTAGATAAATAGGTAAGTAGATAGATGCTAAATAGATTAAAAAATAAAGAGCAAAATGTACATCATTTCATATGGAAGCATGGATTAGATTGAACAAAATCACTTAACTGAAGCAACCATATTATAAAGATATATCTGTGAGATACAAATTATGTTTTTATAAATCTGCGTGAGCAAAAGTAATCTGCATGTAATACTTTCAATTACTTTATTAGTTTGGTAGCTTGTTCAGTGGAAATAAATATGTGTGTGTGGGTTGGGAAATTCCATTCCAAATGACAGAGATTATGGTACTGTACCAGGTAGCTAGAGTTTAGTTGCTGCTTCAGATTAGTTCATAGCATCGTTACTAACTTTTGTACACATTGATTTTTCAGCAAAGTGAAATAACTGAAATGCTTTGAGTTCAGATTTACCTATGATATGATGTAATATATAGGCTTCTATTCTTTACCTGAGTCTTTACACATGCTTTTATGAATTATTTGGCAATATAATTACTTACTTTGTTTGATCACAGATATGTGGGGAAAAACAGTACAAAATTAAAGACTAAATGGAATTTATATGTCCTTTACATAAAACCTTATTATCTATTACATAAAACCTAAAGATCTAGAGATTCTACCCTTATACAAGAGTCAGATTAATTAAGTAAAATACAAATGTATGTCAAAAAGCACGCATGTGGCTTAGCTAGAAAAGAGTTCAAATGGCAAATATTTTGTGAAGCAAAACATGTTTGTGGGAACTGAGCAAGAGGCACTGTAATTTGGGTAGCAGTTGATTTCTGAGCAGTCTTTCACTTTCTGGTTTGCTGGAGGCCTTTCTCCTCCTCACTTTCCATGGCCCCAGGGTCTCTGTTTTGCAGTTATCCTTTCTGTGAGTTCCTTTGAAATGCTTAGGCGTTTTTAAATGGCATGCATTGCAGCACACTCAAAATTAAAATGATTTCTTTTAATTTTGAATCTTTAATGAAGAAGAAAAGATCTAACGATAGGAGAGGTACAGGGAGGGGAGAAAGGCAGGGAGACCACATCATCAGATGTACACGTACTATGGTTGTTACAGTGGTCTCTACTTGTCACCGTCACCCAATCCTTTGGTAGTTATCCCACTAAGAAAAGTACTTCTTAGATGTCTTCTTAAGAGTTGTTGTACTCAATCTCTCTTAAAAGTCCCATTGAATATTAATTTAAAATTTGAGTCTGTACTTCACTCCAAAAACACAAAGGTAATAATTAAAATTTAAAACAACACTTTGTGTTTGGAACTATGTTCCAGTGGTTAGTTAGGTTGGAATTCAAAAATAAAAGAAACTTCCAGCCTACCCTGATATACACACAAGACACTTGTACACATGCATATTCTCTGTTTGGGGGGAAAGGGAGTATTTACAATGGAACCTAATGGAATAATTGCCACTACTGCACAACTATCATACTGCACAATTATCATAATAGGAAATTGCATCTACATTTTTTCTGTGCAGCTAGAGAATTCAGATATTCTTTCTTAAAGCTTTTAAATGCATGCGTAAAATGCCTTTTTGATTTGTGCACTCATTTACTTCCTAATTAAAAAAAAAAAACTTCTGTAGTGCTGGCAATTGAACACAAGGCCTTCTACATCCTACACAAGTGCTCTATCACTGAGCTACATCTCCACCCCTACTCATCAATTTCTAAACAATTTTGAGACATCTAGTCAGGCTAAGAATTTTACAAAGTCCTATGAATCCAAATTGGACTAGATGAGTTCTTATTCATTTGTAATAGATTTTGAAGCAAATTATTATTAATAAAGTAATTAATGGAATATTTTTAAGGTAGAGGACACAGAGCATGCTGTCTTTACATTACAGTGTGACAAATAGAGCATACATGACCTTCCCAGTGGGGAACTCATACAACCTACTTGCCATCACTCAAGATTAGTTCTCTTGTCTGTAAAATAAGGATCATAAATCTATCTCTTGATGTTATGGTCTAAATCAAATAAAAAAGATCTAACACACACAATAGGTACTTAATAAATTTTCTTTTGTTAATTACCATCTGGTCACTCCTTTGAACAACTAACGTGTCATGCAACTGGCAATTGACTGGCCTGTGTCAAACAACTGACCCAGAATGGAGTTATATCTGAAAATATGTAAATAGTTTAGGACAAAGCAACTCTTTTCAGCAAAATCTCAGTAAAAGAGATTTTCAACACAATGAAAAATGCTTCAGGATTTAGCATGTCATAAACTGTGATTAATATCAACACCGAAGAATTTATTAGCCTCACACACCTTTCTCTTTCACAAATCTGTAAGCTCCAAGTGCTATGACAACACTGGATAATGAACTGAGATAAAATGTCTTCTGAGTAATCTCAGGAGTACCAACATTTAAGTGTTAACTGAGCGAAAATGTATTGGTTATCTAATGTATCCTCAAAATTCAAGAAAGACTTTGTGGTTTACTAGTGGGAATACAGAAGTGAGGGAAGGTTTTGAAAATTTTTAGTTAAAAAGATGAAATTATGGTGAATACCTAAAATGTACCAATAAACTTAATTAATAAAAAAGATGCAAGTAGATTCTTGAGAAAAGCATAAAACCACTTTACAAATATTATCATGAAATGCATACTTGGCTTGCTCATTTCTCAAACAAGTGCCCCAAGTTTCTTACAACTTCTACATAAAATATGGATGGTAAAGTATAAGAAAGTTTATTCAGGGAGTTAAATTTGCTTTGGTAACTGAATGAGACAAAAGACTCAGGTGCACTAAAATGTGGAGAGCTTTTTATTTCTAGGTGATAATGATCCATATTTACGACAAACCTTATTATTTACAGAAGACCACTAATCAAGTGAAATTACTATTATCTGAGTAGTAGATAATAGTGTCATCCCAATTTTCATAATTCTAGTTAATGCAGAGTGAATCAAAAAATGGCCTCTTCAAGTAAGTTATTCCCCTTTGGTTACTTTCAAGTTATTGTCCCTCAGGCTTGCTATTTTCTTGAACTTGCTTGACTTTTTCTTATCTGAGGAAGATTTTGGAATCCATTCACAATTTAGATCAGTTTTTCCTATGAAGTCATAAAATGTGTGAACACAATGCTAGAACATGATTTGACTGGAATAGTGTCCAAACACTTTAATTCTTTATTCAATCCAATATAATAATAGATTTTAAATGACTATAGTAGCCCATTGTAGACTTATCTTCAGTTTAGAATCAATGAAAATCCCTGTTTTTTTTTTTTTTTTCTTTTTTTGCCACACATGCTCTAAGTTATATCTTTTCAGTCCTGAGCTTAACATTTCTTTGGCTGATTGCATGGAGTCTAATGTTACAGTTTATTTTATTTATTTTATACCCAAATCCACTCCAACAGATCCAATTCTCAAATATCTTTATTTTAATATTTTATCTCTAAACAGACCCACTTTTATTTGGATTTTCAAAGAAAAAGTTATTACTTCCTAGAGATTATATTTAGATCTTTTAGATGAAATATTTATATACGTCTGAAGGCAAATAGATAATGTGATCTGTAGAAATTTCAAAACTTATAGACTTGGAAAAATTTGGTATTGCGATGTTTGAATGTTTCTGGGAGAAATCCTTGGTCACACTTTGCCCAAAGCAATCTTAAATTTTCAATTATGTATAATAAACGTAGGCATATTTAATCCATATATTTCATGATTCATTTACACTTCAATAGCTGTCATTATTTTTAAGAACCACTTGATGTCTATAAGACTTTTGAGTCTTTAATATATGCTTATGAAACCAAATCCCTCCCAATACACATACACACATATTATTTGAAAATTGATTATATTTTCCCTTTGGAAAAAAATTCTTGCACTTGGGGTGTGGTTTTAGCATGTATACCACACTTTGCTTGATATTACATTCAGCTAAAAATTATTGCTATCAAAATTCTTTGTTTAAAAAGCTTATTAACATTTAAATATTTTAAATAAGTATTTTAGAGACTCACATGGCAAATTCAGTAGATTAAAGACATTAAAATGTAGAAGACATTTTTATGAGACATACATCTGCTTTTGTATATCTACTTTACTGCAGACATATGAAAAATGTCCATTGCCTATCCTCACTCATCACCTTCCTGGTATTTAGACCAAAATATCCAATTGACGCTGCACTTCTCCTTTTGGGTGCTCAACTATAGTATGAACAAATGGAGAACTGATTTTTTTCCTTTCTCATTTCTGAAAAACTCCCATCCTTGCGCACCATCTTCCTTTCTGTGCAAAGAAAATGTTTTCTCATTCTCAGGTTTCTAATCCAGGAAATGTTGTTAGTAACCTACCTATCTTGCCATTTGAAACTTGGCAGTAATGAAGCAGAGGAAGGAAAATCCCTACTTATTATTCTGGACTTCAACCACATTGTGAAATCGTAGGACTTCTATCTCCTAAATGTTGCTGTGATTCATCCTGAAGTTCAGTCATTTATGTCTGAATTACTTTGCAAGTTGCCTAATTTTTCTCCTTGTTTCTATACCATGAAGTTTGTTTTCACCAGAGTTATCCAAATAACCTTTCAAAAACAAAATTTCTATCTTGTCATTCTTTAGCCATCTGAGGAAATTAAAATCTTAAATAGTCACCTATCCAGCCTAACTGGCTACCATCCTCTGCATCATTCCTCCGTACATTGCATGGAAACAAAATGAACTTTACTTTCCTTATTTCACTTCCAATCTTTCCAAAGTCTGTGTACCTACTCAAAAGAGTAAAGGTTTCTTTCATGATAGTGTGTATCTTGATCACAACTGCATTCCCAGCCCTCAGCAGAGTGCTGAGTATATACAGTAGTAAGTGCTCTGTGAGTACGTGCAGAGGGCATCGGAAAGCATATGGGAGATAGAATGGGAAGGAGGAACAAAAAGAAAGATTAAGTTAGTGGGCATACAACCTTTCTCTGAAGTAATCCATAAAAACACTGTCCTCTGAAAAATTTTAATATCAACCATTTGTTTTTAATAGTAAATCAACAGTTAATATAAAAATAGAGAGGGGATAAAAGACTCAAGATATATTCAACACACCAAATGTGGTTTGAAGTACATCAAATGTATCCTCCCAAACCTTAGAATGTTATCGAATACATAATTATAAAGCTTGTAGCCATTTTAGGTAGTGCCTAGAAGAACACTTTTATTTTCTACAAGAAGAAATAAAGGCATATGGAGCTACCATCCATTTGCTTTCCTGATTTTCTTTTCTGTCTATACATAGGAAAATGTTACTTCATTAACTTTGCCAGAAAATTTGAGGGTTGTGGCAATTTTAATCAAATTGCGTATCAAGACTTTGCTTCAATATGACCTAGACATTGAAAATCTTCTTTTGTTTCTAACAGATCAATATACATAGCCAACCAAACTGTACCTCAGGCACAGTTTGTGTTGGCTGTTCACCAGTGACATTCTTTTTTGGGGAAATGTTGCCATTTAGCTGCCCTTTAAAAAGTTGCAGAGTATAGTATAGATGATAGCATGTGAGAATTTGAAGTTTTATTAATTAGTTGCTTCATTTTCCCACCCCCATGAGAAAAAGAAGATACCTCAGTGTCATGAAATAGCAAGAAGAGAACACTGAGAAGGTGGAAAAAAGGACCACTTGTTCTGGAAAAAATAAGACTTACATTGTAAAGAAATTTCTTAAATGTGACATTTACTTTAGCAAACCTGAACTGAATGCCACTAAGTCCTCAGCAATAGTGTGACTAGTCAAGTAAACTAAAAAAGTCTTCAAGACTTAATTACCTGCCCTGCATGCTAAGAATTTTTGAATATTCTCTGAGTCAATGATTAAACTCAAAAGTGACAGTGTATACAATTTTTTAAAAAAACTGTTTAAGTGTAAATAATTATATACATGCAAAATAAATAATAACTAACAATTTTGCCTAGATATTCTGAGAATTGGTGATTATAACTTAACATAACCTATGCAAATATAGGTTTTTCAATGGCTGGTACATGGACCAAATTCCAAATTTGCAAATGGAAAAGATGAGAGAAATTTTAGGGTTTGTCTAGTGCCAACATTTTCTTTACACAGTGTTAGTCTTTTCTACATTCTTGTGAAGAAATTAGCTGGAGTTTTGCAAAACATACACTCAAAGAGACGATGAACTCATAACCTTTTCTGGTACATAGATGCATTAATGAAATTTCCCAAGAAACAGATAATTTCTCACTAACTTCTGTTCTCCATAACAAAGGAAAGCCAAAAATAATTCTAACAGGCAACTAATTAACTCAAACATTTGCAATCATTGTTAGCTTCCATCTACCTTTAAATATCACCAAAACAAAGTCCCAGTATGCAGAGTCAAATGAAGTAAATAATTAACTCAAACTTTATTTTATTTACTTTACGGTATTCTATGTCAGAGTAAAGATTTATACTTATCCTTTAAAAAGTAATAGCAATTAGAAGTAATTGTCTACATTTTTGGCATTGTCATCCTCTATATTTTCTTCTCACTCCCATTTTCCAGTCCTAAAGTAGCTTATAGAATGGGCTTTTCACTAATGTGTAGAAAAATACTATTTGTACCTCCATAAGATCAATGGAAAGAACAGTGTTCTTCCAATATCATAATGTACTACTACACGGAAAGAGAACATTTCTCCTCTTCTCCTCCCCCTCTCCTGCTCCTCCTCTTCTTCTTGTCTTTATCTTTGTTCTTCTCCACCTCTTTCTTATTTTTCTTCTTCATTTTCTTTCTCTTCTCCTCTTTCTGTTCTTCCTTCTCTTCTTTCTCCTCTTCCTCCTCATTCTTCTGGAATTGCATAAGTCGGTTTAATCACATAGAATTGTTTGGAGTAACTGACTACATGCAGAGGATGGAGTCAGCTGGTGCTACCTCAGAGCTATAAGGCACTGTCTCTCGCTGTCTCATGGTTGAAAATTGAGACGTACAGTTCTGACCTATGGATTTAGAAAGTCCCTCTGATAAATAGAAATTATTTCTCTATTATATTTCTACCTCCCAAGGGATCTCTTGACCAGTATCTCTAGGGGATCCCTTCATGGCAGCTTCATCAGTAGCCCCTTGACTTATGTGGGCTACTTAGTCCTAGGGATTTGCCCCACAAAGGGAGAGTGAAGGAGGACTCAATTTTCTAGTGTTCAAGCCTAGAGTCCTGACTCAGTCAGCACTCAGTCCTACCCCTCAGGAGGCAAGGAATCCCAAAGGCATTTCAAATCTTGCTATTTGAAGCTTCTTGCACCAGGGACATTATCTGATCTTGTAGCTGATGCTACTTTCTCTCCCACATCTGGTTTCATCCAAAGCTTTAGAGAACAACACACGGTAGAGAAAGGTACCTAGCTAATGCTTCCCTCTGGTAAATAGGAAGAAAAGGCACTGGGGTAAGGGCTCTGCTCTCAGTTCCATACCCATTATTTACTTATCTAGTAAATTAGTCTGTATGAGATACGATGGAAAAGTACAACGAATAGTTAAATTTAAAAATTATTACAATAAAAGACACATTTCCGTCATTCCCTCTCCAAATACACTTCCTCACTTAAAACATGCCTATCCCCTCATTTTTGCCACTTCCTGATGAATTTCTGAAAGTGCTCTTTCATGCCTTTAATTGTGCCGTCAGGGCTGCCTTGATGTTCTGAAGCGATTCAAAATGTTCATCTATCACGGTCATTTTGAATTTGGGAAAGAGGTATAAATTACAGGGTGCAAAATCTAGTGAATAAAGTGGATGAGGACATATGAACCTGCCTTTCTATTGGATGACAATGCTTGGAGACAGCATTCATGTTTTTAATGAGTACTTATAAAGACATCCATAATAGAGGACTTCTAGAACTGCTTTGGAACAATGGGATAAGTGGTTTGAAGTGAGGGGAATATTTTGAGGGGGATTCATGGCATTATGTCTTTTACCGTAATTTTTTTTACATTTAAACTTTCATGTTAAATTTTGATCAGCTCTGGTACACTAGAAATAAGAAAATTAGTCTGCAAGAAATAATGGATTAAGGTATACATAAATCTATATATAATAAATTATAATTTTCTTGGTTGCTATTGTGTTGTAAAATATGCCTCATTTACCAGTCATGTCACTTCTTACAAAGGCAAAATATAATTCACCATTTAAATCATGGTGTCTTGAGACTGAATTACAATACTTTCATGGGAAAAACTTATTATAAGCCAGAACTTTCTTCCCAAATCAGTGTCTTATGTTCAGTCCAACTATTCCTAATGGGTCAAAGAGAAGTGTCTTGTGAAAGAAGAGTATTTTTAGAGAGTCATATGTTTTTGGTTGTGTGGAAGATTTTTGTCACTATCATCACTATTTCACTATTATTACTTCACACAGTAAAATACAATCAGTTCTTGCTATTTGTGATAGTTCTGTTGGATGAATTTACTGTGAACACTTAGTGAATACCAATCCATTGCTCTTAGAGGTAGACAGGGTAGGTTCTTGCAAGACTCTGATGACATTTTCATCAATCAGTCAATACATGACCTTGCATTGTGTGCTTCTGTGTAATGAACACCCATATACATATATTCTTAACTCATTAACATTGAATTCATGTCCAACAGCACTATAACTGATATTGACACACATATTTTCTTCCTAAGGCATATCACAACTTCCTTGTACTAAGGGACAATGCTGTTAGGTAATGCTGGTCTTAGAAGCCATTTTTAATAGGGAAATCAGCAGTTAAAATGCACAATATGAGAAAAATATGGGATTAACTGAACTACAAAAGGGAGACTTGTTCATGATTTGAGAGAAAATAAAATAAGGCAGAATGTCATCTTCTTTAGACTCAGCTGAGAATTTGAACTTACAGTAACTTAAATGTTTTGCTGTTCTGCACATGTTCTCAGATAAGCATGAAAGAACTGTGATTATTGATTTGGGATTACAAGTAAATTTTAGTGAGTAGACAAATTCACAAATATGGATTCCACAAATTGACTGTTGGTCTTTGTCCTGAACTCCGATATGTATCTTTAGTTAAAACTAGAGTCACCAGGCCAGTGAGATAGCTCAGCAGCATAAGTGCCTGCCTGGCAAGAGCGAGGTCCTGAGTTCGACTCCCGGTACCCACGTACAAAAAAGGGGCCAGTGATATCGCTCAGCGGCATGGGCACCTGCTGGTGCGCGAGGTCCTGAGTTCGACCCCCGGTACCCACAAAAAAAAAAAAAAAAAAAGCTAGATTCACCAAGTAGAATCTCAGGGCTAAGAGGTAGATAAATGGGGAACAAAATGAGGAACAAATGGTTTCATAAAATATGGAGAAGGGGTGACTTTTCAAACTGTTTCCCATGAGAAATATGCAGTGACGCAGGTCCTCCAAGTCTTCTGCATCCTCAAGATATTTGTGATTGCCACTCTTGGTCAGTCTGAGAGGTGTTTAGTGATATTTTACTGTAGTTATAATTTAATTTCCTCAAAAAAAATAACAATTTGACATTTTCTTAGCTGCCATAGGACCCAGAAATTGGATCCTTGAGTGTACTCAAGGAAACGAAAACTTACATTCACAAAACCACTTGTACCTAATGTTCCTACACTTGTATTTACAATAGTCAAAAACTGGAAGCAACTCAAATGCCCCTCAACAGATAAATAGTGCAATAAAATGTGATGATTCTTACGCAGATTATTACTTTCCAATAAAAAGGTAGAAAGTACTAGTACAGTCAACAGCCTGGTTGACTTTCCAAAGAAATATGCTGAATGAAAGAAGCTGATTTCAAAAAGATACTGTTGTGTGATTCCCTTTGTTTAATATCCTTGAAATGAGAAAATTACAGAAATGGAAAACAGATTACTAGTTGCCAAAAGTTTAGATGAGAATGGGGCAGGAAGGGAATGGGTGTAGCTATGAAAAGGCAACAGAAGGGAGCCTTACGGTAGTGAAATTGTTCTGCATCTTTAATGTATCAATATCAATATCCTCATGATACTGTACTACTGCTTTACAACCTATTACCATTGGGTCCATGTTACATGAGGCCCCTTTCTACTGTTAGAAATATAAAAGTGTTTGTTAAAGGTTAAGGCATTTCACTAGAAACACATTATTTAATTCTGTGCATATTAAGATTTATGGCAGTTTATATGTACATAGTCATCTGTATTACATAGAACAATAATAAGCTTGATTTTAAAAATCCGAGTCAGTTGTTTAAAACTGCATAGACCAATGAGTAGCTTAACTTCTGGGGTTTTCCCCTACTTTTGAAGCAGATATGCTGACATCCTGTATATATATCTTGAAACAATTATTCAAAGTGCAAATTAATGCCATACCCCACACATTCAAACCTCTCCTGACTTTTGCCTCTCACTCCTATGCATGTCAAAACCCTTTTGTATGGGAGTAATGGAACTTTGGTAGCTAGTGAAAGTGAATGAACATTCTGCAGAATATTCCTTTTGAGCCATAAAAAAACTAAAAACAGGTGGGTGACTTCAAATGTAGGTAGGGGAAAAACAAATTCTAAGAAATCAGAGAACCAATTTGGTACCCATTTGGAAAGACATGAACTATTTTTAGATGTAAAGAGGATGTGGTGATGAACATAAAGCTAATAGCCATGGAAATCCAAGAGCGATACCTTTCAATATCAGAATGCACTGTTACGCGTTCATTACCATGTCACCAAACTAAGGGTGGGTAAAAGAAGTTATTTTCCTTTTGTAATCTGAAGTGGTGAAATATAAATGGAAGACACAATATAGTAAGTAAATAGAGAAAATATATCTTGAAACTGTGTTGATAAAAGATATTAAATAGGCTAAATATCAAAACAATTTCTTAAAATAATTATCTGCTTTAATGTCAGTATGTTTTAAATGTTGGGAGTGGCTGATTCCTAAATGCCAGCAAACAATTGTAATGGAAATATAATTATTTGTTTTGAATCTCAATAGTTTCAAAATATTCTACCAACCCACTTTTTACAGATGGGATTCTGGAGCTATTGACACAAGTAATTTTTTTCTTGAAAATACTACAGTGAAAATCCAGAAAGTCTGTACTGCATCTTTACCTATACATTGCCACTGACGTGTTCCTAAATTTTGTTTTCATACCCATAACTGTTGTTCATTCTTTCCCATCCACTCACCAACAATATCACAGCCTGATCCTGCTACAGTTTCAGTTCATTTTAAGTATGTTTCAGTTGCATAATTAAAAATAAAGAAATGTTTTATACATTTCTAGAAAAAAGGACCATGAGAAAACAAATTAAAAAACTAACTTGATAATCTATCATAACAAGCCAGATTTGGACTTTAATTACAAATATTAGTTTACCTCTTTTAGCCTTTGTTTCTTGCTGTTCTACAAAATATGGATAATAATTTTTACCTCCCAAATTGTTTTGAGAATTGAATGACATTAGATGTACATTAGATTAGTTTGGTAAATGCCACAAGTAATCATATTATTAATGATTCTATATATAAATGATTATTAATTTGAGTCAGTGACACTACTCTGGTTCTAATTAAAATCCAAATTAGCACTTCACAAATTATAACTGAAAAGTTACAGAAAAATGAAGCAACTAACAGTTTACCCAGTGAATACTGTCCATGTCTTCAACTGAGACAAGATCCCTCCCAGCAAAAATTGCTTTATAAATCTGAGCGCTCCCTTGCCTATGGCTTTCATCAAGGGTAGTTCTCTCCATATGGTCACTGTACTCATAACGCTAGATGCTCAGCTTATTACGTATATTGATATATTCATGCAATGAACATCTTTTTTTTTTTTTTGTAGGTACCGGGGGGTCGACCTCAGGACCTTGCGAGCCAGCAGGCGCCCGTGCCGCTGAGCGATATCACCGGCCCCTTTTTTGTATGTGGGTTCCGGGAGTCGAACTTGGGCCCTCGCGCTTGCCGGGCAGGCGCTTAAGCCGCTGAGCCATCTCACCGGCCCCAATGACCATCTTTTTGTGACACTATCTAATTTATTATCATAGATCTGGACAAGAAAAATTTAATTCTTTTTTCTTTCTTAATGCACCCTTCAATAAAAGACACCCCCTCTACAAATCTTTTCTCTGAAAATTTTTGAAAATTTAATATTAAAATGCAAAACCACATAAAGGGTGGGTTTAATGTCAAACTTTACTATTACAGGGATATAATTTTTTCTGTCAAAAAATGTCTAAGCTGTATCCTTCCTTCTCTATTTGATTTATAGTATAAATAAGGAATCATTATCCATTACTATTTATAAAATATATTTTGTTTCTAATTATTTTCCTAAAACTGGGCTTTGTTAGATAAGCCATTTTTACTACCCTTAATTTGTACACTAGCTCAAATTTCTCAGCCCTCTCTGTCTCCCTTTCTGCCTCTGTCTCTCTCTCTGTCTCTCTCTCTGTTCCATCTCTCTCTCTCATCTCTCTCTCATTTTTGCTTTTTCTGTTCTCTCTCTGTCTCTCTCTCTCTCTCTCATTTCCCTCTCATTTTTGCTTTTTCTGTTCACAGTAGGCAATGTGTAACTCTGCAAATCTTAAGAACAACTTCTCTGCCACATTCCCTATAGGCATGCTGGCCTGGCATCCAGGATTTGAGGAAAACAGAATTTCCCTGCTCTTACAACAGTGTTTTCTTTCACATTCTCCCTGTTAAGACACAGAATTATCTGAATTGTTATCCCACTATAGCAACAGCAGAGTGTGAAAAGATTTTGGGTCAAATGTATTAACTATGTACACCTTTGGGAAAAGCCACTGAATGGAAAAGGAGGTATATTTCATAACAGATTATGATTTTCTAGATTATAATTTCCCTGAGAAAGCCAATGGATATGTTATTTTACAGCAAAACCATGCTGATTTTCTAGATTATAATTTCCTTGAGAAAGCCAAAGGATATGTTGTTTTACAGTAAAACCATGTAACTTGAATATACAAAGAGCTGAAGAAAGAGTAAGAGAAACTTACAGTTAAAATTTAGACATTCCAGTTTAAGGGAAATTATATCAATGGCAATTTAACACAGAAAAGTAAGAAAAAAATGTGTATTAACTGACAGTAACAAATGATATGATGGAGACAATAAAATCACTTTAGCCATTGAGAGTGAAATTTTTGACCATTTCATTATGGGGGCCAGCATAGAAGTTTCCTAATTATATTTTGGGGTTGGTGAAAGTCTTCAATGTCTTCCTCTTCTAACAAATTTACCAAGCTAAATAAGTTTTTTGCTGTTGTTGGTAATTTTTTAATATATTTATCTAAATGAGTCACAAAGCTCTGGCAAAACAGAAAATGTAAATATTGATCTTAAACAAATTTATCATTACTGCTATTAACCTTTAAACAACTTCATAGTTACTGCTATTAATCTTCATTGCCAGTAGCATATTTTCCTGTCTTGTTTCAGTTCTATGCCTACTGGATGAAGAATAATTTTTTGAAAAACATTCTACATAACCAACTAGAAAATGAGACAGTTTATATAGTCACCATTTGACGGATGGGGTAACTTCTCAAGCTGAGGTAGCCTGATGACAGAAGACACACAGTAGTCGAGAGTCCTGTCCCTCAGTAACAGATCAGTATTAAATCACATTCTCCAACTGAATACAAATTGATGGAAAGTGAGCATTGGACTTGTATCCACCCAAAGATTTCACATTTAGCATTTCAACAGGTTTTTATAGGTGAATCACCCTGTCATGTTAGAGAAAATACTTTCTTTGCTAAACTATGTCAGGTTTTCACATCTTTCATTATGTTTTCTCACAATTTCTCTTTCAAGATAGTACTAATTTGTCATAATGCCTTTCAGAGCTTTTATTTCTTTTGGCCTATCTCTTCCAATAAAATGGCCCATTGAGGAGGAGACACTGTTATCTAGCCCCTCTGTGCCTTTGTTTACCATCAGAAGGGATAGTCCTCATTTATGAGCCCTTTGACAGTCTTTCCTGAACATTCTTTATAAAGTGCAAAGCGTTCTCATTTGCATTTTCTACTGTTGGTGTGAGGTGATATGTCCAGGTATTGAGTTTACAGCTGTAATATGAACTCACTTCTTTTCTAAACTCCAGGGAGACACTCAATCATGAAGTGGCACAGAGTGACTCCACTGGAATAAAACAGAGTTATCAGGATACTCTGTCTGGGGCATTATAATGACTCCGTTGGTGACAGCTTGTCTACTGCCTGGTGGCATTAATAAAGGGCACTTTTTCTAGGGGAAATTGTTGTGCTGGCATTGCTTTCAAGTGATCTGCCAAAGCATATACCCTGTTAAACTGAGTCCCTGTACATTTCATGACAGACAAAGGTACCTTGGAAAATAGCACCTGGGAGTTTCATAGCACCAGTTTCGGTTTTTATTTTTGAAAGGAGCCTTTAATCATTTAAACAGATATTTTCTTCCGTCACCCAAAGAAAACCAACAATTTCCTACTTCAATAGTTCAGGTTAATTGTGGCCAGATCTCTTCTATTTCAACTTCACTGCTCAGAAAAATGTGTATTTAAAAGAGATAATACTGAAATACAGTTTTAGGGTATAGTAAAAGGTATTAGTAGTTAAGGTGAGGCCAGGGATATAGCTCAGCAAGCGCGAGGTCATGAGTTCAGTTCCTGGTACCAAACAAACAAACACACTGCACAAGTAGTTAAGGTGAATATATGTTATGTCCTGTAAACAAACCTGAGGGTGACGAGGTGCCAGGTTGGGAATCAGGGAGGGAATCTCTGGAACATGTTACATAATGGCGATTTCTTTTTCATGGAGCAAAACTGAGTTTCATTTGATTCAGAGGTAGTGACCCAGTTAAATCTTATCTGAGGTTTAAAACAACTTATTTCATTGATTTTTGACAATCGGTACATTTTGTTCTCCTCTAATAGGTTAATGAGAGGAAGTCAACGTTACAATGAGAAACTACGAAAGGCAAATACCACAATAAAGTCTTTTTGTTTTTGTGGTGATTTGGCCTAAAGAAAAAAGACTTAGATTAGTAATTCTCATAAATATCTCTGCTTAACAAGATCTATCAGTAGTAGTTGTGAGCAAAGTGAAACATTAACAATTTTCTGCAGATTTTATAACAGTTAGAGTGATTTAGATAATCTAACTGGAAATATACATTTAAATTGCTAAGTAATGTGGACAATTTCCCAGATTAGTTAAATCCTATCTATATGTCAAAAATCAAATAGAAAAAAAAAAAAAAGGATAAGAGAGTAAGAGAGGAAAAAATATAAAAGAAATGAGACATTCTGGTCTTAGAAGTTCATTTATTTAATTAAGTCACCAAGATGTGGTTAATTTGAAAACAAACCTATTGCTGAGTAGTATTTCTCTAACTAAACTTCAAAGCCCCACTTATAAACTACTGACAGAAAAGAGCCAATCTGAAAGCTACCAGTAGATGACATTTTCCCTCACCCCAGAGCAGAAGTATGAGAAATAGAACATAGCAAACAGGACACAAAGTCCTGAATATTCACAAAAACGATAGAGTCTTCATCTCTGACTGACAATTTGTGGGTGTAAAGACTTCAGAATTTTTAAAAAATTATATGATAAAAGTATTTAAACTCAGGCATGGTGATGCACCCCTGTAATCTTGGCACTCTGGGCGTCTGAAACAGGAGAATCACAAATTTGAGCCCAGCCCATGCAACTTAGCAAATTAGCAAAACCCTGTCTCAAGATGAAAACAAAAACAAATTGGAAAAACAAAGGATAGGGATGTAGTTCAGTGCAAAGGCCCTAGGTTCAGTATCCAGTACCAATACATACAAACATACACACATACATACATACATACATACATACATACATACATATATATTGGGAAACAGAAAGAAGGAAAAATAGTACTGTATGTAAACTGCCCTATTTTGCAGAGAGAAACATTAGTTTTCCTCCCTACTATTAGCTTCTCTCCCTCTCTCTCTCTCTCTCTCTCTCTCTCTCTCTCTCTCTTTCTCTTTCCTTGACTAAAGGGAACACTTGGTAAAGAGCTACTGGAGGAAGCTATGCCTGCATCACAGTGCCAGAATAACAAAATTGGGAAAGCAGTAGGAACAGGGAAACTTCCCACACACTCATCCTGGAAGGATCTCAGACAGGTGCCTTTCATTGAGATGAAAGTTAGCTAACATGGCTTACACTGCAGCACATAAAAGAGAGAATTGTTCTAGGTTATGGTCCTCTATGATGTTAATGGCCATATTTTTGCCTGCTAGAGAGAGAAAGGATATATTGAGAGAAGTGGTTAAAGTGGGGTACATGCAATAAAGCAAATGATATAAAAGAACTGAGGACATATCTTGCATTTTTGAGCAAATGTTAACATTAATTCCAATAAGGAAGAGTAAAGCTGAGCAAAGAAGGAAGTCAACATGTTTAATTCTTAAAAGAAAATAAAAGAAAAACAAATTAAAAGGTATAAATTACCAATAGCTGCATCAACCAAGTCAGCCTCTTATTAATTTGGAAATAAAAAATCCGATTTCAGCTAAGCCATCCAATTCCAAGGATTAACTTAAAATTAAACTATCCCTAGGTGTCTCAGCTGCATTCTAAATAAGTGTACTGGCTTACCTTCCAGAGGGCAAAATCTATTTGAGCACTTATGTCCTTACATGCTCCTTCTTACTGTGGCTTATTTTCCTGGAACATTGGACTAGTAATCCAAGTAAATTGATCAGAAGAGTCTGTGCCAAGCAGTCATTAATTACACAAAAAACCTCTAGCATGTGATTGTTCTAGCTGATTTGTATTTAAAACCAGTTTTATTTCTTTACTCCATATTTTCTGAGTCAAAAGCTGTAATTACTAACCCATTTATTTTTATCACTTGTTATGGCTTTCATTACTGTCATAATTTTCAGATCTGAAGTGTATCTCCTTATATGGGGAGTTTCCTTGACATATACGTACATACATTAGATTAACTCATATATTAACTTACATATATAGTCCAACTATCAATTATTGCGACATGACAAATTTTTATCATTTAGAAGAAATGATGTTATAATATTTAACCCCATTTGGTATTTATATAGTTCTTATTTTTTTAAAATAAGGTATAAAATATTTCTTAATATTTTCAATTTTATTTCAAATTCAATAAAAAGATGAGAGCTGCTCTAAAGGTGTATGTGTTGAATACTGCAATATATGGATAGAAACAAATTTTTCCTCATATGTATAAAAAACAAACGGAAACTGAATGAACTAAATTCTCAGCAGCCACTATCAGATATGATATTATTTTCCTGACTCAGGTGAATCCAGATATTCACAAAAAGAATAGCATTAAAATATAATATATTTTATTTCATTTGCTAGATGATGTAAAAATCTGATAGCACACAAATATTTCAGGAGATGCTTACAGAGATAATAATTAAATAATCACTGGACATTTACTACAAACCAGACATAATACAAAGCACTAAGTTAAAATCCTGTTATTATGTAGAGTGCACAAAATTATAAAATGTTTGAATACGTGTTATGAAAACTACTTAACAATAAGCAAAAGCTTAGAAAGTAATAGCAGAACCTGCCTCTCTGAATAGCTCGCTGTATAAATGTATACGAAAGAGAAAAAAGAACCCACGGACATGAGATGAAAACAGAAAGCAAGCATCAAACTGTGTCAAATTAGACACAGTTTTGGGAGGCCCGAGAATGCTGGAGAAACTGAGTGCCTGCTCAAGTGTTCAAAACATTAACACATTTTCTGTTACTATCAGAGGACTTCATCAGTACTTCGTACCACCCATTCCTTAGCTTGGAAAACACTACACAGAATGAAACCATATTCTTGCCAAAGGTTCCTACTTGCAGAGACATTGTGCTCGTAAGAAATGGTTAAACCACCATTCGCAGTATTTTAAAATAGGGAAGTCTTTACTGAATAATACACACCTACGGAACTCATAAGGGACAAAATAATCATACAAAGTAGGGACAGAGTTAAGACATAAGCAGGTGTTCTTGTTAATGACAGTGTGAAAAAGCATCAGAAGCAAAAGCAGCTGTGAAAAGGCAGAAAGAAAGTAGAATGGAGTTACGAGGTCCATTCTACCCTGAAGCCGCTGAGTGAGGCTTTGCTGCAGTTTTCTTTTCTGTCGATTTCTATTCATACCTAGCATCAACATCTGTGGTGGTACAACTTCTGCTCTAAGAGACGCAATAGCTCTTGCCCTAAGTCATTCTGGAGCCACCTAGTGAGTCTATCAACCAGAGCTGTGTCCTCATGAAAGGCAGAATGTAAGGTATGAGTCCAGATTCACAGATGTGACCTCTCAGGTCTTTGCTTTCTGTGAAAAGGGCTGGAGTTCCCATGTACCCATGTCATAAGCCCATAAGATTGCTCAGTTCTGATCTGGAAAATAATCTGTTCTCTGTGACCCCATTTACAGGCTGATGAGAATTAGTCACCTGTGTAGATATCCAGGATGCGCCTGAGACAGGTAGGATACTTATGTTAGTAGTGATGACCCCAAGCTTTAAAACATTCAAGAAATGGCCAATGACCCCCAACCATCCTGTGTACATCTGACTCCATAACACACTATATAAGTGGGCTTTGCAACAGGATACTTAGGTGACATTTTTTTGTTTGTCAGATGAGTTATTTTCTTGATATCCAGAATAGGTGGGCCAGTGAGATAGCTCAGCGGCATAAGTGCCTGCCTGGCAAGCGTGAGGTCCTGAGTTTGACTCCCGGTACCCACATACGAAAAAAGGGCCCGTGATATCGCTCAGCGGCATGGGCGCCTGCTGGCATGCGAGGTTCTGAGTTCGACCCCCAGTACCCACAAAAAACAAAAAAACAACAACAACAACAACAAAAAACAGAATAGGTAAATGAAACAAATTTAGCAAAAGGATGAAGGGAGAGGACATGAAGCAATAAAAAGACACAATAGATATGGCAGATCATGGTATGTATTGTGGGAAAGCAGGTGTGAAGCTCTACAGCTGAATAGAACTTAAGTGTGTTGTTAATGTTATGGCAAACAACAAATCTATCATGCAAAAAGTATTTATATTAGAGATTTCACAGGAAAAGTAGAGAAAAAATATATAAATACTCACTATAAGAATTATAAACATCTACTGGTGATTTTTCTTTATCTTTGTTAACATGGAGATTCTATCAATCTATGTGTCAATCTACCTACTGGATAAGATCAAGTGTGAATACACGATAAAATACAACATAATGAAACATACTTAGAGTATCAGAACTGAGACACACAGTCCTTCACTTTTATTTAACGCTGTAGTCAATTTCAAAATGTTCTAATGTAAGACTTCCACTTCGAAAGGGATAACAAATCACGGAAAAGAAAGAAACACAAAACAGTGAATTTTTTTAAAGTGGTGCACCTTCAGGTAAGTCACTAGTGGAATTTGGATGGATCAGAACATTGAAATGTGTAATATATGAACACTTGTTGATAAGATCAGAGTTAGTTTGTAAAACTCTTGCACCAACCTATCTCGGGTCATGTACATATATTCCCTGTGTAGCTGCTTATTTTGTTTAGTCTTAGAATGATTTCTCTATTTGCAAAGCAAGTTTAATAGTAAATTGGAGTCATTTCTGATAGCTATGAAGTTATTAATATGCTAGTTAATAATATTGAACTAGTACAATCTTCTTACGTGTTGTATATGTTCTTCAGTCCATTAGTCTGGTTTTCAATCTGTATATGATAATTAACTTTATCAGGTCTTATAAAATAAATACATAAATAAATCTGATGCTGGAAAAATGAAAGGGGATGGAGGGAGGGGGAAAAGAGGGAATTGAAATGTGTTATGTACATGTACCAATTTCCTAGAGTGAATGTAATCATTATGTACTGCAAACATGTACTAATAAAAATTTTAAAAAAATAAAAAAAGAAATAAAGGAAGAAAATTGAATAATACGAAGAGTTAAAAAATTACCTAAGAAAAAGATTATGAATGCCTCAAAATTAGAGCCTGTTATATATTATGTAATATTATTTCTATATACATAGCAAAAATAGTCAAAAATTTACTAAAGTATGTATAATAATAGAATTATAATTTTAAAGCAAAAGGAGTAGTATAAATTGGTCAAGAAAGGATGAGAATTATTTTACTGTTTTAATTTTCTTGAAATATTCTGCCACATGTAAGTAATGTGTCCCTTTGATGAGAAACTGGGTTAATAAATTAATAAAATAATTTATGCTAACAAATTATTAAAATAGAAAAAACATTATAAATAGGATAGTCCCAATAACACTGCTTTCCTATGTCTGATATTCTATGTTGCAGCCAATTAATAAATAAGAACTTCAGTTTACTGACACATATTCAGGTTATGCAATGAGTTACTAGATCACTATCCCAGTTTGCTTATACATGCACAAACTTGGCTTTTGTTCTTTTTCAGCCCCACCTTTTCTTCTTTGAAGTTGTCTTCTTAATGAAGTAAAGTAAGAGTGCTTATGTAAGTAGGGCACCCCAGATGTGCTATTTTCCACTCTTTTTGGTGTGCTCTGAATGAGAGAAAAGGGCACCCTAATCCAGAGAGAGTATTACTTGCTCATGTTCTAGGTCCTGATCCTGCATCCATGCCTGAGTGCTTACATTAATTTTATGGATAAGCTAGTTGCTAAGCTGGCTGGAAGTGAAAACCGGGCACGGGTCCATATCTCTGATAGTCAATCTGCACAGTCATTCAACTAACTCTTACTGTACATCTTATATGCATTGGTCACTATGCAAAGAGCCAGGGATGAAGGAAACCAAGAATAAAAACAGGTAAGACCCGATCTCACTCTGCCAGAATTCCACAGGCTGGCGAAGGCAGATACACAGACAAGTGTAACCAAGCCTAGTAGTTAAAAAATTGAACTCAGCTTAATAGCTGTGTGACTATGAGCAAACTACTTTATCTTTCTACACATAAGTTTCTTAATTTATAAAGTTTTTGACACCATCAGTTCCTATATTGTACGTTTGTTGGGAGAATTCTACTAGCTTTTGCAGTTAGCACAATTCATAGCACAGAATTGGCTCGCAGCAACATGCTATGGTGTAATAATGCTATGATATAATGGATGCCCAGGTGGATAATTCACATGTCATGACAAGGGCAAAGGAATGGTATTCCCTCACTTAAAGACATTTAGAAGTTACCTCTGGTGGTTGCTCAGCAAGGTCTAGTGATATGCTACTATTTAATTTGCAAAGAACTGCAAAAATACTTGCACCTTGCTTTGTTGAAAAAGAAGCCATTCACCTCTAGAATTAAACTCTCTCTCTTAGTTGATGAAGTTTTATGTCCAGGATTCCTCAGGCTGAGTATTGTTAGTACCCTGAAGTGCTAGAGTCCCTGAGAGATGTGGATGTATCTTTTGTCGTTGGTTCCTACTTGCAGGGGCCTTCTCCACCATTCAATCATATACGATAGTTCAGAAGATAAATGAACTCAAGAAAACCAGAGAACAATACTGCAGTTTTTAAATCTGTCACAGTTCTTCCCCACTTCAAAGTTGATTTGACAACTGAATTTATTTCACAATGCAATTGCTACAGGTTAATAATATTGTTTTATCAGGAACATTTAACTTGAGGAAGAAAGTTATCCTAATACAACAGATAACTTATCCAAGGACAAATAGAAAGGGGGCTGTGTCTACAGGGTACTGCTAATGCCTGGCATGCTATAAAAATAAATGAAATCTGATTAACACTATGGGAGGGAAGAATAAGTCACCATTTCTATGAAATATTATTTCACTGATTGGAACCGTTTCCATTTTTTTGTCAGCTTAAAACATTGCATTAAAGATGAGATGACTTTAAAACTGTGTCAGATACCTCAAGCCCTATGATTATAAATGGTGTTATAGGCTTGTAATCCTGAGGGTTTAGTCTAAAGTATTTTCTCCATAAATTGAAAGAGAAACACACTAGGAATTCAGAAGATTTTAATTAAAGTTACTCAAAAGTACTTAATAGGAATTTTTAAAGCTAGCACCAAGTACTTTGATTATGAATTTCATTTAAAGAGGAAATTTCTTAGCAAATTTGGCAATGCCAAAATAGCCTATGTATGCACAATATATATTTTCATGAAAACATTGTCATTAATTACTCTGCTTTTAATAATTCAAAATGTTAGCTCCTTTTCAGCTGCATTCAAATATATATTTTGTAATCTATCATTGAAAAAATGGTAATAACTGCTTTTTCAAGGAAGAAAAAATTCCACAAAAGGTTAGACACAATTGTTTTAATCATGCATCTAATTTCCTTTTTTTAAAAAAAGTTCATTAATATATCAATGAATCGTTTGAGTCTCAACCTAAGAAAGAACGTAGGGACATGATTTATTCTGAGTTGGACAGTTGAAACACATCCAGTATAAAATCACTCCTTCTGTTTTTCTTAATAAAGTTGCCTGAAGTATTGGATCTCTTCTCTCATTCTGTTACTCAACTCAGGAACACCAAAGCTTAGCTACATGAAAGACAGTCAGCATGAAGCTGGAATTGCGCAAAAAGAGAAAAAAAGAAAAAATCAAAAAAGCAGGTGGGTTGTTTATAGTGACGCAGGTGTGGTTTCAGTAATAAATCAGCCAACTACTAATGGTAATTGCTTGTATTTATGCAAGTCCTTTCTTTATGAAATCCAATGTGTTTTAAAAATATGATTCAGTTCATTCAAAATAAATCCTTGAGATTAGGAAGGGTAGAGGTTTAATTAACTCAGCTTTATGTGTAGGAAACTCAACGTCCTCTGTTGACAGGCAGCAATGACAATGTGCTGGATTGAATCTTCTTTGCTGCTTCTGGCTTAGGCCTAGGTAAAGCAACAGTGGATCTCAACTGATGACCAGAGGGATGACTAAAAAGGGGACAATGAAGGGAGAGCAAAGAGTGTAATTACACCAATTGTGCACTGTAGTACTAGCATAACTTCTGCTGAATTTCCAACACAATTTTCCAACGTACATGTGCACGAAATGCAAACTTTTTTCATTGGAAAACACCAAAGAATGTGTTTTTGAAAGTCATGATATAAATAATTGGGTTGTTGTAGATATTTCCAAGCTTTAATGTGCATAAGTCAACAAGGAGTAGTTATATTGTCGTAAAATTTAAATGTTAACTTTAGCTAGGTGGACCGTAGCACACACAGGTTGAAAAGTGGTCATTCTTTTTATTAACTCTTCAACTGATTCTGAAGTTTCTTAAGTCAGCAAGAAGAAGACAAAGTTGATTCAGAAAGACAAGAACAAAATAAATGTACCACCATTGGCTTCTTTTCCTTATTTCGAGGGAATTTATACTCTACTCATTCAATAAATGTTATACTGCATGTCAGCCGTTCCATTTAAAACCACGGTATTAGGAAGAAACCCAAGCGTTTTTGTTATTGTTTAACTTGTTTGATTTCGTATTTTTTTAATTTACAAAATAGGATCCTTTCTGAAACTTCTATTGATATTGCACACTTTCTCATTATATTCTTGTGGGTCTGTAGAGTGGATGGATACTCACAAAGTAGATCGAAGTTGACTTCTCTTTTGAAAGAGAAGAAAGAAAAAAGACAACTTCCAAAGTGTAAACCAGGTAGATCCATCCTTCTTTATTCTGGCACCAATCATGAACTAGTTTTCAGGACTGATTCTTTAAATCTACAGTTGATGGCTGGAGGGATGGATGGATGGATATTGGGGATTGAAACCAAGGCCTACGCACTGACCTACATCCCTGGCCTTTTCTTTTCTTTTCTCTTTTTTTTCTTTTTTTTGTCTTTTCTTTCTTTTCCTTCCTTTTGTTTTCTTTTCTTTCTCTTCTCTCTCTCTCTTTTTTTTTTTTTACATTTTAGAGACAGAGTCTCTAAATCACTGAGGTGAAAGCACTAATGTGCCCAGGCGAGGCTTGAACTTGTAATTCCTTTGACTCAGCCTCCCAGAGTACTGGGATAACAGGCATGCACCACATGTCTGGCTTTATATATTCATATTTTTATTCAACAAGTATTTATTCAGTATCTCGTACATATTCAGGCTTCTAGGGTTTGAGATATGGCAACCAAATGCACAGACATAGCCTTTACTTTATGGAATTCCTAGTCTGGGGTGTGATGTGGCATTTTCCCACTAGAATTATATATACACTCAAAGGCTTAGTAACTCTTATTCTGAATATTAGAAATGGTATATGAATGATACTCCAAATTTTAGTAAGTTAGTTTCTATAACAAAATAGAACAGGTCTTCAATTTCCAACAACATTAAGAAATGCCCCCAGGGAAAGATGGCTGGCTTCCTTCCTATATTTTCTTGTAAAGACAATCAACATGGCATTAGTCAAATCAAATTTACCAGTAAAGACACGGGCACTCATTTTTAAGTAACATCCTTTTCACTTCTGTGGAAAATACATAATTATTTTATAGAAGTTTCTGAGATGAGGCCCTGTACATTTCTGTAACCCCCTGTACATGTCTGTGACACTCTTGGGGGAACAGGCTGATGTTGCAAGAAAAAGTCACATTGGTGACCTCTTCTACTAAAGTGCCCATGATTCTTTCACTGTCACACCTGGTAGCAACTGTTTTATAACACTTTTTAAGGTCATGAAAAAAAAAATCTCTTTTTAGGTAGCAGTTGGTCTAGAAGCATTATTTTTTTCTGCACCAACTTAGGAAAATTAAACAGAAGCTGGGAGGAAGGTATACCAGTCAGAGACTAATCAGGAAAAAAAAGTCCACTTGAGAGATTAAAATAGAGGAGATAAGGGAATTGTTTACAGGGTGATAGGAAAGCCAGAAAGCAAACAGGAATAGTGAGGCCGTTGACCGAAGCAGGAAGTGACCATCACCTCTAAGCCAGAGGAAAGAATAAGGTTGTTAGGTTGTTGTGTTAATGAAAGTAGGCTATCCAAGGTTCCCCTGGGGGTTGGATGCAGTGGGGCTGGAGCTATAGTGAACTTGCTGGGCAAAAGGTAGGGTCACAGATGAGGCACAGACTCTGTCACATTCACACTGTCATGGGAAACAGAGAGGAGGAAGTGTGCACATCCAGTATGGTCTTCCCCCTCCTCATGAGAACATCCCACCCTTCTTACCTCACCAGACCCTTCCAACTGGAAGCCATTTGACAGATGGGAATCCCACTTGTGATTCCAAGAAGACCAAAGGAAGACTGTCATGGATTTAAAGGCAAACTAGCCCTGTCCTGCTACACAGTCAAGAAAACAAAACTCCTCAGTGTTAAATAGAGACATCTATATGAAGAACTGAGAAAACTGGGCCGGTGAGATAGCTCAGTGGCACAAGCACCTGCCCAGCAAGCGCGAGGTCCTGAGTTCGACTGCTGGTATCCACTTAAAGGAAAAAAGGGCTGGTGATATCGCTCAGCGGCACAAGCGCTTGCTGCCAAGCGTGAGGTCCTGAGGTTGACTCCCGGTACCCACATTAAAAAAAAAAAAAAAGAACTGAGAAAAGTAACTATAGTATTCTTTAAAAATGTTTTAGAAGAGGCTGAAAGAAAGGGGTGGGGAGTGGACATGGGGTATATGATTAATCTCTTTACCTTCCATTAATTTTGCCATGAGCCTTAAACTGCTTTAAAAAACAAAATCTATTACATATATTATTTTTAAACCTGAAAAAATATGTTCTTAAAATTAGCTAGCAGATCTAGAGAATAAATTGAGGATAAGATGACTATGTAAAAATATCAGCAGTTTTGTGCAACAAAGAGAGTCGGAAACTAGAAATTTTTAGAAGATCACAGTTAAAAGATAAAACACTCTTCACATTACCTTCATTTTTTGTCATTTATAAAATATAAGGAGGATATCAATGATGAGAAAAATGTTACCAAAATATTTGTGGGGAGATGAAAACAGAATTTAGTGAGGTTATGTATGTTATTTCTGATGGCAACACTCAGTATTTTAAATGTACTCTTCTTTACAAACTAATGTATGAATGAATGTATCAATAGAAATCTGAAATAAAATTTCAATAGTGTTTTTTTTTGCTCAAACATTTGTTTTGTCTATAGAATTTATATAAATTTTGTCATGAATCATCTGATAGAAATAATAAAAAATAGATAAGTCTTGCTTTTAAATATCAGAAGTATAAAGTAAAATAATATAAAATGTTAATAAATGCCCCAAATCTACAATCACTAAAATAGTGACTTGCAAGATTAAAAAGATAGATCAACGAAACAAAATGAGAAACCAAATGTACATGAACACACACACACACAGACATGCATAACATTTAGTATTTTAAACTAGTATGACATATTACTTATAAGTGGAAGTCTAATTTCATAAGTGACATTAAACATTATAGAATATTGAATACTTAAATATATATAAAACACATATTTAAACTGATAAAATTTACTGAATTGTATTATAAAAATATACCTATGTAAAAACAAATACGCATATGAAAAAATAAGAAGAAAATATTTCAAATACATAGTTCATAATATCATTAGCTCCTAAACAGTGTGTTTTCTTCAACTTTCCACATTAGCCTAGGGACATGTAAAGCCATTTATGGTTTTAATAGATTCAGAGCATGTTCTTAATAATGGGTAGTACTTATTGTGTCCTTTATATAAAGTGTTCTAAGTCATTTGATTATGTGCTGACTCATTTAATCCTCAACAAATTTTCAAGGACTATATTCCCCTAACCCCATTACACAGAGAATAAAACAAAAGGCTAATAAGTGTTAACAAATTTCAGAAAGTCACAAACATATCCAGCATCAGATGCAGGATTTGGGTCCCAGATCCACCCTCCGCATCTTGATTTCAAACGCTATGGCATAGTCCTGCCTTGGTCAGTAAGATGGCCTATGTGTTGACTGAGAAATTTTAGTTCATAAAAGCTTCAACAAATTACATTTTTTCCTCTCCTATGATAACTCAATTGGCTATGTATAGTGGTTTGATAGGTACTCACATTAGTTTTCTGATTCAAAGAAAGCCCTTTCAAGCACTACATATTTGATATTAGAGGTCAGTAATTTTTCCCAGTCCAGGTGTGTTTCTACAGCTTCCTACCTGTCGGGGAGCTCTCATGAGTTATCACCCTTGCTTCCAGAAAATTCACTTATTTGTGAGCTGTAGACTGTGAAATCAGAGACAGTCCGTTTCTATGGGAACCAGCTTTATTTAATCCAAGAGGGCAGTGAAGAGTAATTTGTGAATTACTGAGTGAAGAAAAAGTTAGCCACACATCACACCCTCAGTTTGAAACACCATTGCTTTCACTCCTTCTTTCCCCTTCAGAAATTCCTTTTAATATTATGTAGCTGAAAGAATTGCAATTCTTTACCTGACACACTTAATAGACCCTTTCCTTCTCCATCTCTGCAACATCTAAACCCATAGAATGATTTTTCTTCACATGCAGTGCAGGTAGGTATATTCTACAGTGTTCCTTATCCCCTGAATTAGAAATTTCTGTAATGAAAAATAAAGAATGTATTATTTTAATAGAAGGGCCTTCAATCTTTGGGGATGAATGGGAAGAAATGATGAGAATTAGTAATTAGGAAAGCTGATATATTATTATTCTTGTCTTTATTTCTGGATGTCTGTGCTTACTCAGTTGCTTGATTTCAACTGTAATTCAAGAATTAGAGAAAATCATATTTTTTAATTATTAAAGTATACATTTCTGTTCACTGTTGGGTCTCAAAAATAATATTAAGAGCAATATTTTTCTTCTGACTTGCATTTTTTCAATCCAATTCTATTGTGTCTTTTAAAGTTTTTATAATAAATGACATAGTCTAAAGAAAATGATTACTCATAAAATAATTATTATCCAGACATAAATTTTGTGCATTTCCTGATGTAAATATTTATTTCTGAAAAAGAATTTAAGCATTCACTTTATCAACAGAAATAACCACAATCAGTTTATTATAATCTAGTCAATTCCTGAAATTAAAAAGATTTGTAAGTACATGTAGATCCTTTCTAAAAATTTATTTTGGGAATCCAAAACATCATTAAAAATGTAAAAGTAGGGCCGGTGATATAGCTCAGCAAAACAAGCGCCTGCCTGGCAAGCGCAAGGTCCTGAGTTCGGTTCCCGGTACCCATATTAAAAAAAAAAAAGTAAAAGTAATATTTTTTCAAGAAATATTTTTTTCAACTATTTTTTTCTCTAAATCAATTTGGTCTTGTGACATTTAAGAGAATAGATATATAAATTAATTCATCACGCATAAAATCAATGTATAAATTATTCTATCATAACATGTAATTAAACTCAGTGTTTAGTAATAGAGTAATAGAGTAATACAAAAAGAATAAAAATATGTCAGCTGATTCATAAATAGGATTGGACATGAAAATTTCAATATTATGTGACATAAAAGTATTAATAAGATATGAAAAATCTTCAAAACAATCACATTCATTACCTTAAACATGTTATGCTTTAGTTTCCAACATGCTTAGAGAATTAATGATTGTCCTCAATTTACAACGCCTTCCAAATCTATTTTTGTGTTGTATATTACAATTGTTGAAAAGACAAGTCTATTATTCTACTTTAAGATAAACCCATACTTAAACTAACAAGTTTTATGTATCTTCCAAAATTTCCATTTCTTAAAGGTTAAAAATGTGTTTGGAAGGATAACTAGCTTTACTATGAAGCAGGCTGCAGTGTATAGCCTTATTTGGAACTTTTCCCAAGAGATTTAATTACTGAAGTGCCCCAAGCATATTTGCTTTTACATTATTGGTTTGGCAAATGAGTAGCACCATGGTTTAGTAAACATGATGATAGTTCTTTCAGTTCATCATTTTAGAACTTCAGACAGTAAAATATAGTTTTCAGCTCCAAGTTTATGCTAGGGTTTCATGAATCAATTATATTTTCCAATGTTCTGCATAGTGTCAGCACAGAGTCTGGCAGACATTAAACAATCATAAAAGTCAACCAATGCCAAATGTATGGTCAAGGTGTTAGAAAATTAAGAATTTTTACTTAAAGAAAATGAAGGATGACAATTTAAGAAATATATGCCCAAAGATTAAATTGTAGTATTCATATTGACTTGTAGTACAAGCAATTTAAATTATATTCCTTATGACCAATGTTAGCTTTTCTTGTATTTGTTTCCCTGTTGGCTTTATTTTGTGCCCTTTGTATTCCTAGATTGCATACATTTTTAATTAGCTTTGTTATCTAGCTACCTTTAATATGGTGTATGGCTATCCTTCTAATTATCTTCTTACAACCATTATCAGCCTTTTAAATTTTCTCTGATGTCAGTTTGAAAAGTGACACTACATTTAGGGTTAACTATTATTTTAGCCATTTTGATTACACACTTTGCCTTCTGACCTTCTGGAAATCACATGACCCTTCCCTGAGACCTTTGCATAATTACCTATCCAATTTTCTTATCTCCCTCTCCTCTTGTATGTATTTCTCTTCCCTTAAAGTTCCTGAGTACAATACAATGTGATCATTGCCAAAGTCATGGCAACCTTGTGAGGAGCCCGCCCATAGTCTTCGCAAGACAACCAATTAATGCCTTATTGCATTATCTCACTATCACGTCATTCCTAAAAATATCACTGTGCCTATTTTTTCCTTAACTAAGAGCCAAGTAATTTTGGCAACTTTACTTTTATTCACTACTTAAGACGGTATGATAGCCACATGGAAAGTTTAATTCATAACTTCAGTATATAGAGTTCGTTTACATGTATATGGTAGTTTTCAATCCCATGAAAGTATTTACTGCATTCAGAATCTTTTCCCTTTTTAAAAGAAACATAACCACATTTATGTGAAAAAAGTTAAATTCCACAGCAATACAGAGAAGTTTTAGATTATAATTGTAAGAATTTTCAGATATGCCACTTATCCACATGATATGTCAAGAATTTCATAAGCCAATCTATAAGCCAGTAGTTCCAAAGAAACCTGGACTCATCCAAGACCCCCTCAATTCTCATTTCTCATTGATTCTCATGTTGAAAAATATTTCATGATAGTTACATCTTGCTTGTCTTTTTCATTCTATTAATGTTTGCCTTAAAGTTGTATAGCAATGGGGAGTAACTGCCAATCTCTTAGTTTATACTAAATTGTAGTAGGAGATATGGCATTCACTGAAGATTGTCCCAGACAGAGTAATAAAAGTTCTTGATTTTATTAAAATTTGTCCCTTAAATACATTTTTAAAATACTGTGTGAAACAAAGTAGAAACTGTGTACAAATCACTTGTTATTTGGAACAAGATAGCAATATTAATGAAAACATCTTATGTGAATAAGAAAGAGGTGGTTAAACTAACCACATTTTTTTCATGAAAAACTATTTTCACTGAAAAAAAACCGATTGACAAAATACTGTATTGGTAGACATTTTCTCAAAAAACAAATAGATCAAACCCATTACTTCAAGAAAACCCTAACATTACTACCATTAATGAAATTCAAGCTTTTCAGTAAGACTTAGAATTCTGGAAAATTTGTATCTGGCATCAAGACCATGACAGATCCTCAATCTCTAAAGACTTTTCTGATAAAATTGATAAAAATAATCTAATGTGATTCCTCATAACACAATGTGAATAATCACTTGGAATATTTACATAACTCAGTGAGACAATATTTTCCAAATGGATCAATGCTTGATGTTATGAAATTATGCATAAATAGATCTTTTCAAAGTGAAGGGTAGACTGATGGTCTTTAATGCAATGGATATGATTTCATACTTCACATTGTAACTAACCTTTAAGAACCTACCACTTGTCTAGATCAAAACTTGTATTTAAAAAGAATAACCATAATTATCTAAAGTTATTTATCAAAATATTCCTTCAGGGCCGGTGAGACGGAACCCACATATGAAAAAAAGGGCCAGTGATATCGCTCAGCAGCATGGGCACCTGCTGATGCGCGAAGTCCTGAGGCCAACCTCCGGTACCCACACACACACACCAAAAAAAAAAAAAAAAAAAAAAAAAAAAAAAAAAAAAAAAATATATATATATATATATATATATATATTCCTTCACATACTAGTAGCTGGAACAAATTATAAACAATTATCAAAAAAGAAAATCTGGGGAGGTTGGATTTTCTTCAGCTATTTCTTCAAATATTTCTGCATATATTTCAATCAAAGCAACACATCCTAACAAACTAATGTAGAACCAAGTATGGGAACTCAGCTGCCTACAGTGAAGCTGAACGTGAAAGGCATTTGCAATGACATAAACCTGTGCCACACTTCCCATGGATTGATTTGTTTGTTTGAGAAAAATGGAATTAGTTTATATAATAAATACAGCTTTTCAACTTCAAAGTATACCCCAGGTCTGAGCGGATCTCACCATCTCCCTGGCTAACATCATGGCTGGAAACAATATAATCTCTGGCCCAGATAATTTTAATTAACTTCTGAATTGACTTCTGTTTCTCCATGCCTGTGCTTCAGTTTTTCAAGATGGCCAGACTATGCAATAGTCATCAATATTGCAAAGATTCTCATAAAATTATATACATATATCTTTCATCCCACACACTCGTCATAGACCAGCTGAGGATTCCGTTCCAGGCTTCGCACTCTGCTCCAAGCCCTGGGAGCAGCCACCATTTCCTAAGTTATTAGTCTCCATGAACAGCTTTGATGAAGAACATGGGAGTAAAAAATTCCCATTTTAAATTCAAGAAAGGAAAGAAGAGCTATTCTTTGGATATAAGGCAACCTTCAAATAAACTATTTAAGTTTAAAATTTAAGCTTTTCCAAATAAGTCCATCATTATGAATAGTTTATTCTCTTGTCCCAAGAAATCATTTATCTTCTGAATACAGCAGTACCTCGGTTAACAAACTCGATTCTTCCCATGATTCTGCTCAAAAAAAGTGAGTTGGACAAGAACCAAAACAAATTCACTGGTTAGATTCGATGTTGACCTTACAGGGAAATTTGATCAATTTTCATCCAGTTCAGTATGTGACCAGAATCACGAAACAATTTATTGTTTAAATGTGTAGGGTTTGCCCAAGGGCAGCTGAAATCAAATATAGGAATTTGTAAAGTTAATTTAAGATTTTGCAATTGTGATGTAATTATAACACCATAATTTTTCTAGAGTTCATGTTTAATGTTTGTATGTGTGCAGATAACTTAAGAAATACATACCATCAAATTTGCAAACTGCAAATATAGTTTAATAATTTTTAGTAACTTTAAACAGTAGTTTAAATCATTAGCACAAACCATTTCTATACACTTCAACATTTTCACATGCCCCTTTATATCCATTCTCTGCTGCTACTCCAAGCTCCTGGCAGTCACTGAGCTGCTTTATGTTTCTATACTATTTACTTTTTCAAACTTTAGGTACCTTGGCATCCTCTGTACATACAAAAACAATGTAATGGATTCTCAAAGTGTATAAACACATATTTGAAAGCAACAGTGTATAGTTGTCCTTAGCATTAACTGAAAACAAAATAAGGAAAAATAGATTTACCCTGGTAGAATTCCTTACTAAACACAGAAGAAATGCCTATCTCCTAGGGAAATATTTTAGAGGATTATATAAAGTGATAAAGAAAATTTCATGAAAAAACTTAGTTATATTTCAAGAAAACCAAAAAAAAATCATGTCTGAAATAATGGTCCCCTTCAACTTTTTACATCCATTGTATTATATCCAACAACATATCTCACATAATTTTTTATTCTTGCCAAGTAGGAGAAAATTTTAGGTGTATCACTGAAATCATATCTGCTGTCACAGAATTTTAGTGCTATTATTTCCCAATTTAAGAAATAAATGAATGAAGGACACCATTGACTATCATGACACATCTCCACACTATTTTAACAAGAGTGGATGAAATGGACCAGTGAGATAGCTCAGCGGCATAAGTGCCTGCCTGGCAAGAACAAAGTCCTGAGTTCGACTCCCAGTACCCACATACGAAAAAAGGGCCGGTAATATCATTCAGGGGCATGGGCGCCTACTGGGGCACGAGGTCCTGAGTTCGACCCCCGGTACCCACCAAAAAAAAAAAAAAAAGAGTGGATGAAATAGGTTTCCTAATAATAAGGAAATTTTTAAATTTCAGGTAACATAACAATATTAAGTGACTAGAGTCTCCTCTTTTAAAAAGTTATATTTTATTAACTTTTTAAATGTGTAGAGTATAATGTATTTCTCAGGTGGATAATCAACGCACAGATCAGAAGCTATGGTCTGGGGCTGCTGTAGGTCAGGTGTCAGTGATTGCCCAGCATATCTGAGGCCCAGGTTCAACTCCCAGTATAGAGAAGAAAAGAGAAAAAAGGGATGAATAGCTACAAAGAAATGTCAACTGTTGACAATGACCATTACATAACATAGAATCAGAGACAATGAGAGCGGGAGAGAGAGGGAGAGAGGTATCTAAGAGAAAAAGCAAATTAAAGAGAGAAAATGTGCAGTTGTTTAAACAGTATAATCTTTAGGATAGTGTTGGTTACTGTATAATTTACAAAATGTCATTTTTGCAACAAAATGAATTGACTTAAAATGAGAATGAAGGGTAGGGTTGAAGTCTTTTGAAAGGTGTTATTCAATTAATGATTGATCATTTCCATTATCATAAATTTTATAGCTAGGGATGTAGCTCAGTGGTAGAGCACTTGCCTGATATGCTTGAAGCCCTGGATTCAATCCCTAATAGTAATACATAGTAATAAATAAATAAATAAATAAATAAATAAATAAATAAATAAATAAATTGCTTACTTACTTTTGTAGCACCTTATTTTCATTTATTTAAATTCCGTCCCCCTCTTCCTGTCCCTGTTTCCTCCCATCTTCCCACCCTCTATTTTCCTTTCTCTCTCTCTCATTCATTCTCTTTCTAAAAACTTTTTTTCTCCTTAGACAAAATGAGACTATTCCTAGAGAGATGGGGTTTCCTCTCAGCAAGCTATGTACCCAACGTGATGGCACATTTCCCATCAAAGGACAGCAGTCAAGGAGCCCATGGAAGCCCGTGCAGCAGAGGTGAGACACTGAATGGAACCACCCATCAATGACTGAGAATCATCTTTCTTAAAACCTGACACATTCCTGGTGAGCTAGTGCCAAAACAAATGCAAGCAGGACTATAGCCTGGAAATACTTAAACGTATTATTTGAATTCTCAGAAGTATCAGTTTTACTTAAAGTAAACATTGGCATGCAAAGCCAATAGTCTGAGTAATCCGGTCTTGAACTGTAACTTTATTTGTTATGGGGATTTGCTCAGGGAAGAGAAGGGGAAAGAAATAAACCCAGCCCTTCTGTGTCTAGAGCAGAGAGAAAATAGTTGTTTCTGCAACACCAGAGACATTATTTAAGGCCGTGTAAGTGACACTGCCTTCAGCTACTTTAACAATTCACAGCTAAAACTTGATTTAATTGTTTTTGGCAAAATGTTCAGTTGCCACAGGCATCCAGGATGATTATTGTCTCTTTATTTGCAGATGTATACTAAGCTCTACCAGCAAGAACCTCACACTACACCAGACAGCTGTGTCAGAAGTGCTCCCAACACAAAGCAAGGCTCTCCCTTAATTCTCAAGATAAATCCCACATCTTCAAGTGATTGAGTTGAGTAACCAGTGATAATTGAGATAATATCAACTTGGAGTTCACAGGGTAGGTGTTCCGTGAACACTCTAATTTGTAAGTGAAATTGTGCATAAATACTTTATTGTTTTGGGGTGAAATGTTCATAAATTTAATAAGATCCACAAAGAGATTGCTGGCCCAAAGTTATTTATAGAAGAAATCTTTGCATTGCCTGTGTCTATCCTTGTGTTGGCTGCATTCTTCCCCATTTCACGGCTCCCTGCTGCCTATTGGATAAGACAAAATCCGCAACTGTGCATTTAACTACTCTTTGTACTGTCCCTTGCCCCATTTCTGGATTCTTCTTCACTTTCACCACACTTCTGGGACACAACTGGGCACAAGTTGTTTTGTTTTGTTTTGTTTTGTTTTCCAATACAGACATGCTAGAAAGTTCTCCTGAAAATACTCTCTATTCATGTTTTACCAATTATACTGTTTCAAAAATTCTTCAAACTAATTTAGTTTTGAAATTTCCCAGTTTGGAACAATCACTCATAAATTTGCTACCTGGTTATGTTTCCAAATCTCTAATCACTCCTTGTCAGGCTCTTTTGATGTTCTTCTTCTCATCTTCCTAACTTAAAACTTGGAAGTACCCCAGGTTTCAGTACTTAGACTTCTTTTCTTTTCTTTCTGTAGTTTGCATCTACAAATCATCTCTTGAATCATGATTTTAAGTAACGTCTACATAATGATGACAATTAAAAGTAAATTTCCAGACCCAACCTCTACTTTAAACTTTAGAATTAAAATCCTATGATCTATTGACATCACCTCTTAGAAATCTAATAAACATCTCAAACTTTCAGTGTATGGTAACTCTCTTTTTCTGGCCAAACACTTTGGAGTCAATGCTCATGACACTCTCATTCCCAGATCCAATCAATCAGCAAGTCACGATAGCTCTACATTCAAAATATGTCCCAAATCAGATCTGTCTTTAGTACTTTCACCACCAGGACCTCTTTCGAACTACCATCATTTCTTATTTGGATGGTTGCAATGGTCTTCTTACCAGTCTCTCTGTTTCCAGATTGGTCCTCTTCAGTTCATCTTCAGTGAAACAACCACGGTGATCTTATTAAATATAAGCCATATCACCAGCTCCTCACTTTAAAATATCTCAGTGGCTTCCCTTCACTTTCTTTCTTTCTTTCTTTTTTTTTATGTGGGTAGCGGGGGTCGAACTCAGGACCTCACGCTTGCCAGCAGGTGCTTGTGCCACTGAGCGATATCACCGGCCCTTTCTTTCCTTTACGTGGTTACTGGGAGTTGAACTCAGGACCTCACGCTTGCCAGGCAGGCGCTTATGCCACTGAGCCATCTCACCAGCCATCCCTTTACTTTCAATATAAAAGCCAAAGTCATGTGTTACCCATAAGGCCCTACACAATTTGACCCCCTTTTACTTCTCTGAGTCCACCTCCTACTGCTTTCATATCATTTGCAGTCTCAGCAATTTTTTTAAATGATCAAACTGGAGCACATCATTTTTACGACTTTTAAGTATGCTGTCATAAAAATAGAACGTCCTGATATCAATTATGCAAGTTTGATGATAGAATATACTTTCCTGGATTCAAAAAAATTCCTCCATGCAGTAGTTAATAAACATTTTAATAAAACATCTCAAACTCTATAATAATTAATTGATTATTAATTAGATTAGATGGAAACATTCTGATGGTAGAACCTCTAGCAATGGCTCTTTTTCATGAGCCATGCCACTGAAGGCATTTAGCTCTTGGAAGTACCCATTCCCATGTAGAAGGACAGTTTTGCACCCTTCCGTAGATGAAGCCCCCAAAACATAGATGAGATAAAACGAAAGCTTCCTGAGCTCTATTCATAAAGTATCACATTACAGAGTATCTTCTTCTGACATTGTGCGATAGTAACCTTATCTAACATGTTTGTTTAGTCATGATCTAGCCATGAAATAAATATGATACAATGAACAGCACTTTTGCAAGCCTAACTTCAGACAAGAGGCACAAATGGCGTACTGTCAGAAGATCTACATTTATCTTAGCTGAAACTTATTAAGGGGTCACAATAAGTTACACTTCCTTGCTAAGCATCAATCACCCCATTAATTCCTTATTATAAATAAAAAGGGAAATGTACATACAATGTTTTGCACACTAGAAATCACTGCATAAATGCCAGTGGAGCAATTTTGCTGCATGTTTTCATAACATAAAAACTAAGTCATATTAAGCAATCTGGTTACATATCAAACTGAATTCTTAGGCATTAACATCTATATATTAGACTACATACCTTTGAATACATACATTTTGTGCACTTACTTGTGTCATCCACAAGGAGACCCTGTATTCCAATACCTGAACTTCTGGCCTAGAGACAATTTTCATACATAAAAATAGATATGCATAGTATGTGTCTTGATCTTAATGAAAGTTGATTCCTCGTGAGTACTTACACTTGATGTATTCACCAGTTATATATTCAATAATTCATTACACATTTTGTCTGAAATTGATACACAGCTTACTAATTTGTCTGTTTCATTGTAAATCTTTACATTAGTCAGTTTCTAGCTTTCTAGTACATAGCTTCCTAGTACATTTTACGTAATTTAAAAATATTAAAACAAAGGACTGTAAGTTAAACATTTTATTTGTAAATGCTGATGACCCAAAGAATAGAGTTGACACCATGTGATCAGTCAACTCACTGGTCAGAACAACAACAACAAAAAGGAATCCTTTCTTTATGGCTGGCTAATGCAGAACTTATGATGCGAAAATGCTAAGAAATGATAAGAAAATGTAGAGAAACAATCAGCAGTACTCTCCTCTTAGCCCCAAGATCATTTGAAGTATTAATTTTTCTTCCAGTACTGAGGATTTAACTCATGGCTTTTACACAGAACTGCATCCCCAGCCTTGCTTCTAATTAATTTTTTTTTTTTTTTTTTTGAAATAGGGTCTTGCTAAGTTGCTCATTTATCCAGGCTGGGCATAAACTTACAACCCTCCTGTCTCAGCCTCTCAGAATGCTAGGATTGTAGACATGTACCATCATGGCTAGCTAAATTTTAATTTTATATACATTTGTTTTATATTTATTTGAGTTTTGTGAATGTTAAATAATGATTAATTTTAATAAATGGAATCAGCTCCTGTGAAGACAGTACAAGCTGACTGAAACAAAAATTTTACTATTCAACATTCACAAAACTAAGTTAAAAGAACTTTTAAGTTTTATATCTTAGTGTAAGCCAAAAACATTCTGGGATAAGATGGATTTGATGCTATATGTGACTCAGAGAGTATATAATGTCCAGCTACTGGAAAATATTCCATGCTCTATGTCAGACTTCCCAGCAGCAGATTTGTGGGGTCCAAGGCCAAGGGCTCTTGTGGTAGAAGAAGACACAGGTGACATCCGAGTCACAGATGGAGCGAAGACAACAGCTCCCAGAGGTCAGCACGTGAGATGAGGAAAGGGTGCAGTTAGGAAATAGAACACAGGAATTGAGCATAGAGGTACACTTGTTCCTGTGAGGAAGGGGCCCTCCAGCCTCCTCAGGCTGTCCCATAGCTGATATGTGGCTTAACTTTTCTTGCACACACACCCCAAATACACCTTTCTGAGTGCCGTGGCATTGCTCGTTCTGTTCTTGTGCTACTTGTTGTTGAAACTATTTTTACCAACACTCTGGAAAAATAAGGACATCCAAAAGGTAAGGAAATATGGGTGAATCCCCAAGATAGTTTCTTTGTTGTTGTTTCCTACTTCAGTTCTCACTACTACATAAGTTTAGTTGGCTCAGGAGACTTTTGAGATGGGAGGTCTGAGGAGAAGATACAGCATCAGTTTTTAGAGGAAGAGGCCAGGCAAGGGAAGGGATAAGGGGAGCTAATGCTTCCATGTGAAGCTCATGCACTACTTCTCCATGTGTAGTAGCGAGTTCCAAGATTCAATCCCAAACAATGCTTCCCTGCCCTTACTGTCTTCTTGACAGATTGCATGTTTTCTGCAGAACAGTCTGTCTTGACACAAGCATGAGCCTCATTCCCATGTCACCTGTCCTTCACCAAGCCTTACTTCCTACTGGGCTGATCAGAAGAGCAACGCTGACCTCTGAGGGCTTCTGAGCAATCTCCGGGACACAGAGCGCTCTGAGGGAATAAAATGGAAAAGGTAGCCTCAAATGTATTCTGTGTTGAAGCAGAGGACTTCTGGCTGAGAAGTCAAGTGTAGATCTAACAGACAAATCCTTTCTTGAACTTTTCATAAAAGGAAATATTGAAAACAATTGATCACTCATTAAAAGTTAATAACAGGAAGGAACAAATCCTTGGTAATTCAATGGAGAGTCATATTTTTCTTGTATAATGGATGTGAAGGCTTTAAAAATGAAGCCACGTACATATGGGGATGTTGTTAATGTCAAATTTTATAATTTTACCTTGTCTACTGATTCTTAGGCTTTCAAACTTTAATGTCTTATGTGTTTTCCATAAAGGGATATATGTATGATCCCTGTGTTTCTATCTTCACTACATGTCACCTACTGCCCTGGTTTTCCACAGCAGAGAACACAGAAGATGGAAGAGAAGGAAAGCAGGAAGATACTTTCTACCCCGAAAAGATGATTAGCCATCCCCTTCTTTCTCAGTCCCTTTGCATATACATCTCAGGGATTCAGTGCAACCAGCCCCAGCTGTCTGAGAGGAAGTAACAGCAGCAGGTATGTGAATGAAGGCCACGGAAGGAGCTGCAGAGTGTTTCACAAAGCTGTGGATGTGGAGCCATGTGAAGGGGCAGCAGGCTTCAGGTAGCCCCACCATCACTAGGACATGGATCTACTTCCCTTGTTTTCATCCTAGCTACAAATTTGTACTTTCTATCTCTTGCAGCCCTGTAGACCAGCATCATGGTACCACCTACTTCCAGCAACTGCTATGTCCAGACCTGCTCTGTGAGGTGTACAGTGCAAGTGCTAAGGTCAATCGTCTGCTCTGTTGGACATCATTGGAAGATTCTGCTCATTCTGTGTCCCTTTTGGCATCCCTAGAGTTTGTGACAGAATCATCATTCACTCTGACATTGCCTGCTCAGCAATCTTTCCAGGACCCCCAATTCCAGCCCCTCTGCCTGAGTTTTCTTTGCCTCCTCCCTCCATTCTCTTGCCTGACCAGGTCACTTCTTTACTAGCCTCAAATCTTCCCCCCAGCATGGGGTGATGTTCTGCCCCCAGAACCTATTTCTTCCTCAGATTCCAAATTCCCACTGGACCATTTCCCCATCCAAATGCATGGATTTCCATCCCTCCCATCACATCACTATCAAGGAAGCAGACTGTGTTCTCCAGATAATCTACTTTGTCTCCAGTGAACAATACTACAAGGTTGCCTGCTTATGTTCTAACGACCAGAGGAACGAGCATTTTTGCCTGGCAATATCTCAAATCTCCTGGAGAGAGCCCTGAGCCAAGAACATATGCCCTTTCCATTGTGTATGATTGGACTGAAAGTGGGTTTTCTTGTCCTTCATTATTCTGAGGCCACATTGGTGAGCATGTGGCAGCCTATCTTGTAGACTGTTGTGAACCCTGGCTTCTTAGTCCTAGCATCCAGGTGTTCTTAGATTATTCAAAAAGAGAAGTCATTCCCTGATGTGAGAGGAAAGGGAAAAAGAAAAAAAAAAAGCATCTTCTCCAAAACAATTTAAGCTAGATGACCAACTGAATTAAACTGAATTAATCATGGAAAATGTCATAGTCAGTCACTAAAAAGCAAGACTTGGCAGTGTCACTGACTTTTTGGAGCAGCAAAGGAAAAGCACAGGAACTACACTTGCATTGGTGGCCCCCATATCTTTGGACCTGTTGCAGCAAAAATGTATCCAGCTGTTCCAGGGTCTCTGATCTACATGGTGAGCCCCTGAATCCTAAAGTCTCTGCCTCAACATTTGTTTGCTTCAGCACAATCTTTAGTGCTTCTACAGCCCATGAATCCCCAGCCTTTCCATAGCCCTGACCTCAGTCTTTGCCTGATATCCACGCTTCATCCCCGTCCCAATGCTGTCCCCATCTCAGTCCCAACATCCTCCTCCTGTTCTGAGCCTGTCTCAGCTTGAGTCTCCACCCTTAATCCTGCTATCATCTCCTCTATCCTGGATTAGTACCTGCAAAGAGTGTCTTCACAGACCCCAGAAGGAGGTGCAATTCCTTATGTCATGCCAAATTCACCACCTAGAATATAACATCCTCCCCACCAACAAAAATGGAAGGAAACATGGGGAGCCTGTGTGCTGCATAAATCCCAGGAGTACTTTTGCTCTCCAGTTTCCAATTGTCCACGGTTAGCTGCTTTTACAAGGCCCATGTTCCAGTCTCCTCCCTGAAGATTTACTCAGCAGTAGGCTTCAGGAGAATCTCTGCTGCTCCTCATCTAATGCAGACGGGGCCTGCCTTGAGGATCCATGAGTCTCTGTTGCAGATGAGTTCTCAGAGAGATATTCCAGAGGTGTCTGAGTCAAAGGCAAGTCATGGCAGCTAGTGAGAAATTTGTATCTTGGCCCTAGTGGATGTCTGCTTTAGGGAGCCAGGACTCCCACTCCATGCTGCTGATCTTCACGTGGCTTGAGTGCAGAACCTGGGAGGATCCCATGTTCAACACTTTACTGATTCACGACTAGGCCACCTCCAGAAAGAACTTGGAAGCTTCCCAGCTGCCAAAATAAAATAAGTCCAACAAGATGACCCAGAACAAGAGAGCTTGGAAGAGGAGAGGCAGGATCAGGGACATGCCAACCAGGAACTAAGACCAGCCACCCTCAAGTATTGTATTAAAGGAGACTTTTTGGAGTAAGTCCTCTATCACCCTGCCACTAAAAAGACAGGACCCTCTTAAAAAACAATTCAGGAGGCAGATGAAGCACTTTTTCCATCTTGTGTAAAACTCAGAAAGAAAGTTCCCTGGGAAAGGCATCATCTGTTCAAGGCAGGGGCCTACTTAGAAAGAGAGGTGCCTTTCTTGGGAACAGCAAAAATCACAAAATCATGAGAGACTCTGGGAAGATCCTGGGGGATCAACTGGGGCATAGGCATGGACTAGCTTTCCCCAGCCCCCATCAGACAAGAGGTTATCTCGCATGAAGTCTGGGAAAACTCTACATAGGGAGGAACAGCAGGTTGAGAGACAGCCTGTCTGGGAACAACACCTCAATAACAAAACTTTCTGCTTTAGTAACAAATGATAAACCTCACAGCCAAAAAGCTAAGTTAATTTGCCAGAATGATCCTAAAAGGAATAGACTCACCAGAGACTGGTACACTCAGCCCCGCAAAGTTGTGGGATTTAACAACCAAGAGCACCACTCATTCTTGCCCTAGAGGAAGACTTTTCCCCATCTTAGCCCCACCTGTGGATCCCAAGTGGGCCAGGTGCCTCTGGCTGCCCAGACCACTGATGAAGGCACTGTGTTGGGAGGTTTTCTCCTACAATTTAAAGAGAAAATTCTTCCCCAATATTGAGATAGAAAAGTTTCTGCCCTCAGTGCAATTGATTTCTCATGAAGCATATTGATTGTCCCCTAATAAATATTCTTAAATAATATTATATTTAATGTGTGTTGTGTTGGGAACACAGGTGTTGGGTAAGCCATAGATTTTGTTTAGGGAAAGAGAGAAGTTATATTTCAGATCTTCCTGGTTATGTCTTTGGGTTTCTACATGGTGACAAGTGCCCTAGAACTCTTGTTGAGGAATGAACGTTCAAAACTCCCCAACTCCCCTTCACTCCTTGTGGAAGTTTGAGGAGATGGGTTCTTCCTCCTACTTCATAGTTTGGCCTTCAAGACATTGTATAACAGCCTATACCTTCCTCTCTCATTGATTGCTCTCATTGATAGCCTTCTAGAGCTATAAGGAAGACAGATCTTGCATATCTAGGAGAGAAGGAGGGAAAGGTACACTTTTCAGAATATAATGGCTTAGTCATTTTGTAATAAATGTCGGTGACAAAAGCATCACACAGGTGGGTGGACCAATCCTGCGAGCATTGGAGAATATTGCTGCCATGGATACGTGGCTTGGTGTGATACAGTCAAGAACAGAGTAGGTGCTGCTGAAGACTCTGTCATGTTGGGTCTGGTAATGTATTTCAGAAGCATACTTTTATTTTGCTACTCATGTTTCCCTACCAGAAGAGCATCTAGGTAAGTATTTCCCCTCCTTAGTTATTTCTTCACGCTGACTGGATTGAACTCTTGCACAGTGAAAAGGCTCATGCAGATGTCAGTGGTAGAATTTTTAATCAAGCCATCACCTACATCTAAGGTAAAATTCTGAGATGAAGGAAAGGACACTCTAGAGCAAAAAACATGAAAAGAGGGAAGAATGACCCACTTAGAAAACAAAATCTGATGGCCCATTATTCACATACCCTATCGTGCTACCCAATTTCCCAATGTGATCCTGTCAGCTGATCCAGAGGCTGATCAGAGCATTGCAAAGCTCACTGATGCCATACTTTCAGAAGTGTGCATGGGACTGCACACATTTAAACACAAAATATCTGCAGGGCTGTTGTCAGACATGGCATCTTGCTTTTTAGGGAAGGTCAACTTGGTGCCTCTCTACATTCATGTCTGATGACAACATGCAAGATCTTGCCACTTTTGATCTTCATGGGCTTGGTGAAGCCATGGAAGATCTCACCCAAATCGTTTAGACCCCATGATCCAGCAGTGAGTACTGGACTGTGCGCCAGGGTTAAAGATATTGGGGGGACTTCCCACAGAATCCCCATTTGGGAAGAGGCTATACTGAATCTACTCTTTGGCCAAAATCTTGCACATATCCATCCTTAAGAAAGAGGTGGCAAGGGAAGGCAGTAACAGTATGTACAGACTGAAATCACAAAATTAGATGAGTCTCCTGAAGTGTACTTGAGGTTGTTTTTCCAGAAAATAAATTTAAGTGCTGTTTGTCAAATTATAAACAAAAACAAAAGCATAAAACTGATTTCTACTATTGCTCTCTGCTTACCATATTTCAGTCTCTTGTCCATAGTTACACCATTGTCTCTGCAGTGTGTGAAGCTGAGGATTGCAGACAGACTGCAGATTCTGTGGAGGCCCCAGAAGGACAGATAGTGGGGCATAAGCTGGGGAGCCCAACCTCCAGGTGTGTAGACCAGCCCACAAACTGGTCTCTCAATTTCTGTATTGTTCCATGTTAGGATCCGGTATCTCTGTTCCACTTCAGTTACTATCATACCCTAGAAGTTAATCACCAGGACCCTCTCTGTCACCTGGAGTAATATAGATACCCTGACACTTTATTCTTTGAACTCATCTCCCTATAATTCCAGAATATAGCCTCAATTTCTTATTTCTTTTTCAGTTCCAGCTTATTAATTTTTCTACCAAGCTCTTGTCATTATTTGTTCTCTCTTCAAGATAGACCTCTAGGTATTTAAGGCAACCAATATTTGAAAAGCTGCAATCCAAATAGGCCTCATCCAACCCACTCGATCCTTTCTGTGCAGAAAAATCTTCCTGTTCCAGAAATATCTACCTTCTTTGACTGAACACTATTGGATTAAAGTTCAAAAACAAGTCTTCTGACTCTACATAAATTCATAGTCAGATCCAGCACCAACGTGCGATCAGTCACTTCTCCATTTGACACATCACCATCCTGTACTTTCTCTCACTGAACGGACTCCATGCAGCTTAGATCACCAAGTCCTTAGCACACTGTCTTCTACGTTACTCTCACCTATTTTAAATTTCTTTTTTTTTTTTTTTTTTTTGTGGGTACCGGGGGGACGACCTCAGGACCTCGCGCGCCAACAGGCACCCGTGCCGCTGAGCGATATCACCGGCCCCTTTTTCGTATGTGGGTTCCGGGAGTCGAACTCGGGCCTTCGTGCTTGCAAGGCAGGCGCTTAAGCCGCTGAGCCATCTCACCGGCCCTAAATTTCTGAACTTTGCTCAAACTTAGGCCATTTCAACTTAGTCAGCAGATGTCCCAGACTCACCATTCTCAGGGGATCCAGAAGCCATCAGATGGGAACTTCGCATCAAGAAACCTTTAAAATCTGTATCCATCCCTTTCCTTCCTTCCTTCATCCCTTCCTTCCTTCCTTCCTGCCTTTCTTTCTTCTTCTTGCTCTTTCATTCTTTCTTTCTTTCTTTCTCTCTCTTTTTTTCTTTCTTTATCCCTGCATGACTTCCTCCCTCCCTCCTGCCCTTCCTTCCTTCATACCTGTTATAGTGTAGGAAATTCTCTTGCAATTTCCCAACCTCAAAGGAATTACATTCCCTGAAATGTTGTTTGTTTTTTTTTTTTACTGAGAGACAGCTAAACTCCAGTTCTAATGGACTAATCCACCCTCACCAGCCACTGTTTTTGGACCCTCTCTCTCTTCATGAAGCAGCATATATCTTTTCCTTTTTAAAAGTTTTCATTTCAAGAATGTTTAAACATATACAGAAGCAAATAGAACAATATAAATCCTGAGGTAACTTTAACTCAATTTTTACAGTTGACATGCATTGATGCGTCACTTCATTAACACAATGACTAAAACGCAAAATTCCATTTAAATCTCTTGCTACCCATCTCTTAGGTGACATGTTCTGTATCCTATGTTATGGTTTTCACAGCCTTTTGATATTTGTCATATGAGGAAAACATTCATACACCACAGAGGTGATGAAAAGCATTGAGCCTTTTATGCTTTGGCAATGAGTTCTACTCCATCTTTTAGTCAGCCCTGAAGAGTCATTTGCCCAAATTCTCATCCCCACAAGGAATCTGCAAATTCAATATGGGTCACTTTATTCCCTTAATCAGGGCTGGTGATATAGCTCAGGGGCATAAGCTCTTGCCTCGCAAGTGCAAGGTCCTGAGTTCAGTTCCCGGTACCCACAAAAAAAAAAAAAAATACCCTTAATCACATTAACCATAATAAGAACCATTGAAGTACAAATCTGTTCATGTTGACAATCATTTGAGAGTCCTATAGCGATATTTTCAAATATTCTGAAGAAAAGATTTTTCCCTGTCAAATATTTCTTTCCTCTCCTTCCCAAAATGTTCCACAATGTTTAAATGATTAAACATATGCTTGCCATAATTAGTCATCAAACAGATGTAAATAAAGTCCACAATGAGAGATCTCTTTGTGTTACAGCAAATTTATAGAAATTTTATATTAAAAACTAAAAATCAATTAGTAGCCTGTGAATATATTGAGACAGGATATGCTCGTGCTGCTTGCTAAGCTGTTACCCTCGACTGTCTGCGTCCAGCTGCTTCTTCCAGATAGCTGGCCAGGTCAACCTGACCGCATTCAGCAGTAATGTCTGTGTTTTTCTACCTAAGATATATCTGGGTTTTCCCAACATGCTTCAAGGACTTTAGGCTCCAAACAGACTGGCCCAGTGAAGGACGCATTCAACCCTACCCGCTCTGCTCAAAGCCCCTCCCTCCCACAGTGTTACTGCCTTATGATAAGCAATTCCTTTTAAGTAAAACCTGCTAAAAACAACTCTGCCTGACAACATATGACTTGATTCATGTGACCAATCATGTAATAACCTGCTGTCAGCTTTGTATTTCCTGCTTACAAACTGTATTTAAACTGAATTCTAAGCTGACTCTGGGTTGGTGATTTGGAATTAGACTCAGCCCTCAGCCTGCCGGTGTCAATAAACAAGATAAGTTGCCTTCCAAACTCCTCAGTGCGGAGCGTTTTCCTTTCCATTCAGTACTGGGTTTCTACAACATTCACACTAACAAGGTGGTAAGCATCAAAATGTTAGATAAAATTTTAGGAGAAATTTGAAGCCACACATATCACTGGTGGGAATGTAAAATGATAGTTTTTTTTTTTTTTTTTTTTTTTTCTTTTTTAGCATGTTGGCAAATCCTCTAAATGTTCAAAATGTTAAACATTGGGACCGGTGAGATGGCTCAGTGGCTTAAGCGCCTGCCCGGCAAGTGCGAGGGCCCGAGTTCGACTCCCAGAACCCACATACGAAAAAGGGGCTGGTGATATCGCTCAGTGGCACGGGCGCCTGCTGGCGCGCAAGGTCCTGAGGTCAACCCTCCAGTACCCACAAAAAAAAAAAAAAAAAATGTTAAACATTGACTTGACCCGTGAACAAGAAATTCCCTTTCTAGGCAGATAGGCAAAAAAAAAAAAAAAAATGAACACGTATGTCCACACAGAACCTTATACATGACTATTGATAACAAAGAGCAAAACAAACAAAACCCCACAAAACAAATCAAGGAAAAAAGAATTAAATCCAAAAACTTCCTCCACATTGAGGGTACCCACTCGTGTGGTTTGTTTTTTTCCAGGGCCGATAGTATTAGAATCCACCAGACATGAAGGAGGGATAGTGAGTAACAAGGGCCTGTTTTGTGTCCACACCCACTTTCTGTTGTGTGAATCGTGAGTCCTGTCCACCTTTTCCCTCGGCAGGGTCAGTCAGTGGTATGTGTCTGCCTCAGGGCTGTATTTAGTCGGAGGCTTTCAGCGATGGCTTGTTCCCTTCTATGCACCCCAAGTGTTATGACTTAGATCTGAAATGTCGCCCCAAAAGTCTAATGTTTGGAAGGTGACTGGATCCTGGGAGCTTTATACTCATCAGTGTATTCTTCCACTGATGAGTTCAATCGCTGAAAATGCTGCTAAGATATGGGGCCTGGTTGGAGGTGAGTCCCTGGAGGTATGCTTTGAAGGGGTCTATTCTTATTCCCAGCTTTTTTCTTCTCTGCTTTCTGCTTCCTGGCTTCCAAGGGTTGAACATCTTTCCTCCGTCATGCACCTCAACCATGCTTTTTCTGCTCTGGAGCCAACCAACCATGGACTGAATCATCCGAAAATCATGAGACAAAATAAACCTTTCATCTTTTAAATTGCTGTGTCAGATATTGAATATCAGTGAGGGGCAGAGACTAATACACAAAGCCACTGCTATCTCCAGCTGGTTTGCAGTATATGGGCTTGTGAAGTGTCCCACTTGCTCCAGAGGCCTCTCTGTCCCTACACCCAAATGTCCAAGCAGAGGCATATCACTGGGTCATATCGGTGGGCTGGGAAAGCAAACAGACCACTGGGTTCAGTGCTGGAAGTGTGTGTGTGTGTGTGTGTGTGTGTGTGTGTGTGTGTGTGTGTGGTTGGTGGGGGGTGGAATATAGTCTTTTGGACTCAATCCTAGTGCTTTCAGATTCAACCCCTTCGGACATCCGCACACAACAAGCCTGGCTCCTCACCATAGAAAACAAGACCACTGCTGTTCTCCACAGTCTCAGCTCACCACTGCTTAAACTTTTCAGAAAGTGTGTGACTATCTCCCCCCACCAACAACTGCAATTTCCCACACAGTCACTGCAGTAGGTGACCCCAGAGACCCTGAAGTATGGTTGTTCTGTGACTTCTGATTGCGAATAGTTCAGTCTTAAGCAATAAACCCCTTCTTAAAACAATTCCTCATTATAGGACTTCTAAATATGGTGGGTGCTGCAATGGATTTCGTCTCTGAAGCTAGACTGCTATGCAGAGTAAAACTCCATGTTCTATTTACAGCTTACAATAGTTACAGGTTTTTCCTAGAGCTGGAGATGCCAGCTTGTTGTTTATCCCTAGGGATGCAGGATCCACAGGGGGCTTAACTTGTGCCTAAGACTTTAGACCCCCATCCTGGGAGATAAGGTTAGCCTTCTAGACTAGATTTCCTCATTCTTTTCCCTTGGTTGTCTTCTGTTTATCCATGGTTTTTGGCTTTCCCATGGCTTCTTTCTTGATTCCTGGAGCTCTTCTCTTTCTCTTCACTGAGTGGTTGTTTTTTCAGGTATTTCAATTCCAAGTCTTAGAGAAACTTTGATTTGCTGCCAGCTTCTACTCTGCCATCTGAAGACATATTTATTATTTGGGATTTTTCTGTGGTAATGGTGTAGGGTAGACTAACCAGTGTTACTGATACACCCCAACTCTCAATGGTTTAACATAATCAATACTTATTTTTAGCTCATGCAAATTCCCATGTGAATATTTACAGTCAGTCAAATCTTCCCGAGTCTTTACCCCAAAAGGTGACTTTGGGATCCAGCTCTTTCGATTTTCACACTTTGAGTGTCAGTTTATTCGGGTGTTACTCTTTCTGATTCAATTCTTTCAGGTTTTGCCCTCTTTTGTACTCATCATAGGAGGAGGATTCTTCTCTGCACGTGCACTGTTAAACACTGGGCTCTCTGTGTGGCCACACAGGTTCCTACACATTTGCTTTAATCTTTGTGTTTTATTCCATGTTGCCACAGAGCTACTCCTAGCATCATGCTCAATTGCTTACTTCAAGCTACTGTTTTGTTTTGGAATACAGTCTGTAATAGCAAATTATTTTATTGTTTTTCTCCTCCTAGTCACAACAAGTTACATTGTGCCTCGGCTATGAATTGTATGGCCATCAGCTGGAAACACCTATTGGTGTATACACACCTTCCATTTGTCACCCAGAAGTTCTCTCCATATCCACTGGAGGACCAGGATTCTTATTTTCATACAGAACAGCGTTGCCATCTATAAATTCTCATTGCTGGAAAATTTTGCAGAAAGCTTTCTTCTATCCTGCATGGAGATAAAATCATGTCTCTTGTAACCCACTGGTCCTCTTTCAAGCTGACTTTTGTCTATGTCCTTGAGGTTTCCTCACAATTCACTGGGAGTTCAGAATAAGAAGCAGCCTTTGGGTAATTTAAGTACTGTACATAGAAAGCATTTCATTGAGTTTGAAATGTTTCCCTACTAAGCAATACATCATCACCCTCAAAATATATTTGCAAGATACTGTGAGTTCCTTTCCCTAGAGTAAAGTTATAAGCAAAGAGATCTTTTTCTCTGCAATCCTCTAAAAGCAAAAAAAAAAAAAAAAAAAAAAAGTTTAAAAGTGTCATATGTCCTTAAAAAAGGCAAAGTTAAAAGTTGTAGAATTTTAAGACTTAATTTTAAACTGAGCTCTTAGTTAGAAGTAGAGGTAGAGCAATGGTACTGAAATTTTTTTGTTCTTTTGTTTTCCCAGGTGTTAGCAATCCCTTCCGGCTTAACTGGCTGTGTTTACTCCATCCTTTAGAACATTAATAATGACAGTAAATAAAACCCAATCTAAGAAGCTAGTTCTTTTAACCTGACAGGTACTCATGAAACAGTCACACCTTGAAATGAAGAAATACCTGCAGCCAGAACTCCCTAAATTTCTCATATAATAACTGAGCTTTGTAGCAATACAATTTATTTTTATTTGATTGTTAACAAGAGAGCCTTGGCAAAGAAAACCACAGTCCCCAGTCTCCTGTTGCCCTGGGCACCCTGTCAATGCCACCCACCCTTATACTGCTTTCTTCTTAGTCCTTCGTGTTGGGAACTCATTCTACCTTCCTTTTGTTTAAACATTTGTTTTAATATAAGCAATAGATTAAAGGAAAAACAGAAAACTTTGGAAAGAAAAATAATCTCACTATCTAGAGAAAATTAAATGCATTAATTTAGCATGTGTCATAGAACGTTTTCTATGCTTAGATTTACAGATCCATATCACAAAGAATTTACTTGCCTAAATTATGGTAGTCTGATTTTTCCTGTTGGTATTAACAAATATTAAACTCTGATCATAATAGTTAAATAATCACCACTGACTCCATTAAGAAATAGAACTTCATCAATACCTTTGAGTCAGTATGTGTGCCTCTCCTCCTTGTCCCATCCTCTGCATCATCAAGGAATTTGGCATTGCTTTTCATTGCCGCATTGTGTTCTTTAGTTTCACAAAATATGTGTGAGTAACTACATAATAGATTGCTATTTATTTATTTATTTATTATTGTGTTTTGCTTTTCAACTTTATACAATGATGCTATGAACTGAATTGTATCCCCTTGACATTTCATATGTTAAAGCCCTAAGCACAAACGTGACTATTTCTGGACATGAGATTTTCAGGAGGTAATTAAGATTAAAGAAGTCCTAAGATGAGTGCCTTTATTTGATAAGATTGTGGGTGGAAATATAAATTAGCACAGCCACATGGATAACAGTATGGAGATTCCTCAAAAAAAAAAAAAAATAGAGATACCATGTGATCAGCTATCGCATTTCTGGCTGTATACCTCATAAGAGATACCTGCACACCCATGTTTATTGCCTCACTATTCAAAATAGTTAAGACATAGAATAACTGTAGATGGCTGTCAGTAGATGAGTGAATAAGGAAAATGTAGTATATATGTACAAGGGAAATTTGTTGAGCCATAAAATGAATGATATCCTATCATTTGCTGCGAAATAGATGGAACTGGAGGATACTATGGTCAACGAACTGAGTCTGACACAGAAGGACAAATCTTGCATGTTCTCTATCAAATGTGAATGCTAAAAAATAATTGATGAGAATATACAATAGTGATTACCAGAGGTGGAGAATGGGAATGAGGAGCAAGAATAGAGGGTGGATAATAGGTGCCAAATCATGGTTAGATAGAAGTTATAAGTGCTAATGTTCTATGGCACAGTGGTGACTATCATTCACAAAAACCTTTACATAAATTTATGAACAATTAGAAGAAAGGAGCTTGAAATCTCCAAACACAAAGTAATGTTAATTGAAATATTGCACCATACCCCATAACTTCGTGCAATTGAAATAACTAATACAAAGGAAGAGGATTAGATCTCGCCCATATCTCCACTCACCATGTGGGCACATAGCGAAAAGTCTCTGTTGCTCAGCCAGACAGAGTGCTCAGGAGCTGCATAAGTTAGTACCTTGATCTGAGACTTCCAGCCTCCAGAAATGTGAGAAAAATTTCTGTTGTTTAAGTCATCAAGTCTAAAGTATTGTTATACCAATCAAGGTAGATTCAGAGAAACGATGTGATATTAAAGTGTTATTTATAGCCTTTATTTTTCATTCAGCACTTATTTTTTTCATTCATTGTCATGTACACAAATGACAATAGCTATAGCTCAACATTGACACCTGCATAAAATTCTGTTTTTAAATGCATCACTTTATTTTTCTATCCTCACGTCAATGCATTTAGTTTGCTTGCAGTTTTCTATCAAAATAGTTTGTAAATGTTCTCTCTAATCCACATATTTACCAGTACTTGGTAATATTAAACCTTGGGTTTGGCCAATCTAGTTGAAGCAAAATGGCATCTTACTGTGATTTTAATTTGTATATTTCATGTTTTTGTGAGATTTTGAATCTTTACATTAGTTTATTGGTCACTTGTAATTCTGCTTCTGACAAAATCAGCTTGTGTATTTTACAATTTTCTTGCCAGCTAGTTTGTTTATTATTAATTGATTTCTGCTATTTCTCATAATTTTTATGTACTAGTTAACATTATGTGCTAAAAATACTTTCTCCATTTTTGCCTGCTATTTTTGCTGTCTATGTATGTCTTTTGATGGATGAAAGATTTAAAACTTTGTAGACTCAAATGTATAGTATTATCTTCATAGTTAATAATTTTTTATTATATTTTTAAAATTCTGCCTATCCAAGAAGCAGAAAGTCTTTATGAAGTAGAGAACACTTTTTTTGCAGATAAAAAAAATAATTTTTCATGACACCATGTATTATGTAATTTATCATTCACTTTTAATTTGCTATGCCATTTTGTTATATACTCAGTCACTCTCCTGATCTTTCTCTTTCTGTATTCTATGTTTTTTTCAAAAACATAGTTCTCTGTCTCTTTCTTGAAAACACCTTCCATTAAATAACATAGAATTATAATAAGCCTTGATATTTATGGATAGTCCCTTCTTAGGAAAATGTGTCTATTTGTGGTTCTTTACGATTCCATTTAGAGTTTAGAACTGATTTTTCAAAACCTGTTAGAACTTTTACTGATATTTCATTGATGCTGTAGATCAATTTGGGAAAGGATTGATATTGATATTATAAATACGACATTGCTATTAAACTATATTGATAACATAGTGACAGACTGATAACATTGACTGTCCTTTTTTATGTACATGGTAGCTCTCTCTATATAGAAAGATTTATAGTCTAATTTTATTTAGCACTATATCTCAGACATTAGGACATAGTGATAATTATATTACTATACCACATTATTAACATTAGCAGAGTCTGTTTATGATATATAATTAGCTTACTACCTTCTAAAAACATTTTCACTATTTCTACTTTTCTTTTTCTTTTTCTTTTTTATGTGGGTACCTGGAGTCGACCTCCAGACCTCGCGCTTGCCAGCTAGCACTTGTGCCGCTGAGCAATATTACCGGCCCTTTTTTCCTTTATGTGGGTACCAGGAATCAAACTCAGAACCTTGCACTTGCCAGGCAGGCGCTTATGCCACTGAGCTATCGCACCAGCCCTCTACTTTTCAATATTAAAAAATTCTGAAAATTTGGAGTAAGTAAAAAATCTTTTACTAATATCCTTTGGCTATTTCCCTTAGTCAACTTCCAAACATGGAATGTCTAGACTAAAGTTTATAAAAACTTTTGAAACTGCAACCAGGAAATTAGATATTTAATAAAATAGCCATTTTATTATAGACATTTCCAGTATTATATGAGAATGTTTCCTTAAATTCTTAGTTTCTTTTTTTTTTTTTTGGTACTGGGAATCGAACTCAGGACCTTGCCCTTGCCAGGCCAGTGCTGTGCTGCTGAGCTATCTCCCTGGCCCCTTGTTTCCTTAACTTCTTAACAATAAAGTTAATATTTGAGTCGATGCTGAATTGAAAAGAAAAATTTCTTACTTTTAAATTTTAATTTGATTGTTTATGAAGACATTTTATAAAGATCTACTTTATCCTTTTTTATTCTTACTATACTTTGTTACATTATTCATCCATCTTAAAAATTTAAGTTGTCTTTTTCATATTGAGTTATAATACCTCTTTATATTTTAAGAATTTGCTTGCATAGCTAACATATTTGACTATGTTAAAATTCAGAATGATTATATTGCAAAAGAGACCATGAAGCCAGTACAGAAGTAATTTTGAAAAGATGATTTTCAAAGCAAATATTATGAAGAAAATTATGATATACATTAAAAAGAACAAAATAAATTGACATATAAAAAGACAGCCCAATAAAAATACAAGCAATAATTAATGAATCTAAAAATCTGAAAAAAGGAAATGCTCAATCTAACAATCACACATATGGAATTAATATAACTAATATTTTATACAAAATTATTTAGAAAAAATAGATAACATATATCTGGATAGCATATGGATAAAAAAGCATTGTCATACATAAGAAGTGTACATGTAAATGTCTACAAGTTTTAGAAGAAAATCTGATGATATTTATTTTTTTAATTTAGCATATGTATTTGCATCTATGTTCATTATGGAGACTGGCCTGTAGTTCTCTTTTTTGGCTGGGTCCTTCTCTGGTTTTGGTATCAGGGTAATACTTGCTTCCAGAAATGAGTTTGGGAGTATTTCTTCCCTTTCAATTTCATTAAAGAGTTCTTCAGTAGTGGCATTAGGTCTTCTCTAAATTTCTTGTAGAATTCAGCGGTGAATCCATCAGGACATGAGCTTTTTTGTTGATAAGTTTTTAATTACATTTTCAATTTCATTGACTGACATTGGGTTTCTTAGAATTTTTATATCTTCTTGACTCAGTTTTGGCCATTCATATGTATCTAGAGATCTATCCATTTCTTCTGTTTTCCCTCTTATTATAGTACAGATTCTCAAAGTAGGTATTGATGATCTTCTCATATATATTTATGATTGTTATCTCTTCCTTTTGAAGTTTTCCCCTAACAAGTATGTAGTAACTTTCTTTATCTCTTTTGATTATTCTTGGTTTAAAGTTTACATTGTCTGCAAACGGGATCGCTACTCCTGCTTTTTTCTGGGTTCCTGTTACATGGAAGATTGTTTTCCATCCTTTGACTTTCAGTCTATGAATTTCTTTTTGAGTTAAATGTGTTTCTTGTTTACAGCATATTGTTGGATCTTGCTTCCTTTGATTCATAAATTGAGGCCATTTACATTGATGGTTATAACATATGTATTGGCTTATCCTTCTCATATTATTTTCCTATTGTTGGTTCTCTGTCCTTCCCTTCTATTTAATTGCTTGCCCTGCTGGTGGCTTCTTTCTATTGGTGTTCTTGGAATTGTGGTCTTCATTATCTCTTTCTAAAATATCCTTCAGAGCATTTTGTAGAACTGTTTTGGTGGTCATGAGTTTCTTCAGTGTTTCTTTGTCATGGAAGTATCTTATTTCTCTATTGATTGTGAAAGATAGTTTTGCAGGGTACATCAATCTGGGTTGGAGGTTGTTTTCTTGTAGGGTTTGAAATACCTCACTCCAAGCTCTCCTTGATTTGAGGGTTTGTGTTGAGAAGTCTGTTGTGAATCTGATGGTTTTCCTTTATAGGTGATTTGTTTCTTTTCTCTAACCACTTTTAATATTCTGTTTTTATCATGAATTTCTGGAATCTTGATTATTATATGACTTGGTGTAGATTTATTTTGGTCATGGCTATTTGGAGTTCTATATGCCTCAGTTATTTGCATGTTAAATTCTTGATCCATGTTTGGGAAGTTTTCTGCCATTACTTCTGTGAAGATGGTTTTTATGGCATTTGCACTATCTCAGGCTTTCTCATTGACTTCGATCAATCTTATGTTGTTCTTCTTTGCTTTATCTTGCAGCTGTTGGATTGATTTTTCATGGTCCCTTGTAATTTTTAAGATATCTTTATTTTCATTGTTGCTAACTACAATCCTGTCTTCTAGATCTGATGTTCTATCTTTGCCTTCATTCAGTCTGTTGCATATACTTTCAATGGAATTTTTTTATCTCCTGGATATGTTTGAATTTGTTTCATGGCTTCCATTTCTTTCCTAAATTGGGCATCCATAGTTTCTATCACTTTCCTAAGCTCCTCTATTTATTTATTTATTTATTTATTTATTTATTTATTTATTTTATTTTATTTTTTGTGTGGGTACCGGGGGTCGACCTCAGGACCTCACGCGCCAGCAGGCGCCCGTGCCGCTGAGCAATATCACCGGCCCTTTTCTCATATGTGGGTACCAGGAGTAGAACTCGGGCCCTTGCGCTTGCCAGGCAGGCGCTTATGCCGCTGAGCCATCTCACCAGCCCTCTTTATTTATTTTTAATCTGAGTCTACTTTAGATTCATTAGACATATCTTTCATTACTTTTACCTGAAAGATTTTTTTTTATGGCCACCTCCATTTGTTTTTTTACTTCTGCTGATATCATTTTAGCAAGTTCTGGTGTGTAGCTTCCAATTTCTTCTATCTTCTTGTGCTCTGGAGTTGTCCTGGGTAAGCTGGAGGTCTGGAGTTGCTTTTTGCTTCTGTGTCTTGTCATTTTCTATTTTCTATTTTGTTTTATTTTCTGTGTTGATGCTTGTAGATTTCTTATGGTAGATAGCTTTATCTCTAATATTGAGGTTTCCCTAGGAAATGTCTATTCCTCAGGGACATCTTCTATTTGTAGGTGGTTCTTGGTTTTTGTGCCTATCCCAAGAACCTGCATTCCCAATTTATTAAGGATGAGAAGCTGCTATCTATTTGGCTCAGCACTACATTCTTTGCTACTGGACTATGGTGATGGTTATTACTGCAGACAATCTCAGTGTTGTCATACAAGGGAGAAAAACTGATTACAATATGTATGACACCCTGGCTAAAGTAGTACAATTAGCAGTAAGAATAGCATCAAGCACAACCTAACAACTGACAAACTATGGTATCTATTAATTTGGTACCTTAAAACATAGGAGGAAGCTCTACAGTTATATAATAAAATCCAACATATACCAGGAACTTGTATGCAATGAGTTTCCCCTTGGTAGATTAATTTTATCCTGTTTGGGGGGTATTTAAGAGGGATAGGGGACCAAACAGAGAGATGGATGAGTAGAAATATATTAGACGCAAGGCTGTAAGGCAAAGAATGATCACCCAAATTTTGGGAAACTGGAGAAGAGTGCAGGAGAGAAAGAATGAAAGAGAAAGCAAAAGAATATTGAAGAAAACTCACATAAAAATATCATAAAATTGAGAGATAGTTGAGGAAAGAGAGAAAGAAGACAAGTAGAAGAAAACAAAAAGAAAGGTAAGACACCTAAATAGTAAAAAAAGAAAAAACAAAAACAAAAAAACCCAACCAGACAGAGAAAAAAAAACCAATCAAATAAACAAAGAAAAAGAAAACTAATAAAATTTCTCTGGTGTCCACAGTTGTGTGGTAGTGTCCAAGTCGGAGCCCAGAAATGTGCTGTGTAATCTCTCAGAGTTTACAGTAGGATTTGTGCTGGATATGGGGCTGATCTTGGCCTCTGGAAGTGGGGGCTGGGACTGGTCTTAAGCTGACAGCATTGTGGATGTCCATTTCTCCTTAACATGATTGTCTCTACAGTGTTCTCCCAGTTGCTGTGGCGCCCAGGGGTAGGGAAAGCCTGGGGTTGCTCCCAGACCTGTGTACGTTGGCTCCTTCCTGACCTCGCACAGCTTCCTGTTTCATACTGCTATCTCCTCTTACCCGCTGGTCATGTGGCGGGGGGGATTGCCCTTGTCCTGCTGCAGGCCAAACCTGCTTCCTGCTTGCACTGCTGGACTAAGGTAGCCACTGGAGCTGAGGCTGGTGGTCCCAGCTCCTACGTCTCCGCAGAATTTCCCTTGTCTGCTTCCACCTGCCCGCAGTCTGCTGTGACTGAATTGGTCTTCCCTCCTTGCACTCCAGGACTTTGGCAGTAAAGTGACCCAGGACTGTTCTGCTGTTGGGGCTCACCCCGAAACCTTCGAAATAAATGGCAGGCCACCCCACCCGCTTCTGTTCTGCGTGTCTGTGTACCAAAACACAGCGCTGTTCACCTCACCCACCACCTGCTGGCTCTGCAGGGTCCCTCAGGAAACAGGGTCCCACCTCGCTGGGCCTGCTCCGCCAGGGCCCGCTCTACATTCTTAAACATTTACTACTTATTATGAATTTGTTTCCAGGTAACCCAAAATTTCTAGATGAATTTATGCCTCCTCCCAATTTTAATAGTCTGTTTTAGAATGAAACATGACGTGGAAGTAGAATCAGAACATGACTAACACAAAGCCAAGCCTGATCCAATAATTACCTACAGTACTTGTCTATATAAAAGTCTTTTGATTAATGGATGATATCTGAAGTGTCCAAAATGAGCATGCTGCAAGTTGAGAAGGGATCAAATCCAAATTAAATATTCTCTAATCAGGCATTATTTTATGAGAACCAATTTCATGTAATCGATTTGTACAGTGTGCTAACTCAGTACATTGCAATTGAAATAAAAGCTGTAACTTATTTTTCTAAATCTTTACCAAGATCCTAAATTCCATGAAGGGATGGGAAGTGGATGGATACTTATATTCAAAATTGAGGCAATTAGCAATCACAAAATCATGTATTAGGAAGAAATTGTGAATTTGAAACTACAGCAATTTACCTGGAAATAGTTTTTTTTGTCAAAAATTAGTTGTTTCATTTATAAAGGCAATAAATACATTTTGTTAAACTTTGTATGCTCCAATTTAGAAAGCATAGTGAAAATTAATTTCAAGAAATTTAATTTAAAGAAAATAAAGCTTGGGCTGGTGAGATAGCTCAGCGGCATAAGTGCCTGCCTGGCGAGCGCGAGGTCCTGAGTTCGACTCCTGGAACCCAAATATGAAAAAAGGGCCGGTGATATCACTCAGTGGCACGGGTGCCTGGTGGCACACGGGGTCCTGAGGTCGACCCCTGGTACCCACAAAAAGCAAAAAGAAAAAAGAGAAGAAAGCTTATGTTATCTTACCATTCAGGGATAATGACTTTTGTTAAGTTTATTACTCAGGTTTTGCTTAAGCAGTTGGATAGATCTTGGTACTCCATTAATGGAATGGAATAGGTTTGGGGGAGTGAAACCTCCAAACTCCTTTTTAGCATGTTGCGTTGGTGAAGCCCGTTAAACATTCTCATGTAGATACTTACAGGTAAATTCTATTGGTCAAGGTAGGAGATATAATTCTGGGTGTCCACAACAGGTTGATGCTATTTAAAGCCATGGGATTGATGAGATTCCTGTGACAAAAGTGTAGAGAAGATGATCCAGAATCTAGGCATATATCTTAATAGCAAACCAGAGTTAGATAACATTTTATAAAATCAGTAAGGTAAGGGGTGATTATTGGTTTCACAAAGATCTATATTTGATGGACTTTTAGAATACTGATTTTTTTGAAGATTGAATGTTATTTTTCTAAAAATTAGATTTTCACTTTAAATGAGTGCATCTATATTTAAAAAGACTGAATTTCACTTAGGACTAAATATTGAATGATAAATAGTTCTTTCAGAATCCAGCCATTTAATTACCTATTCTCTTAAATATGTAAGCACAATTTCGTATTTCCTCTTTCCCTCTCATGCATAGTTATTTTGCTCAGGATTTCAAATGAAAAAATATTGAGAAATGTATACAGGTTTGATTTCAGGCAATGTGTTAAAAGCAAATTATGTCATCAAGAGTTTTAATGCACTTTATATTTTGCTTTAAAAACCAGTGGTACTTAGAAAAAATTTTTATTAAGGCATTTATCTGAGCATATGGAAATGTTAATGTCTTTAAAAATATTCCAAAGCTCATGTAGATAGGAAATAAACAAGGAAGGTAGGTTATTTATTCTATTTAATAAATGAAGTCAATATTCAGAACTCTGGGGAGATGTTCTACTAATCCCCAAACTGAAAATGACCTTACCCTAAATGGTACCAACCAGCTTAGTTGAAAATTGGAATATAAGGAAACACTATACGATTATAGTATGGTAACATAAACTTGAAAACTAAATTGAAAATAATAACTGGGAAGTTAACAACTTCAATCTCACACTTAACTCATGTGAGTAAAAAACAAAAACCCAAACTAAACCAAGAGCAGAGACAGTGGACTGATGTCATACTTGACCAGAAGAAATTACACTGTTCCAAATGCTACACCACCCTACATTGAGCATTTATGAATCAAGCACATAAATTGGAGTTCACTCCTGCTTGACACCACCACACAATCATTCACACATTATCCCTTTCTTGAGTTTATATATGTAGGCATATAACTTCATGGTTTCTTTCTCTAGCAATTATTCATCAGATCTCATGTAACAGACTTCATATTTCTCAACTGTAGCAAAAAAAATTTTTTTCATGGAGATACAGAAAATTTCAAACAAAGGCTCCTGTTATCAGAAGATACCTACAAGAACATTAAAGTTTTTCTGTCTAGATTCAATCTCAATGCAATATGCATTGTGTAGCCTCAGGCACAGCACATTTAAAACAGAACAACTGCTGATATGGTGATGAGCTGTGATGTATGGCACGCTGTTTGGGAAACAAATGAAATATAACATCTGGGAGTAGATTGTTTTACTTCTGCTATATGGGCAATATAGTAAAATTGAAAAATAGGCAATATCCTTAGCTTATGATAAGCTTCATTTCAGGCAACTACTCCATATTCTGAGGAGATATCCACTACCGATTCATTGAAGCCAGTCTTTGATACCTGTCAAAAGCATGAGTAATCTTACAGGTTCTAAGACTTCCATACCCCCTAAAATCTCTCCAATAGGTCTAATCAATCTAGACTAATCTAGCTATAAATTTACTTGCATCATAAACTTGGATCAGGTCACGGTTACAATTTTGTAGACTAGATAGTTTCAGATATGTCCTAATGATGGCTTTTAACTTCCTTGTCTCCACTTTCTTCACCATGTTAACCTTAGTCCTTGCGTTTTTTTGTTTGTTTGTTTGTTTGTTTGCTTGAGACAGGGTCTTGTAATGTATTCCAGGCTGGCCTTGAGCTCATTATGTAGCCCAGGCTGGCCTGGAACTCCTCCTGCCTCAGGCCTCCTGAGTGCTGGAATTACCGGCATGCACCACCACACCCAGCTCCATCCTTGCTGCTTCTCATTGTCACTGACCCACCACATCCATACTCTCACCTTTGATTATTTCTATGTCCTTCTCAACACCTCATGAACTAGACCACTTCTTTCAATAGTGATTATGGTAGTTTGCATTATTTCTTTGCAGTTTTTACTAAAGTTATATTCACTCACAATTTACTACATTTTCCTGCCAACTATACGACAGGATGTGCCAGAACTTCCACATTGCTTGGTAAACCTTCTCTCTGTCATGAAAGGATTAGGGTTTCCATGGATATTCAGGTCTAGAAACTATTTCTCTACTTTTTATCTCAACAAAAACATTTGATCTTTTATTAAATGTAATGATAATAAGTAATTTATTAGCTATCTATTTTGATTTCTTAATAACTCAGTCTGCATCAGTGTTGGCTGGGGTTTAAATTGCCAGCAGGTAAAGATTATTTTAGTTTAATTGCCTTTATAAAAAGTTTGATGTAATGCCATACCCTGTTAGGTGTTTCATAAAGATATTTCATGATTGCATGCACTTAAAATCAGATATGGGTGAGGTGCTTTAAAATAGTAACTAAACACTATTATATATGCAAATGTTGAGAGGTCAGAAAGACACCATCTTTAATCTCAGATTGTACCAATTAGGATTTTTTATTGTATAGTATTTATACATGACTAAGCTAAGATGTGATCTTGATAGTGATAAAGGTCTGGATAGTAACATGGAAAATATTTATTATATAATAAAAGTAGTCACTCTCCACTGATTACTTACTATGCAACACAACTTTACATAAGTCATTTCTAAGTTTCACAACATACCTGAAAGTATGTATTTTGTCACCTACATATTACAAATGAGGAAATGAAGGGTCACATAGCTTAGAGAACGTCGCTGTTACATAACTAATACATGCTATTGGACATCGAAACTAGGATTCTTTGACCTCCAAGTTCAAGAGTTTTTACTTCATTATACCATATAGTGCTAAAACAGTGCTAAAAGTAAAAATGTAAAATTTGCATGTGAAATGGTGCATGGTTTAGAAAATAAGACACAACTTGAAAAGTGAAGACTAAATGTGGCATTGAGTAAAATTACCAAGTATTTACCTTCTTTTTTTTAAAAAAAATCTTGTTTTTACAAGAGATACCAATGGGGAAAAAAAGGAAAGGGAAAAAAGAACCAAGACAATTTTAGAACTGAGGCATTCTTTCCTTTTACATGAAAGGAGTTGGATTAATTAAATGAACTTTGAATAATATAATTTTTCTTAGGGGAAGGGTGTAAAGACCTGCTCAGGACTAAATAGGCATGGTTGTTAAAGGAAGCAAACTTCTTGATGACAACCTTAAAAAGGAACTGATAGGAAATGTGATGAGCCTCAGAAGACTGGTATTATTATGTTTTAATAATGAAAGCATTAGCACGGCAATTGTTAAAATTTTATCTGCTCTATCATGAAGTAAGAATCTAATAGTATTCAGTAATTAAAGATTGACTTTGATTTAGATAATCCATTTTAATTGCATTTTTAATTGTAGTGAAAATTTTATGAAGTACCATCTAAAAATGCTGATGTAGAAAGATTAACTAATCAAGATTGTGCAGTTATATTTGAATTACTAGAAAGGGACCATGAGTGGTAAGTGTAAAATACATCTCTCCACTAACACACAAGTCCTTGTAATCTCATCTCACCTTCTGGGAACAATGTATAACAAATTAAAGCTGGTTCATGAAATGTCATACAATCTGGCAGCAAGATTCTAATTGAGGAAGAAACAGCTATTTTAATGATTCTTTAACAACCATTGAAAATTTCAATTACTGAGAACCATGACAAAAGCTACCTTAAGGGGACAAAATAATTTCTAACAATTTTCTTTATCGAACTCAGAGGTCCCAGTGGACATTTTCTGACCTATTCACACTCTTTTCTGTGTAGTTTAGTTTAGTTTAGTTTAGTTTAGTTTAGTTTAGTTTAGTTTAGCTTAGTTGCATAAATGGGAAGCTGATTTGTTCTGTGAGTATTTAAAAATTATATTCAAAATTAAGGAATGTAACTTACTGTATTTGTTTAACCAGGATAACCTCTCAGTCACACACACAGCCTTATGAGTTCAGTGATCAGTCAGTTTTGAATTTACAGGCTTGAATTTTAGTTATGTTGGGGCCCTGCCATATGTTTGTCTTCCACTGCTTGCCAATCTCCATTGCAGCATTTCTCATCTTTTATTTTAAAACTATAAATTTAATACTGGTCTCAATTAAGAAATAGGATGTACTGTGTGTTTAATACACATTTTGCTGTTAGATGCATTTTACTCACTTTCTTTTATTTTGATTGATATTATGGATGTTATAATATACATTGATCTTCTAAGTTTAATAGCTCCATATACTGACCACAAGTTTACACATGCATAGTTGTATAAAGTCAATAGGTATGTATGCATCTATACTTATATAAAATTATATCTATCTATATATAGAAAGGTAGATATAGATATTGATATAAATATAGATATAGATATATAGACATAGTCCTATTATTCCAGACATTTCGGGATACACTGGATACCTGGTTTTATGTCTAATTTACATGAGAGGATTGTGTTAACTGTATCTGGAGACTTATATTTATAATTTAATTTTGCTAAAATTATGAGAGTTTTAAAATCAAGATTTTGGTAAAATATGAATTTCCGTGATGTAATTTTTGAAGTTTGGTAGACAGGAAGAATAAAAGAGTTGGGGAAAAGATACAAGTTAATAGAAAAGTGAAAAAGAATTATAATTGAGCCAAAATTTGCTAAACTTTGATTTCTCCTAAATACAAATGTATTTTCTGTGACTTGGATGGTGTTAAAGTCATGATGTTATATAATTTGCCAGTGTTATAAGAAATAGAGATATTTCTTTTAAAAAGCATATTATCACTGCAAAAATATATAATTCCACTACTGTAATCATAAGAAAAATATTAAAATAAACACAAAAAGAATATAATATTGGACAGAAAATAGGACATTTTGAACTCAAAGTAAACTAAAATACTTTACCTCATAAGCTACTGGGCCAAAATTCAGAACATCAAACAATTTTTTAAATGAGAAATAAGAGTGAATATTCATTTGAAAATAAAGACAGAATTTAAGCAGGTAGGATTTAATTAACCAAACTGGAACTTAGCCAGACCTCTTCAGCTAGCATCTCTGCTCATTAATAGATAACATTATTCCTGCCCTGCTAAACCCAATGTTAGGAACAGAAAACATCCTTGATTCCCTGCTTCACTGGTAAATATCCAATATTAAATAGAATATTAAAATGCAAGCATTTCAAATAAAAAATGCAATTCTCTGTAAAAGAGGTATAGCTCTCTTTCCACTATTATACTGTTACCATTGAGAAAAAAATGTTATCTGTAATAGTATTTATTACCCACCATATTTTAAAATATAAATTTGAATGACCTGATAGTTTTCATGTGCTGTAATGGACTTGTCATGTTTTTTCTAAATATCTAGTCCTTTTCCCTTCTCCAAATTGCACACTGTTTTTAAAGGAACTGAATCTCTGTGCTCCATCCCTGCCCATTTTGATAATTCAGCAATAGTTGCACAATCCAAGTTGCATTATTTCCCAAGGTACTTCAAATTGCATGTAGAAAAGGAATCTTTTTCCCTTTGTTAGAGAATATCCAAAGTTGTGACCCTATGGAACTACTGACACCCACACCAGCCTTGTGAAGAAGTTGACCCGAAAGGGTGATTCTGACCCAGAAAGAGGAGCTGAAAGAGTAATTTAAAAGACAGAGTCAACTTGGGTATTTGAATGTATGACTTTAGTCCGTAAAGTCTCAAGAGGTATATCTTTATTTCTACCTTCCAAATCCTGGTGCTTTAGCTATTCCTATAATCCTACTAACTGTTCTAATACCCCACCCCCCAAAAGGTACTCTGTGTTATCTAATTGGATATTGTCAGTTGCAATAAAAAAAAATCCTGCTTCATGTGCAAAGGACAGAGGAATGGTATAAATAAGTTAGCAATATGTACGTCTTTATTCTCAAGATAAATAATATGCTGCCTCAATATTGAGCTTGTGCTGTTATCTTGCCATAAGATTTCATGGGGGAAAAACATGTAGTGTATTCAATTTACCACTTGACCTCATTTCACAGAAGTTTTGCCTCACCTGACCCTATTTCAGTTACATCAAAGGCCTTGGAAAAGAAGGCAGATGTAAGATATTTACTTAGAAATCTACCTAAATTTGAATAAATCAGATTAAGACTTTTAAGGAATTTTCATAAAGTTCACATGCATACATACTAGGTGAAAGTGGAACTAATCCCATTTTACTGGAAGTTTTATCAAGTGCCCTTGAAATCCATGAAACATTAATCAAGTATTTGTAAATAGACTCATATCCTGATTATTATCAAATATTTGTGGATTACATATGAGTAGATCCAATATGTACATGTTCTTCACTCAAAATCATTTAAATTTAGAGAAGTCTGGAATATGGCATGTGCTCAGTGGATACTTGCCAAGTAAAGTAAATAGATGTTGGTTTATATATTCCATTTATCATTGTCTATAGCTTATGAGACTTTACTGTAAGATCAATATAATCATAAGAATGTCTTAAGGTATTCAAGCCATGGTATTATGTGCTGTATGGAATATTTTATAGCATACTTACAACCAGTAGCTGAGACTTATTCTTCTTAGATTACTCCATACTGACTAATAGAGTCTTGTTCACTTGCTCTGTACTTAGTAAATGTGTGACATGTAAAACAGTACAAAAGAAAATCTAAACCAGGATCCTACAAGTTAGGAAATGTGGGAAACATTGATTAAGTCTTCCAGTCTATTTATTATGTAGAGAGCTGAGATTTGTGGGAGTGATGTTAAACAGCAATATACCTCAGCATACCATCTCATCTTTCCAATCATGCATGAATGTTTTGAAATACACTCCAGCTACCTAGTTAACAGCCAGCTAGAGAGATGCTATGATAGATAAAGCTAATAAACTTTAGAATATGTAGTGAATACTCTAGCAGCTAGATTCTAAACACCCATATGGCTTGTGTTGCCAGAGATGCCTCTTCTGGCTGTGAAATTTTCTATTCACTTTTAAAATAACTAAAGGGAACTGTGGCTTTGCTGTTTTATTCCAAAAATTAACTTTAAAAAGAAAACAAAATACTATCTATTTTAAATAATTACCACCATAAAATACTTATGAGTACAAGATGTGTGGATATGTCTTAAGGATTTTACTATGAGGAAAACTTAATAGTGTTTCGTAGATACCAGTGGTAGCATTATAATCAGTTGCCTTCAGGCAGAAGGAAAACCTCACTGAAAAATCCCCATTTTCCTAATTATTATCAGGATATACAGACTGGAGCTACTTTTGGATGTTTTTAGGCCAATTTGCACACTGGGCTTTCATGCTAGACTAATACATGAAATCATGATTTGTTTCCTCTTTCTTTTTAATATCTGAATTTTTTGCACTGATTTTCTGAAAAGTATTAGCTAATCCACAGATAAGTTTCCATTTGGGGGTTGTATAACCTTATGCATGGCACAATTGTGTTATTCATCTTCTAATTTCACAGACTCTTTAATGAGAGACAAGAAGCATGGAGTCTTCTCATGAAAAAAAATTTGGCCCAGTAATTTTGAGCAATCACTGCATTACAAAGATTAGGATCCTCTTCATGATGTTGAAAAACATTTAATTTATATTTTTAAAGCATTAGGGACATTGTCTGGTATACAACCTTTAATAACATGAGATTATTGTTATTATTATCATCTATATCTTTATAATCATGTCTTTAGCAAGATTTAATTTTTTTCAATACAATTCTAATTTATATAACCATATTAGTATTATCCATTATGATTTCCTTCTTAAAGTACCATGTATGGGGCAGCATTACCAAATGAGGTTTTAATTAAATACCAAAAGATGATATCCTGTAAGCTTCCATTTTCCAAAGTATAAAGAAGTGTGATTTTAATCATAGCCAATCTTAGTTTGCACTATTGTCTGGAAATGAGTGTTATAGGTAGCACATACGGGTTTAACCTAAGAAAAAAATCATACATGGTTTTTGGTTAGGTCTTTGAAAAATGTAACCAATTATTGATTTGAAATCCTGCTTAGGCACAACAGAATACTCTGTAATCAATTACATTTGGGGTTTAACCTATAGATAGAAGACATGAAAAAGCTGAGTTAATGACTTTTTCAACTGGCCAAATGATATCTCTGGGGGTGAAATGTAATCCTCAGGACAGTCAGTAATTTCCAATTGTTGCTGCCACACTTGCTCCTGGGGCAGAGCTCCCTCTTGCTGAGCCAACAAGCTACTCTAGACCATCACTTATGTTTCTGCAAAAAAAGACCAATGCCAGCCATTTTTTTCTCTCTCTTCCAAATACCACTGATCTTCCTATTTCCATGGTAACCAACTCCTGCTGGCATGATCAAGAAAAAACTGATTTGGGATTTTAATTAATTGCTTAGAAATGGAAATGTAACAGGGACTGGCAGTTCAACTAAGCACATTTTGCAAAGTGAATAAAAATAGAGTTTCTGAAATACTTGAAATTGTTTCAGTGGCTGTACAACATCTTTTGCTAGACACCTTAATTTATTCCATTCTCCAGAATAAATCTGCCAGATGTACTAAGCCATTTTGTCAACACAAATCATTTTGGCAAATACTTTAATCCCTCTTCTAAACAAAATGCATTATAATTTAAAAAACCTAACCCATCAGTGTGAACTCAATGGTTCTCATCTGAAAATACCCTTGAGATATTAGTAGATCATGTTTAAAGGAACTGTCATCCCCTATCTGTAAAGGGGAGCACTTTCTTCTTACTTTCTTAGGTAAATTCCTTGAACTTCACCATAGCAGTGACGTCTTCTCATGAAACTAAAGTCTCACAAGTATCGTTCAGCACAGATATTAAGAACATGGGTTTGTGGGGCCGGTGAGATGGCTCAGCGGTGTAAGCGCCTGCCTGGCAAGCACGAGGGCCCGAGTTCGACTCCCGGAACCCACATATGAAAAAAGGGCCAGTTATATCGCTCAGTGGCACAGGAACCTGCTGGCACGCGAAGTCCTGAGTTCGACCCCCAGTACCCACAAAAAAAAAAAAAAAAAAAGGGAACATGGGTTTGGGAGCCAGAACAAACAGGTTCAAATCTTGGCTCTTTAACTTACTATCTGTAATACCTGGAGTAAGTTTCTTAACCATTTGGAACTTGGATTCCTCATATGTACATTGAATAACCACTTATAAGGTTGCTGTGAGGATTAGACGTTAATAAATGGAAAATCCTAAAAAGATGCTTAGAAGATAGTAAAAAATGTATTTCACAAATATGTTATTAATATTTGTGTCTTTTAGTATATCTAAATGTAAGCTCTAATTTATATGTCTTATAATACTTGGTTTTATATGTCCTCTTTAGATCTGTAATACACCAAGAATGTTCAAAAATTTTTTATTGCAAGGTATGATTTATTTTTTCCTTAGAGAAATGCAGGTTCCTGTTACAAGATGCATACAAGAATCCCATCTAAAGCCAATTAAATGATTATTAAAGATTTCAAAATAAAATTATTCCCCAGTAAAAAGAAGTAGTATAACTCCAAACTATTTCTGGAACAAGGACCACCTTTGTTTAATTTACAAGTTTGTTAATTACACAATGACAATAAATTCTCATAGGCACGAAGAAGACAATAATAGTAATTAAGCAAATATTTTTTATTACTGTCAGTTATTGGAATTATCTGACTAGATATTATAATAAATTTTCTGTTACTATAAAGAAATACCGGAGGCTAGATAATTATAAAGAAAAGAGGTTTATTAAGCTCACGGTTTTGAAGGCTGAAGTTCAAACAGCATTGTGCCAACTCTGGCAAGGATCCCAGGCTGCATCACACCATGACTGATTGTGCCAATTAATCTTGATTGCAAATTTGGCTGAATCAAGAGATTCCTAGAGAGGTGACTGGATTATAAGCACACTATTCTCATGGATGGGCTAATTCATTGATGACTCAATAGCTGAAAAGTTGGTAGGAGGTGGAGCTAGTTGGATGAAATGGGTCATTGTGATGTGACTGTGTTTGGGACTCTGTTTGGTCCCTGGCCCCTTCCTCTCTGGATCTGCTCCTGTGCCATGAGTTGAGCAGCTTTCCTTTGCCATGCCATTCCATTATGCAGTTTCTGCCTTGGAGCCAGCTGATCATAGATTAAAATTCTGAAACCATGAGACACATTAAACCTCTCTTTCTTTAAACTGTGCAAGTCAGATATTTTGTCCCAGTAACAGGGTAGCTGATCAATAATACACTGTTGGCATTGTGGTGGACATATGCTATCACATGTCAAGATAAGAAGATGGAAGGAACCGAATGGCAAGTCTTGCTCTTTTTATAAAAATTCTCTTAGGAAAAATAATCAATGTCTCAAGAAAACTATATAAATTCCCTACAGAAGTAGTGACACAATGACATAAGGACCTCCTACTAGGCTCAATTTTCCAAAAACTTGCTTATTGATAAAAGGATATAGGTGGTATATATGTTTTTTTCTGCTTATCTTTTTAAAACAGCTTTACTGGAGTATAAAGGACATACAATAAGCTGCCCAAGAGTAGTGGTTACAGTGCAGTATCAATTTGATCGGCTTTGGGATCTGCCTGGGAGATTGGGGAAGCACACTTCTTGGTATGTCTGGGTGGGTCATGGAAGTGTGACCTTGGAATCTATACCTGATCCCTTACCTCTCTGTCTCTGGCTCTGTTCCCCTCTTTTGATTTGCGGCATCCATGAATTAAGCATTTTTGCTTTACCATTGCATTCTGCCATATGTCCCTGTCTTGGAGCCAGGTGACTATGGGCAGAATCCCTTTAAAATGTTAGTCAGCAACAGGAAAGCTAACAAACACAACGTGTGTATAATGCACAATGACATTTGATATATATGTATATACTCATGGCATCATCACTAACATCATTTATTGAACTTATCCACCTCTCATAGAGTCTCCTCCTGCCCCTTTTTAATCTTTCCTCACTACTCCCTTTCCTCATCTTCAGACAACCACTGATCTGCTTCCTGTCATTATTAATGAGTTTGCAGTTTCTTTCACTCAGTGTAATTATCTTGTGATTCTTCAAAGTTGTACTAACAATAGCTCATTCCTGATTATCACCAATTAGTATTCCAATTCATGGATATACCACAATCATCTATACATTTATAATAAATCTAAGGAAACTCAGAAAGACTTAATCAGTGGTCATGATGAACTCCAAATTCTAGTATATGGGTAGAAAACACACTTGTGGAGGTGAATCATCTCTCTGGCAAAATTCATTTGTTTACTTGGCAAGCATCCAGCTTGGGTTGTTTGTCTTCATTGTTGCCTTGTTTAGAGGGAGGAGTGGGGTCCTGGCTAGAAAATGGGCAATGATAATAATTAATGTCAAAAGATGTTATATCTTCAAAGTAAGACAGCCACCCTTCAGAGACTAATTCCCAAGCAAAGTGCAGAAAAATTCCAAATAACATGCCAAGATGTTCATATATATTTAGATTTCCTGTGAACAAAGCTAAACAAAGTGAACTAGGACCTTTAACTCTTGAGATAAAAGAAGAAGCTTCCTGGAAAGAACAGGCAGTGTAATTCCCGGCAGTCTCTCTGTGTGGGCCACTGTTTAATGAGAACACAGAACCCTGTTGACCATAGACATCAGAAGCACACTCATGCTCAGCTTTGTCATTCCCTGTGGCAAGAGCAAAGACACATAATGACATTACCACATAATGCAATTAAACAAGAAACTAATAGTGGGAGAGAAACTGGACAAGGTGAATTAGACTTGACTACGTGCAAATGACTCTGAAAAGTAATACCAATTTCTTCAATATTTTTAACTTTATTTTGTATTAGTACATATTTGTCATACATATTAACCACATTCGCCATAGGGAATTTGTATCCATACATAATATATCTTAATTCTTCTTTTTCCCATGTCCCTCCCTCCAACCCTTCTTCCCATCCCCATTTACAAAAGCTTTGTTTCCATTTTTTCTTCCATTCTCTTTTTTTTTCTTTTCCCTTTCTTCCTCCCTCCCCTTGTCCCCATTCACATTTGAACATGTTCTTCCTACTTCCTAATATCTATCCTCTATTATGTTCCTTATATACCCTTTGGGTTTCTCACACAAGAGAAACAATGCAATATTTAAACTTATGTGTCCAAGTTATTTCACTTAAGATTATATACAATGGAGTACTATTCTGCCATAAAAAAGCATAAACTTAAGTCATTTGTAGGAAAATGGATGCACTTGTAGGAAAATGGATGTTTTTAATAGAACCATTTTCATACTTCCAGTGTTATAAGTAATAAATCCATCTTGAAAGCACACCCAAAACTTTAAAAACATAACCTTAATTGAAATATAAAATAAAACCTTTTCATTACATCACCAATGAAGGGTAAATAGTAAATATTAAAGATAGAAGCTAACCCATAAGCTGATGGTTACCAACAAGTGAAAAGAGATAGGTGATGTCTCTAAAAGAATTTGAAATACATAAGCTTACATACAACCTCTCTACAAAGTAGCTTGTATAGTATGTTTGCTTACATGCATATATGTGTACATATATCTATACTGCACATAGTTAATTTCTACCTCAGTTTTATCACAGTGTTTGCTCTCATACATTTTGACTGGTATAAAGTTATAATAATGAGGCGCAATAATATGTTTTACATCCCCCTTACATCCTCATAAATTTTTGGTTTCAATCTTCTCTTTGACCTTTGGGTTTTGAACTTCATGTTATCTTTTTTTCACTTTCCTGGAGGGGTTTCAACTTACTTGGAAACATTTTCTTTTTGCAGGAAGCATGCGTGTATATGCAGTTGTGGGTCAGAAGAAGTGGGCCAGGGGTGGCATCAGAACAGAGGGAAGAAGGTAACTAAGCTCTGGCACAGACTGCACACGACTACGTAAATATTTGCCTGTAGAGTTTCAGGGGAAAAGCTTGAGAGCACAGATGTTTTATTTTTCTAGAATTATCATTTGACAGAAGTCTCACTTGTGCCTGGTAAATGGAATGGGTCTAAGTGAAGTTTCAGGATTCAAATACTAAGTGCATTATTTTTCAGTGTAACACTTCCCCAAAAAATCACACATTTCCTAAGATTTTTATTTCCTGTATACCTTTTTCCCTCTAACAAATATTTTGAAAGTCAAATTGTTTATTTTAGAGGACCAGTAACTCACTGTGAGAAGTTTGCCCACTCAAAATCAGTTTGGTACCAAAAGTTTGGGTGGCTGCTAGGAGGTATGGGTACCTCAGGCCCCTTTGCATCCTTGATCTCATATATTTCTTCTATTTGCTTTGACTCACCACAAAACAAACCCTTTGTGAATTTCAGATCAGTCAAGGTATTTGGTAAGTTGCCTGTGTCAGGAGAAATATCTGATTTCTACTTGCCATTTTCTTTCATTATAACTTTCCAACTTATGCAAAGGTATCTTTTATGCAATGGATTACTGGTTTTACAATTTAGCATTAATTTTAAAGTGGAACACTCTATAACACTGCTTTCAGCAGTCAGTATTTTCCGATATTATTTTTTCATCTTTAGGTTAAAAAAATAGTGAGAAGTTGGCTCTACCTGGAGTTAATAACTAATATTTCAATATTCTCCTACAGGATATAAATGTATTGGTCTCCCTGAGAAACATCAGACTAATTGAAGAACTTCCCACATGTTGAGAAAAGTCTGCAGAAATTTACCAGCTGCTTCTTGATGTGAGATAGGATCTCCTGCTTCAGTGCATGCGATGAATGTCAATTAAAACATTATATACCTTGAGGACATCAATATGAAGCAAAAGAAAATGACTGTTGGGAAGGTCAAAATAGACTTGGCAAAAGAAAAACAGTATTCAATAAAGAATAACCTACGTTATCTTCTACAATGAACCATCAACTTCCTAAAAATCATTATATAAATATGAATAATGGTAGTTGGGCCCTTTTCTAACAGTTCTTCAAGATTCTATGATAGTCAATTTCTAAATCTGAGAAAAGTGTCTTGGAAAACAAACTCCGTTTCCTATTCCTATTGGGGCAATTAATCCAGCTATCCTGATTCCAGATGGAAACTAGGAAGAGCACAAGCTGAAGGGTGAGGAGTGCTCTATTCCTAACCAGAGTAGGATTAGTTTATCGTCGCATAAGACTTTTCAATTGGCATTCTTAACACAAATTATTTATGTCTATGCTCAGTTCACCTTGAAATAATTGCAAATTTATACTGTCCATGATAGTATTATTTATTTTGTATGAACCCCACATCAGCTTATGAACTTTTGGAAAATAACCACATATACTTAAGCAACCAGTTCTTTGTTACTACAGCTGGGAACATGGGTGGGCTATTTTTTTTTTCAGGTGAGCAAAAGCAGGCTGAAAAATGAACACCTCAGATGGCTTCTGTTTGTTTCAGCCTCTAATCCCTCGGGCTGTGTTCTTTTGGCTGTGCATACCTGTTGATCAAGCTGCTTAACTATAATTATTCCAGACAGCTTTTTGGCTCACAGTATTATTTCATAGGCTTCATAAATCATACAAATTATTACCGCAATAGATAACTATAATTACCCACAAACCCTGACATGCCAAAATGTGTATTAATTAGATAAGGTAATAAATACTTTACTACACATAGCTATAATCATTACCTCAAAAGTGACATATATACATATTCCATCTTGATAGTCTGAAGCAAATGATTCAATATAATGTTTAATTCATAACAGAATTGTTATCTAATTTGATTAGTTAATGCTTTTGTGAGATGTTTCAAATATGAAAAATGAGCTAGCATTGTTAAATTTCAAACTTAATGTTATGATCAAATTAGATCCAAACTATAATTTGCAGAGAAATTTCCTATTGGAGTACTTTATAAAAGTGTATGTGTCTTCGTTCTAAATTTGGATTAACACAGGAAGTCTAAGTCACATTAGTCACATTTACAATTTTGCTCATTCCATTTCTACAATAGATTTAAATGATTTATTCATTATTCAGAAAATGAGGAAAACCTCTATCTAGTAGAAATAAGCATAATATTTCTAGATACTTATATACTTTCTATGCACTAAGTAAGCCTGAATTTTCAATGTAGAAAGAAATTTTCAGAATTTTGATGTGCAAAGAATATACTGGACTAAAGTGTTGTCATGTAAGTATTCAGTGTATAATACAAGGTGTGATCAAAATATACAGTGAATATCTTAGTTTTAAAAGTTTATTATAATAAAAGACACATTCCCATTAATCCCCTTCAAATTACTCACCCTCACTTCAAATCCACTTATCTGATCACTCTTTCCACTCTCTAAAGCTGTTCTGGAAGTCTTCTTTCATGAGTGTCTCCATGACCTGTGATTTAAAAAATACAGTGATGTGCTGGCTTCCATAGCACATATACTAAAAAAACATAAAGTGAATGTTGCTGAATGTTACTGAGTGCCATCCAACAGCATTACAGTGTGTCCACATACACCTTATTTACTAATCTGGCATTGTGAGACTTCTGGCTCTTTCCCAAAATGAAAATGACCGTGAAAGGTACATGTTTTGAATTGATTTGGGACGTCAAGGTAGCACCAACAGTGCAACTGAAGACAGTCACGAAAGTGGACTTCCAGAACTGCTTTAGACAGTGGCAAGAATGGTGGGATAAGTATGTTCAAAGTGAAGTGGAGTATTTTGAGGGAATTAAGGGCAGTGTACCTTTTACTCTAATAAATTTTCTTTAAAGTTAAACATTGTATTTTTCAAGCACACCTGGTACATTGTTTTTACATGTTTCAGAATAGAAGTGTTGGGCCAGTGAGATGGCTCAGCAGTGTAAGCACCTGGCTGGCAAGCACAAGGGCCTGAGTTCGACTCCCGGAACCCACATACGAAAAAAGGGCCAGTGATATCATTCAGTGGCACGGGCGCCTGCTGGTGCGTGAGGTCCTGAGGTCAATCCCCAGTACCCACAAAAAAAAAAAAAAAAAAAAAAAGAATAGAAGTGTCTTCAGAACTATAACATGAGTAGAAGACTGTAACTATATTAAAGTCTCTACTACAATAATACCTCAGCTCTGGGCCGGTGAGATGGCTCAGCGGCATAAGCGCCTGCCTGGCAAGCGTGAGGGCCTGAGTTTGACTCCTGGGACCCACATACGAAAAAAGGGCCGGTGATATGGCTCAGGGGCACGGGCGCCTGCTGGCGCACGAGGTCCTGAGGTCGACGCCCAGTACCCACACACGCACAAAAATATAGTAATAATAATAATAATAATAATACCTCAGTTCATGAATGCTTCTGCTTGCAAACAATTCGGTTCGCAAACAAAAGTGTTCGCAAAATTTTGCTTCCGTTTGCAAACTCCACATCCAGTGACAAACACGACCACGGCCATTTTTCCCACACAAACACAAATGCAGCCATCTTCCCCAAAATCATAAAACAAATGAAGTTCATAACCCGAGGTACCACTGTGTATTACTCTATAGAAAGCATCCCACCACAGTTTAACCTTGCCTGTTCTTTTTCAACACAGTCAGTTCATATGTACAGCAAAATAGCCAAACAAAATGAATCTTGGTTTTGTTGTTGTAAATATTGTGTATAGCAATATCTATATTTATCTGAACTGATACATTTAACCCATTACATTCAAACAAAGTTTTTAGGCTAAAGGGTAATGAAAAACATTTAATTTTATGGAGATGAGAGATAATTCAATTTAACTATTGCTTGATTAAATATATTCCAAAAATCATTAACACAGGCAATTTTCATTTAAATAGAGATATTCTCAAGGGACCTCTAATATGAAGAAGTGTAATAGAAGCTTTTTATATTTCCCTGTTTAGATGATTATATCTACGAATCATTTAAAAATGAATTCAAAGGCAATGGAATCATCTGTCTTCATTCTACCAATATTGGGAAATTATTAGGGAGTGTCATATGAAAGGGAAATCACGTTAAAGATAGCACATTGATATTACACTGTAATATATTCCTCAAAATAATTTTAAATGTCACTCTAATGGAGAAAGTTACAGTCAAATATCTGTGCAGCAATTTTCCTGTGTCTATTCTACTTCTCAGTGTTGAGTCTAACATATGTCACACATCCAATAAATATGGACAGTATCAATTACAGTGAGCAAACCAAAGTCATCCTGGAGTTGAGGAGTTAATTAAACTATATTGTACTTTAATGACACCACCTTTACAAAAGCATAACTGAGGAAATGCAAATAGTTCAAAGATGCTGCTAATTCAAAATAGTACTAAATGGTACTAAAGATATTATGGAAAAAATTAAGAAAGAACATTTAAAGGAATTTTTCTGTAAGTATTCAAAATCTAGCTGACATCATGGGGATTGTTTCATTAAAAACTCTTCAGTACATCACAGAAAATGCAAGATATTAGTAACGAAAGAATCAAAACTAAATATTTTATATCCTATATATGCTAAAAATTACAAATGTATAAAGTGAATTATCAAGTTTATAGTTGCAAAAGGTGAAGATACAAGAATGGTAAGACATGAAATAATTGAAAAGTAGGATTTCTCTGTTTAGAGTATCATGTGGTAATTAGCATGCTATCTGTACTAAACAGGCACAATCTACAGAGATCCCTAAGGAAAAAATAAAAACTTCATTCTGGTCATAGATCAAGTTAACTTAGTCACAACAAACTTCTTACTGAAAACAGAAATGATGCTGCATTTCTTATACTTTTTTTTTTTTTCCCTCAGAAGTATCCTAGAGCCATCAAGCTATGAAATCACCAGACAGGATCATCAAGCAGTAAACCTGAGGAGAAAGGAGTAAGTATCATAGTGATGTAGGCTTGTGTTAATATAAGAAAACTTGAAATTCAGAGTAAGGGAGACATAGACCAAATCCCTAACCTTATCCAATATTTGAGTCTAGTAGGAAGCATCCCACCACTATTTTAAATTGGGCCCTAAAAAAGCTACATCTTCGAGGGAAATGCAAAATGTAAAACAGAAGCAACCTACCCTCCTAATTCCTGGAGAACTACAAGTTTTCTTGCAATTGAGGAGAACAGCAAAAAAAGGTGGACCTTTGTATACCAATTCTAAGCAGAATGGACTCACTTTTGGCAACATGCATGCTAAAATTGTAAATTGCTAATCATGTCTGGAAATCTCAACACAGGGCCTGATTTCGCACTTTTCAGTATTCCTATTACTTCTACTTTTAAATAATTGATTTAATCACTCAACCAACCATTTGCTCCACAGATAAAAGGATTTCTCTGTGCAAAGTTCTATGTGAATCAAAAAATGGGGAACTTTTTCTCCTTTCAAAATGACCTCTCATTTTTCAGCATTTTAACCTGGCTGTTCAAGAGCATAAGAAGACTTCAAAATATATATAGATTGAGAAAATGAGCCTAGTTTAATGAGATTAATCATAATTAACATGAGGAAACAGCTAGAGTCTCAGCTCCCAACTTCACAACTTCCAGGGTTTCTGCCTCTTAGGATAAGCATTTATAGGGATTAATGAAAAACTCAGATATACTAATAAAATCTGTAGAATGCAAGAGACATTAGAAATGGTGAGGCTCCCAAATACATTTGTGGTTGGAAGTGGTCTACATACTGCTTAGAATTTGGTTTTATAATTGATACAAGTCTTAGGCTACAAGCTTCATGGAGAACACAAAAACTGTAACAAGTGGAATTTAAAAATCTAAAACAGCAAAAATTTCATCTTAACATATTGAGTTTTTTTAGCATTAAACAGTATTAGTTAAGAATCGAATATGTGTCATACAAAATGCTAAGTGAGCAAGTAGCACACAAGGAAAAATAGTTTTGTCTACTTAAAATAGGTTTATGTAATAGGAGATTGTGCTACTCTACCTCATGATTCATGAATTATTAAGACAAATTTCACATCTAAATTAAAACAATTAATTATTGGATGGTCATTTTTATTCAGTGTTATATCCTTCACACCTACAAAAATACTTGGTGCACAAATTTTGGTGAATTAATGAATGAATATAAGAATAGATGAATGAAATGAAAGCCTCAGACAATAAACCTTTACAAACTCTAATATTCTATTGGAGGACATACAAAAAAGAGCATTGTAATTACTTACTTTCCATCTGATAATGGTTGGTACTGAGGTTCTTTATATTCCTATGATGTTAGCTCTAAATGATTATCTATCTCCTAATGGTAACTGGTAATCACTTAAATGATTCATAATTTTTGAATATTTACTAATGTGTCTTTTGAGTTAAAATAAAAGCAACAAGAGATGAAAATAAAAAAGAACAAAAGACATAGGTTGTCACTCAGTTTTATGTGAACTGAAAGGTTTATACTGAGGAACAGTTGGATGCAATTTCAGTAAGTAAGGATTTTCTAAAGAGATTAGATCAGTTACAAATTGCTAAATCTGATGGCTTAGATAAAAATTTTACCAGAGGCTTTAAAAGGAGTAGAACGTGTTTTGGACAGAAGCAATTGCCTTCTGGAGAATGCACATAGTGTATATTTTGCAAAGAAAATTAACTGTGGAAAGACTGTGTAACTAGATTCTTCAATTATTGTGAAATGGGTGAATTTTCAGCTAGAACAGGCAAATCATCTTTATATGTGTGTATGTATAGAAGCACAAATAGATACAGGTAGATATCTCGTCATTTCTTCTTTTCTAAATATTTACCTTAGGCCGGTGAGATAGCTCAGCAGCATAAGTGCCTGCCTGGCAAGTGTGAGGTCCTGAGTTTGACTCCTGGTACACACATACGAAAAAAGGGCTGGTGATATAGCTCAGCGACATGGGCGCCTACTGGCACACGAGGTCCTCAGTTAGACCCCTGGTACCCCCCAAAAAATAAAAATAAATAAATAAATAAATAAATAAATATCTACCTACCTTGCTAAATCACTAATATGCAAAATAATCTGGCATTTAAATAGATCTGATATTTTGTTTGATTTTTTTTTTTCCTTAGGTTCTTAGCTTGGAAAAACAGCTTTCCGAGTTCTCCTTGCCTTTAAGGTTTGTGTTGAGAAGTTTGCTGTAATTCTAATGGTTTTACCTTTACAAGTGATTCGTTGCTTTACTCTAACATCTGTTAAGATTCTATCTTGTGTTGTACTTTTGGGATTTTGACTATGATGTATTGTGCAGAATTTCTTTTCTGATCATGGCTATTTGAAGTTTAAATGCTTCAGTCGCCTATATGTTATTTTCCCCCCAAACTCGAATGTTTTCTGCTAGGACCTCTGTAAATAGAATTTTTATGCCATTCATGGCATCTTCTGAATTTCACTAATTCAAACAATCTTAGGTTAGTCTTCTTTTCATCATCTAGCAGCTGTTGGATCCATTTTGCAGGCTCTTTTATTGTTTTTAAGATATCACTGAGTAACCTGCATCCGCTGTATCTTCTAGTTCTGACACTCTTTCCTCACATTGGTCACTTCTGCTGGCCATGCATTCAGTCATTCACTACAATGTTTTAATCTCCTGAATTTCTGATCGGTATCTTTTTGTGGAGTCTTAATATTATTCTAAACTGGTCATTTATGTTTTATGTCATGTTGTCTATTTCAGCTAGGTTTTTATTAGTGTCTTCTATAATCTCACCGATTACTTTGTGTATTAATCTATTGTCTGTTTATTTATATCATCTTTGAACTCACCAAGCATATTATTGATCTGGTTTTTTGGGGTGTTATTTTGTTTTTTGTTTTTTGTTTTTCGGTTCCTCTTTTAATTCAGCTGTTTGGCTTTTGAACCCTTCCCCCCATCAAAGTCGCAGAGATCAGTTTTGAAATAATTGGGAGGTTCTGGAGGCATTTTGTTGTTTTATTTTCTCATGTTTCTATTGGGATTTTTGGTTTTGTTTGTGTTGTTTTGTTTTTCTTTTTGTGCTGAGGATTGAGATTCAATTAAAGTGGAAAGGCGTTGCTAGTATAGAGGCCTCTTTAGTGTCTGCTTTTCAGTGATGCGCTCTGGGTGTGGCTAAATATAGTGGGGCCTCAGCTCATGAACTTAATTCATTCCACGATTCTGGAAAAGACAGCTACGTTTGTGTTCTTCACTGATGCAGAGTTCACAAACAAAAGCAAAATTTTGCAAAAGCTTCTGTTTGCGAACCAAATTGTTTGCAAACAAAAGAATTCCTGAACCGAAGTACCACTGTATAGGCCTTGCCTCTGTCCTAAGACCCAACAACCTCCATTAATTTGGGAAAGGGAGCATGCAAAGTAATTGGCCCAACACCCTGTTCTGTAAATAGGAATTATAGTAATGTTTATGACACAAAGACAAACCAAATATTAACTTAGAGTAAAAACCACTTAATAGTGACACCTGTCTCACCACTGGTAATGTCAAAGGAATTCACAAGAGTCAAAGACAAACTAGAGACCATGAGAACCAGTAAAAGCTACCACTGTGCCACCTTTAAAAATAGAGATATATAATAAAAATATAGACATACAGGCAAATCAAATATTGTCTTACAGTAAAAAACTACTAAATGCAACATCTATATCATCATTAACAATAGAAAAGAATCCAATAGTAGTAGCATAGAGTCAACTAAACATCTAAAGATTAATAAAGCTTAACAGTACTTAACAAAAATGAAGGAGTTGGGGAAGGGAAAATGAAACAACTAAAATTTGCAAAATAAAATGAGGAAAAGGAAGAAAGAAAAATAATATAAAGTATAGAATAAAAGGTAAACAAAAATTAATAGTAGATAAAAGATCAAAGAAAAAAGAAAAAACAGCAAAAGAAATGAAAACGAAAAGAAAAAAAAAACACACAATCCCTAAAAACCAATGAAGAAAAAGACAAACAAGTTCTGAAAATTCTTCTGTGTGTTTGATTGAGTGCTTGCTTTCCAGAGTCTGCAGTACTGAAATCCACCACATATTGGGTAGTGTGAGTCACTACCAAGTCTTATTTTGTTTTCAAGCTCACATTTTTGGGGTGTAATGCTAACTCTTTCCCGCCTTTCCTGCTGGTGCATGGTGGGTCAGTGGTGTCTGCCCCAGGAGTGTCCTCTCCAGCTCCTGCTAATTGCCATATTCTTCTGTACACCTGAAGTCAGTGTTTTCTCTGCCTAGTATATCAGCCAGTAGGTTTGTGTGTGTACCCCTTGTCCCCCCAGAATCCAGGGAACTCCCTGTCCATACACCCTAGGCTTTAGCAACCATCCACGCCGATGCATTTCCCTTATCAAATGGGCAAATAGGGAAAACAAACAGACCACCAAGCTTTATGCTGGAAGTAGGCAGTAGGGTGGGGGTACAGAAGGTTAAAGAGTCTGCTAGACTTAATTCTAGTACTTTGAGACCCATCCCCCTCTAAAAGTCGCATGTGACTGGCCTGGCTTTTCAACTTGGAGGGTGTGACCTCTATATCTTTTCCAGCCTGAGCTTAAACTTTTCAGGAGTTCTGTGACTAGGCCATGCCCTCTCTGTGACTCTCTTTTGTTGTTTTGTTGCTTCCGATTCCCAGAGTGCTCAGTCTTAAACAACTAACCACATCCCAAAGTCAATCACTTTCAAGTATGGTGGGTGCTGCAATAGGTTTCTTCTCCAACTCCAGCCTACCATGTGGAAGGAATTACTTTCAGAGCAAACGTCATGTTGTTTTTTCAGTTTACAATAGCTGTGGGCTTTTCTTGGGGCCAGTGATGCCAGCTCAGTCCATTGTTTCTCGCTGGGGCTGCCAGCCCTTTCCTGGCTTGCTTTGGAGTTGGAGAAACAGGTCCTTCTTCCCTGCGAGCCAGGGGTAGCATTCAAGTCTGCTTCCTTCTTTTCCCTGTGTTGTCTTCAGATTTTCCAGTTTCTCTATTATTTCTAGGTTTCCTGTTGGGTCTTTCCTATTTCCCAGAGCCTTTCTTCCTTTTCTCTTTTTTATGTGATTGTTTTCCAGATGTCTCAAGTCCAGGTCGTAGAGATACTGTGATATGCTGCTGAATTCTACACTACCATCTTCTTTCTCTCCAGTAAATATATTAAATGTTTAGGAGAGACTTGGGGTCTGGAGATTTTAGCCTAATACCTAAAGTCTAATTTGCCACTTATAGCCTAGTAAGCATATTATACACACTCAATATGTACCATCTCCACACATATGGTCAAATTCAATGTAATAGTGAAAAATTTAGAATTTCCTAAATAAAAAGAATGAGAATTTCATATTTAGAAAAACATTGAAGGCATTTTCGGCGTCTTTTAACTCTTTTGAGATCAGGAAAAAGAAATTTAGATGACATAGTCACCCATATCAGGAGTTAATTACAGCAGTAATACTGATAGTGACAATGTAAAACTGAGCAGAATTTCTCCCAAGGGCTTTTCCTTCTTATTCTTTACTATGTAAAGTCACTAAAAGCTAAAACTAGGGAGAAAATTTTTAAGTCTTGATAGTTTGTTTAATTTTTGTTTGAATCATCTAATCCTCATGCAAGATTTTTTAACATAAAAATTCTGCTTTTATGGGCTGGTGAGATGGCTCAGTAGCATAAGCGCCTGCCTGGCAAACGCGAGGGCCCGAGTTCGACTCCCGGAACCCACGTAAGAAAAAAGGGCCGGTGATATCACTCAGCGGCACAGGTGCCTGCTGGCACGCAAGGTCCTGAGGTCGACCCCCAGTACCCACAAAAAAATAAAGAAAGAAAGAAAAATTCTGCTTTTAGGCTAAGATATAATACCACTGCTTCAGTTTGGGTTTTCCACAGAATGTCATTAGAAAACCGAGAGACTTGTTTATTTAAATTATCAGCCCACTCTGTAGACCATTGGTATCAACTATGGCAAAATAGGAAATATGTAAAATTGGTTTATTGTGTATAGCATACTGATAAAAAGTCCAAAATGACAGTCACAGATTCACATATCTGTCCTTACAGAAGTGACTGAATATCCCACAGATGCCCTAAGAACTCTTGTGGAAAGGGCTGATGTCAGTCACCCAACTAGGAATTGGAGTTTTTCTTTTTTTCTTCTGTTTCTAGTTTCCTTGATCATATAATGCTTTCCTATTTTTTTACTGCACTGGGACTACTGAGCATGACACATAAGCATGAAAACCTAGAACTCAAATTGCCAAGGGGAAGTTGAAACAAATAGAGTTCATTGAGACCCAGTATGTCTATCTTGAAATCCAGTATGGCAGAACCAATAAGTCCTCCACACGGGAGGAAGTCAGGGAGCCCAGGTACATATAAGCCAACAGAAGTCAACACCAGCCACACATTTACATCACATAAATGAGCTGCTGGAGCATGTAAGTTCATTTCTGGCTTAGCTAAAAAGCTTACTCTGTGCTTCCTGATGACACAAGAACCAATTGCAAGAATTGTCCTTCAATTAGGTACTGACAATGCCATTGAGAGATGCTGAGAGGATAAATCATATCTGAGTAAAGGATTTGGGTATATGTCTAAGTCAGAGCATGACAATGAGTCTCTCCTCTTGAATGTGTACCAAAGATATCAGAAACAAACTTATCTCAACTATCTATGGGGTTATATCTATGGGGCGAGAGAATTGATTTCCAAGGTATGCTGCATAGCTTCTTCTCTCATTATATTCCAAGGATATTCTAGAACAAATCTGCTATGCTCTTCATGTATCTTCTCTGGAGTGAAATCAGTTTAGGAAATCCCCAGTGCAGACCTGCTGCCTCAGCCTGTGATAGGACTTCCTCAGCTAGCACTTGGAGCCTGAGCTGAGTTAGTCACCATGGGGAGTTACCGTGCCAGTTTTACTCTCTCGGTCTTAATACTCTTTCCAATCTACTTGCAAATAGGAAAAGTTGGACTTTTGCAAAATCAGCAGGAAAGAGTTGCACCTAAGTGTGAAGCATATTGAAATTGAGATTGTGAAATAGATGCCTTGAGCATCAATCAGAAATGTTTTTAAAGAGAACATGTAAGGAAGACTTGAGGCAAAAAAACACTTTATTTGTGCCAGACTCCTTTGGCGAAAGCTGTTACAGGTTCTGAAAATCAGGTCATGGGAGTTGGCAGTGGTGTCTAACGTCGAATGAGATTTGGGGGATAAAGTGCTCTCAGACAGGAAGACAATTTTTAGATATCATAAGGACCAATAATTTGAACTGCATGTTGTACATTACTTTTCATCCAAGAGCTCAAATACATACCATAATAATTATCTCTTTTTTATTCAATATATTTATAAAGTAAAATAGGACCCAATATTTTTACACTGGTTTTTAAAAAAGAGAGATATAGTCTCAGAGCGGTTTTGTAATTTGCCTATGCTTGCACAGTCAGTCTGGGGGCAACCAAACCCAGCTGGCTCATAATTTAGTACTTTAGCTGTGCAAGAAGGGTCTCAGTTTTGAAGAGGAAAAAATGCCCTAGACTGCAAATTATCATGAGAAATCATCAGATAAACCCAAAATTAAGAAACATTGTAAGAATAATTGACATCCACTCTTTGAAAATGTAAAGATCAGGAAAGACTAAGAAAGTGTTCTAGATTGAATGACATTAAAGTCTTATAAAAACTAAATGCAATGTTTGAGCCTGACCTGGATTCTATAAGGAATATTAATAGGAAAACTGGAGAACTTGTATATGACTGTGGATTAGATAATACAATTAATTTTCTGAGGCTAGTAATGATAGGGTAGTTTCAGGAGAGAGTGTTTATATTTTTAATCATATATCCTAAATTATTTAGCAGTAAAGGGTCAAAATGACAGCTTTATCTTTTTTTTTTTTTTGTGGGTACCAGGGGGTCGACCTCAGGACCTCGCGTGCCAGCAGGCGCCCGTGCCGCTGAGCGATATCACCGGCCCCTTTTTCGTATGTGGGTTCCGGGAGTCGAACTCGGGCCCTCGTGCTTGCAAGGCAGGCGCTTACGCCGCTGAGCCATCTCACCGGCCCCGACACCTTTATCTTACTCTTAAATGCTTCGCATTTTAAAAAACAGAGAGGATACTAAGATAAAGGGGCAAAGTATAAATCACTGGTCAACATATTTGTTATCTCAAGTCCAATAAATCTTCACAAGACTTGAAACATTCAACATATTGTCAAGGTTATGTGTTCAAAATTTTTCTAAGCAATGGGCTCATTTTGGTGAGCAAAACAGATTGAGCTACTCTTGGGAGATAGAAAATGTTTACTGGTTTTCCAAAGTTAAATCCTTAATATGGAGTTCTCCTTTTAAACTAAAGTATAATGTGGGACAGAGACCAGAACCCTTTTTCTTGAAGGCAATAGCTTTATTTTTCTAATTCCAAAAGTAAAACCAAGTAACTGAATCACCAGAGCACAGATGTCTACACTTTATGACCTGTTCATCTCCTGTTCTAGGTTTTCTCTGTTGAATAACAGTTGGTGTTTATATTTATATTTTCTTCCCTCATGGATAAGGATTAATTTGTTAGAGTTTGTAAGAACTACTTGACCAAAGTTTCTATGGCCCTCAGTTTTAAGGATATGTTTTAGTCAACTGGAGGAAAGAAATGTTAATTTACATGCCGCCTCCTCCATCAGCTCAATTTTCTGTAAATAATCAGAAATAATTTAGAGCAATGTTGCTTTCCGGATAATTCAAAAGTGAAAATAAAATTATTTCCTGCAACAAAAGTTTTCATGTAGGCATCATTTTCTCTAAATTTTGAAGCTGTGTTATGTGATCAATAATCATCTTTTATAAAATGATAAGATACAAAACTTTAGTGTTAAAAAATATATAAACCATAATTCTTATTATTTTCAAATAGTCTATTTAGTGATTGATAAGTATTTAAACTGATTTCTGGACATGTACAAGTGAAATGTACATGTGCCACTATTTACTAAATGTCAAGGAAGTAGCAAAGGACATTTAGAGTAATAAAAGCATGATTTTTAAAACTGATATCTCATACAAATCAATCAAAAATAATGGCTGCCTATTTGGATAATTTAGGTAGAGTATCATTCTGGACAGGCTTACAATGTTTATGTATATCTTTGTCAAAGGGTGTATAATAATTTGTGTCAAACAAATATGTTTAATTTATTATTATTACTCAATAAGCATTTACTGAGTACCTTGTAAATGCTGTTTACATTCTTACATGCAGAAGATATAACAAAACATATCTCACATAGTATTCTGATGGAATTTAGAATTCAGTGAAACAATTGCTATTTTGTTTTTCATTCAATAAATATTTTTAAGTGATTAACATGGGCACTATTCTAAATACTGTTATTAACATGAGTACTATTCTAAATCTTTATCAAGTTTAAAATTGTACTCATAAAAATTCTGGGAGATATGAGGTATAATACTTCTCATTTTACAGATGGGTAAGATGAGGTAGAGAAAAGTTAAATAACTTCTTTCATGTCATATAGCTAGAAATTAACAAAGTCAGAATGTACACCAAGCAGGCTAGATCCAGATTTCATTCTCTAATTGCTACACAGTACTGCCTCTTTTGATAACTATAGTCATCATCTGATATTCAGTACCATCAGCATCCCTAGCATGTATTAAAGGGCAGGTTTCAAACACTATGCTCAGCACTTTATGTATCTTATCTCATTGATGTGGTATATCTCGAGGGATCTCATTAATGTCTCAGTAAATTTATGAGATAAGTTTACAAATGTGGAAGCCTCGTTTGCAGAAAGCTTCAGGAATGGAGCTTCAGGAATGGATCCAGGAACATACAGGTTGTAAATGGTGTGATTGAGATTGAAACCTTAGTCAGTTTTTCCATGCTCTGAAGCAAATTACCCTGAACAATGGTAAGCAGAAACCTATAGATCCTCAGTAAACAGCTACTTAATTAATGAATCAAAATGTTTTCTCGAAATCCAGTGTGTTGTCCTGGATGACTTTAACTTTCCTCTTCTTGTGCAGAACTTCGAAGTATTCTCTTTATGTAGCACATATACAGCATCCTTTATTACAGGTTCTCAGTCTTTCATTGTTTAATGGTAAGATTATCCGGCCATTACACTTTCCATCTACTTTAACATCATACTTGTGTTCCATATCCTTTTGCTATTCAAATGCATATCATGCTGGTAGAATTTATCCAGAATTTAGTCCACATTAGACAAATATTTGTGGAGTGATGGAATTGTACCTTACAAATCATAAAATATTCTTAACTCTAGGATTTTAGAGTTTTCCTGGAAAGTATAAACCTGAGTTAACTGTCCTCTTGGAAGAAACACTGAGCTACCAGAACATTTTGTTCATCTTGACTGACCCCAATGTCGGTCAATTAATTTTACTTGATACTTGTTTCAAATTCTCATCACAGACAGCATTCACTTCCTTCTTCTCCTTCTCCTCTTCCTCCCCCTCCTTCCCCTCTCTCTCTCCCCTCTCTCTTCCCCTCTCTCTCTCCCTCTCTCTCTCTCTTTCTCATTATTATTTTCTTCCTTCCTATTTTCAGTGAACTGTAGGGGGAAAACCCTCTAGTGGCAGTAATCACAGACAGGTTTTCTTAAAGCAAATTGACTTTCATCCTGAAGTTCAGAAAGAACATGGTGTAGCTATCAATTGCAGAAGAGGAAAGTAGTCTTCAGGAAACAAAACAGAAAAAGTGGAATAAAAATAAGGGACAAATATTAAAATTTTGCAATTTAAAGATGCACTTGCCAAGTAAGTGGAAAAAAGAGAAGAAAAAGAAAACTATTTTACAAAGGCACCAACCATATCAATCAAGGAAGTAAATCATAGAGAAGTTATACTTTCCCTTCTTATCTTATTCTCATCTTTCAGCCTTTCACCTAATCCGTGAGGTCCATCTTTGCTTTCTATTTCCCAGACATAACAAGGACATTGAAAAATTTAGGAGAGTTGAGGAATACATAAGTGATTCAAGAAAGTTTAAATAGAAGAAGGAGAACAAGTGTGATAATTGGACTCTCATTTCTCTAATTCCACAGGTAAAAGAGGAAAGAAGCAGAAAGAACTGAATTTTCTTTACATGAAAAGATTATTTTCACATAATAAAATTTGGAAAATGATAACCAATCAGATAAGATTGAATATAAAATATGCATCAGTATGCAGAAATTAAATAATTCTTTGACTTAAAAGTTGTTGGTATTTGGGATGAAGTTGTAAAAAAAGAAATATTTGACTTAATTTAATAATTGAAATACAGAAATTGTAATTTATAATTATATCTTTTAATCTTCATGACTGCAAGATGAGGTAGGTACTATGTCACTCTCATTTTGCAGATGATAAATTTCAGACAGAGAGAAATGAAATAATTTCCCAAGGTACCAAAAAGTAAATGGAGGAATAACAAGCATAATCCTATGAGTTTGATTCCTGAACCTGCATTTTTTATACATTTGCCCCTTAAATCCTATACATCCCAACCTCACAAATGATAATCACATACTGCATACCATAATTATTAAGGATAAAATAGTTTAGGGCTTTTATCACCATTTCTTATCAGTTTATGGCACCCTTTTTCTAAGTTACACTTTACCCATTTTCATTATTTACATCAGAAAAAAATGGTACCAGGGACGGTGAGATAGCTCAGCTGCATAAGCGCATGCCTGGCAAGCGCGAGGTCCTGAGTTCGACTCCCGATACCCACATATGAAAAAAGGGCCGGTGATATTGTTCAGTGGCACCGGAGCCTGCTGGAGTGTGAGGTCCTGAGTTCGACCCCCGGTACCCACAAAAAAAAAGAAAAAAAAAAAAAAAAAGAAGGTACCAGAGGTTCACTTAAGTAAGTTAAGACTTCTGGCTTTGCCTCTCTCCAGCTGCTCAGTTAAAATTCATCACCAGAAATATCCCCGGGGAACTCTAGGCTACCTTCCTACAAAGACAGTACAAAGAAAGTAGTGTGACGAAAGTAACTGGGGGAATTTTCTAGAGGCATCAGGGCTTTGGCCGGTTTTAATTTAGAGACAAAATAACAAGGGCCCTTAAGTATCACACATGTGCCAAGCACTCATTGAGTTCTTTCAGAATAAATATGTCTCTTTACCGTGTTGCCAGGAGTTAATCTACCTGTGTTGTGACTCAGCATTGCTTCCTAGAAATAGGAATTCAGTATATCACGTACATTTATTTAATCACACAGTAAATATTACACACGCTTTTTGCAAGAAGCTAAAGCTACAATTATGAACAAGTATAAGGCCTTGCCTAGATAAAGAAGTTTATGAACATGTTAGGAACAGGAAAGAATTAGTTTAGGGTAGAGAAAGACAGGAAAATAAACAATAAGAATACAATTGAATTAATGCTGTAAAGGAGAAATTATAGGATACTATGGATTTAGAAGATGAATGTCTTAGTTAGGTCAAGGGTCAAAAATCACAGAGATATTAGAGAAAACTTTATAGGAGGGTAGATCCAGTACAGAGCCTTGAAAGATAAATACAGATCCACCAGCTGAAGAAGGTTGGGACCATGGAGGATGCTTTTAGTTGCTCAAGAAATTAATTTAAAATTTGATTCACATTGTACATACTTATAAGTTCATATTTATTGAATGCTTATTTTTCCTAGTATTTGCTGAATACTCTTGGTCATACTAGTTGAATGAATATTTGTAGACCATTTACTGTTTCTGACTGGAATGTGCCACCTTGCTGTCATTTGAGTTTCTGCAAGTGGCTTTCTCATCGCCATCAGAAGTGGCCGAGTTCAGAGAAGAATATTAACACTTGTTGATTATTGGAGTTCACATCCATTGAAACTCCTACCATGATCATTGTTGGTTACATTTCTCATATATTATTGCTTAATGCTTGTATAATCCATCTTATCTATAAATCTACAACATAATGAAGGGTATGTCAAGTCAAATCAACCTAGCCTCTCCCCACCAAGTAACTGTTTCTCACCACATGTATCAGATAGAACAACCAAGGAGACTAATTGAAACTTGGTGACATTTCAACTCTCAAGAGATACCTGGTCTGAATTAAATCAAGGATAAGAAAGGAAGAATGACTGCAATTGGACTTTAACTCACCAATATAATCTACCTACACTACCTATTATTCAACTCCTGCCTTTCTGTATCTTATAATTCCAAAGAGAGGCCTAAGCAGATGGAGTCAACTAAGTAAACAGTGAAATTACATAGTATGTTAAGAAATGATAAGTGGCATGGAAGAAACATAGAAGAGTGATAGTGAGTAGGAGTACTGGACCTAGTGTAAAGACATTCCGATAGCTGCACGTGTGGCCTAATTAAGAAACAGCAGGAATGCCATTGTGGCTGGAATCAAATAAAGGAGAAGAAAAGGAAATGAAGTCAAGCATGTACGTGGTACATAGAGGGTAGAGCACATTGGTCTTTTGGACACTGAAAAGACTTTTGCTTTTATTCTGAGTGATGCCTGTACGTGGATTTAAAATGTGATGGCTTCATCTGACTTAGGAATTAATGACCTACCTCTGACTGCTGTTTTGAGGAGAACCTAGAATGTAGAAAGCACAAAGCAGAAGTTGATCAACCAGTTAATAAAGTGTTGCAGCTTACAGCTGAGATATGACATTTTCTTGAATGGGAATGACAGCAGTGGAGGTAGCAAGAAATGGTTAGAGTCTGGATCATTTTAAAGGCAGAACTAACAGTTGTAAACCTTCAGTCACTTCCATCATTCTCTGCTTGTGGGAAATGAGGCTTCAATAGCTCCAGCGCAGCTCTCTGATGAAAGTCACAGGTATGACAGAGCCAACAGATGCAAAGCAAACAGAAGCTGGTGGAGCAGACATGCAGAAGAATAGTGGAAAACAGACAATATCTGCAGCAAACCAAATGTCAAATCGGTAGTAGGCCTAAAAGTAGTGATTTGGGAAAGAAGTCTGGAGTAGAGATACCTTCTTCAGAATTTTCAACAAACATATAAGAACATAAAGATTGTTGTATTCATAAAAAACCTAAGTACAGGTGAAAAATAGAAGGTCAAAGACCAGCCCTGAGTCCTCCAACAGTCAGTAGGGGAAAGGAGTGTCAGCAAATGAGACTGAAATGGACCTATCAGTGAGCCAGGAGTAGAAGTGGAAAATTGTAGCATTCTGTAAGTTAGGTGAAAAACATACCATGCTTTAAAGAAGAAGCAATGATCAACTGGGTAAATCCTGTTGAAGGAATAGAAAAGATGGAGGATGAGAGCTGACAACTGGAATTTGAAACATGAACATCACTGGTGACCCTGACTTGGGTAGTTCTAGTGGAAAGGTGTGGAAGAAAGCCAGCCTGGGATGTGTTTAGGAGAAAGCAGGAGGAGAATTGGAGATTAGGCATTTAGAGAGCCTTTCTAGGGGATTTGCTGAAAAAAGGAGCAAAGAAATGGGATGGTAACTGGCAGAGCAAGGGAAGCAAGAGGACTTCTCTTTTCAAAGAAAAAAATGAGAGAAATAAGCATGTTTGCTAATGGGAATGATTTCAGTAGAGATATTGCATGATCATTTAGTGGAATTTTCTGCCTCGTAAGTATTATTTGGGAGATAATCCAGTACCTCTGTTATAGAGTAGAATCCACAGATACCCACAGAAACTTGATCAGTGGACCACAGATCGAACAAAAATATATGACTAAAAGTGAAACTTACATATGTAATACATATAACCCACTCAGTGTTATTCCTTTAATACTTATTTATTCAGCTGATTAACATTTTTCAAATTTAAGTGATAGGTACTTTATGTAATTTTTTTATCAAATGTTTATGCTTATTATCCAATGGCAAGTTGTAGGTAGTGTGTAATGGTAGAGAGAGTCTGTACTGGGGACAGAAAAGTAATATAAAAATAATGATAAAATTTCTAAATTATGGTATTTTATGATTTTATTGCAGATGTCCTGATTTTATTTTTATGATTTTATTGTAGACATCATATCGTAATACGATGTCTTAATAGTGCAACTCTTTGTGGGATATTTAAGAGTACCGTATCTCCAATCTCCTCTCATACCCTCCACACAGTCTCTCCTGTCCCAGCTGAGGCTAACGATGCATCTCCAGACACTGTCAAATATTTCTAATGGTGGAATTACCACCTTGGTTGAAAGCCACTGATCTATAGTAAACTGGGCCTACTTTTAAGGACTTTAGTCCGCATTTTACATATTGTTTTTAAATTCTGGAAAATCCAACTTACCAAATTCAGGTGCCCAACTATTTCTGTAACAACAGTTAAATAATTGTACAGTACAATAATGGGACTATAAAAAAAAATTCAAGTCATACTTACATGGAGATTCAGTGTCCCTCAAAACTTTTCACTATAACTATATATCTTCAAATCACAAGTATGCAGACAGTAGACATGGACTGCTTTCAATTAGAAAAACCAATTTATGGGTCTGTGAAATTAGTAGCAAAAATTATCATATTTAATAATTAACAGTGTTCCTATGTACTTCCAAAATTGAAAGGGTTTAGTCTTGCCATATTTAATGAATAATATATTTATTTAAAAATATTGAACATGTCTTATATGGGAATCCTGCTCTATACTTTATGGGAGAAAAAAGCATAAGTTATAAGACATAATTAAAGGAAAAGGCAAATACTTTGAGATAAAATAGATGAGCTATCACAAGACAGCAGTTGATTCATTGCCTTATGAGTACGAAAGAAAACAATAATTAAGTGTTCTAAAGAAGTGGAAATATTTGGGAACTGAACAGGCTTAGAAGACTTCTCAGAAGAGGTGTGACTTGTTTTGCCTATTGAATAATTAAAAGATAGGGATAAAAAGAAACTCAGTAATAATGATCAGGTGAAGAAAGGGAGAATTAAGTGACAAATTCTAGGGGGATTTGGAGAATTGTAAAAACAGGGTAAAAGTAAAAGATTAATGTACAAGAATCATGAAAACTGAGTTTTAAAAATCAGGTGAAGTTACACTGCAAGTTGCTGAGTAATCAACTAAAGAAATCTGTCTTTATCTTTTAGGAATTAGATTTCTATACAAGTTTTCTAGCGGGAGCAATAGAACACAAAGAACATAGCTTCTCAGAATATTAAATACATAAGTGTTGTGTAAAACCTAAAACAATGAAAGGACTCAGAAGATATAAAGGCCAGCTGAGAGTGTAACCTAGGAAATGACACAGAAATAAGATTTCTAAGTTGGGGCAATTGTGCTAACAGCAAATAATGCACTATGATCATTCAAAGAATGTCTGTCTGATTAAGTGGATTGAGGCACCACACACTGACTTCAGTACTTATAATCATATCGTCTCTGGTCAATGCACAGTAGAACTGATTATGGTCACATAATCCCAAAGATGGTTCAATCATTGATCAGATTAGCAATGCCGTTACACAAGAAGCCAAGTTTCCCTTTTCTCATAAGTTGCCTTGATGGTGTTGATTTGCTTTTTTATTTGGTGGGAGGTACTTCAGTATGTCCTCAGGTGCTGTATTTCTTGGCAGGAGAAGAGCCTCCTAGAAAAAACCCGCAATATTATCATTTATCTATGTTTCAGGGAGTCTGACTCAGAGGCATTATTGATACAAAAACAGGGAAATGACAGATTGAGACCATTATCTGATTCAGAGTTCACTAATATAAGTGTTATAGCTTAAATGAACCAACAAAGGATCAAGATTATATCCCCCATACTCTACAGTGCTTTGTCATAGTTTCTGTAGATAATTTCTTTTCCTGTCCCTCCCAAGCTTTTTCTTTTTCTTTTCCCAACTTGGCTTCTTCCACTTTAGAGTAGATTAAGTAACTAGATGAAAATAGTCAGTATTACAATGGCTAAATAACTCTGGGGATGACACATACAGAATAGTTAATATGGAGACTTGATTTATATTGCCCAAGACATTTTGGATATCCATAGATAATCCTGAAGGGTGAATTTGCTGAACTTAGCAACACAGTCAAATACATGATGCTGCTGATGGTATTATATTAGCAATGTCTGAAATAACTTTTTAGATTGGATTGGAGGAGTCCCACATGGCTCCAAAGGCTCAGAAAAGCCCCTCAGGCCACCCAAAGAAATGTCCCATCTGCTTACTGATGCCTGAAATTACATAGGAAAAGTTTCATTTCTTAGCCCAAAGCATTTGATTCCTGTTAAAATGCAAATCTCTTGGGTATGGCAATACTTTAAGTTGTTACTATGCCCCAGGGGGGAAAAAGATTTCAAAAAACTTTCAAACAGATTTTGAAAAGGAAAGAGTATGAAGCCACTGGACCCTGGAAAGGGCAGAGCAGCACAACATTAATGGATAGAGGCCATTAATGGGGACCGGTAAGAAAAGGGAATAAAAAGGACAGGAAGAATGCAAAGTGCATCCGGCAGCAGGTAAAAAGAACTTTCCTATCTCTTCTGGATCTGAGAGCTGATATTCCAGGCTGAGAACGTGCTTCTCTTACTGATTGATAGACTCTTTTCGGGGTTGCAGAATTCCACGTATCTCTGCAAATGTGTAACTGGAATGGAGCAAACTACACTTGTAACCTCTTGTGGCTGACTGTGATACATCTTTACCAGTTTGGGATGTGATGTATGGAAGTTACCCCAGTGTACCTCTTTTTCATAGTATTTCTCTTTCAAATTTAGTCACTTATATCTACTAACTTGCTTGGAAAACATTATAAATCTCTTGGTCAAGCACGTTATAGACAGAGTTATTTTCACTAGGTTTAGATTGTCTTAAATATACTAATAGTGATATACTTTATCTTTCTAGATATTATTCAGAGAAATCATAAGAATTAAATTAAAAAAAAACTACAAAGTAATTTACTTTTTATTCCAGGTTCTGTATAATTGTCACCTAATTACCTCAGAATTTTAAAAAAGTTATGACTAAAGTTTTATCTTTTTTTAAATAGAAACGTGTAACCAATCAGCTTAGAAATTGTTACACTGTCATGTCAGTTTCGATGACTTTAGTTGATATTATCTCAAAATGCCTGAATTCTGAAGATTTAGAGGACTTCCAGTTTACTCTCTTTATTTAAAAGAGAAGAAAACTAATCCAGAAAGTTTCACAGATGGATGTAAAACTTCAGTAAATACAGTGCTTGATGCAATTTCCTGATTTCCTACATACTCAATACTTTACTTTAGCATAACTAAGCCTTTATATTTGGATGGGTTTCTATGTTCATAACCACACATTTTTATATTTATGAAACTCAGAGAGAAACTAGAGAAACTTCCTAGGTGGAATATTCCAGGGTAAAGAATGGAGTTTCCAGTGTGTATTAATTACTCAGGAAATTGAGGTCTAGAGAGGTCAGGTAGCCAAATTTCATAGGATTACTCAATAGTGAAGTTGGAAACAGCACCATAAACTTTTGTTTAATCAATTCTTCTGGCTGGCCTTTCTAAATGCAAAACATGCAGAAAGCAGTGTATCTGCATAGAGATAGAGGATCACAGAGGAAACAGAGTTCTTCTAATGGTAGGAAATCTTGGGCAGAGTTGATAGTAAAGATGTCTTGTAAAGGACTGGGTAGGCATGATGAAAAGTGTCTTCTGATATTAAAAAAAATTTGTTGTTTATATATCTAATAACCACAGTGCTAAAACAGTGGTTGAATATGAACAAATAGTAAATCCAAAGCAGGAGTGAAGAAGTGAGCAAAAAGTAGGAAACACTCAATATCCCTTGGGATAAAATAAATCGGACTCTCAAATGTTAATAATTTTCAGATTATTAATATGCATTTCCTAGGCACTTCATTCTCATAGTACACAAAAGATGCAAAATTAACCTTTTTGTGATTACACTAGAAAGGCACATACTGCTTTGTTCTTTAAGTATTTGATCAGCTTTCTTCCCCCTAAAAGGAAAAAGATTCTTTTACGGATTAATAATGAGCCCATGACCATCTTTACATTCCCTACCCTATTCCTAGTACAGAGAAAAATGCCTGTGTATAAAGACTTAAAATATGCATTTGTTAAAGAATGAAAATTTCTGATTCGTTACTTGATAACTCACAGAGAATAAGAAAAAGACAAGAAGAAAAAGAAACAAGCAGGATATTTATGCACATGAAAACTATGGCACTCCGGTAGCCAACGCAATTAGTAAAATATTTCACAAATGTGATCAGCACAAATGCACACTGAAAAAAGCACACTCACTGTGGTCATTTCCCCCTAGATATACAAAAGATTTTTGTTACAGAAAAGCGAATGTCAAGAGATATCACTCATGGAGTCTCAGGAATGAGGTGGTATGATATGAGAGATAAGAGGATGGTTATATAAACTGTAAACTTAGAAATCAGAACAATCTGGATTGAAGTGTTACCTTTTCTATCTGCAAAACCCTAAGGTACTTATTTAAACCTTCTAAGAATTAGTTATGACACCTAAAATGTGATGATAGTCTTAAGCATAAGCTTGTCATGAGAGTTAATGACATAATGTGCACAAAGCACCTAGGAAAATGCTTTCTGTATAGTAAATATTTAAACAGTGCTCTCCTTTCTTCATTTCCTCATCTGGAGTAACACAGTGATTGTGATCACAAAATATGGTAAATGTTTAAATTAAATGTTTAAAAATTTTATTACAGTAAAAGACATATTGCATTAATCGCCTCAAATATTTCCCCTAACTTAGAACACTTATTCCATCATTCATTATTGCCACACTCTGAACGGTTCTGGAAGTTCTATTTTGTGAGTGCTTTTTTGTGGCTTCCTCGATGTCCTGAACTGATTCAAGATATTTACAGCAATTTCTGTTAAATTAAAACAATATGGTGTGTCTTCATCTACCTTATTCACCAGAGCTAGTACCTTGTGACTTCTGACTCTTTCCCAAATCAAAATGGCCATGAACAGTAAACGCTTTGAATTGATTCAGGACATCAAGACAGCCATGACAGTGCAACTAAAGATACTCATTAAATAGGACTTCCAGAACTGCTTTAGAAAGTGGCAAGAATGATGGGATAATTGTGTTTAAAGCAAGGAGGAATATTTTGAGAGGAATTAACAGCAATGTGTATTTTACTGTATTGTTTAACATTCATCCTATTTTATCATCATGCCTCATATATTAAAGTAAGGAGATACACAACTATTGTGCACCCCTAATAAAACAGTTGATTCAGAAATGGTGGTCCTATCATTGCCAAAAACACTTTCAATGTCCAAGTGTCTCCTCCATTCCTTTCCAGAAGACATTTTGGCCTGCTATGTTGAGACTGCAAAGGAAGAGAGAAATAAGTATGCGAAGGTAAGTGCCCTTTCAGTCTTGGTCCCCCATCAGGTACACACCAAATACACATCGATTAAATAAAAAGATGAATGTGGATGATTCTCTCCCAAGTTGTTTCAATGTTCATCCTTGAAACAGAAAAAAAAGCTGTTTCTATTTGCAGATGAATATAGATTTTATCTGATGAATATAGATTTCAGGAACAATAAACTCTAAGTGGTGTGTGATTAGAAGAACTATGGTTCAGTCCAGGTGGGGCAGGGTTCCAAGGTAGCTCCAGTAGATTCTGCGTATCCAAGGGCCATTGATCAGTGACGAAAGGAGCACACCTCAGAAGATCTCAGAAGAAACGATGCCTCGCTAGAGAAAGCTACTGAGAGTAGTGATGAAGTCCTCCTGTGAAATTTAGTGTCCATATAGCCCTGCCACTTTCACCTGAAAATGGTGAACAAATTGAAATAAAATTGATCAAATCAGCCCTGAGTTAGGATATAGCATAGCACTGGACTTGGACTTTGGTATTATCTATCAATAATAATCTATCAGTAATATAAATGTTGCAGTTACCTGTTTTGGAAAGCAAAAAACATTATATAAATATTGCTTTTGGAATGCTTTGAGCTTACATTCTAAATCCAGATATTTAGAACTTAAACATATTTACTTCCCCATTCTATAAAACAACAATAAAAATTACCTACTAACAAATGATAATGCGGACTTGAGGAGTAACAAATACCAAGTGTTTCTGCCTATATGGGACAAAGTTAGTGTAAATGCGAACTCTAGGTATTCAAAGGAAATGATGAATGCTTTACTTTTGACACTTTTTTTGCAGATAGGAAGAAGCAGGGTTTTTTCAATATTATTTATACTTAGAGAAAGTTATCAACATACTAAATGCAGTGCATCACCCTTCAAACTTGACTTGGTTCCACTTTAGCAACAAGTCCTTGAACTACGGAAATTCTATAAGCCAGTTAATTTGGTCTCAGAACCAATTCTAAGATTAATCGGTTGGAGGCACAGATGTAAATGATTCAAACTCTGAGCTGAATCCAAAAATATTGCAATAATCACTTTCATTTTGTCAGAGTCAGCTGACCGCTTTTGACGACCTCATGCTTCTCTCTGGAACTTGTGATCAGCTACGATTCTAATACATAATGATGAGATTCAAAAATTAGCTCCTTGATACTAAATTACACCAATATTTTGAATTCTCATTATTTAATACTGTAAACATGGATTGATAACTATGATGGCCTGATTCTGCCCATACTCTGTGGTGGCATTGTTCTCCTTTTCACTCCTTCTCATGGCTTCTCTGCTTCAGTCATTCTCAAAGTAGCACCTCATAGTTGTGCAAATAGGCCCTGTTCTCTCTGCTTTCTCTCTCTTTTTTCTTTTTTTTATTTTAAGGAGAAAATAGATAAAAATAACAAAAAAACAGAGTTTCAAAACAGGTTAGTAGGACAGTTACAATAATTAGTACATTGTGTATCGTTGTCTTTGTAGTAGTTTTTCAGAGTACAAGGTACAGGCATGATATCTTGTCCAAAAAGTATTAGCACGAATCTTTCTTTTCAATGAACTAAGAGAAACTAGCTGTGTAACTGTCTTAACTATCTTGTGTACACATATATTTTTTTCTTTTTCCCTTTCTCCCTTTCCCCTTTCTCCCATCAGAGTTTGTCTTTTCTTTTGAACAGTTTCTTCCCAGTTTACAATATCTGTCTTACATTTTGGATCTCATTTACTCATTCAGTTTCTCACACTAGTGAGACAATACGATATTTACACATATGGGTCTGATTTATTTCACTTATGAGTATGGTCTTGAGTTGCATCCATTTACCTATGAAAGTCTCCAGTTTATCCTTCTTTGTGGCTGAGTAGTACTCCATTATATATATAAAAATAAAACACATCTTTTTTATCCATTCCTCAGTTGATGGGCATTTGGGTTGTTTCCAAGATTTAGCTATTACAAATTGTGCTTCTATAAGCATGGGTGCACATGTGTCACTGTGGTATGATGTTTTTAATTCTTCTGGGAAGATACCCAGAAGTGGGATATCAGGGTCGAATGGGACCTCTAATCCTAGTTTTTTAAGGAATCTCTACACTGATATCCACAGTGGTTGCAACAATCTACACTCCCACCAATAGTGGAGAAGCATTCCTTTTCCCCACAGCCCCTCCAGCATTTGTTATTGGTTGATTTCTTGATGATAGCCATTCTTTCCAGGGTGAGATAGAATCTCAGTGTTGTTTTAATTTGCATCTCTTGAATGACCAATGATGTTTTTCATGTATTTATTTGCCATTTGTATTTCTTTATCTGGGAAGTGTGTGTTCATCTTCTATGCCTCTGCACCTGCTATTACCTTTTCCTACTTAGAGTATCCTCTTTCCTTCTATTTGGGTGTTTGTTTATTCGTTTTGTTTGTTTGTGTTTAGAGCTGGAGGCTGAACCCAGGGCCACACATGTGCTAGTCAAGTGCTGTACCACTGAGGTACATCCCCAGTTACTCTATTTGGTTAATTCCCATTTGACATTTCCCTCAAACATCTTTTCAGAGAGACTCTATTTGACAAGACAAATGTTTATCACTTGTGATTATTTTGTCATAGCACACATCATAAAATACAGTCATTGCTTATTACTTTCGTGGATGATTATAAACCTTTTGTATGTACTAGTGTGTCTCATTTGAATTATTCTGAGTGAATTAATGAAAGGTAGAAGAAAGTCAAATCTTAAGTTAGCTTCATGTATGCTCACACATTCCATAATAAATTGAAGTGAAGTCTTTGATAAAACTGGGAACATGTGGAACACACACATTAAATTCAATACTTAGTATATAAAACACATAAACATGGGAAGATTAATGCAATCATGGTATTGTATTAGATGTAGTATCATTACTACCGATTGCAGTACAAAAAAATGAATCCATTTACTTCCCCCTGCAATGCCTAAAGCATCAATACATTAATTCTTCTCAATATTTCATTCAGTTTTCCTTTCACATCTACAGATACTTAAACCAAAAAGTGATTATGATTTTTGACACTCTGTCATCTTCACAAAAATTTCTTGAACCAAAAATATTTGAGCATGCTTCAGAAATAAAATCAGAAAATCGGGCCGGTGAGATACCTCAGCGGCATAAGCGCCTGCCTGGCAAGCACAAGGTCCTGAGTTCGACTCCCAGTACCCACATATGAAAAAAGGGTCAGTGATATCACTCAGTGGCACGGGTGCCTGCTGGGGTGCAAGGTCCTGAGTTCGACCTCCGGTACCCACAAAAAATAAATAAATAAATAAAATAAAATCAGAAAACCTTGCATTATATTAGTTTCTCTACAATTATCAAATACACTCACCTATTTTCCAACCAGCTTTTACCACATATACAATGAACTATACTTAGCTATTTAGGTACAAAATTGTGATTAAGAAGTACTCTTTTTTAATCAGGTAGTTTGCATGTGAAACTAGAATAAGGAAATGTGAGCACAATTCACTATGTACTCGATAGCTCTAAAACAGTGAAAATGTTAGCCCAAAATAAAGAATACTTTCACCTCTAGTGTCTAGACAACAGGTTATCATGTGCAGAAGCAAGGTGGGAATGGAGGCAGGAAAACTAGTTATAGAACTATTTTATAATTTGAGGAAACCAGATGCACTACACATTTGGAAGTAGAATGAACAGGACTGTGAGAAGAAAAAATGTACAAGTATGGCCACTAGATTTCTAGACAAAGAGTAGTGCTATTCATTTAAATGAAATAAAAATTCCTTGTAGGAGTGTGTAAAGACAAGAGTTGAAGAGTTTCGTTTTGTCCATACTAATCTAATACTTAGAAACTATCAAATGGAAATATCCAATGTGCAACATGATATATGAATCTAGAAGTTTATAGTTGAAAATTACCAGTTTATGGAAAATAATTAAAGCCTTAAGAGTCATGTAATCTGTTGGATAGAGTATACAGTGGAATCTTTTGACCTCCTAAGTGTTTTATTTGACATACATTAAGGTTTACTGTTTTGTTATCAAGTTCTCTGAGTTTTGACAAATTCATAGTACTGTATCATATATTGGCCACTACCGTGTTCAGACAAAATAGTTTCTCCATCCTAAATGATCTCCTGTGCATGAACTATTCAGTTTAATTCCCCCAGAATTCTGGTTCTCATCTCTATAATTTTACCTTTTTCTGAATACTACAAGAACATAAATTGAACTGCTTCTTTTACTTTGCAATTCATTTACACTTCACCTGTGTCTTTGCATGGCTTCATAGCAAATTGCTTTTTGTCACTGAATAGGATTCTATTATATGTATATACTTCAGTTGTGTTTACCCATTCACATATTAAGGCATTCTTTGTTGCTTACAGTTTTTGGTGATTATTAAAGAAATTAATATAAACATTTGCACGTGTGTTTTTGTGTGGACATAAGTTTTTAAATCAGTTGGATAAACAGCTAGGCACAGCATTACTGAATTTTATGTTAAGACAATGTTTAGCTTTATTAAAATTTGCCAAGCTCTCTTCTAATGTGGTTACACCCTTTTTCATTTCTACCACCAGGGAATAAAATGTCCTGTTGTTCTACATCTTGGCAGCAGTTAGTATCATCAATTAGAGGGGATGAGAGTGTTAGCCACTGTAATGTGTATAGTGGTGTCTCATTGTTGTGATAAGATTCATTTCTCTAATGGCAAATGACATTATTTTATATCTTCTACGTTAAGTTGTTCATTTCTTATTTTTGGATTGTAAGAGTTGTTTTTGTGTATTTTGCATACAAGTCATCCATCAAATACAAGGTTTGTAAACACTTTCCTCCAGCCTATTATTTGTCTTTTCATTTTAGTATCTTTTATAATACAAACGATTTTAATTTTAATTACGTCCAATGTATCAATTGTTTTTCTTTCATGAATTGTACTTTTGTTGTTGTAGATTCAAAGAAAATCACCAACCCAAGATTACACACCTTTTCTCCAGTTTTTTTTCTGGATGAGTTATAGTGCTTTATTTTACACATAGTCTTGATTTGTTTTGATTTAAGCTTTTGAAAAGTATAAGGTCTCTCTCTAGGTTCTTCTATTTATATAAAGGTATCTAATTGTTCAAGTACTATATACTCAAAATATGGTCTCTCCCCTAGTGAATTGCCTTCACTTTTTTGTCAAAGATCAGTTGGCTGTTTTTGCAAATAGTTTAGTGTATTCTTTGTTTTGCTCTATTCTTTGACTAATACCACACTATCTCGATTAGTGTACATTTACAGTGTCAATAAATGATGCAATGTGAATCTTCCTATTACTTTTATTGGAATTGCATTAAATGAATAGATGAAATATAAAAGATTGACATCTTAACTATGTTGAGTGTAACATTAAATGTTCAGTATCTCTCCATTTATTTAAATTTGTTCTATTTCTACCAGTATTTTATATTTTCAATGTAGAGTCTATACATATTTTGTTAGATTTATAGCAAAATAGTCCAATTTTGTGCTATTAAAAAAGTATTTTTTAAATTAAATTCCAATTATTAAGTTGATAGAGAATCAATTTACTATGTATATTACCCTTTTATTCTCTCATCTTGCTATGTTCTCTTATTAGCTTTTGGAATAGTTTGTAGATATTGTAGGATTTTTGTCCTTTTAGATAATATTACATGAATAAAGACAATTCAATTTTTTCTTTTCCTTATTATATACTTTTTATGGTGTTTCCTTGTCTTACTGCACTAGTGTAGTCTTCCAGTAAAATATCATTTAGAAGAGGTGAGAGAGGATGACATTTCTTCTTTGTCTGATTTAGGGAGAAAGCATCTTGTCATTAAGTATGATATTACATGATATTACATATAATTTATTGTAGATGTCTTATTCAAACATATAAATTCCACTCTATTCCTATTTTCCTAGTTTTATCGTACATGTGGATTAGATTTTGTCAAATACCTTTTTAGCAGCAATTGATATGATCATATGATTTTTTCCTCTTTAGCCTGTGGATACAGTGGTTTTGTGCTCTTTGAATACAGAAAGCTGGGGATGGGTTTTGGAAGTATTTCGTCCATTTACTGTTCTCTAAAATTCCTGCTTCAGTGATTTGGTGTCTGCCATTAGCTTTGAAATATTCTTGGCTATTATAACTGTTATGGTTTGTGTCTAAATGTCCCCCCAAAGCCTCATCCAGCCATGGTGGGGGCAGGCTTTTCAGAATTAGCTGAATCTAGTGTTTGTGACTGATTCATAGTCCAATGCTGGGATTAAGGATGGGAGTGCACACCTGCCCTAGGGCAGGCAGGTAAGCTCCATACAGTATAAGGGACAGAAAGAGCCTTGTCCCTTCCTTCCCTCTCTTGTTGCTTTTGCTGTCTTCCACTATCATTAATGGCTGCCCCTCTGCCATGTGCCACCCTGCCTTACAGCCAGCTGATTATGGACTGAAACCTCTACAAAATGTGAGCTAAATAAACCTTTCCTCCTTTAAATTTGGGTGTCAGGTATTTTGTCTCAGCAGTAAGAGAAAGGTAACTAAGACTGTAATTTCTTTTTCTTCTCTTCCTGGTATTATAATTCAAGTGTGGTAAACATTTTGAAATTATTTAAGTGTTTGTTATTCTGGAATTTTTTCTCATTTTTCTCTTGGCATTTCAGTATGGGTAGTTCCTATTAAGCATCTTCCAGTTCACAGACTTTTTCCTTGAATGTTTGCGATCTATTGACAAACTACCAAAAAAGTATTATTTATGTTCTAGTATTTTTTAATTTCTAGTATTTCATTCTGATTCTTTCAGTTCCCATCTGTCTACTTACAGTATCCATCTATCTTTGAATTGTTTACATTTTCCATTAGAGTCCTTAATATATTAATTACAAGTATTTGAATTTCACTAACACTGGTTTTATGTCTGAGTGTGATTATTTGTTTCTTTGGATGCTGATTTACTTGTTTGTTTATTGCCATGTAATTTTTTATTGAAACCCAGACATCTTCATTGGGCAATTAAAAATTGAAGTAAATTACTCTTTGTTTTGAGAATTTTCAGTAAAATGGTTAAGAGTTGAGCCGGGTTTTATATTCATTGTCGTTATCAATACCCAGACATCTTAAATTCATGTATGGAGTGTTTTTCTTCTGTTTTACCACTTGACTTCAGATTTCCCTAAGTACTTCTCCTCAGAGATGCTGAGTCATGCAGCTTCTCAATTTCAATCCGTTGTTGTACTGGAGACTTGCGAGTGTAATAGTAGGTATGAGGAATCCAAAGCTTTCAAAGTCTTCTGATTAAATTTTAGTGTTCTGGTGAGTGTTTTGTAGAACCCTAACAAGTGTTTATCCAGGAGATTAACCTTTTTATTTTCATCTGCCCAGTCCCTGACTAAATCTTCTCAACTATTCCCTTGTATCCTAACTTGTATTTGCCACCTTATCTTTATTTCTCCTTACATGAATCAAGGACTCTGGAAATCCACAGATTGGGTGGAATGCCCTTTTCACTGCTTGGATAGGTGGTGGAAAAGTCTTTCATCTTGCAAAGTAGTCCTGTGTTATGCAAGAGGCTCATTTTGTTCTTCCCTAATAGCCATGAGAGAATTTTTTCAGTTTACCACCATAAGAAACAAGATCAGTTCCAGAAAAGTATTGAGACTCTTTCAAAGCTGTCATACCTCATTTTCACACTAATCCACACCCAGCCTAACGCAGTTCATCAAAGTTACCATTTCAGTGGTTTTTTTCAGTTTAGGGTTCTATTGGGTCTTCCAGTAAGCAAATTTCAACTTCATCTGCCCGCCTGTGTGAGCCTGTCTCTCCAGATTTCACAAATGATACCCTCAGACTTTGGTTTTCAGATGGGCCCAAGAAAATCCAATGGTTTTCATTTTGTCCTTTACTTATTTAAGAATTAGCGGGCCGGTGAGATGGCTCAGCGGCTTAAGCGCCTGCCCGGCAAGCGGGAGGGCCTGAGTTCGACTCCCGGAACCCACATACGAAAAAGGGGCCGGTGATATCGCTCAGCAGCACGGGCGCCTGCTGGCGCGCGAGGTCCTGAGGTTGACCCCCCGGTACCCACAAAAAAAAAAAAAGAATTAGCATGATGATTTTCAAGTTCTTTTCTAGCCAGAACCAAAACAGAAGTCTCCTGTTTCCTCCTACATTTTTCTACTGGATTCTTTATCTCAGCTTATGTTGTTTTTGCAACCTATAAAGACTCCTAGTATTTTGCAATTATCTTTATCTTCTCATTCTCATCCAAATTTCTAAAAGAGATTTGTCTCATCATGTTTTCATTTTATCTCCCATTCACTCTGCAAGATCTAATTTCCCATTGCCTAAACAAAATTGCTTCTAATTAAGTCATCAATATTTGCTGCTTTGTCACATACAGTTCACACTTCGAGTTATCATCTTCCTGATTATCTATCTCACAAGTGATATATGATCATGATTCTTTGACACTCCCTTCCCTCTTCCATATTTTATTCTGCTGTTCTTTTCCTATTTTGTAATAAATTCTGCATCTTCTACCTATGAAATCCTCTTTTGTTTACTATTTACATTTTGGAAATTATGGGGTTCCCTGTTGTTATTGTTGCTGTTGCTTTCTTTTTTCACCCTGTAAATCACCTTATGAAATTGTGTCTAATCTCATTGCTTCAATTATATGATAATTATCAATTCTACATCTTTAACATGGCCACATGTTCTCAGTAGAAACTCATATCTAAATCCTATTGAATATATCTGACTGGCTGTCTCAAAGGCATGTCAAATTTTTCACTTCCAACATTTTGTTACTTATCTTTTTCTTCTTGTCTATTTTCTTTCTGTGATCCCCTTCTCAATTTACTTCTCTAAACAAGAAACTTAGGATTCTTCATGAATATTTTTCTCTTCTAAATAAACCAAACTGAATTCTTACTGTTACATACCCAGTTTTTCTTCTAGTTCAATGGTTCAAGTGACTGTTTATTAAATAAGTATTCATATTAAAACTTTATCAAATTCAACTCCCTATGGAATGTTTTAAATCCTGGCTCTAAAAGTTGCTTGGTATTTGCCTCTTTTGGCTTTCTCTTTGAAAGTGAAATGTAACTTTATAGTATTTGTGAAGTTTAAATTACAGAGACCTCCTGGGACACATAAAAAGAAAATGGCCCTGAATATTTTACTTCCTTCATAAGGAAGCTATGAATCCTTTTATTTAGATAGTATTCTTTTTATTATCATGATTCAGACTTTCATCACCATCACTGTTAATTTTAAGAAATCTTTCATTTGATGATCACCAACCACAACCCTGTCTTCTAAATCTGATATTCTATCTTCACATTGGTTGATATACTTTCAACAGAATTTTTAATCTCTGGATATCTGTTTGAATATGTTTTATGGAATCCAGTTCTTTCCTATGTTGGAAAGAACTGGTTCCCATGTCTTTTCTATGCTCCTCTATTTTTGTCTGTATCTACTTTATGTTCACTAATCAGTTCCTTCATTAAGATCATCATCTCTTTAATTATATGTGTAATTATTTCTGTCTTGGTTTTGTCTAGAGATTTATTCATCTGCTTTGTTACTTCTGGTACTACTATTTCAGAAAATTCAGCTGGGTAGCTTTTGGTTTCTTCTACCTCAATGCCCTCTGGACTTGCTTTGGGAGAGTTGGATGTTTTGGATTGCATATTGCTTCTGTGTTTTCGCATTTTCTACTTTTTGTGGTTGTTGTTCATTTGTTTTCTGCATTGAGACTTGTAAATTGCTTACAGTTGGTAGTTTTTTTACTGGTATGGAAACCTCTTTAGGTAATAACTATTTTTCAGAGATGTCTTATAGGCATAGCTGGCTTTTGGCTTTTGAGTCTGTCCCAAGATCCTACCTTTTCTGTTTATTGGTGATGAAAGGTCACAGACTAGCCTAGCACCCAGTTCTTTGCTACTGGACTGTACAATACTTTGTTCATAGCCCCCAGATAATCTAGGTATTGGCATACAAGGAAGATCAGTTGATCACTATAGCTATGTCACCTTTGTTAAAGTAATATAATCAGTAAAATAATATCATCAAGCACAGAGTGGAAAATGACAAATTGTAATAACTAACACTTTGTCATCTTTAACTGTAGGTACAAGATTTATAGTTATATAGCAAAATCTAAGACAAATCAGACTACTATATACAGTTTATCTATTGAATTTTACCGCTCTTCACCTTAAAGCAGTATTCAGCCATAGTAGAATATAGTTAACTACCTATAGATTCATAAGGGTAAATGGTACAGGTGTGGTAGCATGAAAAAAAAAAAAAAGAAATAGATTATGAAAAATAAAACAATGGAAGATGTGAAGAATGTGGTAAGATTGATGTAGTAGGTCTTATTAAGGAGTAAAGAGAAATTAGTGGTGTTAGATAACAGTAACAGAGACAACCAACTAGGAAAAGGATAAATAATAGGGAATGGAGATTAAACCAGAGGAAAAGAAAATAAGAAATACTAAGGGAACAAGTTGAAAGAGAGAAAGTGAGAAGCAAATGGGGAGAGAGAAAGAATACAAAAAGGGCCTATTCAAACAAATAAAACAAAATAATATTAAGAAAAGGGGGGAGGACAAGAAAATGGGTAGTAAAACTCCAACCTCTACCAAAAAAAAAAAAAAAAAAAAAAAAGAGAAAAGAAAAATCAGAAGCATGCCAATAGAGGAGGAAAGAAGAAGAAGAAGAAGTAAGTGGAGGGGGAGAAAGAAAAAGAAGAAAGTTCCAGAAGAGTGTTTTCTTCCCAGTCCAGTAGTCTAATCTCACAAGCTACATTCCTCTTCGACCCTCTTGGTGGCCTGTGAGTTGTACCGAAGTTGCTCAGTTCAAGGGGACCTCTCTCCGTAGCTCCTTATTTGTGGCAGTTCTTCAAGCTGGGGAATCAGACCAGGGAAGGCCCCTGGTTCCCAGGCTCCTGTGTTGATTTCCTGCTGGTTGAGGACAAATGCTTGTTACCCGATGTATATTCCAGAGTCAGTGGGACAGGCTCAGGACACGAAGCAGAGGTTGCTGTCAACTCCAGATCCTCAGAGGAGAAACAAATCTGTCAAGATTAACATGGGGAGATAGATACCTATCATCCAGCAAGGGTACAGAGTGCTGGGTGGTGTCCCACAGGTATCCGGAGTACCAGGCAAGACAGGCAGGCACTTCACCCTTGCTGCTTAACCAGGCAGAGGACTGCCTGTCGTGTTAGGCAGGGACTGTGCCAGGGGCTCTGGCAAAATGCAAGGTGGACGCATGGCTGCACCCAGAGTGGAGGCGTTGCGCCCGGTGTTGAAGGAGCGCTGCCGCGGTCCAGGTGTACAAGGTGGAGATTTACACAGGCTTGGAACACCCTGTTTAAGCCCAGCCTGCTCGGGGACGAGTGCTAGATGTCAGGCAAAGACTGGTGGGTCTAGGATTGGAGCAAGGCAGTGAGAGCTAGTGTTGGCTCAAGCAAGCCCGGGCTGCTGGACTCAGGCGGGACCAGCGTTAGCTCTGTGTGCCAGCTGAATGTCCCAGTTGGCGTGGAATAAACTACAGGCTCTTGGCAGTGACTCAGGTGTGCCCAGGTTCCAATATTGAGGACTCCCGACACAGGCAATCATTGCTTGCCCCCGGCCAGCCCCTGGAATCTGAGAATGAGCAGGCAGGTGAGATCAGCTCCTGTCCCTGGTCACTTGTCCCTGGTGTGTGCCTGTGAAAATGCCGCAAGGCTGCAGTCTCCTCTCTGTTTAGAGAGGGGAGTGATGTGGCGAAGGGCCTGTACACCTCAAGTCCATCCTGTGCAGCTGGACTGTCGCACTGCTAGGAACCCACCAGTGTATTCGGGAGCTTCTCGAATGGCTGCTCCCCTTATGGGTGTGGACTGAGGCCCTGCAGGCCAGTCCTACTGGACTGCTTCCCCTCTTTTAAGCACCTACACATATGTTTTGTTTGCTCTACAAGTCTCTCCCAAGTTGATTTTTTAAAATCAGGGTGTATGTCGGTTAATTTTATACATCGGCTTCACAGTGGTATGAGACGCCCCGACAAATGGTGAACGATTATTTCTGGGTATGTCTGTGAAAGTGTTTCCAGGACAGGTTAGTGACTGAATAGGTAGGTTGAGTAGAGAAGATAGCCCTTACCATTATGGGTAGCCATCATCCAATCCCCCAGTAAAAATCTGGTAGAAAATAAAGGTAGAGAAAGGATAAATTCACTCTCTTTTCTTAAACTGGAACATGCTTCTACTCCTGCCCTTGAACATTGGCAAAACTGGTTCTCAGGACTTTAAACTTGAACTCGACTGAACAGCCTGCTTTCCTAGTTCTCTGGCATGCAGATGGCAGATCACAGGACTTGGTGCCCCTCATAATTGCTTGAGCCAATTCCTATAACATCTACACTTACCTTATTTCTTCTTTTTTGCTGGAAAGCCCTAGTGTAATCACCTCTTATTTAATCAGGTAATACATTCCTGCATCAAGTCCCTTATATCTTTCCCTTCTATAGGAAAGCATATAGAATAAAAATTAGACCATACCATTTACCTGCCTAACATCCTTAAATAGCTACCTGAAATTCTAGAATTTATTTTACCCTCCTGTGATTGCCTTGGCACATTAAATTCTTTGAGCTCAGAGAGCTAGGTTTTAGTGTTCCATGTTATTTCTCTATAGAGTCAGATAGAAGAACTGGTATTTTGTTAGTGCTCAAGAATTATATGTGATTCATGAGCAAATCTGTTACATGAGAAAACCATGTTACTACATCATTTTGTTATTACCTATTTACAGCTATTATTACCTATCTAGTTTCAGAAGACTCCAATCTCCACAAATACAAGAACCATGGCTGTGTGCATTGGAGACAGATAACACTCCCCTGTGTGTCCACAAGATTGAACCAAAACAAGTGTGTAGCTGCATGGTCAGCTTGGATGTCATGGGAAAGCACTGAAGTACAACAGTAGATAGTCAAGGATCAGGTAAAAATCATAAATAATAAATTGCACAGCTAAAAGAGAAATAGGGATAATATATTTTTGTGGCCAAGTGACATGGTCAAGCACAATGTCTGATGCAATTTAATACAAACTAACGGATGTTGTCATAGATATATTAACGAATGTACATATAGAGCCCAGTTTCTTAGTAGCACATGTACTTTTCATTAATACTTTGTCCCTTATTATTATATGCTATGTCACTAATGGCATTATGATTTGCTGAATTGTCCTCATTGTGAAAGAAGAATCTGGAATACTTGTCTCCCATTTGAGACTTGGGCTAGGAACAGACAGTGGTTGTGACTTTTATTAATTTTTTACATTTGTTTATTGTTTGTAATTTTGTGAAAAGTTTTCTCATTTCCCTTTATATGTTTGTCCTGTATTGCCACATAGTCAAATGAAGATTAAACAGATTGGGCCTACACAGGAAACTTGGGATTTCTTGTCAAAACAGAAGAACATTATTTGCCCTTTGTAAATTATCATTCCAACATTAGAAATGATTTTCATAATTTCAATAAAATTTTGGTGTATTTAAATTTAACATCGCTCTCAGATTAGAGAATTTTAATTGAAAGTTTTGATATTTTCAGTGAGAATTTTGCATGGGCTTTGATATTCCCTGTAGGGTTTATGTAGCTCTTAGTTCTCTGGGGAAGAAAAGGCATCATTCATCAGCAAATTTAATAATCTATGATAAATAAGTACTTGTACATGTGAAGGTGATACAAAGACATAATTTGTAGGAATTTATAAATAATGACCGGAAATAATAATTACTCTGAGTTGCTCGAGAAAATTATATCCTCCTAGAAATGGAAAGTCAGTTCTAAAAAACACTGTAAATTTTATTTTTAAATGTAAAAGCTCAGTAGTCACTGTAAGCCCAAAAGCTTCTTGAATGTTGAAGACTGTGCTTTGCTGGATGGCAGGGTCATCCCTAGGGTTATCCTGCATTGAGTCAAGCTCAAGCTGAGTGAATCACCTTTATGAAACACAAAAATGCAAATAACTTTTCACTTTGTTATAGTCATGAAATATATCAGTGATGCTCCTGGGCTGAAAATAGTGAATACCAATAATAACAGTTAAGAAAAATCAAAAATTTAGAGGAGATTTCAAAAGGTAACTTATCCTGTGGATAATATTCTTCTAATATATTAACAGTAAGAGAAGGGAAAAAATAACTTTAGTAAACCCTGGAGATGATTGCAAATGAGGCGATTACAAACTCAAGACTGGAAAGTTAAAAACAGAGAAATTACAGATGGATCTTGAGAGTTTAAGATGTAAAAGAAAATCAAGTGAATGAGATTTAATTTAGATAGACAAAGTGCCTTTATAAAAAGAATAATGCCAATGGGATTTATAAATCAAGTGAATACCAATTAGAAGCCAAAATTAGAAGACAAGAACCACAGAAAAGTAGAGTTTTAATGTCAAAGGATATGACTAAAGATTTATATTTTAGACAAATTTCACTATTTTTAAATAACAGAGTAGAAAATTTCTTAAGGCTATTCTTCTTCATATGCACAGTGAAACATCTACATTTGAAAGGGGGAGTACATTACTAACTTAAGATACTCAGCAGGAAACAGAAAAAATCAGCTTAATTTAATAAATATGAATTAAGGCTTACTGTGCAAAAATACTGGGTTGAACACCAGGGTTAAGAGATGAATAAAATATGGCCACCACCCTTGAAGAGTTTATAGTCTTTTGAGAGAGAAAGCTAAGTAATCAGATCATCTCAGTACACTAATGTAAATATTTAATATACATGCTATGCGACATTAGAGTTCAGAGGTTATAAATATGGAACAACAGTGGTTATAGATGTAAGCTTGACTCACCTGGATCAAATGTACTTTCTTAACATGTGCAAGGGTACTCTTAATTCCAGGATTTATGGAATAAAGATTTATGAAAGGAGTTAGCAAAAAACAGTAAGTAAGGGCTGGTGAGATGGCTCAGCGGCTTAAGCGCCTGCCTGGCAAACGCGAGGGCCCGAGTTCGACTCCCGGAACCCACATACGAAAAAGGGGCCGGTGATATCACTCAGCGGCACAGGCGCCTCCTGGCGCGCGAGGTCCTGAGGTCGACCCCCCGGTACCCACAAAAAAAAAAAAAAAACAACAACAAAAACAGTAAGTAAAAAAACTGTAAGCAAAGCATAAGCAATGACTAAGCATCGACACAAGAGAAACTAGGAATAATAAATTTTACATATCATTTTCTCTTGTGATAGTACAACTAAGTCTACTACAAATTACTAGACACAGATATGTATGAAACTGCAATTGAAGGAAATTCTTGACTTGCTCCATTCTAAGATAAACTTGGGACTTCTACATATGACCAAAATGTAGAAATGGCTAGGACCATATGTATCCTCCACTTAAAACAACCTAAAAATGGAACAAATACATGAAATAGCGGTTTTCAAAGCAGTAGACCTGAGGCAAAGAAGGAGAGAACCCAAGAGAGGTGGGAAAGCACTGTGACTGCTCCATTTACTGGCTTGATGGAGTTTCCTGGAGGGGCAGGAGACCCAGAAGGATCCTGATACCCTCCTGCAGGACATCTAAGCATGGACACCCTGGTTACTCTTCCCTTCTGCCTGTCTAGAGCCACAAATGTGGATCACAAACCATCACCATGAAAACCTGGTGAGGTTCCTTGGTTCCTAGACATAAAAATCGCCAAAGCATAGCTTCCTCTCTCAATACTACAACCTTAAGGAGTTTCTCATTCTCAAGCTAGTTCACATTCAACCTCTAGAAATTTGCCAAAATTACCATTCCGTATACCATTGCAGTGGCTTCTGTCTCTGGTGAGCAGATCTCAGCTGTGGTGCTCTGGACTCACTTGTCCTCCCAACTTCAGGGTGGAAGCTTGTCCTAAGACCTCAGTTCTCTGATGGGTCCAAGAGGTTCATTCAGCTATTTGGATATAAGGATGGGAATAGCAACTGCCAAGCTCTCTAATTATCAGAGCTAAGCCCAAAAGTCAGAAGTTGACATTTTAAAAATACATTTTACAAAGTCATCTAAAAATATGAAATAATTAGGGATAAATCTGACAAAAGATGTGTAATACCTATATACTAAAGACAGCAAAACATTGCTATAAAAATGTTAAAACACCAAAACATTAGAAGATACATATCACATTTATAAGTCAGAAGACAATATTATTTAGATTTCACTGATCAATACATTGATCTACAAATTCCATTTGTGCAATAAAAATTCTAGAAGGTTATTTTTTATTTTAGATGTTAACAAGCTAATTCTAAAATTTATTTGGAAATGCTAGTGATCAGAATAATATTGAAAATAAACAGAGGGATAACACTATTTAATTTCAAGACTTATTCAAAGCTAACATAATCAATATACTATAGAACTGGTCTCAAGGTAGACTTCAAAATCATGGAATAAAGTGGGCTATGAAACACAGCTCAGAAATAGATCTATACTTGTAAAGACAACTGACTTTTGATAGCCATATAAAGGCAATTCAGTGAAGAAAGAGTAGTCTTTCAATAAATGGTACTGGAATAATTAAATCTCCATGTGCAAAAAAATAAAATGAGCCTTTTACCACATAGAATAATTAGCTCAAAACAGATCACAATGAAAACCTAAAAATCTCTAGGTGAAAAGACAACAGATCTCTGTGACTTCAGATTTAACCAAAACTAAGTTAAAGAATACATCAAAATTTCAATTCAAAAAAAGTTGATAAATTGGATTCCATTCCCTTTAAAACCACTTCTCTTTAAAAGAGAATAAAAAGACATACGCACACTGACAGAATATGCTTGTAACCTTATATTTGATAAAAGACATATACATAATATGTAAAAAGAATTATCAAGTTCAATGATATAAACACCCATAACAAAGGATGAGCCAAAAATTTTAACAGACACTTCTGAAAAGAAAATGAAATGTAACAAAGCCTATGAAAATATGCTCAATGCTTTTAGCCACTAAGGAAATGAAAACTTTAAATATTGTTATATAATTCTACATACCATTAGGATGGCTAAAATGAAAAAAGTCATGTGATCATAGTAAGATCTGACAGCCTTGAGGAAGACTGTAATTCTCATGAACTAAAATTGCAAAATAAAACAGATTATCCACTATGGAAAACAGCTTGACAGTTTCTTAGTAAGATAGATGTACACTGATCATATGATCCAAACATTTGACTTCTTGGTATTTATCTAAGTGAAATTAAAGCATGTACACACAAATACTGCTGTGCAAATATTTATAATAGGGTCTTTTTAAATTCTAAACTGGAAGCAACTCAAAAAGTTCATTAACTGCCAATCAGATAAATTAGTATCTCCATACAATGGAATATTACTAAACAATGAAAAGGAGTAAACTACATACATAACAAACAAAATAGATGAGCGTCATGATAATTTTACTGAGTGAATGAAGCCAGACAAAAAAGCATCTGAACTGTACTATTTCATTTGTATAATGTTCTAGAAAATGCATATTAATCTATAGATCAGTAGTTGCCAAAGAATGAAAAGAGAATAGAGAAAAAGAAGTACAATTATTGAGTATTACTTTGGAGGTGGTAGTTATATTTACTCTCTTAACTATACATCCATACATATGTCAAAACTTATTAAAGTGTACATTTTGAAGATGCACAGTCTATTTTATGCCAACTTATCTCTAAGTAAAGCTTATATATTTTTAAAATGTAAAAGTATTAAATTACAAGACTTTTAAGAAAGGATCTATGTAAGTATGTTTATACACTGAAAATAGTTCAGTTTCTTATGTTTAGTTGAGAAACATGTTGTAATTAGGAAGAATTTTTTTCTTCATATCACATGAAGAGGATTTTAATACATTTGTATATGGCTATAAAAGAAAAACTCTCTAGTTTCAAATAGTTCAAAATTTATAGAAATATCATAAATGTATGAAAACACAAATAAGCACACCTCAGAGGAAGATACTAACAACTGGGTTAGATGGCAATTTAAAACATGCTTAATATGATTTTCATAATATGTATGAAAAATGTATATTTTTATTTTTGGGGAGCTCAGAATTAAAAATGGAATGGGAAGCAAAAAGAAATACATCAGCTTTTGTCCCTCGTATCTCATTTTTCTTAGGTGACATCCATGTATTTTCAAAAGAAAGGTGTGATGGTCATTTGATTTGTCAACTGGATTATGCAACTGCCCTTGATTATTAAATCAAACACTAATTTAGGCATTGCGAAGATGTTTTCTAAATGCACTTGAAGTTTAGGGTCAATTGATTCGATGTGAATGATGCCATCGTAGATAATCTACATGTGACAGATTCAATTAGTTGAAAGCCTTTAGAGCTGGAATGAGACTTCCCTGAAGAATAGATTCTACCCATGGATAGCAGTTCCCCAAGCTTAGAGTGCCAGCCTGTCTTTCCTGATGGTCTGCCCTACAGAAGTTGGCTTTGCTTAGTCCCCACCATTAGAAAAGCCAATTCCTTGCAGTAAACTTCTTAGTATATATCACTGGCTGGTTCTGCTTCACTGGCTGAACCTTAAGTGGCACGTATAGAATACTCATAAACCAATTTATCCAAGGCATTGTTTTCTCCAACCTGTCCATCTTGCACTACCCTCCAGGCACCATCAGCGGTTCTCTCCTCTCTCTCTCTCTCCTTCCCCTACATATTCTGCTATAGCAGGTGCTACTTTATATATCCCTCTTGTTTATAGGATTGCAAGTTCTTAAAAATTATTTGTCTTTTCTTTGCAAGCACCTAAGAAATTCTTGTTGAAAATTTCTTGACAATTTAAGGCAAATTTATGTCTCAAGTAAGTGTCTAGACATGTTCACCCAACATCTCTCTCCCTGAGGTATTGGCTTTTATTTTTTGCATGAACTATCTATGTATGTAAGCTCCAAGATTATTGCTCTTTTCCTGTTTTTAATAACCACAATCTAAATTTTAAAAGATCACTCAATATTCAAATCATGTACGATGCCACCTGAATATAGTTACTTAATTCTGAATTAAAGCACAGAGTGTTCTCAAAACACCTGCATTAACGCTCCTTCCAAAAACACACACAACACAACATATTGCCAAGGACTTGCTACAACATAAATTTTGGAACATTCCTGTGCAGATTCCAGGTCACTGTGTAATTCTTACTTTGCTAATGGTAAATGTTGTCTTTGAACTTTGCCACAACAATGCAATCTGAAGTTTTCAGAAACCTTTAAGCAACAGTTATGAAAACTGGGAATAGCCTAGAGACATCTTATAACACCAAATAAACACGCTTCTTATCGGAATTCTTGTTTAACCCGATAGAGATGGAAGGAGTCAAGGTAGAGGAAGGGTGGTGGTATTAAATAGTCCTGTCAGCCACAGGAACTGTTTCTGTTGATCAGTAAATGTTTCTGCTCTTTAGTTTTGTCATACCTGAGATATTCCAGCTCTATTATTCATTTAAACCATTACACCTTTGACATAAGGCGTAGGGAGTTTTCCATTTCAATTAATATCTAGAGAATAGGAAGAATATTTATGATAAATTTGTCTTCTGTACTTCTTATGAACTAATAATGAGGAAAATCTAAGTCTTTGCTGCATAAACAGCAAGGCATTAAAAATGTAGCAATATAAGCATTTTATACTTTATTTCCATTACTTTTTTTTACTCAGCCCCAATTCTTCCCATATACACATATTGTTGTGTTGGCTAGATTGAGAAAATTTTGCAAATTTTCATAAACGTATAGCAACATGGAAATCAACAGGAATTTCTATTTTGTATATCGAAAAGTGAAAATCCAGCAAAATGTATTTCTTATAGAGCTTATCTAAGAAAAGTTGGTTGAATCTCTGTCATCAATGGCATATGTGAAAGTCTCTCAATTACTGTAATTGCCTTAACCAGCAAAAGTATCCAAAGAACACTATGTATCCAGTATCTCAAAAAAAACATCCACACTGATTGCCTTAGGTTTTATTTTTACACTTAGTTCTATGGTCTTTCAAAATCAGGTACTATTTCACTTAAACTTTTTCTAACACAGTTAGAAAATACTATCAGTTTCACTTGTTCCTGTCTTCAGTTGTGATGACAATAGAGAGAGACTCAACTGGTTTATAAGCTTTATTTATTTTTCATCAATGAAAGTCTACAAATCAATCAGGTTAATTTCTTTGTATGAAAATGGAGACACGTTTTTTAGCACCAGGAAATGATTCAAAGATCCACAGGGTTGATATCGTTATAAAAGATCAAAACGATATCTTTCCAAATCCTTTGAAATTTTTATGGTTTCCAGAAAAAGATAATTGTGTATCCTGATTATTCCGCATTTGAGGTACTGTATATGTTCTGAGTCATTAAAAAGAAAGGTAAAAATCCTTGTTTTTACTATGTAATGTATGCATTAAAAGCTTCTCAATGTTTGATATAATCAAACTTTGAATTATCCAGGTACCACTACAACAAACCAATCTAGAATCCAGGACAAATGGTCATTGTCTTAATAAGTATTAATTATCAGGGAAAGAAGAGCACACTGTTCATGGGTGAACTAAAGAAAGAGAGATAAGACCTCTGCCTTCTGGCTTTACAAGTCCAAGTCAAAAAGCCGTACATCAAAAGCTCAGACTCCTTTAAATATTTCACTATTAAAAAATAGCTTTGGAGCAAAGAGTAAATTGACTTGGTAGTAAATTCCTATCTATAACCTTCTGATACCATTTCTTTATACTTTTTGTGCTTTCTTCTTGGGTCCTTCTCTCCTTTGCCCAAGCAATTCAGCAGCACATGCTCACAATTCCTTAGCTACTTATCATGTAGTCATTGTGATAAACACACACTGAGGCTCTCCAGTGGATGTAACATTTTACCGAAGCCTACAAATACATGAGTCAAAATAGAGACGATTTCACCCTCGACTCCTGGGACCTTAGCTTATACCTTAAGATTCCAGATAAAAATCATTAATAAAACCTTAAGAAACTGAATATATTCCAAACTCAGTTCTATTTCTTGTTAGCAGTGACCTGGTGCTCCAAGCACCATGATCAACAAATAATTGCAAGTCTACAGCAGGAAGAGAAAGTCCCCCTACACTTAATGTTTTTATGCTTCTGCACTCATTATACAAAAACCACTGCTGCAAAATATGCCAAGCAAAGCCCTCAGCAAGTTTACCGAGCACCTGCCTCAGGTCTATTAGTCCTAAATTTCCAGCTGCCTGATAAATCCTTGATGATTGGGTATCACAACAAGCATTTCTATGGGCCAGTGACAAACAGTATACTGGACGCTTATAAGATACATAGTAAGAAAAGGAGAAATATTTTTTTAGAAAACTTGTTTTCTGAATGAAATTTGAAAACCATTCCCTAATCTATCCATTTTTCTTTCCATAAATTAAGCATAGGTCGTCTTTATAGAAAAATATGTGAACATGCACACATACACACACACACACACACACACATCTTGTTTTCATAGATGTAGTTAAAATAAATTGCGTATATTTGGAGAAAGTGAAGGAATTGGGTATTTATTTTGTAGATCATTTATAATTCAGTTGGAGAAGCCCTATTGAAAATGTGAGTCGCGAGCAGTAGTTTAAAATGATGGAGTGACCACAGTCTTCTAGATAGGATGAGGGACACAGTTCCAGGTACTTCTTCATTTCCTTCCTTATCAGTGGAGTTTTTCAATCAACCTAATCTAGCAGAACATTTCTCCCAGGCTAGTGAGATATATTTGCAGAAAACAACTTTCCCCTCACCAAAAGAAATAGTTTTAACTCCTTCATTCCTTGAATTCTGAAACTTTGGGGGAAAGTGAGTTTTTCATAAGGTATTTAAAGGAGGAAAGAGAGATGAATCGATGTGGAAATTTGGTGAAGGAGTGGAAAATTGCATCTACCTTGTAAGTCTATATATATATATATTCCTCCATGAAAAACTAGAAATTTCATTTAGAAATAGTATTTGTAAAGTCAGCAGCAATTCTTAACAATATCTTTCCTGCTGCCAACATTGCAATTTCTTGCCCCAATAATAAGGGATCATTCAGAACCATTCTTTTCACTTAATGTTGTCCATTTCTGCTGCATTTCTCCCACTTATCTTCCCAAATGAGAGATGATTGTGTTACCAGTGGGATACGATGAATCACTTCAACAAAAAATACATGGTGTCTGGTTGAGGTTCTTTCTAGCATATAAATTAAGTATGAATGACAAACTGGGTCAAAAAATTTCCTTTGAAACGGGTCCATGTGTGGCAGGTGGAGTCAAGTATTCTCACTTTCTCAGCTGGAGGTGTTTCTAGGCTGGCTCATGTCTCTAACCTTTATTACAGAGAAGTGGGTCATTTTGCCACCCCCTGAAAATAACTGATGAGATGAAAAGAGATTTGGGGAGCAAAATAGAAAGATGTGTTTAATAACTATGCTGAGCTGAGAAGTGTTAAGAGAAAAAGTACTGGTAACACTAAATGATACTACAAAAATGCTTGTTATATCCAAAGAAAACAGCAATAAATAAAGTGTAGCCATCCAATTAATTTTGGACATACTGGTATCCCCCTTTAAGAAAACTCCCAGTAGAAAAAGACGTTAGACAAATGATATTTTCCATTTCTAATCTGTGTGGTGTTTTTCTGAGCTGAAAGATTTTCCTTCCCCCACCCCCTTAAATCTGTCTTGTGGAAAAGGTAGAATCTACATTGTGAAGATTTAATTTTTGAAATACCTTCGCTTTGTTTATTTCACAATTTTTAAACATTTTATCTATGGTAATAACAATTACTCCTCTGTCAGGAAATTCAATTTATTTTGTGTGCAAGCCAGCAAAAGAACAAAAACATCAAATAAGGGAAGATTCTCGAACATTCCACATGATGGCAGAAGATCTTTTCCTTATTAAGTAGTCAAACCTTACAGGTTTGTATTATTCTATTAAATATAGCAAGATAAGCAATCTCCCCTATTCTCTAAGCCATTTTAGAGTAATTTGTTCTCAGGACAAACCTGAAGGAATGATGTGTTTTCCTGTGTGAAAACACAAACATCCCAGAAAAAAAAAAGAAAGACAGACAGAAAGAAAGAATCTTCCTAAAACCGTCTTCCTAAAGTTTTCCTAATAATGTTGAGATTACAAAAAGTACCTTTCAAAGTCACACTAATAAAGAAATCTCTTAGACCCAGTTTCCCAAATGTCAGTGATCATTTTTGTATTCATTGTTGTTAATCACAGCAAACAAATCCTACTTCTGTAGCAGGCTACTTAGCAAAATCCCAGAGCAGGAGGAGGATATCTTCAAGACCTTTTCCCAAGAGGCTTCTTTGCTGACTTACAGTGGGACTCCAGCCCAGCCAGAACCTCAGAAAGACAGTGGCCTCTTGGCCCCCACACCAGACTTGTAGGTACAGCCAATCCAGCTATTCCACCAGTGGTATAAAATACCGGTATTGCCTGTCTCCTAGTGGGAATTTAAACTCCATGGATTATAAAGCTGAGTTTTTCACGATTTTAAATACAGCACCTGCTGTTCTGTCTTTTGGCTACATAGTCGGTTGTCTCATCACTTTGTTTTCCTTTTATTTGCTTGTTTGTGTACTTTTTTTTTTCAGTAACCAATGATGGTGAGGTAAAGAAATGCACTTAGAGATTCAACAGTTCCTTTCCTCGTTTCTTAAGTTCAAGTATGATCCCTTGCTAAATGAAGGCAAGCAGTGTCTCATCTACTATCCAAAGCTGATTTTACAAAAGTAATGTGTATTTTGTAACATATCTACCTATGTATGCTACTCACAAACTATTAAATGAGCAAAACTTAGTCAGGTAATGATTTACACTAATTCCTTCATTTAAGTATGGGAAGAGACCAGGCTGTGATATTAATAATACTTTCCTTTTCATATTGCCTTTAGAGTGTTTACAATGTATCCCCGTATTTAATTCTCATGACATTCAATTCTCAAATTAAATCTAGCTATTATTTACATTTTCAAATTGTGTAGCTGAGGATTGCAATTTAACATTTTTCTAACACCATAGAACTATTTGAAAGGGGAGGAATGAAAAATAAGTAACTCCTATATTTACTATGTAAATTGAAGAGAATAAAATCACGATTTGAGGTAATAACTAGGTTTTGTAGGAATATTTGGCCAAGTTTAGGGATCTCATAGTGGGGATCAAGAGTGTCCTTTAATTAGTTTGTTCCTCAGGCAATGTCAATTTCAGGATTACTAAATGTCAAAATTTGGAGACAACCACCTTCCACTTAGGGTGGCTTCATCCTGAGTATCCCTCACTGGATGGGTCAATACTCTCTTCCTTTTAAAACCACATGTGTTTCGAAAGTGAGGCCACTCAAAATCCATAGTAGCGTGTGGAGTTACTCTCTGCTAGCATATTTATTTTACATCTTCTCAATCATGGTGTGAACCTCACTGAAATGACATGAAAATGTTAGATGAATTTTTGTAGGTTTTCCAGTAACTACTCAGGAGCCCTGAGTGTAGTACAGAGGTGACTGTTTCTGTTATTTCACCCTGAAGGAGAATGGATGGCATTATCTTACCTCTAATGGATTTAACAGGTAAAGAGATCTGAAAAAATAATAATGCCCACTTGACTACAAATAGCAAAGCTTAAATATTCAAGTGATAAGTTCCTAATAGATAAACAAATGTTTATTTGATTGTTATGATAATGTACTTTAATATCATATTAATAAAGTGCTAATATAATGATAACTGTAGAAGTAGATCTGAGTGCTTCTGAAATTTCAAAAAGGATACTTTTCTTATAAAGCAGTACAAATGCCAGGAGAGAATAATCTCACTTAGTTTTAATGTAGTTATATGTTAAAAGGGAAAGTTCAAAATTCAAATAAGTAATTTGAATAAACCATACCTCATCAAATGCCTTTGGGGTGTATTTATTTGTTCAAATCAACTAAAGGAGTCTCTTATTATCTCATTGCTTGCATGTTGCTAGACTTTTAGAATGAGAGATTCTTTAAATACCATTTGATTACTAGTGCAATTAGAAATTTCTGTTGAGGAGAGTACAAGTAGAGTGTCTTTATTCCTTTCTCATTTCTGGGACAAAATACTCAACAACCAAATACTCAGGATGAGAGGTTCATCCTGGCTCATGGTTTTTGAAGTCCTAGTCCATAGCAGGCTGACTATAAGGGAAAAAAAGCATGGTGGACAGGTCTAGGCAGAAGAAAGCTGCTCACATCATGGCGGTCAGGAAGTAGAGAAAGAGGGAGGAGCCAAGGAGGGAGATGTACCATTCCAACTCATGCCTCAGTGACTACTCTCTTCAGTAGAAACTATATCTGCTAATAGCGCATTTAGCTTTGATCCCATTAGTGGGTCAACCCATTGATGAGCATAGGCCTCCATGATCCAATCCCTTTCTAAAATCCCCACCTCTAAACACATGAAGCTTTGGGGAAAATTTTCCATCTAAACCTTAATACAGAGTCACTAAGATTTGCTCTCAGTTTCACTGCATGCTAATCAAAGAACAAAGCTTAGAGCCTAATTCTCTTGACCACAGTCAAATTATTTTACCACAAGGGTACTTCATGCATATTTACAAGTTTATAGCCTAGGGGTTATTTTTCATACTATCGTATTGATATACTAGATTTATAGAACTCAGAAAAATTTACAGCAAGTTAAGTAATTATTCCAAAAAATAATAATAAACCCATCTTCATTAAGACATGGGTTTTTCTTTGAGTTATAAGACTTGAATATTCTTTTCAGACATTAATTTTCAAGGAGGAAAAACAAAACAAAATACAATAGTCAAGTAAGAAGATGAGAGGCAGAGTGACTAAATTTTTTCTCAATCCACTGGTTGTGATTAAAGAAGTAAAACTTATGTGAAAAATTCTAGGAGACACTTTCTGTATCACTATGCCTAAAATTGTCTAGAATTTAGTCAAAAAGTGGATAACTGCAGTCTTTTGAAAGGTGTTTTTTTTTTAATTAAGTAGCAAAGAGATGCCAAGGAAGCCTCTATGGTTCATGTCTTATAAGACCAAATATTCCCAATGATATTGCCGAGTCGATCATTCCATTGCAAAGGTGAAAGAAGTACATTTGAAAGTTCAAGTAATATGCCCAAGGTCAGTTAGGTAATTGGAATTCATTGCAGTGAGAGTCTTATGTCCAGTTCCAAAATATTTCATGTCCTGCTTACTAAACTAGCATTCATCAATATAATATTGTCTCTAACAGTGTCTCTTGGGTCTGAATTTTAGGAATGATTTCAAGAATACTTTTAATAATTTTATTTTTACTTAAATATATTGCTGTACTTAAAATCAGTGATCTAGAATTGTACCCTGATGATTATAAAATACTTCTTGTATCCTTCATCTTTCCCTTTGTCTCTCATATAATTCAAATATTGTTTTGTCACATGAATTTATTGCTAACATACACAGTACAGAAAGGGGTTATTCTGTACCCATATGATCATTTAAATTGAAGAGTTTGGAAGTTTTTTCTAGTTTTGTTGCTTTGTGTGTTTGTGTGTGGTTTTTGTTTGTTCATTTTCATTTCTTTTTTGAGACCTGTTTAACAAACAACATGTTCCTGGATTTTTGTGGTTTGATACACAGGAGTATAACTAATTCTAATTTTCTGTTTTAGTTCTTGAAACAAATCAGATATTTTTAAATTCAGATTTTCCTCAATAATAAAGCAATTATTACTTCATTTGAAACAATTTTTAAAAACATTTAATAGTATTTATTTATCTTGCCAGATAACTAGTAAATTTGAAGTGAATTGATTTATAAAGCTACTATATTTCATTTTGTTTATCTTTGCATAATGTGAAATAAAATTTCATCTCTCTTGACAATATGTACATTTGCTATAATTTTGCCTTATGTTTCACTTGGGATATTCTTTTGCATCCTTTCTGTCAGCACCTAGATCATTTTAGTGCAATTCATCTAATATGTATTGCGTACCCTATGGTGAAAGGAGAAATATAAGAAAGAGGAGAGGAGAGAGGAGGGGAGTAGAAGGGAGGGGAAGGGAAGGGAGGAAGTCAGGGGAGGAGGGGAGAGAAAGGAATAAGAAGAGAAAGGGGAGAACATAAGAGAAGAGAAAAATTTTAAGAATCATGAGATGTTGTTTTAGTACACTTGGTATGTTGCCCCCAAATGTATTGCATGCCAAATGTCTTTTGAGAAGTTTGTCAGTATTTTGGTGTTTTGCTCCTAACTAAAAGAAGCAGATGTTATTACAAATATGAATGCCACAACTCTTTAGATGCTATTTAAGAATATAACTTTCCATGCCAAACATCTGAACACAATCTTCCTCATGATCATAAAGTTGTTGACTTTCATAGACTCATAAGTCCTGACTAAGAAGAGAGCCTGAGATCATGTGGTTTTCCTGCCTTTAGTCAAGAAGGTGTGTCAGCTCTGCATCACTGTGGCAAAATAACTGGGAAGATCACTTGATGAGGTATATCCTAGGTAACCAATTTCCTAGACAGCTTTGCTCAAGCAAGGGGTGCAGGCTCTTTTCTCAAATGAAGGTTTACAATTTTATACCTTGGACCCTGCAATGAATGAGGTCTTACTGATTTCTGAGATGATTTTAAGGCATCTCTTTTGTCCTGGTGCAAAGTACTTGGCTTTTTCTTAATGGTGCTAATCTCATCAGTAGCACCTTCCTTGTCTTCTTTTCTAGCCAAATTGCAAGTTTTTAAAATCTTTCTTTTCTATGTTTGTTTGTTTGTTTCTCCCAATTCCCACTATAAATCTGGCTAAAAAGCAATTAGCGACACCTGTACCAGTACCCGAATGTTCTGCTGCCTAGAGATTTCTCTGCCATATTAATTTGTCCATCACCTTTAAATTTAGTCTCACACAAGGTCTTAGGAACGTACACAAGTTCTTTGCTAGAATGTAGCACAAATTATCTCTAGTCCAATTCCTAGTTGAGTCTTCATTTGAGTTTGAAGCCTTGTGATCAGTCTTTGCTGTCTACATTGCTATCAGCATTCTTTTCTTCTCAGTTCCCACCAGAATCACCCTTCAAGCTCCACTTTTTGCATTCCAGGTTTTCTCTAACCTACCTCTCCAAATGTTTCCAAATGCCTTCCATAAACCAGTTCCAGAGTCATAACAACCCCACTCTTGGTACCAATTTTCTGTTTGTCAGCTTTGTGTTGTTATGGCAAAACACAGTACCTGAGAAATCAAATTAAGGGGGAAAATGTTTATTCCAGCTCTTGGTTTTCAGTCCATGGAGAGCTGGCTCCAAGGAAGAACCGATATTAAAGATAATACAATAAGGAAACTTTCATGCAAGTGGATTTTACAAGGTCCCCAAATAACTCCTTTCCAACTCTGACTTGGTTTATATGAATAAAAGAGGTATTCCTCTAAAAAAACTATGAAGTAGAAATTAATAAAATGTAGAACTTCAGGATGAAAGAAGTCATGTGATTTAATTCTCTTGATTTGCAGGATTGAACAATATGTCAAAATTACATGAAATAAGAAATAAAACTAAGGTCTTTGGATTTCCATTGTATGCTATTCTCTTTACACCATACATAAATTTGAAATAGGATTAACACAGGAGTAATGGCAGTTGGAACAGAAGTAGAGTTTTGTATTGAGTTTTACATTTCTTAATATAATTATTAAAAAATAAACAAAAATGAGAAACTTTTGGTCTCAGGACAGGGTACCCCAGTAACAGACACACTACTTTGTATATTAAAGATGTTTAAAATGGACTCGATTATGTGCATAAGCTCATTACATAGGATACTGAGTTTAGAATAAGTCATTCAAGTCTCAAAACATTTGGAATCACCACCCCATAAAAATATGTAATTATCTCAAGGAATTAAACAAAAAAAAATTATTTTGCTTCATGAAGTTATTTTCAAAAAATTGTATGTGTTTGAAATTTTTTATCTACACATTTTAAGTATCGTTCAGGAATGTTTATGACTACAATAGGAAACAATGTGTTTTATGAGAACATAAATGGTTTTCAGTGCAATACTGGCTCTCTAGAACTCTCAGAGAATAAACTTTAACTAATTTCCAAATAACAGAGAGTTCACCCCTTATATGAGTATTTAAGAAAATAATTTTGATTAAAAAACTTAAAATATGTCATGTATTGTTTGATCTTCTAATACAAAGTATACTGAGCAGAATCTGGCATTATCATGCAGCACTATCATGGCCCAAAAGACTTAATTTTTTATCTTATTTATATTTTTTATAATTGTCTCTCTTCCCTTGAACTAAGACGTCAATTGTTACTTGTTGCTATCAGTTGAACTACTCATAGAAATATATATCCTTTCTAATTTCTTTATTCTAAGATGCAATTAGATGTGTTAGACTTGTGTGTAAAGTATGTAGAAATAGGTTCTGAAGCCTTAAGGCTTTCTTTTGATTAGTAAATGAATTTTTAATTCCTAGGCTTTGTGAGTCGGCTTGACTACTTGAGGACCAGTTTTCAATAAATTTATCATTCTTTGTGTTTTGCATATAAAAAGTTGATGAATTATCAACTTGAGGGACAGCTGAACCAGAAATCTATATGGTTTGAAGTGTTTTAATTGCCTGATAAAATATTTGTTTCTATTGTATTATAAAAGTCATTCTGTGTGATGTATTGTAATGTTGCTATATTAGTGAACATTGCTAATATCGATCCCTGTTCCTTTCCAAGTGTGGCTACATTCTCACTGGTTTTGACAGATACCAAGTTATGCTAACAATATACCAGGGCAAATAGTTGTCATTTATACAAAATTGTTCCATCAGCGTTCTCCAGTTTCTGATGTCACACTTTTCTTCACCCCTCCAAAACTCATTAAATTCCCAAACTCCTTCACCAATTGAGTCTCCCTGCCTTGTTTTCCTGCAAATTTGTAGGATTATTGCTGTGTACTTACATATTTCCTCAACTCTGCTATGGCACTGTTGGTAGATCAAGGGCTAATGGAAAATGTTTTGGCTCTTTCTCTGGAGGATTTTAAAATTCATAATCATAAAGTCTTTGCCTACACCAATGTCTCCAAGGGTTTTACCTATCCTACCTTCCAGCAGATTTAATGTTTCTGTTTTAATATTTAGATCTCTGATCCATTTTGAATTTAGTTTAGTGCATGGTGAAAGATATGGATCTAGTTTTAATCTTTGGCATGTGTAGAGCCAGTTTTTCCAGCACCATTTATTAAAGAGGCTATCTTTCTTCCAGCGAATGTGTTTGGCACCTTTGTCAAAGATAAGGTGGCTTAGTATGTCTGGGGTTGTTTCAGCATCTTCTAATCTGTTCCATTGATCTTCAGGTCTGTTTTTTTGCCAGTACCACACTGTTTTTATCACAGTAGCTTTATAGTATAATTTCAAGTCGGGGGGCCGGTGAGATGGCTCAGCGGCATAAGCGCCTGCCTTGCAAGCGCGAGGGCCTGAGTTCGACTCCCGGATCCCACATACGAAAAAGGGGCCGGTGATATCGCTCAGCGGCACAGGCACCTGTTGGCGCCTGAGGTCCTGAGGTTGACCCCCCGGTACCCACAAAAAAAAAAAAAAAAAAAAAATTTCAAGTCGGGGATTGTGATGCCCCCTGCCTTGCCTTTGTTGCCCAGAATTGCCTTTGCTATTCTAGGTCTCTTCTGATTCCAAATGAATTTTAGGATTGTTTTCTCTAATTCTGTGAGATATGCTGTTGGAATTTTGATTGGAATTGCATTAAATCTGTATAACAATTTTGGAAGTATGGCCATTTTCACTATATTGGTTCTTCCTATCCAGGAGCAAGGGATATCTTTCCATTTTCTGATATCCTCTTCAATCTCCATTTTTATGAATAAAAACTCATTTTTATGAATAAAAACTCAACCGCACGGGAACTATCCCAAAGAATCAATAACTGGGATCTCATCTTATTAAAAAGCTTTTGCATAGCAAGAGAAACCACCAACAGAGTGAAGAGACAACCCACAATGTGGGAAAAAATGTTTGCCAGCTGTTCCTCAGACAAAGGATTACTATCGAGAACATATAAAGAACTCAAAAAAATCAGACCTCCCAAATTTAAAGACCCACTCCAAAAATGGGCATCTGAGATGAATACACATTTCTCAGATGAAGAAATACTAATGGCAAATAAATATACAAAAAAATGTGCAACATCACTAGTCATTCGAGAGATGCAAATTAAAACAACACTGAGATACCATCTCACCCCAGAAAGAATGGCTATTATTAAGAAATCAACTAATAACAAATGCTGGAGGGGCTGTGGGGAAAAAGGAACCCTTCTTCACTGTTGGTGGGAGTGTCGACTGGTACAGCCACTGTGGAAGTCAGTGTGGAGATTCCTCAGAAAACTAGGGTTGGAGGTCCCATTTGACCCAGCTATTCCCCTTCTGGGCATCTTCCCAGAAGAATTAAAAACATCGTACCACAGCGATATATGTGCACCCATGTTTATAGCAGCACAATTTGTAATAGCCAGATCTTGGAAACAACCCAAATGCCCATCAACTGAGGAATGGATAAGAAAGATGTGGTATTTTTATACAATGGAGTACTATTCAGCCATAAAGAAGGATAAACTGGAGACTTTTATAGGTAAATGGATGCAACTCGAGAAAATACTCATAAGTGAAATAAACCAGAAGCACATGTGTAAGCATCGTATTATCTCTCTAGTATGAGAAACTGAAAGAGTAAATAAGATCCAAAATGTACAATAGATATGGTGAATCAAAAAGAAACTGGTCAAAAGGAAAGAGAGACTGGAATAGGGAAAAGAAAGAAGGGAAAGGGAAAAAAATTGTATATATATATATAAGATGGTTAAGATAGATACACTACCATTTTTACTTAGTTCATTGAAGAGTAAGGTTTGTGCCAATAATGTTTGGACAATTGAATGCTAATGTCTGGTGTCCTGAATAACTAACTTAAAGATAGTAATACGTAATGTATTAACCATTGTTACCCTCCTATTATGTTGGTTTGAAAATTTGTTCTTCTTTTGATTTGTTTTGTTTTTTTTCTTCTCTTTAAAAAAAAAATTCATAATCAATATATATAATATATAGTGGAAGGTATGGATCAAAGTTCACTTTTATATATGAAATTGTTTCAGTACTATTTATTGAGAGACTCTACTTTGTTCACTGAATTGATTTTACTCAGTTTTCTAAAGTCAGTTGTCCCTATCTTATAGGGGTCTACTTCTTAGCTAACTACTCTGTTTTATAAAATCTTGCAGTTTGTCAATATATTAGAATTGTGGAAGTCAAATTTCTTTTAATGAATGTAATAGCTCAAAATCTCAGAGCAGCTGTTCTTTTTCACACAGGTAATTCCAATAAACTTGTTTTTCACACAGGTAATTGCAATAAACCTGTTTTGAAGCACTGCCTTTAATTATTGGCCTCAGGGTCTAGATTTTTAAAAGTTATTCATATATAAAGTATTTAATATTGCTGACACTGAGGCTTTTTCTTAAAAAAAAAACACAGGGATCTTCATTTTTATCTCTCCTCTCGACCCAAGTATAGAAACAGAGGAACAATTTCCAAATAATGCTGTATCTACAAAAAGAATTGTGGGAATTATAACTGACGACAAATGTTTTTGTTCTTTCAATTCCTTCATAATTCATTGGGAGGTAAAGATGGATATTTCAGTGTTGTTGAGGATCTGGAAAGAAATTTGGGATAACACTGTCAAACACACTGTCAAACAGTGACTAAATATTAAGATCTCACAATAACATTAAAAGATGTGTTGCCTTTAGAGAATCATCCCCACTGATGCTCTTAACACTGTATTTTTGAAGGCAAATCCAATTAGATTCCATACAGGTTTCTATGAATATTAATATTGCATATATCATAATTTATTGCATATCTATTTATGCTATATACATATATTTAATAGTAATCTTTGATTTCAGTTAGTTCTACAATTATTAAATATTTTAAAAATCTAGAAAAATTTCATGTGGCACTAAATATAAATAAAAACATATAAAAATTATATACCAAAAAATTTACAGCTTTATGTTTTCCGTCCAAGTGTCAGCTCTAGTTTTCAATTTTTATTAAGCTATTAAAACTTACAGGTATCTTGGGAAAACATTGCAATTAAATAAAATACATAAAAACAAGCATGCAAGTACAATATCAGACCACACGATACTAGAAACATTAGGATATTTTGGAATGAAATGATTTACTGATGAAAGCACTGGGCACTGGGATTGTTAATTGCCTATATACATAGGAAAATAAACTGTAGTTAAACTGCTGAAACTGGTAAGTGAGCCCCCACACCAATGTCGTTCCCTACTCATCACAGTAATGGAAATGATTAGTAGTTAATAATCAATCAATGGAGAGCCAGTGAGATAGCTCAGCGGCATAACCGCCTGCCCAGCAAGCGCGAGGTCCTGAGTTTGACTCCTGAAACCCACATAAAGGAAAAAAAGGGCCGGTGATATCACTCAGCGGCACAAGCACTTGCTGACAAGCGTGAGGTCCTGAGGTCGACTCCTGGTACCCACATAAAAAAAAAATAATAATAATAATCAATGGACCCTATGACACTATATAATACTTAGAATTGCAAGACTTGGTAAAAACCTATATCCACCCTCCAGAAGGTGTGCAGAATATGAAAGACAATACAAACATTAATACAGAGCATATATCGTGCAAGGCCATGTATTTAGAAAAGTGCTACAAAACAAAGCAAGGGTAAAGGAAAAGAGAAGAAGAAAGATAAGGAAAAAATAAAAAACAAGATCAATTTAGGTTCAGGCAACCAATAAAAGACTCCTGAAGAATTTTGGAATGATCCTTGAAAATGTAAATTTGAAAGCTGGGGGCAGAGAAAAGAAGGTAACAAAAAAATTACTTCTGCCAGGGAAATAAAATGTTCAAAGATGAGGAAGACAAAAGATGATGGCAAATAATCTTATTTCCCTTTGCTGCACTCTCTCTCCCCTGAGACCTGCATTCTCCTGTGATTTTACATTTTAATGACACCTGTTCTGCTACGTCTGGCCTCTGTGGTTGATGTATGGCCTGAGACAGGGCCATCCGCAGGTCAACATTTAAGCCTTGTGAGCTCATCACCTTTGCATACTCCTATTCCATTGCAATCCATTTGTGCCTCAGGGGAAAATTAGAAACTTTTATTTTATTATATTTTATTATCACATTCATGAGAAACAAGCTTGGTGTAGCATGATCAACACTTCTTTTTTTCATTTTTTTTTAAATAAAGGCGGGAAAACCTTTTAGTAAAAGTAATCCACATTCCCAACTCTCATAACATTAACATTATGGCCTGGCTATGTTCCAGCTTCATCATGATAGAAAAAAAAAGCACCCTCCAATTTAATAACTAAATTAATTTTCCTCCCTCAACAGCATGTGCAATTATTAAAGTCAGAACGATCTTGGCAGCCTCTTGCACTGGTAAATAAAACGTTGCATTCTCATCATATGATTAATTAATGTTCCTGATTCCAGCAGATATGAAATCGCTTTACATTCCTTGTGTTATTGAATAACCTAACGTGCATTACTGCTTAGGCACTTTTATATTCGTGCAGTTAAATCTCAAAGAATAAACCACAAAAGCCTAACATTATTCTGCAGCCATTTCTATAACTGTGAGAGTTATAAAAAAAAATCGAGTAAATGTATGAAAGGGAGAGAAGGAGAAAAGGAGAGAAAAAAGGAAAAGAGGAAAGCAAAAATTTGTCTGAGCCAATCAGTTATGCCAGGGAAATGTTTGACTTCTTGGTTCCTGTGGCTTACAATATTATTTAGTATTCTTATGCCCCAGTTGGAGTGATGAGAAAGTAAACAAATTACCAAGCAGTAAAGAAACTTACCTTTGCAGTCCTTAGATATTGTAACTTGTGGGTTCCTCAATCATACAGCACATAATGGTTTTCTTTGGGTTCCAAAGGAGTTCCAAATCATATAAATCGTTCTCCAGGTTTAAGGGCATAGTATAAATGTGAGGCTTTGGAGGATCATAAAGGGAGCCATGAGAGAACATGGTGTATTCATCTTTCACTTATCAAATAGTCCGTACCCATTGAGAAAGAGATACAGTGTGTCTGCTAACAAATTTTCTCAAATACTGTAAAGAAAGAAAAGGAAGAACAGGAGGGAGAGAAGAGAGAAGGTGGGAGGGAGGGAGGAAAGATAGATTCTACTAGATTCCACATTTTCTACTTTTTTTTCCTTAAAGTTCAATACTGAATTATTATAAAGGAGTAAATGAATGTCTTGCAGTTAATCAAATAGAAAACTATGACATGATCTGAGATACCTGTTCATTAAGTGCATGGAGCTGGAGTTCCATCCCCTCAGACGGTAAGCGCATCATGTGTCCATCCATGATCAGGGTTGGTGCCTCGGGAAAAAGCTCATCAGATAAGGAAGCCCTCTCATCCTGTTCAGTGACTAACTCTCCTACAGAATATTAGTATAGAAAGAATTTCAAGGCGAATGACAAATTGTGCCACGGATAGGTACTGGAAAATAATGTCCAGAAAATAGACAAGAACAGGTAGCCAGCAAGTGTAATGCTAAAGGAAAGAAAAAAAAAAATGCACTTACCTATTTTCAAGCCACTTTCCTTGTCTATTTTTAGTATAAGACCCATCATAGAATCATACTTTTGCTACTTTACCAATAGAGATGCTTTCAAAAGGAAGAAAAGACTTATGTGTAAGAAGTATGAAAGAAATAGACACTGACACACCTGAATAATTCAGGAATCTACTGAAAAGATTTTGAGAATTCTACACTCACAAAATCCCAATATTAGGACCTTACTGTGGCTTTCTGGTTAAACTCCTAGTGTACTGATGAGGATGATTGAATTTAGGTTAAGGTAATTGGTAATGGTCATGGGAAGGAAAAATGATTATGAGTAAAAAGGATGACAATCTTGGCCTCAGTCCCCCTGCCATTTTTTAGTTAAGTTATGCTTAATGAAAATTCAGTTTCCTGTAAGCACAGAGGCTTTACTTAAACATTATGTTTCTCAATTCTTTAATATATTTTGCTTTTTTAAAAAAATTTTACATATCTTGTTTGCCTTTCCCCTCAAATAGGAAGTTTAGTATTTTTCTGTATTTCCTGAAATACTTAACACATTTTTATTATTGAATAGATTCTAATGAAATATAGACAATATAATTCATAAATTTATATTTATTTTCTTTTATTTTTCAAAATGTAGGTGGCCTTTCAAAAGTCCATAAACCATGGAAATTTCTCACAACATCGTTGAGTGTTGGGTCAAGAAATACTGAGTCTATTCTAAATTCAAACACAGATTTGCTGTGTGACATGGGCAGAAATTTAACTCTTCTTGACTTAATCTCTCTTTATTAAAGAAAGTTGTTCTTATTTTACAAACTAAGAAGGTGAACATGATGATGGAGGAGATATTTTTCCTGGAGAAATAAAATGTATTCAAAACTCATGCATTGGGGGCCGGTGAGATGGCTCAGCGGCTTAAGCGCCTGCCCGGCAAGGGCGAGGGCCCGAGTTCGACTCCCGGAACCCACAAATGAAAAAGGGGCGGGTGATATCGCTCAGCGGCACGGGCGCCTGCTGGCGTGCAAGGTCCTGAGGTCGACCCTCCGGTACCCACAAAAAAAAATAAATAAATACTCATGCATTACTATTCATGCTTATGAAAACTATCAAAATAGTAGAAGATATTATATTTAGGATTCTCTATCATTTTAATCAATGAGGCATTTAAACTAAGTTTATAGTCTGTCAAATATGACCTAAGATATAGAAAATAAGTAACTCTAGATACAAAATTGTGATATTATTGGTTGTTTATCTCCTCTAGAAAAATCTCTTCATTTCAAATGTGCCATGTTATTACTAATAAAGTACACTGAATCATACTAAATCTCACTGATGGAACATGAGTGATTCCAAAAATCAAGTTTTATTAAAAAGCATAAGACATTAAATAGCATTACAAGAACTTGGATTTGGATGTGGGTCCCAGTCAACTGAAAAAATACAGAGTTCAGTAAGAAAATAACTAAACAAATAAAACCGTAAACTCTCACTGGGAGAATTCTGCTCCCTTTAGTATGCAGAAAGCACATGCAGGAAGTAGCTTCACCTGACAGTTGTGATTAATTTGCTATTTCTTACAACGTCTCACTTTGATTATTAATGATAATGATTTGATTTATGAGTTCTGTTCACTGAATATTCTCAATTTCCAAAGATATACTCTTTGGGGGAAAAAAGTGAAAGAGAGAGACAGAGAGGTGGGAAGGAGCTATTGGGAGATAGCAACTCAGGTAATGGAATGGAGCATCATTTACCTCTAGACACTGGTTCAAATCTATCGCTCCATGATTTCCTAAGGTACACGAGGAAATCTAAAGGCCAGAGCAGAGATACTGTATATAATGAATGAGAGAGGGATATCATGATCCCACCTCTGGTCTGAGGTTTTGTCTTTTTGTGTGTTGGAGGAATGAACAACATTTGGGACAGGGGTTTCTGGTTTTTGAGGCTTTTCTCCACGCAGAATGATAACATGCCAACCCTGCAACTTGAATTGCATATTAGCATATTGTCATTCATGAGTATACTAAGAAGCTGAAATGTTTAAGGCTGTTTGAAAAGAGGCTAGTTCTCAGAATAGAATTATAGAGAATTACAGCAAATTAGAACTATGAGGGGCAGCACACAGTATTGTAAGAACAGTGTACTCTCTACCAGCTGACCTCCTCATGGCTCACAGAACAGAAAATTCAGTAGACATTAATTTGACGCTTATCATGATTGCAAAAACAACTCAGGAATAATTGATTTTTAAAGGTTGAAAATTACAAAGGCTCTCATCTTCCTTGCAGAATTTCTTCTAGGAAAATAAATATAAGAGTGAAAAATAATGCAATCATTTTTCCAAGACCATGCCCTACCCTGGGAATCTGAGGTCCCGAAAAGATTTCAAAACAGCTATCCCAGAGTCTCTGGTCCCACTATGTTTCCCAGCACAGATATAAATAGTAGTTTATCTTACTCTCAGGAGATTTCCAGATGCTAGACCCCTTAGATATGTTATTTCATTCAGTCCTCACAACAAAACAATAAGACAATTAATGTTGAACTCTATTATAATGAGAAAATTAAGGCTCTGCAAGGTGAAGTGAGTGCCCCAGATCTCACAGCAAATAGATGATGCTGAACTACAGCAGTACTAAAATGTCCTGCCCCTTTTACTTTTTTGTTGGCCTGGATACAAATTATACACTTGACTCTAAGCTCATACTTTGTTCTATATTCTAGCTTCTACTGGCTAGAAGAAAGGCCTGCCTCTTTGAATGGATGCAGCTCTTAGCATTTGATGAAAAACAGAAGTGCCTGCAAGTTCCTTGCTTGTGTTAAGTCTGCTGAGGTCTCCAAATTCCAGCAAAGGATCTTTCAGTGTTGGGAACATTTTATTAATTGCTTCTCATGCCCATGTCTAGAAGTTCTGTGCCTAGAGCCAGCAAAAGTATTGCATGGACAAATAAAACACTGGTTTACAAATGACTGAGCATTTGCTCTCTCCTGGAGGGCCTGGTGAAAATTCAGAAATGGAGATATATTCCCAGACTCTGATTTATTAAGTTAGTTTCCGCCCCTGAAATCTGCATCAAATTGTGCTTCTTTTGTAAGTGAAACAAAGACCCGGTCAGGTGGTACCAGGGTGTCCCACTCACCTCTCCTATTGTCTTTCTCACACTTTGAAGAATGTCTTGAGTCCAACAGACACCAGTGTGTTCAGAGTTCCATATTCAGTTCTCTTCAACCACACCTGGAGATATTGCTGATTTCCAAATGTAGTTTTCTTTTCTAGAATTCGTGCTCAGTTCCAGGCTCATATATAACTGACAAGTGGGTAATTTCACTAGAGTATTATTGACTGGAATGTCACCGGCTATTTTCTCAAACACTTACCAGTTTTCCTAAATCTCTTTTTATTAATCAGCTCTCCTATCAATGGACAAAATACCTGAAATACCCAAATTAAAGATTTATTTGGCTCATGGTTTCAGAGATTTCAGTTTATGGTTGGCTGACTCCAGTGCAGAAACATCATGGCAGAGGAGCAGGGCAGAGGAAAGTTGCTCACTTCATGTCAGCCGGGAAGCAGAGGAAACAGGAAGAGCCAGATTGGGAGCTCTACCCTCCAAAGGCAGTATCACAAGATCAGTGAATCTAGTTCAACCCAGAAATCACAAACACAGATAAGGGAGCACAGAGAGGAGATTGTGATGCCCAAATGCACACAAATGCACAGACATGACTGCCATATGATACAATTCAGCCATGTCATATTTCATTTCTCTATCATGGTAAGGTAAGTTACATAAGGCCCGGCAAAATTCGAAAATTAATCTTTTTTCCTAATTAGAAAGTGAGAACTTTGGATTATTTGAATCCAAAGTATATCCCATTATTTCAAGCTTTCTACTATTGTGGGTACTATAAATAGATAAACAGGAGCTATCAGGAAGGTTAAATGTTGGAAGGGCAATGGGCACAGAGAAGTGACAGAAATACAGGTATGGAGACCAGCATGTACAAGTGCTCAATTGCCTGGTATAATACATGGAAAGGGATTATCATGAGGTTAGATTAGGGAAGAAGGCAGGGTCAAATCACATGGTTAAGAATTTGGTATAAACACAAAATAATTGCTTAATTTCAAGTACCTAGAACTCGAATATTCTATGACTTACTCAATCATATATTAAGAATAAAAACACAAAGCAGATTTTTTTTCTTTTTGTTGAAGACATATCAAAGAGAATTTTTGAAAGGCCCGATCTCATTGCTGTAGACTAGGAATCAAGCCTTTCTCACATTTAATGGGTGTTCCATGCCAAGTTCCCTAGCCCCTGGGGGTGAAAATTTCCCCTAAAAAGACCTGGAAGAAATTCAAAGGTGCTGAAGGCTTGAATAAAACTTGACTTAATGTGCATTGTACATTTTTATTAACCTGAGATGATATAATTACCTTCTTAAATCATGCAAGAAAAACTTAAACACATTATTAAGAAATGATAATATTCCCAAACCAAACCAATTTGATACTGATCTCTTTAGAGAAGAGAATAAAGTGGGTATCCAGCAAGCTAATAAAACATCAAACATATTAAACATAGGGACAAGAACGAAGTGTCCTGGTCTCCCAAAAAATATACTACTTAAGAGAAACAAATTAGCAGTTGCTGGAGCTATGTGGATAAAAGACAGAAACATTCTTCCACTGTTTAAGAAATTCTAAAGTATTATTTTTGGATGTTCTTGAAATAATTAGCCAAGAGACATATATGTTTAACAAATTATATAAATAGGAAAAATCTTCTAGGGAGAATCTTTGTGTTAATTTCTCAGAAAACAAGTTGAAGCATTAACACAGTTGAAGTTGATGGACTCAATCTCTCAGGGTGTTTGGAATAAGAAAAATGGATATTAATTTATTATTATTTTATCTTTAAATTATTTATTATTAATTTATCTTTCCTTCATCCTGCTTCAGTTCAACCAAACTTAAACACTGGAAATTAGTTTAAGATGAAATTGCCTTAAGAATTCTTACATTCAATTACATGTCATAAATTTTTTTCCGAGAAACAACTTTTGGAAGTCGTAGAATTGGTGTAGCCAAGGCGACGTCACCACTATCTGGAGAACACGGACTCGTCTCAGAGGAGGGCTGGGGTGCCAGTGGCTGTTGTCCTGGTACTCTGCCGGGTGCTGTACAAACAGGAAGAGTCAGGTTTTCCTGGGAGCATCCACATAGTTCTGGAGAGGGCTGGTTTCCAACTGGAGCTGATGAACCAGTTGGAGCTGGCTCCTCCATGGTTTGATTGAAGATCAAAACAGATTTTGTCTTGGCAAATGTCCTTTAAGAGTTAAAACCTCAGAGCACTTAAAGATTATTCTTTAGTCATATGTTAAGGAAGATGGTCTGGTAGACATTTTAGAATAGCTTGCAATATTAAATTTTGGCAAAAAGTAACTGACATGGTTAACAAGGTTAATTGGTCACCCAAAAACCTAAAGCAAAGGGGAGGTTTATATGAAAGTAGAGGAAAAGGAGAGGTCTTTTATATTTCTGCCATTGTTAATACTACATTAGCAGTATCTAACCAACTTAAAATGCTGTTGTGTATATCTAAATATTAGACAGGTGAATAAAATACATATAATTTCCCCTTTTTTGTGTACCCTGTTTCTCCCAGATTTTTAAAATCTGGGATATTGAACCTAGGAACAATGACTGTTCAAAGGTGACAATACATCCTACACCCTCATGAATGACAAATGATTTTTCTTATTGTATGTACATTTTAAATATTAGGAGTTTAACATTTTTCACCATCTAAAAGAGGAAGGTATTGCAATGATGACTCTTTTGAAAATCATATATGACAAAATTCTGCTCATAAATATTTCTGCACTATTTCAGGAGATAATAAAATATTTTCTTTTCCTAATGTTTTCTTTGTTCTTTAAAACTTGTGAGCAATTCAGGTTGGTCGAAACTGACCTCTAAGATCATCAAGTAAGATAATGTCTGATGTATATCTATGCAGAAAAGTCAGCACTCTAATCCCTCAAAAATAAGCAATAAAATATGCTATTATCATAAACTTACATCTAAACTGTCAATAATTCAGAAGTGTGAGCAATCATCTGGACAGTCTAGGAAAGTAAATTTAAACAATTCAGCAACCACATTTTGTACTTAATTTATTAGATAATTTTGTCTTTAATGTACGTATGATCCAAGTTCATCTAAAAGTTCTCGAGGGAAAATTAAGAACCTACAGCCCAACTCACCATGAGAATTATGAAATCAATATAAATTCACTAACAAATTGTATAAATTTTACTTTTAGGTGACATTGCTAGAATGGTGTATTGGAAGAATGCAATAAATTTCTTTTTATAATTTAAAATGAAAAATATGCTTTATACATCTTGTTCAACCTTTACCAATGTACAGTTGACAAGTATTTTATATATTGATGATTTGCAGCATGATATTGATGTTTTGATACAAATATACAGTGTGAAATGATTAACTCTAATTAATATACCCATGACCTCACATATCTTTTGTATATGATGATAACGTTTATTATCTATGTTCTTAGTAAATTTAAAATATGCAATATGTTATAATTAACTATAGTCATGGTGCTCTACAATAAATTTCCAGAGCTTGTTTATCCTTGCTAAGTGAAACTTCATACTGTTTGACCAAGATCTCCCTACCCTCTCTGCCCTAGCCCCTGATAGCCACCATTGTACTCTCTAGTTTTATGACTTCAAATTTTCTAGATTCCACATAAAAGCAGGATTGTGCTGTATTTGTATTTCTGTGCCTGTCATATTTTACCAGCAGAGTGTCTCTAAATTAATCCCTGTTGTCACATGGCAGCTGTAACCTTTTTGAACCTGTTTAGCAAAATCGTAGTCAGAGTCTTTCAGAATCATAAGGAAATTCGATATGGTAAAAGTGAATTTAAGAGAACATGATTCTAATTTGAGTTCCTCTTCAGAAAAATAAATATGTAACTTGAGTAAGTCATACTACCAATTCCTAAAGTGGTAAATCAAACACCTACAAAAATTCTTCCTGCATAATAAATAAATAAAAATGCACACTACAGTTTTATGAATATTTGCTAATATGAATAATTGAATTTATACATACACAAATTAAAAAAATAATTTAGTTTGAAAATAGGGGAAGGGATTTTCAGAAATCACAAATTTGGAAATAAACTGTTATATTTGTAAATAGGAGCTCAAGTTTTGTGACCCATGAGAGAACTGAAATAATTGGCCTGAAGTTTTTATAAATGAAGCCATAGAAATTACACAAGATCAGAAGCAAGAATTGACCTCCATTTATAAGTTTGAGGCCAGGCAAAACCCTTTATTTTTTTCTGTTGTTTGCTTTGTTTCTTTGTTTGATTTTTTAAAGAACAAGAATTCAGAACAAATTCAAACAAGAATCCTAAGTCAAAGGTCAAATAACTATTTTGAAGAATGTGTGACTTTATAATGAGTGGGCTCAGATTCATCTTATTTAATCTATCAGATTCTTTTTGTAGTACTATAGTGAATTTATATACAAATAGAACATTAAAACCTAAGGCCCAGTAATGTTGCATAGCTTAGACAGAGACTGCTATGAAATTACTACCAAAACAAGTCTATACAAATGATGTCCAGTGGAAAACAACTCACGGAAAGTGAGCTTACAAAGAACCATTAGAAAATATGTAAGAAATTCTAGAATCAGTAATGTATACGGACAGTCCAACAAATAAAGAAAATTACAAGTAAGGAACTGAGAATAACATTAATATCCTAAGAGTTTTAAAATAAGTATTTTTAAGTATTAAAGAATATAAAGAATAAGTAACATCATCAATCAAGAGCAAGAGTTTAGGAAGCAAGATTAAACTGATAAAAGAAGCATGTAAAATCCTACAAATGAAAGAGAAAATTGAGAGAATTGGTGTATTAGTCAGCTTTTCCATCGCTGGGGCAAACTATCTGACAAGTAAAATTTAAAGAAGAGATTTATTTGTATTGTGGTTTCAGAGGGTTCAGTTCAAAGTCAGCTGGCTCCAAGGCAGAAACATCATGCTGGAAAGCCATGGTGGTAGAAGGCTGTTCAACCCATGGCAGCCAGGATGCAAAAAGAGAAGGAAAGACCCAGAGTGAGAGATACAGCCTGCAAAGGCATGTTTCCTGTGGCCAACCTTCTCCAACTGGGCCCAAACTCTTAAGGGCACAATCATCAATGAATTCATCAGTGGATTAATCCAATGAGTGTAATACCTTCATGATTCAGTCAACTTCGGATAGCCTTGCCTGTAAACACATGAGACTTTAGAGGAACACTTTATATCTAAAACATAACAATGGGCATTTTAGCTTAGTTTTCAACTTTAAAAGAAATGTTTCATATTTTCCTAGTTGGTAGTTGGTTACAGGTTTCCAGTAGGTATACTTTAGTAGGCTAAAAATATTTCCTTTATTTCTAGTGTGCTTAGTTTTTTAAAATCAAGAATGCACACTGAAATTTACTATTTTTCCACAATGTACAGATTATCCTATGATTCTCAGATCTCAGTTGTTGATGCTAAGTTTTCCAGTACTGAAGCTTGCTTACATTCCTGGGCTAAATCCTACTGGGTTACGATGCTTTTGTTCATATATTGTTAGATTCCTTTCTAATACTTACTTATTACATCACATCTACATTTCATGTGTGATAGTGACCTATAATATTTCTCATCAATTAACATGTCCTGTCTTTTTTCTATGTGAGACAAGTTCTATAAGGTAAAGGTCAATATACATGGAAGATTGCTAAAGCTAGCTGGGAACATCATTTGAGTTTGGTGTTTTGTTATAGAGAGATTTTTGACTAGTGATTCAAATTCTTCAATACTAACTTAGATACTTTTCTTTCTCCTGGTAAATTCTCAATTTTCTAGAAATTAGTTTTTAAATATAGCATAAGTTTATTTCTACTATTCTTTTTGTTTCAGCGTCTACATGTCATTATGCTTCATTTATCAGGGTTAGCATTATTATTTATGATTTATCTCTACTTAAAGAAGAGTTCCTTTTTCATTTATTAATATTCCTGAGATTTCTTCACTTCATTTTTACTTCATTTCTACTCAATTTGTGACTACATTTCTTTGCCCCCAACTTGTGTGAATTGAAGTTTAATTCATCTATTTTTTTCTTAATGTTTTCTAATACATGCAATTGAAGTTATGCATCATATTCTAAATATGATATGGGTTCACATTACAAGCTTTAGCTTGGAATGTTTTTATTGTTATTCTACTCCAATATTTTATAAATGTCATCATAATTTCCTCATTGACTCATAAATCATTTAGGAGTGTGTTGGCTCGAGTTTACAAAAACATTTGTTACTTTTGAAACCAGGGCACTACATTTGTGTTATTGATTTCTAAATGTGCAGTTCTTATGGTAGAGACTGTGGAATATGATAAATTATTGGTAATTTTAAGAATTATTCTATTTGTGTTCTAATGAATGCTCAATTTTTGGAAATACTTATTTCATTGAAAACAGTGTACTCTACTCATATGCTAGATAAACTAGCATGTGTTTTCCTTTTTCTATAGTTTTGTTTGCTTAATAGCTTTTGGTCATCTTGATCTAATGAATTGAGACAGACTTATAAAAATATTCCACTGTGATTGGTTATTCAATTTCTTATAATTTTCTCCATTTTTACTTCATGTATAGTTGTACTATGTTGTTAGATTCATACAAATTTTAGATTATCTTGTTAAAGAAAAATTACTCTTTTTATTTAATAAGTCCTTCATTTTACCCAAAGTATGCCTTCTATAAAAAAGGTGCTTATTATTCAAGCTGCATCACTTTTCTCGTAGTCACATCTTTATCAATCTCTCTATACTTTTATTTCTTCCTTGCCCATCCATGTTTCCTATCATTTAGTCCATACTTTAAGGTTATTTTTGTAATCCTGTGTGATAATCTTGTCTCTCCACTGGGGAAATTAATCTATTTGCATTTATATGTGTTACTAACATATTATATTAATTATGCCATTATTTTAATTTCTATCAGTCTGGTTATTTTTTAACTTCTCTTCAATTTTTTCATTTTATTTTTCTTTTATGTTTTTAGACATTAGTTTCCATGTCATTTTGTTTGTTTCCTATTGTTGGTTACTCTTTGTAAATTGTTATGAAATTATTTAGAAAAAAAATCATCCATCTAACTATCTGCTTCTCACATGAAAAACTAGGAAGTTATTCTCAAGTCCTATTCATCTACATTATTTTTTCATCTTTATGACAGAGAGAAAGTAGGGTAGGTCAGTTACCCTCTGGCAACTTTTCTCCAGAGTTTTAAGGTTGTGATTTCATTGACTACTTCAAAAGGAAGGAGTCAATTCCAGCAAATAAGCCATGGTCCAACTTCTGCTTCTCTAAGTGTAGTTCTACTCTTTGTTTTTTGAGGTTCTGTAAGGTTTGACTTAAATAGAAAAATAGTTAGAAAACTGAATTTAAAAATGGAAAAAAAAAAAAGAAAAAATAGAACAAGACACAAAGAAAAAGACAATGATAATTAAATGTGGGGAGCGGCTGAAGCAGCACGCTGGAGCAAAGCCAGCCCCAAGAACACTGGGTGGCTGAGGCAAGCCACGTGGATAGGCTATTAGGCTGAGGGGTTTTACATGACATTCAACTTCCCAAGTGTATAAATAAATGTGCTGCAGCAGTTCTGACCCTCCCTCCTACTCCTCCTTCTCCTTCTTCTTCCTTACTTGTTCTCTCATCAGGAGAGAGGAGTCCATCTGGCCTAATTTTTCTGTATTCTGACTCTTGTCCATTTTTCTCCATCCTCTCACCATCCTCACCCTGGGAACTTCGAGAGTTACTCAGGAAGCAGCAATTAAAAAAGAAGAAAGGTAGTGGAATAATCCAATCTCCAAATTATAGAGTTTCTTTAAAAAAAAAAAGAGGGAATTGAAAGAAATGAACTGAAAGAGTGGAGTGTCCCGCAAAATGAAGATAATTAAACCAACAGCAAAGGATAAAATGTTAGAACACTGTAGAAAAGGGATTTTTTTTGCAAACTTCCAGAGAGAAGTTTTATAGCAGAAATCAGTTTGAGTTCAGAATTTTAATAGAAACGCCATAAATAACAATAGTGCAATGTCTTCAGAATTTCAGATCAAAAGGAAAAAAAGTCCAATTTAGAATTTTATAGCCAGCTAAACTATCATTCTAATATCAGGGTAGACTGAAGTACTCTGCAGTATTGGTAGTTTTTCTAGTATCCCCTCCTCTACAAACAGGATATACTTGTTCAAAATAAGACAATAAATAAAAACCCAGAAGATGTGGAATACAAAAATGAGAGCTAGAACACAAGACTTAGGAAAAGTCTTAGGATCTCAAAGGATGGTGAAGGGAGATCCAAGGTTGGAGATACTATAGCAGGGTGACTCAAGGAACCAACATTGAGAACTGCCGTAACCAAAAATCTCTGTTAACAAAATATCTGGGTGAGCTTGCTCCAAGGCCTTATCTTTTCTCAATTTATTTTAATTTCAATCCTATATGGACACATATCTTACTCACAATTTATCATAATCCTGTACTAGTCAGTTTCCTGCTAATGTCTCCACACTAGCTGAGAACACACATTCTCTTCCTTACCATTTTAGTAGTGTATTACTTTGATTTAGTCCTGAGAATTAGAGATAGGAAAGACAAGTAAGCTTATAGGGAGAAAATAAAGGCTATATTTCTATAGGACTTTCAGTACATGGTGCAGTATCAGAAGCCACCACTTTGGTAATTTCTCCCCATTTCCGATCTAAGACTCGAACATAACCTTGCCTATAGTGCATGGACTCTTTTACCATTAAAACAGTCTGGACAGATTATATGAAACTTCTCACAGAGACTATTCGTCAACGTTAACATTGAATTCCCTTACATTTCTCAGTTTGTGCTTGCTCCTTGTTTTTCAAAGCTGAACATGTATCCTTCAAGCTTATATACGCAGATGGCAAAGGTTTAAAGAAAAATAATGAGTAATAGCACACCATTCGAGAAAGTGGGCCAACTGCATAGAAAGGACCATATAATTATGAAAAAGTAGAAATTTCTAAAGTACTTAACATTCTGATTGTCAATCTGGATCATGCATGTGTATGTTTGTTTCATAATTTTTAAATTCTACTCATGTCATATATTCCTCTATATTATGGCACATTTCCCAATTAAATCTTTAAAAATGTGATTCAAGTAAGATGGTCAAAAAATGAAAAAAAAACCTTCAAATAATCATATTTAATTACCATACCTCCTTAGTTCTGTTGAAATATTGACCAATTACTTTTTCAGTGACCAGCTTTATTAATCATGCACTAATATGCTACATAAAAGATTCCAAATTGGTGAACGCACTTAAAAGTAGCATCTCATTTTTTACTTAATTACATGGAATATGGAAGTAAAATTAACTTTTGGAGAATAGAGTAATTATCATTTATGGTCTATGTATTAAAATCAGTTCTATAGTTATAAATAAGATTAAGTAATTATAGGTTGAAAGACAGCTGTAAATGTATCATAATTCAAGATTTGTATCTTGAATGAAATGTATCATAATTCAAGAATTCTTGTATTGTAACTGAATGTTTGGTATAATAATCTGAAATTACTTTTAAACCTGGGTGAAGAAAATGCAGTAAAAAGTTTAGCAAAAATGCAGTAGATAATGGAAACAACCTTTGGGAGAATATAAGCATGCCTTATATCATGAATGTATATTTAAAACACCATCAAGAGAAATAATTAAGTTAAGGATAATCAAGGAATATTCTTATAGAAATATGTTAAAATAATGATAATTTCTTCTTAATTATTTTTGAACATTATATCCAAAGATCATAATGCATTCTTCTATTGCCAATTAATTCTGTAATAATGCAAGTACTTCCCTTTCTTCCTATTATGATCTCGCTAAACTGAGTCAAAGAAGAGAAAATTGTGTACATATTACGTATAGCAGAACAGTGGCTATAACAGGACAACTTATGTCACTATGATAGATCTGCTGCATGAAGAATATACTCTGTTCCCCTTAAATACCAAATGTGAAAATGCATAAAAATAGAGGGTTGTATTACAGTACTGATATTGAACCTCATTCAAGACAAATTTAATTAATTATCTAAGTGACTCTCTTACATGGTAACATAAACTGGTACATTCCAATTCATGACTGTGCAAAATCATAAATTGCCTCATGCCACACTCACATTTCAAAACTTAAAAATGTATGTCAAATGCCAAAGATTTATTGCAATTTTTATCAGCTGAAACTCTTGTATTTAAAACTGTTACCAATCAAATTATTATATTGCTTGTGGATACTCTTCAGGAATGCAAAATAGTATCAAAGGCAATGATTCATCTTTATTGAAAATTTACTACAGACAGGAACTCTACTTAAAGCTTTATGTGTGTTACGTTTGTTGACTCCTCAAAATAATTCAGTAAGTTAAGTACTTTTGCTGTTTCTGTTTGCAGAAGGTGATGATTCTAAGTAACCAAGTGTATACAGTGTTTGAGGGAAAGATCAGGCAGGCAATAGCTTAAGGGTAGAAAAGACGTTTTTGAATTCCAAAAGCTTACTTTTCATTTTAACTGTTAAATGCTAGAAGACTTGGATTATAGAATTTTTTATCGTAAGTCAAACTGTGAGGAGAATGCACAATGAAATAAGAGCATTTTCCTACATAGAGGGAATATAACATTGTAGGGCCTGTGGAAGGAACATAAAGAAAACAGACTGGAGGAAACAGAGCTGGAGAGAGTGGCTGGAGAGAGACTCCGTTCTCTTCCCAACTCCCAGCCCCTATTTTGGACAAGATCCCAGAGGAAGTTGAATCAACAAAAGCCTAAGATACATTTAGGAGAAATGAAAGAACAGAGGGGCTGTGCTTTACTCTCCAAGAGGTAGCCTTCTTCAGAAAAGAAGCTGAGAGTGGGATAAGCACTGAAAGAGCAGTGGCTGAGAGTCAAGTTAGCCCTAGAATCCTCTGCTGTGAGTGAGCCTCTAAAACTTTCATATTCATGTCCAAGAGGGACGTGCAAGGGGCTGAGCGAACCATCCAATGAGAAGGGCTTGAAGATGACAGCAAAGGAATCCAACCAGCATGCACAGCACTGATCATACAACAAGGAGGTCATTACATAGATACACTGGAGGTGATGTGGCAACAGCAGATGTAAAAATCCCAGACCTAGACATCAAGCAGATCTGTCAACCAGGAAAATGTCTCCTGTCTCCCATGAATAACCAAAAAGAAACAGAAATTAAGGTGGGAGCAATGAAAAACTCTTCGTTTGACTGAACATTCATAGCAATAAACATTTTAGTGGAGAGAAACTGAACTACTTCCACCAAGATTATATTTTTTTTTCTGAATGTAAATGAGTTTCTGCAAAAGGAATTTTGTGGCCTGAACCATGTTTACTCATTTTTAAAAATCTTTTCACGGTTTTTCTTAGCTTCATAACAAAATTCTTACTATTTTCTCTCAGGTTTTCTCTATTTCATGGTCATTTACGAGGATAAGAAACTATGTATTTTCTTTTCTCTCCAGTCTATTTCTGTATGCTATCTGAGCACAAACACCATATTTCCTTTATAAAATGGAAGACTTGTGGTTTTTAAAACATTATTCAGCATCTTCTTCCTTATGTCTTATAAAGTTGTAAAAGAATACCAAAAATTAAGCATGTTAAAGAGAGTCAGGATATGTCAGAAACAATTTGTAGTATAGATATGGATCCATAAACTCCAAAACCTATCTCTTAAGATTGAGGGCAGGCCTGGTACTGGAGCAAAATAAAATAGGCTTTGCAAAGACTCAGTTAGGCATCTTTATGTCTAAGAACAAACAGCAATTACTCATCTCTAGGAAGGGAAGGATTTGTGCAATATTAAATCACACAAATACTACCTGACTTGATTAAGAAAGATTTAAACTGAAAGGACAAAATACCATGGCAAATACTGGGTACATCATAGAAAAGCAAAACCACATTAGTAAAATTTCCCATCAATCAAAAGGAGAAATGTGTGGAAATGGGTATGGCAGTAATACTGATGATCCCAGTGCTTGCTTCATTGCTTTCATGATTAATGCAGAAACCTGTATATTAAAGAAATAAACTTGAGTTTTTATTCTGTAAGTCATATAGCTTGCTGGTTAATTTTATTTGTCAACTTGACTGAGCCACAGGATGCCCAGATATTTAGTTAAACATTATTCCTGAGCATGTCTGTGAGGATGTTTCTGAAAGAGATTAACATTTGAGTTGGTAAAATTGATAAAGCAGATTCCTTCCATCCCACAACGTGGACTGGCATCTTCCAGTCTTTCAAGAATTCCCAAATAGAAGAAAAAGGCTGAAGATGGTTGAATTACCTGCCTTACTGCTTAAGATGCCATTATTCTCCTGCTCCTAGACTCGGGCTGCGGCATACACCATCAGTCGTCCCAGTTTTCAGGCTGCTACCTGACACTACTTGCTTCCTTAGGTCTCCAGTTACAGACAGCAGTCATAAGACTTTAACCCTCCACAACCATGTGATAAATCTCCTTACAATAAATCTCATTCTGGATATAGTTATAAATATGCATAGATATATTGGTATAGATGTACAAGCTTTTGGTTTTCCTTCTCCGAAGAAACCTGAATACAGACTGAAGTGATTATTAGACATATAGATCACCAGCATCTAGCAGGGTAGTTTGCAGGACTGTCCAATAGTGCACAAAGGACAGGGTATTAAAAAAAGGACCTGGGTCCTAGGCATAGTGTTCCTTGGAAATATGGAAGGGTCATAAGGGAAGAACACAAGTGAGCTTCCAAGGAGAAAAATGCAAAAACCAAGAGAGCAGTACAGAGGATGCAGAGGGGCAGAGAAGATAGTACTCAGGACTCTAGAACCAGAAGTTTGACGAGAAAGGGCTCAGAATGCCTAGACACAGGATCAGTTTGCCACTAATCCCCAAATCTTGTAGAAATAAATTTCCAAACTTCCATATGAAATCATTTTACACCTTCTTTCCTGCTGAAAAAGATAATGGAGTTTCCAGGAAGGTGATTTCATGAAAATTAAAATGAAGTTATCAAAAAGTACAGTTTCAAAATATTTTTCCACATTACCTAATTATCTTAAATCTAGTATGTCTTATAAAAAATACTTTAATTCCATGATTATGTATTAAAATAAAACTTTAAAACACATCTGTGGACAAGATGATATTTTATGTTTCTGAGTATGTTTAGTTTTTACTAATTGTCTCTACCTGTATCCTCACTGTCTACAAATTAAATAGATCATATATTAGTATCCCATTTTTTGGATGAGAAAACTGAGATTTTAGACATTTTAATTATCCCAAACTTACAAAACTAATCATTGAAAGAGCTGAAACCGAACACCTTTTCCATATACTTTAATTTTAGCACTGTCCAGATATTTCACTGACTTACTAAAATGTGCATGATTAGAAGCAGACTGTGACTAATTTGAAGGGAGGAAGTTTTCTTGACACACACTTAAATTCCAGAAAGTAATCCTAAAGAGATAGATACCTTTTGGAGGCAACTCAAGAAACTCAATGCATTACATGAACACACCTATTTATTAACTAGATCTAAGTACCTCCTTGGATATATTTGGATTACAGAAATACAGATTACTACCCACAGAAAATAAATCTAAGGAGACTTCCAAGGATGAACACAAAACTCTGATGCCCTTTATGTTCTATTACATTAAGTTTAACATGGGTCTGCTTAATTCGCTTACTTTGAGATTAATACAGTTTTATCTGGATAGCAGACTATACTTTGGGACTCAGGCTAACTTTGGTGAAAGTAGCCATAGTTACAGTTGCCCAAATAGCCTAACTTCTTTGGATCTACCCAAAGTGATAGTCTCACACTGTAGCTTTCAGCTGACCAAGCTTATCTAGCAACATTTCTGGTCATCCCTGTTACACTGAGGCAAATGGATTTTGATTCTTCTTTTACAACAACCTGTATTACATGAAAGAGCACAATGACAACATGCACCGTATCACCATAGGATACATGCACTACTAAAAAATATACCCCATGATACTTTCTATTCTATCTCACTTTACTGCAAAGAAAACCTACTGATTATTACCCATTATATTGATTTCATGACTTACTGAAAGGCTCTGATCCACAATGTGAGAAAAAACACTGAAAAGACTATTGCATACAGGTCGTATGTAATTTTCATACATCTCATTCATTATACTTATATCCGTCATTTTGCCCTGGATGTGTGTTCAGTTATGCCTTCCTCAACACCTCTTTTCAAAATTAGATCACATCAAAGTCCCTTTTGATATCAGGCTGAATCAGATTTGGCCTCTAAGTTGCATCCTCTACTAGCCCAGGACCATGAACATCCAAAGACAGATAATATCAGGGAGATAGTGAGGCAGGGAAACCAATAGAAATCTGAATTGGAGATGTGCTTCTGAAAAGCAGCCTTGGAAAGAAAGACCAAAGGCACAAAGCACAGTCCACCATCTGCATTGTTTTTCTTTATTTGCCCATATGGTCTCTGTATTCATCTTCATTAGCAAAGTAAAAGCAAGTTTGTATTTTACACTATTCAGTTGTCTATGACTACATTGCATTTGCTGGAAGTTTTACGAATGCCACCTACTTTGTTTCATGATAACCACAAGGTCTACATCAGTATCTTCATTTTTCTAGATGAAGAAACTTAACTTCCAGAAGGTTAAATAACTTTCTTGTGATGAACGAAGCTGTTAGCTTGGGATATTAATAGATAAATAATAGATATTAATAGATAAATAGGAATTGTTTAGAAGTCCATTACATAATACCCAGCTCAAAAACATGGGCATTGTGGACAGAACTCTATAAACTAGCATGTATTAAGCAAGTAAACAATAGTGAAGCATCCATTATTACTTAAAAAATGCCATTAGACCTTTAATCCTTTGGCTATTGCACAATTTAATCACTGAGTGACATTATTCTAACAACCCTAGGTACAAGATAAACAATCTTAAATAATCTTCTAATGAGAAACTAAAGCATGTGTCTGTTTCAACTATAGCACAAGAATTTGAAGTAACCACCATTTATTCTGAGCATAGAAGTGATCATTTTAAACTTTACTCAATCTTAATCAGAGGAACTATGAAGGAAAACAAATATTCAGCTTTACTCCTCCCCCTGGTTCTTCCTGAAAGCTTTCAGAAATGTCAATGAATATTTGTGCAGTTGAAAATGTGGGTAGCAAGAATATTAAGAACTAGAAATAAATCCAAGGTGATTTAAGGAGTGTTGAGGAATATTAAAGCAACGACATAAGACTTACACATTTCTGAATCTGTAAATAAGATAATATACTTGCAATCAAATAATTACATATAAAGGTAAACAATAATTATGAGGGTTACTATGCCATGACTATGCATTTAGCTATTTTTCACTGGGAAGAATTTAGAAGTAGCAAAGTTTGAGAAGATCTGAAGAGTCACTGAAGTGAAAAATGAAAGGTTAGAACATAGGAATCATGAGAAAAGGATAATTATTGGTGGCTTGGGCAAATGAAAGAAAACACATGGTGACTGGTAAAGTTTTCATATGAATTTACATACATCATAAGGAAAAGCCTGACAATCTTCCATTCCTGCTTTTAAAAATGTTTTAATTGCCTTTAAATAATTTATATTAGATATATGTAAAGAACATTAAAGCAAGGCAGTATCTTAACTATTACCACAGATCACATGAAAGGAAAAGACTGTTCTAAAACTGCCAATTAGAATCTAAGTGTAAATTGTACTGAAGGGAAACATGTGATACAATCTATTCTATAATGTGTATGTTTGAGGTTTATTCTGGTGACAGAGACAAAAGAGTGCAAATTCCTTTCATTTCTACCATTTGAATTTTATAATGTCTTTACCTAATAGAAATTTATCACACTATTGTTATTATAACCTTTAGTTTTACATTTGTTACATAGTTTATATCTTTTTTATGTGTGTGATACCGGGATCAAACCCATGGGAACTCTATACTACTGAACTACATATCCAGCTCTTTTGATTTTTTATTTGAGACGTGGTCTCACTTACAAGCTGGAACTTGTGATTCTCACGCCTCAACCTCCCAGGCTGCTGGAATTACAGGAGTGCAGCAACACACCCAGCTATCATTTTCATGCTTAACAACAATTTATTTCATATCTTATCGAGACCTAAAATGAGTAAAATACCTTCAAGAAAATAGGAATTTATCTGCCCTTTAGAAACATACTGTTTATAGCCCTCAGCATGCTAACAAGTGTGCCTGAAATACTACTACTCTGGTGGAAAAGTGCACCAGGGACTGGGCGCGTAGCTCAGGGGTAGAGAGCGTGCTTACCATGCAGGAGGACCGGGGTGGGGGGCACTTCAGACAAAAAAAAAAGAAAAGATCAGTTATGTACCTTTCTCTTTTTTTAACTAAAGAGAGACTCAAAACTCAAAACCTAAAGAACATGGGGCTGGAAGTAAAAGATTTAAAAATTTAATTTTAAATTATGTTAATTTAAAAAATTATGTAAATTATTCATTTTTCAAACTCTGACATTAGTTTCACAGGAAATAATAATAGTGGAAAACTGGTTTTATGATCTAAATCATCTAATAGATTTTCTAATTCAGAACTTCTCTAACTGCTTCAAAGAAATATCTGTGTTCTACCCAGTTGACTGAGGCTGTGGTAATCTCCAAAAAGAAGAAAAAAAAAAGCACCTCCCAGCAAGTAGGAAAAGAATAATAATGGATGTGATTCTTAGGGGAGGGGGGCTCCTCGTAAATTTTGCCCTCAAACTTTGGTCATGAATATACAATAGACCTTAATGAAAATAAATCTAGCTTAATGCAAGTTAATATTTAGGCATTATCAATTAATTTTTTTCAATGTTTCATTCTCCTATTCCCAAAGCATCTGTGTGTAGTAGGCCCTGTGTGATCAGCAGAGCAGGCATTAGAACCAGCTGTTCCACCATTTTCCTAATATTTTACCTTCCAGAGATCTAAATACTGTACTTTAGTAAAACTTTTGAAATACTATAAAGAAAATATTTTACAGTATTTCTAAGATTCTTTTTTTTTTTTTTTTTTTTGTGGGTACCAGGGGTCAACCTCAGGACCTCGCGTGCCAGCAGGCGCCCGTGCCACTCACCGGCCCTTTTTTCCTATGTGGGTTCCGGGAGTAGAACTCAGGGCCTTGCACTTGCCGGGCAGGAGCTTACGCCGCTGAGCCACCTCACCGGCCCTAAGATTCTTGATGAAAAGAGCGAAAAGATTTAATCTGAAACTAGACTTGAATAAGACTTTCCATTTCCCATCTAAAGAATCAAAAGTCTCAGACTGCAATTTCATTTTAAGATTTTCAAGTTATCACACAAAATAAAATATGAAAAGGAATAAGAGAAGCAGGGAACAGAGATTTATCCAAATAAGATTGTTCATTGAAGCCTCTACTTTGATCAAGTTCACTGAAAGGTGACTATTAAAACAGAAAATTGGAGGTAACTCGTACAATGAAAGCAATCAAGATAAACTCTTATCACAATCACAATAAACTTTTTTTTTTTTTTTTTTTTTTTTTTTGTGGGTACCAGGGGGACGACCTCAGGACCTCGCGCGCCAACAGGCACCCGTGCCACTGAGCGATATCACTGGCCCCTTTTTCGTATGTGGGTTCCGGGAGTCGAACTCGGGCCCTCGCGCTTGCAAGGCAGGCACTTACGCCGCTGAGCCATCTCACCGGCCCACAATAAACTTTTATCTCCATAGATTAATAATTTTCAAGCACTGGAAATTACCCATTTTCTTTATCATCTGGGGTTTGTTAGTTAATAATTTTTAATCCCCTTCATATGAAAACACAAATTTAACAATCATATTGTTTGGGGCAAATTATAAGGCAGACACTCCGTCCTATGTGCAGAGAAGCCCAGGGGCTGATCTTCTGTCACACCTGCAGCCAGGTGAGTCTTGACACACACTTGGAAGGTGTTCCACTCCGTACCCCGTACAATACCTTTCTTAAGAAAGTCATTCTCTTATTGACACTAAGGATCACTGGAAAATTGTGTTTATTATTTGTCAAACACTTATGTGCCTAATCTCAGTTACTCTTTAACCAAACTTATGAGACTAGTTCTATTATGAAGCCAATGTTTTTGGCTAATAAAATTACAAAAGTAGAATTCAATCAGTAAGTCTCTAACAATGTAGCTTATGAGACACTATGCCCTGATGTATCTCCTTTGAGTCAGAAATCTAAGTGAGTATTTAAAAGAGATATCAATAACGCAAAATCAGTAAAAAAAAAAATCTAGTACAGCTGTATCAGTAAGTGTTTACTAGAGAAACAGATATAAGATATACAAATACACAAGAATTTACAAGATTAGCTTACAACGACCACCCACAGCGTCGGATGAGGAAGAGCGCAGAGGATCAGTCTGTACACTGGAGACTGAAGAATCCAGTCAAAGGTCTGGAGCTCACTGCAGTGTCCCATGAAAGTCCATATGAGAAGGCCAATTGGTCTGTGATGGAAGGCTGAAGAATCTACACCAGAAGGCTGAAGGACCTATGACAAAAGCTGGAGAGTCTGCTGGAAGCCAGGAGATGATGTCCAACATGAAGACAAAGACTGGAGCTCTTCCAAAGAAACAGAAGTAGATCTGTCCTTCTTCATTTCCCCTTTATACCATCCAGGTGACAAGTCGCATTAGGGTGGGCCTTCTACATCCTGAGGTGTGGAATTGCTGAGCCAATTTGGTTGAGCTTCTCTTACTCAAGTTGACACAATCAACCATCACAACGGTAAAACCAAGATACTTGATGCTGGAAAATATATTACTAATAGTTCTAACAATCAGTAACATAATTATTATTTGTACTCAACAATGAAAATCTATAAGCACCAAAAGAAAAAAAAAAGACTAATGAATATTTTATCAGAGGAGGAAAATATACTGAATATTTCTTATAGAGTATTTTATGGTACTAGAATTGTTATTTAACATCCTTCTAGAAAAAGGGCTGTCACAATAGCAGACATTTTTATTGTATAATTATCTGACAAGTTGTCTACAAATGTCAATCTAAATAGAACATAAGCATTCCAGCCATTTACAAAGAAATACACATATATATGTTATATATTTTTAAGTCTTGCTTACCTACGTTTTATTAAGAAAATCTATGTCATTGGTATTTCTAAATGTATTACCAAATAAGTATGAGATCTTAGATAATTTTCAGTTCACCATACAAATTCTTTGAAACTAACCCACAAATTGGTTTTACCTCATATTTCTATTTTATCAAACCCATCTTATTGACGTAGACATTTCTTTCCTTGGGATTCTTTTAAAGATAGTTATCATGCACAGAGTACATGCTAGCCTTTGGTGGTTTTAATCTGAGTTTACCATCTTTGTGTTTAGTACATTTCTTTTCTTTCATCTGATCATGTACATGCTAAGATGTCAAAACTAAAGTCTTCTAACATGTCAGTCATTCAGCCCAGGCAATGTGTAAAACCTTTCAAGGTTAAAATTTAGTTTAAACAAAAAAACTAGAAATTCTATGACAATAATAAATTATCCTATCAAATCTAATTTTGTAAAGTTTAGTTGGGATCATCAGAAAATGTACTTTTTACCCTAGTCTGAGTCGAATGTATCATCTACTTGAAAGCAGGCAAGCAAAAGATACAAATCAGTTCACAGTACAATCCATACTTCAATTTAAATGCAGGTAGAATCTCTCATGGTTATTGGGTTTTCTCAAAAACAGATTTTGTACTAACATGTCTACAGACAACAAGATTTCCCTACAACACTGGTGTCTGTAAAATGATCTGGTTCATGTGTTTGCAAGCAGAGCCAACTTGTGTATCACATTTTCTTTTCACAACACGTTTCTTAGTTTGCAACATTTCCTCAGACTGATTTGGGGATGAAATTTCACTTTAAAAAACTCAATGATAAACAAAACAATTGCTTTTACACTTAGCTAGAACTAAACAGGTATTTAAAGACAGCAACTCTTAAATTTGTGGGGAATTTTCCTCTTTGAAGAATCTGGTAACTGAGCTCCCGACCTTCTAACAGACAGCTCATTACTGCAGACGGGCTATGCAAATTGTACACTGACTACAGGCCCTCGGGGGAGGGTTTTTCTGTTTTCTGTCTCTGGTACTGCCTTAGTATAACTTGCATATAACTGCCCTCTTGCCAGTAATGTTAATGATGGTGATTATTAGTAATAACTCTGAGTAATGAGGTTTTCTTCCTTGTACTCAAAATAATTGCTCCATGTAAATCCACAGCAATTTTTACGTACACTGAAGATTAGTAACATTAGAAACTTGGCAAATCTTACTTATGGAGGCATTTTACCTAATGATCTAATCCATCAGTTCCCAGGCTTAACAGTCTTGAGACACTTAGTACTAAAGGATCTCCTTTCTTTTCTCAGCAGCACTAAGAAACAACTTAGTCACTATACTCATTTTTAAGGAGCTTTCTAAAAAAGTGCCTTGAAAAGGTAAGCTCTATTTTAAGTGAAGGAAGCTTTGGGAGTGCAGGGATATATAAAATTTTCTGAAGATTAGTCCCATAGACTGGGCTATTCCTTAATTAATCCCAAGTTTATTATGACTTAGTTTCAGAAGAAAGTTTTCTTATATTTTGATGTCTGAAGGAATTGTACATTAATTTCTAACCATGCTAAGCCAGCAGTCAATTTATCAGTCACGTAGAGAGAGTCAACAAGGGGTTAGAAATATTAACTATTAGTTGTAGCTCTTCTCAATTTCATCACTTCAGAATCTTCAATTAAAAAGAAAGAATACACGTATAAAGATCCTCAGGCATTGCTATGGGTCTTTCTCTCCAATGTTTCTAACTTGACAGTTAGCTCATCCTGAGAATGATCTAGGACCATTGATATCAGTGAAGAGGAAAAGGGAGAGAAAGAATATTCTATTTGCTGCACTTGCCTTCCTTTCACATGATGCCTCAAATATGAACTGGACGGACCAGAAATAAATTGAGTTCATATTCCAGAAATTTATTTTCAAACCATGGTGAGGTAGTCTAGGTAATATTTCATAAGTTTTCTTACCTCATTAATAGATCCTCAAAACAAACAACAGCACGAATCTCACGTTTCTAGACTTCACCTCTGTTGTACACGGATTTTCTCAATCTATTTGTGTTATGAGGTATGATCAAAAATACAGTGAATATTTAAATAAATTTTTACAGTGAAAGACAATGTCATTAATCCCCTCAAAATACTCTCGCTTGCTTCGAACATATTTATCTTATCATTCTTGCCACCTTCAGAAGCAACTTCTCTTTCATGAGTGTCTTTTCATGACTGCTTTCATGTCCTGAATCAACTGAAAGTGTTCACAGCAATTTCTGTCAAATAAGTACATTTTGATGTGTCTGCATCCACCTTATTCACCAGATTCAGTACAGTGTGACTTCTGGCTCTTCCTCCAAATCAAAATGACCATGCAAGGTAAAGGTTTTGAATCAATTCAGGATGTTGAAGCAGCCATGACAGTGCAATTAAAGACACTTATGAAAAGGAAGTGTGTTTGAAGACGGGGAGTATTTTGAGAAGAATTAATTTTACTCTTTTTTTAAAATTTAAACATTCATCATATTTTTGATCACACCTCATATTTCTAGGTTTTGAGGTTTATTTGCCTATCCTTACTTAGCATCATTATCCTTTTACTTATAATATGTAGCAAGTCTAGATATTAAAGGAGATACATCACTCTTTTACACTCACCATCTTTAAGGTTGTCTTACATATTTACCGTGATTTTTTTCAGTTTACTGAGTTTCATGAAACAGTCCTAGTATTTTTATTAGAATTGCAAATTATTTCAACTGGGGTATTCAACATGGAGTTTTGAGTTTTCTTTTTAGAGAATATGGTCTATATCTATTCCTAACATATACTTAATTCAAAAATGGTTTTGATTTGGTTAAGGCACTCCAATATTTCTTTGTTTTGTACTTCATTAATTACTTATGTCATTTTTTATTCCCTATATTCTACTTTCCATGTATTTAATATGGTGAATTTTTCTAGTTGGACATATTTCTTTCAAATTTTTTTTAATTTTTTTTTTGTGGGTACCGGGGGGTCGACCTCAGGACCTCACATGCCAGCAGGCACCCGTGCTGCTGAGCAATATCACCGGCCCCTTTTTCGTATGTGGGTTCCGGGAGTCGAACTCGGGCCCTCGCGCTTGCAAGGCAGGCGCTTAAGCCACTGAGCCATCTCACCGGCCCAATTTTTTTTAATTTTTGAAAGTTATATATTTCTAAGCATAGCTTTCTATTCATCCAATAAATTGTGTTCTATGTACATTTTTAGTAATTCAGCTAAATTATATTATAACTTTCATTGATATTTCCTTATAACTTACGATATATGTAATGATGTATTTTTGGCTCCCAAATATGCAAGGTTTTTCCTTCTCTTTTGATTGCTAATTTCAATTTTTATTGTAACCAGTTCATAAAATAGTGTTGTGTCGCAAAAGTATCATGATCCATCTTCTTAGACCTACAACCCCACATAATCTGCATAACTGGCAGAAAATTTTTAAGATTTCCTTCAAGGAAGGAGATCTATGTCAACACCTATCTTTACACCTCAAACTAACCCCTGTCTTCTTTCTCCTCGTGGAACATCTTCATCTTCCCATGGGAAGGATACTTGCAAATAGTGCCACATACCAGAATAAGAGGTCCTCCTTTGGCAAACCAGTGCCAATCCCATTTCTAACCCAGGGAAAGATTTCATGCACCAAGACCAGGGTGTGATATTTATTGTTTCTTTTATTTAAAAATATCTCAAATATAATACTATACATTTAGAGTACAAATAAGTACAAAAAAGAATTTATGTTAACATATTGGCTAGAAATCCAAAATAATACTACTCATTGTTTTATTAACCATCAGCATTAGTATTATTCCATGGAGTGGATGAAGAAACAGAAATAGAAGTTAAGGAATCATCAATCAGTTTTTTGTTTTTTGTTTTTTGTTTTTTTGTGGGTACCAGGGGTCGACCTCAGGACCTCAAGCGCCAGCAGGCGCCTGTGCCGCTGAGAGATATCACCGGCCACTTTTTCATATGTGGGTTCTGGGAGTCGAACTCGGGCGCTTGTACTTGCCGGGCAGGCGCTTAAGCCACTGAGCCACCTCACCGGCCCCATCAATCAGTTTTAATTAAGCCCCTGATGGGAGGATGCAGTCACTCAAGAAAACTATGTCATGTAAATGTATGAGAAGAAGTTTTCAACTGTGAAACTTTAAAATATATGCTTTGAAAAATACTTTTCAATTACTGAAACTGATTTAGCATAGTCAGTGAAATACCAAGAGTAAAAATCTGTCTCTATCTTTCCATATCTTTTTCCAGGATCGTATGAATACATACAAATATGTATTCCTAGTATTTTTAAGTCAATCATTATGTATATAGTATCTTAAAACCCCTTTTTCATAATATAATCAATATTTTTGGACACATAGATCTCAATCATTTCCTTTCAATAACTTCATGACATTCCCAAAATGGATATGTAAAACTTCACTAACTTATTCATTGACAGATATATGGCATTTTTATACATTTTTAGAACATTTAGTTTTATTCAATTCTTCCTATTAGAATCTATGTAGACAGCTCACTGCCTATTAACTTATGAGTTGCTCTCTTTTTAGGTGTCATGCCATCTCTACTCTTCAGTAATAGTACAAATCTCAAATCACATTTCTATTCTTGAGTCAGTGCCATTTCAGGAGGAAGGAATAGTGGCTAGGAAAATAATAAAAAGAGCATGCGTCAAATCAATTTATGGTAGTTTTCAAAAGCTTTAACCCTAGAACTGAAGGTATTATTTTTTCAATTGTATAATGAATTGCGATTCAAGACAAGGGATTTTTTCAGAAATGATTGTTTTTCTTGACCTGTCAAATTGGAACTTCCCAAATTTGTTAGGAAAATAATCTGAGGGTTCTCTGGTCTCTGTAGTTCAAAATCCCCACTTAATTTCATAAACAGGGTAAAGTATACTCTGGACGCAGAGAAGGCAGAAGATTCCAACTACTACTAATCTAGAAAACAGAGAAGAAATCTCATTCACCCACACAATAAAAAAATTTCTCCTGAAAGATAAATGTGGTTAAACTCTGATTAATTGAAAAATAATTTCTTAGGTATGAATTCTTCAACCTCCTGACCTTCATTAATTATTTATTATATTTTCCTTAATCCCTTGGTAAGGGTCCCTTAGGTTACTATTTCTACAAGCATGCATAGAGAATGACTTCAGATTCTTACAACAACAGCAATATTTTGAGAGCGATCGCCTTAAGTTTTGTTAGCTGATAAACACCATATAAGCCAGGAAACAAGGAAAAGTATGGTAGACTAGAAAAGAGAAACACTAGATATTTAACCTCACATACACAAGCTATAAGATATGTCATTAAATACTAATTGAGACAGCAATAATATAAAATCAGAAAGGGTATCCCATATTCTTGAACTTAGTCAAGCTATAATTATGTAATGAGAACATTATCTCTTTTGAGCTGATGTTAAAACTCTGTCACTGGACCAATGGATCTATTCATTCTAAGACTTGATTTCCTGTTCAGGTTAGCATACCATTAGTTGAAGGTAATTGTTAAGAGGATACTCTGTTACAAGAGCTATAAAACCCCCCCACACACATCATTTCAGTGCAGGATAGGTTCCCTCAATAAAGGATCTTATTTCCCCAGTGCCTGTCATTATGTTTGCCTCTTCACACAATTGTATGATTGTATACTGCTAAACAGTTATTTGGTGGTAATGGTGCATTTCAAATTGGCGACTCAAATAACAAGAACGGAGGAAAATAGAAGAATGAGTGTGATCTTTGCCGAACTATACACCTGCAAGTTTCAACTGAGACGATCTGGGAACACAACCCCATAGTAATAATTTCAAGACCTTTTGTAATGTCTGCATGAAACAGTTCTGTGAAGAAAATATTTGAAAATTATGAACATATTACACACATAACCACTGTTTACCTAGACTTCCTCTTATATAGACAATCTCCTCTCCAATCCTTTTCTATACATGTAGCTTTTTGAACTGCAGAAGTGTGCAAGAGCCTTATGTACATTTTTTCAGAGGGAATGTGATTTAGGAAAGGATCTCTTAAAATTGTGTCTTCCACTTAAAGAGAAAGGAAGGGACATTTTCCTACAGTAGATATGGAAATTTCCCCTTTCAAAGAGAGACCTTTGACACATTGTAGAGGTGTGCTAGCAGAAAATATGGTTTCATGTTTCTCTTCTTTATAAATCACCTGCATTTAATTATGTAGACTGTGCTATAATTAGCAGATATTATGCAATTTGGTAAATATCACGCAACAAATATTGTCTTAAACAAGTGAGTCATGACTCTTGAAATTTTTCATGTCCTTTGTTGTAATTATATCTACATGTCAGTTTATGCCTATGCGGAATTAAATTAAGGTTAAAACCATTAAATATAGCCTGTAGTCTACAAAATTGTCTGACAACTAAATTCCTGAGGCCAAAATATGTTTCATTGAATCCTGTCTTATTTTTAAAACACCTCCAGGGCTGAAAGGACACAGGAAAAAAATGAAGTTTTTAAAATACTTTTTTCAGACTAAGTCTGTAAAGGACATAAATAAACACACCCCTGTGAAAATAGAAAAATAACTAAAAAGAAAGCACTTCTTCATTTCTACAATGACCACGACATTGATGATTTTGTTACATAAGTTCATTCATGCATTGTCTCTAACCAGCATCATGATCAATGTGTCTGTCAATGAAATCTTAACATCTGAATCTCAGTTTATTCAGTAGTCAGTTCAACTTAACAGCACTTATCTTTCTGAAAGATTACTGGCTTTAAGTTCACCAACTTAAATGTTAAGAACCATTTTTGTAGTGTATCAAATAATCAACATGTGTTAATATCTGAACACGGAGCTCCAATTACTCATTTGATTTAGCCCATCCCCATTTGAATCAAAACTTGCAATGCCTTTCTGCATAGTAGCAAGTTGTTCTGCAAGAAAAGAATTACCAAACTGCAGAGTTTTTATTTCCTCTCCTCGGTCTGTCTGCAAAGATATGGCAGTGAGTCATGCATAGAAAGCTTATTTATGCTTGCAGGTAGCATGAAGTTCCCCAAAATGTACTCATCTGCAAATGTTTTCCCCAGCTCTTCAAACAATTACTTTAGCCAGAACAATGGTACAGATGTGGCCTGAAGTTCATTCACCTGAAGAAGTAATAAAGTTATAATTTGTCCAAAGATGAATTTATTCACAGAAAATTAAGAAGCTTAATCAAAAATATCTTTGTACCTGCAAAGCAGTTGGAAAATGCAAAATTTATATGAAATCCAGACAAAGGTATGAGGTTTTACTTGAGTTATCTCATCTCCTCCAATAAATTCGAGAATTCAAACAATATTAAAAGTCTAGAAAGATTGTCTAAAATACAGCAGAGTATAAGCCTACCATAAACATGTTTAATTAAGTTAAATGATACACATGTTTAATTAAGAAAATTATTGAAGGGTAAGGGACAAAAAACATGCTCTAAGATGTACCCAGTATAATACAATAGTATAATGACATTCAATACTGTAGCCATGCTTTAAATAAAAAATGCTGACCAAAATAAAAAATGGTGACAGCAATAAGACACCAGGAAATTATCAACAGAATGTGTGAAGTAATCATCTTCTCTACGCACTGTTATAAAGTGCCTATGTCCTCTTGGGCAGACAAATCTTACAGAGTTTGTCTTTCTCCTTCAAAAAGCTGAAGGACTAAGCTTACATGTCCCTCATACACTTAAATCATTAAGGTTATCATTCTGTGTATAATCAAAATAAAATAAAAAGTAATATCAAATTCTACGAGTAAAATAACTACCTTTTTAAGAAAAAATTCAAATAACTGATGTGTTTTAGTCTTAACCCCAAACTTATTCATAGCCTACTGTCTTTAAGAAACGGGCAAAGAGGGCTATTCTTTATGGAAGTATCAGTCTTCTTTTTCACTATTTTATATAAGTTCTGTTACTATGGATATTCCTGCTGTCTGTCCTTAGAAATGGATTTACTACATAGACAACAAGAAAATGTGAAATGACTGAGACTCTCTCTAGAAAAGGCAGGTTTGTGACCTATCTTCCTTAAACAAACCAATTTTACACTGCAGCTACCTCTTAAACCCATAGGGTTAAAAACAACCAAGATGATTTTAATGCAATTTCTCAAATTGCTTTAAGGAGATAGTAATATTTCCTCATTTGAAAGCAATTATTTTTCTCAATTAGGTGATGACAGAAATATAATTTCGCTATTTGTGCTACTAAAAAGTATACATGACACCCATTAATCTGCATTATGAGTCAAGTTCTAGCAAAGGCACTTTCTACTTGGTTTGCATGCTTTACCAACAGACAAACTAATCCAAGAGGACATTGCAAAGGGAATGTTTAGATAAAAGTGTCTTTAGGTAATTGTTTTTAAATAAAGAATCAAAATCATCACTGAGAATGCAGTATATCTCTATCACAATTAACCTGAAGTCCAGTTGTAGACCAGATATGAAATCCAGGAATAGCAAAATCTAAATTTATCATTCAGTTTCCTGAGATGATAGTGCCTAGGTTTTCTCATCATTCCTGTTCCTACAATTGATCACAGAGAGCAAAGTTTGCCGTAAACATCATTCCTGCCTTTAGCCAAGTCACTATACTTAGACCATAATGGAATTTACTTACAGTGACAAAAGGCTTTTTCCACACCAAGTAGACATCACTAAACATTGTTTTCCAGCAATGCTGTCTCCCTGTAAAAGGGAGCATAGTATGTTTAAGCCGCTAACATTTTTGAAATCGCATCACTTAGGAAGACAGTCATATTTGAGAATAATGTGCACGATACCCCAGAATAATAAATCAGTATTTTTATCCCAAACTCTAACAGAAACTAAATTAAAATTTTGAATACCTCTATCTAAAACTAATGCTAAAAACCAGTACCTTTAGAAATGTTTATAATTAGCCCCATTTTTAGACTCAATAGTGATTGATTTGAGATTTGGCAATAGGTAAACATTGTGCTATTAGCTGGGCTGTTTTGCATTCAGACATTTACCAGTCTCTGCCAGCCGAAGGGACATGACATCTTCAAAAGTTAACTGGGAATCTCATTAGCTGAAGAAATTACTGATTCTAAAACATTTTGGGGGTGAGAGTAAGGCTTTATTCAATAGGGTCTTCCAAAGACATGCATATGTATTATTGATACCCGAGAGGCTTATTTCCAAATTCTTTGAGACAACATGTTCATAATAAGATGGCAATCAATAATTTTCTAAATAATAAAATTCAAAACCAAAAATAAAATTAAAAGTTGTTTTTTTTATTGAATTGCTTTGCAGACAGAGTGCTATAATTATACTGAATATATACTGAGTTAAGTTAGTTCTCTACAATTTGATTTACACTGAAATGCCCCGACTCTACTGCAAAATAATCCTTATCATAGTTACCTTTATATCAGCCATATATCACACTTCAGTAGCATTTCATAGTTTCTCTATTCTTCACAATAGTCAGGGAAGAAGCAGCCAGGTGTAGAGGGAAAAGAAACAAAGTACAGTTGGAATTGGTAAGATCTGTGATGGGACCCATGTGCTATATTTGTAAGTTTGCAGAAATTATTTAACTTTTGTAAATCTCATCCTAATATTTAAGCTATACCTAACTTATTACAGTTTCTGTAGCAATTGGTGTGCAAAAAATAGAAACTGTAATTACATGTTATTTCATGGATAAAGTTAAATTTAGAAAATCTAAGTGACTCATGTAAGATCACACAACTAAATAGCAGAACAGAGAGAAGAATTCAAGAAATTTTCTCTTTATGCTTACTTCAAATCTCATTCAACCTTTCATACCCAAGATCAAATAGTGCGTCCACTCTGGTTTTTTGTTTGTTCGTTTGTTTGTTTGTTTTGTACCTGGAATCGAACTCAGTACCTCACGTTTGCCAGGCAGGTACTGCACCACTGAGCTGTATCCCTGGCCCTCTACTTTGAAACCTTTGAGCCTCACAGTTACTTTCCTAGACCCTAAAGCTCATGGTCTCTTCATTTCCATAGTATCATCGATTACCTTATTTGGGACTTTTTAATCACATGTTATATATAATGGATCAATTAATAAGTAGCCAGGAATATGGGCGGATGGGTATATAGACTAATAGCATGAAAAAGATTCACTGTGCTTAAATATATAGTAAATACCTCAAATAAGGAATGATATCTATACCTATAATGCAGATGCTCTATATTTTTCTGATGCTTTCTTTTTAATAAATGAAGTTTTTCTGCCTACAAAACATTGAATTTTAAGTTATATTTCTTTCTAATTTTTGTGAGAATCACAAAGGTATAGTTAAAGAGTACTGCAAAGTGTCTGTTTGATATTACCAAGAAAAGACAGGACGAATTTTCACTATAAATTATAATTTTTCCAATCCTGAAATATGCAAGTGCCCCAACCCACTGCAGCTGATGTTTCTTTCAATAAAAATGACACTAACAAGGGTGAATAATTGCTTCTCAAAAGAAAGACACACACGTTCATGATGACTCTTTGTGGTCCTGTGCTTGGAATAATTTACATTCTTTAAGCCCAGTGACTGGTATTAACCCCAATTAAAATATTCAGATTACATCTTATCAAACTTTTCTTAAAATTTTGAATTTGATTACACCAATGTGTATCAGTGCTTGACTCTTAAATAAGATAATAAGTGCACTTACCCTAAAAAAAGTTATCTCTTCTATAGATTAACACAACACATGTGGCCTCATTAATGTGAAATTTGGGAAATATATTTAGTTTATTCTTCCAGTTCTAATACAACTGGAAAATATCTGGCAACCATCCCCATTAAACTTCACTTAGTATGGCATGTGCATTATAGGAATAGGAGGTATGGTTAAAAATACTGTGAATGTTTAAATGTTAAAAATTTATTACAGCAAAAAACAGATAGCTGTCAATCCACCTCAAAATCCTTCCTCAGCCCATTCTTTTGGCCACTTTCCAAAACAATTCTGGAAATCCTTCCTGATGAGTATTTTTAGTTGTGATATTGTGGCTGCCTTGATGTCCTAAATCACTTGAAAATGTTTACCTTTCATGGTCATTTTTTACTTTAGAGAAGAACCAAAAACTTCATAGTGTCAGATGTGGTGAATAAGATGCATAAAGACGAGCTCATTTTTGTGTTGGAGGGCACTCAGTGTTTACCCTACTCTTGATCACACTTTCTAAAAGAGACTGCTGAAAGAAGACTTCCAGAACTGTTTTGGAAAGGAGCAAGAACAATGGGATAAGTGTGAGTGAAGCAAGGGAGAGTATTTTGAGGGGGATTAATGACAGAGTGTCTTCCTGTAATAATTTTTTAGTTTAATCATCCACCTTATGTCTATGCCACTGGTGAGAACAAGGCCCTCATAACTTGGCCAGAAAATAATCATACTGGGTAATATATTCAAACGTAAGAATTTAGGGCATTCCCCTACATTCAGATCATAGTAATGGGTTTTTCCACTTTGAATTTGACTTCTTCCTAACTCATTTAGTCTCATAGAAAGGCTTCTATTTAGTTAGTTAGCTGAGATTCCCCTTCATGTTGAAGCTCTAAAACAGACTCGCTTATTCTCCAGCACTGGGCTTATAATTTCCCTAATTCATCTCTTAGCTTGCCACATCACTTGTCACTCTATTCTTTTACTGTCTTTGTCATTGTGTCATGAGCTTTCCTGTCTCTCTAACTATGCCCTAATTTCTTAAGGGTAAAGACCTTGTCCTTCGCTTCTTGTATGTCACTGAGATGATCTAATGCACACCAAGTATATAATATACATCCAATAAACAGAATGTTTATTGCCAGATGAGAGAACCCTACAAGAAAATATTGTTTATTAATTTCAACGGTATCAAATATAATATCCTATTTTACTTAAAAGTTCTCCAGAAAACTATGTAAATCCATATCTGATTCTCAATCTTGTGTTTTATATTACATATGGGTAAAGAGGAAAGAAGAAATGCTAGATTTTATTTTAAAAAAAATGAAAATATGAGGAAAATATTTGCTTAAAATTTTCCAGACAGCTTGCTTGTGCTTACAGCAGTTTCTACCCAGCTTTTCAAAACAAGGTATTTTTATTTCTGTTGGTGACAACAAGTCTAAACATGGCAAGTAGAAGAAAAAGAACTGTAACTCATATTAATGAATCAATTAATATATATATGATGGATGCAGGCTCCAGTTCACAGGTAGCTACTTGTCTGGTCCAAAACCCAACCAGTGTGTTACCATTCATCATATGAGTCACCAGCACAAATAGCTACAGGGATATTCTAGATCATAAGTCAATTCTGACCAGAATGGTTTCTCATCTGTTTGATTCTCTGTTAGCTGCTGCTTGTGTACTTTTGCTATTATAGTAGTTCAGAGACTGTCGAATTTAAAGGGAAAATGCACCAGCATTCCCACAAGTGTCAGACTCTAATAACAGCCAGGGGTGACTGAAAGCTGGGATAATGTTGGTGTCCAATTTCAATAAACATTTAGTAGATGAATTCACTTATTTAAAAAAACCTTCATGTTTGTCACATGTTCGTTCCTTTTTTCCATGAGCATGTATAAATATATGTGGAATATAATTTTTATTAATAAATTCATTTTTATTGATGGTACATATGTATAAAATGTCTCCCTTTTTTTACTCTATTATTCCACTTACTATTGAATGAATTTTAAAAATTGAGAACAAATTAGTGAATACCAATGCTTAAGGGTAAGATTAGGGTTCAGTGAGTGTGGCTTTAAAAGAAGCAGCATGAGGAGTCCTTCAGGTGATGGAGATTTTGTTTGTATGTTGAATGTGTTATTTTCTATATACTGGTTGTGACCTTGTACTGCAGTTTTTAAGATTTCAAGAAACTGCCTAATGGCTACAAGGTATCTGGGCTTTATTTCATTTAATTATTTTCATTGGCACATAATAATTGTACGTATTTATGTGGTACAATGTCATTATGTGATACATGTATACAATGTGTAGTAATCCTATCAGGATAATTAGCATTTGCATCTCCTTAAACATTTATGACTTTTATATTTGGACCCTACAAATTTCTCTCTTCTAGTTATTTATAAAATATATTACATGTTGTTGTAAACTGTAGTCACCTTCTGTGTTGTAGAACACCTAACTTATTCCTCCAATCTAACTGTATTTTGATATTTATTACTTGACCACTCTCCATTCCTTCTCTCTACCATCCTTTCTGCCTCTCATAATCAGTATTCTACACTTCCTCTTTAATGTCAACATTTTTAGCATCTACATATGAGTGGGGGCATATGGTATTTGTCTTTCTGTGCCTGGATTATTTAACAAAATGCCTTCAAGTTTCATTTATTTTGCCGTAAATGAGAGGAATTTTTATGGCAAAGAAGGATTCCTAGAAGGATTCCTAAGGTATTTTCCTTAACCATTTACTACCAATGGACACCATGGTTGGATCCATATCTTAGCTGTTGTTGGTGACAGCAGCAGCAATCCAAATGTAGCGTTATCATTATTCCCATTAATTTTTGAAATTTTATAACCATAAGGACAAGGTTTATATAAAATACCTATAAGAGTGCCACGTTTTAAACGGTTTATTTAGCTCTTATGATAGCCTAGTGAAAGTGTCCTTTTTGCAAGTTGAACCGTTCTCTTCTCTTAACCCCTTTCTCTACTGACTTCCATGGATTGCCCCAACCCACCCACCCCCAATTCAATCACTATGCCATGTCAAGGCTGTTAAATATGACAAGCCTCCTCTTTGTAAAAGTTGGTAAACTCATGCACCTACCAAAATATAAATCTTCATAAAATTTCAAATAACTCTTTTGCTTTCACCCCAAAATCCCTTGGTGCAATGAAAGCCCAAATCTTCTCCTGTCTCCTTACATCATAAACGTTCCACTCAATTGAAGTACAACCAAAATATCTAACTTTATGTAGTAAAATTGTCTATCTGTTCACTGAAAGAAAAAGGTCCTGGCCTGCCCCCGTGAGCTCAAAAGACCACATAAAAGCCTGTGTGTGCTCAGTACTGCATCACATCAAGATTTTCTCCTCTAGTTTACAGTACTATACTGAGGTATTTTTAGAAAGTAGCACTTCTGTAAAACAGCCAGCTGTGGCAGACCTGAGGCAGAGGGTATTTCAAACTGCAGTACCTGGCTTTCCCAGTACCACAATATCTACAAGAAAACAGTTTCAAATGAAATTGAACAGGAAAGAAGTCTCTCAATACCATTATACAGTTTGGGTGAAGTTATTTGGGAAAGAGGATTGTTATTTTAGCACCAGGTGACTTGTACTTGGTAGGAAAAATAGTAAATAATGGCATCCAAAACAGTGCCAGACACATGTGCAATAAAAATTTTTTTGGCTGAATGAGCAGTCTGATATACAGAGCAGCCCCTTAATCCATGCAGTGTGCATTCCAAGATTTCTAGTGGATGCCAGAAACCATAAGTAGTACTAAACCATATACATACTATGTTTTCTCCTATGAATACATCCTTAAGATAAAGCTTAACTTAAAAACTACGGGAAGTAATGGGCTGATGACTGTAGTAATAATAATATACTATGATAAAAGCTATGTGAACGTGTTCTGTCTCTGAAAATATCTTATTGTCCTTTTATTTTTCACTTAAAGGAAGTACTTTACAGCTTCTCGTTGGCATATCTAAATTGCCAGTACTACTACTTTTGCACACTAGTGCTATGGTTAAGGAAAATAGAGGTTTCTAAACAGCAGCACTGTGATGCCATGAGAGTCAATCTGAAAACTGAGCCAGCTATTAAGTGACTGACGGGCAGGTAGCATAAACGCGCGGATACACTAGACAAAGGGATGATTCACAGGATAGGCAGGAAGGGCCAGTATGATGACAGCTCTTGCCACACAAAGCAGAACAGCATGCAATTTAGAACATTAACTTGTTTATTTTTGGAATTTTCCATTACTATTTTTGGACTGCAGTGGACTACAAGTAACTGAAATTGTGGAAAGCAAAGACACAGATAAAGAAGTATTACTGTATGCATATTTCAAAACATCATGTTGTATAAAACAAATATTTATTTGTCAATAAAAAATAAATACAATGACATTTTAAAATAGTATATTCCTCAACTATAAAATGCAAATAAAAGAATGTTTATATCACAAAGTTGACATGAGGATCAAATGAGCAAATGATTATAGAAATTACCTAGCACAGTGCCCAACTGGTTTGTTTCTTTTCCTATATCTCTCCTTATAAAGGTCCCCAAGGTAGCACAGTCCTGACCTAGATAGGACTTTCAGGTGTGACTGAACTGCCTACCTCCTTGGATATGTTAGTCATTTCCCATGATGGACCCTCAACTTGTGTGTGCCATCTTTTAGTCCATCCATCTCCACTATTCATTGTTCTACTTCAAAACTATCTACCACATACTTTATATGTACCAGGAACTGTAGAAAGCAAAAGGATACATTGTCCCCATGGAATTCACTATGCAGTGGCATCACATACCCTGATACAAACTATTTCTACGTCTATTCGTGCTGTCATTTCTTTAGTTATCTGGACAGAACTAGCATTTTAATAATTCTGAGACTTGAAATCCTTAAGTATGGCATATCTCTCCTTTCATTCAGGCCTTTGATTTTTCTTTTTGTGGTGTTTTATAGTACTCCATGTAGAATTTGTACATTCTGTTCAATTTATTCTTAAATATTTCAATTTTTATACCAACTACGATACTGAATTTTTAATCTCTATTTCTTATAATTTTTGGTAGTCTTTATGAATGAAATTGCTTTGCTGTACACTGATTCTGTATCCTGCCTCTTTCCTAAATTTAGTCACTAGCTGTGGTAGAGATTTTGTAAATCCCTTAGAATTATCGATATTGTTGATTACATCATCTTCAAACAAAGACATTTTGACTTCCTCCTTTTCATTGAAGATGATTTTTGTTTCTTTAACATGCTTTATTACATAAGCTAGGACCTATAGCCCAATGTTGAATAGAAGTGGTAATCACACACATTCTTCCCTCATTCCAATCTTAATAAAATGTATTGTCTTTGAACACTAAATCTTGTTGGATTTTCCTTATACATTTTTCATCAGATCAGACAAAGTTGTTTTTAGTTTATTGCAAGGTTTATTATAAATAGGTGTAGAATTTTGTTGAATGTTCTTGAATATAATGAGATAATCATGAGAATTTTCTAGTTTGTTAATGTATTGAATCATATTCTATAATTTTCAAATACTGAATGAACCTTCATTTCCTGGATATCACTTCCTTGGTTATACTTTTCCATTCTTTATATAGATTGCTGTATTTTATTTGAGTTGCAACATTTTGACATTTTACTAAAGTGTTTTGCATCTCTGAGATAAGGACACTGGGCTACAGATTTCTTTATTTATTTTAGTACCAAGGAAATTCTGCCTATACAGAATATGGCTAGAATGTGTGGTAACCTCACTGTAAATGGTTTCCCCAATGTGCTACCCTTACTCTACAGGACTGTATGGTGGGATATCACATTGTTCCCATGATTATATTACATTACACAGCAAAAGGGATTTTACAGCATGCTTAAGGTTATCAATCAATTCACTTTGAGTTCATCAAAAGGGAAATTATCTGAGTGGGAGTTATTTACTCTAAGGGGTCCTTTAAATGCAGAGTTTTCTCAGGCTCATGAAAGAAGAAGTCAGAGACAATTTAGGCATGAAAAGAAGTGCTTATATCCATAGGGAACACAGAACAGGCCCTGAATGTAGCCAGCAGGAATTATATCTCACCAACAACCAGAATGAACTTTAAACATAACTCTTCCCTACAGCCTCCAGACAAAAGTCCAGGCTACCATCTTGATTTTATCATTGTGAGACTCTACACAGAGATCCCATATGAGCCTAACTGGACTTTGGATCTACAAATCAAGAAAATAAGTGGGCCTTTTTTAAGCTAGTAAGCTAATTGGAATGTGCTACACAGCAATAGAAAACTGATAGAAGTATTTCTTCCCCTTCTAATTTGAACAAGTCTTTGTCACTTATTTGCAGTAATGTGATTGTCATAAGTCTTGACAGTTTTCATTTATTTTCTCTTTTTGAGTTCATTGAGTTTCTTGTATCTAGTTTTTATTTTTATCAAAAGTATTTTCTTCAATTTTTTGCCCTTTATCCTCACCCCACCCCACCCTACACCAATGTCACCACAAACCAAACTCAAAATCCTCACACTTCAGGTTCCTAAATTGGGATTACAAGCATGCATCAGCGCACCTGTTGCTGCTTTTCTTCTCCTTTTTGCCTCCAATTATAAATATATTTCAACCATTTGATGTAGCCCCAATACTCACTGATATTTTGTTCATTTCTTCCATCTGTTTATTATAAATTTCATTGTGGGTGGTGCATTTTACTTTGTCTTTGAAGTGGCTAATTTCTTCTGCAATTTCTAGCTTTCTATTATTCCCAATTGATTTTTTTTATTTCAGATATTTAACTTTAATCTTTATATATTGAATATCTATCTTTTTATATCATGTACTTTCTTTTCTCTACCAACCTGAACATATGGAACACATTCATAATTGTTGTTTTAATATCTGTGTCTGCAAATCATCATCTCTACTATATTTAAGTCTATTTCTGTTGATTGATTTTTTTCTCTTATTTATAGGTCATCTTTTTCTATTTTGTTGCACAATTGAAAATTTTAGATGGGATATGACAAATCATAAAATTTGGATTGTTAGAAGCAAATATTAATTTTAAAAAGAATTTTTCAAATATTTTTGGCTTTCTATTATGGTGTAGTTCTATAATTTAAAATCTGTTTTACTATTTCTGTATTCCTTTTAAAGTTTGTTTAGATGGGTTCAGTCCATCATATATTCCAGGGATAATTTGGCACCACTATTAAAACCTTCTGAAAACACTGCACAATCCCCCTTGTATTAAGAGATCTTCTCACTTTGTCCAACAGGAACACCATTCCCTGTGTTCTCCCATTATTGTCCTGCCTGTACTTTCCCCAAAATCATTCCCCACAATCAATCTTCTCAGGCACGGTCACAGCCAAAGCCTCAAAGAAGGTCTCTAAAGATTTATAAAGCTCACTCTCTTTTTCCATGTACCAAACTTGTCTCTGGTACTCAGTACTAAAACTTTTGCAGAACTCTGAACTCCATCCCCTCTAAGCAGTGAGACCACCAGGGGTCATTTGACTTTTCCCTCTCTGACTGACAGGCTGGAACATCCCTTCCTGCCATGAGCAGAAACACCTGCATGACTCATCTTGCTAATTTTCCCTTTTCTGAGATTCACTATTCTGTCCCACGTGTTTTTAAATATTTTACCCCCATTGTTACACTTATCATGCCTCATTTACTGGTTGTTTATTGTGTTCAGGATGTTATCTTCTCATGGCCCAAGTGAAAAATTGAGGCACACAAAACTCATAAACACAAATACCATATACTGAAAACCTTCACAGGCCAGGCAAGCATGCGAATGAATTAAATGATACTACTGTAAAAGAAGAGAACTTTGACAAATGGTTTGTACTTTAGAATAAAATAAGGACAATAACTCATCTCTGCAGTGTAGCAGGCCACTCTTCTGTGTACCCAGCTCTACACCCTCTTCCCCAATCCCTTTTGAACACAAATCAAAACTATTAGAAACTCCATTCTTGAAACCATTAATGGGATGGATAGACTTAGTATGTGTTTAATTTACTACATTACCTTTTAAGAATGTTTGCATTTTCTGACTCAACTATACTTATATCATCTTTCTCCTTAGAAAAATTGAGAATTTCAGCCAAAATTTGGGGAGGTATATGTTGGGAAGTGGCATTGCAGAATTAAACAGTGGAAAAGTCCACTAAATTCTCTAAACATTATACTTACTTTATTCTGACCAATAGAATCAGAGTAACCCATTAAAACTTGAGTAAGGAAAGTGGTGATCATCAAAAAAACTTTTTTTCAGAAAAAAGGCTACATTATCCTAACTAGTATCTCTAATCAGTCCCAAAAGGTTAAAATATAAATATACATTCACAAGTTATAAGTATGTGTTTATAGTTATTCATCAGTTTTTAAAAATTCACTGCATAAAGGCACTTTAAATAACATCAAAATAAACAGCCCATACCTTGAAAAAACAATAGTTAAAAAATATGTCACAAGAAAGTGGGAAATTATTGTTCACAATCATCCTGAAAATTAAGTCTAGTATTCTTATCTCTACTTCGCATATATGTAGTAACCAAACCACAAAATGATGATCTAAGTGAGTATTTATCTAGCTTTCTATCCTCCCCTAAGAATAACAAGCAAAGACCCTGCTACGCAGAGTAATGGTGAAGTCATTCAACTGCTGCAGTGATGAAAAGGACACCTAGTGAAGCAATTTGAGAAGCATTTGTAGAAGAGTAGATCTGATTAGTCAAATTCTGTGAATTGGATAAATATATGTTATACCTTTGGAACTTTGGGGGAATTTTGAAGAAATAATAATGCCATCCAGATTCCCCCATCAACACCCCCAAAATGAAAAAGTGATATTTTACATACCAACCTAAAACAATAAATTAGTAAAAGAAGTGACACCATCAAATAAGAATATCTAAGGGAAGATGTACTCCAACCAATGATCAGTAACCACTGAATTCTCACTATGAGAATCCATTTGTCTAATATGTACTAGATATTCCATTGTTTCTAAATGAAGGCTTGAAAAGAACCATTCATTTCGGTAGCTATATCTATGAAAATTATTTTTTAAAACCACCAGTGACAATGAAGCAAAGTGAAGCCTGGGCCTTCTCAGACAACATACAAATTTACTTAAATATCAGTAGTCATTATATTAACCTAGCCAAAAAGTTTCTTTCAGCTCATGTAAGTTGATAATACTTGGTGTGATTTAAGAGCAATCAAACAGAACCCACCATTCTGAACAAATTCTTAACAAGTTATTGATATAATTTCCTACAATCCACCCACTGGAAAAACATGTTAATTAACTTGTATGTTAATCCATAGGTAAGGTACTTATTACAAATGTTAAGAGCTAAGGACTATGTCAGGAATTCTTATGGATTGTTTTAATCAAATTACAGTGGTACTAATTTCCTTCATCTATTCAGTGACAAAATCTTAGGGATCTTTTTCTTGAATTTTCTTTGCTTTTCTTTCTCTTCTTTCCTTTTCCTTTTTTTTGTGGGGGGTGGTGCTTCATATCCATTACAAACTACCTATATTTTGGGCCTTTATCATTTCTTATTTGTGTGACTACAACATCCTACAGTTTTAGTGTGATGGTTAAGCTTGATAGTGTCAATTTGATTGGCTTCAGGATCCAATCCACCCAGGGAATTAATGGAAAACACTTCTGAGTGTGTCTGGATGGGTCGTGGAGACCTGATCTTGGGGTCTATATCTGTTTTCTCAACCCTTTTCTGTCTGGTGCAGTTCCTCTGTGCTACTTTCCAGCCCCCACTGTGCAGCTTTGCTCTGCCATGCTCTTCTGTCATGATGTTTCTGCCTTGGAGTCACCTGTCATGGACTGAAACCCCTAAAACCATGAGCTAAATTAACCTGTCCTTTAAATTGCAGGGGTTGGGTATTGTGTTCCAGAAATGGGAAAACTGACTAATACACTTACCTTTCCCCATTTCAGAAGTCTATTTTAATATGAATCTTATCTTATGTATCTCTTCTTAAAAATCTCTTAAGGGCCACTGAATAGGAACAGATAAAAGTACAGATGTCCAAGGAAGACCACAAGACATTTAATAATCAGGACACTGATTACTTTTCTCAACTCATCCCTCATCACTCTAGCCAAATTCTCCAGCCAAATCCCACTAATGAGGATCCCCAGAAAAGTCCCTGTTGTCTCCTCTCTTGACTTTTGCACATGCTCGTTTCTTTACAAGATAAATTTCCTCACTGGCTCTTTACAAATCTCATTTCATCCTGGCCAGTCATCCTTTCAAAGAGTAACTCTTTCTCTCAACACACATGATTGATGCCACTTCCTGTGTGAATCCTTCTCTGATATTACCCCATGGCATCACAAAGCTATGTGAAAGCATCTTCCTCCAGTCAAGCGAGCCTTCTGCACCTAATTCTATCATAGTGACAAGCAGTATAAGCTACTTGAGGGTAGGGATCACCTTTGCATTTTGTCTTTCCAGTGACCCACATTTTATCTAGTCATTGATTTTTTTTTGAGTAGATTAATGAAAATGTTGGTGAAAGCAGTATATACTGTAAAGAAACAAAGCAGTGAGAAACACAACCATGTGTTATGTACTGCAATCATCCAGGTGTCTCACCCTATCACAAGCCCTTTCACAGAGTCATTTATTCTTCAGTCAGTCCCAGATAGTTATTGACACTGATCATGTACCAGAGATTTGTGGGGATTTAGTAACTTATATTGAGGCCTGGCAGAAAATAAACAGTAAAGTAAAACTGAGGAATTTGTAGAGAATTTAATGAATATATTGATTTGCAATGGCTTGAGCAAGATGAAGTTGAAACACAGGGAAGTGTGCAGCTCCTCTGTACCCGTACCTTCACAAAGTACCCTTGCAGATCGATTCTCTGTGAATTAGCTCGACTTGAGTCACTATTGACTTGCTCACTATTAAAATTCTGGCTGACGCAAACATAGATTCAGAATTACCCACTTCTCAACCTCTTTGGGACTAACCTCCTAAGCCAAGCCATGTTTGGCATCAGCAGGAGCCTCTACTTGGCCTCTGAGCCTCTTGCCCTATATTTTGTTCTCTACAGAGCCATGCAGAGGGACCTTTACTAATGTTAATCAAACCACAACTCATTTTTCTTCTTTTAAATAATTTTATTAGTGTATGTGTGTGGTATATAATAGTTACATTCACTTTGGGGAACTGGTACGTGTATACAGCATATCTGGATCATTTTCAGTCCATCTATGCACTCCCCAACAATTCATCCTTCCCTCCTCCCCCAATCCCTTTCTCCATCTCCAACACATCTGCCTTTTTGTTTCCTACTGTGTGAACTGTCTAACTAACACTTCTAACTAATCACCATCACAGTTGAAATCTAATGTTCACTCCTTGCTAGGGTTCCAATAGCTCTATAAATAGGACCTGGATTATTTTCTCTTACTGCATTTCCTGTCACTCTGGAGTCCAGACTTCTTGTTATTGGTTTGGAAATGCCCAGCCACTTGTCTCCTCTAGCCTTTATATGAAATGTATTCTCTCTGATGGTCACACGAATCATTTCCCAATTCATTTGGGTCTGTACTCTAATGTTGCTTCCTTCAAGAAGCCTTCCCTCACTGCTGCATCTAGAATAGCCAACCAGTCCAGCAATCCCTTTTCCATTGTTCTGTTTTACTAGTTATATTACATTATTATTCATCATCATTTATACAACTTACAATTGCCCTTGTTATGTGTGTATTTGGTTTTTGCTTATGTTTAGTCTCTTCCACCTGAACATAATCTCCCAGAGAGTAGCTATCAGCTCCTCTACATCCATACAACAGAACAGAACAGAACAAAACTGCTGGCATACAGTAGGCACCCTGCTTGGAACACCATTAGAGAAGGGCACTTTCAGTGTTACTCACAACATACATCAGATTTCGAGCCCGGGACTTGCCATATAATTGTTGGTCAATGAATAGTAATTATGTTTATTATTACATGTAATACTATTTAAAGATAAAGACAAAATGCTATGTAAAAACATGCTTATACTTAAGTTCTGACATATATGTTGTAAGAATTAATACAACTCTCAAATCCCTATTTTTATAGCCACACCTAAGATTTAAAATATATTTGATGAAGTATAAATTAAAATCTACAATATTTTCATTAATATGTGTGTATAAATATGTGCATATATAAACACAAACATATGCACATATGTATATGTATATAATCATATCATCTGGAATTTCACAGATGATAAATTATAGCTGTCACCTCCTAAATTGTAAATTAATGATAGTTATTCCTATCATTTCCTTAAATGGATTTAGGAAATATTGACCTTATGACAGTAAATATAAATTTTATAATGCTAATTTTATGGGTTAATTGAAAAAATGCTATCAGTAACTGAACATTTACATTTTTATTCCCCAGAACAATGAGATTTTAACTATTCTGATATAATGATGATCATAGTTTTATTCTTTGTAGTTTTTTTAAAGCACAAGGAAAGGTGATTTGTTATTTCCATTTAATTCTTATATAGACCATAGAGTTTTAAGTTTTAAAACACATGTCTGAATTTTTCACAGATCTCACGCTATAGAGTGACTCAACCCCTCTGAAATTCAGGTGTTGCCAATTGATGCCAAGAGGTGACTGACATTTTTAAGACGTGATTAGCCCAGCTATACTTCTCCCTCATGAATGGGATAAAGCTCCTCCTTAAGGAGGCATCAGGTGAAGTTTGGCTAGCTTACTCTACTGCCCTCCTACTTTTTGCCACAGAAGAATCCCGCAAGGAGAACCGCACCAGATCAAATGCTGGAACCTTGATCTTGGGCTTCTCAGCCTCCAAACTGTGAAGAAATAAATTTCTATTCTTTATGAAGTGCCCAGTCTCAGTTATTCTGTTACAGTAGCACAAATGTACTAAGTCTCTTCACAGGCAAATTTTCAAGTGATATAACATGTTGGTAATAAATATGATTTCTTATTCACCTACACAAAATATACGTGTTGTGTTTAAAGACTGTTGTTGGTCTAACATCTACTAGTACAAAAAAATAATAAAATAACTAATTATTAATTAAATATGTTCATAATTTAAATCCCTGGACAACAGTATTCTTCTGTTTCTTATTTTATCACTTGGTATATTTGTAATCTATTCTATCCTGATTAAAAAACAATGAATAAATAAATTTTCTCCTATACTAAATATTTTCCTTATTTGGTCAAATTACATATAAATATTCATTCATTAATTTTTTCATTTATTTATAATGACAAGCACATCAAGTTGTAAGCCTGACTTTTGAGCATTTTCTTCTCTAAAAGTGTGAAAAGTAGAAAAAAATCTTTTTTTTCTTTTTTTTCACAACCAGTAAAAACAAGGCAGTAAATTTAGAAATCAATATAAGTCAAGTTTCAGCATATGCTCTGGAAGAGTTAGGTAGGAATATAAATCAAATAATTTTAAGTCAGTTAAATGCAATACTATTAAAAGGGAAGTACAAATATAACCGTTATGCCCATCTGCTAAGGAAATTTCTCTAAGTACAGTAGATATATTTACAACCAATAAAAATCTATTTTCCCAAATAGAGAAGGGAATCCTTCTATTACAATGTGAACTTTTTAAAATTTCATGTCTATATTTTTCTCAATGATCATTTAATTTTATGCCAATATTCTTGAAAAATTACGTCTTGCACACTGCAAATTCTACCATCTGCCTTTAGAAACTCTCCCTAATATCTTTCAAAGATTTACAAACTATTCCCTGAAGTTGTGCCTTGGAGCTTTAGAGCACATAAGTAGTATATAATAAAACATGTAAGGTACACTTTAGAGGCATGAAGTACAGTATTGGTAGATCCCTCACAGAAAAATTGGTTATGTTTCTTGACATGTTTTTACATTTTTGAAGGGTGTTGTAAAGCTTAGCAATTCAATAAACATTCAAATATGTAGGTTTTAGGTTGAACCAAATTTTTGTATATCAAAAAACTGTCTTCTAGGACCATTTTATCTCCATTTTGGAAAGGACCAGGTTATGAAACCCTTAGTGTCCTTTACTGATCGAGCCCTGTTTATCCTCACCTATTTATACATTTGATGACAGAAATCTACTCAGAGGTCTTTGTTTTTCTCATGTAATTTGAAATAATTTTTGTCCTGATCAAGTCATTGTGAAATCAGTCTGTAGTGAATTTTCATATTAAAAGTTGATTTGATAACCACCATAACATGATTCTTTCTAAACAGTGTGATAAAATTGGACCCCCAGTGACCACCCCATCTTCCTTTTCTGTACCCAATGGCAGTAGGCTTTCCTAGTTAGAGATTTATTGGTATTTGCTGAAGTTAACTTTTTGTGTGTGTGTGGGTACAGGGATCGACCTCAGGACCTCACGCGTCAGGAGGTGCCCGTGCCGCTGAGTGATATCACCGGCCCTTTTTTCGTTTGTGGGTTCTGGGAGTCGAACTCGGGCCCTCGCACTTGCCAGGCAGGCGCTTACGCCGCTGAGCCATTTCACCAGCCCAAGGCCACCAATTTTTACAATAATGTGAGACACTCTGGAGTGTGATAGTGAAAGCAACTCTGTGCTCAATGGTTGGGCACAAATTAAAAGCATAAGTTTACAGTCATGCTAGAAACCTAAGTTCAGTCTTCATTTTATATTTGTGTTTAGCATCTCCATTTGTGTCAATGTGTGGTATACACCGCATCCCTCTGGAATCCCAGAAGGAAAATCATCTTACTATGTGTCAGTGTCTTTAAGGCACACCATTCGCTTAGCCTACATCCCAGCAACTCCAGTCCTCAGTATGTGCTTGAACAAGATGGATGCGTATTCACCAAAAGACACATATATAAATGTAATAGGAGTATTATTAGTAATAGTAAAAAGAAATAAACCAATGTCCAACATCAATAGAATGAAAACTAAATTGATCAGATATTGTGCAATAGAATACTGGGCTCAGTGAAAATTAACCCAGCAGCACAAGATAATCATACATTAGGAAATGAAGCTAGACAAGACACAAATATACAAACTGCATAATTCATTCATATAAAATTCAAACATTATTATACAATGCCGAAAGTCAAATATCACCCTTTTAAGGGGACACGCATCGGGAGAGATAGGTTAGGAGGAGCTTTCTGGAATTTCTGTGATTTCTGTGTCTTCATCAGGGTACATGTCACATGGGCATTTTTCACTTTATGAAAATTCATCAAACTTTACTTTTATGATTTGTCCACTTTTCTGTTTGTACATCGTGCTCCAATAACACTTAAAAAAAAAAAAAAACTAAAAACATCCAAAACCAAGCAAACCATATCAACTAGTAGAATGAATGCTTCTTCCCAAATTGCTAACTCCTTTACACTGAGGGAACTGAAATGCACTGAACTATCAGAAACATAAAATGTCTACCTTATATGTTCCCAGGTTGTAACTGACCTATGAGAGTGATCTTCATCTGTATTCTTCATTTATTCAGAAACAAATTATAGCTCTGACTCAGGTACATCTGTTCATAGAATTGTTTTGAGTGGACTTTGGGTATTGAATAATTATCCAGAGCATCTTGCATAGATGAACCCAAATCATATGGTGGAAACTTCACTGACCCAACTTGCAAGCGTGTGGCTTTCATGCTCCCAAAGATCAAGCAAGAAAGAAAAAAGAGAAACTAGAATTCCATCCTACGCTTCCTTCATTAAAGGTCATTTTATTTTGTTTTATGAAATCTGTAGAGTGCCGAAGACCTATTGTTGTCAAGGGATTTCCCATTCTTGTGAGCTTTTGCAGATTTCACTTCCCGTGTTTTTATAATCATGGACATTATCAGAGCTAATCACACCAAACAATGGTTGACAGAATTAAACTGTGTCATATTTGTGTCACTGAAATGCAGACTCATTGTCTCATCAGTTTTGCTGACTGGGCTTTTTGATCCTCTGGGAGGGGTTTGAAACAGTAAATTCAGTGCTGATACCTTGTGATCAAATGAGTGTTCCTGATAGAAATCTGATTCTTCATCTTCCCTCTAGTGACTATTATCCACTCACACAAGGATTTCAATTTAAGGGTGATCAGGAAAGCAACATCTAGTTTCAAGTAGTAATTGTCTCTTTTGATGTGCTCTGCTTTATGTAAAAATGAATGAAGATACACATCTATTGAGAGGCACAGGCCATTTTTAAAGCATTTTATAATCAGGAAGAAATTTGCCTCTTGAAGCTATATGAAGAAAAACTAGTCTCACTCCACTCACCATTTATTTATTACATATTTATTTACCTATCTATTTTTGTTATTTTTGGTATAAAAAGACAATGAATCTAGATGCCCTAGCCTAAATTTGCATATTAAGTTGCTGATAAGGCCAAGTCTATGATCATGAGTCACTTTTCTTGAGTTTGTTGCATAGAAAACTATCTTGTCTTGTGATGTACTTACAAACCACATGTTGTGATGCAGGATGGTGACCGAGACAACTGTGTCTTGTGTATCTTTTCATCTTTATCATTCCTTCAATGTACTAAATCTATTTATTTATATAAATCTGAAACACTTCATCCCAATCATTGTGGGAGACAGATATAAAGTTTCACATAAAATTCACAATACAATTTATCCTGTAATGCTATATGCACTTTATCTTATCAGAAGAAATACATTTACCTTTACAATCCTTTTGTTTTTCCATAATCCTATGAAAATTAGAGACAGGAAAGTCTACCAAATAGAAAAATGGATTAATTATTTAAAGTGTTCTCCTTTAAATATTGTATTTTATCAAATAGAAAGTTTTCCCAATATACATAGAAAAAGATATACTTTGAAAGTTCCTATTATACTACAGGGTTTAGTTTGCCATTATCTTAAGAGAAATTAGTTTAGCATATTAGTATAAGAATGTTTGTTAGAAATTATCTAGTCTAGTGATTCATGGCACTATAACAAATATTCTTCTACAGAACAAATGTCTCTGTCTTAGTTACTTTCTCATTGCTAGAACAAAATACCTGACACCCACAAGTTGAAGGAGGAAAGGTTTATCTTAGCTCAGAATCTGTAGAAGTTTCAGTCTGTAGTTGGCTGACTCCAAGGCAGAGGGGCATGGTATTTGAGAAAGAGCTCAGGGAGTGGCAGGCAGGAAGCAAAGTTTTCCTTCTTTCCCTTTTTATTCCATTCAGCCTACAAGCATGTTCATTGGTGCCATCCGCTTCTAGGGTGGATCCTTCTTCTTCAGTAAATTCATCATCCACACCCAGAACTGTGTGGAACCAATCAGTAGACTAATGCAGTATCACACACATTCGTGATCTACTATCCCACACCCAGGATCAACTAGCATAAACTCATGATTCAGTCACTCCCAAATGCCCCATTATGAGCACATAAGGCTTTGTGGGGACATCTAGATATAAGCCATAACAGTCTTATAATTCATTGTTTATTATGCTAAATAAATTTCGTATAAAGTGCAACATACAGCCAATTCCAAAATATTTAAAGAATATGCTAGCTCCTTTTTTGGGGGGGTGGGTACCAGGAGTCAAACTCAGGACCTCGCACTTGCCAGGCAGGCGCTGTGCCGCTGAGCTATATCCCTGGCCCCGAATATGCTATCTCTAACATTCAAATAAAACAGAAAAGTGATTTATAGTACAGTATATTTTAACATACAAGTACTTGGAATGAAAACTCTTTAGAGGTCCTTGAACCTTTGTATAGAATCATATGCACAGACTAAAGCAAGTATGCTTGTAATGTCAACTCAAACACATTAGTAGCATTGCCTTTGGTAATATGATTTTTTTGGGGAAAGAAGACGGTATTATTAATAGCATTAGCTTATTTTCTTGTCTTCTGACTTCTTTATTTTTCTTTTGTGTGCTTTGCCTTGAGAACAAGAATCTGAAATGTTTACCATTGTGAACTTAGTATGTAGTAAGAATATACCATTACAATTACTACTGCTGTGTGACAAATTACTCCATAATGTAGTAGCTTAAAACAACAATCTTGACTTCCAGGATAAGGTCTCAGAAAATTCTTTTTAATAAAGCAATAGCACAAGTGGTCAAAATTGTCAAAAACAACAGCTTTTGGCCTCAGGAAATTAAAGTCATGCTACAATAAATTGAGAAGTGTTTACTCCTAGGTATGCAGTAAAGAGAAGTGAAAACATGTGAGACCACACAAAGTCTAGAATGTACATTTTCATGGGAGCATTGTTCATAGAAGTCCCAAACTGGAAACAATTCAAATGCTCATCTGTTTGTGAATGGATAAACAAACATAATGTATCTGTGCAATGGAATATTATGCAGCAATAAAAAGCAATGGACTACTGAGGAGTAGCTCTTTAGTAGTAGCCTACACTGAAAAACTAGTAACTAAATTTCAATGTAAAAAATTAATAGCAGATATGTAATATAACCAGAACAACTTACTGAAAATTTTGTGACTTTTTCAAACTTTCTAAAGATTCTCTGAAGATTTGACCAGAGTATGCAACCGTCATTAATAACTTTTTGTACATTCACCATTTCTTTTCTTCAAGCAACACCACTCTTGATTCTTTAAATACTTACCAAGCTTTATTTTAACCAACATGATCTGTCCTGGAGAAGTACTGAGTTCAACAGATGGTAAGGAGAAACTAGGATTAAAAAGAAATCTAGATTACCTTCTCAAAATTGGTGTCAAACAAGATACAATCAAATATGTGAATTTTTCGAGAAGAAATGCCTTAAGTTTAAGCAATATAGACATTTCACAATGGAAATTTTTTATTTGGGATAAAAAGATGTGGCACTGGGACAGCATATGGGTGTGTCCGGGCATTGCATGGATAAGGCTGGGACTGTAAAGCATTGAGCTTCCAAGTTACATGTCTACCACTGATTCACACCCTGCTCTTCACTTGATCATAAAACATTTCCTCTGATGACAGCAGGATTTGAAGCAATGATTATGTGCTTCCTAAATACTGATTTCAGTAGTATCTAATGTTTTCCAATCTTGGTTAAATTGGAAATAATTCTCATCCTTGGGACTTTTCCAGAAGGGGAATAGTATGAGGGCAGGGAGGATTGAGGGGAAGGAAAGAGAAAGTAGAAGAGAGGGTGGATATGATCAAAGCACTATATATGCATGTATGGAATTGTCACAGTGAAGCCAAATAATTTGCAAAATAATAAGCAGTAATAATTATAATAAAAATTACATTAAGAAAAAAGAAATAACTCATTCTGGATGCAATTTATTTACATAATAGGGCAGTGTTTCCCTACAGTTTAATGTTGAAATGAGTAACCTGGAAGTGAAGAAAGAGATAAAGGAATCATTTTGTGATGAGTTGAGTATGTACCCCCATAAAAACCGCATTATGATAATACAATTTGTAGAAAGCTAAAAATGGAATGAACAGCAAATGATAATTTGGTACTTTCTCTGTACCAGGCACTTTGTTCTTTGCTACCCAAGTCATGCTCTTAGATTTTGCAACAGCTTTATAAGGTAAATACTTACAATGCTCATTTTACAGGTAAATTATTATAAGATCAAGTTGCAAAATATCACATAGCATATTAAAGAAAAGCTGGCATCTGAATCTAGAATGATGAATTTTAGAATTTAGCTCTGAATTGAGAAGTTATGTTCTTCCTCTTAGACAAATCAAGTATCCCCAAATCCTTCTGAATTAGTTTCCCACCCAGATCATTTTTTTTTAGTCTTTCACTTCATACTTAGAAGACATCTTGATAGGAGGGCAAGATAAAAATGTGTAGAACAAAAATTTTTCTAAGATTGCTGAGATTGGGATGATCATCTCTATTTACCGTGGTACCACGATCTCTTCTGTAGAACCTTCTTTAAGAACAGTCACTTTGGCTTTTTCATATGTCTAATTGAGTAAGCCACATGTTATCTCTCCAAATTAAAAATCCATATAACCTGTGTACTTTTTATAGTAGCTTTGAACTCAATATAGTTGTCAAAGAACTTTTCTCCCTATGACCTTGTGTACTAGTACAGCACTTATTGAGTCATAATAAATATAATTATAATATAAAACTTCCACTATATGAGGCCAAGTGGTTACTATCTGAGAAATTGACAAGGATTATATTTCAAAGAAAAGATGCCTGTTTTCTAGGATCATCTCAAGCTCCAAGCAAGGGTGTGTAGAGTGGACTTTCTCCCTCAATAATGAAAATCAAATGGTTCCTGCTTTTTTACCGGTCCTTAACAGGTGAGCCATAATATTATCACACCACGCTGCAACATTTTTTATGGATGTCATCATCCCAATAAAGTAAGCTGTACTTTTATTCATTCCCAAGTTTATATACCACTGAAGATTTACTGCCAACTTGATTTATGAACTTCCTTTGCTAGGTTTTAGTATCAATAGAATGCATCATTCTCTTCTTTTTATTCAGAGTTTTTCTGCACATTAAAACAAGCTGTATTACATAAAAATGTATGTGGTATTCTCCTTGAACTGGAAGCTAGGTCAACAGAGGGTGAGGGAGAGGATTATGAAATGGAAAAGACCATAATTCCAAGAAAGAAAAAATTCTACCCTAAACTATTTCAGCCAGTTATTTTACCTTAAGTAAGTCATTAAACGTTTGAGATCTTCAAGTTTCTAATGGTAATTGTAACTTATTTGTGTATGGTAAATCTTGTATAGCAGAGTGCTTTAAAAGGAATAAACCACTGTACGAAATGTAGAAAGCTTTGCAGTACTTTAGCGAAAGACAAGATGAAGTTGGCATCAGGATTCCTCTTCTTTCCCTCTCACTTTCCAGTCATCCTGCTTTGGCAATGACAGGGACAACTCTGCAACGAATACACATATTTTTGCTTCTGTTTCTGCTACAAACTCCCTCTGTCCTCACAATATTTCAGCCCCAAATTTTACAGCTATTCCAGTTTAATGATGCAAACATTGAAATTGAAATTCAATTTTACATAACCTCAAAAAAATAGGGGTTTTCAAAGAGCTAACCATTATCCTAAAGTTGGTGTGCATTAATTTACCTGTTTGTTTCATATTTCATTATAAGGAATATATAAAAATGCTCTACATGTTTAAAAAATAATAATCTCATTCTGGAATTTTTTTTTGATTTTTCAGGTTTATCTATATTTATGTATGAATTCAAGTCTAATGATTTTAACTGTGATACACAATTGTATGAAAATGTTAGTATTTTAGCCATTTCACATTAATTTTAGGTTTTAATATATATAGTTAATGCTACAATAAACATCTTGTACATATCTCTTTTAGCAAGAGAGTGAAGAATTATCTGTTAAATTCCAGAGTCAAAGATTTGCAAGGTCTTTACATGATACATCTGAATAACATCTTCTTCGTATATTCAAATTTGCTAATTCTATCTTTGGCTGTGTTTAACCTGGCATTAATATTACTAATACAGTAAACATAGTTGTTTTATTATCTTTTTGAGATATTTCCAACACTTAACATCTTTATAGGCCCATTTTGGCTCTCTGTTTTGTTTTATATTCTTCCTCTGATGCTTCATCACCATGGCTCCTATTGCTTTCTTTATTTATTACTTTTTGACTATGTGCTCTCCTCATCTTTGAAAAATTATAATGGGGACTGTGTGAGAACTATGATGAAAAAGAATGTTTTCTTCCTTAGAAAGTGAATGTCTTCTGCATTTTGCATTCTCTTTGGTAAAGTACCTACAGATTTTACCAGTCAGGGAAGAACTTAAAAAGAATTGAGTTGATAATATTTCAGTCTGTTCAAGTGATGCAAATTTGATCTGAAAATGCCTGCAGTGTTAAGAACCATTAATTTTCCCTACTCTTCTGTTCATTGTAAAAACAACTTCTTGTGATACCTTGAAGTTAGGGGCAAAGGAAAGGTTTATTTCTAATTCACTTTTCTCTAAATTCGTGACTATGTAGGGTCCCAGTTTAATATAACAATAATATGCTACTAGAGCTATACATTAACTTAATTGCTTCCCATATGTAAAATCCACCTGAAATAAACTCTAAGACTGTCAAATTATATCAGGGGTGAGGCATCTTAACTACTCTGCTTACTTACCTTTCTGGATTACTCTCGATTTTAACCTGATAATATTTTACTACCTAGATTGGGGGGGGTATTTTTAAAATATTTGTACCCAATATTTTATTTTATTTTATCTTATTTGTGTGTGTGTGTGTGTGTGTGTGTGTCTGTGTGTGTGTGTGTGTGTGTACTGGGGGTCGAACTCAGGACCTCGAGCTTGCCAGGCAGGCGCTTATGCCGCTGAGCTATCTCACCGGCCCTGTACCCAATATTTTAAATTACTGTAAGTAGCTGGGTAAGTTAAATAATCTAATGTTCTGTATGTTATAATTTCAATATATTGAAGTATTTCCAGCTTTGATAGCTAATAATAATATTTCTACAGGCACACAATCTTTTTTCATATGCAGAATAATTTTTCCAAATAGAAGCTAATTTCCTTGGAATTTAACAGTAAAAGTAATTTGAGGGTTAGTTTATAATATATTTTAGTGGAGCATTGGTATTGTTTTTTACAGGTCCTTCGGGATACTTCCAACCTGGCTTGACTATAAATTAAATTTTCAGCACAGTTTTAAGGGTCACATAAGTAGTGTGAATTCCATTCACAGCTCTAAGTACAGGCTTGTAGTAAGTAAACGTTTCTACTTTTGACAGGGCAGATGTTGACACAGGTAGTTCTTTTCTTGTTACTCCATGAACTTCTCACTTATTGTAGGTGCTTAGTTAAGGGAAGAGTCTGTTTGATTTGGGCTCACACTGCCTGAGATATAGCCCACCCAAAACTGGCACATCTTTCAAGTCCAAAGCTAACTCCAACACTGCCCTAACTCAAAGAGTTGTACTTTCTCTTCTGGATTGCTGATTCTTTCTTTTGCTCCTTTCTTTCTCATCCATGTTATTAAAAATATGTCTTGTTTATTTTAAATTTCATTTTTATATTTTCTATTCCACAAGGTATTTCTCTACAAGATTTAAGAATGAACTCACTCAAGGTCATATTCTGAAAAATGGAATGCATCACGCTGTTTCAAATCTTCCTGCCTAATTGCCTTCTTTGTTTTTGCCTGACTCTCCTTACTGCTCATTTTTTGATCCTCTCCATCATATCTACATCAACCCTTCACTCAGTAAATATTTAGTTAAGGAAATTTTTGAAAAGTTATGAGAAAATGTGTTAGTTCTTTTTCCAAATTGAAAGTGTGTATCTTAGTACGTTTAGTATGTCAAAAATAAATTCCATGATCAGTTTTTAATTTTCAATTTTATACATCTTATTCATTTACAAAACTAACAACTAAACCAATTATTTTTGGGGCTATACAACATTTTCTATTATATTGCATGCAACATAGTTACATATGACCTTAAAATTTAACCTCAATTATTATAAATATACATTTAACTTTCATTATTTGGTACAATTTTTCAGTCTTCCCTGCATCAACATATTTATTAGGTAATATTGTGAATTAAGTAATAGCTTCAATGGATTTGTAGTGATAAGCAGTTGAAAACTTGATGTGAGCCATCCATTTAACATGATTAATCTTAGTGCAAAAGCAAATTCGCTGTCTGGAACAATGTTCAGCTGCTAACAGAATGTAATTTATGCTCAGTCAAGTCTATGCATGGTCAGGTGAACTGGCTGATTTTGAAATGCAAGAGTAATAAACAGTGATATATAAAAACCCAAAGGAACCACAATTCCCAAGAGAAAGCAAAGATAATAGAATAATCCCCTTGAAAAGTTAGGTAAAGGGTAATACAGAAAACACTACTAAATCATCAAACAAGTTCTTGGGGACTTTATTCTTATAAAATCATGAGAATCCTAAAGAGCAGACTTGAGAATTACTACCATAGGTATCCTTACCCAAGATTATCAAACTTCCAGTTTCAGGATACCTTAATCCAACTCTCACAGTCTGTACTTACTCAACATAAAAAAAAACTTCGTTCAAGTAACTAGAATAAAGAAGATTTAAGAATGATGGGGCCAGTGAGATGGCTCAGCGGCGTAAGCGCCTGCCTTGCAAGCGTGAGGGCCCAAGTTCGACTCCCGGAACTTACATACGAAAAAGGGGCCGGTGATATCGCTCAGCGGCACGGGTGCCTGTTGGCTTGCGAGGTCCTGAGGTCGACCCCCCGGTACCCAAAAAAAAAAAGAATGAACTCACTCAATGTATTTATCTGAAAAATATTTAATTCGACTTATGTTCTAATTGAAATATGCAGATGAAAGTTAGGTGAATTGGTTGATTTTGACAATTTATTACACTTCTTCACCCTTCATTAGAATGTGAATGCTATATTGCTAGAAATTTTTTAAAGTAAAGAAAACATTACTCTTTCAAGGATCCATCTTTCACATAAATATGAATTCAGTGCTGGACAGAACATTTGGGTCCTTACAATTCATTAGTAGGAATACAACTTGGCGACAGTCTTGTAGGAATTCGCTCAAGGTCTGGCTTGTCGTTTCACTAAACCTTAACCTTTCAGACAGTTGTATTTGTCTCTCTGTAATCAAAAAAATAAAAGCTTCTACACCATCATCTCTCCTTCAGAAGAAAATAAAAAATGAGAGCAGGCTTATAAAAACAATGGTATTTTAAGACAGCGGTACTTGACTTTTCCTGCCTAAGTGAGAATTTCCTGTCGAGAGAGTTGACAAAGTGAGTTTGAGACGGCTTTCCTGTAATTAATTTTCTTTGTGTGTGAATTTAATACTGATGCAAAGGTATTGCTCATTTGACAACCCCAAGGTTTAATGTCTAACCATCCAACAGGAAAGGAAGAACACGGCTTCCCAGAATTCCTCTTTAATTAGCTTCAATCCTCACTCTATGATACTCATCCACTCATCTAAAACTGCTAATTGTTATCAATTGAATGATTTTCAGGATGAAATCAATACCTAGGAAGAATATAACTCATTTACATTGCTTGTTGAACAGCTAGGCGACAAGAAATATTCATACTTATGACTCCAGGCGAGATTTGAACTTGTAGGAAACAGAGGTGGCATTATGTAGTGCAAAGAGCACTGAACTTGAAATAATAATGACTGCATTCTTGTTCTAGTGATTGTGGATAAATTAAATTACCTGAGGGCTAAGAGTCTTCATTTCTTCCATGACAAAATACAGATGAGGTCAAAGTCTTTCCCTATACTAAATAAATGTTTTTAAATTATCAATACAAAAGCACTAATCAAACTGTAAGGTTTACTGTGAAACAGTGGGATTTAAAACTATATATTTTGGAATATCACAATCATTGTGCTAAGTATGTCTCTAATCTTTAAAAGTTGTGAGAAAAATAAAGACTTTGGAAATATCTGCATCTATTTTATATTCTTCTATTCTAAGCTTAGCTTTTCCAGTGAAACTAACTAAGATATTTGAGAATATAAAGAGTTTTGGGTGAGTGAACGTTGAGTGACTGGAGCGCTCAGGAAAGAATTTAAAAGATCTCAGAGGCATGCAGCCATGTTATATAAACATATTTTGAACTGTACCATCTTATCCGTGATACTGGCGCCACAATTGCATTAAGTGAAATTTTATCCAAAATTTGGGAAGGTGTTCTAAGTTGGTTTGTCTGCACTTCTGTTTTTTCTCAAAAACCTTAAGTGAAAATGAAGTCATTGTAGACAAATGGGTCCAGTGTTAAGAAAGTCCTAACTAGACCGAAACACTTTAATTGCAGCAAACTTTGTCAAAACTGTCACTCCAGCCTCAAAGTGATTCCGAGGAGAAACTTCAGAGTTACATTAAATTTTCTACATGCTCATCCTTTTGAACTTCAAGGAAATTTATTCTTCCTTTATTTTTTTCTTCCCTTTTAAAAAGAAAGGATGATAGGTAAAAGGAATGGGGCATAGTTGTATCTTTTTCTAACTTCTAAAATCCGAAAGACTGTTTCTATGCCAGCCCATTAGAGTAGTCATGAAAATGCATTTACTTATCTTTTATGCATGCCTCCCCTACCCCATCAACTAAAATAAAGTTTTATATTTATTTTTTCTGGAAATACCCATAGTGGCCCTGGCTAAGCTTCAAATCTATTTTTCTATATACTGTGGCTTTAAATTTTGCTGTCTGTACTTGGCAAAAGCAGATAACTGGAATAAGAGCAACAATAACTGAACTTGGGAAAAAGCAAGGTCTAAAAATCAAATTATGATTCCTATTCGATGAATTGTAAAACCCTCTGATGTTGCTATTAAGGTTTCTTCTTGTGGTTAGAGTTCTTGTATTTTTAAATAATTGCTATGAATTATTTGTTTTACTCAGGTCTTAAGGAAAATGCATCATTTCTATTTGCATTTTGTACTACATGGAATTTAAAAACTCATCCTTCTGTTGCAAGTATGTTTGAAAAATTATTGTTCAAATTTCCATGAATGACACAATAGTTCTTGGGTAGAGGAATAAACACTAAGGTATTAGCTATGTTTGCATGAAATGATGTAATATGAATATTCACTATTACAATGATCAGCCTGTAAGAGGCCTTGGAAAGCTAGCTTCTTTCTTTGTCATCTTTACCATGGAAATTTTTCAACTAACTCAATCTTCATTTTGGCTGACTTGAATCCTTCCTAGTGTTCATATGTGTATAATTATTCCTTCTTATGTAAAAAAAAGAAATCTAAGATATGAAACTGTTTGTACACTTTTTAAAAACAATATTGCCACAGAGCATACTAATATATACCATACAGATTTTAGGCTTCAAACATAAAGAAAATTATATATATATAGATATATATTAGAATTATTTACAGTAAAACAGTGAGCAATCAAAATATGTGACTTCTTTCAACTCTATTCCACATTAGGAATGTTACTTCAAGCTAGTTGCCAAACTAGTTTGGACCTCATTTTCTTCACTAGTGGAATGAGGGATTTGTTTCTCTGCTTACTTATACACTGTTCCCAAGAGGAAAAAAAAAAATGCCAAGCTCACTTACTCCTATATTCCCCTTGTCCAGAAAAGTTCCAGCCAGGACTATTACTGGGTGGTCTACTGAAAACCACTAATTATTTGGTTTTTTATTTGTTTTTGTGGGGTTTTCCATTTGTTTGATTTTTGAGACAGGGTCTCACTTTGTAGTTTAGGCTGGCCTTGAACTCACTATGTAGCACAGGCTGGCCTCAAAATCACAGTGGCCCTCCTGCCTCAGGGCCCCGAGTGCTGCTATCTCAGACTTGTGCCAGCACACCTGGCTACACTTATTATTCGTAGATCTGGTTGGTTTTGTGGTACTCTTTCCTCAGAATAAAGCAAACATATACTGTTGTTTTCAACTGATCATATTTTGCGATGAAGTACAGCTGAATTTTTGTGACATATTTAATATACCTACTCTTTATGCAATAATAGCTTTTTCAAAAAGAAATACATATTCTGCAAGAAATTTAGGAATAACTCCTAAAGTGGAAATTTAGAGTACATTACACATACCACTTTTCTTTTCAATATAGAATTGGTTCATTCCTCATTCTAACATGAAAAATACTTATTCCTTTTCCCTAGCAGACCACACACACTTAAATTGCCCAGGTTTGCTGTCATTGTTCCCTATTCAGTAATGATGGAAGATGAGTAGACAAATAGGAGACAATGAAAGGATTATGTGGCAAATTGGGGGAAAAGAGGCCATTCAGTTAAAGCTAAGGGAATTATAAAATCTCAGGTAGAAGAGAGATGACTGTCAGGGCAAAGGTACAAGACCGCTGGGGTTTTAGCTGGCTCTGGAAAGATCAGCCTCAGTAAAGAGAGGATGGGAAGACGTTCCACTGGAAAAGCATGACGTTCCTTTTCAGATTCACTGCAGTGAATTTTGTATATTAGCAGAATACTCTTGAGAAAATACTAAAGCAAGACATTAATTTGTGTGTGGAAGTAGAGAAATAATGATTTCTACTTCTGTGTTTTTCTTTATTGCTATATTTATGACATAAATTAATACAAAATGAGGCTGTCTTTTTTCACTTACAGACTTTTTCTGAAGACATAAAAGTGTATGCCTTATTTCCTGTTTTTAGTCTTAAAAATGTAGAATGGGTCAACTATTAATAGCCCTGTTCAATAAAGAAACTGAACTGAAGAAAATGTCCAGAGAATCTTAAGAGTACATGCATAAGGTTGTGTGGACCCACCCTGACTGCATTTTTTCTCTAGGGCTTCATACATAAAAAGTTTAACGTTTTGGAATAGAACATTACTTCCTAAAATTAAAATATTCATGAGTGCTTGTTCTTACTAACTGTACTAATACAGTTTCAGTTTTATGTTCTTGTTCTTCAGAACTGATGATAAGGAAGTCATTTTTTGACTATACAACTTACTGAAAACTGTTTATATCCTTGCCTACTCCTTCTTATTGGAGCCTCAGTAAGGACTGAGGAGGATAAAATAATCATGGAACAACAAAAAAGGACAATTTGAGTTAGTCACCTGGCTGGCGAAGAAAAAGAACCATGATTATTGACAATTTGACTAAGCTGATCACTGACCTCCACCACACCTAGCTCAGTCTTTGCTGGAAGTACCAAAACCACTTGGATGGGGAAATGTTTTTACCAGATACTGTCTGAAAGTCTAGGTGAATAAGCTTCTGCAAATATCCTTTGGGTCTGTAAACAAATGACTAAGCTGATCAAGCTTTTTCAGTCCAAGTTTCTCCTGGACCTGATACATCCGTGATATTTTAAAGCATGCATTTTAAGCACTCTGCTCAAAACACCCTCTTTCACATTCTCGACTCCAAAGCAAGCCTTCAGTTTGGAGGTCAAAGCAAGTGGCTGTGTTGCCATGTGTACACATGTTCTCATCTCTGACCTAAGTAAGGAAGGGTCCCCTGTATGGGAAATTGGGTGTTTATGACCCTCTGACATTGGAACCCAGATGAAAGCCATGAACATTCTCAGTACCACCCCCAAAATGTTCATTCCATGCCACATTTTTCACTCAAAGGACATGGTAATGCAAAGAAGGCAAAAGAAGTGCTGGTCTAATTTGTCTACAAGTGTTGTTTTTACTGCTTTACTCTGCAGGAACATCTATTAGTAAACAGAAGGAGATGTGCACAAATCTCTTTCCCACTCCTATTAAAACTGCATATTAAAATAGTATGCTGACCTTAGCTTCTCTTTGTGTTTGACACTTGCACACACCAAGGTCTCTGGCAGTCTCCAGACTTTCTACAGCATCCAGATTCAGCTTTTGCTTGATACCAGCACTTACCTTCCTACAACCAGCCCATTTGGATTGGCTTAGGACACACCATGGTTTCCAGCAGAGCTTGGTTGCAAAAATGCACTGGAAAACACTGCTTACTTTGCAAAAGCAGCTTGACTATAGTGTTTATTCTGTAAAAAAGGAGCTAACACAAAAATAATCAATCATTTTAATCAAACCCTGAATCTGTATCCTTGGTCTCCTTGCACCAAAAGAAGAAAAAAATAAATGCTGAATAAGAAAAGAACTTGGGGGGTTTCCTCTCTCTCTCTCTCTCTCTCTCTCTCTCTCTCTCTCTCTCTCTCTCTCTCTCTCTTTTGCCCTTTTGTACTCAAAGTTCCAGAACTTCATAGAGTAGGTCTTTCTGAAAACCCAGAGAGAGACCAGAAAGAAAGTTCAACTCTGAGTTAGCCACCCTCTGAGGTTTTCCTTACCTTTACGATTAAAAATGTAAAGGCACCTTCATTATTAGTTTAGAGAAAGAAGAGTTCCAATCCAGTCAGTGTGAAATGGCTAGTGTTCTGGGAAATTAACCTAGCACACTTTTCTCACTGTCATGGGCTGAGCAACCCTGATATGCCCTGGGAAAAGACAGCATATTACTCCGGGTAAATGAGAAGCACACAGAAAATAAAATTGTTAGGTTTTGCTTGAAAATGAAAATTGTTGAAGGTTGAAGACTTTAATGTAGGGAGTTTATCAACAGCAGCAGAATCAGTGGCTTTATCAGACCCACAGTAAAGTCTGCAAAAGGCACTTCCTGCTGATGAAATTATAGAGCTAGAGATTGGGGTCCAGATTTTAGATTCAGGAAGCTCTTGAAAACTCATTTGCTGCTGGTATGCTGAGAAAATTAATAGATTAGACATTAACCCCTGAAATTTTTGAAGTACCTCCCCCAAATATAACATCTACTATACTCAAAGAGCAGAACATCCTTCAATTTCATAATAAATTATGGAATACTTCATTTCGTATGAAGGTCATTTGCCACAGGTTCTGAAGCAACGTTCTGCATGGAGTAGACACCTAATATAACTTGAACTATTCCCAGGAGAGGAAAAGAAAATAAGTAACAATAAGCAAAACTTAGGTTGGATTGTATTATTCTTATGTATATTTGTTATTTGTTAATATAGACTCATGTAGACCTCCATACCGATACATCATTCAAACTATTTTGTAAATATTGAAACATTTTAAAAGGAACAAATGACAAATATTTTAAGACTCAAATGTATATCCCCTGGAGGATTAATTTGGATTTAACATTTTTTGTCTAGTCCTGCAAAGTTACATCAAATATTTATTGAGCTGTATATTAAAATTGTATAAAATAGACATAACAATACAATGATCAGAATAGTTTTCAAGAATGCATTAAACTCAATGGAGTCTATTCTTGTAGGCCCCAGATATGTATGGTAGATAAGAAGTTTTGAGAAATCATGTAATTGAGGACATTTCCCATCTTTCCAGTCATTGTCAGGAAAGGCTCCTTGTCCTCAAAAATATTACACTACTCCACTGGAGACACAGAAGTCAAACAGTGATCATAATATTGTATGATAAATTTCTATTAAAAATATGCCCATAATGTTGAGGAAGTTTAGAGGAGTTGCTCCAAAAAGGACACTTTATTTTGTGGAAGAAATTCCAAAAAGAGGTGATGCCTTAAATAGATTTTACAGGACTCACAGTGGGAGAGAAGTTTATTCCTGGCAAAGGGAGAACATGGAGAATTTGACATTCAATGCTATAAAAAGATCAGAAGGGCCGAATGAGATTGGACATAGGGACATGATGACAGATTTTGCCAGAAAGGAAGGCTGAAGCCAGAACATTAAGTGCAAACTTTACACTAAAGTCAGTTAAGAACAAATAAAGAATTTAAATTGAAGACATATAAACTGATTAGAAATTTTGACTGGAAACAATATAGATGACAAATTGAAGAGATTTGATACGAGTCAAGTTATTCTGTGATATGGCCATTAGAAGATTTTTGTTATTTTTAACTATCATTATTAGTATGTAATGCCTAGAAGACTGACAAATTTTTGAGCCAGAATTGAACTTAGAAGTCACTTGCTCTTGCATGTATTAGTGCTGATTGATTATGCATATAGAGACATCAAAGTTGCCTATCCTGTCTGCCATGAGAAGCAGGACATTCATTTCGATCACGTTTTTGGAAATTTACATAACCATCACTTATCTCTAGGAACTAATAGAAGTCAGTGAAAGAAAAATATTATATCTTCATTAGAGTATTCAGTCTGGCAAAACTAATTTGCAAATTGCTGTTATTTGCTAAAGAATATCTCTTGTTCTACACTTTGAAGTGTCACAAACATCAAATTATTCATTTTAAAAGTGTTTCTATAATTATGTAAGACAATTAGATTAACTTTATATAGAAATGCCATCAAAGATTTTTTTAATGTCATTCTATATGGAACTTTTCTTTAACATTATACTACAGAGTCAGAAAACAGGCTAAAATATTTTTCTATGTATTGGTGGTACAACCTTGGGCGACTTATTTAAACTCTCAATGGCTTCATTTCATCCTCACTAAAGTACATATAACAAAAGCCCGAAAGAGTTTGTGGAAGGGCTCCACAGAAAAGCCTGTATAAAGTACTTAGCACAACACCTCTCACTTAGCACTCGGCAAATAAATCTTAACAACTATTAGCTTTGGAGAATAGTATTTTGCTTGGAAAAAAATCATTAAAAATAAAAAAGAAACAAAGCTTTGTGTTCACAGTATGAAAAACAGCAATATTAGTGTCCACTGAGAAATACTGGCTTACAAAGAAATTAGACATTCTACCTGAAAGTATCTTCACTCATGTTTGGAAGAAATGATCTCTGTGTAGGAAAAAAAGTAAAATCCTTAAAGAAATATTAATATCTGAATTCATAAAATACAAGACCATACCTTATAATCAAGGAATATAAGCATCTCCCATAACTTTAACAAGTAATAAGAACAATTCAGCCTAAGAGAGAAAGACAGACAAAATTAAATAGAAATAATTCTCCAGTTTCAAGGAGACATATGTCATTTAAAGAATTTAAAACTGTACTCAATTATTTTTCCAAAATGCTACTATATATTCATATAATTTACTTTTATTTGGTATTTAGTGACAAATATAAGCCATGAATTCATAACATAGATAATACAAAGTAGTCTTCCATTATATTTTCACCACTTAAATGTAAAAAATTACTTTAAACCTATGCATCTATATAAAAATGTTATTATTTTCTGATTATGGAAATTCTGAGCATAATTGGAGAACAAAATTAGTAAAACTGAACAACTTCTCTTTTACTAAAAATAACTTAGATGAGCACCTAACATTCTTGTTTTTAATGTCTAGATTATAATTATTACATTACATACAGTATGCACAATTAATTTTGATTTTTACATCTGTAATGTTTGCATAGCCAAAGCATGCAATAGATATGAGCAGTTTTTGTAACAGCAAAGGTCAACAGATTTAACAGAGCACTGGAGCTAAAAGAAAAGCTGCTCTATGGGAAATTTAATATGATAGGGGATTGCATTTAATAAATGTATATAGAAGTTCTCTATGGAAGCAGATTTATTTGTGTACCTTCCAAGGATCACTTATTTACAATAGCTTACAGTATATTTGCCAAAACCTACATCATGCTAATGCAATTCTGCTTCATTCTTATATACGAGTCTTCAAAGTGATTTTCAAACAGGCCCTATTATCCTTGCTTCGCATACACACTAAATGATGCCTACACACAAAAATAAACAGAAGTTACTTTCCTTAAGTTGCGTGCTTTATCAAGCTGTCGAGAGAACACCGAAATGTTAACTCCTCTTTTGCCCAGTAAGCATTAACACAGCTCTTTTCCTATATGTGGGGGCATCTGAAAATCAAATTAATAAAACTGTTACAGGCAGGGATCCAGAATCGTTCAGAATTTGCCATTCTCCACTTTTCCATCCTCAACTTCAATTTTAGGTACTGTCAGATGGCTTCTATGAGCTTCTGCCAAATACTGAAGATGCCTTTTGTTACCCATAAGCCTCTTGCTTGTTGCATAAAACACATCATCTTGGAAATATAAATTCGCTTGAGGAAGAACTTTGCAGAAATCTCTTCTACGAGGAGTTAGGTGGAAGGTGGGAACCCAGCCACCAGGGATTGGCAAAGTATAAATGGGCCTGGGATATTTTTCAAGCCCAAACATCTGGGAAAAAGGCAGCTGCAGTTGGTCAAAATGATTGACATTTTGAGGATAGCTGAAGGTTTAGAAAAACATTTTTCCATTTTCAACTTGTGGGAATCAACTCTCCATTTACTTACTGTTGGTAGAGAAGCAGAATTTAATATTATCACTTTATTTACTAGCTCTCCCTCTATGCTGAATAAGAGAGAGTCTATGCAAAACTTAATATTCAAACAGCTTCAACAGACTCTGAACAGATCAGATTGTGAAAATGTTAAAATTCCATCATTTACTTCATTAACCAAGAATTCCACAGAAAAGAATTTAATTATTTTACCTTATAATTTACAAATAAGGCAAAGTCCTCAACTGAACAAATAATTCTGCTTTTTCTAATATTAAATTAATATGTTGAGAAGAATTTTTAGTAAGTGTTTATGGTGGAAGGTGGATGGGAAAGAATACTTCCCTACGATGGAAATGTATATAGTGCTTTTGGTGCTGTCACTGTCTCTCCTGTTTCCTCTGTTTCATTGTGTGTTTTGTTCCGTTCCTTCACCGTCCATCCCATATAATGCTACCATCTGGCATATAGTGGATATATGCAAAAATCATACATTCCCCTCTTTTGAACATAAAACAGTCTATTTTTACTCAGATTGTGAGAAGTTCTGAATATATTAAGACTGACATAAAGAATTTCATAGATAAAAGAAGACCTGCTTTCAGTGGTGCGTACCTTTTCTCTACATCATAAAGACTGAAAAGGGCAAATATAATTCTTATTCATAAATATCGACTGTTATGTTTTCCCATGACTTATATTTTCTTATGAAATAGACAACGTACTGACTATGAAGTTCCATAGCCTTTTTCAGAAGTATACTTTAATTTTCAAAAAAGAAAAATGTAAAATAAGTAAAAAAGAAATTACTGTGCGGTGACTGAACAGTTATTATTTTATTTTTCCTTCCTGGAAACAGCTGGTTTTAGAACTATCCAGTTTTCCCTGCTGAAGTTGATGAGGTCACTATCACCTCAACCAGCAAAGGAAGTGAAATTCCTTCCAATGGCTTCGTTGCTTTGGATGTTATCCAGTGGAGCAAGAAGAACATTAAATTCGATTCCTGACAGATAAGCAAAGAAGGAACAACTCTGTAAATACTCTGATTTAAAAACACAGTTATATATAGACATACACAGTCAGATATTAGGGGTTTAAACACGCTTGCTTATTTAGCAAGCTTTGAGCAAAAAGGATAATTACCATATACACCTTGTTAGGGTAATCCAAGCTTATTTTATCGCAAAATCCAATTTCTTATTTCTAATAAATAAGAAATTTATTTTACCAGTCTTGGTTTCAGCTCTGAAAATATGTATGAGTCAAGCCATGATAAAGTGGTGACAATTTTGTTCCTTAGGTACATGTTAATTTACTTAAATAAAAAGCACTGTTAAAGAATTTTGGTTAAAAGCATGGTCTAATTTAGAAATATACAATACCAAAATACTCAGGTATGAAAAAAATTACAGCTACCTAAATTATTTTGCCAAGGTACATCAACACTGACATTTGAAAATAACTGGGTTATGTAATTTTTTTATTTTTTGGAATATCTGTTTCCAGGTAAGTATAGTTTATTGAGAGGTTTAAAAATGTTGATAATTGTAAATATTTTTACTACTTAGCATCCTGCTTTTCAATCCTACTCTACCAGCAGTATGAGAATTAGTAACAAAATAAAGCCAGGCTACAGTTCTGAGTCCTGTCTTCCACTTGCACACATGATTTCATTTATATTTATTAAAATATTTTAGCTCTAAAATTGTAAGACTGCATAATTCGTAAAATTAATCCGAGAAGCTGCCCAATTATAAACATCAGCTATTGCATTATGTATGCAAGGTAATTTAATAGAATAAGGTAAAATAATCTTTTTAAAAATTTTTACCAAAGTGGAAATATCTTCAAAAAATTCTGGAAATTTGACGTTTGCTTTCTGTGCCTCTCTTATCCACCATTAGCACCGGTAAAAAATTATACAGTGTTGAAATATTACCATCAATATTAACAGTTAAGTACTTGCTATGAGCGAGGCATTATACCATAGGCTTTAAACTGATGTCCTATTTCAAAGGTGATACCACTGCCTCCTATACACATGCACACACACACACACACACACACACACACACACACACACACACGGTTCCATTCAAAAGATTCAAGAGCAATAAACTGATGGAAGACTTGCCCAAGGGTATTCACATCCCTGAGCAAAATACACCTGATGAAATGATCCTGGAACATCTGAAAAAGTAAAATACTAATTGGCAGTAACAACTGCCTGGTCACATATTTCCATGTGTGTGAATGTACTGATATCCATTTTTTGCCATTCTAGACTCTTCTATTTAAAGAATTGAATCCTGTTCCATTACTTGTTTCTATAAACCAACTTTACATTGAAATTCTTCCTTCACTGAATATTTTTTGTTTTTTGCTTTTGAGCCTATTTTAGGCTACACAATTATTGGATCGTGTGAGGGTTAGAGGTATATTTAAGTCATGTTCAATATGTACTTCTTATGCTACCTTCTGTTTGCCAGTTTTGGGCAGTAAGTTCTAGAAATCAGATAACGGCCCATGCAAATGTGTGAAGGACACACTCCCGATGTACAATATGGTTTTCTTTCATGTTGCATATGCAAATTCAAATGTGTACAGATGAAAGATTGTGTTTCATAACTTATCAGAGCTTTAAATCAATTACAACAAAACCTCATCTCTCTTCTTATTTCAGAAGATTTGCTTAAAAGCCAACTGAGGTAAGGAAGGCAACCTTTCAGGTTCATACACTTCCATCAAAGTGAGTATTCTGTGGAGTTTCTTGACAGGTAATGAAAGCCTCTTTAAAAAAAAAAGAAAAGAAAAGAAAAAGAAAGTGTAGAAATTTAACAGTTGAAATATTTCCATTAGATATTTTATTTGTCTAAATTGAGATTTGGGGAGTATTTTAAGTAGCACTCCCGCAACTAAATGACTAACATTATGATGTAAACTGAAGGCAAATTTCATAACATAAAATTATACGTAAACACAATTTTGTTGACATGCTAGATTTTTAACTAATTCCTTAAGTCATGGTCTATGTAAGACCTAGTGACCCCAAATGGCATAAATTATTATCTTCACTGAAATAAATAAAAATTGATGGACATTTTAAGGCATACTTTACATACTTTTGTGAACTTCTGAAAATATATGTATTTTTTGCTATAAATAACATATTACATTTCTTAAATGTGTCCTTTCCAAGAAATTACCACTGATACATTTGAGATAATTGGTTTTTCTCCAAAGCTATTTTGGAAAAATTTTATATTTTAGTAATTGTTCATTGTTTTCTTGTCAATGGACAACATACATATTTAAAGGCTGAACTTGCAAAGAAAGAAGCTAGAACTGAGAAATTAAGACTTCATGCCCTAAAAAATAAGTTCCATTAGAACTTGCCAATCATTTCACTAGTGTATTCTGTACAGGATATCTTGCTCATTTTTATATTTAAAAAATTAAATAGCACATTTTGATCTGCATTTACACAGGCCCACAAGAATTCATGAATATACAGTGCAGGCAGGGACAACAGAATTACAATAGTATCTCACTGTTCCTGCAAAGATAGCGATGAGGAGGAAGTGTCTGAGTGCAGCACTAAGTAATAGTGTGACTCTGGGCACGTCTTTTTTCCTTCTTTGGCAGCTGGTGGAATGCACTATCAGCAAAAATGCTTCGCTTGCCTGAAATCAAAGTGTTCACCGGGTCTGGACTCCACTGAGCTCTGTCCTGTCCCCCACCCTTATTAGTTTCTTACGGCAGCCACCTACACAGGTCAAGTTCTTGTCTAGTTTGGCACTGGGCTTACAGCCTCTGTACCAGGTGACATTTCAGAACCTGACCAACCCTAACAATCCAGGATTTTAAATACACCAAGCTAATTTCCAAGCCAGAGTTTTAACCCTACATAACTTTGTGAGAAAATTTTCTATAGAGAAGGAGAACATGGGATATACGACACTTCAAACTTTTACGTCCTTTATTAGGAAAGCAAAGAACTCTATATGCACTCAAAATAAATTATATAAACATGGGAAACTGTTGCTAAAAAAGTTCAACTCTCTGTGGTTGTGAATATGTTTACTAATTTGCAATGCAGAAAGCATTTGTAAACATCAGGGAAAACAAATGTATACTCTAAGCTTAGCCCAGAGAGAATGCTGCCAACGACAAGAGAAACTGTAATGATGACTGATGTCAACTCCTAAAGAAGCGATAACCAAGTTCTTCCATCTCAACTTACATTGAATTTCACCGGGAATAAATTACCTTCCAAATAGACAACTTATTGTAAACAGAAATTTGAATATGAGTCAAGAATATAGTAGAAAAATTTAAAAAAATTCTTCATGGTCATGCTGTAACAAATGAAGAAGGAGAATGTTAGGATATATATACTTGTTTTAAAAGCAGTACAATTCTTCTTCAGTGAATGTTGACAAAATAGTTCCAAAATTGTTTCAAATGAAGACATGTTGGGCAGGCATTTAGCTAGGAATTTCCTGACGTTAGCCCCTCTCTGACCTCATAGTTAAATGGTTGGAAGCCAACTAAAAGGAACTTAAATCTTACATGTTTATGGTGCCATTCCCACTTTATTTATTTATTTTTGTTAGCTTGGATTAATGTAACAAAAACTAGGTAATATATTGAGAAGCCATTACAATATTCTGAAATGTTACCTTGGAAAAATTCAAATATGCTTTTCAGTCCTCAATTTTTTTGTATGCTATTTTTTATTTCAAGTGTAACACAGTTAATTAACTCAGGAAGATAGAGCCACAGTTTAAGAATCTAATAAATTGAGCTTTTTCCAAAATTCAAATGAAAATCACCAGTTTTGCCTCCATCATGTATGCTCATAAGTTAAAGAATTAAATAAAATTAGGGGGAAAAAATCAAGGGCAAATACCAAATATACAGTATTTTGTTCATTTGCTTCTATAAGAATTGCTAGGAAAGTGTAACTCTTAACCATCAACAGATTATCAAAGCATGGAATAATCAAAAGTTAGAATTATTGGACGTATTTGGTATATAAAGAAGGAAGAAAATGTTTTGCATGCAATAGAATTTATTGCATCTGGAAATCTATAAATTGCTCCACAACATTCTCACACAATTAGACTGACAGTACAATCAATATTATGATTCAAGAGAAAACATTCAACCTTCTATTTACTAATCTACTGTGAAATATTCATTCAATTTCATATATTAAGAAAAGATTTTTCAACAATTTCATCTGAAACAATGTAAAAATCAAAATCAAAACTATTTTCTTTAAAGTGTATTTGTATTGTTCTCAATTCCCTTTAGCTTTATTTTTAAAAATAATCAGGCACATCTGAACTAAAAGAACTCAAGACTCAGGAAAGCAAGTTTGCATAATTTCAACCTGTAACATTTCCTCAATCTTTTTTAATTTGCATTTCAAAACTTCTCCATCTCAAAAGAAAAAAAGTAAACATATCTTGTTTATACCTTCCTGCGGTTTTCAATTTCAGTGTATGAAGTCACAAAAAAAGTCATCAATTTTAGCGTTAACATTTGTGCCTAAGGACCTAAGGCCATCCGTCCACATACACTGACATTCGGAAGGCCCCAAACCAATCTTTAATACATAAACTCTACAATCAGGACCAGGTCTAAAGTACTAAGCAGATGAAGCCCAAGATATCAGTTGCCCTAGTTTCAGAATGGCCACAATTTGTATATAAATCATTTTCAGAGAGCCCTGCTGGTTTCTACCAACTAGCGAGGAACCTCAGGCTTGTCACAATGCTGCAGATAGACAGCACCATGATACAAATGAAGAAAAGCTCCATTTGAACTACAGCTACTGTCTGCCAAAATACACTTACTTCTCTACTATAGCCTTAAATTTGATGCTGTATGTTGAATGAGGAGTTTATAAATTTTAAAGACAGTATAAGTTTGAATATTAATTTTTAATATATAATCAAGAAAGGGAGCCACTGCCTTCCTAGAAGTTTCTCGGGTCAATAAAATGAGTATTAGACAAAAATCTATTCTACTCTATGGTACCCTCTCTACCATAGTGTATTTTATAAATAACTTTCAAACATATTACCTCGAGCAACACTTTGGACTGTTCTCAAGGTGGGCATGATTCTTATCCCCAGTTTGGAGACAGAGAAACTGAGGGAGGTGGTTGAGTCTCGCAGGACTGTAGAACAGGGGTTAAACCAAACCAGATGTCTTGATAACCAAGCTTCCTCCACAACACACTATTGTTTTCCTGTGTGGTCCATTTCAAGAATAAGAATAAAAGAATAAAATGTTATGCAAACAAAATACTGAAATATTAAAAATTATACTTCCATTGATTTATTGTGTTTGAATATATATATATATATATATATATATATATATATATATGCAAATTTCACTCTCTCTCTCTCTCTCTATCTCTCTCTCTCTCTGTTCTCAATTTTCCCAGCTAAGCAGAACTCTATCTCTCACTCATTTTTAGAATTCTTGAGAGGTCTGAATTTGAGTGTATCATATATATACACATACATATTCATTTTCACTGAGGTATTGCTTCTTCTACATCAGTGTTTTCAAAGTGGGTACCACAGAGCCTACATGTCAAAGACACCTCAGAGAATACAATAAAAGATCACTTGTGGGGAGCTCATCAAAATATTCTTTGAATACTCCCACTCTTCCTTAATACACTGAGATTTATACATATTCAATCCTTTTTAAAATGAGACTTGGTGAAGGGAGGGAGGGAAGAAAGGAGGGAGAAAACAAGGAAAGATAAAAAGAAGGCTGGCAAAAATGCACAATCCTAGACTATGGAGTCTTTAATATTAGCACAGAATTAGAGTTTGCAGTCAGGGCGCATTAGTTCTAGGTCTTCCCAGCACGAGAGGTACTGAGCTAGACAACATGATGAAAATACGTTTACACTGGATCTTGTACCATGCACTGTGCAGACTTGTCTGATGTCCTAGGATAAAGGTGAGCTCTTAATGTCTTAAAGATAACCAAATAAACTTGTCCTCTGCAGATGAATGGTTATAACCAAAGGAAAAAAATCTGTGTAATAGTATAAACATACCCATCCCCTTGGGACCCCTCTAAACCCTGGTATAATGCACAACTTACATTCTGTAACATAACGAGTCTCTCCCACACCTGTGCTTCTGCCCTACAGAAACACGACTATAGGAACCCCAGAGAATGCTCATTTTTTTTTTTTTTTTGCATGTTCTTTCAGGAGAGGTGGCCATGAGAAGTATTATATAAAATAATGATTTTCAAACATGGGCCACTTTGCCCTGTCGCTCACCCTGTGGGATACTTGATGATGTCTGGAGATCGGTATCTAGTGTGTACAAGCCAGGCAGTCTGCTAAATATCCTACACTGCAAAGAACAGGGTCTCAGAATAAAGTGTTCATCCACCACAAACGTGCCAAGGTGAGAAACTCCAAGAGCACAGGGTGATAAACTTGAATAGTAGAGTCACGCTTGGACTACTTTACAAAATTCTCGTCCCTCACACCTGAGAATCACAATGAATCCACAAAAGTTTCTGTAAATGGTATCATTCATTGAAGATGCAGCTAGATGAGGCACATTGAAATACAACTGTTTTCCAAGGAGACTTTTAGGAAATCAGGAAAAAAAGGATAGAAGCAAGAAGCCATTCATTGGTCCAGATGACTCAGGTACTGTCACTGTCAATCATTGTCAATTACTTTAGAGACCGTTTGAAGCATCATCTCCAAAGCTGAATTTCTAGGCTTTGTACATTTTCAAATTTTACTTGAGTATGTTCCCCTTAATAGGCTTTTGGACTTTCTTCTTTGACATGTTTTTAATGTTTCTGAGATTCACTCAGTTGGTAACACTCAGTAGCTGTAACTTTTTCAATTTCATTCAAGTATAATACCCCATTGAATGAATGTATTTCAGGTTATTTTATTATTCCATTGATGTAGATATTTAAGTTGTTTCTAACTTCCCACTATTAAAAAATGTATGTTTTAAATTGCATTCTTGTTCAAGTCTTTTTATATGTGGGGGGTGCAATAATGGTGATTGAAACCAAGGGTTTCACACTGAGACCATCACTGGCCCTTTTATGATTTATTTTGAGGTAGAGTCCCAGTAAGTTACTAAACTGCTCAGATGGGGCTCAAATTTGTGATCCTCCTGCCTCAATATCCCAAAGTGCCGTATTACAGGTGTATGCTACCACACTTGGCTTGTTTCTGTCTTTCAGTGTACTTAAAAAGATCTTTTTTCTTGGATGTACACTTGGAAAGGAGTTGCTCCATAGTAAACTATAACCCCTTTTAAGTTTATTAACAATATAAAAAGGTTTCCTGGGCTGGTGAGATGGCTCAGCAGCATAAGCGCCTGACTGGCAAGCGCAAGGTCCTGAGTTCGACCCCCGATACCCACACAAAAAAAAAAGTTTCCTAAAAAAACCATGTCAGTTTACATACTCTTCAGTAGGTCAACATTATTCTAGTGACTTAAATCTTCACAAGGATTCAGTATTGTTTGACTTTTAAATTTCTGAAAATCTTGGAGATGTCAACTCATTTTCTTTTCATTTTTGATGCTTCTATTATTAATTGTGTTGAGCTGTTTTCCCCCATGCCAGTTAACTATTCTTGAGTCTTCTTTTGTGAAAAACCTGTTGATAATGTTTTGCAATTTTTGATGATTACATTTCATTTTCTAGTTAATATGTTAGTATATAGAATGTATATATACTTAGAATATATATAGATAAAAACTAATCAGAAAGGATTAGTATTTAGGATATATCTATGATAAAGATTTTGTCTTCAATGTGATGTCTTTTCATTCCATTTATGATGGCATTTGCTGTACAGATGTTCTTTTTATGTATTAATACTTACTCTTATTTTTTATTGATGGCAATTTTTGTATCTTGTTTAATATATTAGTTCTTACCTTAAGGTCATAAGTATACCTGAATATATTTTCTCATATTTTATGAAATATATTTCATACAACTTTTATAGTTTTAACTTTCACATGTTGGTCTTTTATTCTCCTGGAATTAATTTTTGTGAAATGTGAGGTAGGGATCCTATTCTTTTGTGTTAATAAACAATTATCAAAACCTCACTTAACTGATCTCTAATAGCTCTGCCATAAGTCAAGTTTCCCTGTTTGATGAGTTTATACCTGCACTCTATATCTTGTCCAACTCTTCAATTAATATATCCCTTACTGAATATCATACAGTGTTAAATATTATAGTTTTGATGTCTGGGGGATAAACAGTCCCACTTTCTAGTCCTGTGGGAATGCCTGCACCATGCTTGGCCTTGTGCTCTTCCATATCAATATAAGAATTAGCTCGGCAGGTTCACACACTGAAAGAGACATGCACAATTGTGTACTGACGAACTTTGCACTAAATGTTTACATCGATTTTGATAGAAGCTGCGATGGTTTCCACCATGGTATGAATTTCTTTTTCATAGCATATTTCCATAAAGTGTCTTAAGGTATGTCAAAATATTTTTAATATTAATTTCTAAATTATATTAATACCCAAGGCTATGAGAAAAGGTAGCAAAGATATCTGTGGTTTATTTTGGGTTTACATGTTCACACCAAAAAACGATTGATTTTTGTATAATGATTTCTATAACCCATTTGCAACAAAGGCTTTTATAACAATAATCTAGCCATAGATTTCTTTTTATGCAAAATACTATCATTTTTTAAATATTTATCCTTTTCAGACTCTACATCATTTATATCATTTGTTTGTTTTTCTTACTATGTGATCAAGGTCGATGTCATGAAGTATATTTTCTGTACTTTTTGTTTTGGGGGAACAATACATACATATGGCATTTGTAAAAGTAAAAAGAGGTCTTTCTTATTTAATTTGCCAATTTCTTTACCATGTATGGATGTTGAATTTTATGAAATTCTGTCTCTGATTTTGATTTTTCTCTTTAAATATGAAAATCAGTGAGTTGGAGTGCATTAATTTCCAATTTATCTAATATGCAATAGTTCAAACACAATAGATATTACGGTCAGGCTAGGTAATTAAGTTTCTAGAACTCCTCTCTTCTCCACAGAGGCAGAAACAATCTGACACTGTTCCCTTAATCTTCAAAATTTGACCTCTGTGGTCAGTTTGGTGCTGACTCTCACTGTGTAATCCACAGAATACGGAGAATCACCCGTATGAGGTTTTGTAGAGCAGATTTGGAGTTTACACACACCAGTCTCTCTCATATTACCTTGAATAAAACTCAACCACATAAAAAATATACTCTAGTTTTGTGCCAGGAAAAATGAATTTGGCAAGAAACTAATCACCACTCTATTTGAAGTATATCATATCAATAGCTTTTCTGATTTTCAACCAACCTTTGACTGATAAATGGGCCCAACCAGATATATATTTAATCACTAATATTTATTTAATGGGCTAATAACTTATTGGATTTTTGTAAGATTGAAATTGGTCAAATTGTGTCTACACTCACCAAGACATAACCATTATTGTTACTATGGTCAATATTCAGGTTTTGTTATTCATGTATATACTCTTATACTGCTATATTTTCATGAATCAATTTATGATATTTTTCTTTGTCTGAAAATTAGACACACACATATGGTACACACATACAGGCTTATTGAAGATACTTTCTCTTGTCTTACTTTATTTTGAAAAATATTTATTCTGAGTATATAAACTCAGGTTAGCAGTTATTTATTTTATTGTTTTAAATATATTCATTCCATCTTCTTCTGACTTCAATCATGTAAGTCCAGATGTTAGCTGTCAATATGTGTATTCCTACCTCGAAAGTAATATATCCTTTTCCTCTTCCTGCTTTTAAAATTATTTTTTATGTTTGGCTTTAGCATGTATTTTGAAGCTTTGTTATCAAAAGCATGCATATTTAAGATGTTGGTATCTTCTTGACTCAAGAAAGGAATATTATTAGGCACAAAATGAGATACAAGTATTTCTTAACAAGATTACAGTGACTGCTATTAACACAGTGATCCAGAAATTTTAACTTGCTTTTGCACAGAATATTTTTGTTTCTGTCATTGTCTTTTAATTTTTCATTGCCTTTTGTCCAAAGTTTGTTACTGCTAGCCTGTACATATTTGATTCTTACTCTTTTTGCTCCACTCTGATATATTCTGTTTATGGTTGGAAAGATCTAGACCATTGTATGCAAATATAATTATAGATACTTTATATTGAAGTCTGTATTTTTCTATTTTTTTTCTAATTGTCCAATCTTCTGCTCTCTTTTCTGTTTTTTTTTAATTGAATCCTTTTGGTATTTTATCTACTATGATAGGTTGAATAATGGCAGCCCCAAGATGACCATTTTCTAGTCCTTAGAAACTGATAGTATGTTACATAGCATAATAAAAAGGATTCAATCAATGCAACTAGATTAATGAAGTTGAGATGGGAAGATTTTAGCAAATTATCTGTCTAGGTCCAATGTAATCACAAAATTTCTTATAAGAGGAAGACTGGATGATCAGAATCAGTAGCAGCAGATGTGATGATGGAAGTAAGATGTTGGAGTGATACAAAGGAGAACCAATGAGGAGTCAGTCTCTAAGAGCTTAAAAATTAAGGAAAGAGATCCTCCTCCCTCCTACACCTCCTTCAAAGGAATCAGCCCTGCTAGAACCTTGACTTCACTCAAATAATGCTGATTTGGGGACTCTGGCCCCCAACATTGGAAGACAAAATTTGTGTTGATTTAAGCCACTAAATTTGTGGTAATTTCTTATAGAGTTAATATGATATTAATATAGTTTTGGCACCTTGAAGAAGAGTACTGCTGTAATTAATACCTATAAACCTAGAAATGGTTTTGAAATTGGATAATAAACAAAGATAGGAAGTCTGAGGCTCATGATATGATGTCTATATTGTTTTAAAGAAGTTGTTAGTAGAAATATGGATATTAAATACTCTATTAATTAAGGCTCAGGCAGAAGTGAGGAGCAGTCTGTGGAAGATCTATATTAACTTTGAATACATGTAAATCATTGCAGACTTTTGGTAGAAATATTATTATAAAAAGCACTGTTGGTGAGGGCTCAGAAGTAAACATAATTTTCCAGGAACACCATTCATGGAAACTGGAGGAAAAAGCCTCCTTGTTACAGAGGGTCAGAAAAATTAGCTGAGTTGTGTCCCATGTTTATGTGGAAACCAAACTATTACAAAGCAATAAACTCCAACATTCTGCTGAGGAAATTTATAGCATACTGCTGAAGGCATGTCCTGCTTTCTTTTAACTACTAAGATGAGAGAGGGAAGAAGTCCATGGAAGATGGAAACTAAGCAGAAAGAAGCAGGATTTAAAGAATAGGGAAATTCTCAGACATATATTATTAGATTTGCTATTAAAAACACATACTTTGGACAGAAAGCAAAGGATATAGCTGGACAGCTCTTGCTAATGCCTTGGAAAGATCAAAACTCAAAATATTTAGTCATACAGAACATAGGCCATTATCTCATGCAGTTGATCTCAGCAACCACCAAAAGTAAAGATGCAGCTATGCAGGAAATATCAGTAGAGGAGACTGTTTTCTGATATAGTGAATCCCTGTTAAAAAAAATACAGAAGACCCACAAAGTTTTCAAAAGTGCACATCGGTAGACACCTTGCCAACTGGGACTACAAAGTACAAAGAGAAGACAAAATGAAAAAAAGAACACATATATACACACACAGAAAAAATAACTATTGCGCCCCCAAAATTCTACAGGCAGAAAACAGGCCAATAAAACTATTCAGGTTCAAGCACGTAATATCCATCATAAGATAGGAAAAACAGAGCTGTGGACCCAAAGGGCAGTGCCTCAGACCACAGAAGACCACTCCCAAGCCTGATGGAGTTTGGCCAGTTGAACTTCAAAATTTCTCAGGTTTAATGACTCTCCTTTGTCTCTTTTTCTTTCTTTTCTCCTTTTTTGAATGGGAATGTCTGCAAGTATGTCTTTTCCAGCACTACATTTTGGAATCAAAGAACTTATTTTCTAGTTAAACAGGTACCCAGGTGGAGAGGAATATTTCCCCTAATACCCAAAGTCTCACCATTCAATTACACATGTCCAACCTGAGGACTCTAGGCCTCTTGCTCTCTTTAATGTTATAATAACAAATATAAAATATAAAAGAAGTTTTGTTACTTATATGCATTAACTATATTATATATTTTTTATACAGCCAAGACCATTCCTCATCACTTAATGTGGCCCAAGCAAGCCAAATATTGGACATGCCTGAATGACTTGGGATTTTCAAGCTGACCAGACCTAGATGTCACTTTGAGGGTTTGAGTTAACAAACCCTCAGTGTTGGTTTTTAAGGGGTTTTTAAGGACATGAGGATAGAGTGAATGTATTTTGCTAATAGGATGGATGTGAATCACGTGGGGTCATACAGTGGAATGTGGTGCAACAGCAATAGTAAACAAATCCTTGTATCCTTTGGATTATTAACTATAACTCTTTGTTTTACTCTTTTAGTTGTTATTGTCAGGATAACAATAAGCATCTTCAGAAACTAAATCAAATATAAGATTTAGTTTAAATGATATATAAAACCTCAAGCCAGGATACTTCCATTCCTCCTAGCTAGTTTTTTGTGCTATTGTTATATTTTGCCCTATATGTTATAAATCTCATGACTGTGATTCTTTTTTTTATGTGGGTACCGGGAGTCGAACTCAGGACCTCATGCTTGCCAGCAGATGCTTGTGCTGCTGAGCGATATCACCGGCCCTTTTTTTCCTTTATGTGGGTACCAGGAGTCAAACTCAGGACCTCACGCTTGCCAAGCAGGCATTTATGCCACTGAGCCATATCACTGGCCCATGACTGTGATTTTTTAAGTTATATTTTAAAGAAAATTTTAAATGAGAATAAATGTATTTTATTTTTGTTCATATGTATACTATTATACCATGCTATTTCTTACACAGATCCATGTTTTTATCTAATATTATCTTCCTTCTGTCTGAAGAAATCATTTTAACATTTCTTGTAATGCAGAATTATTGGTGTGAAATTCTCTGTTTTTGTTTCTCTGAAAACATTTTACTATATTTTTATGTTTCAAACATATTTTTCTGTATGAATAACTCTTGGATAACAGTTTATTTTAATTTGTTTCAGCATTTTAAAGAAGTTGTTTTCATTGCTTAATTGCTCCTGGATTCAGACAATAAAATTATAGTCATTTTTCTGTGTTTTTTCTATGTAAAAACTTGGCTAAGTGCAAATTTAATCCATATCTTTACCCTCCTTCCAAAACTTTGAATATGCACACTAATTTCCTATGTTTCTTATGCATAGCATGTATTTTATTATTGTCTTATGTATTATTTTTATTCTTTATGCCATTAGTATTGTCCTCATGAACTCGAATTTCTTGTAGATTCTCCTGCATTTTCCCAATTTATTTACTCTACAGTTCTTTTTTTTTCTTTTTTTTTTTTTTTTTTTTTTGCATGACAGACTTTCTATTTTGAATCACTCTCCTTTTGCTTGTAATAAGTTTCTTTAATCAGTTTTTGGTGGCAATATTTCTAGTTTGTATTTTTTTTAATTTCAGCTTTTCATTTTTCTTGAAATATATTCTATATTTTCAGTTATTTTATCTGAAAACATTGGATTTTGAGTTTGTTTATCTGTTTTTCTGTGCTTCTTTGAGAATTCAATCTTTATTGCAATTGTCACTTCTCTCAAGTTAATCTATCCTTTCTCTCTGCCAAGTTATTAGAGCACTTAAGAATATGCTTTCAGTATTTCTTCCACATGTTATTTCCAGGCAGACAGTAAGCAAGTCTGAGCTTCTAGACTGCTTCATGTTAGGAACTGAAATCAACCTCATTTTTAGACAACATATTTGTCGTCATGGAGCTATTGAAATAATCACTAGGTACTGCACCTTCAGTCTATATTTTGTTGAGATTAAACCACTTCAAGTATTGGAGTGAGGATATCACTCAGATTTTGCAAGGGGAATTTCTAGCTCAATGTATCTGCTACGTACATTACCTTGATATTTAGCAAAAATATATACTTTTTAAAACTGAAGATAGAATGATAAGGTGTGAAAGGGAGGGCACTTTTGAACAAGAAATAAAAAGAGCCTCCTGGAAAAAGCCAAACTAAAAAATGGAAAATCCCAGTACACCATCCCCAAACTCACTCATATCAACCCAACAAGAAACAATCATTCACATGCAAATTACATTTTCTAAACTTGCATAATAATTTCCCAGGAAAGAACAACCATAAACAACTTTGGGTTCTTGCATTGCAACTAAGTGAGTCATTCCTCCGTTAGGTAGGCAAAAGATTTGAAGTTAAAACACCTTGACTAACAATAGCTCAAAATGTATTTACTTACAAGAATCCAATTATTCACCCTCAAGATCCTGCCTCAATGTCTTTAAGGTAAATAAGGTTTCCTTTTTATCTCTGTATCTACATCTATGAAAGTTAATCAGTTTATTTGAGATAGCACTTCCTAACCTATACTTAACAAAGATATTGACAAATTATCCAAATATAATCTTCTAATAAACTTTCTTTTTGTATAACACACTATGAAAATGTGAAACCCCCTCAAAAATAATATTGCATAAAATGTCATTTTAATCAAGTTATTTTGTTATAAATAAGTATACACACCTTGAAAATAAATTTCATATGCATGATGAAAATCATCTCATGAAAGTAAGAAGTAAACATTTCCACAAGACAATACTAGTATCTTATCTGATGTTGGTGTTAACTGTGAATTATCTATATTAAGCTCAACTCTGCCCACCAAATTTGTAGCCAGGGGAAAATATGTCCAGCACTTTTGAATATTGCCCCACTTGGTCATCATCTTTATGACTGAGTACTTTCATTTGGTGCTCACGAAATGCTTGTTACTTGAATCAGATATTTTATTTTAAATTGCAATACAGAAAACAGCCCCAAACTGACAAATTGAAATGGAACACAATCCTGATAGTTTCAGGACTGAAGGGATTTAAAAATGAGTTGATTCAAGTTTCTCATCTTAAAAATAAGCAAATGAAACTCTTGAGGCTGCAAAGTTAATAACAGCTGAAATTACAACTTATTAATTTTTTTATTCAGTACCTAGTAACCATTCCATATCATCCTCCTATTCAAAATTACATAATTTAAACCTAGTATGTGTGAGTTTTACCTGTGCTTATTATTAAAACTTTTTTCTACAGAGACAGCTTAACCCTAAAAGAGAGGCGTAGTTAACTGTTAATAGAACTGGAATTATAATTCCGTTTGTCTAACTAACTGGCTATTTTTTATTAATTCTTATGTTTTTAGAGATATTGAAGGCATTAAGTGATGTTAGTTTTGCATCTTCTATGATCATTCTTTTGAATACTCCTTCTTTCATAGTTCAGAAGATGAGATGATTGCCATGGTTTTTAATTCCAAAATCAAGATTACATCAATGTTATGATAAAGGCATCAAATGATTCCTTTCATTTTTTATTCTGTTCTGTTACTAATTTCTGCAAGCAAAGAGCCATATAGTATTTTTTTTAAACTGAAGAATACTCTGCTTCTTAATGATCACATTTTAGTTTATCCATCACTTGGGGGGGCATTAATATCTTTTAACGACAAAAAGGAAACACAACCAGAAAAGTTCTATATTTTCAAACCAGAAGACTGTTTACAAAATGCTTTCAACTCTCCATCTGCCTGATTTTATACCTTTAACTCAGATGAATCACCTCCCATTTTGTCCAGTTCAGCTTATGCAGACATTTTAATCACTCTATCAAAACATAGTACTGATGTATTGTTTGATTTTACCCTTTTTAATTTTGAATACATGGAACTACTACATATAGTAATACATTTAAATTTCCTTGTGAGTAATAATTAGAAAACTTAGCAAAGTTCGAATGTATACTGACAAATATAATGGTACAAAAATAAAATGTTACAAAAATAACAGTAACAATCATTGCTGTTTTGTTAGTTTGCTTTCATCCAGCCACATCTCTTAAATGTTATACGAAGTCAAGAAATTTTTAAATTTAGATACAATTTGATATTGTATGCAATTTTTATAAACATATCTAGTGATGAAAGTTGCAAAAAACTGTTTAGATGCAATGAATAATATGTCAGGTTGTATAGCATTTCAGTGATAACAACTATTTCAAGGGTAACAACTTGATCCTAGAATATTGACTCTGGAAGCAATTTTGCCTGGGGCAAAAGAATGGAGATTATATTAGTTTTTCAGGGACATTAACCCATCAAATGAATTTTTCATTTCAAATTCTGCAATTTTCACTTTTAAATTCTAATTCACTTTTTATATATTTTATATGTCTACTGAGAGTCACCATCAGTTCATTTATTATGACTGTTTTTTGCTTTGATTCCTTGATGATGTTTACCTTCTAATTCCAACATCCTGATCCTCTTGAAGTCTATTTCTTTTGATATACTCTTCTCTTGCATATGGATCACATTTTCCAGTTTGTTCACATGTCCCATAATTTTTATTTTATACTTAAAATTGGAAATGATATTCTTTAAAAATTCTGAATTGCAGAGACTGTAGATTCCTCAGAAGAGTGTTGAGTTTTGATCTAGCAGGCAATTAAATTTCTACTGATTTCTATGTACTTGTGGAAGGATGGTTTTAACTTTGCTCATGTATTGGTTTTGCCCTTGATCTAAAGTAAATTCCTTAATCCTAAAACAAAGACCTCAGTCCTTAGAAATAATCTTTTTGGGACTTCAGTGAGTTCCCAAGGTATTCAATAAGGCATTCTAATTTGGTGGGACTCAAACTCTAATTCTATCTCTTTCAAGTTCAAGATGTTGTACCTTGAGTACTGGAGAGTACTGTACAAATATCTGTATAAATATGGGGGAAACATAAATATCTGTATAAATATGTGGGAAACATAAATATCTGTATAAATATGTGGGAAACTTATAAACTTATTTCCTGATATGATTAACTTCTTTCAATGATTGTATCCTTCCAGTTTCTACCTGCTTTCTGTCTCTTTCCAATGCCTTTAAATCATTTTTTTCTCTTTTTTATTGTTTGGAACTTTAAATTGGTATCTATATGATGATTGATCCCTCCATATTTACATCATTATCTCCTCTGGACATCGCATGTATGAGAAATAATAAAACTTGATTTTGTTTAACCCATTCTACTTGAGTCTGTAACTATGGAATCACACCCAACCCTAACTGACTCAGAGTGAAAAAACTCTTCCCAGGGAATGGGACATCAGTTTCATGAGGCACTGGAGATATAAAGCAAAGTGGGCCCTGTGAGAACACATAAGTCTCAAAGGCAGCAGTTCTAACTACAAAAGTCATCCAGTTGAAAAAGAGAGATAAATTGGCCCTTTAGCAATAAAATGTTCCCATAAAATTGCACATTAGTTTCAAAACAGAAAAACTAAGTGGAGCACAAGGGAAACACCTCCCTTTTTTACATATTCAGTGAACATAAATTCCAAGTTTAGAATATTCCTAGAATACAAAATGTGTTGTCCTATGGTAATATAATATATTTCAGCGGTCCGTACCATCAGTTGTTTGTGACAAAACTTGCTCGCTACTACTATGTGTAATTCATGAACACAAGATGAGTTTTTGGTTACGTTTCCATTTTCCCCCCTCTGAATTGGATTGATGTGTGTTTTCACTTGCCTAAACATGTTAGTGGGATGACAACACAGGGTGACTTGCTCTCAGCTATATGCGCGCATACACAGATATGTACCCCTCGATTTCCAGCTAAGGCTAGAAACGAAGCCTGAACACAGAAAATGACCAAAAAATATTGGCTATTGCTACCTCGTTGGCAGAAGGATGGAGTACCCACGTGAAGCTATTTACCCCTTGAATACCTCCTGCTTCTGACCAAACACTGGAAAACAAGGCCACATAAGATAACTGCAGGGAACTAGATGATGTAGTCATGGCGGAAAGCTGCAAATGGCGAAAGAGAGAAAATGGCCAGAGAGAGAAAATGGCCTACAAAGTTGTTTATATCTATTGAGTGGCTTTTCTAATCACTTACTAAATAAGAAATTTGAGTTGATTATATGCAGTCAGGTTCGCTTTTCTGAAAAGGTTCAGTTCCTATCACAAATTTAGGAAGGCTCTCTTTATCAAATTGGAACCTCTCCATGGAAGAATAACCTTATTTTTTGTTGTTATCATCTGTCTCCAAGAAGTTGAGAGATGAGGACATGCATTTCCTATTAGACAATATTTTCTTTAGCTTAATTCCCCTTCTATCTCACTACTCGATAGTCCTTGAAACTTTTTGCCACTATTCCTATTTTGCATTAAGGAAACTCACTAAGTGTTCTGTAGGGGGTACTACGTATTTACATCTTGCCATCCATTCCTAACCGAGTTCGCATCACCTTGTCACCAGAATATTCCACCCCTCTCTTTCTCTCTCTCTCCACCCACAAATGTTCCTTGTACATAAACAAGACACACACTCACACATTCATGCAAGAAAATTAACACTGAGAGCTTTTTGAGCCTTGAGTTTATCATATTATACATTTTATGTAACATATTTCAAAAACCCTTACAGTATGTACATATTCTCATCAACTGTCTAACTCTTCCCCGTCCTCGCTTTCTGCAGCCTGGCAGGTTATAATCTCTCCATGCTCTGTGCTTTACATTCATTCATCTCTGAAGTACAAGCAGAACCCACAGCAACCGAGCAGGGAACCCCTTCAATCTGTATTTAAGAGTTAATTGCAGTCCTGCTCCTTGAAGTACTGCCACAGTCCCTGCTTCACTGAAGAGTCTTTGATATCAACCTACTGTTCTTGGAAAGACTACAACCTGTGCCTTTGGATTCCTCTAGTCAGGGTCACAAGAACACCAAATTTGAAAGCAAAATTGCATTCTGTGCAGCTTGTGAATTCCACACCTCTCAATCGCCACATTAGGTGCAACTGTAGCCTCTGAAATGTAGATCCTTTTTTGTAGTTTCCAAGCAAGCTTTTAGTCCAGGAGAGTAAATGTCTTGTGCATCTGGTGCAGTTTGCTGACAAGTTATGATCTTTATACACAGATGCTACTGGCCCACCAAGAATAGACTATAATCTTTGAAATATTTATTTCCACAAGAAAGTATCTGCTTAAACTGCTTCCTCCACATTACTTTCCGGAGCTCCTCTTTGAAAAACTGGAAGTTGCCTGTAAGAGAGTTGGCTGGAGTTTGACGTGAGTTTTCTTTTCTCCTGTGCACCTCAGACCTGCTAACTCAGTGTAATTAAAACAATATCAAGAGTAAATAAGTTTCTCTAAGAAAAACATCGCAATGCACTCACATATTTGAGATGTCTATGCAGTTTAATTTCATTTTTTAAGTTGTTTGGAAATTTTAAGGAAAAAAGCTTTTTTCTGGAACAATTCCCATTTTTTAAAACCACTTACTTCACTGTTTGACTAGAAATCAGTAGCTAATCATCACAATGCCTTTGTTCAACCTCAAGTACCCTTCAAGCAGATAAAGACAAGTTGGAACATTTGGATTGCACTTGAGGCCACATGGTTGCTTTTGGCAATTGACTTTAAAATGTGACTTTAGCAGATTATTTCTCAAATTGGAGCACTTGGAATATTTATATTAGAATAATAGCTCTAAAATCTATATTTTTAATACATAACCAGGTAATTGCCATGAAATACTAAGTTATAAGGGTATTTCGTGGCAAAAAAATTGAACACCTTATATCTAAAAAAATTGAAAACTGGAAGTAAAATGTAGTTGGAATTTTCATAGGTGGATAAAATCTTAATCCATTACATTTTCTTAAGGTGCTAAAATAGCTTTATTTCTATTCGTTTGCTTGTTATATTTATATTTAAAATAAAAAATAAAACAAACGGTCAAAATATATTCTTGTATCCTTATTTTCAAAGTCAGTCATTCTCTCTCTCCCCAACCCCCCAAGACCACACAGCAAGTTTGTGGCAGAACTAAGAACTAAGAATGAGACTGGTAATATCAACATTCTTAGGGATTTCGTAGTTCTTTTCATCTTCAAAGCACTTTACAAAATTCTCTAATTAGGCTCCCAATTCTGGCTCCTAGACTTGCTTCCTAATCATAAGACAACATACCTGCTCTCTATTCCTTAGCTCTGAGCAACATCCCATTCTTAATCATTACTAAAGAGAAAAAAAAAGTGTTTGTAATAATTTCAACTTAATTAATAACAAATGTGGATATTTCTTTAAATATGAATCCAATTGCCTGAGTCCTAATCTTTATTAGCAAAGTTTGGCCACTATTTATTCAGAACCAAGATAAGTTTTAATTGTGAAATTATCTGTAATTAAATGCACTAGTTAAAAATGTTGCATTTCTCTCCAACCTAAAATATTATTCTAAAAATTTTCTTTGAAAAGTATTTTTATTCTACATTTACTTGGGGTTTAAAAAGTTGTTTTTAAGCTACTGGTGCTTTGTTTGATATTCGGGTACATGTGAGATAGGTTAGTTTTCAAAGGAGAACTAACCAAGACAATTAGGAAATCTGTATTTTAGTCTAATTTCTGTCTTTAACTAGTTGTAACTCACTTATTGTTTTTGGATCTTGGTTTCCTCTTTTGAAAATTTCAGAGATTTCATTGAGCCAGCTCTGTGACCACAAAACTGGTTGTATCCATCTCAGCAGGTTGGTCTTGCAGGAATGGTTGCTTGTCTAAGTCTTCTCTAGCACCTTCTGCTACCACCACGTCCTTTTCTGAAAGCAGATACTGAAACGGGGGAAGGTGCAAGCTTCGGTTTCAGGGAGGGGATGTTATGGTAAGTGACACAATTTTTGTCAAACTGGGAGAAAGAACAAAGACACAAATGATGAGTATGTAGAGGATGTAGAAAAATAAATTTCCTTACATCAGAACTCAGGATAAGGGAAACACTGTCCACATACCAGCAGACAGTAGAGAGGACCTAGCCATGAGGAATTCTGACTATAAACAGGATTAGCTGCATTTTTTATCTCTTGAGGCAAATTGCTTTAAAGACTAGACTGTGTGCCTAGAAAGACGAGGGAGAGAGAGAGAAAGAGATCATTCCAACAACGCAAAGTTCACCAGTCTGTGTGTGTGTTTGTGGGGTGAGGCCAAGCAGAACACTTTCACTCTAAAATGAGCATGGTAGTGAGTGCAAAAGCAAGAGAATAGAAAGAATGGATTTCCCTCATAATAAATTACTGTGATTCAAGTTGCAGCACAGCATAATATCTTAACACATAATCGTGTTTGCTGTTGTTGATGCTGTAGATTCTCCTATTGATATAATTTATTTCCTTGTGTATCTCAAGTTGGAAATGCAAATAAATACATGCAATAGCCTCAGAAACAAAATGCAATCAAAAATATTCCAATTCAGTGTTTTATTCAGAGTGGAATCTTTTGAAAAGGAAAATCACAGTGATGTTTTTATATTTTCATAACCTTACTAAGGAGTACTTTTCTTTCAAGACAATGTTCAGATAGGTACTAATAACAGAGCTTTGACAAAACACTTCACAAAAGATCTATGTCTGTGAAACCTAGTCTGTGAGCAACAGTAAATTTTAAGGTAACCACTGTTACCAAATAAAAATAAAAGATGATCTATTAAATTTGAACTGAACATAAAAACAAGTAGATTTTTGTATAAGTGGGTCCCATGCAATACTTGGAACATACTGAACATTAAAAAATTATTTTTAAGTGAAATTCAAACTGCACTGAGTGTCCTGGATTTTATCGGGCAAACTTAAGTGGATTTCAACATGCATCTGAATCATTTTAGCCTACTCTAAGTGATGGTTTGAATTGAAATGTGGAGGGAAACTTTATTTCTATGACAGCTCTCCACACCCTCTTGTTACCTCACAGGTGATCAATATAAATTCCCATAGGTTTGCAATTAAAGTATTAAAGGTGTGACCATGTGTGAACATGATGTCACCTAGTTTCACTATTTTAAATAATTACTTACAAGTAAGAAGGTGAGGCTTATAAATTATACAAAAGTTGTTCAGTCCCCATGGTATAAGATTTAACTTCAGGTTTAAATGACTTAAACTAAATGAGTTAGTGATGCTTTGTTAGTCATTATGGGTGTGACTGTATATTTTTACTGTCTGTACTTTTCACTCCTGTAAATTTTCAGGATTCTGTAGACATTGTTTTCCTGGTTTGACTACTACGGGTCTCTCCATGGCTCTGCACATCACCACACCACTGCTTGGAGGCTGTGGAGGTAACAAAGAGGTCTTGAGAACTCAAGGTCAGGTCCTTAAACCGCTGTGTGCTCATGATCTACATGGACATCATTTTCAGAGTTACATAGTTGCCAAAGCTTTGTAATACATTAAATTTATTCACTCAGTTTTTTTCTAGTAGCTTTAACCTTCAAAATAAACTTGTAATAAGGAAAGAAAATATCAATTAGGGAAAAAATAACCCTTTACAGAATTGTTTCCACCATTTTCCGACAGTCCCTAATTCCCATAATCCTGGAAGAGTGTCAGTAGATATTCTCACTTTCTGTGTCAGAAAGAATAGAGACATCAGATGGAAATCCCCTCATCTTCCTGCATGCTCCCTCTCGCACTCAGACAAAAGGAACCGTGTCCAGAATCATGGCTTCTTCAGGCCCAAATCAAAATGCTGGTCTCTTCAGCTGGAGCCTTCTACTCACACATATGTCCTGGACTGATTTTCCTCCCCTCTTTTTGAATCTTATCTCCTTTATCTATTTCTACCCTGTCATTATCCTCAGCCTCACTCCCTTCCCTTCCTCCATAATCTGTATTCACATTCAGGTTTCTCCTCTATTAGAATCTTACCTTCTGCCACCTGTTGCTTCCAGCTCATTTGTCTCCTTACATTAAGAGTAGTCTGCCCCACACACCCTCACCATCCTTAAGCACCTCAGTGTCTAGAAACACTGGCTTCCTCCTGTACTTCACTCTTCGATTTCAACAACCACTCCATTGTTGAATCCAATAGATGATTTTTCCCAATGCTTATATTTTTAGACTTCTCTGTAGTTCATGACACTCACATGTTTAGTGTTCTGAAACTTTTAGAAATCTGTATATTTCCTATGGTTTTCTGCAGGACCAAGTCTCAGAGTGGTGAGTGTCTTATCCCTGGGTAATGTGAGTGTTGCATCAACTACGATGTGTGCTTTAAGACAGAGACTGTGAAGTCAGAGTTTGGAGTCAAGCTCTATTACTACCTCGCTGTATTATGTAAAGAAAATCAATAGATCTTTACATGAAAAACAAAAAAATATATTTTTCAGCCTAACACCACCAGGAACAATCTTTTAGTTAAACAATTGGGTTTATTATTCATTGCCATGAGGGAAAACACAGACTATAGGACACAGTATGGGTAAACAACAGGGTAAAAGGAATAAACATTTAAGTAAAGGGATGTTAGAAAGAAGTTAGGTCCAGCAATCTCATTTCTTGGTATATATCTCAAGAATTTGAAACCACTGTGGGAAAGGACATATGCACTCTTGTGCTCATTGCAGCATGATTTACAATAGCTGAGTTACGGTATCAAATTGAGTGTTCATCAATGAATGAATGATAAAGTAAATGTGGTATCCATACTAAATGGAATACTATTCAGCCTCTAAAAAGAAGTAAATCCTGTGCTTTGTGACAACATGGATGACCCTGAAGGATATTATGCTAAGTGATATAAGCCAGGCACAGAAAAACAAATACCACATATTCTTACACATATGTGGAATATAAAACAACTGAACTTCTAGAAGCAGAAAGCAGAAGAGTGGTTGCCAGGGCCTAGGGGGAAGAAGAAATGGGGAGATATTGGCCAAAGGGCACAAAGTTGCTCCTAGAAGGAATAAATAAATGATAATTATTTCAGAGGACGAAAACATTGTCTTGATTCAATCATCCCACACAGAATAGGCATATCATAATACCACTTTGTACCCCATAATTATATATAATTATAATTAGTCCAAAAGATTAAATAAGTACACACTGCTTCATACTTTAAACAATTTAGTACAGGATGTGAATATGCACCAGGTGAGCTGAGGGAGTTGAAAGAAGGAAGGGTATGTGCTAGATCAGATGTCAGACAATAAACCAACAAACAAATAACATTCATGTTTCAATTTAATACTCACAGAATCACATGGCACGTATTTTTTTAATATTTATACAATTCTAAACAAGGTTTTTGGAGTAGTGGTGAAGAAAAAACTCTTATACGCTCACTTTTGAGGAAACAAGAGAGAGAGATAAGAAAAATGCCCAACTCTTTGGTGTTTTGGACGAAGGCCACTAGGTACCAACCTTTCTCCGAAGTTTATCTGACGAGAAATCAGGTTGCAAATCTGCCACAGTCATTTCTCCAGCAGGAACTGTCTCCCTGTTTCACGCTCTTTCACTGCATCTTACTATCTTGGCTTCCTTTGTTCTCGTTATAATAAAAGAAGTAAAGTGGTACAGTTAAAAGACGTACTTGATGGAAACAAACATCAAGAAATGTTTTTGCTTTGATAATGACAATTTTTAAAAAATTTCTCCCAGGACGGGGATGTAGCTCAGCGGCGCGGTACCTGCCTGGTAAGCGTGAGGCCCTGAGTTTGATTCCCAGTACCAAAAAAAAAAAAAAAATTTCTCCCAAAAGATATCAAGATAACATATTCCAGTGAAACATACACACCCATGTTTATAGTGGTAAAATTCATAATAGCTAAATCTTGGAATTTGCCTATATGTTCATCAACAGATGAATGGATAAAGAAAATGTGGTATTTACTCACAATGGAGTACTACTCTGCCATAAAGAAAATTAAACGAGTCATTTGTATGAAAATGGGTGTACCTTGAGACCATATGTTAAGTGAAATAAATCAGAGACACAAGCTTAAATATTGCATGGTGTCTCTTATACAAGAAACTCAAATTATAAATACATAGCAAAATAAAAGATAGATAATAGAAAGTAGGGACGTAGATCTTTCTCAAATGGAAGGGGTCAAGAGATAAGTGAGAGAAGAGAAAGGGATGAAAAAAAGAATTGGGATGTGTTGTGCAAACGTATCAACTCTACACAAGGAATGTAAACATTATACTGAAAACATGTACTAATAAAATAATACCTTTTAAAAACATTCTGCAATACTTGTATTCTCTATTCAGTTAAATTAGCTTGTATTAGATTAAGATACTTCTGCGTTGAATATTTGGATCAATCCAAGTAATAAATATAATTAAAGAATCAGACAGCTAATTTGGGTATCACTATAAAGATACTAATAAAAATTAATATTATATTGGGGGCTGGTGAGATGGTTCAGCGGCATAAGCGCCTGCCTGGCAAGCGCGAGGGCCCGAGTTCGACTCCCGGAACCCACATACGAGAAAAGGGCCAGTAATATCACTCAGCAGCACGGGCGCCTGCTGGTGCGTGAGGTCCTGAGGTCGACCCCCGGTACCCACAAAAAAAAAAATTAATATTATATTGAATTTAAACATTAGCTCCTTGATGATTATTGGATCCAAAACCCTCTTTTCACAATCAAGGATACTAAAACCCAAATAAAATCCTCAGTCATGCATCACAAATGAAGGTCTTAATAAAATGAGACTGTTACATTTATTTTATAACACATATTTACATATTGCATATTTGTAATATTTACTTAGCATAAATCCTTAAATGGTCAGTTCAAGGCAATATGGATGATTTCAGAGACAGATTTGATCAAGCACCCAATTAGACAGAAGAAAGATTTACTAACTGTTTACTAGGTTCTGGGCTTTATGTTAAGCAATTTTACATAAATTATTCCATTTGATCTAACTCTATGGAGCAAGTAATATTATTTTCAAGTTTTATAGATGACAAAATTGGATTGAGTAAGCTTAAGGAACTTACCTAAATTTGCATAGCTAGGAATTAATGGAGGCAAAATCCAACCTTGCTTCAATTACTCTAGCTTCTGAGCTATCAAAGGGGAAAAATTTGTCATCACTATGAGAAACTACAGTTCCTGAACCATATCAAAATAAATAAATAGCACTGAAATATGTCACCAAGCATTTTTTTACAGTTTAATTTAGTTCATAATGTTTTTGGTTTTTGCCACCTGCTATCTTTATATTAAGTGCTACAGATGTCATATACAAATAAAATTGTGTGTGACATTGACACATAGAAATTTATGTTATTTAAAGTATTTTCTGACATAGATTATGAGAACAATTTAATATACTATGATGCTTCAATAATAAAATTTCATTTCAAGGAAAGTGTCCCTTCTAAGCTATTTATTTAAGTATAAAAACATATTATTCAAAAATGATAAAAATTAAAAATTACTTGCAATAACAGTGTTAACCTGCACAGCTTGTCTTATTTCTTTCCTTTAAGCTCTTTTTACAATGAAATGCTCTCTCACAGATGCAAAGCCAAATGATTAAAATAAGACTACTGTAGTCTTCTCTCTTTTCTTCCTTTCTTCCATTTTTTCTTTCTTTCCTTCTCTCTTCCTTTCTTTCTCTTACTGAAAGTTCATGGTGGAAAGATTTTTTTATACTTGCCAGTAGAATTAAATTGTTTTTTCTCACCATCTACCGTGGGTTCATGATAATATGATCACACATATTAACTATTCTCAACTGGGCAGCAATAAAACAAATAAACTCTGGGATATGTCAAAACCATGTCTATAAATTTGCTTTGACTCATTTAAGTTCTTAAGAAATTGTATAGAGGATTCAGAGAACAGAGATCCAGAATAAGTAATTTATCTTTATCACTGACATTCTTAGCATATAAGTTCTTGGAGAATAAAGACGTACCTTTCATGTTATCATAAAACACATTGACTTTGATGTTGTTTCCAGGCCAAATCAATGTTGCCCTCTAGTAAAATTCTGTAGGAATTCATTTACAGAAACCGAAGTCATACTCTGACTCCATGGTGTTTACAATAAAACAACAAAATCTAACCTATTATACACTGCTAAATGCAGAGATATAGCATCAGGAATATATATCAAGAAATGCCAATTAGATATGTAATAAAACCAAATACCTGTACACCAATTTTTCACAATAGAGAAGTATCTTTCTAACTGCCTTTTTATTTAAAACAGCTTATTCTGACATTATAACTGACTTTTCAGTTTTGCACCTAAAATCTTTATTGCTCTGCTTACCATTTATGTCCAAGATATATGTGTCTTTTAAACTAACAGTTAGCTCTGCAGTACTTGAACAAGTTGTCCTCGCTGGACAAGGTTAAGTACAAACATGTATATTATGCATATTTGACATGATTTGACTTAAATCATGTTATATTTAAAGTTCTTGAAACACTTACAAATGTGTGGAAAATAGACATATTTGGAGATATCACATTAAATATTTCCTGATTCAATGCAAAGTAAACTTTTCCTTCATTTTTGCAATAACCTCAGGAAACTATTTTTATCTATTTGGTTTTCTCCAAAATATAACCATCTTTAACCATCATCACTTGTGCAAGAATAAAAGCTTTATGTCCACTGCCAAATTTGTCTACAAGCAGGCGTACATGCCCATAAAACAGGAACTATTCTATGGTTTATGTTTTATAGTTTGCATATTTATAATTATATCTCAGAGTTTATGTAGTTTTTACAACTAGTAAAAACTTAGAACATAAAAGTAAAACAAATTAAAACCAACAAAAAAGACACAAATCCTATCACTAATTTTTAAAGATGATTTTTAAAGTCTAAAATTTTTAAGGTCATTCATAATATCACTGGTTAGACCCAACATATCAATTTTCAAAGAAGGTGTTAAACATGCTTATAATGGAAAATCCCTAAATCCTAAACATAAAAGTAATTGATATGATCATCCTTAATTAATCATAACTAATATTTTAACCCATACCTACTCACTGCTTCTAGGCCTCAATTCACCTCAGGAAGTAGTATGATTCGTCTTCATCTTCCATATGAAAGAAGGAAGACGTACTGAATTTACACATCTTGCTTAAAATCGTAGAGCTCGTGAATGGCAAAAGCACTAGCCTATCAGTACAGCCTCAGTAGTTGTCCAACTTCATATTGCTTTTGGTAGTTTTTGAGCAATGGGTTGCTAATAGTCACATATTAATAATGCTTATCATTCTCTTCATTAGAAAAAATTTCTTCAATCCTTTCTTCAAGACTTGTACAGTTGTCCCTCAGTATCCACAAGGAATTGGTTCAAATATCCCTGAACACCAAAATCTGCAGATGCACAAGTCCCTTATACAAAATAGTGTACTGTTTGCATTAACCTACACAAGCCGACCATGCATTTTAAATCATCTCTAGATTACTTGTAACACCTAATACAATGTAAATGTTTTATATATTATTATTATACTATATAATTAGGGAAATAATGACAAGAAAAATGTCTGTATATGTTTTGTAGAGATGCATTTTTTCTGAATATTTTCTATCTTTGATTGGTTGAATCCACAGATGTAAGACTCATAGGATTAAAGCTGTGTACTGTAGCTTAAAACAACCACAACAGATAGTCTATAGAGCAAAGGAGGGACACATTCATTTATGCAAAAGTTAAACGTGTAGATAGCACCTTTAAAAGAGATGGATAAAACACTTTATAAACCCAAAGATAACATCATCTTACTACTAGTTCCTCTTCTTTTGTGCTTTTCTTTTCTTCCTAAGTCTACATTGGAAAAGAGGTACAGGGAGAGACGAAAGGAAAGCAGAAGCAGGAGAGGTACTAGTAAGGCTGGTTTGTTTGATCATTAATAAGAACTTACTCAGAAGCAGTTATACACATTACATGTTTAATGATAACCCTACATCAATTCCTCACCCTGCGAGAGTTCCCAAGGTGGGGATGCAAGGGTGCTTCCAAGTCAGGAAAGAACCTGCCAGGGCATACACGAGCTGCCCTATAAGTGCTCCAAACAAAAAAAAATTTAAAAATGCAGAAAGAAATAAAGAAGTTTTTCCACTATAGATAGGATTATGTATGTACCTGTGTCAAACTGCTCTCACAGTGGAACGATACTTTAATTTTTAGGAAACTGATGTCATCACTTCATCGTCACCTCTGTGAAATCAAACTAGCATTTCAGATAAAGCACTATTTTTCAAATTAGTTACTGGCAATGATAACCATGCCGAAAATCTTCTGGTGATATGAAGTTGTCAAGCTAGACAAAATAAAATGTTTGGGTTTTTTTGTTTTCTTTCTTTTCTCATTTTTTTTTACATTAGATTTTATTGGTACATTTTTTATATACATAATGATCACATTCATCGTAGAGAATTTGTACCTGTACCTGATATACCTTGTTTTTTTTCCATTTCCCTAAAAATATTTGTTTTGAGTGAATAACATTTTAAGACAAACAAGTCTTTAAAATGAAGTTACATGAGTGGGAAACCATGCATGAGGGTCTTATCCTCGGTTTTCTTCTCTCTGATTCTGAGGTTGTTTGTTCATGGTTTCTTGTACTCCTAAAATTTCACAGAACCATTTCAGGAGGTCAGAACATGAAGCCCTAAAGTTGATAATAAAATGTGGTATCCATGTGCTTTGAACATGTTTTGTTTTGAGGAAGAGTATCATTCTATTAATCCGTGATGTAAAACCTATCATAAGTCACTAGAAGACAGTGAGAAACAAACAACAGCTATAATTTGAGTGATTTTTTTAGTATGATTAACCAAGGAGTCTGTCATGACTTAGACAATTACTCACTTAGGTCAAAGTGCAGAATGTCAGCCAGCATTTCTCCCGGTTGCTACCAGAACCAGCACTGTCTCATCTACAGCTATACACAGGGCCGAGTTTAGAGCTCTGATACCAACTGTCCTCATGGCTCATAATTGTGACAATAGATACAATACAGTTCAAAATCAATGTTCTGTATACTTTTCTCCCTATAGTTTTAGCCAGGGAAGGTATTGCAATAAACAGATATCAGTTGAGGTAAGAAGATTGATAAGCAGAAGAAAGCTGTTTGGAAAATATAAGTTATTTAAGAGAGTGGACTTACAAGATTTATTTCTTCTATTATAAGTACATTTTAAAACAAATATAAAAATACCAAGAAGTTGAGGGAGAAGAGGGAAGGGGATGAAAAAAATTAAGATGTGTTATATACATGTGGTAACTCCCCACAATGAATGTAATCCTTATGCACTGTGAACATGTACTAATAAAAATAATTTTAAGAATAAAATAAAAATAATTTTAAGAATAAAATAAAATAAATACAAAAAATTTTCTTCCACAATTCCTATTAAAAATACTTTGGGTGGGTTATACGTAATCCCTTAATGATTTCAAAAACTAAATTTTAGGAACTCTATACTATCTCACTTAATATTAAACTGATTGCATGCACTGTGTTTTTCTTGCTTTGTTTTATTTTGTTTTTTGTTTTTTGTTTTTTTTTCATTGAGTTGGGTAGATAGCAGAAAAAATAATTTACTGGAGACTTTTCTTTCAAATTGCCCGTTGATAAACATAATTTCTCCATATTTTTGCTTCACTGATCGGAAAAGCTAGCAGGTAATGGCCTTTTATTGCAAACTTCCTTTAGTGCACAGCCCAGCAATTAGGCACGGGCATGCTCTGTGACCCCTCGCTGCCTCCCACCGGCTTTGATCAGAACTTTGCTCAGTGACACACGTCTAATAACCAGGAGTGGCATGAACTGAACCATCAAGACCCTGATTTATTCTTTAACCCACATCCTTGGCCAAATAGGGGTGTAATTACCTATTATGCCAGCTGCCAATATAACCTGACCTTGTGTGCAGGTTGGTGCAAAAACAAAGCAAAACAAAACAAAACAATAAAAAAGGCAAGCTTCTATAAGAAGAAAATCCTGAAAAGGGCATAGCAGGAATTTCAGCCTGTGCGAGTACACAATCCAGAAGCATGAAACTAAATTTATTTTTCGATCAATGTTTTCTTAAATGAAGTTCTTTATTTAGTAGAATAAAAGTGAAAAAGAAAAAAAAGGAAGAGGAAGACCTTTTGGAAGAAAACTACAAGTGACAAGCAAGATACTTTTCCAGTAACATTCCACGATGTACTATCTGAAATTATGGACATTCAACCGGGACTTGCTCATAGCACGTGTAGAATTTAGAAATGATCAACTACATTATATTTTTTATATCTTCACTAAAGGATACGGAAAAACTGAAATGGATGCGATGGATGGGGCCTGCCTGAACAATGGAACTCTATGGGCAGCATAAATAAACCAACTAAAATTCCCATAGCCGGAAGATCTTCCTCAGTAGTCTCCAGATGCTATACACTACAAAGCGCTTATGTTTAAATAGAGATTGCTCTACAATGCAAGTTCTAAACCAGTAGTTCTGAGATGGGACTGCGTTTCAGGGCTTCTAACAGGTGACAGGGCAAGCCCAATGCTTCTGGTTCCTAAACCACACTGTGAGCAGCAAGGGACTAGGTAACTCAGTAGCTACTGTTAACTTGATTAATCCTCATTTCCTCACCATGGCCTCATTTTGTCATTTCATTTTGTATTTAAAGATGTTCTGAACTTCTTCTTGTTGCCTCCCGCCAGGACAGAAATGTCACAAGGCATGTGGAAAGAGCTCCAAAGAAGAAAACTAAGTGTCTTTCTAAGAGAATTTAAAAACAGGACTTTGTGAAATAATTTTAAAGTTATTTTTCCTATTGTTATGGAAAATTCAGTATATATATGAAAAATTATAATCAGGAAAATAAAAATCACCCATAATCTCATCTTTCAAAGATGAACTCAACATATTGATATAAATTTCACATTAGAATCTATGATATTTATTTTTAGACATAATTCCTTTTAACATCATATTACCTATATTTACTGTGTCATCAACTCAATTGAATTTTAGTATTATGACCTAGGGCTCAGCATTTATATTCTTTTCCAGTATTTCCTCATTTTAAATATTACAGAAATAGAATAATAATTTTAAAAATATCTGTCACTGTTACAAGTTACTTTCTACAATTTTTGAATCGCAAGGGTTGCACTTGAAGGAAATTCTCCCACACATTTTCTTTTCCATCATCCTCCAAAAGAATATTCTCAAAAAGCCACACCCACTGTTTTATCATCTGCAGTTCAGGTAGAGAGGAACTGGCAACTGCTTTACTTCCTCTATTAACCTCAGCACATCATAATGGAAAACTACTAAATTGTCTTCAACCTTTTTTCATTGTTGCTGACTACATTCCTTTCCTTTTGGAAGATAACTTTTAGTTGTTATGTTTCTTTACATTTCAAAAATGACCAATATTCCCTTCAAATAAATGGTACAACACTACTATGCTATGCTTTTAGGATAAAAATCACCATAATGAAAGAGAAAATTTTATCACTGATTTATCCTGTGACCCAGAAATGTATCACATAATTGAATTTATCACCTCTCTTTTGAGGTCCTCCTCAAACACAGAGACGTCCTCTCTTACCTCTTGCCTAGGATAATTTAGTAGTATTGCGGTAAAGACAACTACATGACCTGGTTACTTTCAGAGGAATAGCATCAAAATAGCCACCTTCTGCTTTATATCATACTGGATATTCTGTTTGGTTTTAAATAATAAAAAACCAATTCAAGTGAACCTTAAAAAGGAGGTAAAGTTTATTCACTCTATAACTGGAATAATCAAAATAAATTTGTTCACAGCAACAGCTAAATTCTGGAATACAACTAATGTTGTTACTTGGTCTTTTATTCCTCCATCTCTAGGACTTCCCTTTTAACTGCTTGAGCTTTATTCTCAAGCACACTCTTCCCACGGAGCTATAAATACAGCCAGCTGAAGTTCTATGTTTCCCTCTTCCATGGCATCTGCACACCCAGAAAGGAGCGTCCTCTTCCTCAAATTCTACCAGCCACACGCCTGTCAGAGGGCACTGATTGCCTGACTTTAGTGAGGTTCTTCCTTTTGTAGCAATCCTTGTAGTTAAGGAGTTCAGTGTTGGAATGGCCTGTCTCTCAAGCCATGGACTAAGGTCACCACCACCTAAACCACAGTGACTCAGAATGGAAAAGTATGGATCCCAAAGGGGAAAAAAAATAAGGAACTACTATTAAAAGAAAAGAAAAAAGATAGTCAGAAGCCAAACTAATAGACGTCTACTGTAATTCTGGATTGTATCTGTTGCCCTAATAGCCTGAATAATTTATCATTTGTCCCTGTTGTTTTCATTTTTAATGCACTTGTATTAGTGAGTTGTTGAAATAAAATAAAATAAAATACTATGAAATAAAATAAGTCAGGATAGACTAGTTAGACCTTTACTTTTTACAGTGCTTCCAACTACTGCTGTAATCTCTGGTAATAGTGTGTGAAAAACTGTCATTTATTTACTTTATTGCCTGATTATACTTGTGATATTATATATTTTGTAAGAAACCCTTTGGGCAGAATTGACTAAAATGTAAAGGGCATCTCTCTTGAAAATTGTTGAATTTCTTTTTTTTTTTTTTTTTTTTTTGTGGGTACCGGGGGGTCGACCTCAGGACCTCGCGCGCCAACAGGCACCCATGCCTCTGAGCGATATCACCAGCCCCTTTTTTGTATGTGGGATCCGGGAGTCGAACTCGGGCCCTCGCGCTTGCAAGGCAGGCGCTTACGCCGCTGAGCCATCTCACCGGCCCCGAAAATTGTTGAATTTCTGTGTTTCAAAAAAAGTTGATGGTGAATGTTTAGCAGACACAAAATGTGATGAACTTATCATCTTCTGTGGATGCGGGAGGGGAGTCACGATGAAACGGCCTTAGGAAAAGCACAAGACACGCTTTGTGAAGAGGCATTAAAAGCTACTTCAAAATTTGCTAGAAATGTGGGAAAGCCTTTGTAAGACAAAGGATGATAAGTATTCCTGCAGAGGGTATGTGAATATATCCCTTGAAGAAGCACAGCTTTTTATTTAGATCAAAATAGCTGTAATTCTAATTAATTGTGCTTGAACACATGCAAAGTTTTAACTTAATTTTGCATTGTTCGCAAAAACAATTTGTTATTTAATTGTTTTAATTTAAAAGCTTTAATTTAAAACTTCAATGTTTTAAACAATACAAGTTTTATATTACTGCGATCAGATGTTCAAACAGAAGTCAATTACTTCCAAAAGTAGTTTAAATTTTCATATCATTTTTATAGGAAAGTTTATTTTGTTTATTGTGAAACAGTGAATATTATTATAAATGTTATTGTAAATGCAACTGAAAAGTTCAAAAGTAAAGATTAAATTATTTGTTTTTAGGACAATAACCCAAACAAATATTTTAACAAAGTATAGTACCCTGGTAAAAATGTCCTTACTAAATTATGAAATCTATAATTAAGTATAGCCTTTAAAATTAAGCACATCAGTAACAATCTACTAAATGAAATGTAACATGTGCTTCTTATAGTTTACAAAGACTTCTACTATATAGCAATTTCTTTCTTGATGAAATTGATGTTGATCACAAATATGAGCAATTTTCATGCAAGTAAACTCTTTTTACCTCTTTTTATTATCATAAGATTCTCAAAATGTTTGATTTTTTTAAAAGAATCTACATCAACATGTGTTCTACAATTGTATTAAATTTTTTCTTCATAAATTATTTAATTTTGATTATATTTGTTCAAAATCTGTTGGAAATCTTTAAGCAAAATGTCTTACTTACTTTTCATGTTGCTGGGACAAAACACCCAACACCCAAAGGTAAAGGGGGAGGTTTATTAAGCTCACAGTTTGTAGAGGTTTCAGTCATTGGCTGGCTCCAAGGCAGGAACATGGGAGAGGGGCAACAGTTCACGGCAAAAAGAGACAGAAAAAGCAACAGGCAAGGAGAGAAGGCAAGCCTCTTTTTGTCCCTTACATTGTACGCAGGCTACCCCTCATAGGGCAGGTTAGCACTCACACCCTTAATCCCACCATGAGACCATGAATCAAACATAAACTCTAGAATCCTGCCCCCCATGACTTCGTGAGGCTTTGGGGAGACATCTAGACACAAATCATAACACAAAGTAACAAAATAATTCAGCCTTTGGAAATTTTGGCAAATTAATAAGAAGATTTATGAAGAAGAAGGCATAATTAAATATTGAGACATAAACTGTGCACCTGATTTACTTCTAGGGTCTTACAGTTGTGCTTTGAAGTATCCCAACTTGAAGAATATATCTTCAAATAAGTACATTTTTCTTCATACTGAATGAATGTATATATTCTGTGATAGGATAAAATGAAAATGAAATGTTCTAGGATTTTATAGCATGTAATTTTGGTGTAACATTTTAAACCAATTATAAATAGGGACAAATTATTAATGAGTTCTGACTTGAAAACATATCATCTCCATTAGTGTGTGTGTGTGTGTGTGTGCGTGTGCGTGTGCGTGTGTGTGTGTGTGTGTGTGACAGAGAGAGAGGGAGAGAGAGACAGCGAGACGGAGAGACAGAGAGAGCGGAAGAGAGAATGACCTTTCTTTCAGCAACAAAATACAAATGTATTGACCTTGACTCTCTCTGTGTAGTGGAATACAGGAATTACTCTGAGAAATAGGAAATCACTATTTTAGTTATGCATCTTACTATGGAAAAATGGATTTCAAGCATGTATTGCTTTATTATACTAAAAATATTTTTAATTCAGAGACATAATATAATGTAATATTTTGAAAAAATCTGTCCCACCACCCTTCACAAGCATTTGAGGGAAGGTTAATGACCTTTTTAAAATCTAAATGAATAATATTAGTAGTGACAAGTTTGCAAACTGTGCTTGACCAAGAAAAGAGATTTCTAGAGATTGGTCCAGATTCTAGATATTGTCAAGGCTCTCATTCTAGTTAAGACAGACAAACACGGCTTGTTCATATGGCTAGAATTTCTTGTTGATAGTTTATTTTGTTGCTAGGTCAGCCACATACAGACAAAAAGTCCAAATTCTTTCCCATTGAAAAAGGGAAACACATTAATCTTCAAAGTAGGTAACTGACTATTTTAAAGCTGGAGAATTAATAGATATTACCTTCATATATTTCACCACCAGTATAATCCCACAGGGAAGAATGAGCAGAGTAGCCGCATTTGTTGAACTTACCTTGGCAGCAAAGAGCACTTTTGCTGGCAGTGATCATGTACTTAGCTGATAAAGGAAAAAATATGTTTGAGAGACCACTTATAAGTATCAGGAGCCACTATTTTCGTTGAAATCTTCTTGGCCCCAAAAAACCTACTAGTTGTCGTCCAAACTGTGACCAAAGCAACTCAAGTGTTGCTTTGTCTATGAGACAATTTAGGTCAATGACAGATAAAGATATAGATGTAGATGTAGACAAAGATATTTGGCAAATTTAAGTATTTGATGCTAAATAAACAGAAGTTTGCCAGATTTTTTTTTCAGAGCTGCTAGTTTACCATCATGACACAATCATAATTTCTTTTAGGACATGAACAGTTTTGCATCTGCAAAGGTATATAATGCTAGAAAAGCCTGCAGTCCCAGGAGAAATTTAAAGTTCAACTCATTTATTTAGACACTCAATTCTAAGAGAACGTATTGTTTTCCCACCTTTAAGAGGCATCAGTTCTCGGTGTGACACCACTGCAGACCATTTTAGTCAGAAACAGGTGAAGCAGAAGATGTTATAAAAGAGCCATAATGGATGAATTTCATGAGCCACTGACAACCACGACAAAAATCCAAAACTATTTGACAAAACATTTACATTTCTTAAGAATGAGTTTCATGAGTTCAGAAGGTTTCTACCAGGAATTTTACTAAGAATCGGTCATGAACTTTACATCATGTCAAAAGCCTGACCTCCAAATGTGGGACCTGGTTAACATTCCAACAGGGTACTCAACTGCATAGTCACTGTGCCACTGAAAATAAACAATTAATGGCCAAAAGTAATGACATGCAATCCCAGTACAATCATCCAAGTGAAGTAAGGCAGGGCCACGTGCAAAACTGCTTTATCCTTTGATATCTAAACTTAAACAGCTATGGTCCCTTTGTGCCTTTTGACATGCAGGACTGGCATTTGACTAAATATGATGTTTCTCTGTTCTGGAGAGCAGGTGTCCCCACGTGCAGTGAGGTGCATGATCTCTCTCTCTTCCCATTGCAATTCTCTTCGAAAATACGTTTCCAAAAAAGAAGCCCCTTGCTGCTTACATGCTCTCCAAGACAGAATTTTCTCATACAGCTGTGTCTCCTGAGCCATGGGTAAGGTAGAAGCTTGAACACAGATGACATGCCAAGCAAAAATGCCATCACCAAGGATAAACCGTAAGGAAAGCAAGGTAAACAGAACTCCAAGGCAACCTTCAAGATTTCTGTACCTGATGTGCTCACTCTGTGCCATCTCTCCACCTTGAGTGCCAGGAAGATTTGTGCATGTAATGGGATACCACGCCCATGGTTAGGTTGTTACATGGTTAGGGACTTGGGGGTGGAGGGTATAATTCAAACCCTTTAAATTCATCAAAAGGGAGAATATCCTGCTTGGATCTGACCTAAGTAGATGATTTCTTTAAAAGAGGGTCCAGTGGCCAGAAATAGAAGTTGGACAGACCTGAAGAAGCAAAGATGTTGGCCTTGACAAACAAGCTGCCATATTGTGGAGAGGGCAAGTGGCATGATATCATCATGACCTCTAATTCACTGTGGCCTCAATAAAAGAAATGAATTTTCCATCAACTAGTGGACCTGGGAGAGGACTACAAGCTTCATATGATGCCACAACTTAAGACCTATCACATTTGCAGGATCCTGGGGACAGGACCCAGTTAGGGCATAAACAGACTCCCAACAATGAAAAGGCTGAGAAATTTGTGTTGTATAAGCTACTAAATGTGTGCTAACATTTTTACACAGCAGTTCAAAATGAATGCATGAGAACAAAGAACAAGTAGAATTAAGAACATTTCTGGGGTAGGCAAATACTTTCTTCACCTAGGTCCTAAACCCTTCCAGTCTGCAACCCTTCCTTGCCTTCACCCTCTACTGCCATTATATGCATCTTTAGAGAGAAGGGAGCATTTAATCTAACATTTTAGTCGAGCCGTCCACGTTTTCCACTTCCGGGAAGGCTGAAAAGTCAAGTTTCAGCTCTCAAGTTTCAAACTGGGCTTTTGAAAACTTCTGGTCAGACTAATAATTTGAAAGCAAATATTTCAAATCATGAAATCCTATTTTAGCATAAAAGCGGAAGTGTATTACCATAAATAACAGTGAGAAATATAGCTGGTGATGTAACAGCCAGTTTTTGTACCCTAGACAAGATCACTATATCATGGTCTGAGAGGATGAAATGCTTGGAAAGCAAGGAACATTCTGGTTAAATCCTTGAGAAAGTTTTTGATTTACCCTCAAACCCAAGAGGGGCAGATATTGGGCCTCCCAAGAGGTCTGAGAACATTATGAGGTCAGCAATAATAAACTGCATAGCTGGCAGCAGAGGTAGTCTTGGTGAGCTGCGGTCTGGCAGATGAGAATCTTAAGACTGGTTCTGGGAGATTCTGGGAAAGCCACTGCCCTTTGAGGGGACAGTTTGATTTCCATCATGAGATGACTCTGGCTTGGTGGGGGCAGCCTCAGTTTCTATCATTGAGTAGTTGTTCCCACTTCAAGGGCAGAGGTGGCCTCATCATGGGGTGGTCTGTTAAGCTCTGGTTTTCCAGAAAGCTGAGGTGATTAATGGTTTAAGACAATATCTGGAGACCTATAGGCTTCACTTCAGGTATCTGGAACCAGACATTGCAGATGCTGGCAATTGGGCATTCCTGCAAATTCTGGAAATTACTTTCCTTACTTGTACTTGGTGTCTTCAGTCTTGAAGGAGAATGAGATAGGCTAAGGAAATTTAGAACAACTTTGTAGTACATATACTCCTTAATTGATTAACATGCATATATGCAGAGCTGAGCAGGGATCTGACCCAAAGTTTTAAGGTAATTAAGGAGACATAAAATGAAGACAGAGATACCAAGCTTTATCCTGCCTTTAGTTACCCATTGGGCATCTTCAGGCCTAGGGCCAGGGCCTCATAATGGACACTCTGCTGAATATAGGAACTGTCCAGTAGATACCCTGAACAAGGCCTAGGACAGAAACCAAAGATTAAAATTAGGTGACTGCAGTAATCAGTAGTTCATCATCTCACGTGATATGCTCCAGTATGTGTCATCCCTCAGGGGCTCTCAGTTGCTCATATCTATTCTAAACACTCGTGGAAATTGGAGAGTATAGATGTCTTTCTCTGCCTACTTTGTATGTTATTTTTCTCTGGACTGTCATCAAATGTATTGCGATATATCTTGGCAGCATGTGCCTCCTTTTGTTTTTCTTCCCACACCTACCTTCTTCTAGGAAATCCACAAATCCCACTATCCATTTGGCAGCACAGTGAGCAACATAAAGACCTACAGGCACGTGGTGCTTTTCCATTTTGATACCAATTACAAAATTCCATTTTCTTTTAGTTGTGAAGTGGGATTAGCACTCCGTGGCAGGGCACAAGGAATGCAGATCAACTCAAACTTGTTAAAACAGTGGCCCAAATCCCAATGGAGACAATTGGCCTTTTGTGAAGCAATTTGCAAGTATCATGTTCCACCCTTAAAACTAACTATGCCCTGTTATTATGTGATTAGTGGAGTCAAAGGCAGCTGTATTTTTACCTACCTCACTTTCTTTTAGGACCCTACAAAGTAGGCTTTGCATGTGCTTCTGAAGAAGTAACAGTTCCTCAAGATCTAAGATGTAGTAGCGGACCTAATGTGGCAGTGCCTGGACTCTAATTACCAAGGTCACAAATACTCTATATAGCATTTGCCAGCATCCTAGAATAAGCTTATGTAATATATGTTGACATTATGAATGACAAATGTCAACTCTATATTACATTAAAGGGTCTTATAAAAATTGTGCATGCCACCTGTAATCCCAGTACTCAGGAGGCTGAGGCAGGAGGATTGCCATGAGTTCAAGGCCATTCTGGGCTACATAGTGAGTTCAAATCCAGCCTGAATACATAGTGAGACCCTGTCCCCAAAAACCAAAAATAAAAAATTAATTGTGCAAAGTGAATTATTTTCCCTGGCTGTATTGTTCCCTGCATTTCATTTTCTACGAAATGAAATGTTCCACTTCATCAGATTATACACAAGAAGCTAGTGTTTAACGAGCTACAGAAAAGCTTTAGAGAGATGTTTCCCCGGGCTTGGCCAATATGAATGGATCAAAGGAATAGGGTATTTGTGTGTATGGTCACACTTTACTCTTGTGATTTCCATTGAGAAAATCCTTAGACTGTACATTATTAAACATTTAGTTCCACTTATATTAGCCACTACCATAAACTGGATGAGATCTTTTGTTTTTCCAAGCCTCTTTATCTCTTTTCTTACAGATTTTAAGGCCCTTGAGATTGAAAGAATTATTATTGTTAAAATGGTCATACTACCCAAAGCAATCTATATCTTCACGTCATGCCTGTCAAAAATTCCAATGACACTTTTCACAGAATTATTAAAAACAATCCTAAAATTTGTAAGGAACCACAAAGGATCCCAAATAGCCAAAGCAATCTAGCAAAAGAAAATCAAAGAACAAAGCTGGAGTAATCACATTTCCAGATTACAAACTCTATCCCAAAACTATAGAAACAAATACAGCATGGTACAGGCATAAAAACTGACGCCTAGACCAAAGGAATACCAGAAGTTCACACATGTATAGCCAACTAATCTTTGGCCAGTGCTCCAAGAACAGATGATGAGAAAGGGCTATGTTGTACTCTCTTCAATAAAGAGCATTTGAAAAACTGTATATCCATACGCAAAAACAAAACAAAGCAAAACCTGGACCTCTATTTTATACCACTTTTTAAATTAAGTGAAAAAAAACTTAAGTTAAAGACTTAACAAGTGACACCTGCATGTATAAAACCCCCAGAAGAAAACATTTCATAAAGGTCCTTGACACTGGTTTTGCCAGTGAGATTTTTGAATCTGATACTAAAACCACAGGCAACAAACACAAAAATATGTGTACACGTATACAATTATTATGTACAATTATTATGTATCACTTAAAAAATAAATCATGGTAAGCAGACAATCAAAAAGAAATAGGATCCATAAATCTATTTGCTTATGTTAAACTAATTTAAATAAATAGTCTTTGGATATTCGTTGTTCTGTTCAAAGTAAACGATATCACCCTACTTAAGTGAGAATGCTCATCTTTTGGTGTGTTTGATAATTCTGATAAATGGGACAAAAAGACAACAGGTCCAAAACCAAAAAAAAAAAAAATTTAAATACAGTAAATCTTTGTCAAACTAAAAAATCTTCTGCATGGCGAAAGAAGTAATTAGTTAAATAAAATTGCAATCTATGGAATGGGACAAAATATTTGCAAACCTGATAAAAGTTTAATATCCAAAATATACAATAAATTGATGCAACTCAATAGCAAGAAAGTACTAATACTATTTCTATTGGTGCAACTCAATAGCAAGAAAGTACTGATACTATTTCTACTACTAATAATATACCTATTAAAAATTGGCTAATGGGCCGGTGAGATGGCTCAGTGGCGTAAGCGCCTGCCTTGCAAGCGCAAGGGCCCGAGTTTGACTCCCGGACCCCACATACGAAAAAGGGGCCGGTGATATCGCTCAGCGGCACGGGTGCCTGTTGGCGCACGAGGTCCTGAGGTCGACCCCCCGGTACCCACAAAAACAAAAAAAAAAAATACATAAAAATTGGCTAATGACTAAAATAAATATTTTCCAAAAGAAGACACACAAATGACCCACAGGTACATAAAAATGTACACAATATCACTATTCATCAGGAAAATGCAGATTAAAACCATAGTGTGACATCACCTCACACCTGTAGGGAACAAAAAGACAAGAGATGAGTGTTGGCCAAAATGTAGAGAAAAGGTAACTCTTCTATACTGTTGGTAAAAATGAAAATTAGCACAACCATTAGGGAAAGTAGTATGCAGGGTCCTCAAAAAAATAATAAATTAAACTACCATATGATCCAGCTAGGCTACTTTGGTGGCTTTTATCTGAGTAAAACAAGTCAGTATGTCAAAGAGATATCTGGATTCCCATGTTCACAATAGCCAAAATATAGAAGCAATTCGAGCCCTCAGTGATGCATGAATGGACAAGGATAACGTGATGTATGACATGTTTCTATCTATATTTGTATCTCTGTCTCATAGAGGCAGAGTGTACAATGGTGGTAGCCTGAGACTAAACGAGGAGATGATGTGAAGATATTGGTCAAAGCACACAAACTTGCAGTTTTAAGATGCATACGTTTTGAGCAACATGGTACTATAGTTAAGAATACGATGAGAAAAAGAGAAGGACCTCAAAATTTCTAAAAGACATAATTTAATGCTTACACTGAAGAAAAAGTAGCCATGTGAAGTGATAGACATGTTAATTCATTTGATAGCAATCGTTTCAAAATTTCTACATATATGCAATCATCGCATTTTACACTTTAAATACACACAATTTGGTTAATTATAGCCAATAAAGCTGAGAAAAAAATAAATTCAAAAGCATTGAGATTTTCAAGTAATGTGCAAGATATGAATTCATATTAAATTTTCTTTTGAATGTATTATGCCACACTTAAGCACAAAACGTGTAGCGTCTTCACAGGCCATTAAAAACTGTGCCTATCTTTTCATCTGCCGATGAACAGGAAGCATTCCTCAGTTTCACTCAATCTGTGATTCAGAAACAAATTACAGGATAACTTGATACAGGGTATTTTTGAATGATTTATGTCAATCTAATAGAATTTTTAGGAAAATTTCATTGTGTTTAGTCTTCTACAGTTGCTACTGCTATGGCTGTTTTAATCTATTTTTGTCCCTTATGATCACTTTTCCCATCGCTTTCTCTTGTTTTCCTTTAGATGTCATGGGGTCATAATACTTTCTATAGATCTACAGAATCATAAGTTTTCATCAGGCGGGGTGACACATTTAAATGGGACTGAGCTGGAAGACACACATTTATTCCTTCTAATATGTGACTGCTTAGAACTCAATCACATAGCCTTGCCTCACGCAAAAGAAGCACAGAAATGCACCAGAACCTTCCAGTCAGGACTCTTCCCCGACCTTCCGTTCCCCTGCACCATCAGCGCATGCCCACATTATTTGTATTCCTAGAAAAGGCATATTCCCAACGCTTTCAGGAAATTCAGTGAAAATATCCTGCCAAAGATCCAAATATCAACCATTAAATATTATTCTATTTACATGTTTTCCTAATTAAGCTACCCACTTACAACTAGGGAACGTTGCAGTGTTTAAGATCACAATGATTTAAAACTAGGTACGTGAGTCTGAATCCAGATCCAGCCACTGACTGACTTTAAAGCAAGTACTTAAATTCTCTGAATACCCATTTTCTGATCTGTAATATGGATATAATCATAGTTATTTCACAATCTTACTGGAAATATTCAGTGAAACCATGTATATAAAGCATTATCATCATGATTGGTATTCAGTGGAAGCTCTCAATGGCCACTCGATCATTTCTACATAGTTACAAGCTTTTCTCCTTTGTATTTTTCCACTTCACTCCATTATTATAAAAATGCCTTTCTAAATTTGATTTTTTTTAGACATTCTTTTTGGAAAAATATAAACAATTAAAATTTTTTTTCACATTCTTTCTTCCTCTTTCTGAAGACTTTTCCTATATTCTCTATGTCTGATCAATTTAAAAAATAAGACTAAATTAACCCTAGTTTTCAAATGGACTTCTATATCATTATTTCAAAATTTGGGTTTATAATTTTTGGTTCTCAGACTTTACAATTTCTGCCTGAATCCATTAAATATTTGCTATTAACCGATTTTCATTCTAAAAACTGTGCATATAGTGGCTTATTTCACTCTCAAATGACCTGCCTAAGAAACTGCTATCTTTTTGTTTTACAGGTGACAACACTGAGACTTGGAAGCAGTGACCAGAATCACATGAGTTGTGTTTAACCCAAAATGGGACGGATTCCAATGCCTCCAATCGTAACCATTCTCTGTACCTTCCTAACTCAACTATTCTGCCCAGTACAAGCTGAGAATCTAGTTCAAGGTTTATTTCTTACTAAAATAAAACTTTAAATGCTTCACAGGTAACCAACCATACAATGCAATCTCTTGACCATGGATTATCATGAGTTTGCCCCTACTTCTATCTTGCTATGCTTTGAATATGCCCCCCAAAACTCACGTGCTAGAAGCTTAAACCCCTCTGCAACACACTGGATTATGGAGCCTAATACGAGGTGTGTAAGTCATGAGGTTCCACTCTCAGGAACAGGTTAACGCCCCTGACGATGCATTCTCTTACCGCTGCGATGCCTTCCACCATCTTTTAATCCGGGAAGAAGCTGTCACCGGATAAGATCCCCCAGTTTTGGACTTCCCAGCCTCCAGAGTCCAAATGAACTTTCCTTGTTTACAAATTACACAGACTATGTACACTGTTACAGCAGCACAAAACGGACCAAGACATACTTCTAACCTCATCCCTCTCTGTTCCTCTCTTCTCGTATGAGATTTTCTGGCATACTGATGGAAAGCAAATCTATCCCCGTCTTCAGATCACTGCTCAAGCTCTGCCTTCTGTCTATAGGATGTACGCACTGACCTTCACCAGGATGCCTCCTTTCTCAGATCTGAATTTATATATTTACTTCTCGGACAGTTCTGTCTTGACCTCCTAATCTGAAATAGTCTGTCAGTCACTATTGGTTTGCCCTATTTGAATTCCTTACAAGCATTAATCACTACCTGATTTTTTTTTTCTGTTTTATTTTAGTATTATTTTTCTCACCCAGTAAAATAAAAGTTTCTAGATCTCAGGAAATTTATCTTGCCTACTCAATATTATAGCTACACTACCTAGAACAGTGCCTGGAATATAATAAGTACTCAATAAATATGTGTTGAATCAAATAATAAAGTTAACATCTCTGACTGTTATGACCTTTCTGAATAAAGTTGAGAAAATTTATTTTTTCTAAGAGTTGCCATGCCATAAGGGTGGAAGGGAGACCCACAACTTACTATTTCACTTTTTAGGTGTTATATGACTTGGAAAATAGAGAGACATAGAAAAATGTGTCGCTTTAACAATAATTTTAAGTAGAAATATTTCTAAAATAAGAAAGAAACCCTTTAACACTGAGCTATGACATGAAATATAGTCCCTTGTAGGAAAAAAAAGTCAAGAAAACAGGACTCTTAAGAAAATTTAAAATTATTTCATTGTCACCTGGATGGTGTCACAATATTCTTTTTTCACTATACTTAATATTTTTTAAACCAAACTGTAATTTTAAAAATAAAGTGGGCCGGTGAGATAGCTCAGCGGCATAAGTGCCTGCCTGGCAAGCTTGAGGTCCTGAGTTCAACTCCCGGTACCCACATACGAAAAAAGGGCAGGTGATATTGCTCAGCGGCATGGGCGCCTGCTGGCATATGAGGTCCTGAGGTCGACCCCCGGTTCCCACAAAAAATAAATAAATAAATAAATAAAGTGACTCACTGCTCTATCAAGAGAAAAAGGAATGTGAGTCACATAGAGAGGAGTAAAATTTTTTTTGTTTGTTTTTGAGACAGGGTCTTGCTATGTAGTTCAGACCGGCCCTGAACTCACTATGTAGCCCAGGCTGGCCTTGAACTCACAACAATCCTCCTGCCTCAGTTTCCGAGGTGCTAGTATTATAGGCCTGCGCCACCACACCTGCCATAAATTATTTTTTATTTCAAACATCATCTTATGTTTTTTAGTAAGTCTAAAATATTATGGGTTGCAAGATATTCAGAAATAATAAACACACAGACAGATAAGAAAGAGCCCTGTGAGAAAAGAGGCAAATCCAAGATCACTTTAGTTTTGTTGCCTCATTTATAAATTGGCATTAATGTCATGTGAGTTGGAGTTGTAACCAATAGACCAAGTGAGGAATGATAAAAACAATAGAAGGCTGTCTCCTGCTCATGGAATAGGCTGGAAGGATGTGGTCAGGTCAACAAAGTGTGTTTCTCCAAATAGTGTTCAAGACCCTAGTTCGACAGCCGTTCTTCCATCTTCCTATAGTTGACTTCCAAAGTCTTTCATGAGTTCAACATCTCAGTCAGACAGAAAGGGACAGAATGTGGAGGATGACACACGGAAGTCTGAGTCTGAACTGGAAGAAGCACACACATTCCCTCTCACTTTAGACTGCCTAGAACTCAGTCACGTGGTTCACCCGATGCAGGGGAGGCTGGGAGGACTGGTGCGACTACTACACATGGAGGAAAGGTAAAAATGGATGTTTGGTGTACAATGCCAGATACTGTACTTACAGAATCTTATACTTACATTTTTAAAAAGAAGTAACATAATTTAATTTCTTCTCTTAGACCTTTGTTATAAAAAAAAATTCAGGATATTTCCTTCAAGCCAATAGCTATGTGATGTAAAATTTAAAGAAAAATAAAAGTAGCTGTCTAAAACCATTTTTGCCCATTCTTCAATGTAGAATTTTACTCTCCTAGCACTGTATTGGTTTAATAATCCTGAGAAGGGTACCAACTCTTTTGATCGCTATACCTTCCTCCTTTAGACCACCTTTATCAAATATACAAAATGTTATATGCACAGAGAAATGATCCTGCCATTCTCATGGCACTGTGCATCAATTTTGTTTTCCAGATAAACAGTAAGTATACAGACTTAACAGAAAGGAGCAGTTTTTTCAGTGACAATCCTGACAGAAGCCGAAAGGTTTTAAAGCAAACATACAAATGCGTCATCTAATAGTCCATCAACCAGCCCTTGTCAGGCTGATAAACCCTTTATCTCTCTCTCCCAGATTTTAATCAGTAGCTTGGTTTGCATGTTTCTTGTGTCACTGCAGCAACCATCCTAATGGGGATTCTTTATGCCTTACAAAAGCAGCCCATTTGGGCCTAAGTGAAACATTTCACTGTCTTGTTTTATCTCTTTCTCTATTCACATTAACATAATAGCTTTTAATTGGATTGTATTTGTGATTAGAGTCAGCAAAGGTGGCATTCTCTCCGAGGAGACTGACTACAGGGCAAGCTGCTGAGGCTCCATCTGGGAAAAAAATTAAATCAATTGCCACAGGCAAAGATGGTTTTAGGAAATGAAAGCTCAAGACTCACCTGTTAACTCACTTTTCTTAAGTAGTGAAGTCCACTAAATTTATCATCAAAGCTTACAGACTCAGATATCTGGGACATGTCATTAATATTCAAGTGTGTGCTTTGAAAAATAGAGTATTTACAAAAGAACAGGAAAATATTTGGTGAATGGATTATCTAATTTTAGAGGTGGAGTAAAAACATCCCTGAAAAATCATTCCTGGGCCTAACATCCATGACAGCATCCATAAGTAAAATAACTGTTGTGTATGATTACATGTAAATATAACATCCACATTTAAACAGTATAAATAAAATTATAATAAATTTAGAAAGTGTATTTATCATTTATTTCATAGCCATGGGGTTATTATTCGTATAAAGAAGTTTGACAAATTTAATGCAAGAAGTGCAAATATAATGTGTGTAAATGATATAAAAAGAAATTCACTAAAAAAGTACAAATGTCCAATAACAACATGAAAAAAAATTCTTCTTAAGGACTGGGAGATGTTTGAATTAAGACAACATTTCTTACCTTTCAAAAAATAATTTAAAAAATAAGTTCTGTAATTTTTTCGGAGAACAATGTATGCACACTTTTCAATGTTCAAGATGTTTTTCAAAATTACCTCTAGAAATAAGGCAAAGAAAAAATTACAAGAAAGCAGATTGGAAAGGAAAAAGTAAGACAGTCTTTGTTTACAAATAATATCATTATGTGTACAGAAAATTCTAAGAAATCCACAAAAACTACTAGAGTTAATAAGTCATCAAGGTTAGAGAATGCAAAAATCAATGTTCAAAACATAATTTTACTTCTGTGTACTCGCAATGAATGATCTGAAGGTGAAATTTTTTTAGGATACAATTTACAATAGTATCAAAAAGAATAAGTAATTAGGAATAAATTTAACAATAGAAGTGTAAGACTTATTACTGAAAACTACAAAATACTGCTGAAAAAAGTTAAAGGAGACCTAAATAAAGAGAAAGACATCTTGTGTTCATGGGTTGGAAGATGTAATACTAGTAAGGAAAAATTATTCCTCAAATAGATCTACAGATTCAACAGAATGTAGAAATTGACAAGTTTATTCTAAAATCCATATGTAAATTCAGGGGATCCATAACAACAAAATGAAACAAAACCATCTTAAAAGAAAATAAACTTAGAGAATTCATACTTTCTATTTCAAAACCTGCTACAAGATACAGTAATCAAGTGGTGTGGTGCTGGCAGAATGTTAGAATACAGATCAATGGATTAGAATTGAGACTCCAAAATTAAAACCTTACATTTCTGGCAACTGATTTTTTTCACAAGGGAGTACACAACGTACAAAATAGTATTGTATCCTACCTTTAAAGTATTATTTCAACCTTCTCTCCAAGGTTGAAAATCCCCCCTACCCTTTTACCAAAATAACAACAATAAAAGTAAAGCATAGAAATCAATCCCCTTGTACAGATGCCCATTGGTCCATGAATCCAACCATTGCTTCAAATAACCTCTGTCCATAAACATTAGTGAAAGAAAAAGAAAAAAATGAGGAATATCTTAATCCCTGTTCCATTGAAAACTGGGAAGTCAAAATGTAAGAAAATTTGAAAGTAAAAAAAATTTCCAAAAATAGTTATGCCAATTAAGCTCAAAGTTTTTTGTACATGTATGTGCATATATACAGAGAAATAAAGCTTTGAACTTACTTGGCATAATTACTTTTGACACACATATATATAGAATGCAGTTGTTTATTTACTTAACCAAAATACACTTTCTGTATCTCCCATATATCAGGTGAAATACTTGACACTGGGAATGTAAACAAAAGGAATATTATTTAGTCCCCAGCTTCAATAGGCTCAATTTTTTAAGGACTACAGAATTAATTCACTAAGCACATACTAAATTATAATCATATCAAAAATCAAACATTGGGGGGCCGGTGAGATGGCTCAGCGGCTTAAACACCTGCCCGGCAAGCGTGAGAGCCCGAGTTCAACTCCCGGAACCCACATACGAAAAAGGGGCCGGTGATATCGCTCAGCGGCACGGGCACCTGCTGGCACGCCAGGTCCTGAGGTCGACCCCCCTGGTACCCACAAAAAAAAAAAAATCAAACATTGGGCTTGTTTCTAATGGTATGAAAACATCCAGGACATATACCTGGGCTTTAAGGAATATATAGTCCTGTATAAGAGTAGGCTAACAGATAATGCAACGGAGGAAGGGAGAGAGGCAGGGATGGGTGAAGGAAGGAAGACAGGGAAGCAGGGATGGGCATGGGTGAAGGGAGAGAGGGAGGAAGGGAGGAAGGAAAAGCAAAGAAAGAAATAGAGATGAGCAAATAAAGATAATTAAACTGTAGATGCCATATAAATGTCTTTACAAGACTTGATGAGATTACAAAGGATGCCACGGTCAATTCTATGGGGCAAAGGGAAGGTTCAAGGAATCTGAACTTAGTCTCATAAGCAATTGTAAGTCTAAAACACAGAAAGCACATTTTCCCTTTGCTCTGGCCTGCGGTCTGAAAAATACCACTGACTTGATGTCACTACAAGTAAAAGCGACATGATTCTACCCTGTAAAAAATTATAGCCGCTATTAGAAAGATTTTTTTCCTAGGCTTTGTTGTGGTTGTAAACTAAACAGACACATATAAAAAGTGGCCACTTAAAATGTGAATTTTATGAATGTTTATATAATCAAAGCCAAAAGGATTAACAAGCCTAAGAGGCAGATGATATAGACAAAATAGTAAATTAATTCAGTGCTTTTAAAAGTATAAAAATCTTATGCAATTACGAACTACTAATAATAACAAAACTCACGAATAAAAGATACTTGTGTTTTTATTGCATTTCACAAAATAAATGAAAATTGAGGTCGAGTGCTACAAAAATGTGAGGGCCAGACTCTCAGTCAGTATCTCTTCCGAGCCACAGCTCAATGAAGGTCAGGTCATGTGGACCGAGACTCGAGTTTCTGTCTTCCTGGTTTTCATAGGCTGCTCAGGTATCTCTTTTGGCAATTATGCAAGACAATGTCCTTGTTATTTCAAAAATTTTCACTTCAAATTTATTTTAAGCATAGTGAAACCTTTCTACATATTAGTTGAAAATTGACATTATCCCCGATAAGTACATTTTGTGACTCCCAGGTCCTCTGATCATGCATGCTGAATACTCAGAAATCCTTTTGATAAAGGCCATGTAGGCAGGTTGACCAGCCATAACAGTACCCAGGGTGTTATCACAGAGTATCCCTCCATTCTCTAATTTATTATCCATGACAAGCCAACAACACAGTATAGCCTGAGCTCCTATCTGAGTAAATGGTCTACATTCAAAATGTAAATTTAGAATAATGGTGGCAGGTTCTGCTGGTCATGATATTTCCTTAGTATTCTAAGTAAGGCATTACATTTCCTAAAAACATAGTGATGTCTCTAAAGGAATGTGAGCGCACCTTCCAACATCTACTGCACAAGGGCCCAAATATACTGAAGAAAGGAAATTAGGGACATCACAATAATTGTCACCATCTTTTTGAGTGTCCATTCCATAAGCGGCACTACCTAAAGTACTTCTCACGCATCACAAGTGCATTTCACTTGAATGTTAAAACAACTCTTTAAGAAGGTGTTCTTTTCTGTCTTCATTTCACAAAAAAGGAGACCTACTTGAGCTCTGAGTGACTTGCCTAAAGTTGCAGAGATAAATGGTGGGGAAGATATGCAAGCCTAGACCCATCTACCTCCAAAACAGGTTTCTGGAGAATTCAGATTAACTCCACCTCACTAATAAGAGTTGTTTTCTGGTGTCAGTGTTTGGCCTCTCTCCATCTGAGTTTTATAGTCTGACAAACATGTGAAGGAGAATAATCACAATAATGAAGCTCTTCCAGGTGGGCCCAAAGAGACTGCAGAATTCAAATCATTATATAGTGACTAAGTGGCGATAAACACCATATTGCAAGAAATTCCACTGCATCCTCTTTTTTACCATACACAAAATAAAATTTATTCAGAAAAAAAGGAAAATGTAAACTTCCACTATGTCCAATGTCAAGAATGTTAACCTTGGACTATACAAGGGAAGCTCAGGGACACCATACAATATGTGCTCTCTAATTTTGTCTGCACATTTATTAAATGATCCTACAAAGTCCCTAATGTCACTGCTTTTTCAGGAAGGCCATTGGCAACTAGGTCCACAAATATAACCAGGCTTCTGATAAATTTAGCAAGCATGTATTTTCAAAGTCTGAGTTGTTCCTCTGAAAGTAGTTTTCTTTTCCACCTGACTGTGTAGCAAATTTCAAGACTGCCTTAAATGCCGTATCACTTTGATGTTTTATTTTTCTATAAAGATATCTGGGGAAGGAGGAAAGGGAAAGGGGATGATAACAGGAATTAAGATGTGTTGTATACAGATACCAACTCCACTCATGGAATGTAAACATTATGTACTGCAAACATGTACTAATAAAAGAAGTTAATAGAAAAGTATCTTTTTTATCAATAATACCTTTCTTATGTATTTAAAAAAAGTAAAAGAAAACAAAAGGAATCCGAAAGATTTCCCTACCATTCTATACTCTTTGCCCTTTGGTAAAATTTGTTCCCAACTCAATGCACCCTCTATTTCTAATAAATTTTGCTTTTGCCTTTAAGGTGCTACTTTTCCCAGAAGAAAGAAAAGGCAGAAGTGGAATGGGGAAAGTACAGGTATTACTAAGGATTGGTGTCTCCCCCAGGATTGGTGTCTGCATCTTGCAGACTCACTTGAGATTTTCTGTCATTGATGCTTGCTACCTCTACTGCTCTCAGCATCTAAAGGTCTTAGAGGATTTTCCCATGACTCTATCATCTAAAAATTGGACACATATGTGGCAAATTTTCTACTGGAGAAAAATTACCTGAAATTAATAAAAAAATAAGCAGTTACAACCATCAATCAGTTTTAATTTTAGCTATAAAGCCAAATATGAAAATACCAAATCTAAAGTTTGACTTCTAAGACTTTATTATCATATGGATTCTAACTTTAATAACTTAACTTTAGATACTTTTATCCCTTTTTTACCCTTTGATTCCTATTATTGTGATACCAAACATTTTTCCTGAAAATTACTCTTTCTATGATTAAAATACAATTTTAAAGACCTCAAACTAGTACTTATTTTATTTTGGCAAATAATCTTTAAATATCCTACACATCACTTATAAATCAAGGGGACCAGAACTGTGGCTCTTTCCCTATGATACCATATTGCTTTTCCAGTCATAGTTTTGGTTTCTATAATAAGCATGAGAATAAAATGCAGACTAAGTGAGCTGTAAAGTAGCCCTAGTTCTGAAGTGATAGTGTACTTGACAGCAAATGCAAAGCAGAAAGCAAGATTCTTGTGACCCAATAAACCTAAGTTTCATTAGAAGGCATTTTGGTAAAGTGCTTTTGGCAGTACCATAGTACAAAGTAAGCATGTATGTAGTAGCAGTAGTTTAAAACAATATCAAAGAAATGCAGCAAGCTCTTTTCCTCCAATAAGAATTGTCTCAGTTTGTATCCATATTTGTTCCCAGGTAAAGGCTTTGTTTTAAGATGGGCATTCACATATAATTGCAGAATTCAACTGAAAGCACTATTCCCTCTATTTTTCTGACTACAAATCACTAGTGTGGCACCTGAAGGAATCTTAGGTTAGTCTGTCATGGTAGTAATACACAGTACATTCAAAAGAATTAAATCCCAGGAAATGTATCATCTTTTTCCCACTCATTGTTTCCTGAAAGGACAGTAAACACTACCTCAGAAATACTTTTGCAGTTCATTGAATGGAATGATAATCTCGAAAACGATGTGTATGTTCTTTCAGACAATCACAAGATTATAAAATTTATTGAGCTGTTACATATCCCTGGCTCTTTGCTAAGCACTTTAGATTCTGTTCTCTCATTTATTCATTACAATAGTCATGGCAGAGAGGTACTATTAACTTTAATGACAAGTAAGAAAGCTGAGAGTTAAGTCACTTGCACAAAGTTACAGAGCAATAATTATTTAAACCATATCAAAAGACCCTAACACCTGTGTTCCCAATCACTGAAATTTTCAGTCTTCAATGAGTTTATCTAGGTAAAGATATCAAACAAAGCTACACAACGTGCTGCCCCCACTGACATCAGTGTTTTACTAGAAAAACAGATACAACACAAGATGTACAAATGTATAAGAAATTACATGATTGGCTTCCAATGGTCATCCACAGAGTTGGATGAGGAAGCGTGCAGAGGGTGTCTGCACAGTGGAGACTGAAGGATTCGGTCCAAGGTCTGGAGCTCACTGCAGTGTCCATGCAAGTCCATATCAGAAGGCTGATGGGTCCACAATGGAAGGCTGAGATTCTGTGCCAGAAGGCTGAAGGATCCAGACCAGAAGCCAAAGAGTCTATGCTAGAAGGCTGTAGAGTCTATCCTGGAAGCTAAAAAGTCTGCGCTGGAAACCAGGAGATGATGTCCAAATTGAAGGTGAAGACTGGAGCTTCTCTGAAGAAACAGAAACAGATCCTTCCTTCCTCATTTTTCCTTTACACCATCCAGGCAACAAGCCACCCTAGGGTGGGTCTTCTACACCCTAGGATGTAGAATTGCTAAGCTGATTTGATTAAGCTTCTCTTAACTAAATTCCTCAAATTAACACAATCAATGAAGCACTACACCCCCCAAAAAAGTCCACTAAAAACTAAAATCAAAACATGTAAGGAAAAATGGTTAACATAACTAAATAATAAAAGAGTGGAAATACAGTGTTACCATTACTAAAAATTTTAGGGAGTTTAAGCGAAAAAATATTAAAAGATCATTGAAGAAGATTATCTTTTTTTCCAATTTTAAAAAATTAAGTTTATTGGTACATTTTAAGTATACATAATGATTACATTCATCATAGAGAATTTGTACCTGTACATGACGTACCTTGATTCTTTTTTCCCATCCCCCTCCCCTCCCTTCAACCCCTCTTCTCCTCCTTATTTACAAAAGCTTTGTTTCCATATTTTTCTTCTTTTCTCATTTTTTTTCTTTTCCCTTTCTTCTTTTCCTCCTCCTCCCTTCCTAGTTCCCCTTCCCATTTAAACATTTTCTTCCTATTTCACAATATATATAATACATTTTGGTACTTATTTACACTTTCAGTTTCTCACACCAGAGAAATAATGCAGTATTTACACATACTCTTATTTCACTTAAGAGTATGATCTCAAGGTGCATCCATTTTCCTGGAAATGTCTCAAGCTTGTCCTTCTTTAGGGCTGAGTAGTATTCCATTGTCTAAAAAATACCACATGTTCTTTATCCATTCATTAGTTGATGGGCATTTGGGCTGTTTCCAATATTTAGCTATCACAAACGGTGCCACTATAAACATGGGAGTACATATATCACTGTGATATGATGCTTTTAATTCTTTTGGGAAGACACCAAGAAAGAGAGTGGCTGGTTTGAATGGCACCTCCAGTTTTAGTTTTCTGAGGAATCTCCATGCTGATTTTCACAGTGGTTGCGCCAGTCTACATTCCCAACAACAGTGAAGAAGGGTTTCATTTTCCTCACAGCCCCACCAGTATTTGCTATTGGTTGATTTCTTGATAACAGCCATTCTTTCTAGAGTGAGAGGGAATCTCAGCATTGTTTTAATTTGCATCTCTCAAATGAACTGTGATGTTCAACATTTTTTCATATATTTATTTGCCATTTCTACTTCTTCATTTGAGAACTGTCTATTCACTTCATATGCACATTTATTTTTGGATTGGGTCTTTAAATTTGAGGTGGGGTGTCTGAGCTTTTTGAGTTCTTTATATATTCTAGATATTAGTCCTTTGAGGAACAGCTGGCAAAATTTTTTTCCCACACTGTGGGTTGTCTCTTCACTCTGCTGGTGGTTTCTCTTGCTGTGCAAAAGATTTTTAACAATATGAGATCCCAGTTGTTGATTCATTGTGATATTTCCTATTCAATTGGGGTTTTGTTCATAAAGCCCTTGCCTATACCACTGTCTTCAAGAGCTCTACCTATTCTCTTTTCCAGCAGATTTAGTGTTTCTGTTTTAATATTTAGATCTTTGATCCATTTCAATTTTAGTTTAGTGCATGGTGAAAGATATGGGTCTAGTTTTAATCTTCAGCATATAGAAAGCCAGTTTTTCCAGCACCATTTATTAAAGAGATTATCCTTCTTACAGTGAAAGTGTTTGGCTCCATTGTCAAAGATAAGGTGGCTAAGTACGTCTGAAATTATTTCTGCATCTTCTACTCTATTCCATTGATCCCCAGATCTGTTTTTTTGCCAGTACTATGCTGTTTTTATCACAGTAGCTTTGTAGTATAGTTTTGAGTCAAGGATTGTGATGCCCCCTGCCTTGCCTTTGTTGCCCAGAGTTGCCTTTACTATTCTAGGTCTCTTCTGGTTCTAAATGAATTTTAGGATTGTTTCCTCTAATTCTGTGAAATATACTGCTGTAATTTTTTTTTTAATGTGGGTACCGGGAGTCGAACTCAGGACCTCGCGCTTGCCAGCAAGTGCTTGTGCCGCTGAGTGATATCACCGGCCCTTTTTTTTTTCTTTATGTGGGTACTGGGAGTTGAACTCAGGACCTCACGCTTGCCAGGCAGGCGCTTACACTGCTGAGCCATCTCACCGGCCCTACTGTTGTAATTTTGATCAGGATTGCACTAAATCTGTATAACAATTTTGGAAATATGGCCATTTTCACTATATTGGTTCTTCCTACCCAAGAACAAGGGATATTTTTTCATTTCTGATATCTCTTCAATCTCCTTTTACAAAGTACAGTAGTTTTCAATGTAGAGGTCTTTTACTTCCTTCATTAGATTGATTCCTATGTTTTTGGATGCTATTGTGAAAGGTGGTGTTTCCGTGATTTCTCTCTCAGTGACTTTGTTATTTGTGCACAGGAATGTTGACTTTGTATCCAACTATGCTACTGAATTTCCACCAAAAGTCTTCTAGATTTAAGAAGATTATCTTAAAGGCAGTAAAACTGAGTTATTGTCTAATGAATAGAATTTGAAGACCAGAAAGTTTTCCAGGGTCTTGCAGAGGATCTTGAAACCATTGTTACAACACACAGTGTATACTTCCATTTCATGCAGAGCTTCAGTAAGAATAAACCCCCTCTCCATGGGTGCTGATGTTAGTGGGAAATGCAGCTCCTGAGGGAGGCTTATTAAAGTTCATTAATTTTGGTCCTGTAATGCTATCTCTACAAATATTTCCCAAGGAAATTAGAAAAGATTCAGAGAAAATTATTATTAATTTATTCAAAACATTCTAATGGAGCATTTACCATGTGCTTGGTTGGTGTGCAAGATCTATGAGTGAGTACCAAACATGACCAGGAAGGATCCCAAGGACTTTCCGAGAGTGTGACCGATGACCCCAAACAGGTTTCAAATGAAATGTCCAACAATAGGGAGATATTTAAATAAATATTCACATAAATATTTATGTACATTATAACCACAGGACTTAATACATGGAAAATTGTATTTTCATGTATGTTTAAGAGCTCTAGAAGATAGTCACACAGTAATATGCAGGAAAAAATTGTCACTGGCATTCCAGGTCAAATTTTGGGCTTCCTAACTGTGATATAAATAAAAAATCTGTGAGGTACGCAGCAAAGTAAGTTTTTAAGTGGACCTGTTTACATTATGATCCCAATTTTAGAAATATATAAGATAATATTCTAATTTTAAAGTATATATATATATATATATATATATATATATATATACACACACATACACCTAAATAAGTATGGTTATTTCCTAATGGCCACATTATATTCAAATTTTATTTCTTTTTTATATGTCTTTTATGTTTTCTAAAATGAGCATGTTTTACTTTTATAATCGGAAAAATACTAATATAAAATAACAAGATTTAATGCCATTTCCCCCACATATTTTGCTCTTTATTTCAAGTGGTACACGAAAAAATAATTACGATATTTTCTTCCATTAGAGGGGTCTCCTGAGCTTCTCATGACATTAGTTTCTGTTTGTGGACTTAAAGCCCAAGCTATAAAAGTGAAGGAGAATTATTTTAGATGGTGAGAGCCGTTTAATTCCACTTCTTGCTCAGTTGGTCTCATCCAGGAACTGGAAGTGCAGGTTCCATCCCTGAGATAACCTGCAGTGAATCAGGCCATCCAGCTTTTATGGTTCTACGTCCATTGTCCGTGGTGTCTGGGCGTTTCCAGCTGCAGAGACAAACAGCCCTGTGGCAAATTTACAGGGTAGATTGCAAGAACATTGCAAAGTTCAGGAAACCGCAAGTCACAAAAGAAACAGGACTGGAAAATTAGTGCAGAAATTCTAAACTCTCTTCTTAAAAACAGAATGACTGATCGCTCAGCTGTGTCCATAAACACACTCAACACACAGTAGGCATTTAATGCACGTTCAGTTCTGTTTTCCTTCCTTATTCACTTTAATCATAATTTAAAACAATATATATCCAACAACTTTTATAGCTGAAGCAAAATGTCAGAAAAGTAGATGAGTTTGCATTGTCTTTCCAATAATACTGTTGGGGAAAGTTGGAAGCACAAAATGTTGACCTTTCTTCTTTCTTTTTAATAGTTCACACAGTAGAAATAGCTACACGAGACTGTATAAGATGATAACTTGTAAGAGCTAGTAGTTATCCTTGGCCAGTATACTTTATTTCCAGAGAGAGAATACATTTTTAGTGGAGGATACATTTGTGTGGAGGTGGAGAGGATCCTGTTAAGTAGTCAGCCTTCTTTAAAATTAGGGCTGGAAGACTTGCTTCAAAGGAATTTCATTATACCTTGTTCCCCTTTTCATATTCAAATATTAAAATCCTGGATTTTTCAGGGGCCTGCATTTTAAAAGGTTGTGTTTATGTTAAAGCTTAGGTCACTTTGATAGGTATGTTTTAAGAAAAACATTACCTTTGAGTGACCTTTGGGATTTAAGGGTGAAAATGCAGTCACTGGAAAGACAGGAGTCCTCCTTGTCATGGGTGAAATCGCTAACTTGAAAGACAATTCCATCTCATCCTGTGCTGGTCTTCCTACAGCAAGGAAAAAGAACTGAACCACAGCTGGGCCAAAGTAGGTTCTGATGGATCGGGATTCTTAACTAGAAAAACACAGCTTGGTCAAAAAGAAACACGTTAAAGGAAAATAAATAAATTAGTGGCATTTTACAGAAGCAGAAGAACATTTCCAGTGATCCTCCAGGGAGCAGGTTCTGACCCCCACCCCTCCCAGTTCTTAAATTGTTATTGTAAGCTGAGCACTTTACCACAAGAAGGAAGAATAAAACTGTACTGGTTATCATATGTCAGGATTACAAAGGACATCATCTGTTAATGATCATTTATTCCCAGCTACTTGAAGAATAATACCCAGTAATTATAGCAAATGTAAGTCAAATAGTAATAGCTTACTTTACATAGTATAGTAATTATAAGTTATGTCCATGCATCTGGGACAAGGGTCGTTTACGCTTGGTATTAAATCTGTTGTGCAATTTATTCATAATACCATTGCTGGGATTGAAGAAAGGAAGCTAGCTTGTAGAAAGGAGACTCACTTTCCTTTCACATTTCCAATAAGTCATCTGAAGAAAACTGCCCCTTGCATGCCTTGCTAAACCCAATTACCACCAAGACATCATAAACAAATATTCATTGCATTTACAGTTGCTTCTTTATTGCACAATGCAAAATGTATTGTTAAATTTAAGCCGTTTAAAAGGAGTAAGCGCTCAGATTTCTGCATTTGTTTAAAACTTAATTGAAAAAATCAAGTATGTGTTGTAATATTTCCTCGTGTAGAGACTGCTGTCAAATGAACAGTTATAAAATAACTTCCAAGTCTAGCAAAAGCTGGACAAAAAATTTGGGCATCTTCAGGTTTGACATTTGGCAGCACTGGGATCTACCAGTTTGCTTAAGTGCAAAGGTAGTAATAAAATTTCATAAAATTTTACACTGAAACAGAGCCACTGAAAGTAAGCAGTAAGATCCCACAGTCAGTGGAATCAGCCGATGTAAGCCTCCTGAGGGCTCAGTACACAGGGAGGAGTATTCGGTGCTAATGATGAAGCCCAGAGAGGCATTCACTGTGTACACACAGACGTCTTGGCTGCAGCAGGATAGCACTTAAACTTGATAGCTTAAGGGAAGAAAAACTGTCATCTACAGAAGAAAAATGTTTCAAACCCTTCAGAATTTAGCCCTTCAGAATTTATCTCTAGGCTTCTCAACCAGTAAGGAGTCATCACTGGCCCCATATACATTCTTTCTCAGGCTTTCTGCCCTGCACTAAAGTCATTCTTGTTACTGACATGTCTCCTCAGTTTCCTCACCTGGTAAACAGCAACTGATCAATCAAGTCCTAGTTTCAATATCTCTTCCCCCAGGAAGGCTTCAACGACTACCATCTCCACCACCCCTGGTCTTGTGTTTCTCAACATGAGTGTGCTTTATTAAAATCCTCCACTTTGGGAGGCTGAGGCAGGAAGATCACAAATTTGAGCCCAACCTGGCAACTTAGTGACTTAGCAAGATCCTTTCTCATAAAAATAAAAAAGGACTAGGGTTGTATCTCAGTGCAAAGAGCCCCGGGCTCAAACCTCAGTACCACACACACACACACACACACACACACACACACACACACACAAACCCTTTACCTTTCCCTGTATCAGATTTCATGGCAATTGCTTGTTTAAGCATCGCACTAGTCCCTTCTCATGCAGGACAGGCAGGATCCATTGTTCTAGTTCAACATCAAATTTCCTGTACTCACTGCAGTGACAGTGAGGGGCACAGAAGGGAAGCTCAGCAGATACCTCTTTCATTAATGAGTGACTCTCAATCTGGTTGTTTCTGCTGCTGCTGAGAACTTCTGGAATGGAGCTGAGCTCAGCCTCTGCAGGTGCCGGCCGAGAAATAGGCTGTGCTGGGCAAAAGTTTCCTCCATACAAGTAAGTGTCCATTTAATATTTAAGCAGGTTTCTTTCTTTTACCTTTTCTCCTTTCTTTATTTTTCCCTTCTCTAATTTTATATATGAGCGCTTCCCAGAACCTTTAGTATATTATTAAATTTCATGAAGACCATTTTCTTCCTTATTTTTAATTGATAAATCATAGTTGTATATATTTATGGGACACAATGTGATGTTTTGATTAAGTGTTTATGATGTGGAATGATACAATCAGGCTAATAAACAAATCCATCGCCTTATATACTTATTTTTTGTGATTAAAAAAACTAAAATCTACTCTTTCAGCATTTATTTTTCAGTCCTGGGAATTGAACCTAGGGCCTTTGCACTGAGTTACACACCAAGCATTTTTTTTTTTTTTTTTTTTTTTTTTAAGCAGGGTCATGCTAAGTCACTGTGTTGCCCAGGCTGGGTTCAACCTTGCAATCCTCCTGCCTCAGCTTTCTGTCATGCTGGGATTAGAGGCATGTGCCACTGCACTTGGCTTCTTTCAGCAATTTTGAAATATATGATGTGTTATTGTTATAGGCACCACTCTGTACAATAGATTACTAAAGTTCATTACTCTTGAGTAACTTAATGAAAGGCAACCTTACTTGTTCATGGAACATTTTGTTCTCAGATCACCCACTGAGATACCAGATAAATGGCATTTAGGCAACATAATTTGAGAAGATCTGTCCTGGGTAGACCTTCTCCTGGCATTATATTATTCTTATCTTTATATCTGAATAACCATTATAAAAATGTCTTCAATGGTCTAGTAGGAACACTAAATGTCATTATGAATCAAAACATTTATTGATCTCATTGATTGATTGTGTGATAAGGACTTGCCTGACACCGCAGAGCAGCGAAACACTTGTTGAATGGAGAAAGGAAAAGGATCCTCCCAGTAACATCTACGTGTATTCATGAAATTCAATTCTACACACTTCCGGACTCATGTCTGTTTATCATCAAACAGTATTTATTGTATATGTAGTTCATATACCTACACCTAATATTTAAGTAATCAATCTCTGAATAAGTAAACAATGATGATTTTTCAACACTTTATCTCTTTCTCATTGCCTTTAATAACAAACTTCACAAAAGAAAGTCCAAAAAAGAAAGCAGTTGAGAAGCCTTACATTTCCCACCTTTCCCAGTCTTACATATATTTATTGGTGATCTCTAGGCATTGTAAATGAGGAGGAAGTTTTGTTTTCTTGTTTTCAATACAAATTTGTCTTTCTAAATGAACACCGATATTAGCACAACCAAACTAATACTATTGTGAGTAGTCAACTCCTAGCATTGTCTTTAGAAGGACAGAAAAGAGAACAGAAAAAGTCAGATGAGTTGACATTATTATGCCCAAAAATAAAAGGAAGAAGAAGAAGCATACAATTAACTGTGAGTCTATAATATTATTAAGTAATTTTGGAGAATCAAGCTAAATTTGCATCATGTATGCTGATATACTGGCTTTGTGTTTCACAGTATTTCCCTCATCATAGTATTACTCTAATGTGTAGGAGAAAGCCAGGAAAGACATTTAGAATTTTTTTTTAACCAAAAGATGTAATGCATCCAATTAAAATATTAGAAAAAAAAGGAAAGATTTGAGTGGAAAAAGAAAAAGAGCCACGAGCTTTCCATGTATCTTATTATACTTGGCAACCATGAAAATTAATAAAATTAAAGACATTAAATTAAGTCAAAAGGACACAGCCAAAGCTTTGAATATTGTTGTTTAAATTTAGTCTATATCCAACATTAAATCTTCAGTTCAAAAGGCAAAACATGAAGTTAGTCTTCTAGACTAACCTGATATAGTCAGATATACAGGTAAGAGAAACACCTACCTGTTTTGGGTGCAGGATTCATGGTTAGGCTTTGTAGAAATATGAAAGAGCTTAATAAATTAAGACTCCAAACTTTCAAGTGTTTATCTAAACATCTCTCATTTAATCTGGATAGCTTTGTATCTCCTAGGTCCAGTGTTCAGCTAGAAAGTAAGCAAAAGTTTCCTAGGATTGGATTCTTTATGTCTGCTCGCTATAACTCTGTGAACAAAATATATTAGGCTTTGTCTGGTTGAAAGGTTTTAGGGAAAACTGGTTTAGATAAAAGGCAAAGGGTAGCACAATACACGAACATGTTGGAAAGTTAAACTATGGAAAGAACAAAGACACAGCTTTGCCTCAAGAACAACTAAAACTCGACATTCAAAAGGCTTCTTGTGGTCTTATCCATTTTGATTCTCTATTCACTGACTCCTTTTAACACTGCTTGCCCCACTTAGAAAGATGTGCCCATCTCTTTAGCTATCTTCTGCTATGTAACTATTTCCCACAGATTTACCAGCAAACAGCATAAACTTCTTATTGCACAGGTCCAGGACCCTGGCTTCTCTGGGTTCTCTGCCTGAGACATCACAGGACTGCAATGAAAGTGCCAGCCAGAGTTTAGACTCATCAGAGTCCAAGAAGGATAGGATCTGCTTCCAATCTTCCTCAAGTTGTTGGCAGAATTCATTACCCATGGTTGTAGGATTCATGGATGCTTGCTTTCCAATGTCATCCAAGATGGCGTCAGCGCAAGCGGCAACCATCACTGCATGGGTTAAAAGCAAGCTGAAGTTTCTGCTCACAGGTAAAAGAAGAGAATTATACAAATATACGAACACCATAAACAGAGGTGTGAGAACTACTGTAAAAGTCTGTCCACCACAGCCACTAAAAACATTTAAATTGTACGCATTTTAGCTTTGACTGCAGGAGCAACTGATTCAGTCCCACACCACCCCTGCCCAGTTCCAGCAGCCTGGGAAATATTAGGGAAAGATGATAAATGGCCTAGCTAAAGTTAGGGGTCTACTGCTGCACCAGCCAGCTGTAGCCAACAATGGGTAGCTGAGGGACCCATTGATGAGGAAGGTAGGTGAGGGACATAGGCGGTGCCCAGTAAATAGGGAATAAAGATGCTGGCTCCCGAGTCCTAGTCTCCCAAAACGTGTTTCCATGATTTCAGAAACTCGGGCCTATTATATTATTTTATGTGTCTTTTGGCCTTGGAAGTGCACTTTTCTTCACTATTTCAATCAGACTGAAGGAAGAGACGAAAAAATCTTCTATCCACAAGCAGTAGCAGATACATCACCATCTTTAGTCTTAGAACACAAGGATAAACACTGTAAATTTAACAAAATCTAAAACAATTCTTCTATAGTAAAGTAAAATATAATACTTTAGAGTTAAGCCTGAGGGTGCATTTGTTCCTGTGTTTGGAATAATATTCACCCACTTTCTTCTTAATCACCTATTAATATGTAACCATCTACAGTAAGGCTTTGCCACAGTAATTAAAAACTGTTATTAAAAACACTGTTTAAGCCCAGTGTGGTGGTGCACACCTGTAATCCCAGCACTTGGGAGGCTGAGGCAGGAGGACCACTGTGAGTTTGAGGCCAACCTGGGCTACAAAGTGAGTTCAAGGCCATCCTGAACTGCATAGCAAAACTCTGTCTCAAAAAGACAAAAAAAAAAAGAAAAAAAAAAGAAAGAAAGAAAGAAAGAAAGAAAAAGAAAAAGAAAAACAGAAAACAAAAAACCACTGTTTAGTTTCTCACTTTTTTACCATGTCACATGCAAAGAGCAAGAATAATATTCAGAAATTTTAATCTTCCTAACTTAATTAGGTCTATACACAATGAGATAAAGTAATACTGTGAAATTAGTATGTAGGGGTCTGAAGAATGTAAACATAAATAATGAAAATAAAACTCTGCCACTCAGGCACTAGTCAAAACTTCTTTCTCTGTTTGAAAATAATACCATGAAAAACAATACCATAACTTTGACTTTAATGATTTTTAGTTATTTATTTTTAGAAGTCAAGATTATGAAAGACTTTTTTTCTGACCATATCATTTTCAAATTTTCTATTCAACACATGAAAAAACACTAAAACAAAATTTCGCTGAACTTTTAAAGATAACAGGAAAAGCTCCCACCACAGCATGTTCAAAATGAAGGTAAGCATTTGATCATTTTGATAAAGAGATAGAAAACATTTAGGTCTGCAATGTACACTTCAAGAAAAAATTCTATAAAATAAGCTTTGTGAAGAATTCCCAGAAGGGCTGTTTTTGTTTGTTTGGCATGTTAAACCAGGAAAGTAAATTGCCAAATAAAAACAGAAGCATAAATTAGTTGAAAAGACAGCTAAGACAACTTTATGGAAAGGGAAAATTGATGGATGCAGCCACAGAGCATGGAGGTGGAGTTAAAGGGCATGAGCTGGTCTTCTAGTAAGTAATCCTTAAAGACAAGCAACAGTAATGTCTCTAAAAAATGTCACTTTTCAGGATATCCCTTTTTGTACGCATTTGCCAAACAAGGGTGAAGTGTGAGGGCAACCCTTTGTTGGAGCGGCTGGTTTGTCAAATAAAACTAGACTTTCTGGAACCAGGATCTCAAATACTAGCATGACTGACCCAACCTCTAAGAGTTCCAAGTTGACACTTCCCACGTGGTTAACAGTGTGTTTTTGAGATGACATCTTAAAAAACAAACCATCTCTGAATATAGTTACTTCAGTGAAAACTTATCTTTATTGATTGAGGCATATTTCAAACATCTTTATGACACAGAGAGACATAAATTCTTGTAGAGTTAACAGGCAGTTTAAAAACAGTACTTGGGGAAAACAAAATAATCCTCTGATTTGTACATGTGAAAATTCAGGTTTTTGTGAACTTAGTGAGATCTTCACTAATGTTTGGTTAATGATAACTTTAACTACATCATAACCTCAATTCTCTCAAATCTTTTGAATTTGATTATAGTCATTAAAACTAGGATAAATGGTGCTCTAGTATACCATCAATAAGGTGCTTTAAAAATACCAAGCGTGGGCCGGTGAGATGGCTCAGCGGCTTAAGCGCCTGCCCGGCAAGCGCGAGGGCCCGAGTTCGACTCCCGGATCCCACATACGAAAAAGGGGCCGGTGATATCGCTCAGCGGCACGGGTGCCTACTGGCGTGCGAGGTCCTGAGGTCGACCCCCTGGTACCCACAAAAAAAAAAAAAAAAAAAAAAGTACCAAGCGTGATCAAAAACAGTGAATGTTTAGATTTTAAAAACATTATTACAATAAAAGACACATTGCGATTAATCCCCTTCAAAATACTCCCCCTCAATTAGAACATACTCATCCCATTATTTTTGCCCCTTTCTGAAATAGTTCTGGAATGTGGAGGACAACCTGGATGACTTTCCTTGAAAAAAGAGCAGTTATCTCCATTTCAGCTAAACCTGGCCTTGTTTCCATGTATTGATATGTACAGAGCTGTCTGGGACTTTTCCTTATCTCTTCAACTGTTTTAAGCAATGTAAATAGGTCTAGTCAGGTGATAATGTGTAGTCTTTGAAGCAAGGTGACAGGTCAGTGTTACCCTACCCACGTAGCTCCCAAAAAACATGTGTGAGCCAGGCAGGAAGGAGAGCCATGCTCCATGCTTTTGCTGTCAGCTGGGATGGAGCCTCAAGATAAGAGGCTATGACTTCCCAGGGCATAGAAGATTACACATCAGAGCTGAAGCACCGACCCCAAGACAGTAGATACTTCCTCGAATTGTATTATGCAGATTACTCCTTCTGCATATCCTTCTCTCTGCATATTGCAGAGGTGATTTCAGACCTCCTACCTAGCCCAGCTCAAGGCACTCATGTATTTCCCGCCACTCTCACAGTCACTCATCCCTGAGCCACTCCCCTCGTCGAGAATTAATAAAACCCAGGTTAGGCCCTGGGTTGGGGCCTTTGTTCTGGTAACCACCACCCTGGCTCCCCACAACTACAAATATGCCTTAGTGTCTTTATTCTCGCTGTGGGTTGCATTGGAAGTGGTAGATTGGAATTAACTTGCTAGAATTCCAATAACTTTACCATGGGATTACAAATATAAACTTCCCAGACCACGATGAGATCCGGGAAGGGCTCTCTATACTGGAAGTCCCCTTTTCATGAGTATTTTAGTTGTGCTATCATGGCTGCCTAGATGTTCTGATGTGATTCAAAATGGTTACCTTTCAGGGTCATTTGACATTACACAAGAACCGAAAGATGAACAGTGTGAAGTGCAGTGAATAAGGTGGACAACGACACACTGTAGTGTTTCCGTGAGCCTGTCTTTCCATTGGATGGCACTTGGCAGAAGTATTCACGATAATTTTGATCATACTCCATAAAGATACTCACAAAAGACTACTTCTAGAACTGCCTCAGAAAGAGGTAAGAACAGTGAGATCAAGGGTGTTTGAAGTAAGATGGAATATTTTGAGGGAGATTAGTAGCAATGTGTTTTTATTGAAATAAATTTAAACATTTAGTGTATAAGTTTTTGTTCTTTTTTCTTTGAAACCCAAAGGAAATGGTATAAAGAAGAAAAGGAATATTAAAATCTATGGCTCTGACAGGCTGTCATAGGACTAAATATAATATCCTAATGTAATAAAGAAAATTCTCGCCATCATACCATACCCTTTTGCATTTCTTTATTTATTACTTCTTTCTTTCTATTCTGCTTTTCTCCAGGACATTTGGTTATGCATTCATTCATTTATCCACTCAAGAATTAAGCTTCTACTACTCATTCAAAACTGGGAGAGGTACCATGCAGAGCCAACCTAACAGATGATGTTGACTTGCATGTTAACTACAGACATGAATTCCAAATTGATAATAGGAGAGAAGCTTCGAGAAGAAATGTCAGTAAAATGAGTTATAAAGCAGAGTAGCAGTCCAACTAGAGAGATGGGTGCCATCTAACAAACTCATTGGACAAGTTAGATAACAGACATTGAAATTCGAACAAAATTTTTTTGAGCCACAATCAGTGTACTAACATTAGAAATATGTAGCAAAAGTTATAGATAAAAATACCTCTCCTTGGGCCGGTGAGATGGCTCAGCGGCTTAAGCGCCTGCCCGGCAAGCGCGAGGGCCCGAGTTCGACTCCCGGAACCCACATACGAAAAAGGGGCCGGTGATATCGCTCAGCGGCACGGGCGCCTGCTGGCGCGCGAGGTCCTGAGGTCGACCCCCCGGTACCCACAAAAAAAAAAAAAAAAAAAATACCTCTCCTTAAGTCATATGTGATACTTCTTATAGTCAATAATTTGTCATGGCTGTACTCTAAAAATATGCACAACCAAATGGATGTTTCCAGATTGCTTTACAAGGTAATCAAAGATAAACTATAGTTACACAATCACAAGCCTGTTCTTAAAATCCTTATTGTGTACACATCCATTTTATGAGAAGAAAGTTCTATTTCTCTCAGCAAATGAATCTCTCTCTATATATATATATATATAAATATATATATTATATATATATATATATATATATTACATGCTTTTACACAATCCTCATAAGACATATATTTTGAATTAGATTGATTTAGTCTTTAGCCCTATTTTGGTTTAGCGTATATTCTCAGTGGGTATTATAATGTAAGTGGTTGTAGAAGAGCCATTAATCATAACTATAACATTTTACACAAAATTTTAGGCTCCTCACTGCCTTTATGTTCTCAATACCCAGCAGCTGAACTCTGGTTCTTCAAGCTAGAAAAATGTGAATTTTCTACTGAATTTTAACTGGTCAGTCCTTAAATATGGCAGGGACCAGGGCTTGCTAGCAGATTCAAAGCCTTGAAAAATAAAAACTGTAGCTCCGTCTCCCAGGATCTCTTCTGCAGCTCTTCGGTCTGCCTGCTATGTTCCACTTTCGAATAACTTCTCATAGTTCTGGGAAGAAGGGCTCTTTGTTCTAATTTCATTGTTTTTGTGTGTGCATTTTATCAAAGTATAAAGTTATCTGTAAAAGGGTTACTCTAGTAGAGCTTGCTCAGCTAAAAGCAAAATTAGAACCACAGACCTGAAGATAATATAGTCAAAATTCCACTATTAGTACCTTTTTTAAAAGTGCTTCTAGATTGTCAAAGTGAAGACTTCTTTGGTATTATTATTTTTACTGAAAATGAAAAATTTTGTCCACTACAGTTTCCAGATAAAGTTCACAGATTTTCAGAAGTAAGAAAACCACTTTGTAATTTCAGGACAAATTATTTAAAAACCCCATCACCGCTAACTTTGGGTGGTAATCGCTTCATAATATAGGCATTTTGAAAGAGTCTGAAGTCACATCTATCACAAATATCTTCTGAAGATAAGGCAACAGAACGCAGGGAGCTTCAGCCACCTCATTTTCCTAATCAGCTTACCAGTTAAGGTAAAGAAGTTAGCCATACAGACATACCTCAGAGTGAAAGGAGGGCTCGAGATAATGAAACATGATTATGCATGCAGACATCACGGACTAGATAATGTAAGACTGACATTTCTGAAATTGAAATTAAGAATTGGAAGCTAGATATTGAGAAGGGGATGAAAGAGGAGGAATCAACTGAAAATATTTGTCAGGCTGTTCTTTCATTGTTAGTTTAGGAATATTTCAATCGTTCTCAAGTTAACCCTCAGTAGTGACAGTACTGAGATAGTATTTTAGCACCTAGAGATTTGACATGTATCTGATAGAAACATGACCTGATAAATAAGACCGTGTCTCTTTTTTACAAACAAACCTACTTTTAAATTATTTTACATCATTCTTCATCATATATAAAGCCCTAGTGTTATAGCATTTGTTATTTACCATATTCAATTATTCCCAATTGCTGTATTTTTGTTATAAATAGATGTATGGCTATAATAAAGATAGATACACTAGTATTATTTGCATACAGGAGATATATTGAAACACCAATTTCTACCTCTAAAGAAATTGGAAATGTCATATGAAAAACAAACTTCAAATTTTAAATTTAATAAGCCCAATAAAATATGCAGTTACCTTAAAAAGTAAATTCTTCTCCAGCAAAATGAGACAGTGAATTGCCTATATAAACTAACATGTGCACACCAAAGAATGCGTGGACAGAAAGGTGTTACTCAGCTCTCTGTTTCTGAAGCAAAAGAAAAGGAAACACAAAACCAAATCTTAGCAATGCCCAGGCCCAGATCTCCCCTCTGGGGACAGGGTAGTCCATGTATGGATCATCCTTGATGCCACGGTACAGAAAGTGCATACTGAGGGGGCCAAATCATAAACTGTTTTCTCTATGGTGGTTTGCATGCATCTCTGTGCACTGATACCAACATTATGAAAGCTGTGGGGAGGGGAGGCACATTGCACATGAGATATGAATGAAAACAATGTATTGCAAAAAATGCAACAAAGCCATCGCTTTTCATTCCATGTGTGGAATTTTGATAGTGAAGCAATTCTCTGTAAACTCAAAGGAAATGCAACCCACTGAGTGTCTGAAGACAAAGACAGCCTTCTAGATTCACTGAAGTCTGATGTATGACAAGCTTCATTTCAAACATGCTTTAAAAGCATGATGTAACTCTGACAAGTCAGACTTTGTAACTTGGCAGAGGTAAAGTTTTTGAAATGTATTTATGTATGTGTTGGGTGTAAACTGTTATTGTACTGGGAAACTTTTTGAAAGGGATTTTTATAAGTCTCATCTTGTCTCTCAAGTGGCTGTTAAGAATAGAGTTTATTGGCAACTATTTTCCCTTGTGTTAGAGAGGGATTAGCTTAATCCTAGTGAAATATCTTAACACTTAACTAGGTTCATTTTATACAGCTAAACTTTTATTTTGCACAATGCTAAAATAACTGCATGTATCCTAAGTGATTCAAAAGTTACACATTTGTCAGCTCTGTTTTTAGACATACACAGGCTAAAATTCTATTCTCTGTACAAAGCAATTGTTTGCTATACTATTTACGCCTAAATTGTTTTGATCTGGATTAATGCCTATTTCTTATAGGTTTTTTTTTTCTTTAAAATGTTAGAAACTTCCTCGGTGTATTTAATATATCAAGTTACAACTGATCAAGCAAATTGTTTTTGATCTTCAGTAAGGTGTTCAATTTACAAAGCTACTTTAGATCTTCCCTTGAAAATAACCCTATTTAGATTTAGAATGCTCATGTCTACTGTACAAGTATAAAACATCCAGTTATGAGTATCTGTCCTAAATCTGCACATTCTGGACCAGTCCAAAGCTGTGTTAAATAGGCAAAATATGTCCTAACATGCTTCATCAACATTTCTTTCTTTTTTTCCTTCCCTGGTGTTTCCTCTCTTTGTTCTCCTTTTCTTTTTTTAAATAGCCCCTACCCCTCCAGGAACAAAACATGGTATCAAGAAATCACCTGTTTTTTTTGTCATTAGTAAAACAATTTGAATTTAGGTTTATGTACCCTCACCCACCAAAGTGTTTGTCTTTTCCACTTTGAAATGAAAGATGTGTCTTTGTTAAAGAATTTCAAAGAATTATTTCTAATTCACATAAAGTTGAACATTTGGGACCTCCATGACCCACACCATGGATCCCACAAGGGCAGGGACATGGAGAATGAGAGAAATGTAGGAGTTGCACCTGCTCTTACCTGTCTCTAGAGTCATCCTTTGTCCTTCCATCCCCCTGGTCTGGACCATCACATGCCTCCAGTCAACGACAACGGAAGTTAGGAAATGTAGGCAGCACGAAGCTGACCGCTGAGCGATTACCACCTCAGCTCCTCTGGGTGTCCTTTCCTCCCTTCTTCCTACACACTAAACATACCCAACACCTTCCCCGAACAGGTAACCCTAAGCCCTGGCCATTCGCAGCATCCAACTCAAAGTCTAAGCAATGTTTCAGTAATGTCTTCATCAAATTTAGACGTGCCTCTTCCTCATCTGGAAATGAATGAAGTAAAACTAACACATTTTGCCAACACTCTCATTCCAAAGCCCATATGAAAGAACAACAGGATAACCACAGTGGCCACACAAGGTAGTGATTCACAGACATGGACCATGGCAATTCTGAAATGTGCTGGCCAAACATGGTAAGGCCGTCTACCTTGAAGCTTTAGAAATGCCCTTCGTTAGGTCCCTTTCTTCTTGCCAGGGTCCATGCTAACTGTTCTCCTTCCTGTCCATTCTCTACTCTGGCCACCTACAAGGTGAACATTGCAGAATATCCCTGTCTGAGAACTGTTAGCTTGTTCAGCCCACTTTCAGTTTATAGGATTTCGAGGAGCAAGCATTGTTTTCAGTTTCATCAAAAGTTATCTTATACGGGCTTAGTTTCTTTGGCAGCCCATTTCCCTCCCAAACTACCAGGTTTCTGATCTTCTTGGATCTGCAAGCATTAAGTGTCTGGCACAGGATATTTGGTACAGTGGTCATTAATGTGTTTGTCATATATACTATTTTTGTGTGACTTCACATGCATTAAGATTTTGTAGGTTTGTTTGTTTATCAGCTAATCATTGAGATACTGTATTTTGTCAGACAGGTGCCTGTATCTCCACTTTGAAGTTCACTCAGGAAAGACTAAATATCAATTATTTATTAAAAATAAAAACCTTGGGCCGGCACAAGCGCCTGCTGGCAAGCGCGATGTCCTGAGGTCGACTCCCGGAACCCACATAAAGGAAAAAAAGGGCCAGTGATATCACTCAGCGGCACAAGCGCCTGCTGGCAAGCGCGAGGTCATGAGGTCAACCCCCAGTACCCACATTAAAAAAAAAAAAAAAGAAAACCTTGAATTCACAACTAGAATATAACAATTACCTTTTTCTGATTTTGAGAAGCATGGGGTAATTTTTTACTTGTTTCTTGTTTGTTCCTATGGCCTGAACTGCAGCACCGTTGAGTGTAACCAATATCTACTTGTTCTGATTTTTCACCACGAGTTTTACACAGCTCATGCTGTGGGACTGACATTTCCAGGTCACAGTCAAAAAGCATAGCCAAGGCTTTTAGTCATGTCTAATTCTACATGTCACATGTGTTAACGTTCCTCAGACTATAACTTTGTTTTAGAAATGAACTGCATTAAAGACACCTTAGAAACACTGATTTAAATCCTGCCTTGCTAATATTCTTTGCCAGATTCAGTTACATCTCTGAATTCTTTAAATGAAGCCTCCACTTGATTCCAGTGGAGGCTTTTTCCATTTTATAGTAATACAACGCCATGAAAAATTTTCACCCTTTTCCATCCTTCTCTTCCTCTTCCTTACTCCATTTTTAAAAATTTGTTTGGTACTCAAGATCTCAGAACATTTCCAAGTGCAGACCACCTCTGCCTTGGTACCCATTTCACCATAATAGTGTCAGGACCAGGATTCCCAGGAGGTCAGCGAGGCACTCACCAGGGACACACAGTTTGGAAGGGTGCAAAAAGTATTCAGTAATCAATCTTATCAATATTTAAATGTTATATATTAAAGCAAGAAATCTATGAACAAAATATTAAATTTTAGAGTAAAGACATGTTGCTGTTGGTTTTAAAGTTCTGCAAGACAGTAGTCATCTCCATCCAGCCCTGGATTGCAAAAAGGGCCATCACATTCCTACAGGATGATTATAAAAATGACAAATAGAGCGACGAGATTGGCAACAGAGAACTTTCCATACAGTTACGCCTTGTATTGTAAAACTTATATTACTGTTCTACTTATTTCAAATATAACAGGATATTTTGGTAAGTGCACATGGGAGAGCACACTTTTCTTTTTGCTTCAAGCTTCAGTCTGACTCAGCCACAGCTGGATGGTAGCTTCCTTGTCCTTTTGAATTACGGCCACTGCTCTCTCATTTAGTCCTTTCTTCACCTTTAGTTTCTCAACTTTCTTTTTTTTTTTTTTTGTGGGTACTGGGGATCAAACTCAGGACCTCACGCGGCAGCAGGCGCCTGTGCCGCTGAGTGATATCACCAGCCCTTTTTTCGTATGTGGGTACCAGGAGTCGAACTCAGGAAAAAAGTGCTCATCAGTGACTCACAAGTATCTAGAACATGGGGTCAGATGTATCCACAGCTGGAGTCAAATTAAAGAAATTATTGTAGTGAAAATCGGGATGACTGAGTTTCCATTTCCACTTGTGCACATTATATACGAAGTTCACTGCCTTGAGCCATGTTGGAAAGTTACTTACTGCTTGTATGAAAAAGTGTTTTCTTTCTCCCAAACTGCTTACTGATTTACACATGAATTTTAAGGGGAGAGCTCGTCACATTGAAGACCGGCTGTTGTTACCTAAGAAACTGTCTGTTGGATGCCATTAGAACCCAGAAAAATGTAAAAATTAAGAAATAAAAAAACCTAAATCAGCTGGGAGTGGTGGCCCATGCCGGTTATCCCAGCACTCAGGAGGCTGAGGCAGGAAGATGGCCGTGAGTTTGAGGCCAGCCTGGGCTACAGAGTGAATTCAAGACCAGACTGAGCTGCATAGCGAGACACTGACTCAAAAAAAAAAAAAAAAAAACAACCCTATATCAATCAAATAGGTATCTGGTCTACTACTCAAAATAATAAACAGAGTTTAGTTTCTGTAGGTTGGACAGTTGTTTGGATATTGTCATAGCCAATTATTCCTTTGGAACAGAACATATAAACTATACGCTGTTTAACAATGCTGTGAAGATGTTGGTTTTAAACTTTTTCTTTGGTACATTTGTATTTTCTATCTGTAAAATTCTCTGGCTTAATACTCTTTGGAACATTCTACTTTGCTATGTTTTATAAATGGCATTTTTTTAAAATTTCTGAATGAAAGAAGTTTGCAAATTCAGGGTCATAAATATCTTTTTCCCATTGCTCTTAGTGTGTCTCCATTCAGATAAAGAAAAATGTAATAAAATACATTTACACTATTATATAAAAGCTCCAAGAAAGACGCATGTTCACGGTAAGTGCATACCTTGTTTCACACATTCATTTGGATGTCTATAGATAAAAGTTAATTATTTCATATTAACATACATCAATAGTTTCTTAACCAGAGCAAGTCCTCATTCCAGAGCTTCCATTGCCCTTTCCTCAGTGAAGAGGTTGTGTGCGATTAAAGAATTGCAGTAATTGACCTGGGTCTGTACATCAAGTCTAAATAGACACAGTAAATTGCAGAGCATTTGGTGACACAAGTTACTCCCTGTTCTTTTTTCAATCCATGATGACTGTAATTCAATTAGGCTTATTGCCTGTTATTTAATATGATACTACCATAAAATTAGTTCCTTTACTATACAAAATTCTGAGTTAAATACTCTGCTTTTCTTCTTAAAGTATTTGGGCCTTCCAGTTTAGGAACAAGATTTCTTTAATTTGAAAACTTTTTCCACTATTTACTTTATCACTGGGTCAAATAAAGGAGTGAGAGTCAAAATTAGTCTCGTACTCTGGGATGAGGGAAGTGATGAGAGAAAAATCCTAGTGAAAATCAATTGTGGATATATTTGTAGTTCCATAGTGCAGAAATTACAGGAACATTAGCAATGTTGAAAGAAAAAGAAACGGGGTGGGGGGAGTGTCTCTATTTATATTCATCAACATCATCATTATTATTACTAAAATATACTACAAATAATCCCAGGATATTTTAGTGTCAAGTATTAAAAATAGTCTATGAATCATAAATATTTTAAACCTCAAAGTTGTTCTCCATTGAAAAACACACTTCCCAGGCAGAGCCTATCAAAAAAGAATTTACATATAGTTCCTTTTACCTCACCAGGAAAAATATCTACATATGTAGTTTACTTTTAGCTGTTAAAAAAATTACAGGTATAAGGAATTTTCATGCAACTTAGAAGTGAATCAGATGTGAGTAGATATGACTCATAGAATAGGCTGGGGTATCTCTATGACTGTAGAGAACTTACCGAAGCTCCCTCTGTTTTGAGTGTCAAAGAGAACTTTGTAAGGTTTAAATAAATTAGTATAAATGAGTATGTGTAAAGTACTTAGGAGAATCCTGGCACATTGCAAGACTCAAATTAAGAGGTTGCTACTTTACTGCCCACTTTATTATCATTTGGAATAATATTAAAAGTTTGACTGTTCTACAAAGTCCATTTCAATTTACACTTCCATAGAACTCACCATAATGTTGGGTCCTTTTTCAATTAATTTAATGATCACAACATATAATTTATAAAACATATGATTGTATAGCTAAAAGTCAGACTATGAACATCCTACATGTGACTATCCCACAGATAGAAAAAGACTGCCACATCTTTCACCTGTCAGCTGGCTTCCTAAGCCAGCATCACATCCTTTTGGCTACACACAGACAAATGCAGGTACACATATATGAACCTCTAACTAATTTACATAATGCAAGGACATAGGGATGATGACTTGGATGTTCGTATCCATTACAGTAGAACCTTAAGAAATAGTTTCAGTTTTGCTTTGACAACACTGGGGCCAACTCTATAGTCCATATTACCACAGGTTCTAGATATTCAGAACTATGACATTAATTTCCAAAAAATATTTAAAATATTTTAAAAATGTTATGAACAATAGTTTTTCTTCCTAAGTTGCATAGAAAATGTCCAAATGCATTTCTGTCACTATTATTCCTGAGCAATGGAAGCCTAAACTCACATGTTTTTCAAATATTCTCACATTCATATTATTTGGGTTTCTCTGACATGGTATCCAGTTGACCTTGCACAAGGTCACTTATTCTGAAATTACCATGAAGTCATATGGAATGGAATTCTACACAGAACAAAAGGGCCCCGTTGTAACTTTCCCTTGACATTTGCACTTTGTATACAAGCATCTTCTAGTTTTATTATCATGGCAAAAATCAGTCAACCTCCCATGGTCAAGTTTCTTGGCACTTCAGACATCATGATAAAAGTGATAAATTCAGTTAGTTGGTTGAATTCGTAGGATGTCAATCAACGTGATGTATTTCTTTTTCTTTACCATAGTAAATAAACCAACCAGTTTTTTTTTTCACCCTTCTCTCTGCTCCCCCAAAGCCCACTGATATAACTTGGCATAGGCAAGAGCTTTGGAAAGAATTGGGTTCAGATTATCCACCTATCAGTCACAAATTCTTTACCCTGAAACACATTTTTTAATATCTTCATAAACTGGTTATGAATATATAGAGAACATCAAGCATACAGCACAGTACTTAGTTTGTCATAGGACCAAATGACCAAGAAAAAGCTTGAAGGTCACAAACTTGAAAGATAAGTTCATTTATTTTGTAGGTGGTTTGTGGAATAGTGGTGAAAGATCTGAGGAGCACTTATGAATCTTTGAGGACAGCAATTACAGAATGTAATATAGAGAAATCCAGAGAACATTATATAAAAAGACAGTGGAGCACAAATTAAAGAGTAAAAAGGTATAAACAGCCAAATATTAATAGCCAATATTCATTATGGGCCAAGGGCTTTAAATTAGAGCTGGGTCCTGGGTGTGTAACTGCCTCCCTTGTAGGAAGAGGCTGTGTAAATGCACTTGGGGCTGAACTTAGTTAATGAAACCTGATTCTGTAATGTAACATTTTCAAAGTTTCATACTCTTGATATAAGACAGTAATGAGCTCTTATTCCTAGCTGTAAAAATGCTTCAACCATTTAAAACCAAGATATATCTTTGAACTATGATGTTTTATTTTAAAAATTCATGCATGTCTATATTCCAGTCTATAACATATCTGTATTCATCTTAAAGATGTTTTTAGCCAAATCTTGGAGCAAATTGAAAGCTCCAGGGACTCCAGCAAGTCTATCCCTGAATTTTGCAATGTCCTTGGCATGCTGCCCTCTTCTTCACCTGGGGCTACAATCACAGTGTCAGAATAAAGGATAAACACAGACCCCCAATATTGCTGCAAGTCAGATAATAAAAGTGCTCATGGAAAAAAGAAGTCTTTATCGGCGGTCCTCTGCAAATTCCCTCCAGACATGTGCTTTAAGTGTAGGTGTAGAGTACTAAACCTGTCCTGGACAGTTTGGATCAACTCTTTGCGCTAGCCAAGGATTGGATTCAAGTTAGGCAATGGGATGATGTACTTACCAAATAAATACCCCCCCAAATGTATGCTATTAACAGCTATGTACAACAAACAACTGAAGGTCAGCACAACTCTTTGGATGGAACTTCCGTGTCTCTTTGGACTACATGTAAGGTGGGTCCACCTACTGTCACCGAAACGGATAACATGGACACACCCTCTGGCTCAGCTGCAACCCATGTCCTTCCTAGAAAATTAGGTTGTTCTTTACTTAAACTAAAGAGAAAAATGTTCCCTTTTTGACAGTTGACAGAATATATATATATATATATATATATATATATATATATATGTATTTATCAATGTCAAAAATACCAGTCAAAATGTAGGCCTAATTATTTTATAAATTATGCTGTGCTGTCACCAACATCTTCTGGGAGTCAAGCATTTCTAAGCATTTCACTCCTCCCCTGCCTGGGGCTATGGAAAACATACCAATTGCCACCAGTCTTGTCTTGCTCATCCATCCTTAACCCTTGGGAGACTGCATTTGCCTTCACATCAGTGGGTGGTCGCTGTGAGTCTGTCTGTGATCAGTATATTGGGATATCCAGAGTGATTCCCACAATAAATGAAGGTATTTCATAAAATGCTTTCTTCCAGAAAGGTGGGGTGTTGATCTTCAGCATGCTCTTGCATGCTTGCTTTCTTCCAAAATAACAGGAAAAATCATTTCTCAAACAACATGCATTAGTTTTGATTTTTAGAATAAAATATAAGCAGCTTTGCACATTAGGAATATAAACTTCTGCTTGAGCCCTAGATGTAGAATTAGTCTTTGAAGATGTTTAATGTAGAGAATAGGTCTAAAATTGCCTGGAAAGTCATCTTACAAGTCACCCATCCCCACGCTCACACACATGAGGGGCTCGTATAATCACTATAATGAAATTGCTTACTTCTATTTTGATCCTGCACATTCTTGTACCGGGACACATGTGTTTTATTGACTAAAAGAGGACTTAAATACAAATGTTTTGGGGAGAGATTATGATTGGCCCAAAATCACACTGAAGACTGAATGACAAAATAGGTCCATCCTTTGGCCATCTGTGATAGTTATCATGTTTTCATCTGCAATTCATAGAAAACCTGACCCAGCTGGATAAACCAATAAGTAAAAGGCTTCATCTCACTAAATAAGACATCAGAGACATGGAAGTTCCAGAGCTAGTTACACTGGCAGCTCAGCAGTGGCAAACAAGGACAAAATTCTTACCATCCACTGGCTAGTTCCTCCTCACAGTGTTCCTCTTTACCGCAGTGTTTGTTCTCTCACTGCCACAAATTGCTGCAGCAACTCTCATGGTCAAACAACTTCAAAGTACGAAAGGAAAAGGAGGGTAAATCGTTTTCATGACTGTCTTCTTAAGAAAAGTTCTCTGATGTACCCATTGGATTTTATTGGCTAGAAATGTGCCACATAGCCATACTAAACCAATCATTGACAGGGAAAAAAAGGAGTTGCCATGGTTATTTAGACAAGGTGTTCTCAAATTTGAGCATGTGTCACATGGTTGTCATCTCACAAAGTGCTCATTAAAACAAATGGCTGGATCTCTCCCCTTCGGTTGCCAATCCAGTAGGTTTGTGAGGAAGCTCAAGAATTTATATGATGAACTACTACTGATGGTGCTGGTCTAGAGAACACAACCTGAAAACTGCTGTCTTAGGCCTGCTAGTATTGACCTGCTGACACTGAATAAGGCTCCCACCTTCTCTGAAAGGCAGCACCACCTGAGACCTGAACAAAATCAAAACTTTGGTAATTAGCAAGAAAAAAGGAGGGGAGTAGCTTCAGTATTTTTCCTGCACTGATACAACAGAAAATACATAAATGTTCCCTAGAAATATTGAATAAAAGAGGAAATTGCCCATGATAGATATAATCAGACTGGAGTTAAGAAAATTACACCCAGCCAAAGCTTTAACAAAAATTTCTGGAATATTCTTGTGTTCCTGTAGGCAGACACCAAGAGGTCCACAGTCTTTTGGAGCAGAGAATTTCTTCCTCTTCCTGCAACTATGAGACTCACTGGGGCCTGAGGCCACTTAGTTCAATTCCATGTTTCTTAGGGGCTATGAAAATCTCATCTGAGTTATCAAAAATTTTTTCCTACCTCTGTACTGGTTCTCGGGGTGGGGGTGACAACTTTTCTCTGATCCAATCCTGGTGGTCTTTGAGAGCTCTATGATCCTATTCCAGATCCCCTGCCTGAAACACACTCAATTTCTCTCTGGGATCTTGTTAATCTGGTTCTATTCAAAAAAAGATGCAAAAATCCTTTCTGCTGTTAGATCCTCAAACCCATCCTGGAATGACTCCTTCTTGCATGGATTATCTACTCCTTTGTCCATCATGAACCTGAATGAGTAGAAAGAAATGGGAGCAAAACTCCTCCTCAAAAGCTGGGCATCTAAGTGTTCTTTCTCCATGGATCCATCCCTTTCCCCTTCCTGGGAAACATGTAAGCAGTCTTAAAGAAGAAAATCTTCTCTCCCTGATTTTTTTTTTTCATTTTACAGCTGCATCTGCATTTTGAAACTCAAGATATAATAATCTGAAGTTTTCCTGATTCTCTGCTTTTCTGCATAGCAAATTTCCTTAGATTAAATAGGTCACAGAAAAAAATGGAAGAAACCTGAAACAACAGATACCTAAAGAAGTGTAAAAATGTGTCAAAAACTAAATAAAGAAAAACAATGATCTGAATAGAGAGGGTGAACTATTGGGAAAGAGGAGTCGGCGAGGAGGGAGGAGGTGAGGAGGAAGAGTGGATACAAAGTATGATGTATACACGCCGGGAAATGGAAATATCATAGTGAAATCCACTGGTTTGTACATTAATATGATTTAATAATTATATATTTTTAAGATAGAGAACATGAAAAAGTGAACAACTAAAGCACATCATGAATCTTGTAAAGCATAACAGAAAGGAACACAATTGTTTGATTGATCATAGCTTGAACCTCAGACATGAATGCTACAGACATCAATGTAACATTTTAATAAACAATGTATAATTAAGAACAGTGCCACAATAATAAAGTTGAAAACTATAATCTGTCTCTTGATTTCAACCAAATGTGCTTTTATAATGCCACATTTTGACTTTCCCTCTATATTCAGGAGAGCATTGAGCACAAAATTACCTGTTTGCCATGAGAAAGTGATGGTAAGGAGAGGAAGGAGAAGCAATCTCATCAAGATCTTCACAAAATTATTTTTCACAACAATACATGTTTTTACAAAATGTCCTAATTTCTCAGTTTTCAGAAAGAGCCCTAAAGCCCAAAAATAGATCCAAAGCCTTCTCTGCATTTTTTTTTGTCCTTGATTAAATGTGATTCATGAAAGAAAAAATGATCTTAGTAGCTCTTAGAATGGGTAGATTATAATTTAGGTTTTGGTAAAGGACATTAGACTTGGACAAGATTTCACAATCTTATGAATTTTCATGCAGTAAAGCCAGTGAGGTTTCTTGCAGCTTGACATATGTTTAAGTTTTGGCTATTTCTGTTTGATCTCAATATACCAGGAGAATTCCATTTGTCATATGTAACATTCTATAAAAGTCTTTATAGTCCTAAGTAAGAATATTTTATTAGAAAATTATGAAAGTAAGCTAATTGGAATGGTCATGCTCACATATTAAGTGAGATAATATATATTAAAATGCACTGTAGATATTCCAACATAAACTTTTAACCATATTATGACCAATAAAATCAGTTCTCATTTTTCTGATAATCTCAAAAACTAGGTCATTATAGTTCAAATTAAAATTCAGGTTACTAATGTTGGCTCAAATGATATGCTGAATCATCATTATTTAAAACAACATACTATGAGATATACAACTTTAAAAATACATCACATCAATTATATCATTGTACTGATATTGCTATACACTATCTCTCAAAACACATCACTGTAAGATATGCATATTCAAGGAGTACTGTACAGTCTGACATCTAACTTTCTCATTAAGTTTTACTTTCAGACAAATTCTTTTTAATTATCATATGTAAATGCTCTTTAATAAATGTATATAAATGTCCCTAGTACTTCAAAATCAAGTAAAAACATACATAACAAACATTATTTATAAAAGTTGCATAAACTTGAACTTTAGTAATGATTATCATTTATAATCCTTTAAAAGCCTTTTTCTTCTCAGGTGGTTTCAAGAACTGTTTTGTGCAATGGGCAGATCCAGACTTGAGCAAAGCATCTCAAGTGCAAAGGTTTGTGCATCTCTAAACATTGACACTGCATCAAGTGCTCAGTACTTTTGGAGCAAGTAGAGATGTAAGAAGGGGAAGCGGAGACATGAGGTAATTAATAAAATAATTCCAGCTTCTGCCCAAACCACTTTCCACTGAATGCATTTTTAAGCCAAAGATAATGATATCCCTGACTAAATGATATGGACGATGGCAAAAGTCCTCAATCCCATTTTTAAAATAAGCAATCCCAAAGGAATGATAATAACTCATTGACAGTTATTTAATGAAAGGGGTTTTGAAACCAAAAGAATACAAAGCACCCTCAAAAAATCCACCTAAAATTTCTAGGTTTTTCCATTAGCCAAAAGACAGGTTTTTTTAAAAAGGTGCAAAGCTCAAAGAGGAAAAGATATTTAAAAGTGGGAAATATACTATTTACTTCCTTTTTCCACTGCTAGGCTTAAAGTACCTAGGCTCCTCCTCTCATTGCACCCCATGAATTCACTACAGAGAGGCCAAGTGATTATTTTATTGCATCTTTAGAGCCTCAATGTGATTTCAAACAATATATTGATTAACAAAAAAAGAGAAAAAAGAACTCCAGTACAAGTGTTTAACAATGTTTTTCTGCAGTGTTAAAAATGATGGATTGCTCACGTTATATGGGACATCTCTCTGCCTGTTTTCATTATGGGAGCTTGATATTTCAGATTATTTGAATGTATTTTAAGAATAACATATAGGCCAAAGATGGGGAAACTTTAACTAATAATCATTGAAGTAAAAATCACTTAGAAATATAACCAAAATAGATATCGAAGTTTTCTTTGGTTTTAAGGGTTGGTTTCATACTGTTTTCTTCTAATATTTTATTTTGAATGTAAACATTATGTGCCGTAACATGAGTTGAGATTAATACTGGGATATCAACAAGAATGAAAACTGGGATATGGGAATTATAAGAGGAAGGAGGGGAGAGAGAGGAAAGGGGAAGGGGATTAAGAAAAGAAAGGAAGAAACAAGCTGTCGTATGTACATGTATTCACTCCCCAAGATGACTGTGAACTGCATGTACAGCAAACATATATGAATAAAACAAAGTAAATCATAAAAATATTTTATTTTTTGCAATACACTTTGGAATGTTTTGAAACACCTCAATATTTGTAAACCTACAAATATTATCTAGCAACTTTCCCATTTATATGAAATAATTAAGTGGGAAATATCCTCTAAATGTAAACTGTAACAGCCCATAAAACACACACACAAAAACACAGAAGTATATAATGTAATACAGTACTCAACTTCAAACTCTTTTCTGGAGATTTTAAGACACTCATCACATCAGAAAAATTTCTAAAAGAAGCTTCACCTTCTACAAATCCTCTTCAAACACAACCCTTTGTTTCAGCTATGTAATGCCCTTAACATTTCCAAAATACTGTCCTTCTTAAATAGCTGCTCTCTATTCTGACAGTGTATTCAAATCTGAATTGAAATATTCTCATTTATTTTAATAAGGGCTTTTCTCTTTGTCATCTAGAACACTACTCCACCACTAGAAATGTGATGCAATCCACATGTGTAATTTCGTGTGTTCTAGAAGTCACATTTCAAATAGAAGTTTCACAGGAAAAATTAAAAACTTTTAAAAAATATAATTTCATAAAACTTTATTAAAATAGCATTGACCTACCATAAACTTGACCCTGTGGACAATACAGTAGATGGTAGTATGTTCAGAGTTGTATAGGCATCCCTGCTAAGTGGGTTGACCCTGAATGCCACCCCCCAGTACCCCCAATATAGAAGTGATGTGCTCCTGTATCAAAACCTAAAACATGTACCAGTGGCTATAAAAGTGGGCAGCAGAACACCAGAAATGCAGCAAGGGACCTGGTTAGTGGAGCTTAGAAAAGGATTAACATAGTTGCTTTGGAAACTAGAAAAACAGAAACCACTGTCGTGGGTAATAGAAAAATGAGTGACACTGCTGCCCACAGTAACTCTGAAGGCAAGAAAGTACCCAGAAATGTGTGGATTTAACTAAGGGGGTTCCAAGAAGGGGTGTTGAAAATGCAAGTTGTCTTGGTACTTCAAAAGAAAAATAAATCAATTTTCTATTCAGTTGTTTGTTATTTCATAGAAATGTTATTACTGGGATATATATATATATATACCTGCCAATAGAATCCGCCTCAGGTTCAGTATTAAGTCAAAAGATGAGGCTAGACATTCCCACTTGGAAAAAGTCAAGATCTCAGAATGACAGAAAGTAGTGACTCTCACATCCCACCTGCACAAAGGGCTCCAAAAACTTTTAAGACTGTTCTCTCATATCACCCAGCTCAATCGACACTTTAGTGAGAATGATTTTTTTCTAATGTATTTGACTATAATTTGATACATTGGAAGCCCATAGCATATTAAAGGAGGTTTTAGTGGATAAACCAAGTAACTCCAGCATTCAATACTGAGAGAATATATGGAAATTAAAATATTTATCTGTATTTTAATTTGCAAAATTATCATAGATGATAAAATAGTATGATCAAATGTAGGAGGATATACTGCAAATATATTTTTTATGTTTAAATTTCTAATGAATATTTTCTGGCCTTTATAAATAACTATATATTTAAACATTAATTCAATTAAAGATGAACATTCAGCCTGTCATAGTGGTACATGCCTGTAATCCCAGCACTCTGGGCGGCTGATGCAGGAGGACCGTAAATGCAAGCCCAGTCTGGTCAACATAGCAACTAAGTGAGAACCTGTCTCAAAATTAAAAACAGAAGAAAAAGGTTGGCAACGTAGCTTAGTGTGAAAGGCTTGGGTTTGGTCACCAGTGTGTGTGTGTGTGTGTGTGTGTGTGTGTGTGTGATACAGAGAGAGAGATTTTCTATGTAGGTTTGATAGCTCTATGTACATATGTATTTGTATATCTACAAATGAGTTGGCCTGTTTTTTGTCATCATGAAACTGGAAGCTCTTTAATAATGGTAAAGAAAGTAATTTACTTAATTAGAATAAAGTTTTGATTTATCCAAAGCAACCGCTTTAGTGATCTCACGCTAACAAGTTAACTTCATTGCCCTGTTTTTCCCTCCGCCATAACCTGCTCTTTAAGAGACTAGTCGTCATTTAGAAGGGTATATAGTTATACCATATAAACAGAAAGTAGAAAGTTGATATAAAGGTCAGCCACTACAAGCATTACCTATTGAGCCATATGTGGTTTACATTCAACAGTGTCCAAACATAGCTGGAATGTTGTTCTTAGAACATGATCCCCAACCTGTCATCTGTTTGACATAGACACATTGATTTTAAGTAATAGCCTGAGCTCTACTAAAAAGCAGATAAACCAAGAATGTCAATGACTGTCTCTAATTTTTAAAATGGCATTTCTATTTATGTGACAATTTCTGTCACATAATCTACCTACTGCAGCTACATAATGTCATTTTAAATGAACTTACTTCCTTTGGCTTCACTTTGTAAGACTTCCATACTCACTAATATTAAATGATACTGTAAGGGAGTTCCTTTCCATTCTTGTTATCTATAAATCCACATATTACATGGCAGCACTGCACCTATGTTTTAGATGCAGTAACAAAGAGGCTCATCTTTTGTGAAATTTCAAGACATCTTTCCAAAATTCGCAGCACTGTTCTGGCTCTGCAAATGTATGGCAGTTCGTGAAAGGGGCTGAGAACAACACATATATATGTGTATAAAAGCACACATTTATGGAAAAAGAGTGGTTACGAAATGAAAAAAAATATTTTCTACTAGATGGTCACTGTGCATCATTTACATTTTTTAACCTGTTCCACATCATATTAGAATCAAATCAGTCCCAACTTCCTCACTTGTCTCCTTTGGGCGCATGAAAGTGCCAAAATTTGTTAAGTTCCTTTATGTGTGATGCCATTGCTGCTCCTTTATTAGAATCTCCTGTCTGTCCAAAACATTTATTAACCTAATTGGCACAAAGTCTTCTTCTAAATCAACTAAAAATGCTCAGCTTATATTTCAGTTCCATTTCCAGGCAAGCCTCTGCTAGCCTCTGCTTCCTCCTCCTCTCAGAACACATGATTTGCTCTTCCCCAAGCATGTGGCTGACGTTACCGCTTGCCCCTCAGGGCAGGATGATTTGCTCATTGTGGATTAGTTGCCTTCAGCAGGTAACTCTCACCTGGGTCACATCCTTGAAGAGTGCATTCACATATAGGGCTGCCTGAAACCTCTCACTGGAATGTGCGAAACGCTGCCCCGGCTTGTCACGCTTTCTGCTCCTCTTTCTTTCCAGGGCTAATTTTCCCTCAAAAGGTAACACCGTTCTGACTGAATCTGTAACTTGTTTGCATCTTATTCTAGCCTTTTTGGTTTTCCCTGCTGCCCATCAGATAACCTGCACCTAGCAAAAAGTAAACTTGCATTCTGGTAAATTTCTGACGGAACTGTTCATAAAAACCGCTGAAGAAGTTAGACCCAGTCTATCCAAGCTAAGTTCTATGTGCATTGAATAAACTGGATAATTAGTAAATACATGTATATGGTCAGGAAGAGGAAGGGGCATTCTCTGTGTAGCATAGAGAAGGCACCTAAAATAAAAACTATGGGCTGTCAGACCAACAAAATACATACTATTTGGTGTCTCAGAACCTATTTACCAGTTTAATATTATGTACTCCATAGAGGGACCAAGTTTTTGTTGTACAAAAATTTTCTCTTCTGGTATATTTTGACCTTAAAAAATATTCTCTCTTAGCCAGTAATATCGGTAAGAGGCTGGTATTGCCATAAATGTTCCTCCTCACACTAAATTAATAATGTTTATCTTACAGTCTGTGGCACACACAAGTACATATATAGACTCTATTTATGGTTTCCAGAGAATCATGAATTGTTTGAAATTGTATGGACACATTTGCATTTATATTTCCAGGGGGAATGGTGGTCAATATTTTCATAACATTCTCAAAAGAGACTCTGGCTCTTCCAAAAAGTAATAAGTGGTGCTCTAGGTTAACTGCTGTTTTGAAAGATATTGAAAATATAGATGAAACATGATAGCTTAGTGATTAAAGATCATAGTACTTTTTCTCTTTTATTATCTCTGATTGTCTAGGCTTTACCTTCATATTAATTTCCCATACTCATCCATCATTCCATTATTTATTATCACATAACATCCATTTTTCAACTAAATCTAGTGTGCTGCTCTTTTTAAAGTGATCATTACTTCTAGGTGAGAATATTAGAAAAGAAATATGCAAGTGAAAAATATGTGACTACAGAGCTTTTGCTGCTTGAATTAGAAGTAATTTGTGAGTAATGAGAGAACACAAATAATTTCTGGTAGGAAAGTGTTTTATAATAAATTAAAATTCAGGACCATGTGAAAGAATCAAACATTTAAAACTCATAGGGCAATTAATTAGAGGTTACCAATATTTTTGCCAAAACTAGATTAAATCCAGGTTAAACTCATTTCTAAACTTCATGGGTGTTTCTCATGAAAGCTCTATTTCATAGTACATTTAGGAATCCTAACATTACAATATGTCTTTGTTGTTCCAAGTATTTCATGTTATGAATATCCCATTATAAATTCCATAAAAAACATTGTATATAAATTTACCAAACTGTTTATTTTTAGAAATCAAACTCATTTCAACTCTGATTTTGTGATCACCAAATGTCTAGATGAATATTCACAATTCCTCCAAAAACTATAACCAGAAAAATATTTTTCCCAAAAGGGTTTGGTAGCCAGCATCCAAGATGTCCTCCAGTAATCCCTGACTCCTGAATACAGAGTTGTGTCATCTTCCCCTCTTCCAAAGAACACAGCAGTTGTGCTGGTATGTTGTTTCCATGAAGAGACTCAAAAACACTGCAGCTTCTGCCATATGCATCTCTCTCTCTCTCTCTCTCTCTCCCCCCCTTTCTCCCTCCCCTGCCTCCTCCCCTCCCCCTGCCTGTCCCCCTCCCCCCTTCTCTGTCCTTCTCTCCCTCCCACCCACCATCAATTCCTCCATCTCTCACTCTCTCCCTCCCTCCTGCCTTTCTCCCAGGATTTGCTTTGGGAGAAGACAACTACCATACTGAACTTGGAGAAGTCCAAGTGGCTTCCAGCCAACAGCTATATGAGGGAGTTGGGGAGCAAAGACTCCAGCCTGGTCAAGTCTTCAGATGCACAACCTTGGACATTTTGACTCAATGTCAAGAGAAACTCTGAGCCAGAACCCCAGCAACACTGTTCCTGGGTTCCTGTGCCACAAAACTAGGTGAGATAACAAACATTATTGATGTAAACTGTGAAACTTTGGAAATTTTTATTAAACAATAGAAATCTTGTACAGACTTAAGTGCCTGGATGTGGAATGGTGATCTAACAAATGTGGAAATAGATTTGGCCTTGGGCAGTGAGCACAAGATATAATGTCTTGAGGAGTTTGTCAGAGAAAGGGTTGTCTCTATGTTACCTATGAAGGATATCCATATGCTGAAAAGAAAATAAACTTGGATCCGTACCTTGTAACATACACAGAAATTAAGTCAAAATGGATGATCTCTTAACCTGTGTTGCTGAAACAGAACGTGTGGGGCTGGGTAGATTATAAAGAAAAGAACTTGATTTACTCACAGTGCTGGAGTCTGGAAGGCCCAGAGTAGGTGACCACATCTGGCAAGGTCTAGTGCTCCATCTTAACATGGTGGAGAAGTAAAAGAGAAAACATGAAGAACAGCTTCTCACAGAAACTAATCCATTTCTGTAAAAATGGGTCTAATCCAGTCATAAGGACAATGGCCCTATGATCTAATCACTTCTTATAGATCCCATTACCTTTTGCCACATTTATATTATATTTAAATATGTGTTTACAAGGTAAGAGGAAGAAATCTCCATGGCATTAGGCTTTCCAAAGTTTTCTTAAATAGAAAAAGCATAATGCATAGAATAAATAACTAATAATTTGGACTTCATCTAAATTTAAAACTTCCACTCAAAATACGCTGCTATGATTATGAAAAAAATAAGTTACAAATTGGAAGAAAGTGTTTGCAAGACAAATATCTGAAGGACTTCTATTAATATATTTAAAAGTCCTCAAAACTTTATAAAAAGAAAGCGAACAACTCTCCCCTCCAGAAGAAAAAAGTGAAGGGCAGAAGATTTGAACAGATGCTTCACCAAAGAAGATCCATGCGTGGCAAAAAAAGAAAGGGTAAAGAAAAGAAGCTCATTTTTAGTCATTAGTGGATAAATGAAAAATGTGGTACCACTACTCACATATTAGAATGGCTAAAATAAACGACTGATCATACTGTGTGTTGGCAACCATGTAAAGAGACTGGAGCTTTCCTACGTCCTTTTATATGGCGGAAATATACAAAACTGCAACCACTATGGAAAACAGATTGACACTTCTTTAAATGTTTAAATATAAACTTCCCATATGATTTAGCTATTCTACACCAAGGCATTTGCCAAAAGGAAAAAAAAAAAGCATAAGTCCATGTAATGACTTTTGCACAAATGTTTACAGCAGCTCTACTTGCAATAATTCCAAACTAGAAACAATTCAAATGTTGATCAATGGTGTAAATACATAAGCAAATTTTAGTATATCCATATAGTGGAACACACCCTCCAATGAGGTCTGATTCTCAGCTCTACCAAGGTGCCTCCTCTGGCAGTGTTCTCTCCACCCTAGAAGTCACAGTTGTTTTTTATTCCTTCTCTTCCCATATTCTTTAGAATTCTTGTTTTACTTATTACTCATCAATCCAGTCCTTTGTCACAGTTAATAATTATTTATATTAAACTTTCCTTATTCAAATTGCTGTGTGTTTTTTTGCCCTGACTAGTCTCAGATCCATTTACTTCTGGGTTTTGTTATAAAAGAGACTGCAGTTTCCGTCTTGTCACACATTCTGTAAGCGTTTGCTTTGGGGGAAGCTAGCTGCCAGGGCCTGAGCAGTCAGTGGGGAGACTCTTCTGGTGAGGAGCTAAAGCCACTCCCAGTAGCCATTATCAACAAGCCAGGAAGTGGCTTCTTCTGCCCCATCTACCCTCAGATAAGATGGTAGCCCCAGCTGCCATCTTGACTGAGAAATCCTCACCCAGAACCACATAGCTAGGCTGCCCTCAGATTCCTGGCATCGGAAATTAAGTGAGATCATAAAAGTTTGCAATCATAAAAGTTTGAGCCACAATGAGATTGTTATATAGCAAAAAATGAAATACATGACTTGAAGCTTATTTAATAATAAATCATTTTTATACAAAATCTTTATACAGTGAAAACTTCTTTGTAATCTAAAATTTCGTTCATTCAATAGAACATAATTATTCCATGGTATGCTACAATTATTATTCAGACTGCATATGTGGTATGATTGAAGTAAAAGGTAAATGTTTAAATTTTAAAAATCATATTACAGTAAAAGACATATTGCTATTAATTCCCCCTCAAAATATTCCCCATGACTTTGAATACACTTATCCCACCATTCTTGACACTATGTCTTCATGAAGTATGGTAAATATACATTGATTGCTGGTGCCAGGTACCATCCAATGGAGAGACAGGGTCATACAAACCTTACACCATGTCCTTATCCACCTATTTACTGGATCTGGCACCATGTGACATCTGGCTCTTTCCCAAGGTCAAAATGACTGTGAGAGGTAAACATTTTGAATCAATCCAAGACATTAAGACAGGTACCGTAGTGCAACTGAAGACACTCATGAGGACTTCCAAACTGCTTCAGAAAGTGGCAAGAATGATGGAAGAGTGAGTTTGAAGTGAGGGGGAGGACTTTGAGGGGGATTGATGATAATGTGTCTTTATTATAATGAACTTTTTAAAGTTTCAACATTCACCATGTATTTTGATCACACATTGTAAGTAACATAAGGATCACAAATTCTGTCAAACAGCTACTGATGTGTGACTAAAAGAAAGCCATCTTACCCTTTCAAGCTTCAGTTTTTCAGTATATGACTATTACATGTACTTCAATCTAAATTGGTGAATTGAGTGGGTCAACAAATGGAAGGACTTGATATAACTGCTTAACAAACAGTAAGCACCATTAGAATTAATACAGCAAAACTCTAATCCACACAGAGAATGAAAACAAATTCATAGCAGTTTGTCCAAAAATAATTTCATTGCAAGCATATATTCTATGAATTCACCATTTAAGCATGCTATGCCAGACCTTGTTGCCATGTGGTAAACTTCACCAGACCAAATATTACGTTCCTCTTGTTTATGATTGTAGCCCCAACACCTAGAATATCTGACATATAACAGTTCAAAAATACCTGTTAAGTAAAGGAGGGCTCTGTGACATAAAATCACATTCTTGAAGAAATTGTGGTTACTGCCATTTTTATAGCGTTGAAATGAGTTTAAAATATCTAAGCTTTTGAAATGTTTGTTTAAATATTATTAAATACTAAATAAAATCTCAGATTCTTTAGTGAATTCTGCTAAAAGTACAATATTTTGTAATCTTTATAGAAATAAAATATAATAACACTATATCCTTTAATGGAATTTTAGACCTCTTCCCACACTAAGCAATACTTTCAGAAACTTCCTGTGGTGCACTGCTTATTTCTGTTAATTCTTTAGCCCTTAACAACAAATTTGGGCATTTATAAACTGATATTCTAGAATAGTACCCTTTTTAAAAACAATTTCTCTCCTCACTACCGGCTGCGAAACAGATGGCTAATGATGTAAACTCTTTTATCATCTGAAATTTAGTACATTCGCCGTCAAGGACATCACATTCCACGTTTACAACAAAATTATGGTTTCCTCATCAAAAGGTAAATCCTTCATTTCACAAATTTAAATGGTTCTTAAAATAGAAGGCCAGATGACTACATTTAGGTGCTGAAAAAAGTCTAATTCAGGAATGCTTTCTGGCACCATTCCCAAAACATTTTCATTTGATTATGGATTGAATATATTTTTCATTCATTTTCAACTCTGCCCTCTCTGTATGTTGTTCTGAGATAGGCAAACTAGTGTTTGTAGGTAAATTGGCTTCAAAAAATACGCCACTCTGCTTAAATGATCTCTTTCTGTTGACATATTGGAAAGATGGTCTTATGCTTACTGACCCACGTGTAATCAACAAGGTCACATATGTCCATGATAAAATGCACATGGGTGGTGTTCTGCCTCGGAACTAATGAATGGAGGTTGCAGAATTACAACAGGTAAGCTCTAATCCATGGAGACTGTAAAGACCTAGAAATACAAATCACAGGGAACTCATGTTTTGTTTTTATTTTGTTTTGTTTTATTTTTGTCATGTTTGTCCAGTTGTTTTGTTTTTGTTTGGTTTGGTTTTGTTAGTATGGAGGATGGAACCAGGGCATTTCCCCTGCTAGGCAAGTACTCTACCACTGAGCTCTGTCTTGCTTTTCTTTTAAAAATCTTTTTTTGTGTATCTTCATCCTATTTTTAGCTTTTTTTAACTCTTAAAAAATGTATCTCTTCATTAGTCTTTGCATTAACTCATGAATCATTTCAGTTTAATTTTTAGTATTTTTTAAAAACTTATGTCTTCCCATTTTTGTATGAATTTGAGCTCATTAGGAAACTCTGTTTGCCAACTCTCTTCCCATTTAACCCAGCTGACTGTAGCTTTCCTCACACTACAACCTAGCTTTGTTAGTAAATCAGAAAGCCAAAAAAATCAAGTGCATGTGTTCAAGATCCCACTCTACCATTTGTGAGAATTATGCTGAGCCACAGTTTGCAATCTAGAAAATTGTGTAATAACAACTATTCCACTGTTTCACAGGGTTCCTCAAAGAATCACTCGAGATATTGCTGTGAAAGTGTTCTCTAAGCTGCAGTGTGCTCTGAAGCTCCGAGGCATCATTATCCTAGGCTGGTCCCTACTCACGTTTCCCTCTTTCCTACAATTGTTTCTTTATGCATGAAGATCATCTCCTTAACCTCTTGCAACTGATGCATTTTTATGACCAATTCAGACTCACCTTTCTTCCACAAATCTCTGACCTTCTCATCTGAGTATCCCAAATTTGATCCTGGAACTTGGCATCTATCACCTCCCCCCAGCCAAACAGCTCCCATGTGGTGAACCTCATGCCTCATGCAATCAAATACACAATTCACGAGTCTCTTGCATATGTCTATGGGAGGCATATAAGCATGTTAGATTTTCATTTCTTGTGTTCCTCCGTTACTGCTTAACATGATGGCCTCTCCCTTTATATTGTAAATAATGTTTCCCTATTTTCTCTTCCTCTCCAAGCCTCTTGGCATGAGATACTCCATTGCAGGACATGAAAGTGTTGAAAATTGACTTTAGTCATTTTAAATTTAAACTTTATATGAAAATACTTATATTAAATTTGGTACTGTAAAGTTTTAAGTTAAATATTTTTATTTTTATTTTTAGACTGTTCACATCTAATCAATATGAATAGACATAGGTGATTAACACAAAAGAACAAAATCTGCCACACACTTAATTTACTGAACTTTCTCTCTAAAAAGTGCTTCCAAACATAATTTGAATGACAAACCCCAATCCAAATTTAAGTGCACATTCTTCTCAAAACAGTACTTGTTAGCAGATGCAGTTAACATTTCTTCCCAAGTACTTGGTAATAATTTTCAGGCCAAAATATTTTGATTGACAGAGAAAGGTAGTGGCTTACTCTGCCTTGTCTTTAGCATCATATACGAGCTCCATTTACATAATGAGTAAGGGGATTGGAGAGAGCAGCAATTTACTGAAGTTTGACAAAGTTTTCCTAAGACTCATCTTCATTTATTAGCTTTAAAATTTCCTGAGAATAGGTAGCATGTAAGAAAAAAAAATACCTTGCTGCAGAAATATTAATTATCTTCTAAGAATCTATTATTATTTTTTTTTTTTTTTGGTACCAGGAATCAAACTCTCAACCTCACACTTGCCAGGCAGGTGCTGTGCCGCTGAGCTATATCCCCGGCCCTAAGAATCTATTCTGTAATTAAGGAAAAAATGTTACCTTTTTCTGGTTTATGTTTTTGTAATCATCTTATGAACAAACATTAATTTTGCCTTTCAAGAATTGAATAGGTGCACTGTACTTCACCTTCTTGGAATAAGATCTTTTACTAAACAAAATATTATACAAGGCATTTTTCATAATAATTTATCTATTTGCTCCCAAAATTATATGTCCTTAAAATATTCCATTATGCATAAGTTTGAATAAAATGCCTTACCCAAGTTTGCACTGTGCAAAGTTCACAAAACACTTTACAAACTTTCTTTAATTAAACACAGCAGTACACCTTAGCTTTAAATGTAATGATCATAATTTTTCACAGACAATTTTTAATGAGTTTGCACTTTGCTAAACCCCTCATATTTTTCTCTCCTTCCAGGCACTGGTGATGAAATTGTGATCAACATTATGAAATTGAATCACAATTATGTCTTTAATCAAAACAAACCAAGCCTTATGCCATAGGTGTGGAAATCCATTTTGCTATGCTATCCAATTGCAGTCATATTTTGTAATCAGTGCTTTTGGCCAAATGCATGGTGTAAATTATATGGAAAAATGAGAAGACATGTTCTGTCTCATGCCGTTGCCAGGTATGTTTCACATTTAGATATAAACAATGAGAGAAATTCAAATTTCACAACAGTTGAGTCATCTCTGCCACTGTGAACACTTGTGGTTTATTTGTAGTTTCTCATGATTTTATTAATAGTAAAGATGTTCTCACGATTGGGGTCTTTTTTGCACTAAACCTATAACACTCCCAACATGTTACCAAAGCTTATTTCATTCATTATAAAGCAATAATTCAATAGAAACCTTTCCAGAGGGCAACTTAGCCTTAAGTACTTATCAAATACTCATTATGCACAGGGAAGAGTGAACTGGGATTTTAAAAAACATAGTATCAGGTATGATCTTGAAGTTCCTAATATTTATTTATCTTGCACCCAAAATCCAGGTTTCTTGAGTTTAATTAATACACATGAATTATTACTCTATGAAGTGTCAAGAGTTTGATATCCTAAATGCCTATCAATAGAGACACTATTATCAACATTTTGTTGCACAGGTGACAAAGAACAAATCAAAACCAAGCCAAATGTCTATGATTACTTTACAATGACTTGAAGAAGTTGAGGTCCTTAAAATAACCCCAGGATTACATCTGGCTAAGTAGAAAGATTGCCCAATGGTTCAGTAGAATTTTCTTAGTTTCTACATTAAAATACTAAACATATGGGAAAGAACATTTCTATATGTTGAAAACAATCCTTAGGAAATGCTTCGACCAGCTTGACCATTGCTATTCATTGGTCTTTGCTTCATACATTAATCTACTGCTCTCCAACATCTTGAGAGTGAATTACATGTAACTAAAAGAATGAATACCTATAAAGTATCAACATTTTTATGCAGCATATCCTATTCTCATGAGAGTAAATAATATTCTGAATACTGTTATTAAAGCAATCAGTGCTGCTGATGTAAAAGATTGAATTTTTTGCATGGATTTTTCCCCTACTTTATTTTCTAGCTCTTTCCTAGTCTAGAAAAAATATCTATTAATATACAATCTTTTAAATTGCATTCTTAGTTTAATAATAATCACAAATTAATGGTGTGTAGTCATAGGTCCATTTTCTTGGGAGAAAATAACCATATGCTTCAATAACTAAAACTTCTATTTCCACAAACTAATTAAAAGGCCTTGTGGCACAGTAATCAGAAAAACAGGTGTTTCATTTAGTTTCTCTCCCTTCAAGGTTGAATAGTTGCAATTTGAACTTCTCTGCAATTCCTTTAAAGTCAAAGAAAGTCACACAGCCCTACACCGCCTATCAGATGACAATGTCCTTCTGTCCCACCCCAGGATCTTGACAGAATATAAATCAAGAAAAACCAACTGTTTTCACAATGCAATATGTCAAATTATGTCTGGGTTTTTTCAAAATAGATTATGGAGATTTTAGCTCCTCTAAATAAAAAGATTCTAGTTCTGCTTACTTATCTCCATGATAGATTAAAATATACATATATCTCTGAAGAGATGTGACCCTCTATAGGAGATATATTCCATTCTTGCACCCAATATAATCATCTAATCAAAACCGCATCTCTAAGACCTATTCTTGTGAGTACAGGGTACATTACATACCATTTTATAATACCCACAGTAACTTTGGAAGGCTGCAGCCTTATTCCTGCTGTTAATTATTTAGACTCTGACATATTGCAATAAAACATTTCATCAAGCACTCCAGTCCAGGGAACGATAGGCATCAACACTGTATTGGTAATGCAAAATAAATGGATCGTGGTTGAAAATAATGAGTATGGTGGATTACATCTGTCACTGTGAATTATTATTGTTGAACATAATAGGGCAGAGCACTACAAAAATAAAGCTTGTATTTTCTAGTTAAAGGTGAGACAACTACCTCTAATGAGATACAGAAATTCAAGTGTGAGTTATTAATTATGCACACAAAAGGTTTATCTGCTTGCCCAATCTTAAATTTTTTATGTACAGAACTATAGAACAAAAAGTCCCCCATTGCTATAGCTGGTGATAGTTCTTAGTAGTCTCTTGCCAAAAACTGGGGAAGACATTCCATTTGGCCACATCTAACCACACACAAAACTATTTGAACTTGTGATGAGGCACCAGCCCCAGCAAGCCCTGATTTGGCTCTATTGTTCCACTGCCTTGCTCTGTGATACACAGTTCTTGAGTTCAGGTTCATCATCTGTAAGAGCAGGGCACTGCACAAAACTGTCCTTAAATTCAACTCTAGCAACAAAATAGTCCTCAACTCTAAATATAATGCATTTTTAAAAGATGGATAAGCCTTAGAGTTTGTTTTAGGTAGAAAGTTGCCTTAGTAATTAATACCTTTAAAAGTGAGTGAAATGGATGTCCCTTATTCAGAAGAAAGCCTACAAGAGAACATTTGACTTCACTAGGCAATGTTGCCTACCCACAGCAGAGGGAGAAGTCATTCACGCTGAGTGCAACTGCATCTTTTACAAAACTTTGATCAGATGGCTTTGTTTGTTTATTCAGTTACTGTAACATGGTGGTATGGCCTTAACCATTTTGAAATGCAACTTTAGTGGGTAGGTTAAATTCCACAATATGGTTTGCCTTCATTTGGTTAACATTTTTCATCAGTAGGCAGTCAAATTATTTTGCTTTTAAAATAACTCAGAAAGGTATATTCTTGCATATGCCTCTTCATGCATATCGCTGATTATTTTGGTAAAATGAATTGTGGAGTTGAAACATACTTTTAACTATGAACAAGAAAATATGATTGATAGTTTTTCTCTGATAAGAGGGTCCTGTGGCACAGTGCTGTCTGGGGATGCGAACCTGCTCCATGAGCCCATTCAGAGGGACATTTGGAAAAGGGAGCAGTAATTGAGAAAAGGAACATGATCTCTTTAGAGATACAAGGTCGTGAAGCTTATACAGAAGCCACAAATAATCGTTTTCTCGACGCTATCAGAATGGCAGAAGAAAGTTTTTAAAGGCAATGGAGGAAGATAAATGATCAGGTAGAAAAACAGAAATACATTTTTACCTTAAGAGAAAACAAAATAATTAAGATTTATATCATCTATACATCTATACATCTATATATTCTGTGAATATAAGGGTGGAGGTTTTTTGTTTTTTTGTTTTTTGTTTTTTTGCTTATCATAGAAAAAAAAGTCACAAAGCAGACAGGTCAATGCCATTGTTTTAAATAAACTTCCCAAATCAAGCATGGAAAAAAGATTGTTAGTGAATGACAAAAAGAGAAACTGTTGACAAGTGAGAAAAGCTTTTTGGAAGAGTCTTTGATGCTAAGGTTCTCCAAAGCATCGAAGTCTTTTATAGTATCAATAGCTGCTTTGATGTTCAGGTAACATGTTGGGTAATCTGTCTCGAATCATAGAAAAAAGCTAAGTTCTGTTAAGGTATTGGCAAACAGTTGTGGAGTAGCAAATAAGCAATGCAAATGAGCACCATGCATAAATGGCCTTGCTTGTACTTGCATTTATGTCTTCACAGTGGAATCTTAAATGCATATAACATTTATCTTAGCACTCCTCCTTATGTTATTGAAACAAAGCTGTAGTTTGTAAGTGGAAAACTATGCTCCAATTAGTCCCACAAATGGACATACCCAACTGAAGACACAGGTGTCTCTGACCTCAGCATATCTTATGGTTGTACCATGGACATGCATGTGGGAAATACAACAACGTATTGGCTAAAATAAAATAAACTGTCCACAATCATCATTTCACTATTTTAGAAAAAAAGCCTTTCTATTATAACAAAAGAAATGAATAAAATATTCAGCAGTAATATTTTAATACTGAAAAGCAATTGAGCCCCAGAAAATACTTGTCTGTCAGTGTCACTCGCAAACATGACTGCGACTCTCCGGTTTGGAACTAATTTCAATGTGTACTATTATTTTCATATCAAAAGAAGAAAGAAAAATTAAATTTCTTCTAGATAGAAGGAAGTCAAAGGAAGACTCCTCTCTTGACTAATCTTTACCTCGTTTCAAGTAAGAAAAAATACATTTTAAACTAAACTTCCTTCCCTGCTTATCTCCCCAAAAAGAATCAATCAATCCTCAAAATTGTGATCTTGCTGTGAATTTATAAGGAATCACAAAATAATAGAATAGAATAACATATCCTGTCCATAGCAAATCTTATTTTAAAAAATTGTCCTCAGCCCTCACCTTTTGCCCCTCCACACAGAAACAATCACAACAATTTTTGAGACTAAACACTCTGAAAACTATTCTTGCAAAGTAAAAGCTAAGTATATGCACATATGTATGCAGTATATATTTAATAACATTCAGTGTGATAAAATAAGTAACAAAAGGACAAAGTCTTTTAAAGGTGCTCTCAGTTAATATGTTTTAAAACTAAAACAGAATAATTCTAAAATATCAGAGCTCTTTTTTTCTGTTGCATTTATTTTTAAAACTTAAATGATGTCACAGGCACTAATGTCACTTGTGAAAAAAATCTTAAAGAAATTTCTTTATCCAGCTCAGTAAAAGTATAGTTAAATACTTAACTATTCTAAAAACAGCATGCATATTATGATACCATTGTTATAAAATTATTTCTAGGTGTCTTCTTATCCCCCTTTATCAAGGTTGAGAATGTTTATATTCTGTTCTGCAAAAACCTTCCCCCAGCTTCACAGAGCTCTCGGAGATAACGTTAATGTCAGCGATTAAGGTGGTGGGATCTGTGATGATTTGTTCATTTTTTTCTTTATATTTTTCACCACTTTTTTTTTAAAATAAGGAACACGTTTTTAGGTATAAAAGAAGTTAATGATTTTTTTTTTTTTTTTTTTTTTTGTGTGTGTGTGTGTGGGTACCGGGGGGTCGACCTCAGGACCTCGCGCGCCAGCAGGCGCCCGTGCCGCTGAGCGATATCACCGGCCCCTTTTTCGTATGTGGGTTCCGGGAGTCGAACTTGGGCCCTCGTGCTTGCCGGGCAGGTGCTTATGCCGCTGAGCCATCTCACCGGCCCAGTTAATGATTGTTTTAAAAATAAAGATTGATACCTCGATATCTAGTTCTAAAAATATGTGTTAGAATGAGCATATCGCAGTCCTAACCCTAATCCACTTATATCTATGTTATCCTACAGGGAAACACAGATTAACATAGGGCGCTGCTAGAAGATCTAGATGAGCAACTAATCCAGCCCAGACAAGCCAAGGGTTTGAAGGAATTTTCTGGATAGAGGCTCAAAGGGGGCACCGAAAAGAGCCAGAGGTAACTGGCATAAGAAGTTCACAGAACTATAAATAGTTTGGTAGGACTGGGGTGAAGAAGGCAAATATGACTCAGAATGGTAAGAAATGAGGAAAGAGACCCACACTGTCATGAAGTTTCCGGTCTGGTGAGTGATACAAGGCACCAGAGAAGTGCAGGATGATGAGCACTGTGATAGGAGAGAAGCAGAGTGCTTATAGGGCTGTATTCAAAGGTCCTCTGTCCCACACTAGAGGTCAACAGAGGCTTCCTGGAAGAGGTGACATTTATGCTAACCTTAAGAAACGTTCAGAATTAGTAAGAGAAGAGACAAGAAAAAATCCTCTAGGTAAAAACAATAGGATGTGACCAGACCCTAGGAAAGCAATAAAGATTGTTGCAAACACAATCAGCAAGGGCGTGACCGAGGCACCAAATGCATTCAGAAGTGTCACCCAGTCCAGAGTTCAATTCTACTTTTAGAATTATTTCTACTTTAGGCTAAATTCTACTTTTTAAATCATTTTCACTTTTTGGCTAAATTCTCTCCTTTTTGCGGGTATGTCCAGCACAGATTTAGGCAGACTTTCCTATTTCTTTTATTTGAATCCTATTTTCCCCCTTCAACTTGGAAAAAAGTGGCAAATAGTATCTTCACTGATTTTTCTAGGAAATCAGTAAAGTCTTCATTCACATACAGTCTTCAGTAAGCCTGACTTTGTTTCCATAATTGTCAAGGAAGGTATGCAGATTGGCACTTCAGCATAATAAGCCCTAACCGTATTTTGCTTTAAATGTTTTTTCTCCCCTTTCCAAGGCAAATTATATTATTTAAAGACATGGGTTTTCTATTCATAGGACCTTGTCCCTATAAGTTCTAAATAAATGTTTGTTACTTGATATTCAAGTCTGGAGTAAACAAACAAACTAACAAAAAAATCAAGTATATCTGCTTTTCACTTCAAGGAATTTATGTATTTTTTGATGTTAATACTTAGAGGTGATAATCATGTTGATTTCAACTCTGTTTATTTCAAAACATAAATAATGTTTTTCCTCTGTGGTAAATGTACTTAAATGTTAATGAAGTCATGAACTATATAACTACATTATGCTTTTCACCGTATACATTTTTCTCTTAAGTAATACATGTTTTGTTGATCTTCTTTCCAATGCTGTAGAAACAGAACAAGTGACTCCTACAATGCAAGGTCGAGACTCTTGGTTTTAGCCGGTGGTAACGCAGTGTGAGCTAGCATCGCATCTCACTGTATCTCGAGAAAGCGTTATCTGATTATCAGCAGTGGGTCTCACCTAAGGCATTTCTCATTTATACAAACTAGGCAGGTAAATCCTCTTTAAAATTATCCCATCTTGAAGGGGGTGTGTTAAGCATTAATTTAATAAGCTAGTCACAGCAATTAACTCTTTTGTTTTCCTTGTCTAGTCTTGGGCCAATGACTACATTATGTTTGCTACAAGACAATCTGCTTATAGTAGCACTAAAGACAAGAGAAAGAAGAAATGCTTTTCTGGATAGCTTTATCAGGAAATGGATCAGTTCAGAAGTTGGGCATTAAGAATACACTGTATCCTCTAGCAAAAACTACATAAAGAGTAACACCGTACATTTATTCAGAGCTACATACTTATCAAAGGGTCTTCACACACACAATTTCATTTGATTAACTTGTTGAAAAGTCGGATAGACTCCGAATAGCCTCCTAGCTGTGGACATCTCTGTTTCTATGTTCTGCATGTGAAATAAAGAACTTTCTTGAGTCACATCTGCATTAGAAAGGAAAGAGAAGTGGAAAATGAAAAACACAAAACCAACCTCGCCAGTTTCCTCATGAAGATGTATCTCGCGGTTTCACAAAATACTATGAATAGGACGTCCAATCCAATTATTCCATGAGAAAAAGATATAAATTATTAATAAATAAATGTGTTATTACTCTCTTGGTTACAAGTGTTTGAATGAGTCAGCGAATGTGTGGAGCCATTCTTCTTGGACTCTCAACTCCACCAATGGATTTAACATTTACTAAAGGAGATCTTTATTGGGTTGTGTTTATGTAGTAGACATAGCACTTTACAGAGACTGTTTAAAATGTCAAACAGCTAAGCTGCCATGGACATCAGAATAAATCTATTTATTTCTTACCAAAACATGTAACCATATATTTTAAAAGATAGCAAACCACTTAGATAATAAACTCTAAGACTTTAGAGGAACAGCTTCCTAGATAACAATACCTTTTTCAGAAAGACCTTACTTTGCAGTCTTCCTGTAGAAAAGTACTATAGAAAGAAATGCCACAAAGAACGTCCAAGGCAACTATTCATGCTACGACAGAACAATATTTGGGTTACCACATATTTGCAGAGAACAGCTCTTCACTGGTGATACCGAGATTGGATTGCAAAATGTGTTGAACCCAGCCTTCAGGTCCAATCTAGTGGAAATTTTATCAGTCAAATCCAGTTGAGAGGGCCGATGAGATGGCTCAGTGGCATAAGCGCCTGCCTGGCAAGCGCGAGGTCCTGAAGTCGACCCCCGGTACCCACAAAAACAAACAAACAAACAAAAAAAAAATCCAGTTGAGATATTCTTTAAAAACAAAGTAAAAAAAAAAACAAAAAACAAAAAACAAAAAACTCTGAACATCAAGCTCCATGGCACCTGGGTGATCCTCAGGTGCACTGCACCTCTCCCTTGGGTGTGGACTTGGCTTCGTTCCTTCCTGAGGCATCGCTTTATCTCCAGCTCATCTCTCAGCACTGCCTGTCAGTGGAATATCACAATTCCAGAATGGGAAAACAATTCTTACAGAATTAGGGAAATAAAAAAAAAAAAAAAGGTTTTGGTCATGGAAATCCCCCTTCACTTTAAACCAATATTTTATTCATGTTTGGAAAGTAACACTTTATGACTCTTTCCATTTTAATCTGCTTTAGCATTTCCTGTTTTGATTCAGAAACCAAATGTATTACAAACCAGGAGGTCTTGGGCCAATTCCAGATCAACAAAAAGTAACTACCAACTAACCAAATTGCTCTCTGTTCCAAATTTTACAGAAAAAAGAAAAGTTTAAAGGTGTACATAAGTCACATGAGGTAATCAAATTCAGAGTTTTAAATACAACTAGTATGAAAGTTGACCAAGGAAAACCCAATCATTTCTGTAACAGCTAGCTGCGTTTATATGTAATTTGAGGGAGACAGATGAATATATTATAGAAAAATATTTTAGTGATTATATCCTAAAAGAGAAAATGAATTGACATTTTTACTTATACATCTAATTTTTCTTTCCTTGTTTCTTTTCCCTTGACTTCACAATTAGAGGAAATATTGGCCAGGGTTCAATTAGTGGACACAAAATTCATTCTAGCTCTGATATTTTGTTAGCTCTGTAAAAACAATAAGCACAGAATTTGAGAACTTTAGAAACAGAAGGAAATTGCATTCAACTGTCACTTGTTAGGGACCTAATCTGCAAGCGGCACTAGTCCAATACAATTTTACAAACACATGAAGTCAACTGGAGACTTGACGACTGCTCCAAGGTCCCCAGTGTAAGAGACACTTCTCTCTGATTCAAGGCAGTGCTTTCCCTTCCGGGCCATGCTGACTACCCTTGCATAGTCACCCAATCATGTTACACCCAGAATCAACGTGCCAACAAGAACAAAAATTATCTTCATTTAATATACCAATTGATGATTACTTAGGAACATCTGTAAATAAATGAACAAATTGCCTAGTTGCTAGGCTGGGCTAAAAACTGAACTAAAGTTTTAAAAAGAAAACTATGAACCACAAACAATGCCATTAAAATTGATACCAGGAAACATGACCCATTGAACTGTTAATCAAAAGAAAATATCAAATTGAACTACGAGATCTTTGTCTACAGGTCATGGTGAGAACACAGCAGGATGAAAAACTCTGATAAGTTTGTGGTCGTCTTAAGGCAATTGAGAACCAAGCTCTCAAATGATGAGAATTTGAAGGAAAAAAAAAAAAAAAAAACTGTTGAAGAGAAATAAAATGTCCCTACGCATGCCCTCCTTTCAATTCACAATGACTACTGCTTTATGATGAAAAATTGTGATGTCATCAGTAATTCAAATGTATTTCCTCAACATGAATGTATAAATAATTGCATTTAATATTTTAGAAAGGCTGCTACTGAATAGTTATTAAACATCTGAGTCATTTCACATATTTCTTATTCATAAATTTCTTTCCCAAATAATATGTATCCCTTATTTCTTTTTTTTTCAAAATTCAGCATTAGTGTCTCACTTTTTCTCACATTCAGAAGTTAAAGTTAAGAAAAACTAATCAGTGACGGAAGTTTGGAATCGTGTAGCAACTGATAGACCAGCCTGCTGCAATGAGTTGCCTCCGCCCCTAACATCCCGATGTTCAAGGAAAGGCAGATACAGTCAACGCTCGCTCCGCCACAACGGCTTAAATAAATTACTGGTGATCTACAAACACAGCTTTAATATCAGCTTTGCCTCCAAATATGCCGATTTCCCTTTCTCGGTTTGTATTTTTTCTAAAATACAAACTCATTTTGATATGAACCCAGTTAAAAACAGGAGCTGCTAAAATTATCATAATATGCTTTAAAATAATAATAAAGAGTAAAAATACTTTCTTTTTAATTACCTATCCGTGGCCATGCCTATTGAAAAATGATCGACACACCAGATTTCTCAGAACAAACTCATTTGTGCGTATGTCACAAATTTCGGCAGATGTGGTAAATATGGGAAGATGAGGTCACACTGTGCTGATATAGACATATTACGGGGGTTGTACATCTCGCTCTCCAGAGAAGGAAGGTTTTCCACACGTAGGTTTGAGGTGTAGAAATGGGGGAAAGGAAGTGATAGTAAGTTACTTATGTGACTCCTGTCGGTCTATTCTAGACACAATGAACATGGCTGTTTACGATCCCTCCAACCACTTCTTAAATTATGCCATCCAGCCTCCCAGTTGCATAGCCTAATCCTTCCGTTAAGCATAATAAAAAATTCTATTTTACCTTTAACATTAGTAAAGTTAATTAATTCATATTAATAGAAATGCTTGGCAAACGCAGATGAAAACTCTTATATTGATGTAATCAACTGCTTTTCTCCAGATAATTGCCACTTGGGCTGAGAAATTGAAAGCATGCCAGGCTAAAACACTTTTAAAGATTTCAATCAACATTCTCTCCCAAAATGAAGAAATAAAAAGCCAGAGGGTGGATCATGGACCTCACACTCCATTCTTAACTTTACCCAAGCAACACATATTTATGTTACCAGCACTTGTCCTCCAAACTTGACCTGGAGTTGGCCTCTGAATTGGTACAAAGAAGGCAAAAGACAGGGGCTGTATAGTCCAGAAAAATTAGGAACAAACTCTATTACTGAATTACTTATATTTGTAGCCCAGCTTAAAATAACACAGACCTGCCAGGCTTCAGTCCTAAGATCTGAGGTTTATTTTCAGATAAAATGAAACAATGCCATCATTTTTGCTTCATTTCTTTGACTCTTTACTTTTTTTCTAAATAAACAGATACTTATTTCCTCTTTTAATTTTCTATAAAATGTTGTTGTAAAGCAAATGCATGCTTCCTAGAAAAAATAAAGAAAGCTTTTCTTTCAAGAAGCAGTTTTTAAACATTTTCTAGTAACAAAATTTTGAGGTACTTTTTAAAAATAAAAAGTAAGCATGCATTTATTTAGGAAATTTTTAATCATTAGGATTTTTAAAACACAAAAGAGGTATAGAGTGGTGAAAATATTGGATATGAGATTTTAGTTTGTTCTTTAAGTAGTGTTAGTTTACAGTCTTGTGATCTAGTGACACTCATTTTGGATCATTCAGTTAAACTTGTAAAATACATGTAGCTTGACCAAATTGGTCATGTCATTAAAATATAAATTTAACCTATTTAAGTTTTAATCCACTGCATTGATCTAGTAAATATCTCTTATTATAAAGGGAATGAGATCAAAGCCACCCCACACTTCAGTCTTTATATAATTCTGTCTTAGGTTCCTCAGTGTGGGACACCCTGTACGGTGAAGAGTGCATTTAATGACATTAATTTTGTATTCAAGAACTAAATCCCCTTAGGTAAGATTCAAGGGAAACGAGCCTTAAAAAAAAAGCATATTAAATGAGGCAAAAATAATATTAGTAGATGCTACATAATAAAATCTCTTTACTAACTCACCTAATAATCACAAATTATCTTAATTATCTGTTAAGAATTGAATACTTAATAGAACTAAGCATTTCACTTGTGATTAGGTAATTTGTTGTCTTTTTTTTTTTTTTTTGTGGGTACCGGGGTGTCGACCTCAGGATCTCGCGCGCCAACAGGCACCCATGCCACTGAGCGATATCACCGGCCCCTTTTTCGTATGTGGGATCCGGGAGTCGAACTTGGGCCCTTGCGCTTGCAAGGCAGGCACTTACGCCGCTGAGCCATCTCACCGGCCCGTGGTTAGGTAATTTGGCTCACATACAGAAAATTACTATTGAGTTAGAAAATATCACCCAAAAGCTGTGTAATGACAACATATATAAAAGATGCTCTAGTTGATAGAGCCTGTGCTTTTCTAATAAAAAGGGAGGATTTCCCCCAGTTTTTACAAATCTTGTGTTTAAGTAACCTGCTCATGCTTCTAAGGCTAATAAGAAAGTTCTCCCAAGCTGTATCTATATTATCTGAGTTGTCTGTGTACTTTTGAGAGCTGTTCTCATAATCACTTTTGTATTTGGGCATAACTTTTGGTGACTGTAAATGTTTCTCATTTCCATCTTTATACACCTAACATTTGGAAAGTCACTCATTAGAGTTTTCATTAACTTGTTTACCTGGGACAACTGTCGTGCCTACCTGTGTTTCAGCTATGTCCTTCATACATTGAAAATAATAGTGAAATTACCTGCAGTGACCAATGTGAAAATTAAACAGGAAAACATGTGTCAGTGCTTAGTAAATCAATAAAGATTAACAGAAGAGAAAAGACCAAGCCATAGTACATAGTAATCCTTACATCTTCCAACTTCCTCTGTTCTTACTACTGGGCTCTGGGGCTTAGCATGTCCTTCACAGAATGGGCTGACATCGCAGCATCTGCTGAGAAAACTAACCTGAGGTTGACCTTGACCAAAAGGTGGCCATTAACTGATCCAGCAGTGATAAGCTTATTTAGGGACAGTTAATTCCTGAGGTTGGTTGCCATCGACTGAAGTGGTTCCTCATAATAATAATGATAATTATAATATTTAGATATGTTGGCCTCTGTAATTTTAATGAGAAAATGTGGTGAATAAGCTGGTTAATAGAGGAATGGACCAGGCAGGACACAAGCATGGGTTCTCCAGATCTCAGATCCAGATGAGATCTGGAATCAAATTCAATTCTGTCCAGCTGGGGTCCTTTGGGATGAAGGAACTTCTTCCAGCTAAGTAAGCCTCAGGTTCCTCTCACATTCCCATGTCCTCTGTCCTACTTCAAGCCATTCACTGTCCCATCGTCTTACTGAGTTGAGTTCCATGCCTCCTGACTAAGGTGCTCCAAAACCATCATCCACACCACCACCAAAACAGGGCTGCCAGATACAAGTAAAATGAAGGAAGCCTAGTTAATTTTTTTTTTAAGACAGGGTCTCACTATGTAGCCCAGGCTGGCCCTGAACTCACAGAGATCCTCCTGCCTCAGCTTCCCCTCCCCCAGTATTGGGATTACAGGCATGCACCACCACGTCTGGCTAGCCCAGTTAAATGAAGGGCCAAGAAAAAAAATTGAATATCAAGTAAACAAACAATATTTTAGTATACATTTGTCATATACTTAAACATTATTCCTTATATATCTGAAATTCAAAAAAAAATTTTTTTATGTGGGTACTGGGAGTCGACCTCAGGACCTCACGCTTGCCAGGCAGGCGCTTATGCCGCTGAGCTATTTCACCGGCCCCTGAAATTCAAATTTAACTAAGCATCCCCTTTAAAAAAAACTCTGGCAGCCAGACACCAGGATTAGATAGAGAAATCATAAATCTGCTGCAGTATTCCTATTCCCATCATTAAATGATCAAATGGCATCTATAAGTGCTCAGTTCCAGTTTTGTTGCACTTACATGTGTTTCACGAAACTATTTGTTTCTTCACCTTCATTCCTCTACATCATCTTACCTTCCCAGTTTTCTGTTTATATTACTGTGCCTTTGCTTGAGTCTGCATGTCATCAAGAACTCATTAATGTGTTTCTTACTTGTCTCATGCTCGTATCAGCCATATCTTTTTTATCTCTCTCTTTCCCTCACCCATCTATGCATTTGACTAATTTAAGTGCCTCTTCTTTATATTCCTATAGTACTATGGGAATAAATATACATACGCATATATAAGGATGCCTGAAACATGAATAAAACCAAACCCTATACACTCTTTGATTATTTTACAATGGGGATACCTTCTGAGAAATATATCATTAGGTGATTTCTTTATTGTGTACTTACACAAACTAAGACAGCTACAATGTGATAATCTTATAGTTCCATCATTATATATGTAGTCCATTGTTGACCAAAATGTCATTATATGGCATATAATGTTTTTTCCTGTGTACTTATTTCTATGATAGAGTTTAATTTATAAATTAGACACAGGAAGAGATTAACAACAAATAAAATTAAAATTAAAGAATTATAACAATGTACCCTCAAAAAAGTTATGTGAATATGGATCTCTCTCTCTTTCTCTCTCTCTGTCTCTCCCCCCCCCCCCTCAAGCACTTTTTAAAAAGCTTTTCTTTGCCATATCCAAATTGCCAGCGTCACTACGCTTGGGCTTTGGGGCCTTGAAAGGATTACGTGAACATAAGCACTGTGACACACAGTGCAAATCTGATAACCCAAACAGCCACTAAAATATTAACAAGGAGGTCATCTGTAAAACACGCATATGCTAGAGAAAAGGGATGATTCTTTCTAGATGAAGGACTAAGTGAACAGTGTGAGATTTTATCTAGCTACTCAGAACAGCATGCAATTTAAACTTAAGAATTATTTCTGGAATTTTCTATTCAATATCGTCAGACTGTGGTTGATCATGGAGACTCTCGTAACACATTATATGAAATGTACAGGGTGTTAGAGGATGAATGCAGTAGGAGAGGTGAAGTGGTTTCCATAATCAAAAAAGCCAAATTCAGAGTAGCCAGGTTCTCCTGCTTTCTCCATCCCGTTCCTTTTTTCTCAGTACACAAGCCAGTTTGGAGGACTGTCCTAGAGATCCACAGCAGTACGCTTGAAGATAGTCTCCAAAGTGAATTTCATTATAGCAACCACACTTCATCCTTACAGATGTACCCAAAAGGAGCACCAGGAGGATTGAAATGCATTCTCAGTGGGGAAAAGAAGTTACAAGGCTGGTGGAGAAGCTCAATAAAGAATCCTTTGGCCTTAACTCACAAAGGGGACAAACACAAACAGGCCTACAAGGAAAAAAGTAGAGGTGGTAGGTATTAGCAGGATCCTTAATTCAGACCACAGAAAGAGCCTGCAGGTCTGAAGCAGATAGAATGAGAATAAAGGTTGCAAGTTCCCCAGCCTTGGTCTCAGAGCATCACATATGCACTATAAAAATGTCACCAGTGTAATTTTTTTAAAAAGTAAAATAGTCTGCACTTACAGAGATGCCCCTTTTGGAATCTCACTCTAAATACACTCTTCCAGAGTGATGCATTATGGAACTTCAGTATTCTTTGACACTTTGGACATCGGCGGTAGAACTTGTCTTCCGCAGAGATTTGCATTATAACCCGGACACTTTGGATACACCAAGATAATCGGTTACAGGTATGTGTCTCTGTCTCTTAATGCATTTAAAGTCAATAGATAATATTTTTTCCTAGAGCTAACTGTCCTCTGACGTCCCCCCAGCCTTATTTATGACATAATTGTAAATTCACTAATATAATCGAGCCAACAGTACTTCATCACTGCTGCTACCTCATCTGTCAATGGGGCTCCTCTTTCTGTTGTCTCCTGGCAGATCCTCCTGTCACGAGACCGATTGCTAACATCTATTTAGATTTTCCTTCTGACCCAATGGATTCCTTGTTCTGAGACTGTGTCAGTCTCAGAAGGCTACAGCCAAACTGGCCGTTAGCTTCTGACCTCTCTTTAGACAACCTTATTATGATAATTGCAAGGCTGGAAGTAGCAGAGACTAGGCCAATTACACCTGTCCCCGTCCCAATTCAGATTGGGCTTAAATTACTACAATGGGGTGGAGAGCATGATTTAGCTCGGTTGAACAACAACTTTTTCTCTATTCTTGTAAAATTTAGAGACAGACATTTCTAATGACCCTTGTCATTAAGACATAATGGCCCAGTATTTCTTTAAATGGCATAGTTCTTCACCAAACAAACCCATGTACCATGTTAATAGATAACTTTATTAGGACATTTTAAAGAAAACAAATCTTTAAAATGTGGCTATTTGAAATATAACAAAACATAAACCGAAAACTACATACTCCATGTTTTCCTTTGCAGTCATTTTAATATTAATGATATATATAGACACATGTAAATATTTAATATTAACAAGTGCTTTTAAATATTATATTTGTATATGTTTAAATCTGTAAAATTATACATTGTTAATTCTGTAAGTGGATAGCTGTGGCACACATACATAATTATATTAAGGAATATATATGCACTAAATGAATTCTTTTTTTTAAAGTGCATTATATAAAGCCTTAGGAAGGGGAAGATTTTACAATCATTTTAAAATTAAATGGTGTTATTGTCAAGCACCCTAGTAACACCAATGTAAAATAATATGTACCTATTAATTTAAATTGAAATTAACTACATATATTCTTTCTTTTAATTTTAGTTAATTCTTAAAAGAATGTGTTCAGTTATTGTACATCCTATATTTCCAGAAGTGCTTACCTTGTCTTCAAAAATTATACTTGAAAAGGAATTTGAGAAGCAAAGAGTCACAGCTCTCAACTGGCTCAGTAATCTGTCGGTTTTTACAGAGGTCTCTGAGGATGCCTTAAGTTTGAAGCAAATCCTTTTAGGAAAGGAATTCTTGAGACCCTGAATCAAAAGGCTTCTCTGTCCTCATTCTTACTGTCACTATTGGCTTCCCTGCTAGTCTTTTCTTTATTGAAATTAGCCATCTCCGAGGCTCTGGAGAGAGCAAAACTGTAAACAGGCTGCTGTCCTATGTGGAAGAGCTCTGACTCCGTAAGTCTCTTCCCATCATCCTCGTGATAAAATCGAGGCAGGATTTTCTTCTGGCCTCCAAAAATGTTTCCACCATGAGATAGGTCTTTCTTCAACAAAGAAATCAGAGTACATCTTCATACTTTTACCACAAACCATCTTCACTCAAACCCATGTAGTTGGGGGCCGGTGAGATGGCTCAGGGGTGTAAGCGCCTGCCTGGCAAGCGCTAGGGCCCAAGTTCGACTCCCAGAACCCACATACGAAGAAAGGGCCGGTGATTTCGCTCAGCGGCACAGGCTCCTGCTGGCACGCAAGGTCCTGAGGTTGACCCCCGGTACCCACAAAAAAAAAAAAAATGTGGTTCCCCTTCTACTGACATCCATCGTTGATTCTATGACTCTTGGAGATTTCACTCCCCACCAAACCAGAGTTGAAGATGAAAGCTGCACAGCTCTGCTTTGGTAACCCCATTACTGGAAATAAAGTTGCTTTCAGCCTCTCAGCCAGTTTCCTAATCTGGGAGTGATAATCACACCACAAAGAGAATCATTGTGAAATCTAGCAAAGTAAGCACCTCCAAGTGTTAGTGCGGTGCCTCACCTATAAATGGGAATTGATACATGTTGAGATACTACAGGGTTTGGAGCCAAATACACCTCTGCTCAACTCCTGAACTCCAATATTTACAAAATATAGGAACTTTGACACAATCACTCAATGTAAGGATGAGGATCAAATGAGATGATGTCCATAAAATTGTTAGCATGCCCTTCACCTGCTTTGCAACTATTTCTCATTGATCTTTTTCACTTTTCTCTTTCCTTCTCCCTTTCATTCCTTCTTCAAATGATTAAGTCATAAACTTATACATTGGGTAAGAACAACACATAATAATATTCTATTTCTCTGCAGGTCTATTCGGTCTTCCTGCCAGTTCTGTCTGGTCTTGCTATTGTGCTGCCTCGACCATCTCTCCTTTTTTTTCAAATCCAAGACCTCCAATTTGCAATTCCTAGCATCAGGTACTGACAGACAATCATTTCCTATATCATTGATGGATCACTGAGGATAATACACTTTGCCAAGGCTACTACACATTACAAAGACTTTGATGGAATCCAAACACACTGGAACAGATAATAGAAGTTTGTGCCCCTGGGTTTCCTCTCAGATACTTCTGAAATAACCTAGAGTCCATGCAGTAAACAACTCCTTCCAAAAAGCCCCTGGCCTCTCTACAACCCACAAGTTTGTACTGTCCTTTCTTGCTAACGTTCTGAGTCTGCTTGTCTTAGAATGATGCAGGTGCCTTTTCAACTCCATCCAAGGGGATCTCTAATTTGGAGTGAAGCCATTATGAGTGTTGAACATATAAAATAGCAGTTCTTGACCGAAGCACGCCTCAGAACTGCCTCAAGGGCTTGTTAAAAGTTCAGGTCACTGATCCCCAGTGGAAGTTCAAATTCAGTAAGTCTGAGGTAGGGGCTAAAGATGTGCAATTCTAACAAACTCCCAGATGATGCTGATGCTGTTTTCCAGGAACCTCTCTACAGAACGGTTGATAATACTCATTTGTTAAGTTTTATGAGTCTGTTTCTCACCTGACCCTCTTACTGCCTTGGTGATTCATAATATATAGAAGCTCATAAACCTTGTTGCTACTAAAAAGTTACTCCATGGAGACCACTTGTTCCTGCTTTAAATGACATGAAATGATGATTAAACCCTAGGGGCACAGAAAAAAGAAAGAAGGAAAGGGACAAAAAAAATTACAATGTGTGCCACAGATTGAATCATTCTTGGATAAGACTGTGTGAATATCAACATCTACCCAAATTCAAACTTATTTTTTTTAATCTCAGATTGCAATAAACATAAAAAATAGGGAGAGAGGGAAAGTCAATATTTTAATTCAATAAAGTGCACTTTTTATCTCTCTCAGATAAAGAACATGGGTCTGCCTGGCCAGAACTTGTGATATGGGTTTATTTCATCTGGGTTGTCTATAATTAGATTGTAAGCCCCTTTGGACAGTAGCTGTGGAGTTGTAATCAGATTTTGTACAGAGCCTGGCACAGTCACTTAACCATAAAAAGTGTGCTCAATAAATATTTATTGATGATGTTATCTTTAATTCCTCAGGAAGCAACTACACAGACCACTCTATTTAGTTGAATGTTGATGGAACTGATAAACTATCAGGGAGGAAAAAGCAGATATGTTATATTTCCTTAAACCAACTCACCATCAGCTATTCAAAATGGGGAAAAATTAAAAAATCTGATGCATGACTTTGCTCCAAACTAGTAAGAGTTTGAGAAGATAAAATACCACAAACCAGGATCTTTAATGTGAATCTCCCAACAATTTCAGCAGTGCTAAGGTTTGTAATATTAGAGATTTTTTCTTCACCTTTCCTGTTTTCCAATAAGTAAACTGGCCTATAAAGTAAATGTTTAATTATTGGTAAGCATTATCAACCACCACGTTTTAGTTACTTTCCTATCCCTGAGATAAAATACTCAACACCTGCAGTTTAAAGGAAGAGATGTTTATTTTGGCTCACAGTTTCAGTGGATTCAGTCCAGTATGATTTGGCTCTAAGGCTGAAACTTCCGGCGTGGTAGAGGAAAGCTGTTCACCACGGCGTTGTCAGGAAGCAGTAAGAGAAAGAGGGAGCCTGGGACAAAACCACACCCTTTCAGGCCACGTCCCCAGTGACCTGCTTCTTCCTGCCAGGCCCCACATTTGAATAGCACAGTCAGCCAGTAACTCATCAATGGACTAATCTATTGATTAATACAGCTCCCTTGTGGTTTAATAACCTTCCAAAAGCTCCATTTCTCAGTATGAGACATTTGGGGAACACTTTAGATCTTAGCCATAACGTGGCAGATGATTTTTTTCTTTGTTAAAAAACAAAGGAGTGACCTAACTTGAAACAGGGTCCATTTCTGGCTAGTGGTCTCTTCCATCTAAAAAACACTTCTAGCCTTTATTAGGCCTAATACAATCAGTGAAATAATTGTGGAGTATTTTTTCTTTAAAAGAAAAAAAATAAAGAACCTGGGCTGGGGCATAGCTCAATGTTAGAGCACTTGCCTAGCATGTACAAGGCTCTGGGTTTGATCCCTGGCACTGGAAAAAAAAAAAAAATTGAAGTGTTCCTGAAATGCTTCCAAACATAAATATCTAATTAAAAACACTCATACAGCCAGTAAAAGAGCAGGTGATTTGTCAATTACAGGGAAAGTAAGACAAGAAATTCTAGGGCACAGAAAACCCTGGGCAGGCTTTCTCTCCCTGGGCATGCTTAGGTACAAGCAGAAGGCTGGGTCTGTATGGTGCACACTGGAAATTGAATAATCACATCAAGTAACACCCTTAATCAGTAGCCCAGCCAATGAGAATATTGGGCTGTACTTCTGATATATTTGATTGGCAAGAATTCTGTTAGGCCACCAATTTTGTGAGCCTTTCCCCTACTCTTTAATGAAGGTTTGGGGTTACAGAAATACATTGCACAAGAGGCAGAAGTTTGCGAGAGACAGAGACACAGAACAAGGAGTTCAAGAAGAAAGTAGTGAGATTGCCCAACACAAGCTTGCCCGTTCGGAGCATTGTTTGGAGAAGACATGATCCATTGTTTCTTGCAGATAATTCCTTTGGAATTCTTTTCTTGGCTTCTGAGATTCATTCACCTTGTGACCTTAAGTAGTTCACTTACTGCCTTGTTCCTTTGCCTTTATGTTTTGCTGTCTTCTTTCATACAGGAACATTCCGTTGATTGAAAAATGGATAGAAAATAGACAAGAGTTCTGGGGCCACTCAGAGAATGAAGACACTTCACTGGGTCCCTCTCACTAGGGCTAAGGTTAAAGTCCCCATTACCTTTCATCTACTTACCACACAAGAATACTTCCTGCCCACAGTCAGGGAGGGTTTACAGGAGATTTTCTGTTTTTGATCTAACCCTATACGTTAGCAATATAATATCATTTAGAGAAGAAGAGTCAAAAGTCTATGTAATTTCCTTGGGCAAACTGCTGCATGTTTCTGGTTCTCAGCTGTTCCCTCTACAGAGTCAGCAACTTGGCAAAGATTACGGAGATCTCTTCTAACTCTAAGAGCTTGGGATAGCAGCAAATGTTTGTGAATATGCCCAAGAGTGAGGATTATGGCCAAAAGACCTATTTAAATTCCTACTTCCCTAGTCACAAGGTATGTAAACAGGTCATGGACAAGTTTAGCACCTCTCTAAGTCCTATTTCTCTCATCTGAAAAATAGGCATAATGACAGCATCAACTACCAAGAGTCATTATGGGAATTAGCTAAGATAATGCAGAAAGAGTACCTGGCACATTAACTGTTAGCATTATAGTTATTCCAGGACACTTGAAGCACCTACAGGAGACAGTATTGGCACTTGGGTGCAGTGCAGAGGGATTGCGTAGAGTTGTGAGCTCAGACTGCTAGGATTGGCATCCCAGTTCAGCCATTGAGATGCCTGGCATTAAACTGGCAATTCCTATTACCTACTGTTGATCTCTTATCATTAAAGATATAGTTGCTTTTGGTGGGGGTAAAGCAGATTTGCTGGAGGTTTTTATTTTCAACTTTATACTTTTTTGTATATTCTAAATTTTCTACAAGTAGAAATTACTTTTTAAAACAGAAAAAAGAACATTTTTGGTTTGTTTTAAATATCACAGTTAGAATGGTGACTAACCATCAACAAATACATAAACTGCTGTCTTATGTACACTAAAAATTTCTTTGTTTAAAGTAAAAGTTTGCCTTGCCTTCATACAAATTAATGAGAGCACATTTGACTTTATGAATCAGCGCAGAAGGCATCACCCATCTGGTATTTATGGAAATATTCTGAGCCCTCCAGACTTCAAACTGTGTTTTCTCTCAGCAACTTGCAATTTCTCCTCAGAGTTCCATTCCCATGGGACAAGCCTTAGTTATGCAGATGATGATAAATTAATTTGCAGGACAGCCCATGGGGGAATCCCAAAAATTCACAGTTCAGTTAGGGACACAAAGAGACATTAGGAACAGACACAGAGACAGGGAATGGCCCAGGTTTTCTGCCGCAGGTGATGAGCCACTCCGTTGGTGACAAGTGCAAGCTCATCTTCCTGCTGAAGGGCAAGGTACTGGCCTTCAATAATGCCTTTCAGCACTCCAGATTATTAACTACAATGAAGGATTCTTAGACAAGAAGAGGGAAAGAATTCCAGGAAGAAAGCCAGTAAGAGAAAGTTTCCAAAGGAGTGAAAGAAGGGATGCCAACCTGTGGGAGTGGTGTGGAAATAGAAACCAGCAAAAAGAAAGGGGAAAATGCTGTCCAATTTGGAAGGACACAATAAAAACATTCCTATTTTCATATAGACATGCAATTTTACAATTTATAAATTGCATGTGAGAGAAAGTGGAGTAAGTGTAGATTATACAAGACTACAGAATGTCAAAATTTCTTTCAGACTTGGGATGTTATCTGAAAATGATATTGCTTTCTCAATCTCCATAATAAAAGCATGGAACCAAATCCTAGCTATCTGGCTCTTTGTCCACTATTCTTTCTGATTTATCACACCGTCTTTTCTCATGAATGACATGGAAAAAAGCAGCTGTAGGGGGTAACACGCTGTTGAATGGAGAGGGAGCTGAATGTGCAGAGTCCTGGTGAAGCAAACTGGGAGGTATGCCACCTTCCCCAAGCACGTATGCAAGCTAGATGGACAATCTGCCAGGAATAATCAGTGCTCACTCCCCACTTCTGCCAGTTCACGTAGGAACAAATGATACAGCGGCTGAAGATCTGCCATGCGTCTCTTGAGACTTTGAAGTTCTGGTAAAGAAACAGACCTGAGGGCATGGGTAGTGTCTGGTTTCTCTTTCATCAGGGAGTGCGGATTTCAAAAAAGGTGAGAATTTTAAGAGTTACTTAACCCAATGGCAGTGTAACAACTAATATTTTGTATGTTAAATTAAGCTCTTGTAACTTAAAGAGTGCAAAAGTCCAGGGCATATAGTAAGAGGTTCTTTTCCCTTGGTAAACTTAGGACTTAATGGTGAGCCATTATTTTACAAAGATCAAGTGGCAAATGCTTTGCCAGAGACTCAGAGGTACAATGCAAATGATGTTAAAACTGCATTCTAGGAGCAGAGAGTAAGAAGTCCAGACAAAAACAATTCAAAACAGACTGATAACAATCTGGATGATATGGAGAAAAGGAAACAAAGCAAAAAGATGCTTCTGGAGAGGGATTATTGTCGGAAATCTGTCAGAAGTAATGTGTGGGGCCAGTGAGATAGCTCAGCGGCATAAGCGCCTGCCTGGCAAGTGCGAGGTCCTGAGGTCGACTCCCGGAACCCACATAAAAAAAAAAAAAAAAGTAATGTGTGAACATCATATGTACAGTATGGGAAGTAAAGCAAATAAAGGGTTTATGTTTTTAAATTGGGAAGTAAATGTTACTGTTTGTTTAAAAGAAAAAGACCAACGAGAATGAAATCACGGTTTGTGTCATGATGAAAGTATGTGTCAGAATCTACCACTTTGAAAGGCAAAGGCCATTGAAATTAGGATTAGACATCAGGGAAACATTATCATTATGGGAGAATCACACAGGCAACCCAGATTTATGAAGTCTATGCATTATGCTTCCTTTAACTTATTTTATTTATACTTGTAAGATGCTTGAAATTGGTGTAAATAAAGAAAAAACAGGAAACCCTTTTTACATCACCCAAATGAAAATTGTATTAACATTTTGCCATGTGTGTTATAACTTGCATTTTTGTTTTTCATTTTATTTTTACATTTTATTTTCCCCTTTTTCTTTCTTTCTTTGTTTCTTTGTTTTTTTCCTTCCTTCTTTTCTTTTTTTATTTCTTTCTTGATAAAGAAAGTAAATTACAGATAGTAGCAAAAGACACCCACTCATGTCCTATGCACTTCTTTCTCTTCCTCGGTTGACATAACCATAACAGTAGATTGTCTAAGTCTTTGGATTTTTATGAAGTTATACATTCATAAATACCAAGCTAAATGTTTCACTACATTAAAAATTATATAAAAGCATACTAGCATACATATTCCTTTACAAGACTCACTTTTTCACTTAAAGTCATGTCTTTGACATTTAACTATAGTAATTAAGATAGATTTAGATTTCCCCCTGCATAGCATTACAAAACAAAGCAAAACACTGATAGATAATCTGATACTTGGTATAATTTTTGCATTTATTATGATGATTCTGAAATGTGGGAGATTTTATATATCTCCTTCTGCACATTTCCAAGACCTTTTTTTCTGAGAGATAACTAAAAATAGAATTTCAGTTTAAAAAAAAATGTATATCTTCTACTTAACTGGACACTGCAGGTTGTTCTCCAGATTGGCTTGCTAGTGCCCAGCTCCTTCCATGATAATCTGAAAGCCTGGTTCGCCATCAATACTTGGAATTACCAGACTTCTACAAGGTTGCCCATATGGATGGGCAAAAGACCATCCTCTTGTTTGAGGTTAAATTTTCCTGGTTAATGTAGAAGCTGGGGATCTCTTCAGATAGTCACTGGCCACTCCACTTCCTTTTAAATTGTAGTTTGTATCTTTAAGTAAACAGCATGCAGAATGATCCAATGTTTCAAGCTTATTCTTTATTCTCTTGGCTTTTCAGGTCTTGCTTATGAAATTGTAGTCTTACTTAATACTGTAAACTTATTCTTACTCAAGTTATTTTGTATTTTTTTTTCCATATTTAGGTAGGTCTCCAGAGTTTTCTGTTTGGAGAGCTGATTGTCCTAGAATCACTTATAAAATAGTCTAGTTATTCTTCACTGATTTATAGTGATCTTTGGGTCATATACCAAATATTCATTTGTACATACTCACATAAACTAAATTGTTTCTACCTTCTCTCTTCTTTTCATGTTGGTCTGTTTGTCTATTCATTACTTTTTGCCTCCTAAAATCAGCCATTGTTGTTGCTGCTGTTGCTGCTGCTACCTTATGGAATTATCGTCATTATTGATTTCACAGTCAAGGCTTATTTAAATTTACCCACATAACTAACAATATCTTTGATCAGAATTGCTTATTGCATGAATACTAGCACAGAATTACCTTCTGAATTAAGTTTTTTCCTAAAGTCATCTTTAAAAGATCTTTCATGCTGAGTATATTTTCTCAGTCTAAGAAACTCTTTATTCTCTTAGTCCCTCGGCTAAAATCGTAGCCCTTTCTTCCTGGGTTGCTTACCTAGCTCCAATATCTCACACTAATTAACCACTATCCTTCCTGACAGTTAAGCGACATTTTAAAAATGTTTTGATATATTTATCAGCATTTCTAGATATTGTTGGAATGTCTATGTATTTAGAGACTATCGTGTTGCCAAAAGCTAAGTCTGTTAGTCTGAGTCATAGATCCTCACTGCATGCACTAAATAGGGTGGAGATAGAAACGCTCACCAACCTGTAGAGCAACAGACGTGTATTTCTAACACAATGTTGAGAATACCACACAATTCACTCTTTAAAGTCTACAGTTTTCTAGATTTAGCACATTCACATAAATGTGCAACCATTACCACAGTCAGTTTCAAAAAACTTTAGACAAACACATACACTCACTAGGACTCTATTTTCCCTTAACCTCCTACCCCCTGAATAAAGTAATCACTAATCTATTTCCTGTCTCTTTGGATTTGCCTCCTCTGGACAATTCATATAAATGGAATCATGCAATACCTTTTATGATTGGCTTCTTTCACTGAGCAGAATGTTTCCAAAGTCCATCTGTGCTGTAGCATAAATCAGTGCCTCATTCCTTTTTATTATTGAGTAATTATCCCACTGTGCAGATAGACCAGGCTGATGGACATTTAGTGGCTTCCACTTTTTAAGTGTTATAAGTTATGCTGCTGTAGACATCTCTATTCAAAATTTTGTGTGCCTGTATGTTTTCATTTCTCTTAGGGATATACATAGGAATGAAATTTCTCAACATAAGCCAACTTGATGTTTAACTTCTTGAGATACTAAAAAATTGTTTTCCGAAACAGCTATACCACTTTACCTTCCCACCTGCAGGGAATGAAGTTTCAGGCCTTTCTTTTAATGCTAAAATTCAGTGCATGCTATCGGGCTTTGAGTTGTGGGTTACTAAGTGTTCTGACACTTACACTGATCTTCCTACTGGATCATTCACTCTCCTTGGATGTTCTACAATCACTTTAAATAAAAATCTTCATCTCTGCCTTTCTAAAAATGTGCTTCTCTTGTACTCACTATCTTGCTCAAGACAGAAATCTAGGACTCATTCTAGATGCTTTTGTTTCACTCATGCTCCCCCTTTCTGCCAATTATCAAGGCCTTCTTTCCTTCCTGGCTTACCCTCTGTAACCTGTCAGGAACCTCGGACAGGGAAGTCTGTACTCACCTAAAATTGCTATTGTATTTCTTCCTTTCTCTCTTTCTTACTTTCTTTCTTTCTTTCCTTCTTTCTTTCTTCTTTCTGTCTGTTTGCCTCTGTCTGTCTTTCTTTCTGTCTGTCTTTCTTTTTTCCTTCCTTCCTTCCCTTTTTAAGTACTGAAGATTGAATGGAGGGCACTGAGCTACATCCCTAGCCCTTTTTTATTTTTATTTTGAGACAGGGTCTCACTAAATTGCCCAGTCTGGCCTTGAACTTGAAATTTTTCTGCCTCAGCTTCCCAAGTACTTGGGATTACAGGCATGCTCCACCATGCTTAATGTCTGACACAGTCTTAGAGTATGAGACAAACACCATTTGACTGATTAGCGTACCAAATATACGTGATACACAGCAACTACACTGACTTTAAAAGGGTGTTTCTAGTTCACTGCTAAATCTCAGGGCAATGAATATTTACAAATGAGTGTTAACTAATAAATTATTTCAAATATTATATCTACATAGTAGATTGTTAGCTAATGTAAATGTTGCTTAAACACGGAATCTTAATTTTATTTATTTCTTTGAAATGATGGAGATGGAACCTAGGGCCTTACGCACATTAGGCAAGTATTCTACCACTGAACTATACCTCCAGCCTCTAAATTTTAACTTTTAAATGAATCCTGAATTATCCTTCCTATACCACTTTGAAAAAGTTCTTTCAGCATAAAGACCTATGAAGAAATCCTGTAATGTTTTGATCTGTGGGAGATTTTCTAGAAGTACTCAAAAGTATTTGTGTTCATTCTGTCTGTCTGTCTCTCTCTGTCTCTCTCTCTTTCCAATTTGTCATTGTCTAGTGATTGCCTCCAAGCAATCCTCTTATCCTTAAACTAATGGCATTGTGTTAGGTAGAATTCATATCTTCACAAAATAGAACTATGTTGCCTCCATAATTTCAATTTGAAAACAGTAGTCTTTGTGAAGAATGAATATGTACATATTCAACAGGTGACATTTGGAAAATGTGAGACACTTTCACCAAAAAAGTTGATCTGAGTAATTTGTTTTATTGCTTTCCAGCTACAAGAACACAAATAGTGTTTTGACTTGCCTTTATGATGAGATAGGTGCTCTGGTACTTGCTCCAACCAAGGGTGGTAACTTGGAACTTTGAGCTGCTGAATCAATTGATTTGCTGTAGAACAGTGCCACCCAATATAAATATAATGCAAGCGTATAATTTAAAGTTTTCTGACAACCATATTTAAAAAGAAAAAACAGGTGGCACTAGTTTTAATAATATACTTAACAACATATTTCCCAAATTTTACCATTTCAACATGCAATAAACAAAAATCCTTGAGCTATCTTTCATAGGAAGTCTACGAAATCTTGTGAATAATGTGTACTTACAACACATGTCAGTTTGAATGGCCACATTTCACATGTTCAGGAGTCACTTGTGGCTAGTGCCTCTGTATTTGGGCAACATACTGCCAAGCATTCCCCTAGCGAGACTGGCATGGTGGTTAATTTGCTACAGTTCTCTTTGCCAAGAGATGGCCAGCCATAAATCAGTCAGTTAGCTACTTTAATAACAAGCGCAACAGAAAAAAAAGTGTAGTCTTTCAGGTTAGTTCTAGTAATAAGGTTTAATCTTCCACAGTTGCCAAAATACTGGGCTAAAAGAATAACCATCAACACACTGGTTGCATCCTTTTCTGCAAACAACAGCCAAAACCTCTCCCTATTGCCTTGCAGTTATAGCCTGGGTATCTCGTATCATCATAGAGATACATGTCAGTGACTTGAATGATAGCTGCATAGGAGTAGCAGAAAAGAGGGAGATGTGATTCATCAAGCTAAGTGCCCAGGGGCAGAGATTGAAAACTCGTGATATGAACTAACACAGAAATCACAAGTGAAAGGCTGGTTGGATTCATTGTAGTTAGTATGTTTTCCGTTCCATCTTTTCCTCTCTGACAGAAGTATCGCTCCTAAAATACACCTGACTATGCAATACAATATCCTGTGGGGGGAAAAATACTTCCAGATTTTATGCTTCACAGCATTAAGATTGATAGGCCTGTAATTTTACCCAAAGTGGAACAACCACAATTGCTCATCTTCCTCAAATATAAATATTTAATCCCTGTTAGAAAAAGCCTATGCTATGACCCAGAGTAATAATACCTGACCAAGGTGGGTTCCACAGGTGAGTTACAAACTGCTAAAAGGCAAAACCAAGACAACCTGGTTCATTAGGTCATAGATCTAAGGCATCATCTAGAAAAAAGGAAATAATAGAAAACTAAGGAATGGAGGAGTTGGAAAGTTGTAATTAGGCATAAATTTGGGGTGTGGTACAATGTTGATAAAAGTGAAATACGTGATTCTAGTTAATGTACTGAGCAAATTGTTTATCATCACTCATTTTTCTGAATGTACAACAAAGATGAAAAAAAGACATACAAAGAAAACCAAATTGGAGGAGAAACTTATGAGTTAGAAAAATGAGTTGTGCTCATTTTGAGATCTACTAAAATGATAAACGACATGTGGAATTTGGTTTTTTTTTTTTTTTTTGGTCAGTCTTTTTTGTTTTGTGTGCTCATATTGCTAATAAGCTCCTTGGCTAATTTCCCTGAAAGCAGTACATCTGTTTGTTGCTTATTCTGATGAAATGGGGAATTTTTTATTATTAAAATGTGATCATAATACACTTACTTTCTTGAATAATAAGTGCAATGCATAATGTCTGAATTCAATTTTAGGTGATTTTCAGGTTGGTCTTCGATCCTTTTTATCTTACCACAAGAGATGACAACACAACCAGCTTTCATATAGAAAATTGTCTTAATGAATCCAAATTAAAAGTCAAGACACCTGGTTTAACAAAGGATTAATTAGTAATGAGAGATATATTTTATGCAGAGCTGAAATTTAGATTATTTTAGAAATAATAATAACAAGTATTTATATAAGCACATACATCTAGCATTTATTATTCTTCTAAGTGTTATGTATTATACTAGCTTTAATTCTTACAACAGTTCTCTGATATAAGTAGCCTTTTTTGTTCTTTTATAGACTAGAAAATATAGGCATAGTGAGGCTAAATAACTCATTTGAGGAAATCCAGCTTTTAATTTGAAGATAGAATTCAAAATTCAGGCTAACTGGAACCAGAAGCCACCTCCAACCGTCTCTACAGTGTGGGGTTGTCAGTCCCATGGGCGGGCAGAATAGTATTTCAACAAAGTCCTGAAGCTGAAAATCATAGTGCTCTTTAAAATATCTTCCTGCATATGTCCCAAACATTTATTAGTACAGTCCTGTCTAATACACAACCTTTAAGGAAGCTCTAGTGAAATACAAATAGAACAAAATATTTAGCAGTTTGATGATTTTTTTAAAATTCTTTCACTGTAAGGCATAGAATTCTAAGGAAATTAAATATAGAAGAGATAAGCTTATTTAATCCAGAAAAGAGATCCAGAAAAATATGGATCATTGAAGATATCGAAAAAGGAAAGGATAAATAATAAAGCAGGTAAGTAAAAAAAAGATACAACCCTATTGTCTATATATTTACCCAAAAGTAAGCTGTCAAAGCCTGACAAAATATTAAAACTAAGATTGGATGAAGGTAAAACAAAAAAGATAACTGTTAATCAAGCATCCCATTTTTGTATTTCTTAATTTTTATTTATCAGATATCATAGTCATTATAGAGAATATATTTTGAACATATATGGATCAAGTGCTGTTCTAAATAATCAATTTGCATGGCTTATTTCATTGAATATTGTATAAGCCTATGCAAAAGTAGTATCAGTATTCTCATTTTAAAGATGAGAAAACCGAAGCACTTGATTTTATCATAATCTAAATTCTACTGCATATGCTATATGACTTTCCTCAGGTGAAATTTAGTAAACTCTCTGGTAGCAAATAAATTTTACAGGATCATTAAAATCTCCCATCTCTTTCCAGTACCCATCTAAAATTTGATTCCTTTAATAAAGAGCCATTAACCAGCCCTTTCGCCTACAGCATTATGTTTTTTTTTTTAAAAGCATTATCTTTAAAATTAAAAATCCTTGTATTAGAAGACTTCATAACAGAGGAGGGAGTGGAGAAATTCGTATGTTTTGTATCTTCCGTCTGTCCACATTCCCTTTCTCCATCCTTAAAAACTGATCAATAGTCAGAGTGCATTTTGAAATGTATACTTTAATATGGAGTGTGAGAGCTAATTACAACTAAATACTCTGCTATCGGTTCACGTGCATGAGCACTGATGCTAACTCAGAGATAGGGAGCCCCTTAGGCTCTAAGGGGTGGGGGCCATCTTGCAGTTTCTTTTAAACCAAGAATTCTCCTAAAGAGGAAGAACCTTCCCTTGTAAAAATTGAGCTTCCTGTGGAAATCACTTGAGTACTTCAGAAAAATACTACTATTGTAAGGTGGGATTAATTTTTTGTAGTACACGTTTTATAGAGAAACTCACACAATCTAAGAAATCTTCTCAGGAAAACTCACATAGGCGCACGCCACATAGCCCCAGTGACGCCTATGCATTTGTGTTCTTCATAAAACATCAAACTACCCAGATGCAGAACAACCAAGTTCAAGCCAAAGGCTCAGACAGGCTACATGTAGGGGTGGGGGATGTTCTTTAAAACATCTAAATTCAAAGAACAAAAGGATGCCTAGCTCTTCTTTAGATGTTAGATTGTATCATAAGGAACATTTATTTTAGCAGACTTCTAAAACAATGGAAAGGAATTATCTTTCAAGCACCTCACCCCTGGCCTCCTCTGTATTTTACAATGATGTGTCCCTTTGCAGTGAGTCTATCTCCTAGGAATATATTCAAGGGAATGACTCATGTTCACCTGTAATGTAAGGGGAAAGCAATGCTGCTAATTAAGAGCAGGGCAATTCAAACTTCTTAGCCCTGGGGAGGAATACCCAGGTGTGCTGAGACAGATATGCCTGGAAAAAGACAAGAGACGTTCTGTAGTCAAATGCACAGCATTAGGCCTTCTTTCCTGAATTGATTTTCCCACTGGGTGACACCCTGGCAATTTCTGTTACCCAAACATTGATATAACTAAGTAGATGTAGCCGAAAGCTAGGTCAGACAAAAAAAAAAAAAAAGTTTAATCTAACAAAAGCAACCTCAGTCTTTGCTGTGAAGGAAAGTTAATTTAATAGGCAGAACCAGATTAAACAGGAAGCTGAAACGGAGAAAAATCATTCTAAACTATTTAAAAAATCAAGATAGAAGAATGTCACAATGCCAATTATTTGGAGAAAAAGCACAACATTACCATAGAACTTTCAGCAATAACATGAATGATATCTACTTTAGATATACAAAAATAGGTCTTTTGTTCTCTGCATATATTTTAAATTAAATGCTATTGTTTAATTAATAGACTGTAACTTTACACATTAAAGAAATACATAAGGTCAAATGACTATTTTAGGCCACAAAGTTACTGCTGAATCTCAAAAACAGGACAGCCAATGTGCTTCAAAGTATGGGGAATAAATCACCTATGTTTAAATTGTCAGTTGTTTTTTTTAATAATTGAGATTCTTAGGCCACACTGAGTAGCCGAATCAAAATCTTTAAGGTTAAAGTCTGGGAATCTTTATTTTAACAACTTCTTGGGCAATAAAGTGTTAAAACATGAGAATCATTTATTCACCTTAACCTGGAAGTTTCCAGAAAACACCATTGTAAGGAAATGGTTCTCCATAGAAATGCCACTGTTTTCCCTATTGTTGTAGAATGGGATTTTTCTCTTTCATTCATCCTCTTTCTTCTTCATGACTAAAATTCCTTGACTGAGCAGGAGCTCCCTCTCTGTCCCATTCTACATTCTACTGATAGCCTAGAGTCCTTCTGAAGGGAGGAAAGAGAACAAGCTCCTAATTTCCTCTGCACCCTATTGCACCTTTGTTATTTCTGCTTAATGAGATCATCCTCCCCTTAGCTCCCCATTCCAACTTCAGAGCTCTAGCTCATCCCCAATGTAGAAACGCATGCTCAAATGAGACTGAAATTAAAGGAATTTTAGTCTGTACTGGTATGCCCAATGACCCGCCCATATCTCCTTCACATACCTATATTTTTATCTAAGTGGAAAAATAAGGAGAAGGAAGTGTTATAGAAATGATTTCTTTTTATTTCTATGTTTCAGCTTGATGAAGATTGCAGTCAAATTGCCAAAAGAAGATAAGAGACTCTTTAGAAGCATAAAACAAAGGAAAAATCAAATTAAATCAAAATTTTTTTGCCATTCAAAATAAAGAGGTGGCCAGCCAATTCGTTAGGCCAAGAATGGCCATTGTGGTCTTCTGCTGGTAAATAAAAATCCCCTCATCTCCACCTCACCACCCTATTTCTCATTCTTAGCTCCTTAACTCTTGCACATCGTACCACTCAACACCAGCCTCCCAGCTTCAGTGGCAAGTTGGCATGAAGGAACTTAGAAGGCAGCCAACTCATTACTCAGTGAGGAACAGGCAAGTCAGGTGTGGGAGGTAGCACCACCGGGGCAGCAATGCCCTGCTGTCACAAGAGGAAATTTCCACCTTTGTCTCTAGATTCTCCTGCTCCATTCATGCAGTGTCCCAGGTCAGTTTTAAACACAAGTTAGCCCAGAATACAACCATCATTCATTCATTCACTCATTTAAAGTGTATTTATTAAATTAAGATCAGGTTTATGAATAAGCACATTGTTTTATCATTACCAATTTTATGGGTTCAGCTGCCTCTACACTTAGAAGTCAGTAGTGCTACACCAAGAGTCAGTAGGCTGGCATTCAAAGAAACTTTAAGTTCTGCCTCCTATCTCACTGCATAAATAATTAGAACAGAAGTTTAACCACAAACTCAAGTTTCCACACTCATAAAATGAGGATGACAAAAACTATCTTGAATGAGCTCTTCTGAGGATCTGACAAACACTTATTTGAACTCTTCTAAGCACCAGGCATCAGTGATATGTGGAAACCCCATTAAGAAATGTGTAGTGTTGGGGTGAAGACCCACTGACAAGTACAGTAGTTGTATTTCTTTGTGCTTAGAGTTCTTGCTGAAGCTGGGGGGTGGGTTAAGAGCTGCAGAAATATCTGAACCAAAATTTAAATTGTTCAGGGAAGACTACAGGTGATAGCATCCAATGTGGTTACTATAAGGAAGCAGATGTCAGGAACAAGGGATGGGGTGTGGAGGGCTTGCTGTCACAGAGGGGACATCCAGAGTGAGTGCCAGAGCAGGCCAGAAATCAGTACACTGAACATCTGCAAGTTGTCAGCCTGACAAGAGAAGAGAGGTTGGCGTGAGGTAAGGGCTAGGTGGGTAGGAAGAGATTCACTCCAGATGCAGGAGCCTTAAGCAGCAATCAGACCTGGAAGAGCATTTCCTATGCTGGGCTGAGTTAGGTGCATGGCCTAAAAACAGGAGAAGTGATCAAAAGGTGTCAAGCAGGGAAGTAACAGCCCTAGCTTTTCAGTTCAGGAAGATGATGTCAACTAAAGTCAAGATTAGCCACTTCTGGGTATCTTCCCAGAAGAATTAAAAACATCATATCACAGTGATATACGTGCACTCATGTTTATAGCAGCACAATTTATAACACGTAAATCTTGGAAATAATTCAAATGTCCATCAACCGAGGAATAGATAAAAAAGATGTGATACTTTTACATAATGGAGTACTACTCAGCTATAAAGAAGGATAAACTCTAGGCTTTTATGGAGTACTACTCAGCTATAAAGAAGGATAAACTCAAGACTTTCATAGGTAAATGGATGCAACTAGAGACCATACTCATAAGTGAAATAAATCAAACTCTCATGTGTAAACATTGTATTGTCTCCCTCGTGTAAGAAACTGAAAGAGTAAATAAGATCCAAAATGTAAGATAGGTATTGTGAAAGGGAAAGAAATTCCTCAAAAGGAAAGAACAACTGGAATGGGGGAAAGGAGAAAAGAAGGAAGGGAAAAGAAAAAAATATACTGATGTATATTTTATATATATATATATATATATATATATATATATACATGAGACAGCTAAGATAATTATACTAGTAATTTCTTTCAGTTCATTGAAAAGAACAGTTTGTACTTATATTGTTTGATTGATTTTGCATGTCTCTATCTTGTAACCTGAGCAACTGCTTTGAAGATAACAATATGCAATATATCAATCATTGTTAATTTCCTATTACCTTGTTTTGAAATTCTGTACCGTTGTTTTTATTTTCTCTTTAAAATAAAAAATAAAATAATAAAATAAATAAAGATCAGCTGTCATGCACTGTATCTGCACTTGGTTCCAGTGAGAGATGGCTGGTATTGTTTATGAAATCATTTGCCTCCTACAGATTGGAATAACACATTTGTCCTCTTTAGAGAGTACTTCTGCTGAGTTTTTTTCTGTATACGTTGTTTAATGTGATATTAATTATGTTATTGGTGTTCTACTCATCGGCAGGAATAGTGGATACAGTTCTGAATAATAATTTACCATACAACTGACATCTCATAACTATTGGTTTTTGCTCCAAACACACCCACATTTTAAGGCGTCATGGCTTCTGGTTTTTGTAAGATTATCATTGCAAGAATCCCCGTGATTCACATTCGTATTTTCAATACCTGGCTGTTTTCAGTAATAGGGCAGTTGATGGAGCACCGTCATTGCTTGAGTAAACTTGTCCCCTTCCCTCTGCCATCTACAGAGCGAGAAAAACCCCAAGCTGAACAAACCCACACAGAACCAACTCCGGGTGGGACCAAAAGGTCCAAAACTTCCACAGTTATTTTCTAGTCTTCTTGTGAAGCTAGGTAGCTTCATTTTAAAGTCTATAAAAGAAAACAGCTTTTAGCTGTGACTTTGGAAAATTTTGAGGCTGAAAATGAATTCTATCTACCAGGGCCCTGCTTATAACACACATAGGAGAGAAGTGTGATGAGGTCATGTATTTTGTCTGATAAAGTTTCTAAGACATGAACTTGCATAATTGAGTATCTTGGTTCTGTGGAAAACATTTTAGAATCACTAAGTAGCTTGGAAACATTAGTCATATTTTACTAATAACCACCCAAGAGAGACAAATACCCTGATCCATGCATGAGTCAGTCACGGTGTCTAACAGACAAGCAGGAAAGTCAACTGCAGCTCTCACCTGATTCCTTGTGAATCACTCCACAGTGAACTCCCTGCTGATATGAAAAGACCATGGCACTCAAGCGTCCCCCACCTATTACATTCATTTGCACAATCTGCCTAAGAATTTAAACCCATCTGTCTTCCAATACTAATCACAATACTGTCTCAAAAGTTCTCATTTTCTAGCTTTTTTGTTTGTTTTTCTCTGCTTTCTTTCTTACTTTGGCTACTATTTAAGAATGGCTACATTTACTCCTTATGCATTCTACAAATGTTTAAATGTTTTTTCTATTAAGTTAGCACTATAGGGGCCGGTGAGATGGCTCAGCAGTTTAAGCGCCTGCCCGGCAAGCGCGAGGGCTCGAGTTTGACTCCTGGAACCCACATACGAAAAAGGGGCCGGTGATATCGCTCAGCAGCACGGGCGCCTGCTGGCGCGCGAGGTCCTGAGGTTGACCTCCGGTACCCACAAAAAAAAAAAAAAAGTTAGCACTATAATAAATATTATGAATGTAGGATATAAATGCAAACTAATTATAAGTGAAAAAATGCCTACGCATGTTAGAAGATCCCAAAGAGATCTCAAAAGATCTGTAGTTTTTTTAAGTTTAATTTGCTCTTTTTTATTATAGTTTCCTGTGTTTATTGTTTGTTAATAAAAATGTTACCTCTAACAATAATCAGAGCAACTATTACTAACAGTAACAAGAATATTTATTAGCCGCTTTCTGTGCCCTATAAATGTACTAAGCTTTACAGTTACTATGCCATTTAATTCTATTAACAGATCTGTGAAATCATTAGTATTATTAGCTACAGATTACAGATTAGAAAACTACAATGGAATGAAATTAAACAACTTATAAATGATCCCACAGTTCAAAAGGGGTAAATCCACAGACCAGTAACACTGCATTCTATTCCCTTAACCATCAGGCTATTGCCATAACAAATAGATATTAAATACATGCTTAATCTCAAGAAAGAAACACCAATTGTGGAGAAAGAATTTTCTATAGATAAAATAATTATGATATGAAAAACGTAAGAGCTGACAAAAAGTGGGTGCCGGGCAGATAGTAGAGTCAATAAAAATTCACAAGTGGGCAAAACTTCATGAACAAGCACAGACCAAGAGCTCACAAGGCTTTCGAGACCATGAATTGACTCCACTAAGGAAGGAAGTGTGGGAAACCCTACGGGCAGTGAGAGGAAGCGGGTGGGCGTGGATGTGAGAATCTACACGGGAGCCTGGGAAGTGAGTGAGTCAATTTCACTGGAGAGGAGCGGGGAAGGCAGACAGTGAGCTGCAGCTCAGGTTGTGAAAGGAATCTAACACAAGAGCGTTTGCCCTTAGCCAGTGGGAAGACCGAGGGGACACATGACGAGGTTTCTGAAGTCATGGAAGGAGTAAGGGCTTCAGAGTCCAAAAGGCATAGACGCCAACTGTGACCTCCAGCAAGTGACCTAATCTCGGCACACTTTACTTTCTACAAATTTGAAATTAAAATCCAACTATCCACCTGGCAAGGTGTTTGTCACTTTGGGATCATTTTCATGAAGCATATAACACTGTGCTAACACAAAGTAGCTAATCTTTATTTTCTAGTGTATTTGTCTACTCTTCAAAATATTTTTATCTTCTGGCTTACGGTTTTTCTCAAGCAGAGACTTGTATTCATTGCAAAAGAAAATCTGCTTTGTTATGTTTTAAGACATAAAGTGACTTTTTCTACTAAAATGTGTAAAAAAAAATTCATAGTCCCATCACTCTAACATTAGCATTTTGGTATATTTTCTTTCATTTGACTTTGAGTGTGATATCATTTTATTATGCATGATTATAGGATGTATGTAAATCTTGCCTTTAAGGTTTTGTCTGCTGATTTTGCTAAATAAAATCTCAGAAATTGCTAATAGTTATTTGCAAATATCAAATTTCACTTAAAAGTTTAAAACTTTCCATACAAATTTTTTAAAAATTCCTTACAAAGTACCAACCATCATTCTATTCCTCCGAAGCGGTTTCTAGAATACAAAGCTACAGTCTCCAAGTTGAACATCACATGGCATCCTATGGCAAATAAAAGGTTACAGGCGGCGTAAGGTGATGTACTACTGGCTGGAGACACCGTTTCAGGATGTTTCCAGACCTGTGTTTGCACCACCATACACACTGTTGAACATCTCATAGAACTGCCTAAAGTTGCCGAGGGAGCTGAGGCTCAAATAGATATGTAACTCCTAGTACATAGGTTAGAAATCCATTACCTTAGCTGGGCATGGTGGTGCACACCTGTAATCCCGGGATTCTGGAAGGCTGAAGCAGGAGAATCACAAGTTTGAGTCAAGCCTGAGCAACTTAGAAAGACTGTGTCTCAAAATGAAAAAGTAAAAATAAAAAATAAATGGGTTGAGGAAGTAGTAGCTTAGTACAAAAGCCCTAGATTTGAGCTGTGAAGTCCCTCGCTGGCTGAGGCCTGGCTGCGTTCATCTGCAAGAATTTGGCTAATGTGTGCATGGCGGGTCTGTCCCAGCCCCTAAGCATGCCATTTCTGTTGTGTACAAAGGCATTTCCCTGAAGGCAGAAGCTGTCACAGTCAAGAAAGAAGCCAAGGGCCGGTGAGATGGCTCAGCGGCTTAAGCGCCTGCCCGGCAAGCGCAAGGGCCCGAGTTCGACTCCCGGATCCCACATACGAAAAAGGGGCCGGTGATATCGCTCAGCGGCACGGGCGCCTGCTGGCGCGTGAGGTCCTGAGGTCGACCCCCCGGTACCCACAAAAAAAAAAAAAAGAAAGAAGCCAAAGACCCTAATTATTGACAATGTAGCATGCCAAGTAACTCTGTTTTCGAGTCGTTTTCTCCAAACATTATTCGTGATGGGAAATCATAACGACCACCCCAATAGCAGAGAGGAATAAAGACCCAACTGAGTATGTGACCTAGGGCCTAGCACAGCATCACTCGGGGTAAAAAGAAATCTTACAGTTATATAATAGATGCCATATAGCCCAAACCATGTGTTGCTGTGTGGAGATACTGCAGGGTGTGATTTTACTTGAGTTTGATTATTAAAATCTTTTTTTGTGTGTTCCACTGTTTCCCACTTAATCCACTCCTGTCCAGGCTGCCCTGTTAGTGGGACAATGTTAGGGAAATGACGGTTGAGAAATTCAAATCAAATACAGCCAGGTGCACACCTGGAATCCCAGCACTTGGTGGCTGAGGCAGGAGGATCACAAGTTCGAGCCCAGCCTGGGCAACTGAATGACTTGGTGAGACCCTGCTTCAATATAAAAAGTTTTCAAAAATACTGGGGATGGAGCTCAGTGTGAAGGCCCTGGATTGAGCTCCCAGTCCAAAAAATAAGTGTTAGCATTCATGTGGATTCTGCTCCCAAGGGTAGCAGTTAAAGAACAAAATGACCGGACTGGTAGAGCTCTTACCTTCCATGCACAAGGCCCTGGGTTCAATCCCCAGCACCACCAAAAACAAACAACAACAACAACAACAAAAAAAAAAAAAAGCCCTAGATTCAATCCCCAGTACTAGAAAAAAAATTACTATGTATAAGTCATTCTTCCTCCATATGTAGTGAGAAGATAGGTGTACTTTCCCACTCATCTACTTTGCCTGTCATTTCTGGCCACTCAGTGAACATTTTGTAACCTGTGAAAGAAAAGAAGGCTTTAAGAACAGGACCAAGTTCTTTTTTTAGCAATACACAAGGTTGACAGAAATATACTCCAGAAGAATTTAATGGAGCTTTTTTTTTTTTTTTTTTTTTTTGGTTTCTGGCACAGATTCTGCAGTGTATCAGTAAGTGAAAAATGAGCACGGGAAACTCCTGACAGTGGTAGAGGACCAACGAGAGCCCTTGCCTCCAAGCCAATGATTAGATTCTACTGTACAAACAGAGAAATGTCTATGAACTCCTCACCTTTGGAAGGTAAACACTGAGGAGGAAATACTCCTCCCACGTGCTTTGAAGCGTTCACCTTGTAAAAGGAAAAAGGACTTCTTTAAAGAGTTCTTCATGCAGAGAAAAGAGGAAGTTCTTTGAAGTGCAGGCTAATTTGGGGTCACCATGAAACCAGCCATGCTTCTGTCTACAAGCTTCCCTGACCCCATGGACCCAAAAACAGTAGAACCACAACCAGGTTATTTCTTTGTCAGTGTAGACAAAAAGAGAAATAAAACTCTCCAGGAAAGATACAAAAACACGAACTTCCAAAAACAGCTCCCTTTACAATCTCTCTCAGCTTTCTCATTCCTTAGGTAAAAAGTAAACCATCCATAGTGGAGAGAATTGAAAAGAAAACTTTTTCCCAAAGATATATAATTGGATGAGAGAAAAGATGAACTTCTGTAAATTGAGGAGATCACAGAATGTAACGTTTCTTTGCTTTTGGTTAATTTGGTAGTCACAGCCAAGATCCCCCTCCGATTTAAACTCATTATAAATTAAATAGCTTATCGGAGGCTCTCTAGGCAGAGTGTCACAAGGGCAGCCACGCAATTCCCAGGAGGCTGAGCCACTTGGAATGTCCTATTGATTCTTCTATTTGCCCAAATGGTTCACCAGACCAAAGCCCAATATAGCCTTTGTAGCTAATTCAATCTCTGATATTATCTCCCCTACAGAGATTCTGAGCCACAATTTTCTGTCACTGTTCTTCCACTCTGTTGCAGCAAGAAGTGACTTAAGCCATCTCAGTGACCTACATGTGGGTTTAGGTGATTTGCACTAGAAACTTTGAAGTAGACATTTCAGATTTATAGAAAAGCTAAAGATTTTTTATTTTATTACATATGGTTGTACAGTCATTGCTTTTGCTAGAAGGGATAAGTTTTACTGTGACAAATAGGGTATGTGTGTGGCCTCTTTCCCTGATTCTAAATATCTCACACAGTCAGCTGGTTTGCCTGGCATGGAGCTAACACAGGCGAGGTTGTGGAACTGTTTGCCATACGGGCCAGGCAGCTTTGACTCACGTAATGACTACCGACACTGGGTGTAACCCCTAAGTCATTTCCAGAATTTTTTCAGCATTACAAGAATGGGCATAGATCAGGGCATACAGAATTGAAAATTGACATGATGCTTTATAATTTTGTAGAGGCTTAGGCTATAAAGTTCATGATAGGTCAACAGTATCTCTTTTTTAAAATATACCTAACATAGTAAGTCAATAATTGAATAGATATATCATATGTGCCGCATGCTTGAGAGCTTCAAAGAAAAGTTTTCAAACCTTCATCAGGGTCCTCTAATTTCAAATAAGTGAGTCATCCTCCTTATAATCTAATCTTTGCAATATGAGAGGGTAAATGAAGCTACACACATTAGGTAGCAAAGAGAGTACACATAGAAGTATATACAGACTATATACAAAGTACATTTTCACCTCAAATTGGGTTTACATTACAAAGATTTGAGAAGAGTTTGAACAAACGCAATTAAATATATATTTTGTTGCTGACTACATGCCAAGCACCCAGCTCTATACTTTCAAAACTTATGGCAAAGAATTCAGATGAAAAATCTGGATATCCATGCACACAGTTTATAAAAGGTAAGTTCAAAGTACACCAAGGATATTGTCTGAAACTGAAGGAATGATAGAGAGGTATTTGATTGTGAAGCAATTGCTCAAAATATTGATACCGAGAGAGATGGAATGTTGCTTATATGGAACAATGACTTAGTCCTAAATGATATTCTTGTTTGTCTGTTCTATCTTATACACACTTTTATTCCTACTGTTGTGAATTTGGAGTCTTTGTTTCCAACATTTGCATATCTTATTGTCTTATCTTATTTGAGCCCTGTAACATCTTTTAGGAATAAGTATTTACAAACTGGGAAACTAAATCCATAAAAAGTTTAGTAATTTTCTCCCAGGAAATTATTAATAATTAGTATCACCAAAGCTCAAGCCCAGTTAGTTAGAGTCTCCTGTCGATTCTCCCTTACATTATGCCAGTCACTGTACAGGCATCACTGAAATAATGAATAGATCTTATTCCCATACTTTATTTTGAAATCTGAATTTAATCCCTACAGAAACAATGTTACAAGTGGCAGTTAAATTCCTGTGGAGTTCAGGAAAGACAATTTAACCCCTAATGTAAATGAATCATTGCGAACTCATGAGACAGAATTCTGGGATCTGGAAACTAGAGACGTTCGATGACAGCCCTTCAAATTACCAGAGGTCTTTGCATTTTTACAAAAGGTGCTTAGTGTGCCATAATGAAGCTATAATTGGTGGAATTGCGTGTAGTATTTCAGAAGGCAGAGAAAAACAGACAGCCAGTGTGGGGCAGAGAGCACAGGCAATAAGCTGTGCTTCTTAGAAATCCACCTTCAAGGTCATTTCCAACTCAGGCACCTCTGATTTCCATAACTTATCTTTTTCCTTTTACTTAAAATAATATTGTAAAATATAACACAGAGATAGCAAAGTTTTTAACACATAGAAATATAACCCATAAATTGAAAACCACAGTAAATGCCTCAGTGTTCAGGAAATAAAACACTGCCTCCCTTCTAAAGTGCACGCCTATTGTCTCCTGCCACTTCTTATTTGGCACCCCAAGAAAAATAATTTTCTGCCGACATTGAAATTGCCTCCCAGCTGATCTTTACGTCTTTACTACCTTTGTATAACTCTTTAAATTCTTTTTTAAGATTTTACCTATGTGTTAAATTACACATAAATATGATCAGCCATTAAACATTTTTTAGAATTGCTAGCTCCTATTGCTCAACATCATACCTGTGATAGCTGTTTCTGAACAAAGAGCCTACTGAGTTTCACTGCAATGTAAATTTCACTGAGCAAGATTATCTATTATGGTGTCAAGGGTTTGGGAGTCATGTTCAGTTTTTAATATGTGAGAAGAATTCTGAGTGAACATTTTCACTCATGACGTTCACACATTCTCACTGGATATACAACAAGATGTGAAATTGCAGATCATAGAAAATATAAATGCTTAATTTTAATAGATGATGCTGAAATGCTTTACAAAGTGGTTGCACCAATTTCATTCCCACAAGCAACATATTAGAGTTCCAAGTCTTCACTGACAACATTTGGTAGTTGGATTTTATTTTAGCCACACTGACAAAAGTATACTATAGCATTATATCATTGTGGTTTTAGTCAGAATTTCCCTGATTACTAAGGTTGAACATATTTTATACATTTGCTATCCAGTTGTACATCCTCATTTAAAAGTGTAAATTAAAGTCTGTTGACTATTTATCTGTTGTGTTATATGTCTTTTATGCACCTGATTGGTTGGAGTTCATTATATATTGGGTATTCTTCTGTTATATATGCTGTAAAATCTTTTTCTTCTCAGGGGTTTGAATTTTTACTTTCTTCTATTTTTGATAAACAGTTCTTAAATTCAATGTAGTCTAAATTTTCAAGCTTTCCTTTATGGGTAGTAATCTTTCTCTCTTTCATACATACACACAGACTTTGTGATTTGATTAGAATTGGAGAGAGTTGACCTTTATCATAACATTGAGTCTGGAGATGATATGGGTCTCAATATGTTTAGTGCTTTAATTTTTCTCAATAATTTTTAACATTTTCACTGAGAAGAACTTTCACATATTTTATTAAATTTATTTTAATATATTAATATCAATTAATATATTTTTAAATTTTATATTTGGTTTCTTTAAATAACGTTTTATTAAATATGATTTACATACCATAAACCACACATATTTAAAATGTACAATTTGATAAGTATTAACATAGCTATACACCTAAAAAAAATCACAAAGTCAAGATGGTGAACATATCCATCACTCCCCAAAGTTTCTTTGTACTCTTTTGTAGCCCTCCTAACCCTTCCCCACAACCTCAAGACCCTACTCATGTACTAGTTTCTTTCTGAGCTGTATTTAGTTTACATTTTGTAGAATTCTATTCACCGTCATTATTTTGAGATTTATTTATGATGTTGTGTGTGCTAAAAGACCATTATTTTGTTTGTGAGGCACAGTCCATCACATGGTCATTTCACAATTTCTTTATCTACTTTCTGTTGACAGGCATTTGAGTTGGTTTCAGTCTGGGAAGTATTATGAATAAAGCTACTATGAACATTTGTGTACAAGACTGTGTGTAGACATATGCTTTCATTTTTCCTGTATAAATATCTACAAGTAGAATGAGTGATATGCTAGGTATATTTTGAGAGTTTTTAAACATCATATACTAGTCTTATATATTAGTATTATTTTGTATTTCCACAAATAATATATGAGAGCTCTTGTTACTTCCTACTTGCATGAGTCTTTTTGACTTTAGCTACTCTACTAGATCTAATAGGTATAGTCTTATCTAATTGTTGTATTTTGTAAATCCTTAGTAACAAATGATGTGTATTACATGTTTATTTCCAATCTGTATTTCTTTTTTCCTGAAATATATGTTCAAGTCATTTGCCCATTTTGTTTTATCAAATGGCTTGTTCTACTACTATTAAATTCTTAAATTCTTTACTCTGAATTCGAACCCTTTATCAGATAAATGATTTGAAAATTCTTTCAAGCTGTTGCTGTTTCATTCTCTCATTGGTTTCTTTTCAAATACAGAAAGCTTTGATTTAGATGGATTACAATTTATCTTTTTTTTTTTTATGAAAAATGTTTTTGTCATTGTAGCAAAACAATCTTTGCCTAAACCTGGGTGCTATGAACTGAGTTGTATCAGACTAAAGTACATTTATATATCTTTAACTCTGTGCCTGTGTTGTAATTAATATTTTGTTTTGTTTTGTTGTTTTGAGACAGGGTTTCATTCTGTATTTCAGGCTGGCCTTGAATTTACTATATAGCCCTGGCTATATTGAACTCCTGGCAATCTTCCTGCCTCAGCCTCCCAAGTGCTGGCATTACTGGCATGCACCACCACACCATCTTGGAGGTACAATAATTAATGTTAACTGAGATAATAAGGGTAGGCCATGAACCAACAGGATTAGTGTCCTCATAAGGAGGTACACCAGGGGCCTCTTTCTCTTCACTACATGGCAACACAGCAAGAAGGTAGCTATCAACAATCCAGAAAAAGAATCCTCACTGGACACCTTGATCTTGGACTTCCTAGCCTCCAAAACTGTAAGAAATATATACTTTGGATGCTGAGGCAGGAAGATTGCCAGGAGTTCAAGGTTAGCCTGAACTATATAAGGAGACCCTGTCTCAAAACCAAACATTAATTACAACACAGGCACTCAGTTAAAGCCGCCCATCTGGTGTATTTTTTTTTTTTTTTAGCAGCTCCAACAGATTAAGACACGAGTGGACAAAAATGTTATCTTATATTTTCTTCTAGAATTTGTTATGGGTTCAATTACCAAAAAATAAATATTGAGGGGCTGGGTTGTAGTTCAGTGGCAGACCATTTGCTTGTCATGCACATGGCCCTAGGTTTAATCCCATGTGGTGTTTAAAAAAAACTACATGCTAAATAGAACATAATGTTAAAGCATTCAAATATATCATCCATTTTGAATTAAATTTTTAGTGTAGTGTGAGATCTGAATAAAAAATTCATCTAAACACAGACATCCAATCATTCTAGTAGAATTTGTTCAAAGACTTTTTTCCACTGAATTTACTTTCCAACTTTGTTAATAAAAAAGCAATTGTCCATGTACCTGGATTTGCATTTCTGGACACTCCAATCGGTTTCATTCATCTATTCATATTTCTTTCCATCAGTAACATACCGTCTAGACAATAGCTACATAACAAATCTTGAAATTATTTATCATTAGTCCTTCTATTTAATCCTTCCTTTTTTGACTATTCTAGCATTTCCATGTAAATTGTAGAGTCAGCTCATCAATATCTACCAAACAAGGGCTTTGATTAAGATAGTGTTAAACCCATGGATAAGTTTGCAAAGAGTACACATTTTATCAATATTGAAAAGTGTATATAGCATATTGCTTTATTTACATCTTATTTCATTTCTTTCAGCAATGTTTTATAGCTTTTAGAATCCTATTTCATATTTTTGATGTTTTCATAAATGGTATTTTAATTCAATTTCTAGTTTATCATTGCTATTACATAGCAATATAATTAATTTTTCTGTACTGATCTTATATTCTGTTTCTTTGCTCAACTTATCAATTATTTCTACTTCAACAGCATCCCACCAATTTTCGCATCTTATGTTTTCAACTTAATTCAATTCAAAATGTCTTCTGTTTCATTTTTTATTTCTTATTTTGCCCAAGATAATTGAGGAATGTGTTCTTTGGCTTCCCAATAATTGAGAATTTTCTAAAGAACTTTTCGTTGATTCTTAATTTAGATTTCATTTTATTTTATTTTTTATTTTAAAGAGAAAAAACAATAAAAATAATAGAGAAATTCAAAACAAGCTAATAGGGGATTAACAATTGTAAATATATTGCATATTGTTATCTTCAAAGTAGTTGTTCAGATTACTGGATATAGGCATGAAAAATTGATCAAACAATATAAGCACAAACCATTCTTTTCAATGAACTAATAGAAATTAGTAGTATAATTATCTTGTCTACTTATATATCTTTTTTTCTTTTCCCTTCCTTCTTTTCTCCTTTCCCCCATCCTACCTCTTCTTTCCTTTTGAGCAGTTTTTTCCCCTTTCACAATATCTATTGTGCATTTTGGATCTTATTTACTCTTTCAGTTTCTTACACTAGGGAGACAATATGATGTTTACACATGCAAGTCTGATTTATTTCACTTATAAGTATGGTCTCAAGTTGCATCCATTTACCTATAAAAGCCTCAAGTTTATTCTTCTTTGTAGCTGAGTAGTACTCCATTGTATAAAAAGACCACATCTGTTTTATCCATTCCTCGGTTGATAGGCATTTGGGTTGTTCCCAAGATTTAGCTATTATAAATTGTGCCACTGTAAACATGGGTGCACATATATCACTGTGGTATGATGTTTTTAATTCTTCTGGGAATATACCCAGAAGGGGAACAGCTGAGTTGAATGGGACCTCTAATCCTAGTTTTTTGAGGAATCTCCACACTGATTTCCACAGTGGTTGTACCAGTCTACACTCCCACCAACAGTGAAGAAAGGTTCCTTTTTCCCCACAACACCTCCAGCATTTGATATCGGTTGATTTTCTTGAGATAGCCATTCCTTCTGGGGTGAGATGGAATCTCAGTGTTATTTTAATTTGCATTTCTCAAATGACCAGTGATGTTGAAGATTTTTTCATATATTTATTTGCCATTTGTATTTCCTCATCTGAGAAGTGCATATTTATCTCAGATGCCCATTTTTGAATGGGGTATTTGAATTTGGAGGGGCCTGATTTTTTTCAATTCTTTATATGTTCTGGATGTAAGTTCTTTGTCTGAGGGCCTGTTGGCTATAATTTATCCCCACTCTGTGCTTTGTCTTTTCACTGTGTTGGTGATTTCTTTTCATGTGAAAAACCTTTTTAATGTGATGAGATCCCAGCTGTTGATTTGTTGAAGTACTTCCTGTGCAGTTTGGGTTTTGTCATGAACTCTCTGCCTACCCTTTTGTCTTCAAGATTTCTACCTACTTTCTCTTCCAGTAGATTTAGTGTTTCTGTATTGATATTTAGATCTTTGATCCACTTAGACTTTAGTTTAGTGCATAGTGATAGACACAGGTCTAATTTAGTCTTCTGCATGTAGAGAGCCAGTTTTTCCAGCACTATTTACTAAAGAGGCTATCTTTCTTCCAGTGAACATGTTTGGCCCCTTTGTCAGAGATAAGGTGGCTAAATGTGTTTGTAGTTGTGTCTGCATCTTCTAATCGGTTCCACTGATCCTCAGGTCTGTTTTTTTGCCAGTACCATGCTGATTTTATTACCGTAGCTTTGTAGTATAGTTTCAAGTCAGGGATTATGATGCCTCCTTCCTTGCCTTTGTTGCCAGGATTTCCTTTCTTATTCTAGGTCTCTTCTGGTTCCAAATGAATTTTAGGAATGTTTTCTCTAGATCTGTGAGATATGCTAGTGGTATTTTGATCGGAATTGCATTAAATCTGTATAGCAGTTTTAGGAGTATGGCCATTTTCACAATGTTGGTTCTTCCTATCCATAAGCAAGGGATATCTTTCCATTTTCTGATATCCTCTTTGATCTCCTTTGTCAGAGTACTGTAATTTTCAATGTATTGATCTTTGACTTCCTTTGTTAGATGGATTCCTAAGTATCTCATTTTTTGGATGCCATTGTGAAGAGTGTAGTTTCCTTAATTTTTCTCTCAGTGAGTTTGTTGTTTGTGTACAGGAATGCTACTGATTCTTGAGTGTGGACTTTGTGTCCAGCTATGCTACTGAATTTGCTTATTAAACCTAGAAGTCTTTTGTTGGAGTTTTTGGGGTCTTCTACATAGAGTACCATGTCATCTGTGAATAATGATAATTTAACTTCTTCCTTTCCTATCCTTATTCCTTTTATTTATCTCTCTTGTATAATTGCTCTGGCTAATGCTTCCAGAACTATACTGAATAGGAGTGGTGATAATGGACATCCTTGTCATGTTCTTTACTTTAGAGTGAAAGCTTTCAGTTTTTGTCCTTTTAGTATGATGTTGGCTGTTGGTTTGTCATAGATGGCTTTTATCAGATTGAGGTAAAGACCATCTATTCCAATTTTCTGTAAGGTTTTTTTTTTTTTTTTAACCATGAATGAGTATTGGACTTTATCAAAAGCCTTTTCTGCATCTATTGAGATGCTCATGTGATTTTTGTCTTTGGCTTTATTGGTATGGTGTATTACATTTATCGATTTGCATATGTTGAATTGAACCATAGCTGCATTCTAGGGATGAAGCCCACTTGGTCATGATGTATAATCTTCTTGATGATTTGCTGCATTCTGTTTGCTAGTATCTTATTGAGGATTTTTACATCTATGTTCATTAGGAAGATTGGCCTGTAGTTCTCTTTTTTGCTTGGGTCTTTCTCTGATTTTGGTATCACAGTAATACTTGTCTTGAGGAACGAGTTAGGGAGTATTGCCTCCCTTTCAATTTCATTAAAGAGTTTGAGGAGTATTGGCATTAAATCTCAAATTTCTTGTAGAATTCACCAATGAATCCATCAGGACCTGGGCTTTTATTGTTGGTAAGTTTTAATTAAATTTTCAATCTCTTTAAATGATATTGGTTATTCAGAATTTTTATTTCTTCTTGATTCAGTTTTGGTAATTCATATGTATCTAAGAATCTGTCTAAGAATCTGTGTTTTCCATCCAATGAGAGTAAAGATTTTTGAAGTAGGTATTGATGATCTTCTGAATTTCCACAGGATCTGTAGTGATTTCACCCTTTTCATTCCTCACTGCGTGAATTCGAGTCTTTTCTTTCCTTTTTTTTGATAAGGTTGGCTGAGGGTTTAACAATTTTATTTATTCTTTCAAAGAACCAACTCTTCAATTCCTTACTTCTTTGTATTGTTTTCTTAGTCTCCACTGCATTAATTTCTGCTCTGACCTTTGTAGTTTCCTCCCTTGTATGGGCTTTGGGCTTGTCTTGCTCTTCTTTTTCTAGAAGCTTGAGGTGCAACATTAGGTTGTTTATTTGTGTTTGTTCTGTTTTCCTGATGTGAGAATTCACTGCTATAAATTTCCTTCTTAGGACTGCTTTCATTGCGTCCCATAAGTTCCAGTATGTTTTATCTGCATTCTTGCTTAGTTGTAGATATTGTTTAATTTCTTCCTTAATTTCCTCTGTGACCCATTTGGTTGTTTAGGAGGGTGTTACTTGATTTCTATGAGTTTATGGAGGTTTTGTGGATTGTTCTGCCATTAATTTCCAATTTCATTGCACTATGGTCAGATAATATGCATGGGATGATTTCAAGTCCTTTGTATTTACTTAACCATGTTCTGTGGGCTAGTATATGGTCTCTTTTAGAGAATAACTCATATGCAGCTGAGAAGAACATGCATTCTGGTGATGTTGGGTGGGACACTCTGAAAGCATCTACTAAGTCTGTTTGTTCACAAGTTTGGTTCAGTTCTGATATTTCTTTGCTGACTTTTTGTCTAGTCGATCTATCTCTTTATGACAATGGGGTTTTAAGCTCACCCATTACAATTGTGTTATTGCTTATTTGGTTTTTCATGTCTATTGATATTTGTCTTATATAATTGTGTGCTCTCATATTTGCTGCATACATATTTATGATTGTTATCTCTTCCTCTTGTTTTCCCCTAACAAGTATGTAGTGACCTTCTTTATCACTTTTGATCATTCTTGGTTTGAAGTTCACATTGTCTGCAAACAGGATAGCTACGCCTGCTTTTTTCTGGGTTCCTGTTGCATGGAACATTGTTTTCTATCCTTTGACTTTCAGTCTATGAATTTCTTTTTGAGTTAAATGTGTTTCTTGCATACAGCAAATTGTTGGATCTTGTTTCTTGATCCATTCTGCCAGTCTGTTTCTTTTGAGTAGTGAATTAAGGCCATTTACATTGATGGTTATAACTGATATGTATTGTTTTATCTTTGTCATGATATTTTCCTGCTGTTGGTTCCCTGCTTTTCCCCTCTGTTTAATTGGTTGCCCTGCCTGGTGGTTTCTTTCTGTTGTTCTTGAAATTGTGTTCATTTTTATCTCTGTCTAGAATATCTTTCAGTACTCTTTTTCAGGTTGGTTTGGTGGTCATGAATTTCTTCAGTTGTTCTTTGTCATGGAAGTATCTTATTTCTCCATTAATTTTGAAAGATAGTTTTGCAGGATACATCAATCTGGGTTGGAAGTTGTTTTCTTTCAGGACTTGAAATACTTCACTCCAAGCTCTTCTTGACTTGAGGGTTTGTGCTGAGAATCTGCCATGATTCTGATGGGCTTTCCTTTATAGGTGATCTGTTTCTTTTCTCTAATGGCTTTTAATATTCTGTTCTTGTGCTGAATTTCTGGGATCCTTATTATATGTCTAGGTGTAGATTTATTTTGGTTATAGCTAATTGAAGTTCTATATGCTTCACTTAGCTGTATGTCAGATTCTTTCCCCATGCTTGGGAAATTTTCTGCTATTACTTCGGCGAATAGTTTTTTATGTCATATTTGTTGTTTCCTGCTTTTTCACTGACACCAATTATTCTATTATTTTTCTTTGCTTTGTCTTGCAGCTGTTGAACTATTTCCTGATCTTTTGTTATTTTCCAGAGATCCTTCTTTTCATGATCACTAGCCAAGATCCTGTCTTCAAGGTCTGACAGTCTGTCTTCAGTTTTGTTCAAGCGGTTTTGCCAGCTTTCAATGGAATTTTTAATTTCCTGGATATCTGTTCGAATCAGTTTCATGCATTCTGTTTCTTTCCTGTATTGATCATTCACGGTTTCCATCCTTTTCCTATCATTGTCTATATTTTATCTACCTCTACTCTAGATTTGCTGAGCAATTCCTTTATAAATGTTGACATTTCTTTTTTTTACCTGAGAGATTATTTCTGATCTGATTTCCTCTACAGCCTCATGGATTTGTTTCTTTTCTTCAGTTGCTGTCATTTCAGTAATGTCAGGTGTGTGTCCTCCATTTCCCTTATCTCATTGTCTCCTGGACTTGTTCTGGGTGGGCTGGAGGTCTGAGGTTGCATTTTGCTTCTGCATCTTGTCATTTTCTATTTCAAAAGTTTTTATTTTGTTTTCTGTGTTAATCCTTGTAAGTTTTTGTAGTAAGTAGCTTTATCACTAGTATCAAGGCCTCTCTAGGCAAGTTTTGTTCTTCAGGATGTCTTATGTGTGTAGGAGGTTCTTGATTTGTGTCTGTCCCAAGATCCTACCTTTCCAATTAATTAAGAGTGAGATGTTGGTGTCTGTTTGGCTCAGTCCCCAGTCCTTTGGTGCTGGGGTTTGGTGAGGTTATTACTCAAGAACGTCCCAGTTACAGAGATGAGAACAACTAATTAAAACAGGTATGACATCCTAGCTAAAGTAGTAAAATTAGCACTGACAATAGCACTAAGCACAGTTTAGAAATTGACAAACTGTGATAACTATTAATTTTGTACTTTTAACCATAGAAGCAAAATCTACAGTTATATAACAGAACTGATCATAAATTGGGAGCTTGTATGCAAAGTGTCCCCCCTTGCTAGATTGTTTTTACCCTGTGGTGGGGAAATTTAAGAAGGTTAGTGGATAGAACAGAGATAAATGAAAAGAAATAAAGTAGAAGCCTGGCTGAAGGACAAAGGATGATCACCCAAGCTTTGGGAAACTAGAGAAGAGAACAGAAGAGAAAGAATGAAGGAGTAAGCCTCTTATGTCAGACTGATTTTAGTTTCAGGGTATATGTCCCTCTCCTTTCTTTCAATTACTTGTGTTTTATTTGAATTTCTCTGAGTAGCTCTGAATGATGCTCCTCCTCTATTCAGCCATGTTGAATCTTCTTAATTTAGATTTACTGCAGTCAAAGGACACATTTTGTGTGACTGTAATCCTATTACATTTCTCAAAATTTGTTTTATTCCAGGAACATGGTTTTTCTAATAAATGTTTCATGCTCCCTAGAAAAGAAAATGTGTTCTCTTGCCCTTTGGTGGAATTTTCTTAAAATGTTAAGTAGGTTAATTGAAAATGTTTCTACAAATATAAAGCAGATTGATTGGTAGTGCGGTTAAAGTCTTCTATAATTTCACTTACATTCTGTCTAATTGTTTTATCAATGATTGATACCTGAAAATAATTAAGAATTTATCTATTTCTCTTTGCAGGTCTAGTCTATCAGTTTTTACCTTATATAATTTGGAAGTTTATCGATTGGTGAGAAAAATGTTTAAAATGTATGTTTTTTTGATAAATTTGTAATTATGAATTAAATGATTAATTATGATTCTCTAAGTCTTTATTCTTTACTCTAGAATTTGCCTTTCTGGTATTAATATAGTCACTCTAGCTTTCTTCTGCTTGGTGTTAGTATTAAAATTTTTTTGTTCTTTTAGCTTATGTGTGTAGTTAGGTTCTTATTAATCCAATTTGACAATCTCTGCCTATTTATTGGCATGTTTACATTGTTATGGTGGATTAAGTCCCCCGTTTTTCTACTTATTTTCTATTTTTGACATCCATTCTTTGTTCCCCTCTATTTTCTTTCTCTTTGTCTGTTTTGGATTAATCAAATACTTTTTAATTATTCCCCTTTTTTGCCTTTGTTGATTTATTAACTAAAAGACATTCATATTTTATTTTAGGGAATGCTCTATAGTTTATAGCATACTTATTTAGCTTGTTATACTCTAAGTTCCATAATATGCTATGGCACTTACAATATAGAAATATTAGAAACATCCTTTCATTTTTTCCTTCTGTCCATTTTTACTCTTGTTATTCTTTTCTGTATATGTTATCAACTAAATAACACTTTTTCATTAATGCTCAATCATCTCTTAAAGGTATCACAATAATAAGAATGATATATTTAACAAATGACATTTCTGGTGCCCTTCACTGCTATGCATGGGGAAAGGAGCTAGATAGACAGATCCAAAATTTCAAAGGTTATCATTTCTCTTTCACTTAAAGGATTACTTTTAACCTTCCCTGCAGATCTAATAGTAATAAACTTTTACAGATTTTGCATGTCTGGAAAAAAGACTTAATCTTGCCTTCGATTTTAAAGTACATTTTTGCTGGGCATAAAATTTAAATTGATAATTTTTTCTTTCAATAATTTGAACATTCTTTTCCACGATCTTCTTCCTTGGATTGTTTCTAACAAGAAATCTGCCATTGTTCTTATCATCGTTCCTCTATAAATAAATAATGTATTTTTCTTCCAATTCATTTTAAGACTTTTTTTATCATTATCAATCGTTTTGAGCAAGTTGAATTGATGTGATTTAGTGTTGTTTTCTTCATGTTTCTTATAATTAGGGTTTCTTCCACTTCTTGGAGTTTCAGGTTTGTAGTTTTTCATCAAATTGGAAAATTTTTCAACCATTGTGTTCTAAATGTTTTTTCCTTCTCTTTCTGCCCCTTCTTCTCCATAGGAGACTGTAATTACTTGGATATTAACCCCTTTTTTATTTTCAGTACTGAGGATTAAACGAAAGGCTTTCACACTGATCTATACGACCAGTCCTTTTTCAAAACTGTTTTATTTTGAGACAGGGTGGGATTGTAGACATACACCACCAACCTCTTCTGATTTATCCCACTGATTATTGATCCTCTATTGATTTTTACAAGCTTTAATCTCTGTATTCTATTTGTTATAGTTTCTATTGCTATGTTTTCAGGTTTCCCTAGATATATTCTCTTTTACCCATCTTCTAGTGGTTACATTAGGAATTCTGCTCTGCATGATTGACTTATCAAAGTCTAATATAATTGGCATTTTTCACAGTTCTTTCTAGACAGTGCAATAACCTTAAAACATTTTAACTCTATCACCTTCCCAATTCATATGACATGGTCATCATATATTTTATTCCTATATATTTTAACACTCACAAGACATCATCACAATTTTAATCACCCAATATTGGATATATCCTCAGATCTGTTAATTAAAAAAAAAGAAAAACTCTTTCCTTAATTTCTGACCTTCACTCCATTCTTCAGTTATTTAGAGAAAAGCCTTTCATTTCCATTACTGCTATTCAAAAGATAATGAATTATTTCCATTTTGTCTGAAAATATGCTTTATTCTTGAAGGTATTTTCACTAGGTAGAGAAATCTAGGATTTTTTCCCCCAAGCACTCTAATGATATAACTATATTGTCTTTTGACAATTTTTTTCAATTTGCTGTTGAGAACAGAGTTGTCAGTCTAGTTATTATTCCATTAAAATCAACCTTTTTACCCTTTCCCTGACTGCTGGCTGTAAGATTTTGTGAGGTAGACCCAAGTGTGCTTTTGTTTTTAGTTATCCTGCTTGGAGTTCATAGGGGTTCTTAAGCCATAATCCTTTTTATCTTTTTATGTTTTTTTGGCTGTATCTGATCCACTATTTTACATAAATTTAATTTATTACTAAAACCATGTATACACATTTTCAATGACTCTATTTTGATTCTTGAATTTTCATTTACATTCTTATTATAGTTTCCAATAATCTAATAAAGTTATAAATTACCTTTATTTATCTCTCTGAGCAGAGAAAGTAGAGCTCTTTTAATATTTACATAATATTTTGATTACCCCAGTGTCTGGTGTTCCTGTGGGTCTGTTTCAGTTATCTGATATTTCCGCAGGTTTCCCTTCATGTAGTCTGGCTTCCTCATCCTCACATTATTCTAAAAATAAATTAAAACCAAGGTGGAGGTTATCTTCCTCCAGCAATGACCTATGTATTTGAGTCAGCAAGGTACCTGGAAGTACTAATGCTCCAGGAAATCCTTGCACTGATATCATGTGTCACAGCTAAGGACCTGCACTGTAAGGCCCACTGCTGGCTCATCTACAGGCCAGAATGCAGCCCTCTGAGTGGCTCACAGGTATTGGTAGCTCACAGGTGAGTCCTACTCTTTAATACCTGTTATATTAGCCACTCAATGTTGTCAAAAGCAAATTCCTTCTCCATATGTGGAAGAAAAGGGAGAAAATATCCCAAATATTGGAGTTGTTACCTTAACCTCCACCTTCCCCCAGATCCTGGAACACTGATTCATCTCTAACTGGTCAATCTCTCCAGCATATTCAAACAGTCTTTTAGAAATATTTTTTTCTAACTACTCTAAATGTTCTCAGTCTGCTGGTTGGTTTGGGTTATTTAATTTGTAATTAACAGGAGAAGAAGTAACCCTTTCCCACTTGCCTTCATTTTTAGCAATCATTTCATTGGCACTGAGGATTAAGAATATTGGCAAACTGAGATTGCAGCTACTGGTGACCAACAGTTGAAAAACAAAAATATTTTATAAATTGGAGTATATAGTGTTTGGAATCTGTCCAAGTGATTGAATCCATAGACACTTCCTTCTTCATCCTTAACTTAAATAAAATAAATAAAGTCAAGATCAGATTTGATCTCTCTCTACCCCCATTCACTCCTCTGAGAAACTTTTTTGGCCCCCTACCTAAATCACTTGTATTGTCACTAATTATTTTGTGTTTAAATTCTCACTCTTTGAGAAATGGGCAAGGTACATTAAAGAAGAGATTGTGCCCTAAATTGTTTCCCTCTTCTTCTGATATTTAAGGCTTTTATGCTATTAAAATGATAAGAACTTGATAAAAAGTTAGCTAAGTGAGAGTTGAACACTCCCTTGCACTCAAGGGCCATACATTTTTTTTGCTGACATTCGAGATCCTCATGGTCTGCTCCTGTCATCTCTCCAGCTCTACGTTTCCTAGTGGGTGACATGGAAAATTTCTGCTCAAGCCCTACTGAAATGTCGTGCTGTCTCCTTGGCCCACTTCATTCTCTCACACTCTCATAGCGGATCTTCGTCAATTTTATTCCCTCTGCCTTGAATGGTTCTTCTGTCTTACTCCCCCTCCCCGGTCTACCTGACACCTGCTCGCTCGTACTTAGCCATGAGAACTAAGTTTAGTCATCACCTCCTCTGGGAAGCCTTCCCTGAGTACCCAAGACCAGTGTGCATAACTGTTCAACATGTTCCCTCTGACTCATCCTCCAGGACTGCGTCACAATCATCCCTTTATTTGCATGTCTCTGACACTTCACTATTAGTTTCTCAAGAGACTTATTAATTCATTGTTTACCCTCTTATTGTTTCTCAGCTAGAAGGCTCTCAATAATTATTGAATAAGTGACAAAATAGGATAGAGGCAATGAATGAATGAAAGCTAAAATAATCAAATTTTGAAAATTATTCAAATGACAGGTTGTAAAAATATGAAAATGAGTATTTTTAGAATATATTGTCCAACCTCAATTAATTATCATAAAAAAGCCGTGCACCTCAGAGAAAAAAAATATCCTTAAAGAAGAAAAAGGGTAAATACAGTGTCCATCTTTAAAAGAAGGAAAAAATATTCGTCAGCCTGAAACACAGTGCCTGGGAAGTTACTAAGATAAATCATCAAAATGATCAATTTGCAATCACCCAGAAGAGCAAAACGGACTGGGTAGCAACTAACATGGCTCTTAGAGGAACAAATCATGCCAGACCAATTTAATTTCCTTCTATGATGGAGTGACAGGCCTTGTAGATAAAAAGGATGCAATAGATGTAATCTCTCCAGACTTCTGTAAGCCTTTGATTCTGTCCTACCTGACATTCTCATCAACAAACTGGGGAGATGTAATCTAAACCACACAGCTATTCAGAGGATGTGCAGCCCACTGGACAGAGGCATCCACAGGGTGGCTGTCAGTGGCTTAGCATTAACCCGGGAGGACATCACTGGCAATAGTTTTGTCAAGGGGCCTACGATCATTTGACTATTTTGCAGCCAAATGAAAGTTGAAATTACAAGTGTAGGCATTTGTACAATAAAGGACATGTTTGTACAGGAAGAGTTGAAAATATATTTGCAGTCAGAGGGGTATTTCTGCACAGAATTATTTGGCACAAAATAAATGGGCCAGTAAATAAATGTTTTGAGGGTGACCTGTTTTCACACTGAGGGGATTGTTTTACCTAAAAACATCAGTCCTAAGTCTATAATGGCACTTTTGGAAGTGTTATATCACCACCAGCAACACCACCACTGCCTGCATTGTTTTCCTAAGTAAAATCTCTACTAATCAACACCCTGATATCTGCCTGTATCATCCACTTATTCTGCGTCGCATAGACTTCCCACCCCATCTCCTGCCACACTTTTCCCAGCTTCCTCAGCTGCCCCAATGATCACAGCAACCCTTTCCTCCCTTTTCCTGCTGAGTCTCACTTCACTAACATTCTCTCCTAAAACCTGACCACCTGCTCTTATCCATGCCTTTCTCCCCTGCTCAATATCCTAATGGCACAGGGAGATGAGAAAGAATAGATGGAAACTCGAATTACAAAAACTTTAGGGAATACAGTTTAGAGATGAGGTAGACTGGCGATCATTAGAGTTACCTAGCACTTTATATAAAAGGATAACTCTGTAGGCTTGGGATGGTGACTAGAAAATGGAGGACAGAGTGGACTTATTGGAGCAGACCACTGAAAAGGTGAACAGAAAATAGAATAGACAAGGTTGTCCATCAAGACAATGGCCCAAAGTACAAGATGTCAGACCAGCTGGATGGAAGAGCAGGCACTTAATTTGAAATCATAAGATCTGCCATATAGTGTGGCTCTTTGATTTAAGGAAACTCATTTAAATTTTCTGAGTCTGATTTGTCAACTGCAAAATAGGTTATTACCTAAGGCTCATGTAAGGATCAAATTAAATAATATATATGAAAACACAGTTAACTGCAAAGCCCTACGCAACCATTAAATGATATTATTATTATTTAAAGATAACTATCCTGTAGGAGTCCAGGAAAGGCCTCTCAGCAGCTGTACTGCTGTGATGTTTATGCAAACTTGTGGTCTAGAGATAAAGAACAATCTGCTCTGCTCTCTGGGGAAGAATCTTAACTCTAAGAAATAGCCAATTAGATTAAATGTCCCTTCTGGAAAGAACAAACTAACAACTAAATGAAATTTGCATTTTATTAAAAAAAAAAACAGCAAGTTCAACTTATTTAAGATAAGGCCAGAATTTATTTCTCGTTCTCTTTCTTCATTTTAATAACTGAGCTAGACAGCAAATACCTTACAGCAAATACCTCAGGTAGTGATAGACCTAAGAGGTGAACTAGAAAACAGAGGTTTTATTTAGAAAGTACAAGTCCAAAATATTTCTAAAGCACTTTTTTCTAGACATGTGATATTTCTTGTATTTCCATATTTCAAACCTGTAATACCAGCAGTGTGGGAGGCTGAGGCAGGAAGATGGCAAGTTTGAGCCTAGCCTGGGCAATTTAACAACTTTGCAAGACTCTGTCTCAGAATAAAAGAATTTTGAAAAGGGCTGAGGCTGTCACTCACTTGGAAGCCCCTGAGTATTATAGTTCCCAGTACTACAAAGCCCAGTACCACAGGAAAAAAAGAAAAGAAATAAATAGATCAGATAGCAGAATAGCAGAAAAATGGGGCGATTCCTTTGTATCTTCAATTTGTTTTGCATACGTACATCCTAGTAGGTGTCCACAACAATACCAATGGTAGGCTTACTGATTTTTGGGTTGAAGACTTTCCCCACATACTTTATCTTCTTGGATTCCCACTGCACCTGGCAAATAAGTTGAGGTAATATTATTGTTCCCATTTCACAGATGAGGAAACTAGGGTCATCAGTACATGGTCTCATAAGTGAATATTGGTTGAACTTGTGCCTAAATTAAGACCTTCATTATCTAGGAAAGAACTCTACCACAATATTCTTTACAGCTGTTGATCTATTTGAATACAAGTTCTCAGGAAAGGCTGAATCTCTCTCATAACACATATCGTAAAGTCTTAAAAGTTCATGTGCAATGAAGTGAATACTTACATGCTCTTAATAATGTAAACTTGAGGGTGTGGAAAAAGTGATTTTACGCCATTCAATTAGATGACTCAACAAGCTGTTGTTAGTGAAATTGAGCAAATGAGGTCTTGAGACAAAGCCAAAGCGGCACCGAAAAGGTGGAGGAGCAAAGCCCACAACTTGAAATTATTAGCTCTGAACTGGCTTTGGAGGAAGAGTTATATTTCAAGTTCTAAAATATGTCAATAGTTTTATGCAAAGTAGATTTTTCAGTAGACTGCTTGCGTTCAGTTCTGTTTTTAGACCTGAATCAATTCAGTTTAACCGTAATCAATTGCAAAGTGTTACTGTGCCATTCTCCTCCAAGGAAAACTGAGTTTAAAAATGGTAAATTAAAGGTTGGGGATGCAGCTCAGTGGTACAGCATTTGCCTTGGCTTCCTGAGGCCCTGAGTTCAATCTGCAGTACCATAAAAAAAAAGAAAGAAAGAAAAGAAAAGAAAAATGACAAATTCCCTACAGTAGAATGTAGAGGATTACATTTTTTAATTTCTTAATTATGAGTTATTGATTGCTAATAGTACGTAAGGAACAGACACAAATTTCAGTTTAGTGCACAGAGCAATTTCAAGAAAATTACATAAGGGTTTTTTTTTTTTAACTTAGTTTATAAGAGAGGGAAGAAACTTTTTTACTTTTTATGGTTTTTTTTGTTTGTTTTTTTTGACGTGAGGTTTCATTAAGCCACTAAATTGCCCAGTCTGAGCTCAAATTTGTGATCCCCTTACCTCACCCTCCCAGGTGGCTGGGATTACAGTCCCATGCCATCACACCCAGCTTCCATTGTATTGCACACATTTTAAAATTTATTCTCCAGTGTCCCACTTCCATATCTTTTGCATCCTCCTTAGTGCGTTCTTGGGATGGGACCATTCTCGAGTTCAGGGGCACCTCCTGATCATAAGTTAGGTTATTGGTGGGGCTCAAACACAAAGAATGGGAGTCATGAAAGATGCCAGAAAGATGTGGTGTAAAAATATAAGTGGAATTCAGTGCGGGGGAGTACTGATAGTGAAAGAGAAGATGCAGCTAAGATCTGGCGCTAGTCAGACAGGAGAAAATACTATTGATACTTTAAAGATGAGAGAAGAGTAACCAAGGTGTTTCATAAAGAATCAATAAAGTTATGAGAATAAGGCAGGTACTCTTTAATAAAGCACTAAAGACCACTAATGAGAATTCTCTGTGTGCCCAGCACTCATCTCATTTAATCTCCACCAAAACCCCATATTGGCCCAGCTTTAATGATGAGCGAAAAGAGGCCCAGGGAGATCACACAGTTGTCTCCAAGGGCCTCAAAATAGAACCCATCGCAAGTAAAAGGAGCAAAAAAACAATAGCTAACATTTTTTGAAAGCTACATTGGGATGAGCATCGTCTGAAACACTTTACATGAACTATCTCCTGGAAGGCTCAGTCATCTCCACAAAGAAACCACTGTTTCATCAAGGAAGAAACTGAGGCACAAAACGTTTGAGTTGTCCACAGCCTCCCAGCCAGTAAATGGCTGACCCAGGAACCAAGCTCTCCCCAAAAACTCCAGGCCTTTAAAATAATTTTATCAATAATACTAACCTCGCAGAGTTGTGGTGGGAACCAACATGAGTTGATACTGTAAAATGCTGATAACTGTGTCTGGAACATAGTAAGCATTTAACAAATATTGACTATTGTATTATTACTAAGAATATACTCTGACACCTCTTGACATGTAGAATATGAAGCTAGTGAACAATCAAAGCTATAGAAAAAATTGATTAAAATAAAGTAAGCAACATCTATTAAAATGGGAAATTTCTCAAGGAGAACTCAACTTAGATTTGAGCACATAAGAGTTTCATTGTTCAGAGGACATTTGTACAGGATTCTGAGGCATGACCTGAAAATTAAGAATTGGCCAGGAGGAAACTAAACCAAAGTTTACCTGGGACAGAGGCAGAAGATGGAAATCCAGCCAAGAGGAACACCAGCTTGAGTGTGTGTGTGTGTGTGTGTGTGTGTGTGTGTGTGTGTGTGCGCGCACGCGCACGCACGGGAAAGCATTGTAGCATATTCCTAAATAAGACTCTTGTCTTTATGACTCCCAGTGTTCTCATTTTCACCTCTGAATTTCCACACTAAAAGAAAGCAGAAGGCCTTCATTCATTCCTTACCCTATTACTAACAAGGAAAATTCAAGCCATCCAGTGCAGAAAGCCTCAAGGATGGGCAGCGACATCAAATCAGTGTGTGCTCACCCAGCTGACCTCCTGTCCAAGTTCATGAATTTCATACACTGTGGGAAGTGATTTATCTTTCCTTTTGAATAATCAGCTTGGTATTCCTGCTCTGGACTTTTGCAAGATGAAGGATGGTTGATCCTCAGCCTCAGTGTCAGAAAGCAGAGAATTCCCCTTTGGTCTTTTGCCCTCGCTCTGTTGTCAAAGATGAAACTGTCTTGACAGCAAGGCCAGCTTCATGGGCTTGCAACCCGCGCAACCACAGCAGACCTCGGGCTCAGAAGGACCCTGATGATGACTTAGTGGTCTGCTGGGACTGTCTTGAAACTCTTAACAATTTTATCTTTGAACTGATGCTTCATAAGTGACATCCAATGAGACCATGTCGAATACACGTGAGTAGAGAATATGCACACAATATAGGTTTCCTGTCTTCCCTGTCACCACACTCACATATACCGTTTGCAAAGACCCATGAGGTGTGGGAATTCAGAGAGACTTGGGAACACAAGATAAACGTGGTGTTGGTAGAATGTGCGTGTATTAAGAAGTGAAATAAAACCATTTGAATTAGGGTTGGTGATGTTTCTCAGTGCTAGAAGGCATGCTTAGCATGTGCAAGGCCCTAGGTTTGATCCCCAGCAATGCAGAAAATAAAATAAAAATTGAGTTAGTTTCGTGCAACATCTCCACTCTCCTAGTATGAATAAACCACATGTGCACATATAAACTGTAAAACATTCATTGTATAATTTTGGTGATTTTGAATACTAAAAAGCAATTTTAAATGTTCTTATATTGTTATTGTAAACTGACATCGCACCATATAAACACGAATGATAAACCATGCTAATAATTACAATTTTCAAGTTTTCCTTTCCTTGCCTAGAATGACATTAAATAGAAATTAAAAAAAAAAAACTACCATGATCAGTTAAGAGAGAGCCAAAGGAAGGAAGGAAAAAGCTTTATATTTTAGGGCTTTTAACAGCATTTTTCTGATTTTCTGCACAAGAGGACTACTTCAAAACTTCTGTGTTTTTCTTTTGCACTGGATCTGAAAATTACGTGGGCAGCCCTGGTTGACAGGTTCCAGGCGCTCGAGAGCAAGGTACTTCTTAGTTGAGCTCATTCCCACATGTCTTGAGGCACTGGTTTGCCAGGGAACTCCTGGTGCGTATGGGGAGCAAGAGCAGTTATTCTCCTGCCGCACTTGAGCCGCTGCTCCATCTCACCTGTCGCCTCATTTCTTCTCCTCCCTTAGGTTTTCAGGACCTTCATTACAGACTGCTTACCCCCTGTCAGTTTTATTCTGTGTTTTCTCTTCCCCTCTGGACCACTGAGCTCCTGCCTGAGGAAGACAAGGATGCTGTGTCATTCCTCTTGTTATGCAGACCCTGAATGAAGGCCCATGCAGGCAACCATTCCTCACAAACGAAACAGCATCTCCTCATCCAATGCCACCTCTGACCACCTCTAATCCACTTCTCCAGGCATCAAATAAAACCCTTTCTCCTCTTGTCCCTAGTTGTTTGTTGCCTTTTAGTATCCTATAGAACTAAATACAAGAGCAAACAATCTGATTCTACCTAAAAGGTGTGCCCTAGTTACCAATAGCAAATCCTGTCTTGCTTCTCATGGCAAGCTTCAGTCAATTGGTGCCACCTATTTCAGAGGGAGGTGAAAGACCTGAAAGATAGCATGGCATTTCAAAGACCTGAGTATGGTTCCCAGTTTGGCTTCTAGCAAACACCTCTAGCCAAATCACTCAAATTGTCTGGGCTTCAGTTCCTCACATTTGTTAAACAGGTGTGACATTAGTACATTTGCTAATGAACTTGTGATATACATGTGTCATTTTTGTAAAATCTGTTATACAATTTCTTGGTACATAATGCGTAACTGATTTTACCACTGTGGTTCCCAGCTTCAAGGATTTTATGCTATGTTTTAAGTTCTGAATGTGTTCTTTACAGGAAACAAAGACCAGAGATAGCTGTTAAATACCTGTGTTAGGTGCAAACCCCATTAATGGGCACCCTGATTCTCTTACTGATAAGATGCAAGGGATGGTCTGAGCCGTGACATAAATAAATAGTACAAGTCTATGATGAGAAGTGTGATAATAATTTTGATAGTGTCAACTTGATTGGCCTTGGATCCAGCCAGGGAAATCTGTGGAACACACCTCTGGGTGGGTCTGGGTGGATCATGGAAGTGTGACCTTGGGGTCTGTGTCCAGTACTTCAGCCCTTCCTCTCTGCTATTCCCACATTCTGTTTCCTGGCTGCCATGAAGTAAGCATCTTTGCTCCACCGTACACTTCTGCCATGTTTCTGCCTATAGGCCAACCAACTATGGACTGAATTCCCTGAAACTGGGACCCAAATTAAATCTCCCCTCTGTTAAGTTGTAGGTGTTGGGTATCATGTCCCGGTGATCAAAAGTTGATTAATACAAGAAGCAAGGGTAGGCATTCCAGGTTAGGAGGAAAATGTAAGCAAATGTGTGCTTACAACTGTGTTCATATGCATCATGATCCCAATCTGTGCTCAGATATGGCCAGCGGGCAAAGGGTGAGTAACTGAGACACATCTTCTACAGTATTGAGGTCTGGTATGGGATGCTGTAGGTTTCTACTCTTTTGCAGTTGACTGAGCCAGTCACTACTAAGCCTTGACCAGTGAATCCCACTAAATGTGCATGTGTGTCAATAGACAATTTTGCATATGCTGGACTCTGTGGTCTGAATCTGAGCATAGGTTAATTCTAAGCAGAGTCACCAATCCCTCTATTATGTTTCCCTTCATCAGACAGTACAAAGGCTACTTATTGGGTTACATCAAGGACTAGTAAGCATCAGAATCCACTGTAGTTCTGATCCTTTGCTGATCTGATGGCCAAGTCCCCTGATTCTCTTGGTTGAAAATTCTAGTTCCCACCAAAAGGCATTTTTAGGAGGGATTCTTTCTCCCTCAACACTGAATAAGCCCCTACTTTTTGGGGAAATACATAAGGAAATCAGTATCCTTGCCCATAAGAAAACTCCCAGTCTTTCACATAATATCAAAACAAAGACAGCAATTTTATTCACTGAGAAGAGAGAAACTGCTTAAATTCAACATTGGGACTTGCAGTGAGTGAAATTAACACTTAAAGCCAAGGTGTGTGCATATGTATGTGTATATGTGTGCATGTCTGTGTGTGTACGTAGATGAGAGCCCATGAGGGAAGAGTGACAATGAGTTGACAGCACCTGGTGGGTAGCAAAGATTTCAAGCCTGAGCCCACAAGCAGAAGATATATTTAAATAACTTTTATTTGCAATCTTTTGCAAATTAGCATAAATTTCCTTCATAAATGGTATGCCTCCTTTTCTAACTTTTCTCACACTTATCTATAAGTAATCGTTGGAAAACCAAATATCCCACACTCATCTCAAAATGCTTCGAGGATCTGACTTTACTGTGGTTGGTCTGCTCCTTTCATTTATCACTTATATATTAGGTTTTATTTCTTAGTCGTGTCCAGCACAGCTCTAAGGACGGACTATTCCTAAAGGCATTTTTTGGCCCTAGGAAAAGAAACTTCTCTACAGACTCAGTTCTGAGTACACTCATCATTCCTGCAAAGGAATGCTAGTAATGTTGCCCGAAGCAACTCCACACACGCAACAGTATGTGTATTCATTGGAACATTAAACAGTTCAACAATCCTACAGCTCAGGCTTTGCAGTGTGTCAGTGAGAAGCCCTTAGAAACGAGCTTCTTCCTCTCCATACTTCACTCTCTGCCCTCTGGAAAATGCACTTTACTGCATATTTTGTGATAAACTTTGACAATTATCATCCCAATTCATAATTACCAAGTGGTAATAGATAGGCAGGTAGATCTACCTATGGCGACCTCTCTGATAGATTGACATCATGCCCCCCACCTTCAAAAATCCCTACAAGGCTTTTCATTTTAAATGTGACCATGCTCAAACTCAGTGTTGGCAAGCCTAGTCTCGTGTTTGTGGAGGGGTGCGGGGTGCAATAAAAGCAACATGTTCACACAAGCATGGCAGAGTCCATGCATAAACCATTTGTTTTTGCAATTAAAAACAGGTTTGGCTTCCCTCTGCATCAGTAAGACAACGTCAAAGCAACATTCATGCCGAAAATTTTCCCTTGTGAATTCAAATGAACTGTGAGTCTTGGGGTTCTTTTTGTTTGCATGTGCATGCCTTGAGAGTGAAGGTGAGGGTTCGACATGTTTCTTTCTGGGGTAGTGCTGCTGACGTGGTTGTCCAATCACTGATACTGGATGGTTCTCGGTTACACTTTCCATCCTGAGTTCCTTGATATGTGGTTAGTAGTTAGGATTTGTCCCATAAGGCTTATTACTGCAGGTAAATTAATTCTCGAACTCCAAACCCTTTGCCTTAGGAAATGATCACTCATTCTGAAGGTTTGCCTGCAATGGACTCTTACAGATTGGAACTGAGTTTCAAAGATATTAAAAATATAAATATATCTACTACTAAGAAATATAGTAAACTTGACAACAATGACAACTAATTATGTCTTTATTGTTGCTGTTCTGGAAAGATGCATTAAACTTTTAGATCCTATGATATTGGGTGAAAACTCTATGGAAAGCTAAAATCCTTAACTTCACAGAACAGTGAAGAGCTGAGAAGAATACCCCAGAAGCCAGTCCTAGTTCCAGGGAACTTATTAAGGTAGAGTTTGCTTACATACTCCTTCCTCTCATTTTTCCCCATTGAATTAGATGGAAAGAAATATCATTCATTATTTGAGTGCTTATCGCTGAAATGCAAGTTCAAATGTTCATCCACATGTGAAAATGCCTGGTAACAGTTCCTTACTGATGAGTCAAAGCTGTGAGAGCCCAGGTCACTGTCACCTGCGGCCCCTCCACTGATGTGCAAGGAAAGTGCGGAGAAAACACGATGTATCAGGAAATGCCAATTTTTGAATAATTATGATGGTTAATATTAATTAAAAGAGACAGATGAAAAAGAACCACTAATTTTAGTGCCATAAACTTGATCTAAAAGTTATCATGAAATGATTTTGCCTCTACTTATGTCTCACCCTACTCCACTTAAGAAATTTTATTTTATTTTTTATTTCTTTTGAATTACCTTACCATACAATATCACCAAAAATTGTCCAATAGAAAAATTAGTAAAAAATAAATTGACTTTTTATTAAATCATTCTGATATCCATAACTTGAGATAAATATAAAATAATTTATACTGTGTGAAGCATAAACATTTCAAACACAAAGACAAAGAAATATATATGAAAATTTATGTAGTTGCATTGAAAATTCAAAAATTCCTTTATCTTATTGTTTCATATAACTTACCTTTTATATAAAAAAGAACAAATGCATTGTATACAGTTTTATATTTCTCAAAAATACATGTTTTGCTTGCTTTTGATCTGTGGGTTCAATGCATAGGGAGAAAGAAACTAAATTTTTCTAAATATGAATTTTTATTTTGGCTTTTAAAAGGGAAGTCTTTCAATTAACAGGTTATTAACTATGAATAAACACTCTTATTAATTTAGTGTGCTAGAGCTTTTTAATTGATTTTAGACTTCTGTCTGCTAAACTGTGTGCTTTCTAGTCTTATACATAAAATGTAAAATGTATGAAGCAATTTTAAATTCACTCCAGATAAGGCAGAAATAAATTCATATTTCAATGATACGAAAATAGCAGTTTTGTAAAAGGTCATACACAAATAAATTAAATATACACAGTAACAAAAATAAATTTAAAATCTTTATGTAATTTGCATCTTCCCTTCCACTTATCAAAACATTGCTTCTTATTGGAAACATTTTTTAATGAGCAAGGAACTGCTACCAATTAATTTAAATATTGATTGGAAGAGAGAACATCTGTGTTTTTTTAAGTTTATAAATTTTACTGCAGAAGCTACTTTATATAGTTATATTCTTTATTAATTCAGTGTTAATGCCTCCATTTTCTAAAAGTTATGCATCTTTTGTAAAAGAAAGTAGGAAATAAAAGGCAATATTGGGTATTCAAACTCACATTTTCAAATGTCCAGTAAGTGACTCAATTAAATTATTAAAGAAAAAAATGATTAAAGAAATTTACTGAATTATAGAAATGTTAAATAATGAAATATTCAGAACCCATTCAGAACTGTGAGAGTTTTTGTGTGTGTTCAAATAGACCAAATGAAAGGATTGCTTCTAAGAGCGAGTTGAGGAATCAGAAAGTTATTAATGAAAATTCTTAGATCTTAATCACAAGTTTATATTTCATTGAATTAAACACCTTCCATGTAAAGAGAAGTTGTATACGAGTCATTATGTCATTACACTAATTTGTCATGTGATTAAACTTAAAAATTATATTGTGGAATTTAATCTCAACAACTAGAAATACATAGATTTTAGAAGTTTTGTTGCTGTTACTTAGTTTGGTTTTTAAGTGACACATTTATTCTTATAAACTGGAGAATTTGCTTTCTCAAGCTTAACCATAAATCACATTTCTGAGGAGGTTTCTTTCTGGAAGCAAAATGAAATGAGAGCACCTGTGTATTAGAACCACATCACTTACGTAGCTTATATAACACCGAACACAAATAAGCAGGCGAGTCCTCCTTCTGCCTGGGGTAGAGAGTGAGAGTAGACGCTTAAGTGAAATTCTGTCTCTGCTCTTTGCATTTTTACTCACATCTGTCCCATAAAGAACAGGTCTAAAAGCACAGACCTACTCTACAGGTGTATTGTGGAAGCCGCTAGTAAAAAATAATTTAAAAACGTTTGGAGTGCCAAGATCTGAGAAAATGCTTATTAAAGACTAATAAAATTGTGAAAATTGGGGAGAAAGCACACAGTAAACTTTTTGTGTGTTTTAAGGAAGTCGGTTTAGTCTCTAGCCACGGGGGCTTGGCTGTGGTAAACGTGGGCAAGAAAAACAAGCTTGGTCGTTATTTCATAATGGACTGATTGCTAAGAAGAGTCCAGAACAGCAGTTTCATGGTCACGAAGCCATCCAGGAGGGCAAGTTCATTTCTACCTGTAGCTACTATAATTCAGAATTTCACAAATGATTGAAAATTCTGCAAACAAACCTCCCAGGAAGTGTCCACGTACTCAACAATAAGCTAAAGATGAGTACTATCAAATGAAATTTCAAGCAATCATCATATCTATTTCTGCTAGATATCTGGCCCAGGGGATGAGTGAAAGAGTGAATTTGGTCATTTTAACAAACAATCTTGGATTGTTTCATTAATAGTAACTGTGAAGAGAATCCAAACTGTAGGCTCTAATGGTTTCTAAATCTGTAGATGGATATGCTTCTAAAAAGTTATGTTTTTACAGAAACCAAATGAATTTTTCCCCAATTTTATGATGTATGTATAGAAGGTTTTATTTTCTCATTTAAAAAGTGTTTTCAGCCAACTTAATTAATTGAGTTAATCTTACACAACTCTTTTCTAAGAATGTTCTGAGTCTGGTCTTTATTTGGTAGCACTTTTTTCAAATCTGTTTTATTCTAAGAATTTCTTGAGTGCTGTCCTATACCAAAGGAATCAAAATCATTAAAGAAGATTCAGAACATGTTCGTTTTCTTAAGCATTCCAATTGTCTGAGACACACTAGGCGATGCTTACAATGAAGCAAGTTCGAGAGATCCAGTTTGAGATTAAAACTTTCAGCTTAATTTAAACAGATTCAATACTGAATGAACTTCTGGGCTGGGGTAGAGCTCATGGTGGAACTTGTGGTTAGCATGCAAAGGCCCTGGGTTCCCTAGTGGAAGGAAGGAAAAGGAAGAAGTTAACAAGAAAGAAAGAAAGAAACAAAAAAGAAGAAAGAAAGAAAGAAAGAAAGAAAGAAAGAAAGAAAGAAAGAAAGAAAGAGAGAGAGAGAGAGAGAGAGAGAGAGAGAGAAAGAAAGAAAGAAAGAAAGAAAGAAAGAAAGAAAGAAAGAAAGAAAGAAAGAAAGAAAGAAAGGAAAGGAAAGGAAGGAAGGAAGAAAGGAAGGAAGGAAGGAAGGAAAGAAAAAAGAAAAAAGAAGGAAAAGAAAACAAAGAGAGAATGAACCAAGAATAGAATTTTTTTTTTAATTTTATAGCCCCAAGAAGCACCAAGATCGTTTTCCTTAGAGACTTTCTGAGACCTGTTATATAGATTTAGAGATAGCATAAAAACCAGTATTTGGTGTTCAACTCAAACATCCCCAAACATACACAGAAAAACATTTTTAAAGCTGTCTCAAAAGCATTAAGAAAGTATGTAAAGGGGCTGGGGATGTAGCTCAGCAGCACAGCACCTGCCTGGCAAGTGCAAGGTCCTGAGTTCGATTACCGGTACCAAAAAAAAAAAGTACCTGTGAAGAAAGTATGTAGAGCAAAACCTATTAAAGAGCCCAAAACTAAGCAGGTAAAAAACTGTTAAATGATGTTAAACTGAAGGGAAAAAGTATTCAACCACTTAATGATTATCCAATAGCCATTTGACATTTCATTAAAATCAATCCCAATATAATGAATTTAATGTGTTGTATAGTTTTGAGCCTTGGCAACTATTTATTCATGTAGCATATCATTCCAAGAATGAAATTTATAAAAGCTTCTAACATAGTATGCTGCTTTGAGTGAAATAGATTAAGGCAGAGTCACAAAAATATAATGCTTTCTTTTCAGAATTATTACTTCTGTATTGAAAATATTATTCATTATGAAGCCAAGAAATGCCAATAAATAAAATTTCCTTTTAAGAAAACTGCACTCAACTACACCACACACCACAGTAATTAATAACTGAATTTTATAGAGAATATGAAGTCATCGAGTCTCCTAAGTGTTCGTTTGCATAACAAACAACTGTTTTAAAGTTTGGGTAGGTCAGTTCATACAAAGCCTGTAGGATAACAGCTCCTGCAACCTACTATCTATTTAAAGTCAATGGCATCCATATTCCCCATGGCCACTAAGTACATACGAAGTTTAAGTATCAAAGTACAACTGAACAAGCTTTCACTTAACATGAAATTAATATTCTAGATCTTTTACTTAGAGAATTCTCCTGAATAAATTTACTACCTCCCCTCATAGCAACGTTCTGTTTTTATGAATCAAAAAGTAACATTGCATAAAGGCACAACATCATACCACCTCCGTGTAAACAAAAGAACCAAGTCTGAGGAAGCTGACCGCAATTGCTGGACTATAAGATGTTTTCAGATAACTGAACCCAGTCAATACCTCAAAAAGACCCAATAGCAACTGTGGAGAGAACAGTAATTAATAGAATTACTAGTTTTATCTGTCTATCTAATTAAATAGCTGTAATTCCCATAAATCTTCAGCAGAGAAAAACCGTTCTGATCTAATGAAAATGTCACAAAGGGAAATGTTCCATTCTAGAAACCTTAGTGACTTGGACGCAGTGCCAGTCTGTGCAACACATCTTCACCTGCCCTTTTACTTCGCTGAACTGCCTCCAGGGATCCTAATAGATACACGATATGTTTGCTTTGGAATCGGACACCTGGGACGGCGAGCAGATGACCTGAAAACTCAGTGATCAGTTCAGCCTTGCCTGTTTGCTTATTTGTCACCTGTGTGTCACAACTGAACAGTTCCACTTGAGGATTAAAACTAAAAGTGAGAGTCTGGAAAATTGTTCTGATGATATTCAGAGGTGAAAGTCCATGTCTGCATCTTAACTCTATTTCCAAATGGGGACTGAAGGAGAGACAGCGGACTCTCCAGGGTTTTGTTTTCTGTTTGTTTGTTTGTTTTTGTTCTGTCTTTCCCTCTACACAGGGAGAACTAACATTTTTAGACCTCCAGAGAGCCTCCTCCGTTATAAAGTTTTACCCTCAAACTATGTCTGCCTCTTTCTTATTTCCCTGGACTTGGCTGAAGGAGGGAGGGAAGCAAGACCAGCCAACAGCCCAAGGAGCTTTCTCTGCAACTGGTCTTATCTTCCTGTCCTCATCCTACCATGCCTCACTGAGAATTTATAGACAGAGCATCACCTCTCCTGTACTCACAAGTACAGCGAACCCGGAATTGCTCCATTTGTGACTAGCTCTGTTTATGGCACATCACGTCTCTAAGACAAACGGAAGTCTGAGGGAGAAGGGGGCTCAGCATTTCTTCCTCCTTTTGTTGAGAGAAGGAAAGTCCAGTTACTGGGAACCATACAGCTCCTGCCAAAGAGAAATCCACCTTGCCCGTGCTGGGTACAAACCCACATGAGGCTCAGTCAAAGCAAACCACCAATCAGGCAGCAAATACTTTCGAGAACCTATTATTATATGTGGGGGACTGTCACAGGGTGAGTATCAGTCTGACACAGTGCAGCCATCAAGGAGTGTGTAACCTCCACGAGTACATGAGATTTAAACATGAGACAGTCTATGCCCACCCCCTCCCCCAAAAGCCACACAGGCCTCTGCAACTTAAGTAACAATATAGTAATAAATGCAGAGTACAGGTTTAAGAGCGCAGCCTCCAAACAAATTTTAAGAATTAAAAAAGATCACAGTCTCCAGATATTGCTGAGATAGAAGTAAATCATAAATTTTGAGCAACCCAAAGTCTGCGTGTTTGGAGGTGGCACAATAATTATTTCTGATGTAAGAATTTATTCCAACACCTTATTGCTACTGGCTGTCCTTCATTCATTTAGAATAACCTCCTAACTAAAGAAAAACCAAGAGGTGAGATCATCATCATAGAGAAAGGGACAATAGAAACAAACATGAAAAGGTGTTTTTTTTTTATTTTGTTTGCTTTGATTTATTCCTTCCCTGCAGGAACGTTCATGGCTGAATTTGCTGACTTCCATGGGAAGGATCAGGCAGGATGTTTCAGAAACATCTGCTCACACTGAATAATTATGTTCTGTTTTTCTTTGTGTACCATTCCAGCTTTACAGTAATGGTCGCCCTAACAAGTCAGTGCAGATTCGTAAAAACAAAGTTAATGAAGAACCTGTCATTTTTTTAAAGTTCCTTTGTTATATGTAGCCATTTTAGCCCAAACTCTCTCTATAATTCTATGCTGCTACTTACATTGATTTAATGTGCCCAATTTATCTGCCATATATTGTTCACCATTCAGTGCTGACAGGAACGTCTCTTTAGCCTTTGTAGCAGGTGGAAACATACTCTTTCATAGCTGCCTGCCACGCATGGGTTACCAAGGTCACTGAAAGGTAGCTGTTGCAAATATTTAAGAGCTGACTTTCCACAATAAATCAAAAAGGGAGGGAAGAAAGAAGGAAAGCCAGGAAAGGAAGAAGAATGAGAAAAGAGAAGGGTGAGAAGGAAAAGAGGGAAGGAGATAAAGAGAGAGGGAGAGAGAAGAGGAAAGAAGGAAAGAAGGAAGGAAGGAATGAAGGAAGGAAGAAAGAAAAGAAAGAGAAAAAGAGAAAGAAAGAAAGAAAGAAAGAAAGAGAAAGAAAGAAAGAAAGAAAGAAAGAAAGAAAGAAAGAAAGAAAGAAAGAAAGAAAGAAAGAAAGAAAGAGAAAAAGGCAAAGGACGGCACATACGTATTGTTTCGGAGCTGTCTTGGCTTGTCACACAGCTATTTCACTTGACTGAAATAATAGCCCAATAAAGTTATACTGTCAGTTGCCTCAAAAACAAGCCTGCCACCCACACAATCTCTCCATTCAAATGCCTTGCTCGTTTTTCTCGTTACCTTATTATGATCAGTCTCTTAGTCAAGTCTCAGTTTGACTAACCTATTGCCATAGGCTACTAGTTGGTCAACTTTCATCCTATTTAACAAAAGCAATGAAATAGACCTGAATACAGACTCCTGTTGCTGCCAGTATTTTCACGGGCTTAACCAGACCATCTAGTTAATCAGCTATGTCTGGGGCTAAGGGACCCTTTAGGACCACAAGCTCTTTTTCTCTAGTTCTTCCTTTTATAATGGAGGGATATCTTCTCAATAGCAATTTAGCATTCAGTTCACTGGGACATTTATGGAAGAAATGTTTATCCTTGTTTACCTTTACATTTGGAAAAGGGTTACTCCAATAACTTGTAAGAAAACATGGAACCAAAGCTATGGATGAAAATTAAAATAACCATAACTGACCTAATATATTGCTTTAACCATATACCAAACACAGCTGCTCGCGTTGACTCATTTAATCCTCATTATAATTCAATGAGGTAGGTGCTATAATTACTCCATTTTACAGAGCAAAACATTAAGGCACAGAAAAGTTAATTCCTTTGCCCAAGGTCAGAAAGCAAGCAAATGGCATAATAGGAATTCAGATCCTGACAATCTGGCTGCAGATCTACACTCTTACACCCTACTTTCTGCTGGAAATGATAAAGGAACACTGCTCATGTACCTTCTGCTGCAGTCAGCACATTTGTAAAATCGGATCCAGTAGAAACTGTAAATATGAAAATAGTGGGGAAAATAGGGTTAATGAATGGTTTCCCAAAATCCATTTTAAAGTGTGAGAATCTGGATCAATATATGTAATTGTCATGTCTAAAACCTCATTTTAAAAGATGTTTCGGGCCAGTGAGATGGCTCAGTGGCGTAAGCGCCTGCCTGGCAAGCACGAGGGCCCGAGTTCGACTCCTGGAACCCACATACGAAAAAAGGGCCAGTGATATCACTCAGCGGCACGGGCGCCTGCTGGCACGCGAGGTTCTGAGGTCGACCCCTGGTACCCACAAAAAAAATAAAATAAAAGATGTTTCACTGGGCATGGCAGTGCAAGGCTGTAATCCTAGCTACTCAGGAGGTTGAAGCAGAAGGATCACAAATTAGAGGCAAACCTTGGCAAATTAGTAACTGAGTGAGACCCTATATCAAAAAAAATTTTTTTTAAGTACTAGGGATATAGCTCAACATGAAGGCCCTGGATTTAATCCCCAATACTGCAAAAGAAAGAAAGAAGGAATGAAGGAAGGGAGAGAGGGAAGGAGGGAGCAAGTTAGGGAGAAAAAGAGGGAAGAAGTAGGGAAGGAAGGAAGGATAGAAAGGAGGGAAGGAAGGAAGGAAAGGTTTAATGTCCAAGAAAGATTGAACTTCAATTTCCTCATTCATAGACTAAAAATAACACTTTCCTGCCACAGAAAGTTGTTGAGAGTGTTAAGATAATATATGCAAATCCCATGATGTGGAGTTTGATGGATGGCAGGTGATCTATCGATAAGTGTTAGCTACTATTTCTAATTGTTATTGGATTTTTCCCCTGTGTTCATTATTATCAGATCTATCTTGCATTTAAGTGTCTCCTTTCACTTCAGAAGGTAAATAAATTTTCCCACTCGCCCATCAAAACAAAACACAATGCTATGAAATGGTATCCTCAACAGAACTCGGTTGGGAAATAGCAGATACATAAGCTAGTACTCACCACACTTAATAATCAGTTTTCAAAAAAAGCACTTACACATGATAGTGAAAGTTGCTTGAGAAAGATCTGTTAGAGCAGATGCAGAGACGGAAACTTGGAGAGACATGCTGAGTGAAAGAAGAAAGTTATGGCCACGTAGCGATAATTAGATAAGGTGCATCCAAATTAACTGAACTCCATGTTTAGGAAACCTTTGGAGCATAGTTCCACCAAGTATTCTTCTGCAGGCTTATTTTCTCTCTCTCTCTCTCTCTCTCTCTCTCTCTCTCTCTCTCTCTCTCTCTTTCTCTCTCTCTCTCTCTTTCCCTCTCTCCTTTCCCCTCCCTCCCTCCTCTCTTTCTTCTCTCTTTTCTTCCTCTCTGTCATCTTCAGAAAAAGCAAAAAGAAAGCAGGTAGTCAAAATACGAGGAGGAGTGCAGTTCCCAGATTTGCACAGGAAGAGGCCTGGTCTAGGCCCACTGCTCATGGTGTATACAGGTGTTTCTTTCATAGCTCTGATCACCACTTCTTTCCACTTTGGCTCTGAATTGAGATTGGAGTCCCACAGTTGATGGCCAGAGAACAGAGGTCCTGGGTTCAAGGGATGATCCAAGAAGGTGTTTTCACTTACCATTGATACGTAAGATTACAGTACAAATGGTAGATGGCTACACGTTACCTAATTCATATATCCTGGATTCTGTCTACCACCAACATGTCCTACAACCAAGACAGATAAAATTTCACTTGAATACTAGGCTGTGACTGCTGTGGTTTGATCAAAAATATCCCCTAAATGTTTCATGTGTTCAGAAGTAGTGCTTCTGAAAAGTGGATACTCATGCTATACTCAGTGGATTAACCCACTGATGAGTTCATAGCTGAATGTTCTGATGGGAAGTGGGTCCTGTTTGGAGGAAGTAGGTCACTGGTGGCCTTACCTGGAAAGGTATATTCTTGTCTTCAGGCCATCCCTCTCTCTGGTTTTCATGTGCTCTCTGTGCTTCCTAGCTACAGTGAGGTACCATTTCTACCATGATACCTTTAGCCAGCTGACCATGGACTAAAACTTCTGAAACCGTGAGTCAAATTAAACATTTTCTCCTTTAAGTCATGTATGTCAGATATTTTGTTCCAGCAACATAAAAATAACTAATAACAATGAAAAACACAGATATAATAAAGCAGGCATATACATGTATGTGTGTCTTTGTCTTTATGTGGGTGTCTGTGTATGTGAATTTGTACGTGCCTATGTATCTCTGCATCCAAATATATGCATGTACCTCTGTGTATGTCTGGAGGGAGGCTGTATCCAGCTGTGTATTTATGTGCATGTCTCTGTCACCCTGTCTGTCATGTCTCTGTGTGTCTGAGTATGTCTGCGCTATGTGAATCTGTGTCATGTTATGTTCACTTGCTCTGTGTCCATATACACATGCATGCAGAAGGAAATGCAAATGCATTCTGGAGCACGATGTTTCTGTTTAAGGGACCAGACCCTAATGCATATCTGCAGTGTGTGTGCAGGTAAATATGGCCTGAGTGAGGTAGAAAAAGAGAGAAAATGGGAAACAGAAAAAAATGAGACTTGCCTGAAACAGCCGAGGACGTGTTCTTTGCCGACTCTGCTGCTATGCATGATCAATGCTACTGTCAGGTGGAAAGTTTGCACCTTCTTGCACATTTTGAACTGGTGTATGGAAAGCTCATCACCAGGACCCCCAGGAGTTCTCAACTGAGAAAGATAATACTCGAGGAGATTAGAAGAAAATCTATCTCGCTCCCATAATGCAAACTATATGAAAGCCCATAGGGCCAACCAAAGAACTATAATCATTAATTTGCAAGATGATTTAATTAGAGGTTTCACTGGCTCTTTCTTCAAAGCAGGCATGATTTCTTCAACCAAGCTGTCATTTTCTAATATAAACAATAACATTTGAAGTCAGAAATATCAAACACATGAGTCCCATACACATTCTAAACTTGGCTAAATGAGAATTCTACTAGAAATACTTCAAAAATTATAACACTATAAATGAATATGAATAGTATTCATAAAACTAATGCAAAATATTGATCTGAAAAGTTAAACCCTGCAGATTTAATAACTTCAACAGAATTTTTATCAAGAGTAATAATTATCTTGTACAATAGAGATCTTCTGAGCTAGTAAAAAAACTACTGAAAAAATGTGAACAGTGGTTAATTCCTACCTACTTTTAAAAAGAGACTTCATTACTCAGAGCACTTTTAGATTCAAAGCAAAACTGAGCAGAGGGTAAGAGATTCCTCATATACCTTGTCCCAGCACATACATAGCCGCTTGCATTGATGTCATCCTCTAACAGAGGAACACATTCGTTACACTCTCTGAGCCTCTGTTATCACATCATTATCATCCAAAGACCACAGTTTACATTAGAGTTCAGTTTTATTTATTATTTTTACGGTACTAGGGATTAAACCCAGAGCCTTCACACTGAGCTACATCCCCACCCCACCCCTGTGTTCATTCATTTATTTTTCATTTTGAGACAGGTTCTCACTCACTAAATTGCCCAAGCTGCACTCAAACACAGTCCTCCTGCCTCAGCCTCCCACAGCACTGGGATTACAGGAATCCACCACCTTAGCATCCACTTTTGGTGTTCTATAGTGCTCTATAGTTTTGGACAAAGGTATAATATGTATGTATCCACCCTTTTAATATCATACAGGATATTTTCTTTTTCTACATTATGAAAAAATAAAACAAAATTTCATAAAAAAGAGAATAACACTAATTAATAATTGAGTATTGTAATCTTAAAAGTAGTTATTCAGAGTACAAGACAAACAATACTCTCCCTTACAGAGAAGAAACAAGCAGATAATAGCCCCTACCAGATATTTTATCTGCCTTGAAAGTTCCTTGTGAGCTGTCTGTTCATCCCTCCCTCCCTCAGCCCCTGGAAACCACAGATCTTTACTGCCTCTATGGTTTTGCCATTTCTAGAATGTCACATAGTTGGAATTACATGGTGTGTAGCTTTCTCAGACTGGCTTCTTATACTAGTAATATGTATTTAATGTTCTTCCATATCTTTTCATAGCTTGATAGTTTTTTTTGTTTTTGTTTTTGTTTTTGTTTTGTTTTGTTTTGTTTTTTAGCAATGAATAACATTCCACTGCCTGGATGTACAATTTAGTTATCCATTCACTTACTGAATGAAATCACGGTTGCTTCCAAGTTTGGGCACTGTGAATAAAAGCTATAAATAACCATGTTGAGGATTTTGTGCAGATATAACTTCTCAAGTCCTTTAAGAAAAAACAAAGCATGTGAGTGCTGGATTTTATGGTTAGAGGGTGTCTAATTTTGCATGAAACTGCAAAATTGTCTTCAAAAACAGCTACACCATGTTGCATTTCCACTAGCAACAAATGACAGCTCCTATGGCTCTGTCCTCGTCAGCATTTAGTATGGTCACTGTTTCGGACTATCGCCATTCTTATAGACGTGCACTGGCTTCTCATTGTTGTTTCCATTAGTATTTTGCCAGTGACATGTGATGTGGGACATCTTTTCATATATTTATTTATCATCTGTATATTTTCTTTAGTGAGGTGTCTGTTCAGGTCTTTGGCCCATACCACTTACTTTTACAAGTAAGATTTAACCAGACATAATAAGCCAACAAATACTTAGGGAACTGCCGCAAACAGCCTTCAAACAGAGTGACAGCCTGGTACAAACACTGACTTGACTTTTTCAAATTTGACAGAGGAAATAAAGTGATAACTTGGGAGACCTCCACTTTCAGAACTTCAGAAAAAAGACTGAAATATCTTAAATTAGCTGTGTATAGACTTTTGATTAGAAACATTCCCTTGAAAATATTTGAACCTAAATAGTCTGCTGAGAAATTTTGCACATTAATTTTTGGTCTCTTATTACAAAACTAGGACTCGGGATGGTTTCTCCAGGTATTTGCCTTTTCAAATGTTTGATAATTATTATCCTCAAGACAATTCGGCAGAAGAGCAAAATCTGCAACAGTCCAAATCGCCTCACCAGCCCTACCCTACTGGAATTATAAAAATTATTATAAGCCAGTGTTAAGAGACAGCGAGCGGAAAAACTAGGTGACTTGAATAACTTTGGAAAAATTTATAAACCAGGTATGTGTGTGTGAGTGTGTGTGTATGTGCGCAACTGCACTGGATTTAGATACCAAGATACAGTTTGCAATGCTGGGGCAGATATTAATCAGATAGCCTGAATTTTCATCTTTACCTTTCTCTGATATCCTGATTAGCCTCAGGCAAGTACCTGCATTGATTATAAAGGCCAGATTCAGGCAAACTATGTTGATTTGAATTGTTTCTCAACCACTTAATAGCCGTGTAAATTGAGTAAGTGATTTCACCTGTTTTATACCTCAATTTTCTCATCTGTAAAGCAAGGATAATAATAGTTCCTAGTTCAAAGCCGTGGTAAGGGGCAAATGAGATAATGCGTGTAGGTATTGTTTGGACTCTCTTAAGTGCGCAATAAATATTAGCCATTGTTATTAGCTCTGAGTCATTTCCTTGCATAGATCTCTAGACGGTTAGATGAGATGACCCAATGAATTTTCTCTTTAAGGAGACTCTCTCACATGCAATGCAGCTAATAATGCACCCACCTAAAATCTCTGCAGCCACAAAGAGCTCTCATCAGAGATTATTTATGAAAGCCCATCCACCACACTGCTGGTCTTATTGATTCATATTTTACATGCAGTTCTAAGCACCATGTTTACTTGATTTCTCAGGCTGCAGCAAATTAGATTCCCAAATTAGGAAGGAAAAGTGAGCAATAACGATTGCAGTCTGAGATTAGGGAAAGAGCAAACCATTGCTGTCAAACAATATAGTCCAAGTACATGATCATAACTCCACATATTAAAAAATACTTAACTCATTTAGTAAACTTTTCAAGGTAGTGACCAATATTAAAACAATTTTTATCAAAAATCATTAGCATTTGACAGGCTGGGGTATTATTGGTTGTCTGATCATTTTTCTTATGAGCAAAATAGCAATGACTACTTTTTAAGCCTCTGCCAGGATGTGGTGCTGTCCTCCATCTCTCATGGTCTGGCCCCTTGGGCACCATGTAGAATGTGGTAAGGTTGTCGACAAATGTGTTTATCTCCCAGCAGGGAGGAGGACATAGAACTAGAAACCATCAAGCCATGTAGCCAGCACCAACTGTAGAGCAAAACCTTCCTCTACACACTTGACCTCAACTCCCACCACGAGTGTACGGCTCAGCAGTAGAGATAGCTTTCCTTGGCCCTGACATCAATGGCCATTTTCCCAACCTCAAAGGTAACAGGTTCAAGAATTAGGACTCAAACAGACCTTGAATAGGTTTCCAATCCTGCCTCGACTGCTTGCCAGCTATGAAACTCTGGACAAGATGTAACTTCAAATGTATCCATTTTCTCATGGATAAAGTGTTAGTAATAGCACCTCACTCCCCAGGACTATCAAGAGAAGTAAATGAGCTCATAAGAACTAAGGATGGTGTCCATATAGAAGTACTGAAGATGTGTTAGCAACTCCTGGTGCCTATTATAATTGCATCTAAGATTTTGACATGCCTTAAACATAAGCTCATCTCACCATAAGACCCATTTGGGTGAAGTACAGATTTAAAATAAGACAGATATGGATGTGAATTCTCTTTCCACCATTTACCATATGTGTGACCTTGGGCACATTTTGGGGGCTTTCCAAGGTGCAGCTTCTCCCATTTGTGTGTTGGGGATACCACCACTCACCTGCAAGATTTGTTAGAAGGATTTAGATAGGAACATATTCAAAAAACCTGACTCATAGGAATGAGCAATTAACACTTAAAATATCTTAAATTGGTCCTTTAGTCTTCAAAGCATTATCATACATTATCATTTTTCATTCTTACAGAAATACTATAAGGAAGGTGTTATTATGCCCACTCAAAAAAGAAAAGAGAAAACTGGTGATGGTAAGTGGTTGGTTCAATGTCACACAGCCCATAACTCCATCATGGTCAGGACTAGAATTTAGGCTTCTGTCTCCAAGCCCAGGGCTTTGCCACTCTAACATTTTTATTAATATGGTTAAGATCATTTCTGTGCTGTATTTTGGAAACATGAGAGAGAAAACAAGAGAACATTCCTTTCTTCATATTCTTCTAGCACTATTAAAATATCTGTGATGATGTTTTCAACAGCAGATAATACGAACTCCATCACAAACAGGCTTCAATAACAAGGAAATTTACTGTTTCATGAAACTTCAAATCCAGAAGGTAGAAAGAGGTCTTTTGGTTAAGTATGATCATGAAAATGTCAACCAAGCTTTGTTCCTTTCTGTCTTTTCTCCCTACAAGTATTAATTTCATCTCAAGGTCAGTGACCCTAGTGGCTATCAGATGGCTGTCTCCCTGGACCAGGGAAAACTGCCTATATTTCCAGCCTCAGATTAAGCATGATCTTCTCCTATGATAGGTAATTAAGTATCTACTCTTTCATCATCTGAGGGAAGGATGAATGCATAAATAATTAGGTCCTTCATAAAACAGTACAGAAGAGAGGCGTTGGTGGGTAAAATTCTCAACTGAATTACCTAAATGGCATTTTCATTTTTAATCTACCTGCATTTTTCTTAACCAAAACATAGATTTCCAGTGATTATTGAAATAAAAATTATGAAGACAGCTGGCAAAGACATTTTCCCATAAATCGTCTTTATAAGACACGTCTTTCATGATTCCATTATCTTAACTTAAAATCAAGTACCAACGTCTTTCAACTTCTTTTATGAAATATGTATAAGAAAAGTGATGGGCTTTCTTATACAACCAAGTTTTATTAAGAAAAACTAGTTTGAAACATGGGCAGATATGAACTTCCTTTAAAAAAAGGGGGGGGTTATGCATGCCTACAAACCCAGAACTCTCAGAGGCTGAGGCAGGAGGATGTCAAGTTCAAGTCCAGCTTGGGCAACATAATGACTTAGCAAGACTCTATTTCAAAAAAATAAAAATAAAAAAAGGGCTGGGGATTTAGCTCAGTGCTAAGGCCTTTAGTTCAATCTCTAGTACCACAAAAAAAAAAAAAAAGTTTAATGTGACAGATCCATTTGATAGAGAAGAAATATATTAAATACATTGGAAAGCATAATGTATGGGGAAAACATAAGGCTAGAAATTAGGGGAATCTGTTTTTGAGAACACCTGCCACTAACAAATTTTGTGTCCACAAATAACTCAAAGGTAGAACTAAATCAGGGTTACAAACTGTTGTTTCTTTTTAATTTATTTGTTTGGTTGGTTGGTTGGTTTGTTGGCTGATTGGTTGCTTTGCCTAGCACCTAAGATCTTGTTGTATCTGATATAACTCCCCTATTCTGTGCATATTCTGTGCATAGTAGCAGAGCTTCTGGGAACAAATATAACTGTGTACCAAAATTCAAGAGACCAGATACTGAAAGTTCAAAGTTATGTATGATAAAAATATGCTAAAAGTTCTCCCCAAGGCAGTAAAGATCTACCAGATTTAAAAAAAAAAATTAAATAATAAATACCTTCATCCAGAATTACAGCTTTCCAGTTATTGTTGGAAGATCATTTATGTAACTCAAGTCAAAATCATTTTAGTACTTTGTATTATAGGACACAGATCTGTATTTTTTTAAAAAAGGATTTTTTAAAGAAGAAAAAAATAGGGTAGTGTATAAAGGGACAATTCCCCAGAATTGCTATTCTCCAGGATTTAATTTCACCTCATGCTGGAGCAGAACAAAGTCTGTCCACATGTGTTTCAGAAATGAGAATTACCTCTTCCGTGGAATCAGAAGGATCAGCCATTTGTACCTACGGGTGTCTCTTAAACTTGGTTCGCTCACCAAACTGTGCCTGACTGGGCTTCACCAAATGATAGTAAACATTTGTGAAGCTGGGAAGTATTCTTCTTTGAAAGAGAGCCGCGGCACTCCTGTGAGCCATGGAATGCATTTCCTGACTCGGATCTCAGAGTCTAAGTAGGTGCGAATGAGGAGTTTTCCATCTCACAGCTCAGAACAAATTCGTCCTGATGAGAAGCTTTCAGCTCACCTTGAGCACTGTGTAATATGTAAGTACAGAGGCTTTCAGCTTCTTGTCACTGTTCATGCTAGGCCATCTCCACTGTTGTAAAGTCATTGATACCTCCAGGAGATAATCCAAAGTGGCGCACTCGCTATACAATTTGCTAGACCTTAGTGTAGACTGGAGCTATCAGTGAACATGCAGTAATTATGAGGGGGCGGTAATCTTTTCCTGATAGTGGTTTTGATAAGACTGAGAGTAGACTCAGCTTTAGCTTCCTTAAGTACTGGGGTGTGTATGTGCCCATGTGCCCACACACGCACCCTCACACGCCTTAAACAAATGATTTAAATGTCAGATGTGATAATCTTCTGTAATTACAGGTGAAGATTCGCCACAGCCACACTTTCTGACTTGGTTGGGTTTTGACATTTGCTTTCCCTTGTTGGAAAAAGTTGCCTTTTTCAGTGTTAGTCCTTGACCCAGTGAATGTAATGAGAGCTAACCTCATGGAAATTCTCCAGATAGTCCCAAAAGGAGGCTGAAGGGTGCATCTCCATCATCAGATAAAACCTTTTCCAAAGGGCCTCTGAAAATTGCTTTCAAAAACCTTAGTAATTTAATAGAAAATAGCATATAAATGCTGTTTAAAGTTTTATTACTTAAATTTAGCTGATCTTTGGCAGATCTTTTCCAAAACCATGGTTAGGAAGCAGAACAAAAAAAGAATCAAATTAATCAACAAATGCAACAAAATCTCTGAAATCTTCCACTGAATTAACCATCTGATTTTTAAACTACCTTGGTAAAATAATTTAGATTTAAAAAATACTTTGCTTAACCTCTTTGGTTGCTATTTCAAAGCTCTGTAGCATCTATTCACTTTACCTGTACAGAATTTTGATACGGTGTCATTGTATGAACAATCTATTCCAGCCAACTTGGCAGTGAGTGAGCATATGTTGACCTTCCTTTGTCTCTTTTCCTTTGTTGCTTCTATGTCCTAGCCTAAAGTGCTTCCATTTTTCTCTAAGATCAGTCCCTAAACTAAATTTAAATTATACTTACTTTTATGAAGTTTTTGCAAATGACTTCTCTGAATCCCTAGAGAGCTGGTTTCCATTTCTACACATGATACATTCTTTTGGATTATTGCTATCACTTGGTATCTCTATTACTGTCTTTTACTTGACTATGCAATTCTATTTGATATCTTATGAAAACTTTCATTTCCCAGAGGTGTTGTATAAGTGTCTTTATATCTCTCCAGTACCTTATGCAATGCTTTGCATATGGTCAATGGCTAATATATTGGCTAACCTTAAAAGTATAGCAGAACCAGTTAAATTCTTTAATCTGACTCCAAAGATAAAGTGATAGACAGCTAGGGAAATGCTGTAAAATACGTAATCATATCTGTGACCTAGATTCCTGAAATAGATTTCCAAATCTGCCGCCTACTAGATAGTAACTTATCTTGGATAGATCATTTCACCTCCTCTAGCTTCAGTTTTCTCACCTATAAAATTGAAAGAAAAAGAATAACTCTCCTACTCCCTTCACTAGATCATGATAAGAGTCAAATGATGCAGTGCCTTTGAAATGTTTGCACACGGTTTACTATATGAACATGAATGATCATAATTAGGCAAAAGAAACTAAACCCCATACAAAATGTAATGAAGAACTCCTAAAATGACAGTGTTAAGGTCTTTATGATTACTTTTAATTAATGATGTGGTTCAGATTGTTGGCCTCACCTTACAAAGAAAACTTGTCTTATCAAGAAGCAAGGGTTGGGCCGGTGAGATGGCTCAGCGGCGTAAGCGCCTGCCTTGCAAGCGCGAGGGCCCGAGTTCGACTCCCAGATCCCACATACGAAAAATGGGCCGGTGATATCGCTCAGCGGCCCGGGCGCCTGCTGGCGCGTGAGGTCCTGAGGTCGAACCCCTGGTACCCACAAAAAAAAAAAAAAAAAAAAAGAAGCAAGGGTTAAAGTAAATTTAATGACAGCACCAAACAGATTCTTTCGCTGTCCTGGTTGGTAGCTTGGAGCCTAATTGCACTGCACTGGGCTTCTTTCTAAACTTTTCTTCAAGCACAGTTAAAGTTCTGATTCTTATGGACCAATGTAAAGAGCATACTAAAACATTTGTCTCTGCTCTTTGTAGTTCCAGGTACCCTACATTAGCATGAGCAACATCCCTAAATCCATATCGTGGCTTAATATTTCTTCAGAGTCTTTCCTTACTTCTCTTGTCACCCTAAACCCACGCCTGTTTTCCATCAGCTCAAATCTTCACCATTTCTTCATTGCTGCCTTCCTATGAGACATCTCTACTTGGATGTCCCGTGAGAATCTGAATTTTAAAAAAGGAAAACAGCACTTTATCCTCTCTTGCCCCTTCTCTCTCATCCTGAAAGCCACTACTCTTCTAGAACTGTGGATCTCAGCATGGTCTCATGACCATCCACCCAGTAGCCAAAATCAGAAAACTTGGTTATCATCCTTGGCCTCACTCCTCTGCAAGCTTTACTGATACCTGTGAATTCTGCCTCCCTCCTATCTCAGCAGTTCATTTACAGCACCATATCTCCACGTTAGTGACCTTCATTTAGCACAATAGTTGCTTGAATTATTCTAAAAGTCCTCTATCTATAACACTCACCTTCAAGTTGCTTCCCACCAATCCACCATCCATTCTGTAACCAGAGTGATCACCATAAGATAATTTTATCACATCAATCCCTGATTTGCAATCTTTCACCGACTCCCTATTTCTCTCTACAAGGGAACTACGAGGTAAGTCATGCATCAAAACTCCTCCCCAAGGCAGCCACGGCCTTTAACTTAAATCATTCCTCTCCTTCCATCAAGCCTCAGTTTAGATATCAGTGTCTTCAGTGTCTTCTGGAGGACTTACCTATTAATTCACTTCCAATAACCAATTGGTTAGCCCCATGCACTTAGCCCAAAGGAATTTCGTGCCCCTCTTTTGTAGTTACTTCCTGATGATTTATGCATCCAACACCTTGAAATTTCCTTCACAACAGCACTATTTTGTGTTACTCCATTTCAGTTCCCCTAGCTCTCTGAGTTCTATCCAGTGTCTAGCATGTAATATACTCTTTTTTAGTACATGTTTGCAGTACATAATGATTACATTCCTCATGAGGAGTTGGTACATGTACATAACACATCTTAATTCCTTTTTTATCCCTTTCCCTTCCCCTCCCTCTGTCTTCCTGCAACTCTCAGTAGTACCTCCCCTTGGCAAAAGAGCTATCTCCCTGTTTCCTATTATCTATCTCTTATTTTGCTCTTTAATTTATTTATAGTTTGGGTTTCTCATATTAGATTTTTAAGCCTGTGTCTAATTCATTTCACTTAACTTTATGGTCTCAAGATGCATCCATGTTCCTACAAATGACTCAAATTTATCCTTCTTTAGGGCAGAGTAGTACTCTGTTGTGTATATAAACCACACTTTCTTTATCCATTCATCTGTTGATGGACATATAGATTGCTTTCAAGATTTAGCCGGCCTGCCAGGGGAGTCTGATTTAGCACTCCTCCCTTCCTCCATTGCCCCAGGATGGCACTTCTGAGTTCATGCTCCTCCCTTCCTCCATTGACCCAGGACCACACTGCTGGTGAGAAAAGTCTGAGATCTGTCCCCCTCCCTCCAGGTCCCAGAGACCTGCAGGAATGCCAGTGACACAGTGAGACCATGACTAAGGCACACACGATGAACAGGCAGAACTAGAGGTGTGGAAATATCCCGTGCAACATTAGCAATATGAGCCAAGAGGTGATCTCTAATCTTTCTTTTATTTTATTCTATTCATCCTCTTCCTCTCTTTCATGAACTATCTTGCTGATACTTTGCTGATACAACTATATTTATGATACTTTCATGAGAGTAAACATCATCTCTTCTTTTCCTGGTTCACTTCAAAACTCCTAGGCCTTCTCTTCCAATCCTTCCTTCCTGTGTCCTACAATTACCCAAAACCTGCACCATCATCCTGTGCCCTCCAACTTTGCTCCTACTATATTTAACCTCATTCATCTCTCCATCCCACTCCCTACCCTCCTGAATACCCCCCACTACAGAGTAAAATCACTCTACTAAGTGGAAAATCATTGCATACAAGTTCCTGGTATAAATTGGATGATATTATATTTCTGTAGACCTTCCTCCTATGGTTATAGATATCAGGCTTATAGTCACCACGGTTTGTCAGTAACCAGGCTGTACTTGAGTCTATTATTATTGCCAGCTGAACTACTTTAACCAGGATGTCATACATGATATAACCAGTTTATTCCCCCTGTAAGACAACACTACAATTGTAAGGTGTCATAACCATCACCATAATCCAGTACCAAAGGAATGGGCCCAAAGTCAAATTGATAGCAACTCCTCAGTCTTAATATATTGGGAAGGCAGTTTCTTGGGATAGACATAAAGACCAAGAATCACCTTCATCTAGAAGACATCCAGAGGAACAGACACCTCCTAGGAAATCCTCCACCAGTGATAAGGGCATCTAACATAAGAAATCTACAAGCATCTATACACAAAACAAAATAAAATAGAAAATGACAAGATGAAGAAGCAAAATGCAATCCCAAATGCCCAGCCCCCCTGGGACAAGTCCAGAGCACTAAGATACAAGAAATTGGAAGCCAACAAATGGAACTCTCTGCAATGATAGCAGCAGAAGTGAAAAAAACAAATGGAAGAGGCCATAGAAAAAAATAATCTCTAAGGTGCAAAAAGAAATGACTATTAAAGAAGAAACAGATAAACAAATAGAGAAGCTCTGGAAAACAATGGAAACCATGAACACCAAACATAGATAAGAAATGAAATCAATGAAACAGATCAAACAGAAATGCAGGAGATTAGAAACCCCATTGAAAGTATACACAGCAGAATGAATAAAGGCGAGGATAGAATATTAGATCTAAAAGACAGGAATGTGACTAGTGACCAGGAAAAGAAAGATATCTTAAAAATCACAAGAGACCACGAAAAATCAATCCAACAGCTACAGGGTGAAGCAAAGAACAACATAAGATTGATTGGAATCAGTGAGAAAGCTGGAGACAGTGCAAAATCCATTAAAAACCTCTTCACAGGAATAATGGCAGAAAACTTCCCAAACATGGATAAAGAATTTGACATACAAATAAATGAAGCATGTAGAATTCCAAATAGTCATGAACAAAATAAATCTACACCAAGGCATATAATAATGAAGATTCCAGAAATTCAGCACAGGAACTAAATTTTAAAAGCAGCTAGAGAAAGGAAACATATCACCTATAAAGGAAAGACCATCAGAATCACAGCAGACTTCTCAACACAAACCCTCAAATCAAGGAGAGCTTGGAGTGAGGTATTTCAAGCCCTAAAGGAAAACAATCTTCAACCCAGATCAATGTACACCACAAAGCTATCTTTCAAAATTGATGGAGAAATAAGATACTTCCATGACAAAGAACAACTGAAGAAATTTATAACCACCAAACCAGCTCTACAGAATGCTCTGAAAGACATATTAGAAAGTCATAACGAAGACCACAGAACACCAATAGAAAGAAGCCAGCAGGCGGGGCAAGCAATTAAACAGAGGTGAAATACAGGGAACAAACAACAGGAAAACAACATGAAAAAGGAAAGCCAAAACATGTCAGTTATAATCACCAACATAAATGGTCTCAATTCACCAATCAAAAGAAACACACTGGCAGAATGGATCAAGAAGCAAGATCCAACAATATGCTGCATTCAAGACACATATTTAGCCCAAAAAGAAATTCATAGACTAAAAGTCAAAGGATGGAAAACAATTCTCCATGCCATAGGAACCCAGAAAAAAGCAGGGGTACCTATTCTATTTGCAGACAATGCAAACTTTAATCCAAACTGATCAAAAGAGACAAAGAAGGTCACTACACATTTGTTAAGGGAAAACTCCAAGAAGAAGTGATAACAATCATAAATATTTATGCACCAAACACAGGTTCAGCTACATAAAACAGATATTAACAGAAATGAAAAACCAAATAAGCACTAACGCAATTGTAGTGGGCGACCTTAATACCCCACTCTCACAAATAGATAGATCAACTAGACAAAAAAATCAACAAAGAAATATTAGAATTAAACCAAGCCTGTGAACAAATGGACTTAGTAGATGTCTACAGAGTGTTCTCCCCAAAAAAATCAGAATACAAATTCTTCTCAGCTGCATATGGGACATTCTCCAAAATAGACCATATATTAGCTGACAAAACATGTTTAAGTAAATGTAGAGGAATTGAAATCATCCCATGCATACTATCTGACCATAGCGCAATGAAACCGGAAATCAATGACAAAGGAAATCACCAAAACCACATTAACACGTGGAAATTAAGCAACACCCTTTGAACAACCAATGAGTCACAGAGGAAATTAAAGATGAAATTAAACAGTATATACAATTAAATTATAATGCCAATACAACATACCAAAACTTATGGGACGCTATGAAAGCAGTCAATCATATGAGGGAAATTTATAGCAATGAACTCACACATCAGGAAAATAGAACGAGCTCAAATAAACAACCTAATGTTGAACCTCAAACTTCTAGAAAAAGAATGAATCAAACCCAAAGCTCATACAAGGGAGGAAATTATAAAGATAAGAGCAGAAATTAATGCAGTAGAGACTAAGAAAACAATACAAAGAATCAATGAATCAAAAAGTTGTTTATTTGAAAGAATAAATAAAGTTGATAAACTATTAGCCAACCTCATCAAAAAGAGGAAAGAAAAAACACAAATTCAAGCAATTAGGAATGAAAAGGGAGAAATCACAACAGATCCCCCAGAAATCCAGGAGATCATCAATATCTACCATGAGAACCTATATTCTAATAAGATGGAAAACACAGAAGAAATGGACAGATTCCTAGACACAATAGAATTGCCAAAACTAAATCAATAAGGCATAAAAATTCTAAATAACCTCATATCAGCCAATGAAATTGAAAATGTAATTAAAAATTTACCAACAGGGATGGTGAGATGGCTCAGGGGCATAAGTGCCTGCCTGGTAAGAGCAAGGTCCTGAGTTTGACTCCCGGTACCCACATAAAAAAAAATTTTTTTACCAACAAAGAAAAACCCAAGTGCTGATGGATTCACTATTGAATTATAGAAGAAATTTAGAGAACTAATGCCACTAATTCTGAAACTCTTTAAAGAAATTGAAAGGGAAGCAGTACTTCCAAAATCATTCCTGGAAGCAAGTATTACCCTGATTCCAAAACCAGAGAATAATGCAACCAAAAATGAAAACTACAGGCCAATTTCCCTAATGAACATAGATGCAAAAATCCTTAATAAAATACTGGCAAACAGAATGCAGCAAATCATCAAGAGGATTATACATCATGACAAAGTAGGATTCATCCCAGGGATGGGGGGATAGTTCAACATACATAAATCCATAAATGTAATACACCATATTAACAGAACCAAAGACAAAAATCACATGAGCATCTCAATAGATGCAGAAAAAAGGGTTTGACGAAGTCCAACACTCACCCATGATAAAAAACCTACAGAATAATTGGAATAGATGATCTTTTCCTCTATCTAATAAAAGCCATCTATGACAAACCAACAGCCAACATCATATTAAATGGACAAAAACTGAAAGCTTTCACTATAAAATCAGGAACAAGACAAGGATGACCATTATCACCACTCCTATTCAATATAGTTCTGGAAATAGTAGCCAGAGCAATTAGACAAGAGAGAGAAATAAAAGGAATAAAGATAAGAAAGGAAGAAGTTAAATTATCATTATTCACAGATGATGTGATACTCTACATAGAAGACCCCAAAAACTCCACCAAAAAACATGTAGATTTACTATCCAAATTCAGTAGTGTAGTGGGATACAAAGTCAACACTCAAAAATCAATAGCATTCCAGTACACAAACAACAACCTCACAGAGAGAGAAATTAGGAAAAGCACAACCTTCACAATAACATCTAAAAAAACGAAATACTTAGGAATCAATCTAACAAAGGATGTAAAAGAGCTATACATTGAAGATTACAGTGCTCTAAAAAAGGAGATTGAAGATGATATCAGAAAATGGAAAGATATCTCTTGCTCATTGATAGGAAGAACCAACATAGTGAAAATGGCCATACTCCCAAAACTACTATACAGATTTAATGCAATCCCAATCAAAATACCATTACCATAACTCACAAATCTAGAGAAAACATTCCTAAAATTCATTTGGAAACAGAAGAGACCTAAAATAGCAAAAGCAATTCTGGGCAACAAAGACAAGTCAGGGGGCATCACAATCCCAGACCTGAAATTATACTACAAAGCTACTATGATAAAATTGGCATGGTATTGGCATAAAAGTAGGCCTGAGGATCAGTGGGACAGAATAGAAGATGCAGACACAACCCCAAACACACTCAGTCATCTTATCTTTAACAAAGAAGCCCAATGTGTTCACTGGAAGAAAGACAGTCTTTTTAATAAATGGTGCTGGAAATACTGGCTTTCTACACACCAAAGACTAAACTAGACCCATATCTATCACCACGCACTAAACTAAAGTCTGAATGGATGAAAGATCCAAATACTAAAACATAAAAACTGAATCTACTGGAAGAGAAAGTAGGTAGAAATCTTGAAGACATAGGTGTAGGCAGAGACTTCATGAACAAAACCCAGACTGCAAAGGAAATATTATCATGAATCAACAAAGGGATCTCACCTTATTAAAAAAAGCTTGTGCACATCAAAAGAAATAACCAACAGAGTGAAAAGACAACCCACAGAGTGGGAAAAAATCATAGCCAACAGGCCCTCAGACAAAAGACTTATATCTAGAACATATAAAGAATTGAAAAAAATCAGACTCCCCAAATTCAAAGATCCAATCCAAAAGTGGGCATCTGAGATGAATACACACTTCTCAGATGAAGAAATACAAATGGCAAATAAATACATGAAAAAATGTTCAACATCATTGGTCATTTGAGAGGTGCAAATTAAAATAACCCTGAGATTCCATCTCACCCCCAGAAAGAATGGCTATCATCAAAAAATCAACTAATAACAAATCCTGGCAGGGCTGTGGGGAACAACCAAAATACCCATCAACCGAGGAATGTATAAAAAAGATGTGTTTTTTTAATATATATAATGGAGTACTACTTAGCCATAAAGAAGGATAAACTAGAGACTTTTATAGGTAAATGGATGCAACTCAAGACCATACTCATAAGTGAAATAAATCAGACCCATATGTGTAAACATCATATTGTCTCACCAGTGTGAGAAACTAAACAAGTAAATAAGATCCAAAACATACAATAGATCTTGTGAATTGGGAAGAAACTGTTCAAAAGAAAAGACACACTGTGATGGGGTAAAGGGGAAAGGAAGAAAGGGGAAAAGGGAAAAAGAAATATATGTATACACAACATAGTTAAGATAGCTATACAGCCAGTTTCTCTTAGTTCATTGAGAAGAAAGTTTGTGTTAATATTGTTTGGACAAGATATCATTTCTATATCTTGTACTCTGAATAACTACTACTAAGACAACAATACACAATATATTAATTATTGTAACTCTCCTACTAACCTGTTTTGAATCTCTGTTTTATTGTTATTTTTATTTTTTTCTCTTCTAAATAAGTGATTTAGCTGTTATGAGTTATGCTGCTATAAACATGAGCATGCATGTATAAATGCAATATGGTGTCTTTAACTCTTTCAGGCAGATATCCAGAAGGGAAGGAGCTGGGTTGAATGGAATTTCTATTTTTATTCTTTTTAAGAATCTTCATACTGATTTCCATAATGGTTGTACTAGTTTACATTCCCACCAGCAAAGTAGAGAGGTTGCTTTTCCTCCCACAGCCTCACCAGCATTTATTATTTGATTGCTTAATGATGGCCATTCTTTCTGGAGTGAGATGAAATCTCATGTTGTTTTACTTCGCATTTCTCCAATGGCCAGAGATGTTGAATACTTTTTCATGTATTCATTGAGCATTTGTAATTCTTCTAAGAGGTGTTTACTCATTTAAGATGTCCATTTTGGATTGGGTCTTTTATTTTTTGGGGGTCTAATTTTTTGAATTCTATTTTGGATATTAATCTTCTGTCTGAGGTGTAGTTGGTAAAAACATTTCCCATTCTATAAGTTGTCACTTCACTCTGTTGCTGGGCAGAAACTTTTTAATTTGACATGATCCCATTTATTAACCCTTGGTGCTATTTCTTGTGCCACTGGGGTTCTGTTCAGAAAGTCCTCGCCTATATCTATGTCTTCAAGAGTTTCACCTATTTTATCTTCCAGCTGATTATGTGTTTCTGTTTTAACATTTAGATCTTTGATCCATTTTGATTTTAGTTTAGTACATGGTGAGAGATAGGGCCTAGATTCAGTCCTCTGCATGTGGAAAGCTAGTTTTCCCAGCACTGTTTATTAAAAAGGCTATCTTTCCTCCAGTGTATGTTTTGGCCTCTTTGCCAAAGATCACACAGCTGAATGTGCCTCGGATTGCTTCTGTGTCCTCTGTTGCACTGGTCCACATGTCTGTTTCTTTGCCAGTACCATGCTGTTTTTATCACTGCAGCTTTGTAATACAACTTGAAATCCAGGGTTGTAATGTCTCCTGCTTTGCTTATTGCCCAGGATTGCTTTTGCTATTTTGGGTCTCTTCTGGTGCCATATGAATTTTAGGATTGTTTTCTCTAGTTCTATGAGGAATGCTGTTGGTATTTTGGCTGGGATTGCATAAAATCTATTAAACTGGTTTTGGAAGCACAGCTATTTAGACAATATTGGGTCTGCCTATGCAGGCACAGGGGTGATCTTTCAATTTTCTGATGGCTTCTTTGATTTCCTTTTTCAGAGTACTGTTGTTTTCACTGTAGAGATTTTTTGCTTCCTTGGTTAGGTTAATTCCTAAGTATTTCATTTTTTTTTTATGCTATACTGAATGGTGTTATTTTCCTAATTTCTTTCTCAGTTCCTTTTCAGTGTATAGGAACACCACTGATTTTTACGTATTGGTTTTGTAATCCTGCTATATTGCTGGATTTGGTTATTAATCCTAGGAGTCTTTTATCCCTTTTATTTCTTTCTGTTGCCTGATTGCTTTGGCTAACACTTCAAGTACTATAAAGAACAGCAGTGGTGATAATCAACATCTTTGTCTTCTTTCTGATTTTAGAAGAAAACCTTTCAGTTTTTCCTCACTTAATATGATGATAGCATTAAGTTTGTCATAAATGGTTTTTATCAGATTGAGATGAGGTCCTTCTATACCTATTTTCTCCAGGGTTTTTAGTAAAGACAATTTGCCCTCCTTTTTTCTATGCATACATTTTTCATTGTGAAACTTTCAAAGTCTTCTGTTCTGTTAGATATCATCCACCATGTTTATTTCAGGATGTGTTCCTAAATCAGTCTACTTTGATCAGTCCTTACTATGCATCCTTTATCGATATATTTATTAAATGAATGTTTATCATGTAGCACTTTTTCAAATGTTGTGGGTAAATAATGCAAAGTTGAGGCATACATATCTAATGCCTGGCAACATCAAAGTTAAGCAAACTACTTCCTAGCTCATCAATTACCCCTCACTTCTTTCCTTCACTAGCAGGCAGATGATTCTTATTAAGGGCTATTTAGGATGTGCCACCATCCCACCAAGTTTTCACATCCCAAACTCCTGCAAATCATGGTTCATGGTATATCATTCTCCCTTCACTCTCACACAACACTCATGGACTGCTCATTACATTTCCATCAAAGAGCTAGAACATTGATTAGAAAAAGCCGAAGTGGAAAGTGCCCTACTGAGAGTCAACCAAGACCTTGAGACCACAGATGTACTTTCTCCTAATCTCAGGCTCCTTACTACTGGCTGAGTTATACAAAACTACTTCTCTTATCTGTCAGAGGAAGGATTAAGATGATCACTATTTGTTCTTCCAGAGGCATGCTGCACAAGTACTAATCACCAAAGCAAATGAATCATCTGAGTGCCCATCCATGAAAATTAAAATGGATTCAACATAATAGAGAAAAATCTCCTCAATATGTTTGAAACCCAGTTTGAAAGCAAAGAGACGGAAAAGATGAAGCAAGAGCACAAAATATTTTAGTTTCACTTCCACACAGCCTGTGCCCTCAGCATGAATTTTCCTAGGTAATCTCATTCCGGACCTTCCCAGTAGAAGAAATTTGAATTGGCAAATGCTCACCAAGCTAGCATTATCTTCCAAAAGTAGGAAAGATCTGGAACTAAATAGGAAATAAGTATTCAGCGAAGCATGAATCCTTTCAAAAAAAGTACATTACATTTTCCCTATTGTCCTCTTTGTTTATTTTTGGATTTAAGAAAATCTGTATTTGTTCAATTCATTTAAAGAAGATGAAGAGGAGAGAGTGAGCAGATAAGGAGCTTGACTTGAAATTTTTATAGAGTTGGTTCCATTTATTTTTGTTTTATACCAATAGTCAGCCTCAACCATGATATCAGCTGGCATGGTTTGCACTCCAAATGTTGTTTTTTTTTCCCCAACATCACTGTCCACATAACATCAGAATTATCTTTTCTATTAATTTTTTGAGACAAGATCTAACTCTGTAATTCAGGCTAGGCTGGTCTTGAATTAACTGTGTAAACCAGGCCGGCCTTGAACTTGCAACAATCCTCCTGCTTCAGCCTCTCAAGAGCTGGGATTATGGGTGTGTGCCACCATACCCAGCAGAATTGTTATTTGATTGTTACTCAACTACAACTGAGAACTACAACTCCCACAAAGATATTTCTTTTAATCTTTCTTTAGTAATAATATTTCAGTAGTAAATATGGCTGATAAAAATGTGTGTCTGTGTGTGTGTGCATGCAACTTGGTGAAATAATTTGTCAAGATATGTATTTTTAAATTATAAGCCAAAGAACTTGCAAATTTTAAAAATAGAATTCTGCCAATCCTAAATCACAATGATCTCCTTTAGTTTCGTGCTTGCTTTAGCAGTCATATGTTTCTCATGTTTAATCTATATAGTTTTCATTTATGCTATAATGCTGTAATTAGCTTACATATTTTCTAATTTGATTATTTTAAAATGTGAGGGCCTTATACATAACTCTGTTATGAATACCTGTACTTAAATTTGTCTTCTGTACACCTGCCTGGCAACTGAATGAACAGATCTGGCCTAGGAAAATGCATAGATCTTGTTTTATCATTCCATGTTTGTAGGCATCAATGTAAGTCATATGGAAATGTACACCCCACTCCACAGCACGGCCTTCATTGATATCTCTTAAAAGATTATGTTCCTTTGTTTTGTTAAGTTAACTGACCTGTGAAGATAACTAAAATCTGCATAATTTTCGTGTATCTACTACTAATGAGACAGTGGACTGTTCATCATGATCCCTTACTACTTCATTCCTATGATGGAAATCTATTAACCAAACCATATTCAAGATCTATGTTCAGATCCCAGAAATGACCAGGACACTGTCAGGACTTACAAACTGCCTAGAGTACTGAGTGATACACATGCAAAAAGCAACCCAGCTTTGCATAGTGGCACACACCTGTAATCTCAGCATTTTGGGAGGCTTAGGCAGGAATTCTGCAAGTTCAAGCCCAGGCTAGTGACTTAGTGAGATTCTGTCTCAAAATAAAAAATAACAGGAGGGGAAAAAAAAAGAAAGAAAGGAAAGAGAAAAGAGGGGGAAAAAAACCATAGCAAAAAAAAAAAAAAAGCTAAGTTAGATTCATATAGTGGAATACTATATACCACTGGTGGCAAACCTATGGCATGCGTGCTACCGTGTGCAGTTTGTATCATTGAAAGCTATAACAGGTTCGCCATCACTGCTTATATAGGAATAAGAAGGAATAAACTACTGACACAGGCAACCACATGGAAAACCTTCAATGGCATGAAGCCAAGAGGAAGGAGGCAGACACTAAAGCCATTGACTGTGGAGTTTCATTTCTCTGACATTCTGGACAAGGTGAAACAATTAACAGAAAACAGATCAGCAGTTTCCAGGGGCTGGAAGAGGGGAAGAAGGCTGCCTAGAAGGGGTGGCTAATCAAAGTGTTCTGTATCTTAATCTTGGTGTGTTGTCAAAATTCACAGAGGTGTACATCTAAAAAGGATAAATATAAATATAAATGATATCTCAAAAAACATGACTTTAAAAAGTGATGGAACAGTTGAGGATATTAAGAGTGAAAGTTGTCTAGTAACACACTGGAATTTGTATCTCTTCCCTTATTTACTACTGACCATGAACATTTATTTAACCTCTCCTGTACTGTAATCTTTAAAATGGGTGTAAACAAAATTGCCTACTTCAGGGAATTATTAGGAAAGAGAATCAATGCAGTAAAATAAAAGGTCAGTAATTTTGATTTTTTAATTCAAGTGCTATAATAGAATAATATACAATGTTTAGTGAAAACTGAGCAAATAGCCACAAAAGCTATGTTTTTCTTAAAAAAAAAGAATGCTAATACTAATTAGTCATAGAAAGATAATTTTAGTCTAACTACTAATCAGAAAAATAAATATAAACACCACTTTGGTTTATAAAGAAGCAATTTTTTTTCTTTCCTTTGTTTTTAACAATGAGATCCAGAGATGAGACAAATCTATTCTAAACAAGCACTTTGGCCATTGTGTACTACTGATAGACAGGGAGGCAGGTCACCTTTACAGAAAGTAACTTGGTATATGTACCAAGGGTGTGAAAATATTAAAACTCTTTGATCCAGTCATTTTACTTTTAAAATATTATCCTAAATTAGTATCAACACTTAGGGGGATTTATGTGTGACATATTTATAAGAGAAAGAAAAGTATCAACTCACCAAATATTGGGGGAGAGGTTAAATAAATTTTGATCTGTGTATGCTGTTATGTAACAAGATATACAGAGAGAGAGAGGAAGAGGGAGAGGGAGAGAGCTTAATGGACATAGGAAGATAGAGCAACAAAATAAAACCTTTTGAAAGAATCTGGATCTGCTTCCAATAAATAAATAAGTAAACCACATTTCAGACAGAGAAGTGTTATATGTGCAGAGACCAAAAGCTTAGGGACATGGCAGTACTTTGGGACAGTCACAGCATCTGTTCCAGCATTGCTAGATTCTAAAGTTTCCAGAAAGAAGTGAAAGAGTCTGAAAACCCTAGCCACCGTCTAGTGGTAGCAGATCCCGTACCCCATGCTACTGCCTGGACTTTCTTAGAGCATTAAGTGAGTAGAGTTTAAAAGAAGACTTAACACCACTGTACGGCTTCAGAAAGATACCTCCACCAGGTAGGATCACTGGGATTTTGAATTAGATAAAAAAAAAAAATAGCTTTAAAATCAATAGCAGGGATCATCTCCCAAGCTCAGCACACATCAGTACAGCAAGACACCGTGATTCGGAATGTGTTGTTAGGAGCTACCAGGTGTTTGTTGAATCCACTATTTTCACAGAAAGGCGACTCCATCATTGCCAGCACTCCTGTTTTACTGTTTAGTTCGGTGAGTTTCTAACAACAGCTTGTTTCCCCTACTTTATTCTCTTTTTCTACCCTTCTTGGGCTTTTGGTCCCACTGTTTGAATGTAGTTTAGCCTCCGATGTTTTTAAAAACATCTTTCTTTATCCTTGATGGGTTAATCAGCTGAAGCCTGTGCCGGGTGGAATCCAAAAGCCACAGTCTGCTTAAGGTGAGATTTCCCTTTTAATTTTCAGTCTTTGAATTATCCCTTTGCAAAATGGCAGTCGTTGTTTCTACACAGTAGTCAAGGTGGCTTGAGGTGGTTACACCCTGGGCAAAACAGTCTCCTTGGCCAAACTTTTATCAGAAGGCGTTGCAGAAACTCATTAAGTCACTTGACTCAAGGATCCGGGTGAATCATTTTAAACATCCACCCAGCTCAACTTTTCCTTGTGGTAACAATTAATCATATTTTTTCACTTTTCCCACTCCCACCTCCTCCAACACACAATTCCATATACCACAAATTCACACGTACTCTGAATTATAAGAACATCCGAGGTTCCCTTGCTTGGCACACACAGCAGAAAGATAAGGGAAAGAATGTCTTTTGCCTTTCTTTTGAGTGCCTGGCTATTGGGAAATCCCTCACATTTGAACCTGGAACCCATGCATCTAACCACAGTGCCTTTGAATATGTCCCGTCCACTCCTTAATGTTTCAGGAGAGGTGAGCTGAAAATCTCAAAAAACAAATATTGAAGATCCGTAACTGAATGGGAAACTGTCACCCATAAACGTAAGTCTGGCAATTCCATTCCAGTGCAATTTGCCTGAGGAACTAAACAAAGATGAATGAAACAAGACAAACACAGCACAGAATTCATGTAGGAGGTGGCTTTTGGTTTTGGTTGTTTTTGTTTTTCCTTTGGTATTGGAGATTGAACCTCGGGCCTTCACACTGAGATGCATCCCCAGCATTTTATTTATTTACTTACTTACTTACTTACTTACTTACTCGCTCACTTGTTCGTGACAGGGTCCTGCTTAGTCACTAAGTTGCCCACGCTGGGCTTGAACCTGCAATCCTCCTACCTCAGCTTCCCAGATTGCTGGGATTATAGGTGTGCACTACGATGCCCGGCAAGGTGGTAAATTTTGAATAATGAATTAGAATCTCTCACTACTGCTTTGTGGTCATAAGCAGGCACATTACTGTGGCCTGCTTGTTGGTACTGACCCATTTTGAAATAGTCACATCAGGTCCTCACCCTGAGTTAGGGTCAGATCCACAGTATTCCAGAAAGATCTTATCACAGGGGCTCACAATAGGCGGAAATTCACTCCCATCCAGGCTCAGCAGACACTCCCTTCATACAGTACTGATGTCATCACTGGACCTCGTCCCTTTGCTACTCTACGGTAAGCAAAACTGGATGTGGGTGCTGCATTTGTCTCTTATGTGTGGTGTCCATTCCCCTGCCCCATCTCTACTCTCTTCATGGGGAGAAAGTAATGAATTCCTGAAGGTGGACCAACTGTTAATACAGTTGGCGTGCTCTAGCTGGTGACTGGGCCCCATGAGGTCACCTCAGAAATAGCCGACCACTGCACTCACTCCTAGGACACGCTTTGCTTCAGTGTGATTCTTCCGCCCAAGAGAAGCCTCCTAGCCCCTGGGCATCGTGAACATGTTTACCCAGGTTTGCTTTGCTCTTCAAGTCCACAGGGTTTTCCCACACCCACTCAAATAGTTGAACTGACCCAGAAGCCCAAGGCCAATGGCAAGGATAGAGCAGCTGTACTTCAGGACGGGAGCCTGTGGACTTATTATCCATGCTTTGCCTGCGCTGACCTCAGGCAACAGGAACCAGAGAAACCTGTCGGGTTCTGATAAGGGAGAGGCAATGTAGATCAAGAAGGGGCTCACCTTCCTTAATTGAATTATCAGCTAGAGATATTAGCAAGAGCAATTAGTCCCTATCATAAAAAAGCATAATAAGGAAGAGAAGTGTTAACACTAACCAAGTGCCAGGCATCGTTCTGAACTCCTCACATGGATTATCTTGTTTACTATACTTTCTACAGTCTTTTGAGGTTGGTGCTATTGTCTCCATTTTACAGATGTGGAAACTAAGGTGCACAAAGATGAAATACTTCCTAAGCTTCTGTAGCAAGTGAGCAAGAGCAAACAAACATCGAGAATTCTGACCTCTCCTACGAATGATTAAAAGCAGCTTGGCAAGCCTTTTGTAAAGATCCACATAATAAATGTTTCAGGCTTTGCACACCCAATGCTGCCATTGTAGACTAAAATTAACAGACTTTGCTGTGTTCCAAGTAAAATTTCCAGTATGGAAACCGAAATTTAAATTTCATACCTCCTTCACACGTCTGAACATTTTCTGATTTTTTTCCCAACCACAGAAGTATACAAAAGTATTTTTAGCTCCCGGTCCAAATGAACATGGGAGGCAGGGCTGATTGGACTACAGACCATAATTTCCTGACCCTTGATCAAATGATGTGAAGGAAACTAAAGCAAAAACATTTGGAGAGAAATATGAATCATAATGTTATTCTTCTGCCATTTTTCCATTGCATTTATTTCAATTGGAAAGTTACTGCCCATCCTTTCTCTTTATATCATCTTAACCCACACAGCCTAAGTGTAGAATCTAGTTTAAAGCTCCAGATTTAACAACAAGTAGCCTTGGGCAGTTTACTTAACTCTAAACCACAGCTACCTCCTTGTAATAAAGAAGTTATCTGGCAGGTTGATTGTTATAGGCATTAAATTAAATAATACATGTCAAGCAATTATCACAGCTCTGCAGCGCATTGTAAACTCTCCATAAATATTAACTCTCATAACACTGGTATTATTACTACTGTTATCAGCTTCATCATTGCCCCAGGTAAGAAAATCAAGACAGCATATTCCCTAAAGCTCACTTCTGCAATACCCTATTGACAGATTCTCTATCAATGCAATGAATTTAAAAATCCTTTAACTCTCCTGCCCTCAGTTCCCACTATACTATCACTTGATCACATTCCAAACATAGCCCCAAAGGAAAAAAAATTTCCACTTTTCTAAAAAATGCACACCTCCTAACATAATTCTTGCTTCTTGTCTTTAGCCTTTTGTCCTGTGATCAACTACATTCTAATCTGCTATAGTGACCAATATTTCACTACCCTTGCCTTAGTTTTTTGGGATGCTTCTTTGCAATGCTTATTGGTCACAATAAGAACAAGAAGATAAAGCAGGGCATGGTATCACACGCCTGATCCCAGCACTCGGGAGGCTGAGGCAGGAGGATCACTGTGAATTTGAGGCCAGCCTGGGGTACAAAGTGAGTTCGAGATCAACCTGAACTGCATAGTGAAACCCTTTCTCAAAAAGATAGGAAAAAAGAAGAAAGGAAGGAAGGAAGGAAGGAAGGAAGGAAGGAAGGAAGGAAGGAAGAAAGAAAGAGAGAGAGAGAGAGAGAGAGAGAGAAAGAAAGAAAGAAAGAAAGAAAGAAAGAAAGAAAGAAAGAAAGAAAGAAAGAAAGAAAGAAAGAAAAGAAAGAAAGAAAAAAGAAAGAAAGGAGGGAGGGAGAGAAGGAAGGAAGAAAGAAAAAAGAAAGAAAGATACAAAACCTTCGTAATGAATTCTCTGTGCACTAGAATCACCATATTTTTATTTTATTTAATTAGTTTCTGTGCACAGAATATTTCTGTGGGAGAATAGAAAGGAGACATTTCTATGGAGATATGTTATTTTTACCACTAAGTGTAGCTCTCATGGTCGCTTTGACTGTGTCTCTGGCACTGTGGAGTGCGTTAATCATTTCTGTTACAGCAACATCGGCAACTATAGATGAGATAGACAAATAGGATGCTGATGAAGACAGGGAAATTACCTCGATCACTGGGTGGCCCAAAGGAAACCATGACTATGCTGAAAGTCGTCAAGTTGACTTATTATCTCAGACTGTTTTCTTCTCAAAAGACTTGCGGGCAGAGATCTTCAGTGAAGTTCTGAAGTTCGTCATTTATCTGCTGGCAAATCAGCTGAGCATGATTTGGTTATCTAACCCTCTATACTATTTCGGAGGACTGATGGGTTATGTTCTCAGAAGGGCATGACAATTCATCAGGAAAAGGAGTGAGTGAGCTTCCAGAAAATGCCTGACTTGTCTACTTGAGCTGGAGACAAATGTTAGCTCGTGATCTTGAATAGCAAGAAAGACATTGGTCATTTTTGAGAAATGGGCTCTGTAATTTTGAAAGCATGTTGATATAACATCACATAACCATGGTTGAGATTATCTGAACAGTTAAATATCTCATTTGGAAATATTTGGAGCAAGCCCAGATTATTCTCTATATATCAGCAGACATATCTAATAGCAGCATCTCACACATTCACAAGACTGTGAGGAAAAAATTCTTCTAAGGATGTCACTTCATACCAGTATCTCCAGACCTACTTTGTCTGCATGCATTTGGTTCACAATCTATTACCCAATTTTGAAGATATAAGGAGGAAACATTAGTGACTAGCATTAACAAAACTTTCTAAAACCTTCCAAAGAAGTAAGAGATCATTGAAACACAATTCACTATTCCCGCCAGAGGACATAGGGGATTCATAGGTCTTTCTCTCTTTCTCTCTCTTCCTCATCCTTTAAGACTATAACAGCTATTTGAGAACCTAGACATAACTTTAATATTTGTCTTCCCATTTCCACTTCCTAATTTATAAAGAAAGCTAACAGGAAACAAGACCATTAGTAATACCGTACTTGTTAGTTTCTTCATCCTTCTACAGAGTAGGACTTTTAGATTGAACTTGAACTACACCAATCATTCAAAGACATGCCTGGATGAATGAAGAGACTTAATCAAAAAAATAAAATATAAAAAGTCTGTCCACATGATGAGTAGAGAGAATTTTGCTGAGGGTTTCTTCCTTGGAGAAAATGAAATCTTTATTGAAACATACTAAGCTCAAAGACAAAGCCTTCATTTTTAGAGAAGCACATGACTTTGACATAGCTTAGTGCCTGGTGCTTGGATTGGCCTGCCAGCCTCACCCCTGTAAGATTCAGTGTTGACCTACAGAATGTACCCCTCAGTGGAGAGAGGCATTCTATAACAATGTGTACTTTAAGCCCTTCCAAGTATGAGGGATCTGCAGTGGGAAAGAAATGGCAGCATTTCCTGGCTGAACTGAGTACCTGGAAGCCAGTTCTACATGGCCAATAATCATGGCACAACTCAGCCACAGAATATGGCAGTAGTACCAAGAACCCAGCAACCAAGTAGTACCAAGAGATGCCCAGCCAAGGGACTGATGCTGGATGAAAATTACAAATTCTCCAACTCTAAGGAAGGGGCACAGATGGATTATATTGTGAATACATATGAAATGTCCCTAGGAACTTCTAGTCATAATGGAGCAGAAGAAGAGAGATGAGAGGTCCTTGGTCTAGGTGATTAAAAAGAAAAGAAGAACACAATCCCACAAAACTCAAGTGGTAGTTGTGATTTTTAAATTCACAATATTGTAATAGTACTATTATTTTCACAGAGAAAAATCATAGGAAAAGAGCTATAATTAGTAATCAAATCTGCTGTTTGAGTACTAGAAACAAGGAGGTATACTTCATGTAGGTAAGTATTTAAAAGAAAATCACTACATGACTTCTCTTTTTTTTTTACTCTCTATTTGTCAGCCAAGGAAAAAATATTATATGCTAGGGATTCCCATGTCTCTATTAAAAACCTAGACATCTGCTGCCCTCACCCTTGAAGTCTTAATTTTGCTTCTGTCCATCTGAACCATCAGATACAATAACACCAGAAAAATTTTTCCATGTATATGATGGTCCCTTCTATTAGCCATTGGAAAGACTGAAGATTTGGTCAGCCTTCTTTTTCTTCATCACAGTACTAGGAATGGAACATAGAGCCTTGTGCGTGTTAGGCAAGTGCTCTACCATTGAGCTACATCCCCAGCTCTGGCATTGAGGATTTGGGATAAACTTAGTCCCTAACTTCAAAACTATTCAAAGTTATGATTTACATTTTAGGCAAACTTAAGAAGAAATATAATAGCTACAAAATATAATTGCAAGCCTATTTATGATAATGGAGTAAAGGACCAGAGAAAATGCATGGCACTTCCATAGAAAAATATTATACTGAAATTAGAAATGTCTTCTATAGAGTAGGCATCATCTTTTAAATCTATAGCTTCTTTCACTCTTCCTAGCCTTCTCTTTTCCTTATCCCTCCTCTTTCCTATTCTATATCTTTCTCTGGGAAAACCTTCCCACAATATTGCATGACCACATTAAAGATGACATTCCTAAGATTTGGAAACATCTGAGTGATCCAAGTCACCTCTGTTATCCTTGTACAAAGGTCACGTGGTCTCAGGGGACCCTCTGTCTGTTCTTAGGAGCTAAATGCTCCCACTCTTACAAGGCCTCTGAAATCCCCCAGCCAGGTGTGACCAATTCCTTCTCTCATTTATTTTGTATATTTTTATTTGTATCAATCAGGGTCTTACTTGAGAAACAGATACAACACAAGATATACAAATGTATAAGAAATTACAAGATTGGGCTGGTGAGATAGCTCAGTGGCATAAGCACCTTCCTGGCAAGCATGAGGTCCTGAGTTCGACTCCTGGAACCCACATAAAGGAAAAAAAGGGCCAGTGATATCATTCAGTGGCACGAGCACTTGCTGGCAAGCGTGAGGTCCTGAGGTCGACTCCTGGTACCCACATTTAAAAAAAGAAAAAAGAAAAAGAAATTACAAGATTGGCTTATGATGGTCAGCCACAGAGTTGGATAAGGAAGAGTGCAGAGGGTGTCTGCACACTGGAGGCTGAAGGGTTCAGTCCAAGGTCTGGAGTTCACTGCAGTGTTCTGTGCAAGTCTGTATCCAGAGGCCGATGGGTCTGCTACAGAAGGCTGAAGAATCTATGCCGGGAGGCTGAAGAGTCCCAGGTGGAAGCTGAACAGTCTGTGCTAGAAGTCAGGAGATGATGTCCAAGCTAAAGGTAAAGACTGGAGCTCCTCCAAAGAACCAGCAATCAGTCCTTCTTCTTATACTCTCCAGGTGACAAGCCACCCTAGGGCAGGTCCTCTACACCCTAGGGTGTAGAATTGCTGAGATGACTTAGTTAAACTTCTAAACTTCTCAAGTTGACACAATCAATCAACCACTACATTATTCAATATTTTTGCAAATATATACAGCCTTTGGTGAAGAGTACTGGAGATTGAATCCAGTGCCTTCCCACAAAGTGACTTCTTCAATCCTTTTTTTATTGAGAAACAGTCTCACTAAGTTGCCCGGGAAAGGCTCAAACTTGTGACCCTCCTGCCCCTCAGCCTCCCAGAGTCCTGGGTTTACAGACATACTCAGCCAGTCTATTTATGGGATGTAATGCCAACCACCTTGAGGTGGTCTTGTGACTTATATCATGTTGTATTTGATGGTCTTAACTGTCCTTTATTGACACTATACTATGTGCCAGGAACTGTTCTGGGTATTCCATGGGCATTCATCCATTTAACCTTCACTGCAAACTTGTGATGCCTGGCTGTTATCCACCCTCAGTAGATAAGAAAACAAGCTCAGAAAGATTAAGGAGCACCTTAGTAGATAGAAGAGATGTGTTCTTCAGGCTTCCATGCCTATTATTTTTCCAGATAAAGCAGATAACATCAGAGCTACTCTGATTGAAGCAGGGATGTAATGCCCAGAGATGGCACAGGCTAACATCCCTCACTCCTTAGAGGACTCTCCACAGTTCCCCAATTTGAAAACTACTACCCTGCTATACTTCTTCAACCCTTGCATAATTTTAACTCCCTCAAAGATAGAACAGCATCTTATTCATTGCATTAATTTCATGGCTCTGTGCCATGAACATGGAGGTGCCCAGCAGAGCTGAGTTCAGTGACTCAGCACTCCAGAGAACATCTGTCAGCCTTTAGGAGCTTTTGCAGCCACCAAATTTGACCACTGCTGCCCATGAGGATGAGCAATTCTCTTTAAGGTAAGATTTTAGGACATACTTCCTAAGAATAGGACTATGCAGGTTCAGGGATGACCAGAGCTCAAGACTCCACAGGGATTTTTGTGTCTATCTCTAGTAAGTAGAATTTAGAAAGAGCTAAAGTGGAGTAAGTGAAATACCTAATTTCTACAGCTGCCACTTTGCAATTATTCAGAAGGTCAGTGGGGCACATAACTAAAGACCTAATAGGAAGGTCAAGGTGGTATAAGAAACATAGCAATCAGAAGAGACTGCTGTGGCTTGGATAAGAGCCCCCAGGGGATCTATGTGTTAAAGGCTTGGCCCCAAGTGTGGTATTATTGGGAGGTGCTGTGGACCTCTGTAAGGTGGGTCATATGAGAAGATCTTATATCATTTGGGGGCATGCCCTGAAAGGGGACTGTGGGACCCCAGTCTCTTCCTCTTTGTCTTCTCTTTTCCTTTCCAGCAATGAGGTAAGCAGTTAGCTCCACTATGAGCTCCCCACCATTGCCACCCAGCACACCCACCAGAGGCCCAAAGAATCTAGTCTATTCAGTCTTGAACTGGAACCTCCAAAGCTGTGAGCTCAATCAATCTTTCTTCCGTATAAGTTAATCACCTCAAGTATTTCATTATAATGGCAGAAAGCTAACGAACACTGAGACCAAGAAAAAATGTCACCCTGGTGGCCTTTGGGTTTGAGAGCTTGATTGAAGCAAGTTTGTGTAGGACAAAGATCTAACTTCAAGTAGCACTTATCTTGTTGTTGTCAGGTGGCATGGTAAGTAGACAATATCAGAGACTAAATTTCCCTGGAGAATCCACACTGGTAAGATGGCCAGACTATGCTCCAGTAGTTTCAAAGATTCTCTTTGAGATTATCATCACACTTTTAAAATAAAAATTCCCCAAGGCTTAGTGAAACTCATTTGACCATGGAAATCTCTCTCATGAAATGCCAATTAACATCTTTCAGAACACTAGCTTTCCTCTGACTCATTTTTACTACTTTTTTGAAGCAAAATGTGGCTCTTTAGTTATTACTACCCTTTTGCCGTTGATCTCAGTCTAGTTCAGGACAATTAGAGATCTGATGTTGGAAGAACGATATCAAAGCCAGTGGTCAGTATGCTCCTGCCTGTGGCCCAAATCCAGGCCACAGGCTATCATTGTAAATAAGATTTTACTGAAACACAGCCATGCCCAGTTATTTTCATATTGATCAAGTCTGTTTTGACACTGACAGGTACAGTTGAATAATTAGGACAGAGACCATAAAGTCTGTGAATGTTAAAAAAAAATTTAATATTGTCCCTTTCCAAAAAATAGTTCTTACCACTGGTTTGGGATATCTCATTTCTGCTTAAACGGTGTTGCACAAAAATTTGAATTTTAAAGAACATTTCATCAAGATTTTCTATCTTAAATTTTTTTGTGGGTACCAAGGGTCGACCTCAGGACCTCGCGCACCAGCAGGCGCCCGTGCCGCTGACCGATATCACCAGCCCTTTTTTCGTATGTGAGTTCCGGGAGTCGAACTCGGGCCCTCACGCTTGCCAGGCAGGCACGTACGCTACTGAGCCATCTCACCGGCCCTCTTTTCTTTATCTATCTCTTCTTTTCCAAACTCACACACATTTATTTTCTTGCCCTATTTCCACCATGAATCTCAGTTCCCAAGAACTGTAGCTGGGCTCTTACATCCCACAAACTCAGCCTAAAGGAATGAGCCTGTTCATGTTATCACCTTCTTTTTCTTTATCTTTCTACTTTTGGTGAGATCTTTATTCCCTTCCATTCTAGTTTTTACTTCTTTCCATCTAAAGCTTTCTCAACTCAGAAGAATATTCAAAAAGAATTTAGTTGGTCCCTCCAGCCCTCACACGAATAACATCCCTTGCTGTGACCTCCAGGGCAATCAGCACTGTACAGCCTGTCTTCCTCCACCGGGGAGAGCATGGTGACACCAGCACACAGCTGGTACTACTTGCCAATCCTCTTTTGAAATGTGCTAAATACAGCAAGACTTAGCAAAATCAGTAAAAGTTAAATAACAATGATACTTTTGCAATGAAATCCCATGGGAGAATCTTTCTATAGAAGAAAGTCCCTGGATTAGACTGTTCCTTTAAGGAAGTACATGCATTGTATAGTTTTCTTTTTCCAATATTCAAAATTAAGCCCCTCCAAATGGCTTACACACTGAAGTTTATAACCTCAGCCTACACAAGTCCAGTGCAAAAAGATCTACAGCCTGCAGGCAGAGCAAGGAAGCTCTTTAAAGATGAATCATTTTCATAAATGAGTGCAGAGGGAGGTCAGGCCAGGGGACAGGGAAGGTTACGTGTGTGCCTGAGATAAGGCCTCATCCATCCTCTTCTTACGGTCAGGTCTTGATGGGCGAACATTGCCTTGAGCTCCCATAAAACATGTTGTTTGCAGAAAACTTGCAGGTGGTTCATAAAAAAGTCCAAACTGTTACCATGAAATTTATCTCCCACTGCAGAATCTGTTTATAATAGAAACGAAGGATCTCAAATAGAAATTAAGTATCTCAGACTGACTTATATTGGCTGGGAGGATTGAAAAATCCAACCTGCTTCCCAATCATTGCACTAAAAACGTCAAAGTGTTTGTATTGATGACATCTTGACAAGATATGCGTATGTTCAAAGAAAAATAACGTCCATTGTGTGCGCAGCCCTTATCCCTGGGGTAAGGATAGACTAAGTGAGATTTTATTGGAAGAATTTAATCAGGCAACTGAACTCTTCATCACATTTTATTTCTGAAGAGTGTCAAGGATCTGTTATTTACAATTTCCCCATCTGCATGGTCAAAGTGAAAAGGGCATCTCAATTTTTTTTTTAAGTTGTTACAGGATGTTTATCATCTTGAAGCCAAAAGAAGATTGGGGGCAATGGTAATGTTGGCCATAATTCGAGTTGTATCTATATAGAAATTGAAGGGAAATGCTGACACAGTACATGGAGATAATTCAGACCTTAAAAGCTTTGGTACTTGAAATAGAGATAAGTGAGGGAGAGGTGCTAAATTTGGTTTGTGTTTGTTTTTCCAGATTTTTGTCTATAATTGACTCAGTTTGTCAAGTCACATATGCATCTGCCTGGATAGTGGTTTTAAGTTGCTGAAAATAGTTGTGATCATACATTTCAAACTGATGAAGTTAACACATATACATGGGCCCCACATCATTCTAATCTGTAGAATCCAGGCATGCGATAGCTGGAGGAGACATTCGATAGCATGCAGCAGGAACCCCAACCTCCTGCCACAGACAAGAAAGTCAAAAGCAAGAAGTTATGAGTGCTTCCTCTACTTTGATAGTGGCTGTGATCCAGGTGTTCACAGCCCAAGCACACCCACCTCTCTCTTCTACATTCACCTTACCAAGGTGGAGGTGTACCGTCAGAGTGGAAAGTGGACTGCTGAACATTGTATCTAACCTGACACCTTCATTTGAAATATGATTGTCATAGTTGTAAGAAAGAGCAAGAAACCAGAAATGGTTTACTTCTTAATCTTGTAAGTCCTTTCTCTATCCTAATTACAACCAACCCTATACCCTGGCCATCGAAGCCGCACTTGTAGGAATCACTATGGTCTTCCTTGGTAGCAGATCCTGTGCTCTCTGTCCTAATGTTATCTAACTCTTCCTCACTTCATGTAAAAACCAGTACTTTGTCCAAGCTATGTTCTCCTGTCTCATTGTCAAGAAAACATCTGTAAGGTCTAAAGAGTTCTAAAACTTAATGCTGCACTCTTCATGATCATGGCAAATCAAAAGGAGAGAGACAAATGTGTTATTCCAATAAAGGTATTATTCCAAAAGAAAGGGTTTTTAATTACAGAGATTCAGAATGTGCTCCTCCATTTCCTCTGAACTAGCTTTGAATAAACCTTTTTTCTTTTTTACACCCCTTATCTTTTACACCCCAATTTCATCAAAAGATAAGATTCAGGCATTGTGGCAGCTGGAAGAGAGGTACATTTGAAAATAAGGTGACACTATGAACTACATGTTTATATCCCCTACCCTAAAATTCATATGTTGAAGGCTTACTCCTACCATGGGAAGGCAGGAAGAGCCTTCCGGAGGTGATTAGTCCATGAGTCTAGAGCTCTTATCATGATAAGGATTAGTGTCCTTATCAAAAGACATACCAGAAAGTTCACTTTCTCCCACCCCCAGGCCTGCCATCTGCGGAGACAACAAGAAGGTCATTCATAAATGAGGAAGTGGGCTCGTTCCAGAAGATTGCTCTACCAGCACCTGATCTTGGACATCCTAGCTTCCAGAACTGTGAGAAATAAACATCTGTTGTTTATGCCACCCAGTCTACGGCAGTATGTCACAGCAGCCTGAGTTCAGTAAAACAGGGGTCCTCTCAGACTTCACATTTCTTTTTACATTTTTTGTGCCAGTTCTTGGCTTGCATTTCTGGTATTAAAGGCAAATAGCAAGCCAGATGTGGTGGCCCGTGCCTATAATCCCAGCCCTTCTGGGAAATTCGAGCCCAGCCTGGGCAATTTTAGCAACTTAGCAAGAGACTGTTTCCAAATAAAAAGTAGAAGGCTGGGGATGTAGTTCAGTGCAAAGGCTCTGGGTTCCATCCCAGGATTTAAAAAAAAAAAAAAAAAAAGTAGAAACAGCCTACTGTTTGGAATATTTGGTTGGAAGGGTCTTGCAAATGGCATACCCCTAAAAGTATTGATCAATATTCTCTGAGCCACATGGTTTAGGTATGAATAATATGCTAAGAGGTAGTATTGTCTACCTTGTTGGGACCATTGATATTTATAATTTTAAATGAATGATGAAACAGAAATGACTTAGTCTGCCCTGTAGTTTTTTCAACTGCTTCTAGCAGTATTCCAACTGAAATGACTCAGACTATCCTAATCCTAAAAATGTACCATCCTAATCCCAAAGACATCAATAGACCTTTTTTCGAACTCCCTCTCATTTTGGTGTTTCATGGCACTCACTGTCATGGAGCCTTTTAATTTAATCTTCTCCCAAGACAAGGTTTTAACAATTGCTTAGAAGCACAGAAAACCTAGACTCATTCATTTAGTAAACAAACGTATTTTGAGAACTTCTGACACCAGGCATATTAAGAAATAGAGATAGGGCCGGTGAGATGGCTCAGCGGCTTAAGCGCCTGCCCGGCAAGCGCGAGGGCCCGAGTTCGACTCCCAGAACCCACATACGAAAAAGGGGCCGGTGATATCGGTGAGCGGCACAGGCGCCTGCTGGCACGCGAGGTCCTGAGGTCGACCCCCCGGTACCCACAAAAAAAAAAAAAAGAGAGATAAATTATTTCACTTAGCCTATAAATAAGCAAGGAAAAAAAGCAAATGCAACAATTTTGTCATATAATTGTAGTTAAAACTTTATGATACTTACTAGAATAATAAAAATATAATGCTTAGAAATTGACTCAAAATAATTAAATTATTACCATAACATTACAGTATTATGATGACAATTTTACAAATGAGAAAACTGAGACAGGTTAAATTGCTTGTTCAAGGTTATATAACTAGAAAATAATAGAAGGGGGAGTTTACTAAATAAAATTTGAAGGTTTATAAAATATTTTCAATATTTCCCACTTTCATGACCTCAAGACACCCAGTGATAACCTTTATTTAAAAAGAAAATCAGGGCCGGTGATACAGCTCATCAGCATAAGAGATGAACCCCCATCCCAACCCTGCCTTCAAAGTGTCTTACAACTAATGAGGGAAATATGATACACAAAAAAGAAGGGAATACTATCATTCGTGACAAAATGGATGGAACTAGAAGACATTAAGCTAAGTGAAATAATCAAGGCACAGAAAGACAAGTACTGTGTAATCTCACTTCTGTGTGGACTCTGAAAACACTGACTTCATGGGAACAGAGGGAAATGGTTACCAGAACCTACAGGGGAGGTAGGAGGATGAGGAAAAAGGAGATGTCAATCAAGCGGTACAAAGTGTCAGTTAGACTAGAGGAATAAGTTTTAGTGTTCTACTGTACTACATGGAAACTAGCAGTTAATAATAATACATATTTCAAGATTTCTAAAAGAATAGGTTTTCAATGTATTCATCACAAAAAATTAAATTGGTAAGGTGATGAATATGTTAATTATCTTGGAAGAATTTTCCTTAATGTTTATATAGATCAAAACATCACACTTGGGCCGGTGATATAGCTCAGTGGTATAAGCGCCTGCCTGGCAAGCGCGAGGTCCTGAGTTCGACTTCCGGTACCAGCATATAAAAAAAAAAACAAAAAGAAAAAATCACACTTCACCCCATAAATACACACAATTGTTGTCTGTCAAAGAAAAAAAAAGGGGGGGCCAGTGAGATAGCTCAGTGGCATAAGCGCCTACCTGGCAAGCGCGAGGTCCCAAGTTCTATTCCTGGTATCCACATAAAGGAAAAAAAGGGCCAGTGATATCGCTCAGGGGCACAAGCGCTTGCTGGCAAGCACGAGGTCCTGAGATCGACTCCTGGTACCCACATTAAAAAAAAAAAAAAAGATGTGCGTGTATGTACACATAAATAAAAATAGTGTAATGTAAAAAGTAGGAAGATCCATTAGAAAACAAAACTCTCAATCTGGAGGTGAGCATATTAGGCTTTGCAATGAAGAAACTCTTGACTTAAACCTCGAAGGAGGGAGAAGAAAGTGCAAAGTTTAACAAAGTAAAGAGAAGGTTTAGTTTACTAAAGAATGGGAAGCTATTTTATTTAACCAAAAAAATTAAAAAGCATGCGGTAGAAGATCTTATGACTTTCATACAAAGGCATTTGAATTTTGCTTTCTTAAAGGAAAGAATTTCATATGGATTTTGAACATGGAGAAGGCATACATTAAAGCTTTGGCTTAGTAGGATTGATTGGTCCATCCCAAACAGCTCTCAGCACTTCCTGGAACGAAGACTGTATTCTTATGTGTTTGATGCCTGTTGGGTGTGCACAAGAGCCCAGGGAATGGGAGGAGAAATTATTAGAGCAGCTAAAGTGATGTTTTATCAGAGCCTAAACTATGTAGCAGAAATGCAGAGGAAGAACGGATGAGAATGATTTTATAGAAATGCTATTGATATAATTTAATCGCAGCTATCAGGATGATAGAGAGGGATAGGAAAGAAGCAAATAGAGCAGATAGTAGTAATATTATCCATTAGTATAAAATATTAGATATGTTATTTGTAATTAATCATGTGACTTTTTAAGTATTAGTCTGAATCTTCTTAGACCACAATTTGCATAAACACAATCTGCAATGAAACAGCTTAAGACATGAGATACAATAGAGGCAAATACAGCAAATATGTGTTGCCAAGGACATTTGTGATCAATATTAAAATTCTATCGTAATAAGAATAATTTTCAGTGGAATGAAGTAGAAGGAAATTTGCATGATTATGGGCTTGTTATTCAGAAGTGTTGCTTTGGTTTAGCAAGTTGCGGTCATTGGAAGAAAAAACAAAAAGTAAAAAAGATAAAAAAAATCATTAGGGTATTATGTAATTAGACTTAGTTCTAAACTAAGAATCATGTTTTCTGAGAGGAATGTGGGAAATATAATATCAAGCAAAGATGATCCAGCCAAAATGGAAAAATAGCAACCAGATTTCCTTCTCACCTAAAACAAACAAAAAAAAAAAGGAAAAACCATGAAATAATGGCGTATAAATCCGTATATATCAGACAGTAAAGGGCAGTAATTCTTGAAATATGGAAAGCAATCAAAGTGAGCCTTACAATAACTCCCTGAGAGAATTTCCAGGACACAGTGCAGAGAGAGGAAACTCAGGTAGAGGTCAGCATATTCCATGGGTTGTGGAGATGGAATTGAACCTTTGGTGGTATAAAGACAGATAATATTCTAAGTACAAAGTATGAGAAAGAGACAGAGAAACAGAGAAACAGAGAGAGAGAGAGGGAGAGAGCTGCACATAGAGAGAATTCCCAAATCTGCAGAGTCTTCTCTAGTGTTCATCTTAGCTCTGGTCTACTCAGGCATGGCAGGAAACTACCCAAAGCCAGGGAAAGAACCGCCCAATAGACCACTAGGGCAGAGTGCCTACACGCACACAAGACTGGGAATAGTGCCTATTCCCAACAGCCAAACTGGAATACCTCAAGACCACTGGGGTAGAATATCCAAATGAGTCTTTCCTTGGCAGTGGGGAATAATTATCTCTAAACTGAGCACCGATCCAATTCACCTAACACATCTTAAACACAGACCCAGAAAGGTCAAACTGTTTCTAAGAAATTCAACTACATCCCAGAACAAAGTTCAAGAATATCTACTAAAATTGATGGGGGTGGGGGGCGATGCCCAGCATCCAATAAGGTCAATTTAAATGTCTGGTTTCCAGTAAAAAAAGTCCTATGTATGCAGGAGATATTCATCAATCAGACACAGACAGACATAGACATCTGAGTGAGTAGACAGCAACATTAAAATCAGTGTTATAAATATATTTCAGTAGCTCAAAAAGTTAAGTAGAAAGATGGAAAGTATTTAAAAAGTCCCACATCTAACTTCTAAAATTAAAAACAGCAGATGGAAGGTATAAAAAATATCTAGTATCTAAAGATGAAAAGAGGTATGTATGTAAAATGGATATATCACAAGTTGGATTTTATGGTAGATTAGGTATTATGGAAATAAGTTAACAAATGCAAACATATAGCAATATAAAATACTCAAAACACAAAGAGAAAGGAGAATTAAAAAGAGAAAGAAGACAATGAATTGTGGGAAATTTTCAAGTAGTCGGGGATACATGTAATAGGAGTCTCCAAAGGAGAGGAAGAGAGAATAAAACTATTTAAAGAAATATGGCTGGAATTTGTGCACATTTGTTGAAAGCTATAAATCCAAAGATCCAAGAAGCTCAACAAATCCCAAGCACTGAAAACAAGAAGGAAACTACACTAAGTCATATTTAATAAAATTATTCAAAACCAATGATAGAGAAAAATCTTAAAAGAAGCTAGAAGATAAAGACACATTATAGCTGAGTGTGATAGCACACACCGTAATCCCAGCCCTTGGAGGCAGAGGCAAGAAAATCTTAAGGTTCAGGCCCTGTGCTACACAGAGTCTAAGGTTAGCCTAGCCTACATAGAGACACGCTGTCTTAAAAAAAAAAATTAAAAAAAGGACACATTACACACAGAGAAAGAAAGACACGGTTGACAACAGATCCCTTCTCAGAAAGACAGTATGAACATCTTTGAAATATTGAAAAAGAATTTGTCAATGTGGAATCCTATACCAAACAAAAATAGCTCAAAAACAAAAGTAAGAATAAGTAATTTTTTAAACATGTAAAATCTAAGTGAATTCATTTGCAACAGACCACACTACATGAAGTACCACAAGATGTCCTTCAAACAGATGAAAAATAATAGCAGATTGAAATATGAATTTACATTTTCCAGTGAAAAACATCAGGAAAGATTATTATGGGGCAAATACATATTTTTTCTTATTTAAATCAACTATTTAAACAAAAAAATGCCAGTGTGGTATGGTATTTATAATCCATATGAACATAAAATGTATTACAATAGCATAAAGGTGGGGAAGAAGAGATAGAAGTAAACTATTATAGCATTCTTATACTATTTGTGAAGTGCTGTGATCACTTGAATACAGACTATAATAAATTAAAGATGCATACTCTAAATCTTAAATCAACTACTAGACAAACACAAGAGATACATTTATAAATCCACAAAGAAGATAAAATAAAATCATAAAAAAATTTAATCAATAAGAAAGCAGAAAAAGTGACAGAGAGAGGGAGGGAAAGAGAGAAGAACAGATGGGACAAATAGAAGACAAATTGTAAGGCAAAGTACTTAACCATAATTCCACCAATAATCATATTAAATGCAAATGGCCTAAACATCATTCATTTTGTTAAGAGGAAGAGATAAGATTGAATGAAAAACAAGACCCAACTCCGTGTTGCCTACTTCAAATACAAAAACACACCTAGATAAAAAGAAACAGATTGGAAAAAGGTATTTCATGCTAACACTAATCAAAAGAAAACTGTAATGACTATATTAATATCAGACAAGTAGATTTCAGAGAAAAGAATATTACCAGGGATAAAGAATGCAATTTTATAAAGACAAAGGAATCAATACATTCAGAAGATATAAAATCCTAAATATTTATGAATCTAAAAACAGAGCTTCAAACTACATCAAGCAAAAACTGACGATTGCAAGGAGAAACAGACAAACCTGTAAGACAAACAATCATCAACACTTACTAATATTTATCAGCAAAACTGTAAGGCTTCTAAATGCAAGATATTATGTTGAATGCTAAAACCTTCGACTCCTACATTGCACAACACAAGGTGTGTATAAATAATCTCTGGTTACTCTTCCAGTTCTAACTTTTATGATTTTATGTTTTATTAGTCCACAAACCCTTATTAAAATAATAATAACAATTAATAATAATAATAACCTCTCTAATTTGGCTTGACCTAGGTGCCCTGGTATGATGGTAAAATTTATGTCTACTTGACTGGGCAAAGACATCCTCAGATCCCTTGTCAAACTATTTCTAGGACTAGCTGTAAAGGTGATTCTGCAAGAGATTAACACTTGAAACAGTAGACTGAGTAGAAGAGATTGCCTGCACTCATGGGGGTGGGCACTGTGCAATCAGTTGAGGACTCGAATAGAACAAAAGGGTGAAGGAAGGAAGGATTCACTCCTCTCCCCGACAGCTTGAGTGGGAACCTGTATTTTTCCCCCAACTCAGCGTGCCTGAAACTCAGGCCAGCAGACTTGAACATACATCATGGTTCTCCAGAGTCAGGCCTTGGAACCACACCAAGAGCTTCTCTGGCCTCCAACATGCAGATGGCAGACTGTGGGGCTTCTCAGCCTCCATAACTGTGTGAGCCAATATCTCATAATAAATAGCACCTCTCTTATGATCTCTCCTGTTTCTCTGGAGAACACTGACTAACATGCCAGGATGAAAAATTAAAAGCACCAGGTTCCTGGACTTGGAAACTCTAAAAATTTTCCTTAAATCTTTTGTGAAGTGATATGATCACTCGAATATAGACTATAATACATTGAAGATACAGACTCTATGTCTTAACTGTTAAGCAAACACAACAAAAATATACAATTATTAATCCACAAGGAAGATAAGGTAGAATCATAAAAAGTATTTAATCAAAAAGAAAGCAGAAAAGAAGAGACAGGAGAGAGAGAGAGAAAGAGAGAAACAAATGGAACAAATAGAAGACAAATTGTAAGGCAAAGTACAACAACCAATAGAGGGCCTTGTAGCAAGTGCTATAGCAAAGGCGTGTTAGAAGATCCAGCTATATGGGGAGATAAGACATGAGACAATATTATTCATAGGGGTGACATGAGCTTAGGGCACATGCAAAGCCCTGGAATGCCAAAGAATGATCATGTCCCTACAGTAGATGCAAATGTCAAGGACCCTAGTACATCTTGGAGACTGCACATGAAGAAGATTGAATTTCCGCAGGACCTCCTGCTCAGTCCTGAAAAGGTCCCCTTGTCATATGGAGACTGATTTCCAACCTTTAAGTAGTAAGGAACAATGAAAGGGTTTATTTTTACTATAAAAATAAGTTGTACATTTATCAAAATATTACATGTAACGGTAGAGTTCCTCTTGCTCATCTACCCAAACCTCCTCCTTTCATGACAGGAGAGAGGTAATAAGTAGTCACTATGTTAGCAATGTAAACATCTTCTTGGGGTTGCTACATGTGCAGAAGATTGATGGAAGGTAGGAGAGAAGCAATGACATGTGCACCGTCACGGAAAATAACCCCCACAGCAAGAACAATGGCAATGGGGTGAGGAAGGGAATCCACGTTTGGGAGTTAGGATTGCAAACTTGGGAGAGTCCTTGACTGCAACGATTACAGACCATAAGACCTATCTGAGGGAACTTCTTTTGGGGAAAATCAAAGAAAACTTTCCTTCATATCAGAAATGATATTGAAGACCTGCCAACAGCTGATATGAGGGAAAGAGTATTTTAATCAATAGGGGTAACGTAAGATATGGAACATACGTACCTCAAAACCAGCAAACTCTCCAGTGGGATTTAAGTGAAGGTTCCTTCCTGACTAGAACAAATGACAAAAAGAGAAATAGAACAAAGTCCTCAAAGGGCTTTGGATATCAAGCTAACTGTAGGAAAGCATGAGAAATGTCTGACCAGAAGATGGGTGCATGGTTTAGGATGCTTTGGAAAAGAAAAGATGAAGCCTGGCTATGTCACAGTTATAATAGTCTATTTTTAGTTCATTTAAAAAAAAAACTGAGCAGGCTCTGGTATGGTGGCACACATCTGGAATCCTAGCTACTAGGGAGGCTGAGTCAGGAGGATGTCAAATTTAAGGCCAGTGTGAGCAATTCAGCCAGATACTGCCTCAAATAAAAAGGATCGGGAATGTGGCTCAGTGGTAAAAGTGTTTCCTGGCTTGTGGAGATCCTGGATTCATTCAGAGGAAGACAGGAAAGATGAAAGTGAAGAGAAGGATGGGGAGGAGGAGAAAGAGAAAAAACATGAGGAGGAAGGGGAGGAGTGGGAGAAGCTGGAGAAAGAAGAGGAGGAAGAGGAGAAAGAGGAGAAGCACAAGGAGGAGGAGGAACCAAACCTGCCTAGTAGTGACTGTAACAGACAGACAGATCCAAAAATGGTGGAGAAAAAAAGTCACAGCATTTCTAGAAATCCAGAGAGCCTCAGGCCCTAAACTATGTAGGATCTTTTTGAGTTTCCTCGTTATCCATGAACTCCAGACCGGTGTTAGTAATCTGGGCTGCTTCATGCCAGCATGTCCCATAAAGATATAATAGAAGATACACACATTCACAAATAGACATATACATAGATGTAAAGATACAGAGAAAGAAGGATACCATGACACATCCACTCTAGACCCAGGTACAATGTGTAATTGGACATATGCATACACATAAAGATACACAGATAGATGGATACTGTGGCATGTCCACTCATAGATCCAGGTACAATGTATAATTGGAAAGGTATCTGCTTGTTACTCTAGAACCCAAATGTGCTTTACAAGGAAGGAGAAAATGCTCCGGTCTTTGACTCCAGACATTTCTCAGAACTGGGAGGTAGGTCAAAGAGTGAGTAAGAAGAAAAGGAGTTCTCACTTTTTCCAAACCAGTTCTTCTATTTCTCCACTGCATCATATTACCAGTATGACTGGCTCACTTGTTGATTGAAAACAAATATCCTCCCACTTCTCCCCAAAATGCCCTGAGTCCATTTTGGTGCACTCAGAAATCCAGTTTTCAATTCTCTTCCTAAATGCACACAAACAGCACCATAAGCGACATTACATTTGTTGAGTCAACCATGCTGGGGCTTTGCGCCTACATGAAGTTTGAGGTATTTCAAAACCCCAAGCCCAGGCCACTTAACCAGTACTAAGGCTTTTATGAGAGCTATAATTCCCAGCTGAACACAAGCAACAGCAATTTGATGGGTTACAGTCCTGGTGATGGCAGTTCGTACATTTCATGAGTGCTTATCACAGTTTGTCACTGGGTTCTGTGTTATGCAATGACCCTTGAATTACTAATAGCTGAGTTGGGTTTGTTTGTTAATGCTACATGATAACATAGTAATAACAATTAACTCTATCACACTCCAAAGGAAGTGCTGTAAGTGTACTGCACTGTGGTTTAGAAAGCAGAGGTAATTATAGCCCTACCCTATAATTTTATGGTTTATCTGTTACTATAAGCATGCCACTTATAGTGACAAAGGAGATGCTATGCAACTTTCATTGAGAAACCAGGGAGGCGTGTGAAACATTGAAAGGATTTAGCCATAAAAACCTGAATTTTTACTGAAAACACAGAAGTTAAGACCTTGCCCATTTCGGTTTTGACTAAAAAGATAAAACGATTTGAAAGGAAGAAAAATAACTGACAACTGGAGTTCATCTATGGATAAACTTCTTTGTTATCTGCATTTAATTTAGAATTGAATGAACAGCATCCTGTTTCTTGATTCCTATGTAGGAAGGCAGAGGAATGCCCTATGTGCTAGTGGCCTCTGGCCTAAGATTTTTGACTACCGGCCAACAGAACTCTACCTCCCTATTTTGTGGCCCTTAAACAATGATGAAAGGGCTTGATTCTGAATTACAGCCTTGGCTTGAATTTGGCCTACTTGGCAGCTACATAATTTTAGGAAAATAACTTGCCCTCATCAACCTCAGATTTCTCATCTGTAAATTGGGACTAATAATTTGCTTAGATTATCACAGCATTTTAAAGTGCTTTGCAAACTCTAAATACCAAATAACAACTCTAAAAAAAAAATCATTACACTGTACAATATATTGGTTATCTGATACACTGTGATTGTGGAAAAGCAACATATGTAAGATACACTAAAAGTTCATAATTGTGAGTTTATGAAACAAAAACTAGTACATAATACTTTCTAACCCATTATATTTTTGAAATATGCTATTATCCTTGCTAAAGTAACACCTTTTCAGCTGGATAATAATGCATATTTATGTTAAGCAAGGCCATATGAAGAAATAGTTGCATAGCTAAGTAGGAAAATATTGAGTAGTCAACCACGGTTACTGCCTAGATGATGAAACAACATATGCCTGACTGAAATAAAAACATCTGAAGCATTGTGTTCTAGAATAACCTTTCATGTTCCAGGAGATAAAGTCAATAGGATTCTCTCACTGGTCTCAAAATATTTGCCTATCAGATTGCAATATTTGTAATAATGTGCAGGATAGTTTATGAATATCACTTCCTGCATAAAGAGATAAGTCTTTATGGCATTTTCTCTAAATATCCGGCCAAAAAAGATGTATTAAGTTTAGTAAAGGGGACATAGAATGAAAACAGGCAATAAAAAAATGGTAAGAGATAAGTGGGGTTAAGACTCCCTAGGAATTCTTTCAGGGCTTTGGAAATAGCGCTAGTCTCTGCTCAGCCCTGAATCTAAGCTTAACCTCTCCGCTACCAAGCCAGCAGGGAGGGAAGCCAGCTCTACGTTAGCCTTAACTGTGTACAAACCTGTATTGTCATTCCTAGGCTTGCTTAAGCCCTTTTAATAAATTAGGTCAGGGTGGTGTCCTCATAATTTGGTGTCGTGAATAGTACAAATAAAGACTTCAGTGACATCTAATCAGAATGTTGTCTTTTCTCTTCTTGTAGACCATTATTCTGTAGAGGTCCAGATTTCCCCAGTCTGTCAGTCACTACACCAGCAAGCAGCCCAAGTGTATTTGAAAGCCACTGGAGTAGCTAACGTGCCAAGATAGATTTAGAAGGGATGAGATAGCCTATGAGTATTTTCTCTGGCTTTTCCCACACAAAGAAGTTTGAAGCACACAGAGGATTTCCTTTGCTGATGGTGGACTATTGTTTAAACATCGATGGCCTCATTTTTCTATCATTTACTTTTACTTGCACCTGGTACTCAATCACCACCAGTCATAGATTTCATTCATCACCCACTGGCTGAAAGTTACCTGCTCAACCTATTGACATAAAGAGCCATTTACCGTGTAGAACTCTGGGAGAAAAAAGTAACACTCTTAGATATTAACTGAGCCTAGAGTGAATTTTTCTTAGGTGGTAAAAAGCCTTACGTGCTTTTTTGGGCCAATGAACTCCAGCATATACAACAGAAAATGAACTAATTCATGTTAAAGTGATTTCATAATGCATGAAAAGGACTATACAAATGCAAGATATTTGAGAAATATACATCTCATTTGGAACTAAAGCTCCCTGGGACAATTTTCCCCACCCTACTTTACACAGAGCAGGTGCACAGTGATTGTGGTCCATGGAAGGAGAAAGATTGTAGAATCAAACATGGCAGGGAATCATGACTGGATTACTCTTACTTATTGATGTGCGTAGACTCTTGAGCTCAATTCCCTACTTATGAAGTTGTACAATAATACCAATCTCATAGTGTTGCCCAGAGTATTAATGAATTAAATTTGCATAAAATATTTAACGAATTCTGGCATATAATAAACTATCAATATTATTATCATGAGACTTTTTCTTTGTATTCTGTAAAGACCAGAAACAGAATTTTTCATACAAAGTAAAACAGAAGAAGTAATAATTATATCAAAGACATACCTGACATTAACTATGTGCCATGAATCACTCTATAAATTGAAATAGAGAAGTAATCCACCCAAAGTCACACAGTTAGTATGTGGTGAATCTGAATTTGAACCCAGGCAATCTGCCTACAGAATCTGTGCTACATTCTCAACTCACAAAGTGATTTTATTGTGGCCCTTTTGGGTTAAAAAGAAAAAAGAAAGAAAAGAAAACACCTAAATGAATTTGAATGAGAAGTTTACAATAAGCATAACAGAGACTCGAGACCATGGAGTTCGGGTTCCTGATCGTGACTTAGAGAGGCTGGAACAATAGACTAATTCTGAGTTCCAGGCCATGCTTGGGACCCTCAACGAAATGGTCGGGAGCCTTTCTCTAGGGCGGAACCAGTGCTGTGATAACACTGTTGCCTGGAACCTGCCGATTTCTCCTGTTTTCATCTTCAGATGGGAGTCTCCCATTCACTTGTTTATATCTTGCCATTCTTTTCCCACAGTTCAATTTGTCCATAATCCAATCCAACATTCCAAGCCAAGGGAATCATGGAGCAGTTCAGAGATGGAGTCCATTACTGAGCCCACCGAAGCTTCCTGAAGAAGCAGATCCAGTCCGCTAACAGTCTGCCTTGATTCACCCGCTGCAGAACCTATAGAAGACAGAACAATGTAGAGCTCCTCAGACAGATACTTCCCATCGCTTCACTGCCCTCTTTTGTTTTCCAGTACAGTATAGAGAATTAAACCCAGGGCCTTTGCACTACCCTGCATCCCCATGTGTGTGTGTGCGTGCGTGTGTGCATGCGTGTGTGTGTGTGTGTGTGTGTTAACTTTGAGATAGAGTCTTACTGAGTCCCTAATTTACCTAGGCTGGGTTTGAATTTGTGAACCTCCTTCCTCGGCCTCTCAGAGTGCTAGCAATATAGACATTTACCACCATGCCCAGCTCCTTACTATCCTTTTATCCTCCCCACTATGGGACACAGGAATACAGAGGCTGAAATTGGTTTTTTGAATCAGTGAACCTAAAAGTAAAGCCTTTCTCTACCTTTATTGCCTAGGTGACATTAGACAATTTACCAAACCTGTCTAGGACCATTTCCCTGTATGGAAAATGGGGATAATAATTCCAACTGCTCCACAGTTTGAGTATTGAGTGTGACTGTATATACACAATACTTTTGCATAAATTCTGGCACATAGTAAGTACTCAGTAAATGTTGACTATATTTTTATCACTATTCATAGTTTAAATAGCTAGCTCATAGGTACACTTCAGTCTTTGGAGTTTTGAAGCTTGCACTCTCCTTTATCCTCTTTCCACACAAAACTTTGCTTTTTGTTTAACTCTCAAATAGCTAAAACATCCAAGGAGTCAGAAAGATGCCAAACTAGGCAGAGGAAGCTGCTAAGTAGTTCTGTATATGTGCTAGACACCCTAATTGCCATGATTTTGTCTTTTTGGCTAAGTAACAGACTCTCAATATTATTTATGTTGGCATGGCACACAGGCGTGATACCACATTTTCCCACCTCCCTTGAAGGAAAATACAGCCTAGTGACTAAGTCTAACTAATGAGCTATAAGAAATGTTGTGTGGTTGTGATGTTTAATCTTCATTATCAACTTGATTGGACAGAGAAACACTTAGAAATTAGTAAAGCTTCTAGGTGGGTGTGTGAGGGTATTTTCAGAGATGATTGGCATAGAACCTGGGGAAAGAGGGGAATCAGCCCTGAATGTGGGCAACACCATCCAATATAGAACAAAAGTGGAAATGCTCTCCACTTTCTGCTTCCTGGCTGCCATGCTCTTTCATCAAGACATTTCTGCCTTTCTATAGGGCTAAAAGTAATGGAACCAAGTGACCATGGACTGAAGTCCCTGAAGCCATGAGCCAAAATAAATGTTTACTTCTTTAATTTGCTATTCTCAAGTATTTTGTCACTACACTGGAAAGATAACACAGTAGTTTCCAGGAAACTTCTCAAAGCATCATTTTGGCACACCTGTCTTTCTCCTTCTCCAGCCTACAATACAGGCATCAGGCTCATGTTCCCAGAACTGCTTTAGCAGATGAAGCCATCTTCTGAGGATAATTTGAAAAGGAAAGAAAAAAGATAAAAGTAGCCTCAGTCCCAGAAATCCATAGTCTCCACACCAGCTCTGAAATCTTCACATCCAGAGTTTTATTTTGTGACTTAGAAACCTCTGACTTACGTAAATCATTATAACTTCATATTGTTCAAATCAGAATATAATCCTGACTGGCCATTTGTGACAACATGAATGAGTATGTTGGACATCATGATAAGTGAAATAAGTCAGGCACAAAAAGACACTGCATGATACCACATATGGGACCTAAGAAAGTCAATCTCAGAAACAGAAAGTAGTTACAAGGATAGAGAGGGTGAAAATCAGAAGAAAGAGGTCCAAGAGTTCAAACTGGAGATACATAAGACATCTAAGTCTGGAAAGCTAATGTATAGCACAAGGAATATAGTTAATTGCAAAGAATATAGTTAATATAGTTATTAAATATAGTTAATATAGTTATAAAAATAGTTAAATTAGTTATAGTTAGTTATATTATAGTTATAATAGTTAATATAGTTATAAGAATATAGTTAATATAGTTATTGCGTTATCTACCAAAAATATGCCAAGAGAGCCTATTTTAGGTGCTCTTACCACAAAAAAATGATATTAGTAGAAAGTGATGGATAAGGTAACTTAATTGGCTGTAATCACTTCACTATGTATAAGTATATCCAAAACATCCTGCTGTGCACCTTAAATATATACAATTTTAAAAACAAAAATTTATGATCTTAACCAGTGCAATGAATCTGGACATCTGCAATTAATGTCAACTAATTGAAATACTAGAGATGGATTCATCCATCAAAAGAGAATGGGTGGGGCTGGTGAGATGGCTCAGCGGCTTAAGCGCCTGCGTGGCAAGCAAGAGGGCCCGAGTTCGACTCCCGGAACCCACATACGAAAAAGGGGCCGGTGATATCGCTCAGCGGCACGGGCGCCTGCTGGCGCGCGAGGTCCTGAGGTCGACCCCCCCGGTACCCACAAAAAAAAAAAAAGAGAATGGGTAGGTGGAAAGAAGAATATAAGTGAAGGAATGATACAAACAATACTTTCAATCAAAAGTAAAATTGAGATCGTATCAATTATTTTAATACTTATAGGTACCCGTTACATCTAAGGTAGTACTGGATTCCCCGCCCCCACCATGATACTAAGAAGTTAACAAAGTAAAGTCATTTCCCTTGTGGAGCTTGTATTCAAGTAGGAGAGATGGAAAAGAGAATTTGTGGGAGCAGGGACCACTTACTGAGCTTTAGTCTTTCCACTTCGAACCCACTTAGGGATGATGGGCTTGGAGCCTTGCAGATGCCAACTCTGCTCTTCCAGGGGCTTGCTGCTTGGTTTTGCCAACAGAGGGTGCCAGAAGGAGACGTCAAGACCTGGAAAGGAAGAAGAAGCCTGCTCTAGCCCATTCGTTTCCTGTTTTCAGTGATACCTGAATTGTGACTCTTCTCTCTGGCAGCAATGGTTGACTCTAGAAGCACTATGTGGATTCAACTAACAATTTTTCCATCCTATAAGAACGAGCCTCTTTGTCCCTCCCTTAGAGAGTCCCACCCCAAGCAAGCAATGCCCCTGTAGTCTTCATAGGCCCTCATTTCAGCTCCCGGAGTCCCTCTTCTGGGCCTCTAAATGTCAGCAATCTGACCTTTCCCTGGCTTGCTCCTAGCCTGTATTAATGTGCTATTGCCACCATAACTAAACACAGCCTGTGAAACTTAAATAATCGAAATGCATCCTCTCACAACTCTCAAGGCTGCAAGTCCAATATCCAAGTATCAGCAGGGTTTCTTTCTTCTGAAGTCCCTCTTTGGCTTGTCCTTGGCTATCTTCTCCTTGTACCCTGCCATGGTCATTGATCTGTGTGTCTGTGTCCTAATCTCCTCTTCTTAGAAGACACCCATCAGGTTGGATTAGGGCCTATTCATATGACCATATTTTACCTTAGTCACCTCTTTAAAGCCCCTATCTACACAGAGTCACATCCTGAGGTACTGGAAGTAGAGGACTTCAACATATGAATTTGGTAGGAATAAGCATAGCTTGTAACAGCCTTAGCTGTTTCCTGGAATTATCACCTCTGTAAAATCAAGCCCTTTTCTACTAAATGATTTCTGTTAAATTGTGTGGCTTCTGTCTCTTGCATGGACACACTTGATACAGTATGTCAGAGGTGGTAGTACAACAGAGGGACAAAAAGCAGTGAAAGGGGATTGGAAGTGGTGAGGTGACGATAGTTTTTTTTATTTTTTTAACAGAAGATGGTTACAAAAGGCTTCACTGAGAATGACCATTGAGCAAAAATGCAGGAGGTAAAGGAGCAAGCCATTGCTTTCTTGGGGCAAGAGCATCTTCTGGCAGAAGACACAGCATGATACGAAGGCACTAAAAGTCTCCTTGGACATTGTGCAATGTTCATTGTGACAGGACACTGCAGAGCAAAGAGATATTTTATAATTCTTGCTCTGATGGGCTGTCTTTCTGTGCACACAGATCAAGAAGGGGGAGGCAGGAAAGTACTGAACAATATTCACCTTAAAATAATAATTACCAAGAATTATAGGGCTGACAAGTTTATAGTTTATAGTTCATCAATCTACCTTTTCCATTTTACAAAACTAGACCCAGAGAGATGAATTCACTTGACCTGGCTCACACAGGCAACTGACTATGAACCTTGAACTATAGTCTTCTGCTCAAGGGTCTTTCCACAGCACTGCTGCAGGCTTTCAACATGGAGAATTGTAACAGATCTTAAGCTTACTGGAGGCAGATAATCAGGGCTCTACCTCCACCAAGAATGCCAAATTTTCAGGTAAGTATGGCATATTCAACCTCATGTCTCAATCATGACTTTTCAGGGCACTCTAACAAAGCTCTGATACATACACGTAAAGGAAGGGGCAGCAGCCCACAACCTTAATGAAAGTAATAATATCAACACATGCTCTTTGTTATGTTTTATGCCTTCGTGGCCCATATTGCAAGATACAAGCCTTCTGATTCTCTTTCAGCTGTAGACCTCATCTCGGTTCCCTTTCTGTCCTCTCCAAATTTGTCTCACAGTGGCCTCTGCCGAGGTGGCTTTCTGCCTCTTGGGGTGGCAAGATCTTCCATGTTACTTCATTCTCATTAGGCCGCAGGAATGCCCAAGGCAACATTAACAGCTTGTAGAAACCAAACCCTGGAAACCAACAGAACCCCGATGACAAGGAAAGAGCATGAAGTAAGGCCACGGCAGAGCCTACTCTTTTAGCAGTTTTTAGATGATTAACTTGTGAGGTTTCAGTAGGGCATATATGTCTTCGTGCCATAAAAACAAAGGCTTTTGTTTTCTCTCCAGAAAAAAGTTACAATATCATTCCACTATTTGTTAGCTCTGCCTTACCTAGAGCATGGTGCAGCCCTTGCACATTAAATCCTGACAGTGGGCCCCAACCAGGGAGATGACTGCCTTGAGAAAACACACAGGACAGATAAGGATCAGATGCAGGTTGGCTAGCCTTCCTAAGCCATTGGCTTCCATGTTGTGCTTGGCCTACATGAGAGTCTTATACATATTTTATTTTTCTATATCTACTAAAGATTCATTTCACTACAAACATTATTAGCATCATGAATAGATGTTCATTGATGTTTACTTAAATACAAGGCACTGGGACAGGTAATGACTTACAAAACACAAAATCCATATTTACTGCCACTGATGCGGGAGTCGGCTCAGAATAGCAGAGGCTCAAGAGACTTCAGGAATTTTCTAGTTCGTTTTAGAACTGGAGACCAGAGTGGTTGATTACTCAAACTCACACAAGTGGAGAGTATAAAGATCAAAAATTAAGTTAAAATATCATAGGGAAAGAGATACCATAGAGGTTAGCACTGTATTAAGATGCTTTAGTAGTAACACATTCTAATTGCAGTGAGATAAATGTAACATTTCATCAAGATTATTCTGTAGAGAGCTGTCGTCATATATGTTCCACACAATATTTGTTTTAAATTTGGCTTCCATTTTAAACACAGTTCAATAGAATTTGTTGGGGGGTTTAATTGAGGCTGGCTAGGCGCAGGCATGGAGACAAGGTGTCTTTTACTTTTTATCTTCTACATGTTACTGCATTCTGTGATACTTTTTTTATATAATAAGTACATCCTGATTTCAAAATAAATTAAATCATGTGAATTCAATGTGGCTATCTAAAAGTTTCAGCATGCAGAGAAGTCTGAAAAGCAGACTGAGTTATAATTAAGGGCTAAACCAGTTGACCAAAACCTACACTGTATTAAAGACCTTGTTCTTGAAGAACAAACTGAATACCAAGCTATTCTCAATGTCCAGAATTCACTGTGTACTCAAGGAGATACCACAGAATAAAATCGTGGCAACAGGTAGGGACTAATGCCAAAAAAAATTTTAAAAGAGGAAAACAAAGAAATAGGACTTTTAAAAAGACTCACAACAAAACAAAACTGTATCAAGGCATTAGCCCTCCATGGGAATTGGAACATTTCTGAGTAAGCAATCAGAAGAACTATACAAATGATCTCAGAATTGATAAACCTAAGTATTTGCATGTGTACATTGCTAACATTTAACATTTTAGTATCTGTGGGTGATTTATCCAAATCAATTTCTCTGAGATAAATCAAATATTTACTTTTTGTTGTTAACAATTTTTAATTTTTTTTACTTGTTTTTCTCATTATGTCAGGTGTACTTTATTTCTTCTGGTCTAGTTCAGTTTTTATTTTTCATTTTTCTTGTTTTGCACTTCGCTTTGGCAATATTCTGATCATCAAGTGGTAGATATGGGCCAGAATATGAAAAGACAAATTGGATGGGCCAGGCAGTTGGAAACTCTTTAGGTAGGGGGCGAGCCTCCTAAGCTTCAGTTCTGGGCTATGCCTTTATGTCAGTGCCAAGGGAAGGCAGAGCAGACAAAAATGTGGCATCTTGCTCCATTCCCCAAAATAAAGCATGCTTTTTGTATTTGCTTATTTGTTTGTTTAGTTTACTTGCTGTGGTAGCTTTAGTCAAATGATTAGCTGCCTTTCTATAGAAAACTAAGACCAGTACTTTTATTGTTGCTTATTTTTTTAGTTTCCCAAATATTGTGTTGCATAGTAAACATCTTGATGTGTGATGGAAAAATACATTTAATATTTAATTTTTTAATGTATTACAGTAAAAATCACATTGCCATTAATACTCCTCAAAATAATCCACTTCACTTTGAACACATTTGTCCCATTGTTCTCGCCACTTTCTGAAGCTGTTCTAAAAGTCCTCTTTTGTGAGTGTTTTTAGTTATGCTGTCATGGCTGCCTCGATGCTCTGAATCAATTCAAAACATTGCCCTTTCATGGTCATTTTGACTTTGGGGAACAGCCAGAAGTCTCATGGTGCCAGATCCAGAGAGTAAAGTGATGAGGACACCCTAATATTTTTACAAGCCTACCTTTCCACTGGATGGCACTCAGCATCAGCATTCACTGTATTTCTGAAAACACCTTGTAAAGACACTCATAAAAAAGGACTTCCAGGGCCAGGCATGGTGGCCCATGCCTATAATCACAGCACACGGGAGGCTGAGCCAGGAGGATCACCGTGAAAGCAAGGCCAGACTGAACAACGTAGCAAGACCTTGTCTCACACACACACAAAAAAATGAACGTCCAGAACTGCTTTCAGAAAATGACAAGAATGATGGGATGTGTGTTTGAAGCAAAGTGTTTTAGGCTATGTGTCTTTTACTATAATAATTTTTTACTTAAACACACTGTGTATTTTGATCACTCCTTGTAATTTCATTCACTGGATTTATAAGACATGTAACATTCATTCCTTTTTTCATAAGTACAGTGTTTTATAACCATGGAAACCCATCAGCCCAAGCTGCCAATGCCTCCCATGTTTCAGGCTGTCTTGTTAACTTTCTCTCATCTGCAGCTTCTCTTTAATCAATAGACCTCCCCAATCTCTAAAAGAAATAACCTCGTTTTTTCTCTCAAGAAACCGATATAGATACCACTAGTGGTAGCAGAGAGAGAAGGTTTACTTTCCCCAGCTTGTAAAATGCCAGCCCTGCCGCTGTTCTTTCTGTTCATTAAATGGCCCTTCTGGATTCAGTTCCTCCCTACTATCCAGCCTCTCTGGAGTAGTCTCCCCTGCTTTTACAAAAGCCTGTGGGCCCCCTGGAGCTCTATCTGTCCACTTGCATTTTGGATTTTGCCTCCCAGGATGCACTATCCCCCATACTAATCCCTTACTATTACCACCATTCTTCTCCCCTCTTTCTTAAAGCATAATATCAAGTCCCTATTCCTACTTGTACCTGCAGGTGTGAAACTACAGGCGTTTATCTGTACAGAGGTTACCAGAAGTCACAGCAAATCAGGGCAGCATCCCTAGCAACAAAAATTAATATGCAGGAGAGTCCCATGCTCAAGCAATGTTTCTTTCCAATTATATTTACTTATTTTCGGAAGGTGTTATTTAATTCCTTTGGTTTCATGATAAACTCTACCAATGCTGTTCAGTTTTCAAATGCAATTTGTGATTCTGTTATATGAAAAGACACTGTATTAAATAAAAATTAGTCTTAATATTAGGTCCCTCTGTTCTCTGGGCAGGAAACTCATTGGTGAGCAATTCTCATTTACAGTAATACATCTTTGCCTTGAAAACTGTGATAGCAGAAAAGTGCGTAAAGGAGAAGGAAACTGTGCTTCAAAATGTCAAACAACATCTGTTTCCCATTTCTGAGAATTACAGAGCTTTCTCCAGCCCTTTAACCCTTTAGCCCACATTGTATCTGTCTCTTCATAGTTTATGAGCTTTATCTTCAGAAGCCTTTCAGTAAATGAAACCTGATAAAGAAAGTGAATCTCTTCTTTAGGTTTTCTGAGGATTAGGGACAAGATTTATTAGAACACTGCTCATGCTACGACACTTTGAGGTTGTGTCAACATTTCAATTATAAACTCATGCATCCAGAGGCGTGAGCACAGTCTTAACAAAATAACCCTCAAGCTTCACGTTTAGAAAGTGGGGCAGTGATTTGAGGCTCTGTGTTTGGTTTATGCAACTTTTAAAAGATTCTTACAATTGACCTCTCAAGGTGTAAAAAATTCTATCCCACAGACTATTCTGTGTCTCAAAACTGTATCTTAGCCCGGAGTGGTGGTGCACACCTGTAACCGCAGCACTCTGGGAGGCTGAGGCAGAAAGATCGCAAGATAGAGTCCAGCCTGGGCAACTTAGTGACTTAGTGAGACCCTGCCTCAAAATTAAAAAATAAAATTATAAAAAGGTCTGAAGATGTTGCTCAATACAAAGGCCCTGAGTTCATTCCCCAGGACTGCAATAAAAAAATTAAATTAAATTTTAAAAACCTATCTCAATGTCCAAGCAAAAATGTAATGCTGTGATTATGGTACGGCCAAAAGTCTAAATAAGATGAGTTAGGACACTGCAAAATGGGTCAATGAGTCAACATATGTTTTAGGAACAAGGTAGAAGCTGCTTCCTAAAATGCAGCAACGTGTCTGTCACATTATTCTTCCAAGTGTCAATTTACATCAAGCTGCCAGCTTGGTTTCTTCTACAGGACTCGCAGCAAGCCCCTCTGCCATCTGACCAGACCCACAGAGGGACCAAGGTCAGCCATCCACAGAGCTGAGAATGTGCTGGAGTTTATCTCAGTTGCCCTCCTCATTACTTCTCAGCTCCCTTCTCTCTCTGCTTAGCATCTCCTGGCTTCCCCTCCTTATGCCGTCCCCTCACCATGGCCCTGGCTCTAAGACTCCATACACTCGGTCCCTGCCAGCCTGGCCTGATTCTTCAGTCAACGCTCACCTCTCCCCCACCTGATGGGTCCAGAGCCACCTCCCAGGTTGGAAAAGATCCACTGGATATTTATTGATTTCCTGGCAGCTGCTAAGTATTAACTTGTGGGCTGTCTCAAAGATGTTTGTATCTTTTTAAAGAAGCAAAACAGATAGGATTTGGTGTATATGGGTGCAACATGAAGTATTTTTAAGTAAGGGTCCTAAAAGTATCCCTTAGGGAACATAACACTGGAACAGTATACCTCTGTAATTAAACAATTTAAATAACTTCTCAATTGTTTTACACCTGTATAGAAAACAAATCATAAAATATAAGTTCCACGAGATCAGCTTTTATTGTTTTGCTTTCTGCTAAACACTAGCATCTAAACATTGTAAATATCCAATGAATAAAGAAATAAATAAATTAATAAAAATACCTCTTTATCAATTCTCAAAGCCTTATAAAAAGTAATCAACAATCAAATTTTCTCAATGAAAAAAATATCTATTTCAATAAAGACACAGTTATCTCTGTGTTGGCGTCTGGGTTGAGGTGACGGAGGAAAATCTCTGAAGACGTAAGTGAGTGAGAGAAGTACCCAGGAACACTGTTTCTTCTTATGTCTGACTCTTAAATATCGCATAGAACTTGAAACTGAAAGAAAGCTTCATTTTTCTGTCTCACTCAGCAACTTCTTTTCTTCAAATACAAAAAATATCTCAAAAGAAATCAGGATTCTGAAAATATATAGTGTGTTGTCAATTTAGCCAATAGATTGTAAGTAACTGGAAGGTGGCCAGTAGAAATTTATTATTCCTTTTTTAAAATCTATGAGGTCCCAAACAGTAGGCTGCACACCAAGCATGTTTAATAAAGGTGTGTTAATTTGGATTGCTTCTTAAGAATTAAGACTCTCTTTTCATCCCTCTTCTGTACAAAATGTTTTCCTGAACTGCTAACAAGCACGAGATTCTTCTTTGATTTTCATCTACTCTTTCTTCCTCTCTGGGGGTTCAGAAAAAGTGAGAAAAAGAGGTAAAAGAAGTTGACGAAGTGAAGCATTCCAACAGTAACATCTTCTAGGTGTTCAGATGATATAATGCAAATATTTGAAGAATCGTTATGTATTGCTCTTCTGTATTTTCTGACTTTTTATGATAAATTAGCATGACCTTTATGAATAGAATGATATGTTTATTTGTTAATAATGTTTCATGTCACTGTTAACTGTGGAACTTATCTTGGCCACTAGTCACTCCTTATCTGTCCTTTCCCCCTTTTGTCCCTTTACACAGCTAGACTAGATGGTCCTGGAGTCAGTTCCAGAGCTGTTAGTCTGTGCAACTCTCTTCATTATCTCTATGTGGTCTTTTTGGAGAACTAAAAATACAGTCATGTTCCCCATAAATCCTCTAATTCCACTTCAATTTGCCTGCAGAGTTCTGGACCTTTCCCTGGAAAGCAGGGTACCCATCTCTCCAAATTTTCATTCTCTGGCCCATTGCAAAAAGAAAGACCCTCCACATGGTCAAAAAAAAAAAAAAAATGTATTGTTCCCCTGAGTGTTTGTGTCCTTAATCTTAATAACAGTTTCTTCACAAGAACAAGAAAAAAAATCTGTACTGGCACAATCATAGTCTGATTTCATTCCAGCAACTAACGACAACAAACAACAAAAGCAAGGGCTTTTTTTTTTTTTCCTTTGTTTAATTAAATTCTTTCAAGCCATGTGGAGCAACACTGCTGGGTAGATCATGGAAGAAGAGATAATTAAAACACAAACAAACTAGTTCTTTCATTTGGAGTAGCAGCCACTGCACATGCTCAGGACAGCTAGCTTTAACAAAATCCCAAAGCATTCTTAGTATGCAAACCGAGTCAGCTTCAGAAATAGGTTCAGCAGTTTGTCATAAAGCTATAAACCCTTTCACACTGGGAATCAGGCAGGATATCTGAAAAGTCAGACTTTTTCTGAGACATCGCCAAGGAGCTGGGCAAATAAAATGATGTCTTTGACAATGGGTTCTCAACAGACTTACCAGTCTCAGAAAAAGGGTATTTTCTCTCTGCAGTCTTGGACTGAAGTAAGGCAATCAAGACCCTTTAGGTCTTTCAAAAGAAAATTAAAGTGAAAGGAAGAGAGAAAAATATTTTTGTATGCATAAGTGTATTTTCTCTAAGATGCTAGTAGATACTGTTTTCAGATTCCACATGTTATATATTCCGACCAGAAGTGATCTATAAATCCTGCCACATTATCTGTGGTTTCTGGAGGACTGTCAGTATAGCTGACAACCTTATTAAATGTTGTAAAATATATTGACCTTGTGGATTCTCTGTGATAGCTTTGAGACAACATAGCAGAAAAATATACTGGAAGGAAATATATATTGGAGGGATATATACTGAAATTTGAACCCTGCGTGAGCTTGGCAAAGTCACAACCCTTCTTTCTGGAAAGTAAGGACATAGATAGCTGGCCTCAGAGCAGGTGTTCGTCTCGCCACATTCCTGAGATCCAGCTGATCTTAGCACAGTTGTGATAAACAGTTCTGGGCACGTCTAGAGGTGTCCTCCCCTTGGCACAAGCCCTGGTTTCTGCAGCTTTTCTGCTGAGAAAAACTTCTTCCTCAACTAGCTATTGAATCTAGATCTAGTGGGAGTGTGTCGGGTTAGCAAATCTGAACTATATTCGCTGCCTGGAAGAGAGACTGCAAAAGCAAGCAGTGATATTTATGACATCTATCATGTGCAGACGAGTCTGTCTCCTACCCAACTCCCATAGAAAGTGGAATTCCCCACACATAGGAAGCTGAAAACAAAAGCAACTAGCCACTGTATCTCCAAATTGTCTTGTCCTAAACCCTTCTCAGTGGACGTCTTCCCTTTAGAAATCTCCTCAGCTCCCAAGGCTCTGAGACTCTTTAACCTGTCAGTGACTCTCAACTCTTCTTTTGGGTTTATTTTTCCTTTTTTGCGATAGGGTCTCATGATGAAGTTCAAGCTGGCCTTGAACTCACTATGTAGCCCAGGCTGGCCTTGAACTCATGGAGATCCTTCTGCCTGAGTCCCCTGAGTGCTAGGATGATAGACATACCCCACCACGCCAGGCAACTCTCAAATCTTGGCCTCCGATTCAGACTTCTGTACTGACACTCAGAGTCACATCTCCAAACAATATTTGCCAGGTTCATGTGGGGATTCTGCAGATGTTTCAAGTTTCAGAGGCCAGATCTATGTTCTTGCTGTTCATGCCCATTCCTCTTGTCTTTTCCATCTAAGAAAATAGCAGCTCTAACCTGCAAATCATTCTGGACATCTACATTTTAACTTGCTCGTCTAACTCATCACCACCTCCTGACAACTCTGCAGCCCAAATACATGTCTAATGTGTTCCCCATCTCTACTGGTACCATCCCACCCTGATCTACATCCTCCCTGGCTCTTGCACTGTGGTACTAGTCTCACAGTTGTCTTCTTGACTCCATCTCTACCATATCAATTCATTCATTCTCCTTGCAGAACCAGTCATCTTACAAAGCATAACTGAAAGATATCACTTTATTTAATCAGACACTTAAAATAGGTTTCCATTTGAAAAAAAAAATTAAATTTCCAAGATGGCCCTCATTATCTAGTGCCTGCTGACTTCCCCAATTCATCTTGAGTCATTGCTAACTGATCTAAGCCAAGATTTTAGTGTGCTATCATCAAGCCACTAAAAAGTTTTAAGGTGAGTAATTTTTGCTATTCACAATCTCACTACAAGGCTAAAATGGAAGTCTGAGACCACAATCTGCCATACACAGTTATTAATTACATTTTTTGCTAGCAGTTCATTAACTGTCCCTCATACTGTGTGTGGTCTGTGTCCTACTCTCTTTCAACAAGGACATCACTCATAATTGTTATTTGGACATGATCTCCTTTTACCATAATTACTTCTTAAAGGTCCTGTCTCTACATATGGTTACATTCTGAGGTGCAGAAGGTTAGGACTTCAACATATGCAATAAAGGGGGGCACAGTTCAGCCCATAACAGCAACAGAAGGACAGTGCACATCTTCTGTTGGGTAGGCCTGCTGAAGTCGTAGCTCTCTCTCCTTATTCTGTACTTTGACTTCACTGTTTTGAAAGTCCAGTGAAGCTGACACACAACATCACAAAGACAGCATCTGTTACCATTTTTCTTGGCCCCAGACAACCAGCACTCCTCTAAACGAGTGAATCCACACACAACAATCTAAGAACTCAAGCCCTGGGAAGTCTAGTCTATGTTGGTTACCAAACCTATTCACGTTAGTGTAAAGAGCATCTAAAATGTTTAAGCCAATCCATGTAACTTCAGTGTCACTTACGCCCATTTCTAACATGCATCATGTTACTAATTTCCCAATAAAACTTATCCCTGGTGTGTATTTGGCTTACCGAAGAAAGCTCAGGTCAGACTAAACTAACAGGAGTTGTGGTGACAGAAGTCTACCATAGTGGCTATTCCTGGAGGGAGGCCATTTTGATGTCATTCTGGCCGACCAGCCTGAGAGTGTGAATGTTTAGTTAGAACCCAGGAATTGACATTTAAAACAAACAGTGCGTTCAAAAAACTGTAAAATCTAGGTACAGCTACATCACAAAACACCACCCTGCAGCATCACGGATATTTTTCAGGTCTAAATTTTATCCGCCTCTTGCCCACCTTGCTGTTCCTGATCACGCTGTCTCTCAGCATGGCGGATTCTGTCTCCCACTTCTCACTTCCTGAGTCCTATTCATCTTACCAGTCCTGACTGCAATATCCACAAGCCAGACATTACATTCCTAATCCTCCAACCAAATCAATTTTCCAACCGTCCCTTTTCATAGTACCCTGTACTTTTTCTCAGACTGCGTGTGACAATTTTCAACAATTATTGGTTTGTTAAATATTGGTCATTCATTATATTTCATGAGAGCAGAAGCTATATAAGTTTTGGTCACCATTGTAATCCCAGTGCCTGACATTTACTTCCCTTAGCCACCTACATTTCTAAGTTAGTCAGGCAGTAAGTAGATGTTACTTTAACAACTACTATGTGCCAGAAATCCAAAGGTATGTCCCTGCCTTCACAGAGCTTATATTCAAGTATAGAGAGTGACCCTTGAACATACGAGAATTGCTTCTGACTTCGGCCCAAAAAGAAGCTAGTCCCTCTCATCTAGATTCCCATTAGTCACACAGTACAGCTTATTTAGTTGCTTTTCTCTTCTACTGGAAGTAAGTTTCAAAGAGATATTTTGGGGTGTTATTTCTTTATCCTCAACACTGAGCTTGATGTTTAGACACATGGTCAGAATTTAGTGCTTGTGAGACAAAATCCAAAGTCACATTTACACAGTCCTTGGAGATTTAATAAATTTAAATAAATTTAATAATATTTAATAAATTTAAATTTAAATCAATTTAATAAATTCATCAACAAAATGCTACTTTAGGAAAGATGAGTCTCATGATCTTTCCTCCCTTTTTACTGACTCTTTTTTCTTATAAGAATGTTCATTTACAAATGCACAGTGTGAGGAAGTAAAAGGAAGAAATGCACTTAAAGTGAACCATGAAACTAAAAGTTGCAAAAAGCTTCCCAAAGTAACTGTTTCCATTGTCAAGTGTCTCCGGATGGACCCTGAATAAAATTCTGGAACTAAGACACACTTAAAACAAAAGGAATGGCATATAGATATAGATATAGATATAGATATAGATATAGATATATAATCTTCACTAACATTAGTGGACCCCTTGAAAAAATTGAGCCTATGCCTTTAAGATACAACCTGTTCATAGCTTCAATCCACCATAAAGATATATTTGCAAATTACTAGGGAAATGTTCATGTTTTCAAGATTTTCTGAGTCCCTAGTTGAAAAACAGTGTCTGCCAGTAGACTTTTATTTCTTGGACATACTTTTATTACACAACTTTGCAATTTAATTAATGTGATTTTAAATTGGAATTTCCTGGACAGTGAGACTCTTTAAGGGAAAAATGAGATTGAACATTTAAAGTCAAATCTGACTTGGAAAATAATGGCTGTAATAGTGACTATAACTTTAAATGACTAAATGAATCCCTCACTGTAATTTTTTGTACCATCATAAATTCTGCAACTGCAGTACTTTATTTTCATTTAAGCCTGACTTAACATATAGATCTGGAGTGGTTTCAGGGACAGGCAGTTTAACCAACTGCCAAAATTTAACCTATCTTTTTATTTGTTAATGCCTGAAATTATGTCATTAAAAATTCATCCCTTTGATTTGTGAATTGGTCCCATACTGAATTACAAATATTCCTGGGAAAAGCCATACTTAAATAATGACCTTTATCCCTAACACTTGCCTCAAGGTTTCAATATAAAGGGCACAAAACTTAGGTTCACATGAAAGGAAAAGTTCTAGAAAAAAATCTGGAGCTTCTAAATCCACCAGAGAATATTTTTGCTTCGACTTTGCCTTGAAAAGAGATTTGGAAGTTTGGGAATTGATCTGTGCAAAGCAGTCTTACTGGGCCTGCATATGGAGAAGGAAAAACATACACAGGAAAATCTTCCTTAGGACATTTCTTGAAATTTCTCTCATTACTTACCTGGTTATAATATACTGCTGATAATCTCAAAGTAAACTGCTTCTGATGCCTGTCGCTTAATACTAAGCTGCTATATTTAGCATTAGTTTATAAATAAATTCATTCCTAGCCAACACCAGAATTAAAGAACCCAAAGGGTTTTAGAGAATTCCTCTAGGTAATGGATGCTTTTAACTGAGCCAATCCTGATTTAAATTCTCGAGGATAAGATGTCAAACATATGAGCCAACTACCACCTATGGCCAAAATAGAATCACCTGTGATTTCTAAAACCGGCATTTCACAGATCTGATTCAAATTCCATCTTGAGGCATGAAGAAGAAATCTGAGTGTAAACTCACTAAGATAATTAGGAAAGGAGGTATCCGTGACGCCACTGGAGGCCTTGCCCTTGCTTCCATTTCCTAGTCGCTGTAAAGAGGGAAAGTAGTTGTGCTGCTCTTGCTATACATGTCTTCTCCTTTTTTGTAGAGCAAAAATGGCCATCACGGAGGCTGTATCCCAATCTTCCACCGAGGCCAAGCCTCAGGTCTAAGGCCTCCTGTGGCTGCCTGATACTGTTCAACGAAGCAACCGTCAATCTGAAAGTAGACCAAGTATCAGAAACAAACAATGCTGTCACTCGGTGATCTCTTGTTCACCATCCATCTCTCTTGAATATGAAATGGTTATTCTGGGGATACCCAAAAGTAAGGGAGTAAAGCTTTAAAGTTTCTGTTTTCAAGGCAAATTGATTACTTGAGTAAAATCTCCACACTTTAAAAAGGCCATATTCATGAATATTTGTTTTATTTTCATTTAAAGAGCCAGTCCCAGAAAGTGTATCACAGAAAACTTCATCAAGGCCAAAGCTATTATTTACAAAAATGAGCATAGAGAAAGTTAGTGTATGCATTAGATTTGTTAATACACGGCAACCTGAAACTAAACCTTCACCAGTGTGGATAAAGTAGATAAGATCAAAGTGCTCCAACTCACCAGTTTGCTATCTTAATGCCAAAAGAAGAGCAGGATTTATGCCTCTAGGTGTCCACTAGGCATTTTAAACTCTTACTTACACCAGTCACAAATTAGACCTTTTAATTTTTCAATCAATTTCAGTTTAACTGCAGTTGAATGGGAATGATCTTGATTTACTTACTAATGCCATCAAGTCTAACAAAATCCATAGTTTTATTTTCTTCTACATTTCATTAAGCAAATTGAGGAAATATCCCACTTAGAAGCGATGTTATAGAATTTTTAAAGAGATAAGACCATTCTTTTTTCATGAGAAAAAATGTAAAAATAGCTCTCCTCCAGGTCCCAGGACATTTTGTGCCTTTTTTTGTTGTTGTTAGATGGAATCTCACTAAGTTGCCCAAGGTAGGCTCAAACATATGATCCTCCTTCCTCAGCTTCCCGGAATGCTGAGATTACAGGAATGTGCCACCATTTTATACCTTTTAACCAAAATGAGTCCTACTTTCCAATGCCCAACGCACCCCCTTCCCAGCTTCCTGCCACATTCCTACTTCAGTGGCTGATCTTTTCATATCTCCTTGGCCCTTTCAAGTCAGAAAAACAAAAAAGAAAAACAAAAAAACTCAAACAACCCAGGACTGTTTCTGGCCTTTAGTAAGGTATTGGTATCTTAAAATGTCACTCATTCTAGAATGTTTGGCATGGAAAACATTCCAGACTCCACTCATCATCTCTTGGGGAGGTAGGCGAATATATGGATCTGCCATATATTAGCTTTTCATCACTGGGAGCAAATACCTGAGAGTAACAACTTAATGGAGGAAAGATTTATTTTGGCGCCCAGTTCCAGAGGTTTCAATCCATGGTCAGCTGGCTCCAAGGCAGAAACATCAAGGTGAAGGAAAGTTGTTCAACTCAGGGCAGCGGGGAAACAAGGCAAAGAGAAGGAGCCAGAGAAGGGTCCAAGAGTAATAGATACCCTTCAAGACCATGGTCCCAGTGACGTACTCCCTCAGCTTGACCCCACCTGCTTGTAGTCCATCCAGCTCTGAACTCATCAATGAGTTAACCCATTGGTGAAGTTAACCATCTCACAATCAATTCACCTCTCTATGCACCTCCTAATCCAATCAAGTTGACAGTCGAGATTAGTGGTCACACGACGATATCCCGCTAGACAGGCGGTATTAGAGGTATTTTTGAAGAGATGGCTTCCCAGTGCCTTCTTTGGTAAGCCCTAAATGACCCTCTTTAGAAATTAAATAAATTTTCTAAGATCACACAACTAATAAATGCTACTTCCAGAATTTCCAGGCTTAATGTGCCTGACTCGCATCCTGCTGCCTATGGGATTTCCACTATGCCAAACCGAGCCCACACAGACGAACCCCTTCTGTGGTGATTTCAGCACTGATCCATGAAGATGAGTGAAGTCGCGGATCAATGAAGCCCCTCAGGCTGTAGCGAGTAAGCACATAGCCATCTCTGCTCCAGGGTTTCTTTCCCAACTTGTGTTCTTTTCTTTACTACACTCTTGCTTCCGTGTCTTTTCTACTCCAAACTGGACTTGCGATTTAAAAATCAAATACTATTCTGTCACTATTTTGAGTGGAAATCCTCTAAAGACCTCAAGGCACTATACAGGAAATATTGCATAATGAACGATAAATGTTTGGATTACCTGGAGGGTACAAATAAGATCTCGTGTTCTTACTTTCTTCTCATCCGGGGATAAGTGGCAAGTTTTATCAATCTGAAATTGATTTTCTCAGTAGTTCTAGCCTCTCTCTTTCTCACATTAATAGAGTATGCATTTCAGTCCATTGTCCGGCCCCTCCAATACTTTGGACCTGAGGCAAAGCAAAATTTCGTGTAGCAGGCATGGCAGAGGAAAGCTGATCACCTCATGGGAGACAGGAAGCAGAGTAAGAGGGAAAGAGCCAGAGAGGAAGGGGCCAGGGACAAGATACACTCTTCAAGGGCCCGCCCTTAGTGACCTACTTCCTCCAATTGGGCCCCATCTCCTAATAACATATCCAGCTATGAGCTTATCATTGCAGCAATCTGGAGATGAGGTTTGCAGTCTCATGATCCAATCACCTCTCCAGACCCCACCTATGAACATTGTACCTTTGAGATCAAGCTCAGTCCATGAGTCTGTGGGGACACTTGGAAGCCATAACACCAATTTCAACTCTGTTCCCAGAGTCCATGTAAAGTGTGTGCAAAGCCTGAAAGATTAAGATTTAAAGGTGACTTGAGCTGTAACCCTCTTTTACTTCCTTTATTTATGACATTTAGCCAAGTTGGTTTTTTTGAAAAATTAAAATATTTCTTCTCAATAACATCTGATAAGAGTAATAAAAGAAGTCAAATTTTCATTCCTCATTTGTACCCTTTCTTCTAAATTGCCCAGAGTCTGTTCAAGTATACAAAGGGGCAAATAAAAGTTGTTTTTTAGCCAGGCCTGTTGGCACACACCTGTAATTCCAGCACCCGGGGAGACTGAGGCAGAAGGCTCACAAGACTGAGCCCAACCTGGACAATTTAGCAGACATAGGGAGACCCAGTCTTTAAATAATGTCAAAATAGCTCAGTGCAATGGCCCTGGTTCAATCCCCAGTATCTCCAAAAAAAAAAAAAAAGTGTTGTTATAAAACATTTTAGACTTAAAATTTTTGTTCCAGACTTCATATTTTTCTCCTCAGTTGCCAGAATCATAATAAAGTTCTACACATAAGTGTGCAATTTTCACACATCCACATGCTGGAGAACTTTAATGTTCCAATATTACTTTTCCCTAAGAACTTACTATTGCATAAATTTTTCTCTTTCACTGTGTCTTCATTGGCCAATCACCCTAATTCTTTTCTCTCTAGAATCACACAACAAAGGAAAATAAACTGAAGGAAAAATAAGAACTTCTAAAAAATAAATTCACTATAAAATTTCTTTTATAGTTTTGCAAATGGTAATGTCAAGGAAGATGACAGTTTCTTGATCTAATAGTTGAATAAAGGAAATATCTAAGGCTGAATGTAATTTAGGATTTGTTACCAACAAATGAATACATATGTACAATTTACCTGGTACTTTAGGGCATATTTTAAAAACTACTATATACATATTTAGTACATTTAAAAGTGTAATTCAAGACTAAGCAACATTTGCTACACTTCAAATACCAAGCCTTTGTAAACCATCAGTGCTCAATTTTATTTACTAAAATATTTTGAGAGCTTTTTAAGAAATATCAGTGCCTAGGCTCCACCTCACAACAATCAAATCTGAATTACTGGGGATCTGATGACCCTAAGTGTAGGCGAATGTTGATAATCCCAGATTTAATTCCCCTTTCACTGAAGAGACCACCCAAACTTTAAGAGTAAGGTGACTTGCCTACCTTCTGCCTATAGATGCAACCAAGACTACAAAACTAAAAGACTGTCAATCAGCAACAAGAAATGATAAATAATTTAAGATAAAAATTACTGTAAAGAGAAGCAAGGGGTGCCTGCTAGCAGCAGCAGAAAGGCCTTGGTGGTTGCCCAAGGTGAGGATTGTGAAAATGTAAATCCTACTTAAATCCTTTCTCACCCATCTATGTGTGTACTAGCAAGATGGCTTTGGAAAAACAGATCTATGAAACTTCTTACTAAAAGTTTGAAATTTACAGGAAGCAGGGCAAGAGAACAAATTCTGAAATTCCAGAAATAGATGGTTAAAAAACTTTTTTTAAATAAGGGCATCTTCACGAAAAAGTAGTTTTACCATCTTAACATTTTCATGCTTATTTTTATAGTTTTTATTTCAAGTTTATTGCAACATATATATATTCTTATGAGAATTGGTGAGTTTGAAATAGCTATAATTTGACGGCAATTACTACAGATTCCGTCATCTTTTTCCATAGTATTTACTGCCATCATTCCTGCAAATATAAAAGAAAAAAAAAAAAAAAAAAACAGCTAAAGTGATTTTAAATTGATCAACGGCAAATTTGTTCCATGAAATTCTTGCCTTTGATTTAAAAAGTCACTTGGCTATTACTTGATTAATATCAAAGTGAATGGTAAATTCTGGTTTCTTTTTCTTTTCCCAGGTTCCACCTCTGGCCCACTTGCCATTCTCACCAACTCTTACACGAGGTTTTGATGTGCTAATTTGCTCATCAGTACACATTAGCTTCTTCAGTTTAATTAATAAATATTTGGTTTTGACAAAGGAAAGGGAAACAGAAGTGAAATTCATGAATTTGATCATTGTGCTTCCCCCCACTGTGACCCTCACTTGAAATCTGTCTTAGTCTTATCAGCTAGCTCCATTTTACGCCTTGTCATTTGCATATCAAATATATCATTGTAAGCAGGCTGCTCCCAGGCGTGCCCTGCAGACGATTACAGAACCAGTGGCCCACTGGAGCTGCAGAGAAACATCTGTAAATCCACAGTGATTACAGGAAAAGAATGGGGCCAGGGGACTACCCTCCTCTCCTATTCACTCCCTCCTCCAGAAATCAAGATTATGAGGTGTCTTGTTTTCACACATTTGATTTACTATGTATTTATCTACTTTTTAATGTGTCTACTCTGCTTCTAAAATTAGAAGGACAACACATGAGGCTCCTATATTTAAAGTCCGTGCTTTTTGCTATCCAAATCTGACCTGGCCACTAAGGACGCTGATGATGACAAAACTCAAATGTCTTATCACTACAGAGAATCAGGGTACTTGATAGCAATGCATCTGATTTCAACATATCAACCGACTTCCTCCCTTGAAACAATTCTTTTCCCTAAATTAAGAGCAGGTTGATAGTGGCTACTGATTCAAATTACTTCCCCCACCTTTTTAAGTAAGTAAGAAGTAGAATTTACAAAATTACAAGCACCACCATAATTCTGTTTGTACCCTTTGTCTTTGAGCAGCCCACATTTTCCAGTCCACCCCCTTCCCAGAATTCGCTTGTTATCTTTTACATAACATCCTGGGTTTGTTACATTACTCAGAGGTAATATTTAAATCCCTGGTAGGGTAAAAAATATTGCAAAGATTTTCATATTGTGTTCTAAAGCTGTACTCCCCAAATGACCTACTTATCTGAAGGGCACTTTAGAGATGTGATCTTGGGTATTTGAAAGCCAATAATGCACCAAGAGACAGCCCGAAGGCTGAGGTCTGGCTTTTAAGAACTCCACACACAACCCCCGAAGCTAGAGTAAGAGGAAAATAATGCTATACCAGGCTACACTAATTATGCACTTTGAAGTAGCATTGTCTCCTTTTTTAAAAACTCAAAATATTACAATGTAAAGACACATGTCAATTCCATTCAATGTACTAAATGAATTAGGCAGGAGCACTGCAAAAATAATATTGTGATTCTTTATCCTGGGCGCTATTATCTAGAGCATTATTACGAGATGGAGCAGCAGGAACCCTGGATGTAGAGGCTGAAGGCTGAGTCTTATCTCCACTTACCACCAATTAACTGTCAGGCATTCTGTAAGTTCCATTCTCTGTGTGGACATCCATTTCTTCATCTGTAATATGAGGAACTTGGATTACATGCATAAGAATTAAGCTGTGCTTCTCAGAAATGTTATCAAGTGTTCCTTTAAAATGATTTATGTGGCCAGAGAATTTTGGGGAATCCATATATTACACACATGTACACTCACTCATTTAAATTCTTGTAGATTTGCAACAAACATTAGCATATTAAATATCTTTTGGAGACATTCTAATAACACTTCGACAGTAAATACCAATTTGCTTAACCTAGTGTTTCTCCAACATAGTCTACCATTAATCCTGTATGTGTTCAAAACTCTAGACAAAATTTGTCTAAGTGCCTTCCAGCTGTAATTGGCCCTGCCTATGGTAGGAGACGCCAGGCCTACCTCAGATCTTCTGAGGTTGAGGATTTGAAAATGAGTCCTCAGAAACTAGACAACCTGAGTTCAGTAGCTTTTCTACTTCCCATCTTTGTGACATTACTTATACAACTTAACTTCTCTCTATTTTAGTTCCTTCATCTATAAAAGTAATATAATAGTATCATCTATTTCTTAGGGTCATTTTGAGGACTGAATGAGTTAATAAAGCATATAAAATGCTTAGCCAATTACCTAGCAGCTTCTAAGTTCTGTGTAAGTGCCTAACATTGCCATATCCAAAGTCCGTATGAGATGCAAGTCTAAGAAAGGAATGATGAAAGAAATTGGCATTTGCTGAGCACCTACTCTATTCTACGCCACATCCTCTGTATACATAATCTCATTAAATCCCCACAATAAAATAAGAACAGAATGAGCCTTTCAATTTATAGATGAGTAAAACAAAGTTCCGAGGTGTTAAAGAATTTGTTTAGATATCCAAATATTTTTGAAAAGTGAACTTTACATTCAGGTATTCCTAACACCAAAATCAAATTCTCGGGCTGGGGATGTAGTTCAGTGGTAAACACTTGCCTAACATACACAAGGCCCTGGGTTCAATCCCCAATATGTAGTGCATATGTAAATAAATACCTACACACATACATATAAAATGAAACTCAAGTTCTTTCCTTTATGTCATGTTGTCTCCAAGGGTGAAAAGCAATAAACTTATACCATTTTATGGATAAAGAAATGAGGCATACAAAAGTTTTCTTAGGATCCCACAGTAACATTCAAATTAGAATATAATGCACGTGCTGTCATCCAACTCCATAATGTATGCATTACAGACCCTGAAAGCAGAAGAACATACAAAAAAAGGGAGAATCAAATATCACTTAATTTCGATCAGGTTACAATATTTAAATTAAGATTACCTTGGCTTTCAACTAAGTACCTACTGTATGCATTGTGTCATTTTTTAGCGGAGATTTGGTTCTCCCTTACCTGACTTGGATTATATTCTTAGAGAAGCATAGGTCTAAAGCAGACATTTAAAGGTCAAATTAATTCTACTGCCTCCAGAAAGGATTGGATCAAAATAATTCTCAAATGATAATCCCTATCCTACTCTACTTTTAAATATTCAATGAGGAAAATTCAGCGATATTTTTTATTTAAAAATTTGAATGTTAATGATATATTTAAAATGCTAGAGTATGCAAGGACCTTTAAGATATTTCTGAAAATAAAAACACTTTAATCAAAAAAAAGAAGGAAAAATAGAATAAGAAAATGTATTAATTTTCCATGATGGAGTGTAGTATTGTGCATTAAAAACCGAAATTCAGGACTGACAACTTGCGGGAATAATTTATTGGATATTAATCTTCCCTTTTAGCAGGCGAGGCACAACTTTACTTAGATAGTCTGCTGCATCCAAAGTTTTAAAATATAGGGTCAAAAATATATCCCTGCCACACATCCCCTACTTCCATTCTGCTTGGTCTGTCTTATCGCTAAAACTGGTTTTTTACAGCAATGTCAAAGACGATAGAGCTTAGAGAGATTTCCATTTTGCAAGTAAAAAAGGGCAGACAGGTGGTGCACAGCCTGCAGTGTACTCAGACGGAGCAGCCAGCTGCCTAATTCCCATCACCGGAGCCTATCCTAGGATCACAGGGCATCGGATTGAGCAGGCAACTCACAAGGAAATGGAGAAACGCCTGGGAGATTTCTCAGTACCTGAAATTGTCCATTTGGGCTCGGCAAGTGTGAGAAGGGATGGGGATAAAGATTCTGATTTAGCTGAGAGTAAACAATCCCTTTCTTTGGGAGTTTACAGTGATGAGAAATTCATACAGTGGCTAATGGAGAACTTATTTTAACCCACACAGCAGATAAATCAGGTATCTTTCTGCATAAGTAGTACCTCCAAGTTTACCTTTAGAAGGGACGTGCTGCATCACAAAGGTATTCTTGGAAAGTCCTATTCCCTCCCTTCTCTTTGCTTTGAGATATATATTCCTCATGATGAGTAAGTAGGCCATCACAAAATGCAATGCCTACCTCAAAAATGAACATGTATTGGCCAGCTTCATGGGGTTTTTTGTTTGATTTGTTTGTTTGCTTGTTTGTTTGAGATAGGGTCTCACTATGTAAACCAGGCTGGGCTTGGACTCACTGTATAGCTCAGGCTGGCTTCAAACTCATGGCCATCCTCCTACCTCAGCCTCCCGAGTGCTGGGATGACAGCATGCACCATCACGCCTGGCCCAACTTCGTGTTTTGAAGGCTATTTCTTCATTCTTAGAGAAATCCTACAAGTGGAGACATTTTTCCTTCAGGACAAAATAAAAAATCTTGGTTCCTGGAGGTAAGACAGAAGCTAACTTACCAGAACACACACATATACACACACACACACACAAACTACACAGAAAATTCCTACAGTACTGAGATTTTTGTGATGTATATGCCAAACAATTCCTGCCCTTCTACCTCAGGTTATAATTAAAGGCAAATATAAGGCAAGGTGATGTCTGCTGAGAGAACAATTTATTGGACCGACATTCTACAATCTTGTTTACTTTAAATAATGTCCAGGAATTTTCCAAAAGTGTATCTTCAAATATACAATCAAATGAGAGCAAAGAGAGCTCAAGGTCAGCTTGCGTTGGTCCTGGTGCTCCTTTCTCGCTGGTCTTATCTACGGTGCAGAATGGCCACATCCATCATGGGAGACAAACATTCTGTATCTGCCTGAGCAATGAGTAGCTCATATTTATAAATTGCTGGACAGAAATAACCAGTGCTTACAACCACTGAAGAGGAAGATGACCAAGGAGTATTTATTTCCTGGGCTCTATTTTTAAGAAAATCATATGTGTGTTGTTTTTATAGTGTTAGGCTCCAAAATACTCTTTGCATCGTGCAGATTGTCCACTTCATCTTTTGCACTTTGAACCCACTGTCAAGATTCCTTTTTTTTTTTGGTGGGTACCAGGGGTCGACCTCAGGACCTCGTGCGCCAGCAGGCGCCCGTGCCGCTGAGCGATATCACCGGCCCCTTTCTCGTATGTGGGTTCTGGGAGTCGAACTCGGGCCCTCGTGCTTGCCAGGCAGGCACTTACGCCGCTGAGCCATCTCACCGGCCCGCACTGTCAATATTCCAAGCACAAACCCTTTTCTCTTAAGATATCACCTCCATTTGCTTGGAAAACTTGCAAACTCCTTTTGTCAATAAAAGAAGAAAAACCTTATCAATACAGAAGCCTTTGAGAGACTATCTTTTTTTTAGTATGCTTGTAATACATAATAATCACATTCATATTGTAGAATTAGAAGATAGAGATACAGATACAGATAAATATAGATGATATAGATATAATACATCTTGATCATTTTTACCTCCCCCTTTAAAGGATTATTTATGTATTGATATAATTTTCTATTTGTGTATATAAGAGCTAGGCTTTTGAGATATTTGTCAGTTAAAAGGTGATGTTTCAAGCACACCACACACACACATACACACACATTCTGCCTTGAAATATGTCTCCCTTGTTTCCCAAGTATTTATGTAATAGAGAAGTTTCTAGAAAACCCCCTTTAGCAGTCAGATATGCTTTTGGACTACAGGGGCTGCACATTAGCCCATTACTGAGCTTTAACTCTGATTAGTTTATCAGATTAGCAGAACACAGACCTGAGGGAAAGAAACACAGGACAGGTGAATTTAATGGGGCAGGGGACTAATTTAAGCACTCTCTCCTGAGGGAATGGGGGCAGGGGACTAAAGGGGGTCCTTCTAGGTAAGAAACTATCAGCCCAGAAACCCATGCCAAGCAGAACATGAAACAACTGTCAGATTTCCATTCCAGATCCAGCCCTGGGCATACGGTGAACTCTGTGAGCCCCAGTCTGTAGTCTGTGTGTGACAGATGAGTGTGGGAACTCTGTGAGGTTCCCAAAATAAACTTTCTGTGCCTCAATGCCTTCATCTATAAAATGGAAGTTATAAAAGTATTATGTCATAGAAACATTGAGATAATTAAATAACCTATGGGAACACATAGAATTGTGCTTGCAAATACAAAAATAAGTGTTAGTTGTAATCAGCATCAAGAAGTAGCCAGGTATGGTGGTCCACACCTGCAATCCCAGCATTCTGGGAGGCTGAGGGAGGAGGATCACAAGTTGCAGCTCAGCCTGGACAACTTACTGACTTCGTGAGATCCTGTCTCAAAACAAAAAATTTTAAAATGACTAGGGATGTAGCCCAGTGCAAAGGCCCTAGGTTCAATTTTCAGTATTGCTTCCCCCACCAAAAAAATCAATAAGTAACCATATGGTCCCCTTTTTCTCTTTAACCATATGCACATACACCTGCAGAAAAAGATTGAGAGACTATACAATGAATGTTAATGACTATCTCTCTGTGGTAGAAATTATGGATATTTAAAAATGTTTCCCTCATATGTTTTCTAAATTTCCTACAATGAATATGATTAGTTGGACCAAAACAACTTATGAAAGCCTAATTAATGCTTCTTGTCTGAGGATAATAATTTGCATTTTATTTGTAATAACAAATAATTGGAAACAAAACAATAGTGTTCATTAGTAGGATTAGTTCAATAAAGTATAGTTCACCCATATAATAGAGTTATTCACTTATAATTAAAAAATACATTGTTGAAAAATGTTTATTGGCATAAAACATTCACGATATGGCATAAAAATTAAATAACAATGCTGAATAAAATTTAATGTCTCATTTACTAAAGATAAATATATTTTTGAATGAGTATATTATACAATGTATATATTCTAAAAATGCTAACCATGATTATTCCTATTAATGGATTGCAAATACTCTATTTTTTCTGTGTACTTTTATAAATTTTTTAATTCTTCAAACTTCTATAGCTTTTTAAATGGAAGAAAACACTATTACAAAAATAGAGACTAATCATAGCATTTTAGTCAAAAGTAAAGAAGTCCAGATTCTTACTTAAGGAATTAAGTAAATAGAAAGAAATGGTGACTCCCAATCTTCTTTCTCCATCCACAGTTGGCACCAAACAATTCCTAAAACAAGAAAAGTTAATGTTTTCATAGAAGTTATAGCTGAACCATGAGTTAGAGGCCCTAACTGCCCTACATCTACCCCCATGTAGCAGAGCAGACAGAGCTCAGCCCACAACCCAACTCTGCCTGCAGACAAACTACCTGCATATTCAAAACAGAGGTACTCAATGGACTGTTCTGCCAATTCTTACAAGTTCTATGGAAGTTAAAGAATAGAAAGAAAGAAAAGTAAATATAAGTAACCGCACTTAATTAAGACTGGTAAGTACGAGTGACTCCACGTCCATGAATAAAACCCAGCAAAGCCAGTCTTTGCTGGGAGAAGGATGGCGGGGACAATATCAGTTCTATCACCTAGTTGGCCTTTTTTCAGCCTGCCAACCTCATCTAATAAATGTGGACATAGTAGAGTGTTAGGATCAGAATTTGTTGACTTCCCAAGGGAGTAGCTTTTTTTTGTTTTTTGTTTTTTGTTTTTTGTTTTTTGAGACAGGGTCTCACTACATAGTTCAGGCTGGGCTTGAATTCACTGTATAGCCAGGCCACCCTCAAACTCATGGTGATCCTCTTCCCCCAGGTTCCCCAGTGCTAGGATTACAGTCATGTACTATATCATGCCCAGCAAGAGTAGCATTTTTAAAGTAGTGCTTAGTTCAAGGTAAAATCTCAGCACCATTCAGTAAATTGCTAATGATGGCATTCTAAAAGTCCAAGTTGGAAAGGGCCTGCTACAGTTTGCCTCTTAAACACCCCCCCAAAGGCCCATGTGTTAAAGGTTCATTTCCCAAGTTGGTACTTTTGGGATCTGGTAAAACCTTTAAGAAGTGTGGCCTAGTGGGTGGTCTTTAGGATGGTAGGAGGGACTGAGACCCTAACACACTCTTCTTTCTCTCATTTGCTTCCTGGCCAAGAAGAGTAGTTTTGCTTTGCACATGCTCCTACTATGATGTACAGCATAGGCCCAAAGCAACAGGGCCTATGGATCCCAGACTTCAGACTCCAAAGCTGATCTTCTCAGGTATTTGCTAGAGTGACAGAAAGCTGACTTACACAGGACCTTAATTAATTTCCCAGAACTCTTCATGCAATGGTTTTGTCACTTCAGGTACACTCTAGAGTTCCCACATCTTACAACCATTTTAACATGTTAGAATGTGTTTTTGTGTATGTGCATGTTGTGTGTGTGTTGCCTATTCCTAAAAATGTAAGAGGAAGGGGAGATAGTGATTTAGTGAGAAGAAAGATAATAGGTACTAGAGACAGAGCTGGCTTGGAATCTGCTTTGCTTCCTGGATCACTTTCGGCAAGGTGCCGAACTTCCCTGAATTGCTGCTACCTCATCTACAGAACAGGAGTTATTAAACCTATTTAGTCACGTTGGTAGGGAATTCTAGGTATGACATAAGAAGCATCTGATGTAAGAGTTAGCACAGAGTAAAGGACCAAATCTTGCAAGTGCAATGAAGATTTCAAAACTACAGGAAAACAAAGGCATTTTTCTCAGAGTCCTATAACCTCTCTTTTATTTTATTTTATTTTTTTTTGGTGGGTACCGGGGTCGACCTCAGGACCTCGCGTGCCAGCAGGCGCCCGTGCCGCTGAGCGATATCACCGGCCCCTTTTTCGTATGTGGGTTCCGGGAGTCGAACTCGGGCCCTCGCGCTTGCCGGGCAGGCGCTTAAGCCGCTGAGCCATCTCACCGGCCCCTAACCTCTCTTGATTTGGAGCTCCTGCTGAAAATATTCTTGTTCAACTAGGACTGTAGAGTCTACTGTTAGGGAGCTCTTCAGGCACCTGAGCAAATCTCCCCTTCATATTAGCAAAAAGTCACCTCTGCCACAATTATACTGAAGCCAGAATCTGTATGGAGTCTCCTTACCAACACCACCTTTTAGAAAAAATGTAAACCAAATAGAAGATGACCTCTTATTTGAAAATAACACCTGCCTTGTGTATTAATCTGTTTTTCATTACTTGGAAAAAATAGCTGGCACCCACAATTTTAAAAAGCAGAACTTTATTTGTGCTTACAGTTTCAGAGGTTTCAGTCCATGGTGGACTGGTGCAGGAAAGCTGGTAACATCATGCCAGCTGGGAAGCAGAGAGCAGAGAAGAAAGCCAGAGAGGAAGGTGTCAGTGACCAAATATAGAAACCAAGGTCACATCTTCTGTGACCCACCCAAACACATCAGAAGTGTGCTTCACTAACTTCCTAGTCTCTCAAGCCAACCAAGCTGACAATCAAGATTAACCACCATACTTTAGGGGAAAAAGTTGTTAGCATGGAGAACACTTATTCCACCTCTAGTATTTTATTTTTGTAACAGTTGAAAATATATTTTACCCAGGAGCCCAAATACATATGTACCAATTTTCCAATTAAATTAATGGTATCAAGATCCAAAACACTCTTTGTCACAGTTTAAAACAGACACTTGATGGTTAATTACAGAACCCAGGTTTCTAACACCTTAACACCTTTGAAGAGATGATTTACACAAATAGCAATTGTTTTCATCCTCATTTCCCTACTTATGTGTCTTAACCATAAACAGAGCAGATCACCTTGCAAATCCAAACACTCCATCCTGACACTTTTGTCACCCACAGAAAACACAACAGCATTTCTCAAAGTAACAGAACTCCACAGCTTTGCAAACTTCCTATTTCATAGCACGGAAGGAGAGAGAGGAGAAAGGCAAAAAAGGTACACCGAGTTCCTCTGAAGCCCCCTCCTGACATTTCCAGACTTATTAGCCAGTTTTCACACTGACTTCAATCAACCTCTTTAATCCTCCAAGGAAAGAGCATTTTTAATTCACCGATTGGCTGATAAGCTTGAAGCCAAAAAATGATTTACACGTAGATGAATTGTGCTTACAAGATGGAACTTCGAGCATTAGAAGCGGATCTGAATTTCCTATCTGTCATTTTATTTGCCACATTCATTTTTTCTCTGCCATTACCCTTGCTGATTGTGATCTTTCAGCGCTATTGGGCCCCTGCTTCCACAGTTTTTAATCTGCCTTTAATCCCATAGATTTTAAATATTCCCGGCACCGAGAGACTGGAGGCAATTAACTGCCCTTCTGATGCGCTCCTTATCAGTTGCCTCCTTGTATCTCTCAGAAGCAGCCTCAAGACACTTCCAGGCTGACAAATACTACCAGCCTTTCAGATGAAGCCTCCGCTGCAAATGGGGATGTGAAGTCCAGCTGTGCACGCCCACGCCGAGCAATCACTGGAGCTTCTGAAGGAGGAAATGGGAAGAGGAGGTTGGGGGACAGGCACTGTGCGCCAACCTCCCCCCCCTCCCCACCGCACCCCCGCCCGCTCAGAAACAATGCCCTTGTGATGTGTTTTTGAATTTTTTTTTAAGTGCATCGTCTAATCTGTTTAATCTGTTTGCCGTTTTTTAACCAGAAAACCATTTCCAGGTTTCTGTAATGAGGGATTCAGAAGGGATGTCAAAAGGAGACATCAGGTAAAATAAGTATTCTGAATGTGGCTCACGTCTCTTTTCCGGTTCGTGTTTAATTTTGTGCCCATTTCAACGGTGTTAAGGTTCAAATATGCACACTGGAATTCCTGACCACTAGTTGGTAAGTGTCCCACGTGTAACCAAGGTCCGTTCAGACTTGAAGGAATTCAGATTTTCTCATAGAACTTTATAAATCACTTGCTACACCGAAGGCTAATGGGTTCTGCATATCTAGTCAAATATCCAATGAGTTCTGAGGTCTCTAATCAAGGTGACACAACTTGGTCATCAGGAAAGAAGAAGTAGAATGTTACTTATTAAAACACACATGCTCATTCAGTGATACATGCATTTATTTACACCCTAGAAACTACCAGCTCCCCACTTAGTGCCCACCCAGTGCCATGTGCGGCTGGTCCCATATCCTGGTGGCTATCTTTTGGGCTCATATTACAGTTAAGACAGCTTGACTCTGTTATTGATGTCCATCATGGGTTCCTGATTAAGAGTTTAAACTTTTTTATAGTTTAATATTAAAATGAGGGCCGGTGAGATAGCTCAGCAGCATAAGCGCCTGCTGTCGCGCGAGGTCCTGAGTTCGACCCCTGGTACCCACCAAAAAAAATATATATATAGATAGATAGATAGATAGATAGATAGATAGATAGATAGATAGATACTAAAATGAAAAACCTCTGAGTTCAAAGCTATACTCCAAAAGATTTGGAAAGACTCTTCCAACCCACTTGACATCTCTCCATCCCAGAACACTGGGCAGGTGGTTCTCTTCCTTAGACACCCACTCTCCTGGGCAGACATGTTTGATAACAATTTAACTTCCAAATGAACACATTTTTTGGGCTCTTCATAAGAACGATGTGCGCAGTGCTTCGTATTGTCACGTGTGTGTGATCACATACATTTCTTGTAAATTCTTCCTAATCGTTAGGTCAGAATGCCATTAGTTCTCAAGAAGTTGATGGTTCTGTCAGCAGTAATTCCTTCTACCACATCCTCAGCCACAGTCATTTTGGTTTATGCTGACATCTCCTAGTATAGGCACCATGAGTTTTCCAGTGAAGGAGCAAATATAATCTTCCCTCCATGGGGAAAAATTATATAAGTGTCTGGCTTTACTCAATTTAAGCCTTGGTCCCCAAATCGAACAATATTTTCTTATGGTGAAAAATAGGCATTACATAAACAGGCCATTGTGTATCCAACAGGAGTTCTATATCTTTTGGAAGGTGCTCTTTTTTTCAAGTACAAATATTGTAGAGAATGATGTCCAACAGGGAAGAAAGATATGGTAGAAGAGACAAACAATGCATTAAGTGCATATGGCTAATTGATTGGCTCCACTTTCTGTCCTAAAAGAAAAATGCAAGCCCTTTCATTCACCCTCTATGACAAACCAAGAACATGGTAAATGGACAAATTTTACAGTGCGTACAGTACAGCAGCGCTGTGTGGAGAGGTTGTTTATAAACAGCACCCAACAACATTAACAAGGAGAGCATCAAGAAAAGCCAGTGATGAGAAAGAGGCCCAAACTTCCTTATATAACAGGAGAAACATCAGGCAGCAGCTCTCACTGTGTTGTTTTGCTGTGACTTGCAGCTTTGCTTAAGCATTTTAAAGATTCTTGCAGGTCTTTTTCAAGCTGCCAGCTCTAGCCTACGAATTATGGTAATGTGCCACTTCTGAGCCCTCGGCAGGATTTGCAACAGAGAAATCACATCAGCCTATGCTGATTAACAATTCCATTCCATCCAGAGATTTATATAAAAAAACTATCTTACATTTTGCTTTTTAATAAGAATGATTGCTATCTCAAATTGAGTCCCAGCAAATTTTAATAAAAGGCCCAAGGTTGAGTGGCATTTTGCATGCTGATTTAGCTGTGATTGCTCGCTTTTGATGAGCACTAGCCTGGCATGTATAGCTCTCCTCAGAGCAGGTTTAAAAACCAGGAGTAAGGAAAAGGATAAAAATAAAAACTTCCAACTAAAATTCGAGTTCTTTTCTTTCTGTGATTGATTACTGAATAAATACCAACACGTACCTTTGAATTCAGCCTAAGAGTGAATTCCCTACAGCTAAACAGCTGTTTTTTAATGGCTTTTAATATACCACCCTGTCAAAGTATATTAACTTCGATGACTGCAATTATTATTTTTAGAAGATGCTATCAATCTATTTATCTATCTTCTGCCCTGATATTTCTTCTTAAATCAAATGGAGAACCACAAACAAGTAGCATTTTGATTTACAGATAAGTACATTGTCAATAAATAAATATCTTTTGAGGGAAGCACGCGCCTTTGTTGAAATACAAGGCAACTTAATTAAGAAAGCAAAGAACATATAGGCATAAGCTCATATGGTTGTTTTAGGACTTCTATGTATTTGAGAAAACTAACAAATCAGTGGTTATAGTTTTATGGGATGTGTTAATGACTGCTGTTAGACCACATTTATCTTGGTCTTCATTGAATTCATTGTTTTGTGGAGTTACGTATTTCAATTACCTGCTACCAGGAGGTCTGGCCAGGTAGCTAAGTGAGTGTCCTATTCAAGTTTGTCTGCCTCCACGGAAAGGTTTGATTGACCATCACAAAGCAGATAAGGCTGATCATGCAAATGTGATTCATTCATTGGCTAAAGATGACCAAGTTTCACTAACTAGATAGACCATAAGTTTCCAAAATAGATATCCTGACCTAGAAAAGCCCTCAGCTATATTGCAGAAATAACTAAATCTCAAAATGCATAAAACCATTTTCAATAGAATATAAACAGTAAGAAAATACCTTTCCAATACTCAAGTACTTCTTGGATATAGTATATTTCCTCCCCCTCAAAAAAATCAATTTGATTTACTTGTTTTCAGTGGAAAATGGAGAAACAAACCAACATAATGAAGACAGTGATCACATGATTTGTCATGTAAAATAGTTTAGTTGATCAATATTGTCAAAGAGTTTTCCAATAAGTTGAAGTTTATCCTTTTATCATTCTTTGTTATTTAAACCACTTGTATTAGAAATATTACTTATAAGTGTTTTATATTTTATACTTTCTTTAAAAATCTGTACAGTTTAACTATGTTTGTTTCAGTTCATCACAGACATTTATGTGATTTCTAGGTATTACATAGTTTTATAAATAATAGTGATAATATAAGATTATATACTATAATTTACTTTTAAATAAATATGTGTTGAGTATATACGATGAGCCAAACACATTGCTAAATCACGGGGAATAAATAAATAAATAAGATATAAATCCTGTCCTCAGGGAGCCTACCATCTAGCCAAGGAAACCAAGCAGTGGACGCTTACAACACAGGGCAGTCAGTGCTATAAGAAGAGAAAATAATGGGTAGTAGAGAGACACACTGCCTGATGAGAAGGTGACCAGGACAGTGATGTAACCTCAAAGCTGAGTACTAAAGGTTCAGTAAGAGTTAACTAAGCTAAGAGAGAATAGAGGTCTAGAGGTAGAGAGAGCAGGAACAAAAACAAATCTTAATACCTGTAGGTAGCAGGGAATTTTCAATGTATTTTAAGCCATCAACAAATATTTATGACATCTACTCTCTCCACGTGCTGTGGTGTAGTTATGAACAACAAAGCTAGTCCTGGCTTTGTGGACTTTACATTTTAGTAAAGGGATCTCAAAATTGTGGGAAAAAATTAAAAATAACTCAAAGAAGACTATGTGAAATGGAGTAAAGACAACAAGAAAAATTAACCAAGGACACAAGGACTATCTTAAATTGAACGGCAAAAAAAGACCTATGAGATTTTATCCCAAGGGAAATTGGAAACAACTAGAGAATTTAGAAAGTAGTCAGACTTCCATAATTGAAATTGACCACAGCTGCTTGAGAAAACTGATCTGAAAAGAATAAGACTGAATACAGGGAGAGCAGGTAAGAAACTGTTGCTTTAAATCTAAGTGGGGAAAGGAAAATACTCTAAGACAATGGTCCTGAGCTGAGGTGGGTGGCATGGTGGGCACTGGATGCACACAGGAGCAGCTGAGGAATAGAACGGACAGGATCCTACCATGAATGATGAGGCCCATGGCGGGGAGGAGACTCCAGGACAACAATGAGATTTTATTTTTATTATTCTATGTTTGCAATACACAACATTTACATTCCTTGTGTAGAGGTGATACATGTATATAACACATCTTAATTCCTTTTTGCATCCCCTTCCCTCCCTTTCCTCCCACCTCCCTCCATCTCTTGATCCCCTTCCCGTTTGAGAAAGACCTATCTCCCTACTTTCTATTATCTATCTTTTATTTTGTTCTTTATTTATTTTTTTTTTTTTTTTTTTTTTTTTTTGTGGGTACCGGGGGGTCGACCTCAGGACCTCACGCGCCAGCAGGCACCCGTGCCGCTGAGCAATATCACCGGCCCCTTTTTCGTATGTGGGTTCCGGGAGTCGAACTCGGGCCCTCGCGCTTGCCGGGCAGGCGCTTAAGCCACTGAGCCATCTCACCGGCCCCTTGTTCTTTATTTATAACGTGGGTTTCTTGACATGCGTCTTTGGCGGCTGGACCAACACCGGAACCTGGACACCCAGGACAGGCCAGCCCAGGCACTTGGAGTAATCAGCAAGACCAGCAATGTGGAAGTATCTGAAGCAACAGCGAGGAGTCCACAGCTGGGCTCTGGAGAACTCCACCAACTGAAGACCAGTCCCAGTCCCCACATCCAGAGGCCAAGATCAGCTCCATACCCTGCACAATTCCCGTGGCAAACTTGGCTGGAGTACACAGCACATTTCTGGGATCTGACATGGACGCTATCACAGAGCTATAAACACCAGAGGTATTTTACTACTTTTATTCCCCCTTGTTTGTCTGATTGTCTACCCCTTTCCTGTCTGGTTGCAAGTCATCTTGTTTTGTCTTGTATTTTGTGGTTATTTTTGTTTTGGGGGTTTTTGTTTTGTTTTGTTTTTGGGGGGATTTTGTCTTTTTTTTTTTTTTTTTCCTCTTTCTTAGGCCTGCTTTTTTCTTTTTTTCTTTCTTTTTCTTTTTTTCTTTCTTTTTTCTTGTCTTTTCCATTCTCTGTCTATTTCTTCCTTTTTTTCCCACTGTTTAGGTTTCTCACCTTTCTTTTTCATTTTCTTCTATTGATCCTCTTTCTTTCCTCAACTACTTTTGAATTTAAACTTTCAAGTGAGTAAACACAGTCTCTTCCCTTTCTGATTACTCCTTCACATTCTATTTCATTCTTTCGCTCCTGTGTCCTCCAGTTTCCCAAAACTCGGGTGATCATCCTTTGACCTCCAGCCTTGACTCTACTCTATTTGACCTCGTTCATTACTTTATCCTGTCCCCTACCCATCTTAACACCCCTGCCCCCCACAAAAGGGTAAAATCACTCCACCAAGGAGAAAATCACTGCATACGAGTGCATGGTATATGTTTGATTTTGTTATATAACTTTGGAGTTTGCCCCTGTGGTTGGAGGTAGCAGGTTAATGTTTACCATAGTTGTCAGTAATTAAGCTGTACTTAAAACTATTGTTATTACTAACTGTACTACTTTAGCCAGGATGTCATACATGTTATAATCAGTTTTTCTCCCCTGTACAATAACACTGTGATTGTATGGGGTCATAATCATCACCACAGCTCAGTACCAAAGGATTGGGTGCTGAGCCAAATAGTAACTTTGCATCCTTAACAAATTGGGAAGGTAGATTCTTAGGATAGCTATAAAAAACCACCTACATCTGGAGGACATCCCTGAAGAACAGACATCTCCTAGAGAAGCCTCAATACTAGTGACAAAGCTATATATCATAAGAAATTGGCAAGCATCAACATAGAAAACAAAATAAAATAAAAAAGAGAAAATAGAAAATGACAAGATGCAGAAGCAAAACGCAACCCCAGACCCCCAGCCCACTCAGGACAAGCCTGGAACACAATGACATACACAAAATTAGAAGTCAAACACTGGAACTTTCTGAAATGGTAGCAACAGAAGTGAAAAAACAAGTGGAAAAGGCTATAGAGAAAATAATCTCTCAGGTACAAAAAGAAATGATGCTTAAAATCAAAGACATTAAAGAAGACACAGATAAAAGAATAGATAAGTTTAGAAAAATTATGGAAACAAAAACTGCCCAAAAGAGGAAAGAAATAGAATCCGTGGAACACAGCCAAACAGAAATCCAAGAGATTAAAAAACCCTCACTGAAAGCATATGCAACAGATTGAAGGAGAGGATAGAATATCAGATCTTGAAGACAGAATTGCAGCTAGTGATCCTGAAAAGAAAGATATCTTAAAAATAGCAAGAGACCATGAAAAATCAATCTGACAGCTACAAGATGACACAAAGAAGAATAACATAAGATTGACTGGGGTCAATAAGAAGGCTGGAGACAGCACAAATGTGATAAAATACCTCTTCACAGAAATAATGGCAGAAAACTTCCCAAGCATGGATAAAGAATTTGTTACATAAATAAATGAAGCATATAGAACTCCAAACAGCCATGACCAAAATAAAACTGCACCAAGACATATAATAATCAAGATTCCAGAAATTCAGCACAAGAACAGAATATTAAAACCTCTTAGAGAAAAGAAACAGATCACCTATAAAGGAAAGCCCATCAGAATCTCAGTAGACTTCTCAACATAAACCCTCAAGTCAAGAAGAGCTTGGAGTGAAGTATTTCAAGTCCTGAAAGAAAACAACTTCCAACCCAGATTGATGTACCCTGCAAAACTATCTTTCAAAATTAATGGAGAAATAAGATACTTCCATGACAAAGAACAACTGAAGAAATTCATGACCACCAAACCAACCTGACAAAGAGTACTGAAAGATATTCTAGACAGAGATAAAAATACAATTCCAAGAAAAACAACAGAAAGAAATCACCAGGCAGGGCAAGCAATTAAACAGAGGGGAAAAGCAGGGAACCAACAGCAGGAAAATATCATGACAAAGATAAACCAATACATATCAGTTATAACCATCAATGTAAATGGCCTCAATTCACCACTCAAAAGAAACAGACTGGCAGAAAGGATCAAGAAATGGGATCCAACAATAAGCTGTATGCAAGAAACACATTTAATTCAAAAATAAATTCATAGACTGAAAGTCAAAGGATAGAAAACAATCTTCCATGCAACAGGAACCCAGAAAAAAGCAAGAGTAGCTATCCTGTTTACAGACAATATGAACTTCAAACGAAGAATGGTCAAAAGAGATAAAGAAGGTCACTACATACTTATTAGGGGAAAACTTCAAGAGGAAGAGATAACAATCATAAATATGTATGCAGCAAATATGGGAGCACCCAACTATATAAGACAATTATTAATAGACATGAAAAACCAAATAAGCAATAACACAATTGTAACAGGAGAGCTCAATACCCCATTGTCACAAAGAGATAGATAAACAAAACAAAAAATCAGCAAAGAAATACCAGGACTGAACCAAACATGTGAACAACTAGACTTAGTAGATGTTTTCAGTGTCCCACCCAACATCATCAGAATACACATTCTTCTCAGCTGCACACAGGACATTCTCTAAAATAGACCATATACTAGCCCAGAGAACATGCTTAAGTAAATGTAAAGGAATTGAAATTATCCCATGCATATTATCTGACCATAGCACAATGAAACTGGGAATTAATGGCAAAAGAAACTGCAAAAATTCCATAAACACATGGAAATTAAATAATACCCTCCTAAACAACCAATGGGTCACAGACAAAATTAAGGAAGAAACTAAATAATATCTACAACTAAATAAGAATGCAGATACAACATACCAGAACTTATGGGACGCAATGAAAGGAGTCCTAAAAGGGAAATTTATAGCGGTGAATTCTCACATCAGGAAAACAGAACGAGCACAAATAAACAACCGAATGTTACATCTCAAGCTTCTAGAAAAAGAAGAGCAAGACAAGCCCAAAGCCCATACTAGGGAGGAAATTACAAAGAGCAGAGCAGAAATTAACACAATGGTGACTAAGAAAACAATAGAAAGAATTAATGAATTGAGAGTTAGTTCTTTGAAAGAATAAATAAAATTGATAAACCCTTATATAAACCCAAAGAAAGGAAAGAAAAGACTCAAATTCATGCATTGAGAAATGAAAAGGATGAAATCACTACAGATCCTGTGGAAATTCAGAAGATCATCAGTACCTACTTTGAAAATCTTTACTCTCATAGGGTGGAAAACACAGAAGAAATGGACAGATTCCTACATACATATGAATTACCAAAGGTAAATCAAAATTTCTGAATAACCCAATATCAGTTAATGAGATTGAAAATGTAGTTAAAAACTTACCAACAAAGAAAAGCCTAGGTCCTGATGGATTCACTGCTGAATTCTACAAGAAATTTAGGGAAGATTTAATGCCAATACTCCTCAAATTCTTCAATGAAATTGAAAGGAAAGCAATACTCCCTAACTCAATCCTGGAGGCAAGTATTACTGTGATACCAAAACCAGAGAAAGACCCAACCAAAAAAGAGAACTATAGGCCAATCTCCCTAATGAACATAGATGCAAAAATCCTCAATAAGATACTAGCAAACAGAATGCAGCAAGTCATCAAAAAGATTATACACTATGACAAAGTGGGATTCATCCCAGGAATGCAGGGATGGTTCAACATATGCAAATCAATAAAAGTAAACCCAAAGAAAGGAAATACACCATATCAACAGAGCCAAAGACAAAAATCATATGATCATCTCAATAGATGTAGAAAAAGCATTTGACAAAGTCCAACACTCACCCATGATAAAAAAAAAAACCTTACAGAAAATTGGAATAGATGGTCTTTATCTCAATCTTATAAAAGCCATCTATGAAAAACCAACAGCCAACATCATACTAAGTGGACAAAAACTGAAAGCTTTCACTCTAAAATCAGGAAAAAGACAAGGATGTCCACTATCATCACTCCTATTCAATAAAGCTCTGGAAACAAGAGAGAGAAATAAAAGGAATAAGGATAGGAAAGGAAGAAGTTAAATTATCATTATTCACAGTTGACATGACACTCTACATAGAAGACCCCAAAAACCCCAACAAAGGACTTCTAGATTGAAAAAGCAAATTCAGTAGCATAGCTGGATACAAAGTCAACACTCAAGAATCAATAGCATTCCTGTACACAAACAAAAAACTCACTGACAGAGAAATTAGGAAAACCACACCCTTCACAATAGCATCCAAAAATGAAATACTTAGGAATCAATCTAACAAAGGAAGTAAAAGATCTACACACTGGAAATTACAGTACCCTAAAAAAGGCGATTGAAGAGGATATCAGAAAATGGAAAGATGCGTAGATTCCTCAAAAAACTAAGATTCAGAGTCCCATTTGACCCAGCTATTCCCTTTCTGGGTATTTTTCCAGAAGAATTAAAAGCATCATACCACAGTGATATATGTGCACTCATGTTTATAGCAGCACAATTTGTAATAGCTAAGTCTTGGAAACAACCCAAATGCCCATCAACTGAGGAATGGATAAAGAAGATGTGGTCTTTGTATACAATGGAATACTACTCAGGTATAAAGGATAAATTTGGAACTTTTATAGATAAATGGATGCAACTTGAAACCATACTCATAAGTGAAATAAATCAGTCTCACATGTGTAAACATCATACTGTCTCCCTAGTGTAAGAAGCTGAAAGAGTACATAAGATTCAAAATGTACAATAGATATTGGGAAATGGGAAGAAAATGTTCAAAAGGAAAAAGAAAGAGGGATGGGGAAAGGAGAAAAGAAGGAAAGGAAAATGAAAAGTAAATATGTATATATATATATATATATATATATATATATATATATACACACACACACACATATATATATATACAAGATAGTTAAGATAGCTATACTAATTTCTATAAGTCCATTGAAAAGAAAGGTCTGTGCTTATATTGTTTGATCAATTTTTCATGCCTATGTCTTATAATCTGAGCAACTACTTTGAAGATAAAAATAAACAATGTCCTAACCATTGTTACTTTCCTACTATCTTGTTTTGAAATTTTGTATCATTGTTTTTATTGTTTTTTTTCTTTTAAATTAAAAAAAACTGGGGTTTCTCATAGAAGGGAAACTATGCAGTATTTAGACTTGTGTGTCTGATTTACTTCACTTAATTATGGTCTCAAAGTGCATCCATTTTCCTACAAATGACTCAAGTTTATCTTTCTTTATGGCAGGGTAGTACTCTACTGCATGTGAATACCATTTTCTTCGGGCCGGTGAGATGGCTCAGTGGCGTAAGCGCCTGCCTTGCAAGCGCGAGGGCCCGAGTTCGACTCCCGGATCCCACATACGGAAAAGGGGCCGGTGATATCGCTCAGTGGCACAGGCGCCTGTTGGCGTGCGAGGTCCTGAGGTCAACCCCCCGGTACCCACAAAAAAAAAAAAAATACCATTTTCTTTATCCACTTATTTGTTGATGGACATATAGGCTGCTTCCAAGTTTAACTATTATGAATTGTTCTGCTATGAATATGGGTGTGCATGTATCCTTGTAATATGGTGTGTTTAACTCTTTTAGGAAGATACTTAGAAGGGGAATAGCTGAGTCAAATGGAATTTCTAGTTTTAGTTTTTTGAGGAATCTCCATACTGATGTCCATAGAGGTTGTACCAGTTTATATTGCCACAACAATGTATCCTTGCTAGCATTTGTTATAATTTGATTTTTTGGTCATGGCCATTCTTTCTGGAATAAGATGGAATCTCAGTGTTGTTTCAATTTGCCTTTCTCTAATGGCCAGCAGTGCTGAGCTTTTCTTCATGTATTTGTGGAACATTTGTACTTCTTCTGTGAATTATCTATGGAAACAAGAGACTTTTAGTTGAGGCAGTAGTCAAAGAGCACTGCTAAGGATCCAGGAAAAGTAGATTTGGTGATGAAGAGGGTTTGGGGAGATGATGGGTACAGTTTTTTTGGGTTTTACCAGGTTGAATAGAAGTGTGAATATGAGTATGAGTGTGACTATAACTGTGAATATGAACGTGATTGTTACCATGAGCGTGATGTGAAACAGCCACATGGGTGTAACAGATGTGCAGTTGGTTATGTAGGTCTGAAGCTTACTAGAAATATCTAGAACATCTCCGTTAGTGCTAAATGCCTGTGAATTTCTATTCTGTCTCCTTTCTCAATATTAGGTGTTACCTCTATATGCAATTTAGCCTACATTTTTTGTCCCCAGATATCTTGCATATTCCCTTATCTTGCTTATTTATGCTCTTGCTTGGGCCGGACTATCCTCTCTTCTCATCATCCTAGATACCTGTCAAAATTCCAACCCCTCATTGAAAGGCTTAAATGTAAGGAAACAAACACATAAAAGAATGAGAGGAAAATAGCTCCGTATGATTTGGGTGGGGGGAGGGTCTTGGGGAATAACTTACCCACAATAAAAGCAAAGAAAAAAAACCAAGAATATGTTTAGGCATTTCAGAAAAAAAGAAAATCGGCAAGCCAGGCATGGTGGCACATGTCTGTAATTCCAGCTTTCAGGAGGCTGAGGTGGGGGCATCACCGTAAGTTCCAGGCCAGCCTGAGCTACATAGTAAGACCCTCTCTCAAAAGAAAAAGAAAAGAAAAGAAAGGTAAATGGTCAATGGATATATGAAAGAATGACAATCACACTAAAATGAAAGCAGTGCCAAGTATCTATGAAACCACTTGTGAGAAAACTATTTTCACCCATTAGATTCTCCAAAAGTTCAAGAAATAATTGGGAAAAAAAAAGCTTCTATGTTGGCAAAGGTGAAACAAAGCAAGTATCTTTGCATTCTGCTATTAGGAATGTAAATTTATAGCATATCTAGAAGGAAATTTGGCAAATGTATCTAATAAGTCTTGAAAGATTTATATTTTTTTTCCTAGTAAAATCTTTCTGAGGACTTGTCCTAAGGAAAGAATCAGCACTGTACATAAATCTTTATGTATAGGATTTTCATTGCAACTTTATTTATACTAGGAGAAAAGACTATATATTCATTAGTAGGTAATTTCTTAAATTATAATACATGAGCTGGAATTTTATCATTCACTTAAAAAGTCACTTAAAGAATATTTTAAAACACAAGAAATGTCTCTGATATATTTTCATTTTAACACATTAACAATTATTAATTACATAAACAATGAAAAGAGACAAACTATCCAAAAACCTTATCATTTAGATAAGTTTTTCAAAGACTAATTTGTATGCTTGACATTTTTTCACATAATGTTCTACTCTGAATAAATACCAGAAAAATATTTGGCTAAAATAAATCTACATTTGTGGTTTTTTTATATGTATAGAAGAAAATTTCTTTAACATTGCATTGAAATATTAGAAAAATTCTTACTGGAGTGAATGTTTACACTTTACTAAAATCTTGAGACAAATAAATTGAATAAGAAATAAGAAATACATAATAATGAAAAGTTAAAATTATTAGAGATTTATAGCTCTCAATCTGGAATCAACTCGAAAACTATTACTTAAAGTAAAAAAGCTTAGTGAGGTTGGTGTTTCAAAATATGTACCATAGCTTTCCTATGAGCCATAGATACCAGTCAGAATTTTCCACTCACAACAGTAACCTCAGTATTCACAAATCAATGAATAGAAGACCAATAATCCAGTGGTAAAATGGGCAAAAAGCACAAACAGGTAATTAATAAATTTATAAAAGAAACATAAATCCTGAATATGTATAAGAAAGTGAATATTATTAACAAAAATTTAAAAATGAAACCAAAGTTAGATATTAGTTTTCTTCCATCCAATGAAAGTATCATCTGAAAAATATTTAAAGGTGGTAGTTATCACTGTTGAAAGAGCATGGGTGTCACAGTTTAGATCTTAAGTGACCCCAAAGGCCCATGTGCTGAACACTTGATTGCCAGCCTATGGAGCTATGGGAAGTGGCAGAACCATTAGTACTAGTGTCAACCAGAAGGAAGTTGGATCATCTGGCGCATAGCCTTGAACTGAAGGGCATTTTGGGACCCTGGCCTATTCTCTCTTCACTCACCGCTTTTACTTCCATCGCCATGATGTAAACAGCTTTGTTTCACTTTGCACTTCCTACTTTCATATTCTGCCTCATCATAGGCCAAAGCCAATGAAGCTGAGCAGGCCTGACCAGAAGCCACTGAAAATGTGAGCCAAAAACAAATCTTTCCTCTTTCTACGCTGATTATCTTAAATGTTTTGCCACAGTAACAGAAAGCTGATTAATACAATGGGAAAATTGATAATTCTGTATATAAACAATGGGGAGATAAAAGAGTTTAATTATGTTAGAAAGTACTTTTGATAACATGATTCAAGTATATACTGTTTTTGGTTTGGTTTGGTTTGGGTTGGGTTGTGTTGGGTTGGTTTGTTTTGTTTTGGTTTGGTTTGGTTTTTTGAGACATTGCCTTTCTACATAGCCCAAACTGGCCTTGAGTTAGCAATCCTCCTGCCTCAGCCTCCTGACTTCTGGGACTATAGGCCTGTGCCACCACACCCAGCTCAAGTTTATATTCTTTACAACAAATACAAATTGAGTTTTTCATCAGAAATCAACATATACCACATAATTCATCTGTCTTTACTGGTATTTATAAATGAATAGGTTTTCTCCAAACCTTGAAACTTCAGGATTTTTTTTCCTTTCTGCATTTACTTAATACAGTCTCGTGTTACCATCACTTGCATCTTGTCTCTCTGTTAGAAAAGTGCTTTACTCAACTTTTTGTGCTTACCACCTAGAAATTATATATACCAGTAATAGGTACTTATTAGTTGTTCCCATAGTTGAGTTCTAAATTACAGAAAATTTATGTTTAATAACAAGCTGATTTTTACAACCCAGAGAACAAAGTCCCTTATAATTGACCTGTGATTGTGATAAAGATCACATTTTTAAACAGCTATAAACTCAGCATTAGTCGCAATCTCTCCAACATTTTATTATGTTTGATAGATTTTTAGCATTTATTTATTTATACGTCTGTATTGGAGCTATAATTTAGTGCCACAGGTGATATTTGTGGTAGTAATATATTTCTCCTTTTCTTTTTTTTTTTTTTAAATACTGGGGATTGAACCCAGGGCCTTTGCACTAAACTAAATCCCCAGCCTTTCTTACTTTAAGACAAATTCTCCCCAGGTTGTCCATATTGGCTATGAATTTGTGATCCTCCTGCCTTACCCTATCAAGTAGCTGGGATTACAGATGTGCACAGCCAGGCCCATCTAGAAATAATATGTTCTGAGGTGATAACCTTGCAGACAGTAGTCTTGATAAATTAAAGACATTCACCTACTCATTATAATTATTGCATTCTATGGTGCTGGAATTTGATCAGCTGTCCGGAAGATTATGTTTCTTAACTCCCATCTTTTAGGTAAATATGGTGTTTTGGGGCTCATCTTATAGATAAAACCGAGACCCAAAGAGGAGATGTGACTTCCCAAGCTGCCTGATTAGTTATTAGGGAACTTAACGGCTGAAATAAAAAACCAAACACTTCTGCTACCAAATCATGAAGAACAAGATACATTCACTTGCCAAGTACAGAAAATAAAAATGTATTTACCACTGGTTTCCTTTTCTAGGTTTTGTCATTCAGTGAACTGTGTGCAGTATATGTATGTGTATGTGTGTAAGAGAGAAATGCCGGGGAACTGATCAAGGAAAAGAGAACCATGAAGGAGAACTGGAAAATAACAAAGATGAACCCCCAGTTTCATGTTTGGGTCCCTTGAAAATGATAGTCATACCCCATTATCCAGAAAACTATTTGGAGAATTGGAAATATAAAACCAGAAGTCACCTGAACAGATGTAAAGAATTCTGCAGTTTAATAGAATGAAGAGGAAATGGGAGAGACCAAGGATAAAGCCGCTCATGGGCTGCAGGAAGACCAAAAAGTAAAAAGAAAATGAACCAATGGCTGTCATGATGACTAAGACCTTGCTCACCACTGGTACTCACAAAACGAGGAGGAAAAGAAATATATGTGTAGAGTCAGTTTGACTGTCTTTCCAAGAATGTGAATTGGGACCCAGAGCAAGGATTCCTCAGTTGATGGTGGGAGCTGAAGCCAAGAACAGATGTGGTGATGATGTGGAGAAGTCGTGATGCACTTTTCTCAAGAGTAAATGTAGAAGAGAGTCCTAGGAACCAAAGGGGTAAGGGGTAGATATCCGTATCATACCAGAGATGCAATTATATCACTGAAACAGAGATTAAGCTGTCTCCGTCACTCTGTCTTTCCAATCTACTTCTTGTCCATGCTTTTTAACATTCATGGCCAAAACAAAGAGGCACAGACTAGCCCAAAATGTCAGGCAGTCTCTAGTCTTAGGAAATGAAGGGTCACTACCTACTTTGAAAATAATTATGAATAGGAGGATAAATTATGAAACAAATGTTCTTGAGATTCAAGAGGTCTTGCTATTACGAATTGGGAGGGAATGTGTTTTTTCTTCATTATATTGTCTGATTTTTTTTTTTTTAATGTGGGTACCAGGGGTCGACCTCAGGACCTCGCGCTTGCTAGCAGGCACTTGTGCCACTGAGCGATATCACCGGCCCTTTTTTCCTTTTTATGTGGGTACCAGGAGTTGAACTCAGGACCTCACGCCTGCCAGGCATGCGCTTATGCCGCTGAGCCATATCACCGGCCCTACTGTCTGATTTTTACAGTATATATAAATATGTATAGTACGACAGTTTTAATCAATACATTTACCACTCCCCAAAAAAGTGAAGAAAGCATGGAAACCAGTGGAATAAATCAGAATTTACTCATGAACTTAAAAGAAAAGAATAGAGAGAAAAGTGACAAAATAGTAGGCTCAAAAGAAACTTTTTCAGCATGGAAGTATCTGTAACAGTCTAAGGGAGGAAAGGAGGAGCTGATGCATAAGAGAACAAGGAAAAAAGGATTTTTGCCAGGGGCTGGTGTCAAAGGATGTAGGCACCAGTGTCAGGACTGACTAGAACAAAAATTAGGGGACATGTCTTCCATGTCCTCCTTGGCAAAATATGAGGAAAGTAAGATGATAGATGTAAAGTAGGAAAGATTTTAGAGGTGGGGGAAAAGGAGAATTCGACCTGGACAAGTAGGTTTAATTTTCTCAGTAAAAGAAAAAGTAAGTGAATCATGATCTGTGACAGAGACACACATTCACGTGGACAATGGAGAAATTTTAGACATGAATAGACAGCATCAGAAATAAACAGATCAGCTGGCCTACAGCCAGGAGGCTAAGGCATGAAGATTGCTGCGATTTTGAGGGCAGCCTGGGATGCATAATGTGTTCAAGGCCTGCCTAAACTACATAGCAAAACCCCATCTCAAAAACAAACAAACAAAGTAAAGAAATAGAAATAAACAATAGATGGTCACTAGGATGCTCTCAAAGTACTTAATGGGAATTCTGAATGGGGCCAAATCTGTACCTTTTGTGGGGGTCTAATTTCTGTCACTCCATGCTCTTACCTTCGGTGCAATCGATATATTGATCACAGCATTGGAGTGGTATGCATGAGTAGATTCTGGTTTATTCCATTCGGCCCATAGAGTCTGTGCCTATTATAATTTGAGGGATTCAGAAAAATGTTTTAATTCCTTTTAAGACCAGAGTGGGGGCCGGGGAGATGACTCAGCGGCATAAGCACCTGCCTGGCAAGCACGAGGTCCTGAGTTCGACTCCCGGAACCCACATACGAAAAAAGGGCCAGTGATATCATTCAACCCCGCTACCTACAAAAAAAAAAAAAAGACCAGAGGAAGGTGGAAGATTATAATCACCTTTACATGAATGCAGTCATAAAACACAATTTTATTTATTTCTATTTTAGGCATGAAGGAACCTACAAAAGCACAAGTACCTAAGGCCCATGAGAGGGATGAAGACATGCATTCATGGAGCAGTAGAAGACAATGCCAGTGGTGGAAGTGATTAGGGGACAAAACCAGCAGGCCAAAGACAGCGAGATAGAGGAGTCCAGTGTCTCAGTGAGTGCAGTGCATGAGCAGTTCACTGTGTGGACAGAAAGGCAGGCACAAAGGGAACAAGGCAAAATAGAAGAAAGAGGAAAGTTAATGAGTACAGAGAATTGGAAGTGGGTGTGAGTAAAGAGGGTGTGATGGGACATGGGGAAGCTCAAATGCAAGATCCTGGAAATCCATAACAAGCTCTACAGAAGTCCTATAAATGAGAGCCAAGGATCCAGGGTGATGAGATGAAGGAATTGGAGGTCTAGAGCTAAACATCAGATAAATAAGGAATCAGGGGACGGGGTCTCAAATTCAGGAACACCAAATGCAGTGTCCCTCAGTGAGCCCTTCCACACTGAAAACTGCCGAACAAGATGTTTGGGTAGCAATAGGAAGACAACTGAACCAAGTAGCTCGGTCCCAGGTTCCCTTTACCACTCACCAGGTACGAGCTAGACAGGTCAACCCTCTGAAATGTGTCAGGTCTAGAAATAGTTCTATTAAAACTATGTTTGCCAGAAAGCAATTTGCTGGATATTTTGATTCCTTAAATTACCGTCAGGCTCCAATTTCTGTCTCTCTATGCTTCTACCCTTGGTCCAATCTTGATTGAGATATAGGGGTTTTGTGCATAATATTTATGAGTCCAAAGAGTTAAGGGCTAGACACAGATTATAAATGGATATAACCACACAGATATAGGAAGAGTAGATATTTCTTCTGTTGTTCAACCTTTTTGTTATCATTACATCACTTCTCCCTTTTCAGTAATAAGCCATGAAAAAATATGCCTCCACTTTTCCATTTCTTGCCTTTTGAAGTTAATTCCCAATCCTAACTGTAAATCAGAAATGGTGCAATCTTTTGATATGTTATAGAGCAGTGAAAATTTAATTTATATAATATCTTCCCTTTTTCTAAGTGCCTTGTTCAATTGAAGCAGAAGCAGCTGTGAATGATAGCTAAGTTAAGAATAAAAAGTAAGATCAAAGTGATGTCGGTCATTATGATTTCAAACAGCATGCACCACTTGGGAAGGTTTGGGTAAAATATTAAAAGGAATATGGTCCACTAACTGAAACAGAATATAGGCATATAGAAAGTGAGGCATACTGTAAATTTCTGAATCGCTCTGCCCATACAAAATCTGAGACTATTGTGGAAATGAACAAGTGCTTCAGACATTAAATTCTGACATGAATGTGTGTGTGTGCACACTCACGCACGTGCATGTATCACTGTTCACTGAAAATGTACCCTATGGGTTCTCAGCTTCGAACATAAGTGTGCTTTTTCATTAGTGGAATCACTAAGCACAGGAAGGATGCGATCTTCCAAAGTGCTGCTGACAGTCAGTCCTAAGTGTGAATAGGAGCAGGAGTGCAGTCCTAGAGATTAAAGGGAAGCAACAGGACTAAGAGGGGAGGTGTCTGGCACCCTTCACAGGCCATGGCTTCATAATCTGCAAAGCATCTTGAAACAATATTAACCCACTGACAATGAGTCTATAAATTCCTAAACTCAGTGTTAATATGGAGAACAATGTAAGTCACTTAATGGAACTAAAATGTCAATGGGAAGAGTGGGATTTTATTGGAAGTGAATTGGGGCATTTGGACAACAGCCCTCAATGCCAATAAGCTCTAAATGTGCATATTAAAAGAGCTCAGAGGAGGAGAAGAGAGGTCTGTTTTACTGCCAGCAGAGTAACTTTTTCAATGTCAAAAGATTTTCTAGACCACATACAATGAAATTCCTAATGATGCTGTTTATTAAGTGGTAAGCAGACCCAGGCCGATTTTCAGTAAATCCTGAAGGCCTTGGAGGAGGAAAAGATAGCTACACTCACCCAGATAGCAGGGAGGACAAAAGACCCAGAGGCAAAGCCATTGGCAAACATAGTGTCCGTCTCTAACACCCAAGACCCTTTGTCAGTACTTTTGCCAAATCAGCCCCAGCTCCCGATGCTCATTGCCATTGCTGCCCAGAGCCCTGATAAGATGCTATCGGCAAGCTCTCTAAGTACCTTAGGCACTGTAAGCAGATCATTGGGCAATTACCATCAAGAGGGAAAGCTATGGGCCTCATTGATGGGAGGTTAATATTGAACACAAGGCCACTGATCTTTCTCTGCACCTTATTTCTGATTGTAAACCTGTTTTCCAGCCACCTGGGGTTGGTTGGTTGGTTTGTCATTGCTTTGAAAAGGCACTGAGAATCTACTTAAAGTACAATATTTTAATACAGAATCCTGGTTTTAAATTTATTTAGGGGTTTGTTTTTCTTATCTGAAGTGCTAGAAGAATGTGCAAATCAAGATGACTTTATTCAAGCATTCTTATATTCTATATAATTATCCTTTATTAAATGCTACTATATCTTAGACACTATAATAGGTGTTATACATACAACATGAATTAGTTCTCTCAAAATTATGCCTAAAGTAATTACGTTTTTACACTTCATATGAGGAAGCTGATATTAGAATGACTGGGAAACTTACCCACATCAACTCAGATTACAGGTAGTAGGGAATGAGCCCTGGTATATATCAGTACACTTCCATATGATTTGAAACATAATTTTGCATCTGTCCCATCAATGATCAAACCATTATTTATTACAGAGATATTAGATAAGTAGAAATTAATACATTCAAAGTTGATATAAGGTTGATATAAAGACTATTAAAACAAATACAGGACAAAAATAAACAAAAGAATGGCAAGAGGTGTGGAGGACAAAGTTGGGACCATTTATTTTGGTTTTGCTTTCTTAAAATACATTTTTAGGGCCGGTGAGATGGCTCAGCGGCGTAAGCGCCTGCCTTGCAAGCGCGAGGACCCGAGTTCGACTCCCGGATCCCACATACGGAAAAGGGGCCGGTGATATCGCTCAGCGGCACGGGCGCCTGCTGGCGCGCGAGGTCCTGAGGTCGTTCCCCCGGTACCCACAAAAAAAAAAAAAAATTAAAAAAAAAATTAAAAAATAAAATACATTTTTAATCTTTTAAACTAATATAAATGAAAGAAACATATAACCTAGTTTATATTTATTTTAATAGAATATACAATATGTCATATAGAATTTATATTTGTATTAATATATATTCTTTTTATACAATATGACTTATAACATATATAGTGTGTTATTTTTATATTTTATGATCTATAACATATATAACATATATACATATGGTTACGGTTTGTCTGGATGTCCCCCCAAAGCCTCATGCAGTCATGGGGGGCAGGCTTTTCAGAGGCAGCTGAATCTACAGTTTGTGATTGATTCAGAGATCAGTGTTGGGATTAAGGGTGTGAGTGTAAAACCCACCCTAGGGTGGGTACCCTGCATACAATATAAGGGACAGAAAGAGGTTTATCTCCCCTTTCTGTTGTTGTTTTTGCTGTCTTCAGCTGCCATGAACTGTTGCCCCTCTGCCATGTGCCACCCTGCCTTGGAGCCAGCAGATTATGGACTGAAACCTCTACAAACTGTGAGCTAAATAAACCTTTCCTCCTTTAACTTTGGGTGTCGGGTATTTTGTCTCGGCAATGAGAAAAGTAACTAACACACATATGTTTTATGAAATTCATATTTGTGTTTATATATCATGTGTTATTTGTGTGCAATATGATATAACGTGTTGTTTTATGTGATATGAAATGTTATATAAGATTTAAATTTTTATTTATATATAATGTTATTTTTAGATATTTATTACATTTATTAAACCAATATATTAAAAATGGGAGAAGAAAGAAGGAATAATAAATTACTCATAATATCACCATTCCAGCACAATTACCTTCAGTGTTGATCTTCTAGTATTTATATATGTCTTTTTGCTTATAATTGCAGTAGAAGTGTATGGGTGCTTTTTCTCTTCATGATGTGATATTTCAACATCACTACCTAATCTTCACACTTGTCATTTTTCACAAATACCTTCCACTTCATTCAGTGGATATTAGTGACTGACAGTCTTTTATGGTTGGGCTTTTAGCTCACTTACAACCTTTTCTGTTTTAAATTGTAGCAGAAAATGCCCCCCCAGCCAGTCTGTTAGTTGCCCAGGTAACAGTTCCTGTTACAAGTTCCTATTACTTCTGTCTCCTAGAAACGGTTGTTCACTGTGATGCATAGCTGGTCACTATGATGCATATTATAAGAACCAATCAATAACCACAAAATACTCTGCTTCTGTACTTCCTGCTTGCTTATCCCATATAAGCCCCAAACTACTGAGGATCAGGGCCTGATATTTTGGGAATGATCCTGATCAGCGCCCATCGACATAAAATAAATCTGCCTCCAAATCCTGGTTGTCATTTCAGTGTTTCTGCTTGCCGTTGAAAATCAGCTTGTGTTGAGTAAATTCATGTACCTTTCTTAGGATATAGGCTCAGCAATAAGATTCTGGGAAGGTCAGTTTCTGATTTTGATGCTGGTGAAGTCAAGTAAACAATATTAGACATGTGAATTGTGAGTCAAGTATTCAGAAGAAAAGTTAAAGTTAGAGATCCAAATATACCATAGAGATGTAGATATTGGAGATGAGTATATTCCAGGGGTTGTGGAAGTTCTGAAACACGACTTCTAATTCTCTCGCATTTCTCCCATTAAGAGGTGATATCCATATCCCCTATCCCGGAGTCTGGCAGTGCTTGTATCTGCTTTGAAAGAAAGACTTTAATGTCTCTGGAAGAAGAGTGGCTTGAAGTGTCACAAAGCAAATGACACGAGGTAATATCCAAGGTTATGTTGTAAAAATGTATTGTGCTTCACCTATTTCTCTTGGCATGTTCACTTAGCAGATATTCCTCATTGCCATACTGTGAAAAGCCCCATCCACATGGAGAACTCAAGTGTAGATTCTCTGGTTGAGTATCAGATGAGAACAGCTTTCAAATCATCCCAGCCTAAATCTCAGGCATGTGAGTGAAGAAGCATTCAGAAAATTCCAGGCTCCCACTATGGAAATCATATCTCAGCCATTTGACCCATTCCTTATGAGGCCCAAGATAACGTGGAAGAGATGAGAGCCACCGTGCTATGCCCTGTTTTAGTTCCCAGTCCACAGAATATAAAAGCACAATAAAATTTTTGCTCCTTTGTGATTCTCAGTTTAGGACTGTTTGAAATACAGTAATAACTGGGGCTGATTTTGATACTTGGAAGTAGATTGAGCCATAATTCTGAAAATTGTGGTATTGGTTTTGGAGCCCAGTGACAAAAGCCCACCGGTGCTCACAGAGGCTATCAGTGAGGGACGGAAGAGAAGTGAAGACAATCTTCTCAGAAGCTAGAGCAAGGGGCCACTCTTATGGAACAGCGGTAAGTTCTGTAACACTGTCAAACACAAAGTGAACTTGAACTCCACCATAAAAGTGAAAAGAATTTTAGGAAGAGTATTAAAGAGTCACCTAGTTGTTAGCAACCTAAAACACACTGAGAGAATAAAAGATAAACAAAACAATAGATTCCTCCATGTTTTACTGTAATTTGGAGGGAATGTAACAGCTATCAAATCTGTAGCAGAAAACAAAGTCTCCTAGAAATAAGAAATGGCCTTGGCAGCAAAGCTCAAATTCAAAATGCTGTCAGGAAAATGCGATCTCAGAGTAGAGAAAGACAAATCCTAACCTGCAGAATCCATGAGAATAATAAAATAGTGGTTATTTTATGTCACTAAATTTGGGGTGGCTAGTTATGCAGCAAAAGAGATTTTTGGAATGGAACCACTATTGTTAGAAAAGGAAGAATAGTTAGAGGCCTAGGAGAACAAAAAGAAAAATTTATTTTATGAGAAGAATGAGAAAAAATATTCCTTTACAGGGAGAGATTGTTCATTCGCACTTATGCTAATGCAATATAACTTTTTCTCCCTATTTTTTTTAAAGTGCTAGGGACCCACCTCAGGACCTCACACACTCTAGGCAAGTACTACCACTCAGCCTAACTTCTTTCATTCAGCATAATTACAAGGTGTGGTCCAAATAAGCACTGGATGTTAAAAAAATTTTTTTTGTTACTACAAAAGACTGTCATTAATCCTTCTAAAAATATTCTCCCTAATTTAAACACATTTATCCCACCATTCTTGCTACTTTCTGAAGCAATTCTGGAAGTCTTCTTTTGTGAGTATCTTTAGTTATGCTGTCAGGGTTGTCCTCAATCAATTTAAAACCTTTACTTATTTTACTTTGGGGAACAGCCAAAAGTCCCACAGTGCCAGATCAGGGGAATAGGGTGAATGAGGATACACTGTTATGTTTTTACAAACCTGTCTTTCCGTTAACTCTCAGACCATTTCCCAGAATAGCTGTACTATTTAGCATTCCTGCCAGCTAGGTGAAAGATTTCCAGTCACTCCATATCCATCAAAATTTGCATCATCTAGCTGGGGGGGGGGGGGTGGCACATGCCTGTAATCCCAGCACTCAGGAGTCTGAGGTGAGAGGATCACTCAGAGTTCGAGGCCAGCCTGGGCTACAAAGTGAGTTCAAGGCCAGCCTGAACTGCATAGTGAAACCCTGTCACAAAAAGAAAAAGACAAAAAAAACACCAAAAATTTCCATCATGTCTACTTTTTTTAATTTTAGCCATGGCAATAGATATATAATGATATCTCATTGTAGTATTTGTTTTCCTTAATAACCAATTTTCTTATTTGCTTATTTTCCTGTCTTTTTTCTTCCTGAAGAAGTGGTATCTGTTCAAATCTTTTGCCCATTTTTAAGTGGATTGTTTATTCTCTCACTATTGACTTTTCAGAGTTCTTTATTCTGGATAGAAATCCTTTGTCTGACAGCTGATTTGTCAACATTTTCACCTAATAGAGGCTTATCTTTTCCGTTTCTTAAGATTGTTGTTCAAAGAGCAAAAATATGTAATTTTGATGAAATTCAACTTATCAATTTTTCCTTTTATGGTGGGAAGGTTTAGCCATGAAAGATAAGAAAAAGAAAAAAAAAAAAAAAAACCAAAACCAGGCATAGTGGTGCATACCTATAATCCCAGCACTTGGGAGGCTGAGGCGGAAGGATCACTGTGAGTTTGAGGCCAGCCTGGGCTACAAAGTGAGTTCAAGGCCAGCCTGAACTGCATAGCAAACCCTGTCTCAAAAAGATTTAGAGGGCTGGTGAGATAGCTCAGCAGCATAAGTGCCTGCCTGGCAAACGCAAGGCCCTGAGTTCAACTCCCAGTACCCACATACAAAGGAAAAAAGGACCAGTGAGATAGCTCAGTGGCGCAAGCATGAGGTCCTGAGTTCGACCCCCGGTACCCACAAAAAAAAAAAAAAAAAGAAAGAAAGAACAAATGAAAGAAAGGGAGGAGGGAGAAAGGAAAGAACAAGGAAACTGGGGGTGGATCTATTTTGTGTCCTTTTTGTGGTAGCGTTACAAGAACCTATACATATGCTAAAGCACACTGAACTAAACAACAAAAAAGTGAAGGTAAAATCTACGGATAAGAGGGAAATGACTATCCATGACATGAATCAGAGTTTCTCAATGCATAAGGTCTTATTTTTATTAAAGAAAACATAAATAGTAAACAAGCAGCCTTAAAAACCCCAACATGTGTCTATATACAAGGAAATGGCATAAATTTATATTCTGACACTCCTCATTTTTAAAAAATTATTTACATGCTAATTTCAGCAGCTAACCAATAGTCTTGTGCTGATTGATTGTTTGACTGATTTCTGCAGCGCTGTGGATTGAACCCAGGATTCTGTGCTCACTGGGTAAGTGATTTACCTCTGAACTACATCCCCAGCCTTGCAGCCAACTGTCATTTCAGGAATTCTGGCCCGTAGAAAACATGCTTAAGTATTATGGATGACAAGGTCCCGTTTGTGTCTAGCTATGCAAGTACACAGATAAATACAGCAGTCATTCACCTGGAGACGGCCTAACAACAAATGAGCCCCTAGCAGGCGTCTAAGTGCCCCAAAACTTTTAGGATCCTGCAGAACTACTTGGATTACTGACTCCTGCGTATAAACAAGATCAAACAATCTGGTCTTCTTTCTCTGCCCCAGTAACTAATTACAACCTGAAGGTCTCAAAAGTACTTTCTAATTGGTTTCATTGTTTTCTTTATTGTGCTTATCACAGTGCAGTTAACATTCACATTTCCAAAGGTCCATCCTGACATTTCAGTTGATTTCAAATTACCCTTAATGGTTTTCTTTTTTTCTTTCTTTCCTTTCCTTTCCATTTTTTTTTTTTTTTTTTTTTTTTTAGTACTGAGGACTGAACCCAGGGTCTTCACACTTTCAGCATAACCATTCGAGTCCATTGGCTTACAGAAGGATCACTTTTTATCCTTACAGGCCTTAGAAGGTACAAAAATGGAAATATGGATTCATGTGTGCATTAGAAAGCATATTTGTCTGGGTAGAGTGTACACAGCTATAATTCCAGTGCTTTGGAGGCAGAGTCAGGAGGATTTCAAATTCAAAGTAAGCCAGGGCTACAAAGTGAATTGCAGTCATAGCCAGCAAACTTCATAGCGAGAATCTGTCTCAAACAATCAAGCAAACAAAAACAGCCAGGCACGGTGGCACATTCCACAATCCCAGCACTCTGGAAGGCTACAGCAAGCTGATCACAAGTTCAAACCCAGCCTGGAGTGATTTAGCCTGACCCTGTCTCAAAGTTAAAAAAAAAAAAAAAAAAAAAAAGAAGCTAGGGAGGTAGCACAGTGCAAAATAAAGCTTAAGTTCAATCCCCTGTACCATGAAAAACGGAAACAGAAAGTCCTGGTCATCCTTCTATCAATGATGTAGAGCCAACCAGAGCAGACGACTTGCATTTTCCTGTTTACGCCCCGCACTTCCCCAGATTCATGGCCTTTCTTATGGGATCTCCTCTTCTAAACACCGTTTCTCACCTGTTTTTATGCCCACCAAAGCCACCCTTGATTCTATAAACTGGAAAAAAGCACATCTGCATTATTGGTACACTGCCACTTTTTAATATTAATCACATATTCCTTCCTATAATGTTTATTACATGTTATTCTCTACCTCCTACAGTTTCCTATAAGAAAAGATCATGCCATCCTTATGTCTCTCTCTCTCTCTCTCTCTCTCTGTCTCGTGTGTGTGTGTGTGTGTGTGTGTGTGTCTCAAACATTTGCAAATATTTTCACCTTGTCTGTGGTTTGTCTTTTCATTCTCTTAAATGTGCTCTTCAACAATCAAAATTTTCCCAGTGTAGTGGCACACACCTGTAATCCCAGCTATTCAGGAGGCTGAAGCAGGAGGATAATAAAGTCAAGGCCAGTTTGGGCAACTTAGTGAGACCCTATCTCAAAATGAATAAAAAAATGGTCTTGTGATACAGACTACTGGTAGAGCATCCCTGCAGCATGCATGATGCCCTGCGTTCAATCCACAATAATGCAAAAAAAATCAACTATGCTGAAGCCCAGCTTATCAAATAAAGAACATTTCCAGCATCATATCTAGTAACTGCCAAATCCCAGGATCAAAGTGGGGGGTCATCTCTCTACAAGTGTAAGCATATGGGAATTTTGGGAGCGAGGATGGGTCTAGTGTTGGAATTGTTCACATTCCTCTATGGTGGTAGCTACAAGAATCTATGCTTCTATTAAGATTCGTAGAACTGTACACCAAAATATTTATTTAACACTTTCTAAAGTCCTAAATGAATGTGTGCTTGCTTCAGTTGTGTCATTTAAGGGGATTACTTTTGCTATCTTATCTCAAGAGTTTAACTTCCCTAAACACAGTCACAAGGAAACCAAATAATACAGTGTCACTCCATCAGCAATATAAACTAAGCAACTGCTCCATGCAAAAGTATCTTTCTCCTTCTTTGTATCTATTCCAAATGCCAACTGGATAACTTTTGTGAACAATAAAGAGTGCAATAAAAATACTATCCAGCTTTAGAGGGGCTCCATTTTTGCCCTTACTTCTAAGTGATGGAAAAGTTCTCCATCGACATTGTATCTCTACAGAATTGGCTTCCTCCTGGAAAAGAGCGACTTAGGCACAGAAGGGAGAGACAACTAAGCTTTCCATGCCCTCCTGTTCCCTTCTTCAATGCCTACCTCCAAAAGAACACGGGATAGCTCCTTTCTGAGGTGCCTGCTGAGACCACAACAGAATGCCTCAGTTCTGAGCCAGCTGCCTTGGGCCACCATCTCGGGAATTGCTCTTATCCACTTTGTGGAGGGCATTCATCCCAGCGATCTGTTTCCCACACAGCTTTTTAGGATTAGATCTCAAATTCCTTCTGGAGATGAGTTTTGGCATTCAAGGTGCAGGGAATCCTCACGGGTTCCCAAACCTCACTCATGAAAAAAGAATTTTATTGCTCCCAAGCTGCGTCTCACGTCACTCCACAATAACCCCTTTCTCCACTTCTGTGGCTGTGTGCCAACAAGGAACTAGGACAAGATTTATGAACATTGCCAAAAACTTGCCACAGCAAGGTGAAAACAATTTTTTTAAAAAGATGAAAAGCAGAAGAAATAGTCTTTTGAGTGCGCAGATTTGCCTGCGATTCAGTCATCTTTTAAAGCAAGGGGCATTTTTGGGGACAGAGGAAATGGATCATTCCTCTGATGTCCACCATCACTTTGTTTTGAAGACACTATGGGCCAGGTGAAGTGCCATCCCAAGACAGGCAGGCTGCTCAAAGATGTCACACTGAGTTTTGTGTATGACTGGCTCGTAACAGGTACATGACCTTAAGACCTCTACACTCCTGCACAATATGTAAACTTACAACAGTTACATCAAGTCTGTTAATTAGAAAGATGACTTAGAGATTCAATTTTCAATCGAGAAGAGAGTTGGAAAGGCTATGATTAGCACTTAGGTCCTACTCCTAAAAAGTTATATACAACCCATGGCAGCACTGTGCTTTCCACTAGTTCCTAAATGCCCTCAGTCGTGAACACACAGCTCTGTGATAATATAAAGCCAATTAGCCTTAGACAGCGGTGAAATGGAATTCCAATTGCAAACTCCTTACAGCTCAGCAAAACACTCCATGAAAGCTTACAGAAACCCAAGATATATTTAGGTCTCTGCTTAGCACCCAGTTAACGTTATAGGGACTATCACACCAATTTCCTTTTTGTCCTCTATCACAATTTTTTATGTCTGATAGTGGCAGGAAAAAAAGTATCATTAACTACTAAATTGTTATTAAAGATATTTGCTTTGGAAAATAAAATTAACAATAAATGAGGCCATGCCCACTTAGGATACTACTACATTACAAGGTGTTTGAAAAGAACAAAAACACATCAACAAGCTCAACTTTCTCTTTTAGAGGACCTAATGTGTTTATTTTGAGATAGGGTCTCACTAATGTGTTTGTTGCTTTTGTTTTCTGAAAGGCATCTAAATAAAAAGTGAGTTAGTTACATAGTATTATTTAGTTTATCAGTCTATGTAAATAAAATATCCAATGCCATTTTACTATTAAAAAAAATGGAGGGGCCGGTGAGATGGCTCAGCGGCGTAAGCGCCTGCCTGGCAAGCGCGAGGGCCTGAGTTTGACTCCCGGATCCCACATACGAAAAAAGGGCCAGTGATATCGCTCAGCGGCGCGGGCGCCTGCTGGCGCGCGAGGTCCTGAGGTCGACCCTAGGTACCCACAAAAAAAAAAAAAAAAAAAATGGAGAAATCCTGAGTAAGTACAAATTGAACTCAGTTGCTCAAAAGAAGGACAGAGGTAAAATATTCACTGTAGGTCAGAGAGCATGAAAGACAGAAAAATTAAATTGTATTTAAATATTCACTTACTCAATAACTATATACAAAGTGTTTTTATATGCATGGTCATATTTTACAAAACCCTACGATAAGAGTAGTTAATAAACACAAAAGTCCTTGCTCTCAAGGAACTGCACTCCCAAGAGGGGACACACGACAGACACACGAGTGCAGAAGAACATCGGAAGCAGAGCCGAGTGATGGAAAGCATCCTACAGAAAAAGAAGAGCACGAGCAAGCCAGGCACTGGGGTGCATGCGTGTGATTCCAACACACCGGCTGAGGCAGGATGATTGCAAGTTCGAAGCCAATGTGTGCAACTTAGGGAGACCCTTTCTCAAATTAAAAAAGGGCCAGGAATATAACTCGGTGCAAAAGCCCTGGGTTCAACCCTCAGTACCCACTCATGGTCCTGCCAAAAGGAGCACAAGGAGATTTTTTAAGCAAGGAAAAGTTACACAAATACAAAAAATTTATACAAAGATCTTGCAACAAATCACCCTTGGGGAAAAAAGCTTCAATTATATGGGGAGAAAATAGATTTTTATATTATTGTATTTTAAAGCAAAATTAATTCCAGATAGCTTGAATTAGTCAATGTAAAACAGAAAGACTTACTTAAAAAGCAAAGAAGTATAGATAACTATTTGCATAATCTTGGATTAGTGAAAGATGTGGTAAACATCTAAACTAAGCAGAAACTCTAAAGACAAAGCAAAATCATAGAAAAATGTAAAATTTGCATATTTGAAAACCTTACAAAAATAAATCAATATATGACAATAATTAAAATATCTGAATTATATAGGTTTAAAATCTCAACATATAATTTCCAAATTTATAAAAAAACAAGCTTTCCAGAAGAAATTACAGCTAATAACACCAAGAAGCAATTTAAAAACAAGAAATAAAACTACCAATAAATACAAAACAATTTTCAAATGAATGCAAAATAAGACAACATTAACATATCATCGTTTGCCACTCAAACTGACAAAGAATTTTTAAAGAAAACAGAGCAGAGAATAAGCACTTCCCACGCGCCATCGGGAAAGGAACAGCATAGCAGACAAACTGAGGCTGTGTAAGCATGGTCCTAAGGAAGTGGTTGTGTATGCAGAGATTCACGAATGAGAACACGGAGGGGTTTTTCCCAAGTTCCTCTAAAGCCACCTTGTTTGAGGTGGAAGAGGGGAGGAAGGAGTGAGGGACAGGTGGGGAGGAGGAAGCTCCATATGAACCTCTGGTGTCAGCCAGAGCAGATGAACCTGGACCTGTTTAATGTCAACATTCCAAGTAAGATTTCCTTCCCTCTACTACAGAGGATTGATCCCAGGGCCTTTGGGCAGGCTATGCTAGTCAAAAACTCCATCGCTGTGCTACATCCCCAGACCTTCCAGGTAGGATTTCATGTGTATATCACTTTTTTTGTTTGTTTTTGGTTTTTTGAGATAGAGTCACACTATGTAGCCCAGGCTGGCCTTGAACTCTCAATGATCCTCCTGCCTCAGTCTCCCAGTGCTGGGATTGCAGGAGTGAACCATCACACCCAGCACAAATAGGATTGGAATGGCACAGAGGACTGGCAGCAATATGCATACATATTCAGACAATACATATGCACACATATATATCACATATATCCTACAAATTTATTTAAAATGTAGAAAAAAACCTAAATTTTCAATATTAGAAAAGTGACTAAATATAAAAAGTATATTGCACAGTCTCTTATAATCATGTTGCTCATACTTACTACAGTTATTTGGAAAATATCTATAATTAATTGCAAGGTGTTTTTTAAATTCTAAAATAATATATACATTAGTATCCCAATTATGCTTAAGAAAAAAATCTATAATTTATGTATAGAATAGCAATAATGTGTTTAGAAATAGTTTGAGACTATATATTTCTATTCAAAATAATAATTATTATAATTGGGTAGGAGAATCATAGGTAACAAACTAAACATTTTAAAAAATATATACTGGGGCCGGTGAGATGCCTCAGTGGCATAAGCACCTGCCTGGCAAGCGTGAGGGCCCGAGTTCGACTCCCAGAACCCACATATGAAAAAAGGGCCGATAATATCGCTCAGCGGCACGGGTGCCTGCTGGCACGCGTGGTCCTGAGGTCAACCCCTGGTACCCACAAAAAAAAAAAAAAAAAAAAAAAATATATATATATATATATATATATATATAAATTGGGCGTGGTGGTGCATGCCTGTAATCTCAGGACTCAGGAGGCTGAGGCAGAAAGATCACAGAGAGTTTGAAGCCAGCCTGGGCTACATAGTGAGCTCAAGGCCAGCTGGACTACACAGTGAGACCCCGTCTCAAAAAAAAAAAAAAAAAAAAAAAAAAAGAAAAGAAAAAGAAATAAAAATAAAAAAATATAAATTATAAGTCCTGGAATCCTCTACATATTATGATCCTACAGATTTTATAACCACCTCTATCATACAAGAAATAAAGTTCTTCTTTGACCAGATTCCTAAACAAAAGACATTTATCTCTGATTTAAACTGGAAACTTAATTGCTACATAGACCAGTAACACTAATACATTTCTCTTTTCCCCCAAAGTATCTTTATAGCTAAAAGGTCTTTCTCCATTTTAGTAAGTTCTCAAGAGAAAGAAAGCTATAACTAGAAAATGATATGAATTATTAAGATATGTATATATTTGGAGTTCTAGACAGTTTCACATATACAATCACACTTAAATTCAACACTACTTGTGTAATATATGTAGTTAAAAGGGCAAGTATATGTCTCAGTTTTTACAGGTAAAGGAATTGAAAAGCCGTGACTGTAAGTGACTAACTCAGGGAGAGAATTCGGATTCTCTGCCTTCTCTACTACTCTGCACTGAGTCAAAATACGAGGTTTGGGGTCAGTAATTAGTTGCACCTTCTAATTACAAAGCCAAGCTGAGAAAATCCTTTAACACCATGATTTTAAATATATACCATACAGAACTCTATTCTTAAGTATGAATGAACTAAAATATCTTCCTTTTCAGACTTCTGAAAATTATATCACATCCCTAAATAATAGAGAGAAACACCTTTGAACATTGCAAAATTCTTTGCATTCAATAAGAAAATGCTTATGAAATTTGAATAGAGAGTTAAAGTAAATATAGGGGTCCAAAGCCAGAAACCGATACATCCAATTTTTTTCCTCTTTCCGATGTCGATGAAATGATGGAATAGTGAAATACACCCCCAGGTCTGTGTTCTGCTAGGACCAACTTAGCCCACACAGATGTGAAACTGTGTTTGTTTTTGTTTTTGTTTGTTTATTTGTTTAGAACAGGAAGGACGACAGAGGTGATTACCCAGGAAACTATTCAGAAATATTTTGCTTAAATAAACCCGTTTTTCCGAAGCTGTTGTTGCATGCACGGATTAGTGATGACTCGCCACCCATAGAAATTCTACCAAATGATTTGACGAGGGACAAATTTAGCCCATTTGTCTGATAGATTTTCCACATGCATCTCAACCTAAAATTGCCCCACTGTGGATTGAGTTTTGTTTTGATTTGTTTTGTTTTGTTTGTATTTATCTCTCCTTTTCTCAGGGATAGCATCAGCCACCTTACTTCAGTCAAAATCTGGCTGTAATTTTAAACCTTTGTGTCTGCCTTGAACTCATCTAACCTCCCACTGGTGCCCCGTACCCATCTCTGGATTCTGTTAACGTTGACCCTGCCTTCCCAGCCAAGGTCAGACCCATTTGGCCCCTCTGCAGGTCCCTCAGCCACTGCGTTAGCCTGAGCCCTCTCCCCACGCACGCGGCTCCGTCCTGACTCTTCCCGCTTCGCCTCAGCGTTTCAGCCTAACCCCCCACCCTGTGCCCCACCTCACACCTAGCTCTCCTCAGTGCCCTTGATAAAGATTTTAACATTCTAATTGTGAAAATAGCATACACGCTCATTGTAGGAAATTAAAAACTCCATTAGATCACAAAGAACAAAATTTTTAAATCCCCTAGTTATTTCTCCCAAGATTACCACCAATTTTTTAAAAATCTCTTTAAAAGCAAGACAATCAAGATGCCTAAATAATGACCACAGAAACTACTGGTTCCACTGCAGTGAGTTTCTAATCTGACTCATCTAATTTAGATGAAAATACAAGAGTGAAACAGTGCGATTCTTTCTTTTATGCTCAGAGGATTTCAATTTTATGACACCCTCCATCTTCTCACCCTATCGGTTACATGGACAATCCTACTTGCTTGAAATAAGAATGAGGTGAGCTCAGTCTTTCAGCTCAGAGTATTTTATTTTTGTGATACCCTCTGTCTTCTCACTGGTCCGTTGCCTATAGTCCTACTTGCTTGAGATAAGAATGAGGTGGGCGTAGTAGTGCACAGTTGTAATCCCAACACTTGGGAGGCTGAGGCAAGAGGATCAGGATGGTAAATTCAAAGCCAGGCTGGGCCACATGGCGAGATCCTGCCACCCCCCAAAACAAACAAACAAATAAATAAATAAATATGATACTGCAGGGCTGAGTGTAGCTCAGTGGTAGAGCACTTATCTATTGTGTGGGTTTGGTTCCCTGGGTGGGGGGAGATAGAGACAGAGACAGAGAGGAAGAAGAGAAGGAGGAAGGAGGGGAGGAGGAAGGAGGAGAGAAGAGAAGAGGAGGGGGGAGGAGAGGGGAGGACGTAGGTGGGAGGGAGGGAAGGAGGAAAAGAGGAAGGGAGGAAAGGAGGAAGGAAAAAAGGAAAGGCAAAAGAACAGAAAGACTACTACATTTCTTTCATAACTTCTAGTTTTCATCTAAAAAGAAAGAAGAAATTCAAGATAAACTTTGGCTAAAAGGCACTGAGGAGGATAAAACTGAGAATCCTAAGAAGAAAAATTAAATCACTAATATATGCTGCAGTAACAAATGACCCCAGATCTCAGTGACCTGCAGTTAACAAATCCCTGATGGGCAGCGACCTTATGTTAATGCAATAGCCTCTGCCTGGTTAATGACAGCCACTTGAGGAAGGGGACAGAGATGTGGAGAATCAAGCCTGGCTTCGAGAACTTCTTTCCAAAATTGTGTCACGTATCATCGTCACCAGGTCAAGTTTGACATCAATAAATGAGAAAGGTGTCATTCCGCCGGAAGAGAAGCAGTGAGTATTTGTGAGCACACAGGCTGCCCCACCTGCCTGATGCTACCATGATCTAATTGTACCAGACGCGCTGGACTAATAAAAGAAATAAATGAGAACTACAAAGTTCAAAATAAGGACAAAAGTATCATAGTTAACAGATGATTTCTCTAGAAATTCGGAAAGCCAACTGAATAATTATTCGAATTACTAAGAAAGCTTACTGAGATAGCTAGTAATAAAATACACAAACATCAGTAGCTTTCCCACATACAGTATGACAAGTTCAGAAAAGAATGTACAGGGCTCAATGTTCTCATTTGAAGTAGGGAATTCAAACTCAATAATACCTAACATTGACTTTAATTAGTTAGCATATGTTACTTACTGAATTCTCACAACTTTTTATTTTTCATTGCTAGGGATCAAACCTATGGCCTCCTACACACTAAGCAAGAATTCTTGATATACCCCCAGGCCGAATTCTTACATTCTTAGCTTTCCATTTTACTGATGAAAAAAGTGGGGCAAAGAGAGATTAAGTAACTTTGCAAAGTTCGCACAGTAGACACCGGTGAAGACACAATTCCGATCTGCACGCTGTAGCTCCAAGGTCCCAGCTTGTTAGACTGCCACCCTTTCTCTTATCCACCTAAGGAAGCACATGCATACACACGATAAAAGTATTTCACCACATTAGAGGGCCTATTGTTTTTAACTTTGTAACACAACAGAAATATACAGTAGCTATGATTATTTATATCTCCTAACAAAATAGTGAACTTGATTAGAATCGTACTCTTATTTTACTCATAGCAATAAAGGGCAAAGGCAAGTTTTCACACTATTACAAAAATAACAGAATGAAATCAGGCTTCATTCCTACATCTGCTAAATTATTTGCCTTCTTTCTGTCTAAATCAAGAGGTTCTACTATAGGTGAATCAACAAATACTTTGTAATTAAAAATACACTTTTAATTTCACTATTTGGAATGATAGTGGTTAATGAGTTGCTTTTATCATTGTCAACATTATTTCTGGGAGGATGAAAAGAAATGCTCCAATAATAAAATGCACAATGGGGTAGGCCCAAGATTGCTGCTGATCATGAAATTATTCACATTGGGAACCTGGCAAATTAAGTGAGCCCACGAGGAAATGGGGTGTGCAAGGCTTGCACTGGGGGTGTCCCTTTTGTGATGGTGAGATTCAAGATGATTCCACAGCATCCCCAGATGTGGGTTTCATTGGGAAATGGAAATTTTACAAGGCTGAACCAGAAAGAGAAAAGCAGCAGACATCCTCAACTCCTCACCACCCCTAACCCACAGAGGCGTGCAGGGTACAGGGGCTTTGGTTCTGCAGCGTGGGTCTGTGTCCTGTTAGCAGGCCTCCACGTAAGCTTTTTATGTGGCAAAACTGAGCAAGTGGCTTCTCAGTGGCTCAATGCACAGGTTTCTTGGAGATAAGCAGTTTGGAGTTGGGATGAACCAGCTATTTACAGGAATTTTTCTGGTAGTTCCAGCCTCCCAGCACCCAAAGTCCACAGAGCAAACAGGACTTTGTAGTATTCATGCTTAAGGAGGGACCGCAGGTCCAGGCGATAAGAGAATGTGCACGCAGCCCATCCCACTGGAAGAAGGGGGCATCTCCGCTCTCCAGCATCTGTCTGGTCAATGAACACCAAACTCTTCTAGGAAAACTTTACTTACGTCGTGATAGAAAGGGAGCCCAAGCAGCTTGGCTACAAGATATACCAGGTCAAGTTAAAGGATCTGTTTCCAAGTAAAATTCAAACTAAAGGGAATGCCTTATTAAAAAAAAAAAAAAATAGCTCACCTTTATGAACACTGCAGTGTTTCACATAATACATGAATTGTTGTATATCTTTATTTTGACCTACCCACTAACAATATGACAGAGGAGTTAGACAGGAAAACTTAAACTCAGAGAGTGTCAGCATAACTTTTCCAATAACACACACCCGGCATTTAGCAAAGTGGAGATTTGAACTTCAGCAATAAAAAGTGTTAAACCAGTTTTCTTAACCATTACTCTGTTTCAGCCATCTTAAACTATTACTTTTCTCAAAGTGTTTATAAGGTGAACTCACTGTTTGATTTTTCCATACTTGGTAGATATTCTGGTAGTAGGACCTTTAATATATATTTATTGGATGAACAACTAATTAAACAAAGACTAAATAACAACTAGGCTATATTAAACTTTCTTAATAGACTCTATTTCTAAATGTTTGTGCTTTGATTTTAGTCAAGCAAAAATTGACTTAAATTTTGAGCTTAAAAATAATCAGAGAGAGGCTGAGTGTGGTGGTGCACACCTGTAATCCCAGCATTTGGGAGGCTGAGGTGGGAGGATTGCAGCAAGTTCAAGGTCAGCCTGTGCTACATAGTGAGTTCAAAGCCAGCCTGAACTACATAGTGAGACCCTGTCTCAAAAAAACAAACAAAGACAAAACAAAACACAAACAAAAATCAGAGCAAGTTTGTATCGAATCACCTGTTACAGAGTAAATTTTATTATATGAGAAACTCAAAATATAAATAAAAAGCAAAATAAAAGATAGATAAAAGAAAACAGAGATATAGATCTTTTGCAAAAGGGAAGGGGATCAAGAGACGGCGTGGGAGAGAATAGGAAAGAAATTGAAAACAAGAATTAAAATGTTTTATGTACATGTACCAACTCTCCATAAGGAATGTAATCATTATGTACTGCAAACATGTGCTAATAAAAATTTCTTAAAAGAAAATTAAACATAGGAATTAAAATTCTAAAACAAAACACTAAATTTTACCCAGTGTTAATCAACACCAGTGCAATAATGCAGGTATCAAATATTTACATAATACGATATGCAAGGGCGTAAGTAAGGACAGCAGGAAGGGCAACAAATATTTTATTTTGTCTTGTTTTTTGTTGTTTGCTTTCTTTTTGTTTCTCGTAAAGGAGCTCACTATGTTGCCAAGACTGGCCTCAAACTCCTGAGTTCAAGGGGTCTTCGGACCTCAGCTTCCTGAGCAGCTATGACTATAAGCACACGCCACTGCACCCAACTGGAAAAAGTATTTCAAATCCTCTAAACTAGACTTGGTAGAAAGAAACACACCTGAAATGAAAAGTAAAGTCATCCAGAATAAACTTGTTTTATGAGAGTGAATTTTGGCAAAATATCAAGGAATTTGGAAATTGATCAAATCCATTCTTTTTATCTTCAGGAAATAGAAGTGGGGAAAGTAGGGAGGTGTACTGTGCTTATAAAGCTGGAGACATATGCAAAAGTCATCTGACGATAGCTATACTTTCTTGGATTATCTATATGAACAGAAAGGAAAAGTCCTTCCTCCTACGGCGTTCTGTTTATCTTGGTAGGAATTGAAAGGAAGGGCCAAGATTAGTGTAGACTGGAGTTCAGTGTAGCCACAGATCTCTAAGACAGATAAGATTAGAGAATGAAAGGTAGTGGGGTTCTGGAGAACTTTATCCCAAACTCTGAATTCCAGCTTTTGCTATCAGATGAAATTTCTCCTGAGTCACTCAAGGAAGTTGAACATTACATGCAGTGTAGACATGGCCTAAGTCTCAACTGCTTTATCTATGAATCCTGTGACTAATAAATAATAATAGGGGTAATGACCCTTTTCTACTTCACAAAGATGTTTTGTAGATTAACTAATTAACGATTAGAAGGTGTCACATCTTATTAAGTTTATTATGATCATTAAGTTCCCATGATGAAGAGATAAATTTTGAAATTTGATGTTCAGTAGGTGGCGTTCTTAGCTCTAGGTCCAGAATGAATTCCACCTCTGTTCTGGGGATCATCTCTGATACCTTGTACCTGATTCTTAAGTAATATTGTCCTCTGGCACTTTCCTTCAGAGACACTGAAAATCTAAGCAGGACATATCTATATTTTATTATGATTTGGATACCATTCTACAAGCTTTGACAGTGGATGTATAATACAGTACCTCAAATATATATTTCCTGATATACAGTATTTGTAAATCAACATAAATACATTAATATATAAACAAAACATACAAAATAAATTCATATTTATCATATTATAAACATATTTATGCTGACATATAAACAAGATATAAATAGCCAACATTCATGGAACATTTAATTAGGTGCTACTTAATTGCCTTATGTTATTTCCTTAAATCCACTCTCAGTCCTTTTATGCTCACACTAATGAAAAATTTGTTTATCTCTTTTTCCTGTATCATATCATCAGGAAGAATGAGTTCAGCTTTCATTCTTTAGACCAATGGGTACTCAAAACGGTACCGCCAGACCCCATAAACAATTTGTTCCTGGCACATGTCATCGAGTCGGAATTATCTGAATAGATTTGTGAAACAATCTGTTGAAAGCTACATCTCTTTCCGACTTCGTCGTTAAATCCACCCAGCAGTGTACCCCAGTGGCTTGATAACAAGAGGATCATGGAGATACAGGCTCTTTGCATCTGCTATGAACTGTTCGGCATTAGCACATTCGTTAAAGTTTTATTTTACAAATGAGGAGTGGAGAAACAGAGATATTGAGTGATTTACCCAATACCTCATGGAAAGCATGGAGGCAGATATAAACCCAGGAAATCCAAACCAAAACCACAGTCTCTCAGCTGCTAAGCCTTACTCCCTATTGGCTGCTGTACATCACCCAGTGGACATGAAAAAAAAAAAGCATAAGATAGTGTTATTTTGGCCAGAGAGCATAAAGTACTTGATTCTTCTACGATTGACAACCACAGAAAATTATGATTGAATGTAGGCCAAAAAAATTGGTGATAGTGATATTTTAGAATTATTTTCTTTAAAAAAAAAAAAGTTAGAGCCACTTTGGTTGTATGATAAACATTTTCGCCTACATACACATGGCTATAGTCTACTATTGCTAAATTTGTGAGTGATGTTTTTGTTTTGCCTCCTGATTAATTCAGGGAGTGTCTGTGTAGGGAACAGCTCAGGGAGGGAGGAGCAGTCAGATGGATTACGGGCTTTAGAACTCCAGGATGAAGTTTCCTGGAGATAATGACATCAGGCCTCTGTACTTTTCCTCCCCAGGTGGGGAGTTTGGCCCCAGGACATCGTTTAAGTGATGGAACTTATTGGCAGGTGAACAGAGAAATGAGCACAGGCAATTGCAGGATGCCTGGAGCCGCTGTACTATCACCTGAGAAACTGAGTCCTTGACAGAACTACTGATCCTCTTACCCTCACTCCGGCCATCCATCTCGCCGGAGAGAGAGAGAGCTATTGAATTATTTGGAATTATTACTACTGGATTGTTTTGTGGCTTTTCCCAGTAAGATTAGAACACAATTATTGATTGAGGGTTTTTTGTTTTTTTCCCCCAATGTAGCTTATGATCAATAAATTTTTCTTAAAGTCAAAAATAGATGGCTTGCACCTGTCACAAAAAGTATAGGAATCACTGTAAACTGTTTAGCTATAACTGCAGGTGAAAAAAAAGTTCATAGAGTGTTAGACTTCATAAAAAAATGCATCAGGAAACAATGATTCTAGTTCTTATATAAAACTCAATGCAGACTCAACAAAACCCAGAGAGTGCTGTCCATTTTAAAGACAGCCACAAAAGCCTATTGCTGCTGCCCTTACTATCACTGCGAGGACGACAAATGGAATCTTTGCCTCGCGGACAGGTCAAGAGTCAGGGGAGGTCTGGCCGAAGCCGGGAGGCCTCAGCAGCCCATAGACAGCCTCAAGCCCAATTCCTTTCCGGCTCTCTCCAAACTGTCCTCAGGGTCCCCTCCCAGGCTTCATGCTTCCTTATCTACACCAAGGAAAACATAGGTTCATTTTTATTTTAAAAATAATGAATAAATGAAATGCATTTTAAAACACAAATTATATAGATAGAATATTTTGCTTTTTCATAAAACAGTCCCAAGTACCCCAAGATCCACATTTATGGGTAACAAAACTTTAGTGAGTGTTATGGCTTGGGTCTAGATGTCCCCGCAAAGCTTCACACAGTCACAGGGGGCCTTTTCAGAGGTGGCTGGATCTCGAGTGTATGATTGATTCATGGTGCAATGCTAGGATTAAGGGCGCTGGGATTAAGAGTGTATGATTACTAAGTTAGTCCACTGATGGGTTTGGTACCCTCCCTAAGCCAGGTAGCCTAGATAGAATGTAAAAGGTGCAGAAAAATCCTGCTGTGGTTGTTTGTTGGTTCGCTTGCTTGCTTGCTTTGCTACCTTCTGCCCACCATGAACTATTTGTCCTCTGTGACGCCCCTCTGCCATGTGCAACTCTGCCTTCGAGCCAGCCAATTATAGACTGAAACCTCTACAAACTGTGAGATAAATAAACCTTTCCTCCTTGAACTTTGGGTGTTGGGTATTTTGTCTCACCAACAAGAAGAGTGACCAAGACAATAAGTTATTGAGGAAAAATTGGAGCTATTAGGAGTAGATGCTCAGTTCCTTGGGTGGGAGGGTAATTTTGTGAATTCAGTGTCCTGCCGTATCTGTGGGGATTGGTTTCAGGAATCTCTGAGGATAGCAAAATCTGTCCCTCATCTAAAACAATGTAGTATTTGCCTACAACCTACGCATATCCTCCCATATGCTTTAAATCATCTCCAACATAAGTGCTATGTAAACAGTTATATTGTTTAGAGAATAACAACAAGAAAAAAGTCTGTACAAGTTCACTGATTATTTTCAATCTGTAATTGGTTGATTTCACAGATGTGGAGCCCATAAATACAGAGGGCTGAGTGCACAGCCGTGCAGGAAGTTTTGCTTTGGTGGCTGTAATCTAGCACTGAAATCCTTATTATACCCGTGATTGGCGAGATGGCTTCTGGATTTGATCCTTCTGCTGAGGAAAAACATATATGTGGCTGGCGATGGATGGAGAGAGGGGGAAGAAGCAAGGACAGGAGTGGAAGGGGAACTAAAGATGATTAAGATGGGATATGTGTACATACCTATCTCCCAAGATGAGTGTAATTATTATGTTTTACTAACATATTCTAATAAAATAATTACACTTAAAATTTAGAAAAGTAGATCCCAGAAAGAAGGACTGAATTGCTATGGTGAGTAGAGAATGTGGCAAGTGCATAGGTGAATACGAATAAATATTGATTTACAAAACAGAAGGAACAATGAAATAAAATAAAGTAATAAAATAAAGGATTCAGAACCTGGGTGCCTAGCATGCATGAAGCCCTGGGTTCCATCCCCTGACTGAAAATAAATAAATGTATGTTACATGTTATTTTTGAAAATGCATACTAAGTAAACAGTGACAATTACCCACAGGTGACACAGATAAGATAAATCATAATGTTCATATTTTTAAACTGATTTTGAATAATATATTTTTCATATCACTAGGATTTTATAACTCCATTTTCTTAAACTTATGTCAAATATACCATAAGCCATCTTCACAGTTTGTCTTCTCAAGGCATCCTAAGAAGATCCCAAAGGAACAATCTTTCAATGGTCAAAGTAACACTGAAAGAGTTTTTCCTCTTTTGTCTTAAAATTATGAGGTATGTCAGAAAAATACAATGAATGCTTAAATTTAAAAAAATTTATTACCGTGAAAGACGTGTTGCCATTAGTTCCCCTCATGATACTCCCTCTTGCCTCAAACACACTTATACCATAGTTTCTGCCACTTTCTGAAGCAGTTCTGGAAGTCTTTTGTGTCTTTATGAAGCGTGATCAAAAATATGGCAAATGCTGCTGCTGAGTGACATCTAATGGAAAAGCAGGCTCGTAAAAATACTGCGTCTTTATCCACTCTATTCACCAGATCTTGTACCATGGGACTTCCGGCTCTTCCCCAAAGTCAAAACGACTGTGAAAGGGAAACATTTTGATTTGATTGAGGATATCAAGGCAGCCATGACAGCACAACTAAAAACACTCATGAAAGAGACTTCCAGAACTGCTTCAGAAAGTGGCAAGAATGATGGGATAAGTGTGTTTATAGAATTCTGAGGGAGATTCATGGCAATGTGTTTCTTACTGAAATAAATATTTTTAAAGTAAAACATTCACAGTAGTTTTCAATAACACTTTGTATAAAATCCCATAACACAGGCTGGAGTAGTCTCACCTATCTTTCAGTCATGTACACAAGTCACTTTTCTATGAACCACTTAGGTAAAACACCTATATACCTGGAGTGACTGGGAACAAACAGGAAATCTCATCTGCAAACTGGAGAGAACCGCAGCAGCTGCTAATTCACTTGGGCTAGGGAGTGTATTTAAGAGTTAAAGTTCAGGAAGAAAAGCTGCTCAATGCTCTCAGCTCACATGCATTCTTTTTAATTGGTGAGACTGTCAACCTTAAGCTTGGACACAGCTCGTGGAGGAATATAGTAAGTATGAAGAGCGAAGGAGACACATGAACAGAATAGAGGAAATCAGCCAAATAATAAATTCTGGCCACCAGTGTGGAGACAGACACTGCAGTTAGACTGCCCTCATATACACCTGCCTCAGCTCATTACCACTTTGAAAAATGTCCAAATGTTACAAATATGCAAAACATATTTTAAAATCCCCATCCTCAAAACTTACAGTGTAATCTTTAGAAAAAGGAAGACTTATTCACTGCCCATTTTATATGGCCTGAATATAAAAGCACTGAAGTGCTCCAAGTATCAGAAAATATTCTAACATTTCCCATTGGTTTTTACTCTTTCAACATAATGTACCATGCACATTTCTAGCTCCGGAACTTTGCACTTGCTGCTTCCTCATCTGAACAGCTGTTCCAACTCTGTATTTATAGAGCTTGCATCTTTTTTTATTCTGATGCCTCCTTGGATGAAATTACCAAGGAGGCCTTGCCTGACCATTCATTTGAAGTAGTAGACGCCACTAGCTCATCCCTGCCAGCACTCCTTGCCCACCCACCCCACTCTGTGGATAGAGAAACAACATCTTCACTTGCTTTCAGCTATTTAACAACCAGAAATCCAATGCTTCCTATGTCCTGACTGTGCTAATTAATCCATGCACATTATCTCCCTAAATCCTCACCACAGCACAAGATAATGTATTTCTACACATTGCAGATAAAGAAAATACTTTTGGAGAGGTTTAGGAATCTTCCCCAAATCACAGAGCAAAACTACGCAAGCCCTCACCAACAAACACCAGTTAACCACAGAGAGGGCATTTTGCTGGGTAAGGGAGTAAAATTGGCCAGACTTCACCTCTTCTCTCAAGGCACTTCCAACATAGTTGAGCAGTAAAGCCAGAGTAAGGTTTTGATGTCACTTGATAAGTGAATGAAACAGATAAAAACTGTACAGATGCGAGGGAGGAAAGAATTGCTTCAGGATAGAGGCAGAGATTTCACAGGCCAGTGTGACCGAACACAGCATAAGAAAAGTTAGCAGCTTAATGCCAGGGAAAGTCCAGGCATGGGGTGCTGGCTTTTCATAGATGTGTAGCATGTAAACAACCTCTAGCTAAGACCAGATTTAAGAAAAACAAATGTTTCCATTACCTTTTAAGAAGATATTTAGAATAAACCTAAAACATATGTAGATATGAGGCAAAATAATGTGTTCATCTAAACCAGAAAAGGCACTGGGTGACAAAGTGCCAGCTGTAGCCCTTGGTCTATACTATTAGAGGAAAACCCACAGACAAGCCCAAGTTTTCCAGCAGCGAAATGGAATTGCTAAGATTTGTAGATACGCACATTTTATTTTGTCCCTAAGCTTCAGGAAGAAGTTGGGGCTTTCTTTGTTATTGTTGTTGTTTTGTTTTCTCCCAGAAAAGACCTGTAAAGGACATTTATTGTCTTTGTAGTTTTAGGTTTAAATTACTTTGGTTCTACAAATTAAGATATGGACTTTCCACCTGCCAACCATGTACATACTACTTAGGACCCAAAACCCCTGGTGATATTTTTCTGTCTCTTTCATCACCAATACTGGCAAGAAAGATTCTGTGGCCATGTTAGCTGACAACTGTGTTCAGTTATCCCCAGAGCAAAAATACTCAGTGCATTCTTGCACTGGTATAGTGGTTCAGCTCTTGAAGGCAAGAGTGAACACTTGTCTGAAATAGTGGGGTGGCAAGGTGTGCCTTAAGACAATGAGAGACTAGTTCAGTGGCTCTCAACCTTGGCTGCACAAAAAAATCACCTGGAATTAAACTCCTCATGCCTGGGCTCTCTGGGAGTGGGTATAGAACTCAGGCATCTAAATTCATGCAAAGCTCTCATCACACATTGAGTCCACTGTACGGCTAAGACTCAGAATTAGTGTTTCCATTTTTCTGATTGCTTTCACCCTGCATCTACATGAGAACCTCCTGGAAGCTTTTACAAAATGCTAACGAGGTCAGCAATTTTTTTTTTTTTTTAACAATACAGGAGATTGGACCCAGGGTCTTCTCACTGAGCTACATTCTTTTTTCACTTTTTTTTTTTTTTTTTTTTTTTTTGAGTCAAGGTCTTGCTAAGTCACTAAATTGCCCAACCTGGGCTTGAACTTGCTATTTCCCTACCTCAGCTTCCCAGAGTGTTGGGATTATAGGTGTGTGATATGATACTAGTTTAGGATTAGCAATATTTAAGAACTCCCAGTCATTCCGATGGGCAACCAGGGTGGAAAACTACTGTTGATACTAATTCTATATTTGTCACTTGTACCAGGCAGATTTCCATTATCGTAACAAACACCTAAGATAATAAACTTACAAAAAGAAAAGGCATAACTTGGCTCATGGTTTCAGAGGTTCTAGTCCATGATTGACTTGCACCATTGTTTTGGGGTCAGTAATGAGGCAGCACATCATGGCAAGAGCACACAGCAAGCAAAACTCCTCACCTTGTGCCAGGATGCAAAAAAAGAAGAAGGAGAAAGAGGGGAAGGGGAAAGGAAGCAGATGGAGAGGCTGGGGTCTCTCTCATCCAATAGCTCAAAGCCATCTTGTAGGCCTTACCTCTTGAAGGTTCCACCGCCTCCCAGCAGCACTAAGCTGAGGACCAAACCTTTAAAATGAGGGCCTTTGAGACACATCCCACATGGAAATGACAGCATCGTTGAAGTCATGGAGTTCTTTTTTTTTTTTTTTAATGTGGGTACCAGGAGTCGAACTCAGGACCTCGTGCTTGCCAGGCAGGCACTTATGCTGCTGAGCTATATCACCAGCCCAATCATGGAGTTCTTTGTCATGAAAATGTGAATAATAAAATGACATCCAGGCCCTTGGCAAAATGAAAAATCAAGTACAAAAGGCTAAATCTGGCCCCAAGACTGAAGAAGAGGAGCCCATCTTCTGACCATGGATTCTGCACATGGATCTTATGCCAAAATGTATTCTTAGACCAGGAAGGTGAATTAGCCTACACAAACTAAGACTAAGAATGGATTGACTCCAGGGACTCTTCATTAGTGTAAGTCCTTTGTTGCAGAATTTTCGGGTTCGGAAAGAACAAAGCTTCAACAATTTTCTTTGAAACTCCTGCTCAGGGTAAAGGGAAAGACAGGATCATTTGATTCTCCTTATTTTGCTGCTTTTGTTTCATCATCTATCATAACGGCCCCTCGCCACTGACAACCTGCTGATAGTTTCGTTCTGATGTTCCATCAACCTGTATACTCTTCATGCCCTTCCAAATTCACACCCTCCAGAAGTAGTGCCACAATGACAAACTCAAATCTCCATGTTTCTTTCCATCACTTTTCTTATTACCTGGAGCAGGGCAGAAATAGCATTGTGCAAATTCCTCCCCTCATGGTCTCCCACCATCACCCTTTCCTCTCCATCTCCATGGTCTGCACTGTATGGGACCTTCTTGCTTTTCCAAAGGCGAGTAAGTGGGGGTCATTCTCCTTATTGTCTCTCACCAGCCCTTTTCAGTATCTACTCATCACCAGCACATCAAACATGCTTGAGCACGCATCTTACAGTCACTTTCCTATTTACGAACCAGCCATCACTCCGTGTTATCTACCCCTTCTAAACAAAACCTTTTTTCAAAACACATCACCCACCGATTTTACTCCACTCTTCAAATCAGATTTCCAACTCTTCCCATCACCACAGCTCTATTTCATCATCATATTTTAAACTACCTCCACTCTTTCCCCTGCTTCCCCATATCCCCACCTCTGCTTATCTGCCCCATAAGGCAAATGTAAAAGCATCATCACAATGTGCCTTGTCTTAAAATTCAGCACAAGAATTTAAGTAGGCTGCAGTTAGTGTTTAGATGACTAAGCCTAGCACAGAAATCATGAAATACATTTTGTGTTTGGGTTGGAATCAAGGACACCCACAGAAGAAGACTGGAGTTGACATCCATTTCCACTAAAGCCACCTTCCCATGTCCAGTTCTGCTGCCCCAGATTCAGTGACTCTTGGTAACTTCAAAAGCTTCTCATTCCAATGAAGTTCATACCAGAGAATTCAGGAGAGAGATATGCCCTGGAATAATTGAACCTTGCAAAGGTAATGCACCCCCCAAATGCAGTAAATGAAGACTATAAATTAAATGAAAGGACAGGTCCTTCTCTTGAGCAGACCTCCCACCTTAGTGAAAAACAGTCGAGACCCACTAAGCATATATAATATCATGAAGTACACGAATGGAGCACTTTGTGATTTGAACATTTGTAGGGTAAATGGAAGGTATTCGTTGTTTGGAATTAATTTTACAGTTCACTGCTGTTACATGAAATCACTCTGGACTGCTTCTCCTGGGATGAGTTTTCCAGAATGGTAGTTTCCATGGGTTTCTGCAGAAAGCAAAGCCTCCCCCGGAACCGATACACTGCATGGTCGGGTGAAATCGCACTGGGGCTCTGTGCCTTCCAGGAAGGGCCCTGCATCACGCCACATGGGGTGTGTGTCTGCGTTTTCATTTTCAATTTGCACCTGTCAGGGTACGCAGGCTGGGGCCAATTATTATCTCCTTGTGATGTCAGATCTGTATAGGATTTTTTGTTTCCTTTTGATATGGAATCACTTTGGGCTGTAGATGGGCTGTTCTTATTAATAAAATGTGTTCTGCTGAGTTTGGGGATACATTTCATTGCTTTCTAAAGAAAACACTGAATTGCTTTTCTGGGGCAGTTTTCAATCCCTTCTGCGTTTTTCTTGCAGGTATGTTATTGTCATTGATGTTACAGAGGTTGGGAGAAAGAGATTTCAAGAATAGAAGTGGAAGTCATGTCATGAATAATATTTATATGGTGGGGTTTTTTTTACCCACAGAAAGCAGCTTCCCAACACCTAGAGCTGAGAGCACATCCCCCAAGCTGCCTCTGCCCCGCATAAGTTCAGCGGAAGGAAGGCATCTCATACTGCCTGGCCTCCCATCCGCCCCTCTCTCTCCCCCGACATGGCAGACCTGTGGGACAGAAACTGGGTTGTTTATCTGTATTTCCATTGCCTAGATAGAGCTCACTGTGTGAACAATGAATCATATATATAATTACACTCTTAGATGTAAAGGAATTAGAATGTACATTTATTTATTATTTATTTTTGCACATTTATGTAAGGGTAAGAGAAAAAATTGAAATGATAGGAAAAGTGGAAAAAAGGAATAGAAAATAGGCCCTGATGGGTAATACATGGATTAAATGGTTACACAAAAATTTGTGTCCGCTGTTTTTCACTTCTCAGAAGTGTGGAACAATCCAGGAGAAAAAACTAACAAGACAGGTACCCTTTTTTGGAAGTCCTGGCTCAGATCAGGCACTCATGCTTGGTGCCTTTCCTCTGGGGACATCCTGGAGATAAAAGTAAAGACACCTGAAGTAGTCCAGTCAAGGAAGGAGATTTTCGTAAGGACTGAATCAATGGAAATAATCGAAAGGATTAAAAGCACAAGGATTTGGATTTTTATTAGGATATAATGTATGTATTAAAATTGGCCTATGGACAAATTTTGGATTTTACTGAGATTCAATAAAGCAGACTAAATCAAAAGGTCTTTTGGTACCAGATATAAACACTGAAGTGATGCTTAAAAATAGATATGTCAGGACTTCCCTCCAGATGGAAAGATTTGCAAGAACCTGTTTGAAATGCCCCCTAAGAATGCAGAATTTGAAGTATCCTAAGGAGCAGTTGTACATAGCTTTTGAAGAGGACAACGAGATCTCCTTTGCCAAGTATGGTGGCACATACCTGCAATCCCAGCACTTAGGAGGCAGAAGAGGATTGTCATGAGTTTGAGGCCAGCCTGGGCTACATAGTGAGTTCAAAGCCAGTCTAAACTACATAGTGAGACACTGTCTCAAAACAAACAAACAAACAAATGGGACAGACTCTGAAGTCAGACTACCTGCATTCAAATCCATGATCTGCTACTTAACAGCTGTGTGACTTTGCACAAGTATCTTAATCACTCTGCATCCAGTTACTTCAGAAGAAAGACGTGGGACTTCTTTCATTTGGATCTTGTGAGGATTCAGCAGGACATCACATAGCAAGTAATCAACAAATACTGGTTCTTATTGTCATAAGCATCCTAATTAGTGTTGTTACAACTTATGCTCTACAGAAGATTATTAGATCCTATTTGACAGTTCCCTAATCAAGTTGTTGAAGCTGAGAAACTACTGGTGTGTCTGTGGTCCTTTAAGATTAACAGCGGAAGAGGACCCTTGTCTTCCCAAGATGTTCTTGCATGTTCTAGATGTGTTTGAGCATGAATCCATTAAGTATCCTGAGGAACTCATTTTATTATCAACTCACATTTTTATGTAAAATATAGCACTTTAAAACAATAAGGGGGGCCAGGGATATAGCTCAGCAGCACAAGTGCCTGCCTGGCAAGCACAAGGTCCTAAGTTCGATTCCCGGTACCAAAAAAATAAAAAATAAAAATAGGGGAGGTAAAGAGTTAAAAGGCAATACACCAAATGGTTAACTGATCATATCTCTGGAGAAGAAATTACAGTACATGTGAATTTTTTGCTTTCTTCTCTCTACTTTTTATATATTCCATATTTTTGTCCAGATGAGATCCCATGGGACAGGAAAATGAATTAATTTCAGATCATCTACCTTATCTCAACAGAAGTTTTCTTTCTTTCTTCATTTACAATGTTTTTTTTTTCCCATTACCTAGTGTTTTAAGAATGAATCCACATACTTATGTGTCACACATCAAAATTCCCCAATACTGAAATTGCCAATTTGAAAACCAAGAGCTATTTAGAGTACTGCTAGGGGATGTCCCCTGACACAAACATTGGTTTATCTGGAAAGATCATGGAGTTTCCCTGTACAAACTGGGACTGGGCTATGATATTCTTTGCGGTATTTAGATATGACCACATTTATATGTTGTTGATGCCTACCAGGAAGAAACATAGCTGAGATAGACTGTTCTGAAGAGACAGATTCAGACTGAGAACTTTTAATGACATGGAAACCCATCAAAATGTTTCATAAAGCTATGATCAGGTAAGGAAGACTTTCTGGCAGCATCCTCCCAGGTTCCCATGATCTCGATATTAAAGACCACTCCTGTACTCTTCTTTCCCAGATAACTTGATCCATGTCATTGATGGCCTTCTCATTAGATCAACTTGAAGTTCTTCCAACAGTCCTTACTTTCACCTCTTAGAATATACATGTTTATATAACATGTCTGTATCATGTTACTGATATGAATTGATAACACACCTTTATATGTCATTAGAAATAAGGCACAATTGGGTTATAACTCATTGCCATTCATTCCATTAATCCTTGGCACATTTTCCTCCATGAAAGGTATGAATGGGTGGATGTGACTCCAAGATGAACCTGTGCTGGGACAGAACGTGAATAGCAAATACTGACAAGGAAGAGCCCCAGTTTGAAGGGTTCACATTTCTGTGATGATGGGGCTCAAAAGAGCAACCCAAAATGAATCTTGGAGTCCAAGCTTATGGTTTGTTGTATTTAGAATGGCAAGAACCTGCACTGGAACTGGGCACATCTCCCATCTCCAAGCTCTGCCATGATGTCACAGGCCCAGGCCAACACTCAAGGTGATTTGGGCATTAAGGTAAAATTCATTTGCTCTCTCTAGTCTTCGTGAGTGTGACTAATCAGGCTCATTGTGAAGTTTGTGGTTTTGTGAATGATAATGACACTGAAACGTGTAAAAATCTAAACCCCCAAAATATCTTGTGTTTAACTTTGACTTACAAAGTCTGTAATTTTCTTTCAGATTATGTAATCATGTGATTAGCTGACCAGTCAATCCACTGTCACAGCTAAACTGAAAAACATATCAGCATCACAAAGACTAATAACAAAAAGCCATGTAGTTTATGGGGAAGAGTGTGAGGAAAGAAGTTTTGTCTTGTTAGTAGACTAAGTGCTGTATGATAATGAAATGACAGTAAATGGCAAAATGGAGGCAAAAGTCAGCATAAATGACAACATGAAGAGGTCTGAATTTGAAGAGAGACACGTTCAAATGGGACAAGACATTTGTGTAAAGGAAGCTGAGAGATGAAACACTCATATTCTAGAGTAACTACAAAAGATCAGCTAGACACAGGCAAGTAGGAGTGCACAAGGAATCTGAAGACCGGGACTTTAGTCCCAGCTTCATTCTTAACTAGCTGTAAACTAGTCTCATCCTTATTTTGCCCAAGTTACATAACAGCCCTCTGCTCCCACCATTGTTTTATGCTTCATAGGAAGGGAAATCTGAAAGGCATTAATATAAGGTAGCCCAAAGATATAGTAAATTTGGCAACATCTGAATTAATGAATCCTCTGGATTTGAAATTCCTCACCAATGGAGTTAGGTACACTTAAAAAAAAAACTTCACAGATCATGTAATTGGAGATGAACAATAGCACATCGGAGATACTGCTACCGTGAGCTCTATATGTGTGCAGTTAGACAGCAGTATCCTCCAACACACAGCTTCCATTTGAAAAGTACAAAGCACGTGAATCCAGGTGAAACTGTTAAACTGTTCCTTGGCTTTTCCAGCCTCACTGTCATGGACACGTTTTCTCCTTCCTCCACCTAGGCTTAGCTACTACTGACACCAAAATTTTAAAGACACAATTATTTCAGTGTGTAATTTCATTCATTCATTCATTATACTTCAGCATGAATGGATGTCAAAGTACTCTTTCGACTAGGTATCTGCCTTTAATTTCTAATAATAGAATTTTTAAGTTTTTGCAAATATTTCAATTCTCCATTGAAAGCATTTTTGACAACTAGCAAATAGACACCAAAGATGTATAAAGGGAATTTCCAGCACAGCAGGAGGGACCATGGTCTGTATGCGGCTGCAGAGCTTCCTTCTCAAGCTCGTGTACTAAAAGAATGGTCCCCAATGTGACAATAGTAAGAGGTAGGGCCTACTGGAAAGGAATTCAGTGGGAACATTGCCCTTGGAAGGGATGAGTGTTTTTCCCATGGGACCCTAGCTAGTTTCTGTAAGATCAGGTTGTTATGAAAAGAACAAGCCAGACTACTGAATCTCTCTGGTTTCTTGTCTTGCCCCATAATCCTTTCTGCACAAGGCTCTTTCTCTTTCTACTTCTCTGCCATGTTGTTGTGACATAGCCAGGGGACCAATCCAGGATACCAATGCTGAGCTATTTTAATCCTTCTAGCCACCAGAGCCATGAATCAAATAAATCTCTTTATAAAGTTACCAACCTCAGGTGTTTTGTTATAGCAACAGGAAATGGGCTACTAGTAGATATAAGTTTATTTTTTTAGGTAAACAGATTTGTTTTCTGTAGAAGGGTTTAGGGGAGGAGGACACTTGGAAGGAATGACCAATATTGTCTACTTTTTCCTCCTAGTGAGGACATTCAGCTCCTAAGTGGCTCTTTCTAGTCTTTTCTAGATCTGCCTGTTCCAGACAGAAAGTGCATGTTTCTGGCTTGGCATCCTAGTTGAAGTCACTAAGCACTCTTCCAAAGAAGCCTTCTCAATTCTGTCCCTTTTACTATCTGCTTTTTTTTTACTTTCAATCCCATCCTTTATCATGACTTTTCCTGAAGCATGTTTTCTACCACATTTGGTGTATTTGAGATTGTACTAAATTCTAATTTTTTACCATAGTCCCCTCCCTTTTCTTATACCCCATTACAATCTCAGATTTTTGTATTTTCTTCTTCCATAATTAGAACTCTCAGATATTGAAGAGAATTACTAAAAGACACCCTCTATATTACTACAAGCATTTCCACTTTTTAGCTTTACTTATTATCCATTGAGAAATTTTACATCCTCATTAATACGGAAGATGCAAATAATGATGTCGTCTACCGTTAAGGAGTTGAAAGAGTGACTGACCAAGCCTTAGTATAAACCAGCACAACCATAAAAATCTTTGCAACACCACTGATTTCTTCTGAAACCAAGGCTAACTAATGATCGACAAGTAACAGGTCCCAAATGTGGTTTATGTCATAGCTTTAGGCCAACAACCCAGTACAAAATAACACAACATTCTAAGACAATGATCACTCAAGCCAAAGCTAAACCAAAAACAATGTATCAAACACGTGCTTTGGATGAGACCTCTTCAGTATTTTATTCTTGAACTTTATAACCCAATTCATCTAAACAATTTATGTTTTGTTTTGTTTTGTTTTGTTCTGTTTTGTTTTGAGACAGGGTCTTACTATATAGTTCAGGCTGGCCTTGAACTCACAGTGACCCTCCTACCTCACCCTGCTGAGTGGTCGGATTACAAATCTATAAATATTGGGTAAATTATAAAAAAGGTATAACGAAAATAAAAAAAAGTGGAATTGAAAGGGACCTTCAAGATGCATCTTATGTATCCTCTGCATTAAGGAATATTGCCCTGAAATTATTTTATAGAATTGGGCTTATACACTGAGGATAAGTCCTCAAAGGTCGCCAAGTTGTTTCACCAGCAACACATATGTAGGTTATTATTGTCACTTACTGCTAATGACTGACTTTATAACTAACTTTAATTCTCCTGCCTGTAACTTAAGGGAACTCCTTTACTTGTCTTCAAAAGAGATAATGGGCTTTTGTCCAAAGTTCTGTATGTTACATTTTTTTAATTCAGGGTACTGAGTACTTCTCCATAGTCTTCTTTTATGCGAATATTTCCCATTCACTTCACTTTTATTTAACAGTCTGATTTCCCAACACTTGGCCCACTGCTGCCTCACTCTTTTAACATTTGTTTTTCTATCTTTGGTTTACTTCTAAATCAAAGTGTCCAAAGTGTGACTGTTTCAGGGAAGAATTATTACAAATGTAGTTTGATAGGTATCAAAATTCTACAAAGAAATCCTCAGGGTCACAGTGAAAGTCAGCTCTGAACACCTGGGTTTTGGATTGATTGCTAAAGTAAGCAGATATTGTGGTGGCCCACAAAGCCTTACATCTTCAGAAATGGGAGTTAAATGTGCACTGTAATGTCCAGAGTCCACGACAGTTAAAGTATTTAGGGAAACAGAATTTAAGACAAAAGCTGTACCTCAAAAAATTGATGATCTATTGCAAAAGGACTGGCAACTAACTAATAAAAGGTAGAATAAGTGCTATGGACAGGAACTGGCCCAAGTTTTTAATCAAAGGATTCAGAGAAGGAATACATTATTTTATGTAGAGGGAAATGACAGTGAGGGTAAGAGGTTGCACTGAACATATTGGTGTTCTCTGTGGTGTGGCAGAGTAGCCTGGGAGGGGCTGACACGCAGAATTGGTGTAGAGCAACACACAGGAAAGCAGAGCTGGCATCAGATCTGAATAGAGTGTAGTCCAACAGGCAGAACATAATTGTAATGGTTGATACACTGTGTCAACTTGAGAAGTTTAGAAGTTTAAGCGACTCAGCAGGGGGCCAGGGTCCTCACTTGGCAAACATCCTCATCCTGTGCAAGAGGAGGGCAGGGAGATGGTGTGAGCGCTACACCGCCCTGGGGTGGGGGGAGCCTGCTTAGGATATAAGGGAGGAAAAGAGGCTCGCTCTCCCTCCTTTTGCTCTTGTTTCTTTTGCTGTCTTCTGCCACCATGAACTGTTGCCCTTCTGCCATGTCACCCTGCCTTGGAGCCAGCTGATTATGGCCTGAAACCTCTATAAGCTGTGAGCTAAATAAACCTTTCCTTCCTTAATGTTGGGTGTCAGGTATTTTGTCTTAGCAATGAGAGAAAAGTAAGACAATAATGCATGGAGAGAATTGGAAATGCAACCAGGTAGGAACCCAGTGTGCCATTTCGGGGAGTATAGAAGAAGGGGAGGGACGTAGCATATTAAGAGGACAAAGCATATTAAGTGGACAGGAAAAAAAGGATGAGAACAAATGAAAGGATGTTACTGACAGACAGAGACCAGCAGAAGGAAGAAAGAGGACATGTGGAGGTGACAATTGGAAAAGCCCATTGAAAATGGGAGCAAACAGTAAGGCTACTGAGGTTAGCCTTACAGTATATCATTAGGGCAAGAGAGCAATGTTACTAGCAAACACCCTTTACAGTGTGTATGGGGCAAACATGCATTAACTCAGCCTTCAGAACAGTGCTATTAGATAAGTACTGTTACTGCCATTTCACTGTTTAGAAAACCGAGGTTCAAAAACGGGTGGTGAGTGGCAAAGCAGGCTTAAAACGTAGCATTCTGGTTTCAGAATCCAGCTCTTGGCCACTAGGCTGTGTTAGCTAGCAGGGCTTGCATACTGTTGGATAGTTATGGAATATTTTCAAGAGAAATGTTTTCCCAAGAGCCAATGCCTCCTCTGAAATCCAGCTGTCTTCTCAGCAGGAAACAGTCAGGTAGGTTTTCCTTTTTAAAGCTGCACTGAAAAGCACATCACAGCTCCAGAGCTGCACTGTGTTGCCAGCACTGCAGGCATGCATAGGAATGGTAGAAGCATAAGAAAAGGAAAGGGTTGGGAGAAACAGCATTTTGCCTTAAATATTTCCTCCATGAATGACATATTTTGTCTGAATAAAAAGAAAACCAGAAGGAAGACATTAAAAACAATGTGGGATATTGAAAGGCCAGTTTTCTAAGCCAAGCTAAAATGAAAATAAAGAAGCTAAGGTAATCCAAGGAAAGGAAAAGCAGTCAGGAGCCATGAGAACATAGCCATCCACCAAGGTAACTAACAGCTTTCACCACGGAAGAAATTTCCCCTTTGATACAGGGGGACACTGTCAAAACCAAGAAGTTGAGGGGAAACCCTTCCTGGTTTAGAAAAAAAAAAAAAGAAGGATGAAGGGGGGAGTCTTTGACTTGACCTGATTAAAGTAGAAGATAGTCTTGCCCTGACTTCAAGTATAATTAGAACAAGAAGAAGATGCTTAATCCACCACACCAACCATTTTACTATGGGCAAACCACAGTGTAGGTTCAAATGCATTGATGAAAGTTTCAGTTTTATCATGTTGAGAAAACAACAACTATCCTCTCTAAACCATGCATGTTTGCACTTTCTTTTGCTTCTTTTCTTTCTTTTTTAAATCTTCTATTTCCTTTTTGTATTGGAGAAAATTTTACTTCCTATGAAAATTTAGAACTAAAATCTATGGAATGACTTTCTAATATCCTCAGTTATTTGTCTTTTTACAAAACATCTTTTTCTTGGTAGGAATGTACCAAGAACCCAAATTTAATTGTGTTTTTATCCAGAGATTTGACACTTTGACTGCATTTTTTTTTTTTTTTTTTTTTTTTTTTTTTTTTTTTTTGAGGCAGGGTCCCACTATGTAGTCCAGGCTGGCCTTGAACTTGTGGTGATTCTCCTGCCTCAGCCTCCCAAGTGCTAGCATTACAGACATGCACCACCACACCTGGCTCAAACTGTAATTTTTAAAATGACCGGACTATAACCCAGCTGGGCCAGCAATTTAAGCCATTTTAGGGATTAATACAGGTCACCTCCTAGCAATTCTACAATGGCAATCCGCATCAATCATGGAGGCAGACAAGCAATCACAATAGTTGTGCGGCAACCTGCTATGAAATAAAAGACTTTAATAGGAAATTGTCCAAAGAAGTGTAAATTGGCTCAGTTACAGTTTAGAAAAATGGAGCATGAGGATAGAAGTTACAAAAATTTATGAAGCTCAGTACTGCATTGCCTAAGCATCCATCCAAGCCAGGATTCAGCATTTGCATTTGTTCTAAATATATCAAAGGCGATGCTCTTTCCCTCCAACCCCTCCTTGTAACTAGCTCACACTACCACCACCATCCCCTTGCTGTTTTATTTTTAAAAGTGCAGCTCATTGCCAACATTCATTTAATTTTCAATGCTCAAGAATTACTGTATTTTTAAAATTGAAACACCACTACTAAATAACACTGAGATTCTATCTGACCCCAGAAAGAACGGCTATCATCAAAAAATCAAATAATAATAAATGCTGGCAAGGCTTTGGGGAAAAAGGAACCCTTCTACATTATTGTTGGGAATGTAAGTTAGTGTAACTGCTGTAGAAACCAGTATGGAGATTCCTCAAAAATGTAAAACTAGAAATTCTATTTGATACACTTATCCCCCTTCTAGATATCGTCCCAAGAGTTAAACACACCATATTACAGTGATACATGCACACCCATGTTTATAGCAGCATAATTTATAATAGCTAAATCTTAAAAGCAGCCTGTGTGCCCACCAGTAGATGAATAGATAAAGAAAATGTGGTATTTACACACAAAAGAGTACTACTCTGCTATGAAGAAGGATAAATTTGAGTCATTTGTAGGAAAATGGATTCACCTTGAGACCGTACTGTTAAGTAAAACAAATCAATCACACAAGCTTAAACACTGCATGGTTTGTCTTATATGAGAAACCCAAATTATAAATAAAGAGCAAAATAAAAGATAGATAATAGGAAGTAGGGAGATAGAACTTTCTCAAATGGGAGGCAGATCGGGAGATGGAGGGAGGGAGGAGTGAGAAAAGGAGGAAAGGAGATGAAAAAAGGAATTAAGATGTGCAATGTGCATGTACAGACATGTACTAATAAAAAACAAAAACTAAAGAAAAATTTTTCAAAAAATTAAACAGTACTACAGTGAAAAAAATAGCATGCTATAGGTAGAAAAATGTCCTTGGATCCCAAAGACTATTGATACACTAGAACAATGTGAAAATAATAACAAAAATGAGGCATTTGTGGTGAACTTTTGGAGTAAAGTAAGAAATGTCATCTGCGAATTATATCAGGGTAAACACTGCAGCTGCTGCACCACCAGAAAGTATTGTTTTTTTTCTTTCTATCATTGACCTGTTTTTTAAAATTTTATTTTATTGTCCTTGTGTGCAGTGCATTAAGTTTACATGCCTCTTAGGGCTGCCAGCATTCTTGAGGCAACAGGAGGTGGGGAGTGAGCCTGCCCCAGCCCTTGGCTCTCCCATCCACACTTGCCCAGCTGGCTGCAGAATATCAGTCCGAGCTGCCACAGGCCCGCTGGCTGACCACTTCGCTGGAAATACAGCAGTTACCTTTCAGCAGAGGTAGCTTCAGCGCATACACTGGACGTAGAAAGTGGAGCTCTGCTTAATTGCAATCTCTAATGTATTTTTTTCCTGGACAATTGTGTTAGTTCCCTAATGTAGTCTCAGCCTAGCCATCCCCACGCCTTCCCAGGTACATAGACCATCAGCCACCACACCAATCTTTATAGCCCTTCTCGATGCCAATTAGGTCACCTTGCTCTTCCACAACATGAGGAGTCTGATGGCTTCCACTGGAAAATGTGCCTTGTGCTTGCTTGGCAGAGCTTACAATCTACAATATCTCTCTTCACCCATGTGTTGACTTGCTTTTCATACTCCTCCCCATGTACAACCAAGGAAACACTCCCTCCCACATCTTTGGCAGCTCTTAAAATTCAACGCATTAATTTCTTTTTGTTCTTTCTTTTTTTTCACTTTTTATTCCAGTACTGGTGATTGAATCCAGGGCTTTGTGCATGCTAAGGAAGTGCTCTACCACTGAACTATACCCAGTCTTGTTTGTTTGTTTGTTTTCTGGTTTAAGATGAGTCTCACTAAATTACTTAGGCTGGCCTTGAACTTTAATCCTCCTGCCTCAGCTAGTATTACAGGAGTATGGCACCTGGCATCAATAAACTTCTGTACAAAGCCTTTAGAGTACCCTTTAAACAGGAAAATATATATATTTCTTTATGTCTCCATAGTACTTTATCTGCTCATTTATCCACGCATTATAACAATTATTCCTTGGGATCTACCATAGCCCACATCTGTTCTAAACACTGAGAATAGATCATTAAAGAAAATAAGCAAAGTTCCTACCTTCATGACATTTGCATTTGAGTGAAAGAAAACAAAAAAATTTTAAAGTAAGAAAATATATATCAGAGGACAATGAGTACTGTAGAGAAAGCTAAGAGTGTAAAGGAGGTAAAGAGAGCCCGGGGATGGCAGGGACACATTAGAGCTGAAATGAGGCTGAACAGGGGAGGCTTCATGAGGAGACTGAGCAGAGACACAAAGGAGGTGAAGGTGAGAAGCCAGCAAGACGTCTGATAAAGAGTCTTGGTGAGGTGAGAACTTACTGAGATGCTAAAAGCCCTTTAGAGGGCAATGGGCAGAGGCAGCAGGGCACAATGGCTGGAGCTCAGGTTAGGAAGGAAATGGAGGCGGTGAGTGGCTGCGGATGAAATAGTCTTGCATACGAGACCAACAATTTAGGCTGTTTGAGTACAGTGAGAAGCCTTCATATCACTTCAAGTAGAGTGATATGATTGGATTCACATAAAAATATTGCTCTTCGCAGAAATGGTAGAAGAGGGCACAATGGCGAGTGCTGCCAATTAAGAAGGAGTTTACTCCAATCTAACAGGTGGGAAATGTGGATGCTTAAATAAAGGAGGGGAGGGTGGAGATGAGGAAGAGTCAGAACTGATATACTTTGCAGAGCTTCCAGCTAATATGTTAGATGTAGGGGAAAAGTAAAAGAAAATTTAAGGATGACTCCAATATTTCTTTGATGGATTAACATGAAGAACGATTGTGTCGTTTGCCAAAATAAAGAAGACTGGGAGGAGCAGGCTAAGGAGGAGGGAGGGAGGAGGGATTAACCCATTTTTGTGCAGGACATATCCAAGATAGCTACACACACACACTAGGCAGTTGGATATTCAAGACTGGAGTTTAGAGTACAGGTCTAGTTTAGAGATGTATGCGTAGGAAGTTGTAAGTTGGGTAGGTATTTAAAGGCATGGGTTTGAATGAAATCATTCAGGGGTGGAAGAGAGATCATAGGACTGAGCACTTGGGCGCATCAATATTTAAATGTTGGATTAGTAAAGAGGAGGAGAAGGTAGCGTCCTAGACCCATGTGAAGCAAATATTTCAAGATGGATCAACTACGTAAAACAGACCTGTAGGTCTCTCATGTCAGAAAAGAACTAGAATTGACCACTGGATTTAGGCACATGAGAGCCATTAACACCCTTGGCAAAAGCTTTTGGTAGAAACAAATTCTGATTAGACTTAGTTTATGAAAGAATGGGAGGGTAAGAAGTGAAGACAGTGATTATAAAGCACACTTTAAAGAGTTTTTTTTTATATATAAAGACATGCAGGGGAATGGAGTGGTATCTGTGGAAGAAATCTTTGACAAGAAATATTTTAGCAAGTTTGATGACAGTGGATATAACCCAACAGAAGGGAGAGAAATTTGGGAATGATGTGGGAGAGGAGTGCTGAAGTGATGTTCGGAAGGAGGTCAGAGGGAACAGAATCTGGAACATAAAGGAGTTGGCCTGAAATTGAAAAAACAAGAAGTCATCCTTGCTGCCCAGACAGAAGTTGTTCACGGTAGGGTAGTAGTTGAAGTGGAAACACTAAGAAGTTCTTCTGATATTTTTGTTGTTGTTGTTCTTAATAAATTGGGAAACAAAGTCACCACAGCCGTGTTAAGCAAAAGGGAAGGTGCAAAATACACTATTTAAAAAGTGGGAGAATGAATGGACGAGAAAGAGATGGGGTTGGGCTGTTTTGGATGGCCCCTTGAGGTTGTGAGGTAAAGAGAATCCACTGAGCTGGCTTTGTATCAGGAGTCTTGAGACCAAGGAGCTCGGTGTTCAGGTTAGGTGTTCTTATCTCCCTCACATATTGCAAGCTCCTAGAATACAGACCTCTTACCCAGTTTTGAGCTGCCTACTAAAAACTTGGTGAATCACACTTAGATGAAGTCCCATCATATGTGGCAAGGTGCATCCTGCCAAATAGATTAATTCAGTTAAGAAATAAGTGAGCAAGACAGTGTCTTAGGCTCCTTCTATTATGGATTCTTGTGTATTATGAGACTCGAATTCCTAAGGTTACCCAGCCTCATTGGGAAAATAACCTGTCCTTATTCTTCCAAATAACAATAGATCTTTTCATTTTAAGATCGAAAAGCACAGGGAGACAATCTTCCAACAAAGAACAATTTTCCACAACCTCTGATCATCCCGATCCTAGTTTGCAGACAGGTAATCTGAGGCATGCAGAGGTCAAACAAGCCTAAGGGTCACAGATCTCAGCTTCTGCTCTGGAGCTGCCCGAATGCAATCTACTGTATGTCGACCATCAGTTTTCAGTTGAGCAAAAGACAAAGAAGGTCAGTACATAAAATATAATTTACCACTATAATTGGACCTCCCTAAAATGAAATTATATTTTCTCAAGTTTTCTACATAGAAAACACACTTATTTATATTCTTCATGTTCTATAAAAAATTTGAGGAGGTTTATAGTTTAATATTTTCCCCAAATAAGGAAAATAGAACAGCAAAATCTTATGAGCCGTAGCAGTCCTGGTGCCATGCCTATTTGTCTAGCTTGCAGATTTCATCCTATGTAACGCTGTTTGCAATGATCAAGCTCCCTTTTTACTTGCTTTCTGTAAAATTCACATCATAATTCACCCCAAACAGGTGAAGAAAGGGAGTTGGGTAAATTTCCATCCCCTGAGACATATTGAGTGCCAGATGTCAAACTTCATGAATCCAGAGTGTACTTATGTGCCATAAAAATGAGTGATTTACATATTATAGGCCTCTAATTAACAAAATATGGTTTTAACATGCAACCCAACAGACTGTACACCACCAGTGTGCCCATAAAATACGAGGGACAAATTACAAGTAGCATAATGGCTAAATCACTGTAATTTTCACCACGTCAAGACTTGAGTTTTGCATTATGTCTACCCAATGCTAACCCTTCAAGAGGCAATGTCAAATATGTAATCAACAGCTGCTTTGTTTGAAATTCTGACTCAAATGACCATTTTTAAAATTAATTTACTAATGACTGTTTGGGGACAGAAGTCAAATAGGATAATCCAGACCCATGTTATTCCTCAATTCTCCCTTTAAAGAGTCTGGTGAAGCCAAGTATGGTGACACATACCTGTAATTCCATCACTGAGAGAGGCTGGCGTAGAAGGCTTTCAAGCTTGAGTCCTGCCTGGGAAACTTAGTGAGACCCTGTCTCAAAATTTAAGAAAAACAAGTTTTGCTTTGTTTTGTTTTTTAATAAGCTGGATATGTAGCTTAGAGTACCACATCTGGGTTTTATCCCTAGTACAATAAAAAAAAAAAGAGTCTGAGGAAACCAGGCCTGGTGGCGCACACCTGTAATCCCAGCACTCTGGGAGGCTGAGGCAGGAGGATAAGTTGGGGGCCCATCCTGGGCAGTTTAGTAACTTAGTAAGAATCTCTTAAAATAACAAATAAAAATAACTTTTTTTATTTGGTTGGGTTGGGACCTTTGTTCAGTGCAAATGTTCTGTGTTCAACCCTCAGTACCAAAAAAAAAAAAAAAAGTTGTTGTGGTTTGAGTTGTCACAAACAAGACCAATTTAAATGTCAGTGTCCATCCACTCTTCCTTAATATTGTGGTCATTATAGTAACACTTAATAGGGAGGGTGAGCATCATAAATGACAAAGTACTTCAACTTTGCAAGGTACCTTGATGGTTAATAGTAGCACACTCAAGCTATTTCACTTTTCACACTTGGCAGGTGTGGGAGAACCCCAGGTCTAGGGGTAGAGGAAGGTCCTCAGTGACCCTCGTGGTCCACACCCTCTCCTATGCAAGAGCACTGACAGGATGGCTTTAGGGCTGTGCTGAGCTAACTTTTGCTCTGTTCCTTAGGGGGCAGCAGCTGCACCTCCTTGCCTCAAAGAGCCACTCTAGGCAAACGTCTACCTGCATCTGCCAGCCCCTGCTGAATCCCACCAAGAGAGAATGAAACATCCTTGCCATTCAGTGTGATGACTGCTGTGCAGAGGGCAAACTCGACAGCCTCCCCGGCAGCACCGGAAATGCCTGCGGCCACGGGAGAAATGAGGATGAGTAACAGGTCAAATAAAATCGTGTGTTGGGGGTCACACTTGGTTTTAAGCTGAAGGTGTCTGTTGATATCCAGTTAAGCACAGGCAAGGGTGCTGCCTCCTGTGTGCTGTGAAAGTGCAGGAGTGACCACACTGGGAAGTCACCACATTAGGAGGTCGCTCTCTGAAGCCCACTTCTGGGAGGAAGGTTCCCAAACAATTTCTGCAGCACTGTGCCCCTAGCACCCCCTCTCACAGGCTCACAACCCGCTGGAGCGTGTGGAATTGAATCAACAGGACCTGATTCCAGAGGCGACTGAATCTTCCTGATACACATTCCTTCCCGGGCAGCAAGGAGCGTCGTGCCTGAGATGCCACTGCGAACACCCGATGGAAATCCAGCACGCCTGAAGCAGGGAGGAAGCTGTCAGACGCTAGAGGCACTGAGAATATGACTTCCATCAATCTGTGAAACTGCACCCCTCTAAACCAGAGGGGTGGTGAACAGACTTACCAGCCTGTGCTAATGCTACCATCCTATATGCTTAGGTTCTGTAGGTTCCATACACGTACTAAGTAGCCTACACATACAGTATTACTTGGTTCCAGAAATTGATACAAGGAAAATGAGACATTTCTCTCACTCTTTCCATATATAAAAGAGTACATATTTCACTTAATGAAAAGTGTTAAGTATATATGACAGGCAAAAATAACAGAGAAAATTATGGGAAATAAAAGTTGGGCTCCAACTACAGTCCACATTTCGGATATGCTTTTATTTTTTTATTTTTTTAAGTGGGTACCGGGAGTTGAACTCAGGACCTCGCACTTGCCAGCAGGCACTTATGCTGCTGACCTAACTCACTGGTCCTTGGATGTGCTTTTAAATCAGCTTTTGGGTTACTCAGTTCAGAGCCACGAGGAGCTGACTCTGGGCATCTAGGCGACTGTGTGTTTCTTAGTAAACACTCTCTATACTGTGGAGTTGCTGGAATCTTAGAATCTTAACATCTAAAGGAGCTTTATAACCCAATTCTTCACCCAAGATAGGATGCACTACTGAACAACCCATTCTTAAACACTTCTGGAAAAACCTACTTAGCCAAATGGTTCACTCTTTTTGAAATTCAGAAGTTTCCTTCATCGTGTGAAGGGAACTAGTTTCCTTACCACACTGATCAATTGTCCCAGACTCTACCTACAGAGCATCATGGAACAAATTTAATCTTTCCTTTCCAGATGAAACAAATTCAAATACTTTAATATCCATAAGTCTTTCTTTTTTCCAGACTAGGAGTCCTTTAACCACTGCTCTTGGCAAGATTTTAAACTGTTCACCATCTGAATTGCCCCCTTCTAAATAGTTACAATTTTAAACATCCCGAACATGGTGTAGCTCCATGAATTCACTCTATCTGTGAAATGGCAGTTACGCTAGAACAGTATGATTGTATCCTACCCTCATTAAAAGGGCTGATTTAAACAAACATTCCCTTCCAGTGCAATAGGCATTTAGGGAACCTTCAGGAAACAGCCGTAGAAAACAGTCTTTGGACCAAAAACGCTGAAAAAAGACTAAGGTAGTGTAGTAATCTTTGTAAGTATGTAAGAGAACCTGTCAGGAACAGAGGTCTTGTGTTATATCATGTGGGAAAGGGACCGATTCACTCACAATGTCACCTCATGTATAATGTGCAGAGAACCTTAGAGATCATCTGATCAAACTTGCTCTCCTACTAAGTAGAAAAGAGAGACCAGGTGCCAGGTACTGTAACTTCTTTAGGAGAGACATGGCATACAACAAATTGTATTTTTCAAAAATATTAGAAGCAGTATCTCTGATCCACCTGGTCTTTCAGAAGCTCAGCGTATCGCCATCAAGAAGCAGGTCAATTTCTTTTTTTTTTTTTTTTTGTGGGTACCGGGGGTCGACCTCAGGACCTTGCGCGCCAGCAGGCCCCCATGCCCCTGAGCGATATCACCGGCCCTTTTTTCGTATGTGGGTTCCGGGAGTCGAACTCGGGCCCTCGCGCTTGCCAGGCAGGCACTTATGCCGCTGAGCCGTCTCACCGGCCCAAGCAGGTCAATTTCTCCTCTCCTAGTGACAGTCTCAACCAAAAGAATTGGGGAAGGACTTCGAGACTAGGACATAATGGGTTTTATGGCTTTTGCATCTCTCTCTCTCTCTCTTTCTCTCTCAATCCACATATTTTTGGAGGTCTGAGCCAGCATGTAAAAATTCTTGTTTTCTGGAAGCCAGCAAGTGAGAGAGACCAAAGAGACAAAGAGAGGCGTCCAAGAGACCCCAGTGTTTTGCCCCCAGCTGGGTGAGTCTTCCCAGCTCAGGGATCAAACACATAGTGATGGAGTTTTCATGTGAGGGACCCAAAGCTAGAACCTCCTACTTGAGCCCAGAGCCATGAGAAATAAAAACGCATTGCTATTGTTTTGTTAAGCCAGGTAGTTCGGGATGGTTTTATTACCCAGCAATATGTAACTGGAACACAGTCTTCTTAGGAAAAGGAAAAAAAATAATAATAACTAGATCTCTTTGCTCTAAGTCCTTCTGCTCTGTAGATCTTCTTTATAATTTTCTTTCTCTGGAATTGCCTTGATGTGTGGCAATAACAGCAGACTCCAAATGAGACATTTGCTGCTGGACACGATTCAGATCAATTCCAAAGTCCAGACCTTTCACCACATTCTTCTCCATTTATCTTTCCCTTCTCTGGCTGTGGTTGCACGATAGCCTGCAAAATAAGTGTCCCACTGTGAGGGAGCAAGCATATTCCCAGAAACAGTTCGGTCTTTTATGATGAATGTAGTCACCACTAAGAAGCAGTAGACCACTGTCAAAGAGCACAGATTCAGGTACTCAGTGAGCCTGGGGTCTAACTGGCAATAGCGCTGGGCACTAGCGACCTTCTGAACCGCAGTCTTTGGCCTGTAGTAGACAATCACCCTTACCTCATAAGGGCGGTTGTTAAAATGGATGTAAATAATAGATGAAAAATCCTGACTCATAATATGTACTCAGCATCCTTGTCATTATCATTGCTGTAGCTCATTGGCATTACTGTGATACTTTAATTCATTTCAAATAATAAAAAAAAAGGGTAGACACAAAAGATGGAACTAGACACAGTCCCTGCACACTATACTCTTAATGTCAGTGGGAAGGGTAGGTAGAATGATAAGTAGATATTTATGAAAAAAAAAAAAAAAGTTATACCTAAAGAAATTAGCTCTTTAAAAAAAATTAATTCCAGGATTTCTGAAGAAACAAAATCAGAACTGTGGAGTTTTATAGATCTGGTCAAATTACCTGGCCAGCCTATCATTTAGACAAACCTAGATGAAATCAAGCAGAAGTCTGAAGGAATTTGACAAAAATGTAATGTTCTGGGAACTTTTGTAACTGAGGACAGAGAGACAAGAATACAGGTGCAGGTAGAATATTCCTTAGCAACCCAAATGGGTGTTTATACCTGCACATGGTGGTCAGAGAAGAGAAGAGGTGTTAGAAAATGATGTACCTGGGTGTGTTAGCACACACCTCTAATCCCAGCTGCTCCTTGAGAGGCTGAGGCAGGAGAATGGCAAGTTTGAGGCCAGCCTGCCTGGGCAATTTAGGGCAATTTAGCAAGACCCGGTCTCAAAAAAAAAAAAAAGAAAGCCAAGCACCTAGCTCAGTGGTAGAGCAATCCTAAGTTTGATGCTCAGTAAGGAAAAAAGAAAAAGGTTATAGTGTATTCTCCACTGAAATTATCATGGCCCTCACAATTTTCAGTGGAAAAATTCCTGGTGAGAAAATATCAAGAAAATAATTCTGGGAAAACAGGAGTTAACAATGGAGCTTATTAACAGTTATTTATTAACTGATGGCTTTTACATTCTATACTAGAACATTGGGTGAGGCAATGTCTGGTTGAGTAAGATGGATAGGTATCCTTACCTTCTAAAACCTGGCATTAAGATAACATCCTGATAAGTAGTGTTGGTTCTGGAGATAGAAATAGAGTCCCTCAAAAGTAGCCTTAGGCTTTAAGCACCCGGTGACATGGTCCCTGGCTTAAAAGAATGACTTGCATTTTTTCTGCATATCTGAGCCTGGGGAAATGAACAGCCAGGGATTTACCAGTGGAATTCTTTCCTGGCTACCAGACATCAATCTTCTATCTCTATTTGGGGAAAAGATTGAAACTATGGGAGAGGGGGTCAGAAGATAATGTTCCTCAAGGCCAGACCCTGATAAAAGGAGCTGTATGACTTGGAGCTGGTTATTCTTGGAGTCTAACTGAAAATGTCCTCTCTGGGCTCCAAGACTTTTCCAGCTGTCTGCTGTGAAATAGCTGCTCTGGTCACTCAGGATGGCTTCCCTTATTATTTCGATGTCTGTCTTCCTGGATTGTACATAGACCATGAACGCTGAGCCTCCAAAAGGCAAAGTGGAGTAGCTGGCAGCAGGTGCTCTTTTGAAACACACTCCTTCTTTGTAGCTCAGGGTCCCTTTTCAACTCATGATCTTCACCCTGTGACCATGGAGTGACCCATCTCGCATCCCATGACCATGAAAGTATCATGACCTTAGCCAAAAGGACTGCACATGTGTGCGGTGTGACCCCCAGCAGTGTGTCTCTCCTGATCCTCACCCCAGGGCAGGTCAAGCGCCACAGCAGCCTACAGTCTGGCTTGTGGCTGGGATTCATGGAGATGCTAGAGAGCTCATCAGCCCTGAAGAGGAGCCAGGCATGGCGACACATGTCTGGAATCCCAGCACTCTGGGAGGCTGAGGCAGGAGAATCACAAGTTCAAGCCTGGCCTAGGGTTAGGGTCTAGTACAGAAAAGAAAGAAAGAAAGAAAGAAAGAAAGAAAGAAAGAAAGAAAGAAAGAAAGAAAGAAAGAAAGAAAGAAAGAAAGAAAGAAAGAAAGAAAGGAGGAAGGAAGGAAGGAAGGAAGGAAGGAAGGAAGGGAAGGAAGGAAGGAAGGAAGGAAGGAAGGAAGGAAGGAAGGAAAGGAAAGGAAAGGAAAGAAAGAAAGAAAGAAAGAAAGAAAGAAAGAAAGAAAGAAAGAAAGAAAGAAAGAGAGAGGGAAAGAGAACAAAGGACAAAAGTCTGGAAGTGTTGCCGCCCCCAACATGAAACTACACACAAGTCCCTGGAGATTTTGTCCCAACACTGAGCTCCAGGACAGAGAAGGAAGAGCTGTTGGCAGCTGAAGGTGAAGGGAGCTGACATATGGAGAGCAGAAGGAGGATGCTGAGGGTCTTCTGAAAAGGACACAAAGAAGACTGGAGTAGAGTGAGTGTGGGATGGGAAAGGAGTGATGGGAAAAGGGGGAAAATTATAACAAGCCAGAAAACCAGGAGAGTAAAGCTGTGACCCACGTCTAGGAAGTGCACTGAAAATATGGGAATGAGTCTGAGGAGACAGATGGGGAGGGGGACAGGGAGGGAGGGAGGGAGGGACGCAGAGGGTCTTCTGAGGCCCTGCCTGAGTAAGTCACGCTAATTCTGTGTGTCAACATGGCTAGGCTGTGGCGCCTGGTAGTTTGGTCAAACCCCAGTGCAGATGCGCGCGTCTCTTTTCACACGTGTACATCTGCAGGCTGTGAGGAAAGCAGACCCATCCTCCTAGTGTGGGTACGCCTCGCCCCACAATTGAAGGCCTTAGGAATAAAAACTGAGGTGTTGCCAAGAAGATATTCCGCATCCAGACTGCAATTAGAACCCTCGCCTAGGCTTTCCTTTCCAGCCTGCCAGGCTGTCCTGCAGCTCTCAGCCCCCACAGTCCTAGGAGGCAGCCAGATAACTGCTGGCTCAGTTTCTGCAGAAGACGCAAAGAGCATTTAGGGCACTTTCCACGGCTGCCCCTGTCCAGGGAGGGAAGGTATTGAGACCCTTTTTGTTTGTTTGTTTCCACACAGAGCCCCACTGTTAGCCTAGGCTGCTGCCTCAAACTCACTAGAAGCCCAGGCTGGCCTTGAACTCGTGATTCTCCCCGTCCGCCTCCCGGATGTCGGGATACAGGCCTGTGTCATTGCGCTTCGCTACAACTCTCTTATAGATAGGAAAGCTTCAGGGACTTTACCTTCCCCACTGCCCCTAGTAACTACCTCATGGCTTCTCTCAAGGTTTTTCATCTGTGAAGAAACAAGAAGTTATTCTAATCTAGGTCTGTCTGCTTTTTTAAATTCTATTTTTTATTAGTACATGTTTGCAGTATATAATGATTACAATCCTTATGAGGAGTTGGTACATATACATAACGCACCTGTATTCTTTTTTTATTCTTTACTCCTCCCCCTTCCTGCTCCCTCCATTTCTTAACCCCCTTCCCTTTTGTAAATGATCTACCTCCCTATTTCCTGTTATTTATCGTTTATTTTGCTCTTTATTTATAATTTGGGCGTATGTATCTGATTCACTTCATTTAACATTATGCTCTCAAGGTGCATCCATTTTCCTACAAATGACTCAAATGTATCTTTCTTTATGGCAGAGTACTACTCCGTCGTATATAAATAATATTTTCTTTATCCACTTATCCATTAATGGTCATATACACTGCTTCCAAGATTTAGCTATTATAAATTGTGCTACCATAAACATGGGGATACATGAGTATAACTCTTGGGAAGATACCTACAAGAGGAATATCTGGGTCAAATGGAATTTCTAATTTTGGTTTTTTAGGAAATCTCCACACTGATTTCCATAAGAGTTGTACCAGTTTACATTCCCACTGACAATGTACAAAGATTCCTTTATCCCTGCAGCTTCACCAACATTTGCTATTATTTGATTTCTTGATGATAGCCATTCTTTCTGGGGTAAGATGAAATCTCGGTGTTGTTTCACTTTTCATTTCTCTAAAGCCCAGAGGTGTTGAACACATTTTCATGTATTTATTGACCATCTCTAGTTCTTCATCTGAGAAGTGTTTATTCATTTCAGTTGCCCATTTTTTGATGGATCTTTTATTTTGGGGGATTTATTTTCTTTCTTTATATATTCTAGATGTTAGTCCTCTGTCTGAGAAGTAGCTGACAAAAATTTTTCCCATTCTGTGGGTTGTCTCTTCATTCTGTTGGCTGTTTTCTTTGCTGTGTGGAAGCTTTTTAATTTGATACAACACTATTTGTTGATTGCTGTTGCTATTTCTTATGCCCCTGGGGTTCTGTTTAGAAAGTCCTTGCCTAAGACTGTGTCTTTAAGAGTTGTACCTATTTTATCTTTCAGTGGGTTTAGTGTTTCTGTTTTAACGTTTAGATCTTTGAACCATTTTGATTTTAGTTTAGTACATGGTGAGAGATACAGGTCTAGATTCAATCTTCTGCATGTGGATAGCTGGTTTTCCCAGTACCATTTATTAAAGAGGCTGTCTTTCCTCCAGTGTATGTTTTTGGCCCCATGTCAAAGATCTGATAGCTGAATGTGCCTGGGGTTTTTTCAGCATGTCTTATTCTATTCCATGTGTCTGTTTTTGTGCCAGTACCATGCTCTTTTTATCACTGTAGCTTTGTAATATAACTTGAAGTCTGGGATTGTGATGCCTCCTGCTTTGCTCTTGTTGCCCAGGATTGCTTTTGCTACTGTGGGTCTCTTCTGGTTCCACATGAATTTTAGGGTTTTTTTCTCTAGTTCTGTGAGGAATGCTGCTGATATTATCTCTTTTACCTCTAAATCCATTTCATTTTTAAACTAGGAATGGTTTCTGCAAGTCACTTAGTCTCATTTGAAGCTTGCGAAACATTTAGGTATGTCATTTGCAACATCTGACCAGAGGGGCAAAGAGAATTCTTTTCAATGATTCTGTGGCCTCTGGTAATTTTGTGCTTCTTATTCTAACATGTCCTAGCCCTGGGATTTGGAAAGAAACATCAGATACCAAGGATGTCAACCACTTCACAAACATGAAGACCTAGGAAGCATACAACCCTCATACTCAGACAACACTGTAGCAAAAATTCCAAACTCCTTCCCTTCTCCACTTCATTTATTGTTCCCTAACTCAGATTGGCATGACTTCCTATGTTTGGTTCACCTTCAGCCTTTCCTATTCAGAAGCTGGCCTTCTTTGCACACATAGTTGAGTCATAAATTATACAAGATTATAGCTGGGAATGGTGGCACATGCTCTGGAAGGTAATCCCAAGTACTCTGGAAGGCTGAGGCAGGAGGACCATGAGTTCAAGTTTAGCAGCTTGAGCAATTTAGTGACTTAATCAAAACATTATCTCAAAAGAAAAACTAATAAATAAATAAATAAATAAATAAATACTAAAACGGTTGGGGATATAGCTTAGTGCAAAGACCCTGCGTTTAATCCCCTGCACCAAAAAATAAAAAATAATAAAAATAAATTGTACAAAACAGCAAAACCCACTTACTGAGAATTCACTCTTTCCTTAATTCACCTGTGTACATCATAGTAGATAGGCCTAGCGCGATGTTAATGAACTTGAACAAGTTGGCATACGTAGTGTCAGTCAGGTGTTTCACAGGAACCTGAAGAAGGCAGTGGGTTAACCACCAACGGAAGCTCAGTTTCAACAGCCTTCATTAGCCCTGCAAGCGATTCTAACCACTGCCTTTGGATACAGCAAAGGGCCTGGGCTTTCCTCAGCATGCTGGTACCACAAAGCTGATATTTCGGAAGGAAAAACTGTTAGAACACCTGTAGGTATCTCATGTGGCTTTTGCTACCTACCAATGTCATCTGTGTAATCACATTTCTTCATGATTTTTTTCCTGCCAGAGGTAAGTGATTTCTCCTGCTCAAAACATTTTCTTAGGCTTTCAAACATCAACACTGAATCTTTTAGAGACCAGTATCAAGCATCATTTTTTGTAGACCTCTAGAGTGAGGATTGCAGACATTTGGTGAAGTGAAGCAACCTGTGCCCTGAAATGATTATGGGCCTGGGGGTTGGGAGATGCCCGGCAAGAGCTCTGTCACTTCACCTCTTTGGAGTCCATTCAGTTTTGTCAATGTTCACTGATTCTTTCATACAGACTGGATGTTGTGTTGAGCACTAGAGCTATAAAGACAAACGAGTCACTGATTTGTCTTCAGAGAGCCATAATAGTTGCAAGAGCCGATGAATCATGCTTCAACAGAGGGACACACAGTGCTGTAGGAAGCTCTGAGAGAGCGGAATGACAATTCCATCTAGGATGAACTTTAGAGAATGTCCCTCAAGGAAGGTGGGACCCCGGAACTGCCCCTTCTCTTATGTGAGACGTGAAGAGGCTAAAGTAGAAGATTTCCGTGTCTCTCCCAGCTTCCTTACAGCTCTGAAATCAGTAACTTTATGGATAGCCCAAGAAATCCTGAAAATTGGCAATATCCAGAGTTGGTAGTTTCCAGGGGCACTCGTAGTCTGTGGGACCGGGTTGCTAACGAAAGAGGTTGTGCTCAGAGCTAAACTGCTAGCACAGCCACAAGGACAGGCTGTCCTACCGTGCCTCTCTCTAGCCACCAGAAATTCAGTCAACCTTCTGGCAAATGAACAAATCGACTCCAAAGTAGTCCATTGCAAGACTCTGTGCTAGCGGCAGAGAAGTGAAGACGCCAACCTGTGGCTGAGGAGCCCACAGCCCCACAAATCATCAGCATGTGGCAAAGGCAGAGTTAGGGATGCACTGACTACAAATCAGGGCAATAGAGAGAGTACAAAAAGGTGGCTAAGCCAGGAGTCAATAAAAGGATGGAAAATGTCTGTCTTCTAGAGCAATCACAAAAAGCTCCATGACATGTCCACTTGGAGATTATCAAAAGGCAGAGATGACAAGAAGAAAGCATTCCACACAGAACAAGCAATGTAAATAAAGGTGAGAAAACAGAGGCAGCTTAGAAGATCAAAAGCAAAATGGGACTTGAGCTATGGAATATAATTATTATTATTAATATTTTTTTCAGCAATACAGAGGATTGAAGCCAGAACCTTTTACACACTGGGCAATTGCTCTACCATTGAGCTACATTCCCAGCCCATTTTATTTATTTTATTTTGAGACAGGGTTTCCCTAATTTGCCCAGGCTGGCCTCAAATTTGCAATCTTCCTATCTCAGCCTCCCAAGTAGCTGGGATTACAGGTATGTGCCACTGTGCTTGACTATAAATATTTCTTATTGAGTTTCTACTCAGTGTCTCAAGAATTTCATGTCTTGTCTCACCTTTTATTGTCACCTCAGATAGGAATATCAGCCCTTTTTTTAATTTTTTTAATTTATTTTTATTTTTATTTATTTATTTTTTTTGATACAGGGTCTCGCTATGTAGCCCATGCTGGCCTTGAACTCACGGGGATCTTCCTACCTCAGCCTCCCGAGTGCCGGGATTACAGGTGTGTGCCACCACGCCCAGCTTCATCCCCATTTTTAAGATTAGAAAACTAAGGTTTGTGGGTCAAGATGGGATTTTTAACAAGTTGTTTCTGATTCCAGGGTCCACATTCTTAACAACCATGCTCATTTACTTAATATTCTGCTCGTAAATGTACGATTATCCCAAGAGGCAATGTAAAAGATATTGTTTTGAAAGAAAAGACTGATATAGCGCAGCAAGTAAACCCGGCAGCAGTATGGAAAATGACTTGGAGCAGGGAAAGACTGGAGATAAGGGGACCTTTGACCTCAATGCTTTGATAATGACATATTTGCAAGACAATAAAAACTTCTGCACTGAGGCAATAGCAGTCCATAGGAAAGAAAGGAAGGTATGTATTGAAAACATTACAGGGAGGGTTTGGGGTGTGACTCCAAGGTAGAGTGCTTGCCCAACACGTAGGAGCCCTAGGTTCAGTCCTCAGCAACACACACACACACACACACACATACAGGTAAAATCTCTAGAAGCTAGCTAGTGACTCCATATGGTGGGAGAGGCGAGACTAAATGGTTGGAGGATGTGTGTTAGTCGCTGGGGAGGGACCACTGCCCAGCCAGAATCATTCCCGTCCATCCATCCTCTCAGATTCAAAATCAGAGTGAGTTTTCTGAATTTTTTCTTCCCTCTAAAATCAGAATCTAATTGTTAATCCTGTTAAAGTCCCAGAAATTTAATGTAAGGTTTACTACTGGGAATGTGGATAGGCAAAATTTCTCTCTACCGTAAGTCTGCCCTGATCTCCTGTTTCTGGGGAACGCTGTGCATAACAGGTACTCAATGAATGTGTTCTAAAAGTAAGCAAACAAACCCCAAGTCCTTGAGGCTTTTACCTCTACCTTTCTTTCAAGACAGAATTCCAGAGGCGCGAGTCAAGAACAGGAGGTAAGGCTGTCAAAGAATTAGAAAGTAAACCTTTTAGTATATTTAGTCACAGAGTCAGAAAGGGAGACCCAATCTGGGTCTGTCTTCAGATGTTGGGTGTCACTCCTGACACCTGGTTGGACCTCAGTGAGCATTTACTGAGTGACTCAATGAATGAATGAGTTTGATCATCCAGATTGAAAGATCCTAGCAATTTGTATTTGCATGGGAGAGCATGTGCAGCCACAAGCGGTATTAACCTAACATACCAATGTGATTAGTGTTGCTTTTTCCAGAAGTCTTGGCCTTACCTGCAAAACTCAACACTGAACACCTGAAGAAAAAAATAAAAACTCCCATTGGCGAGGCTTGCTTTTAACAGTGAGAGACTCCCAGCAATGTTGCCAATATCCCAGGGGCCCAATACCTTTCTGGCTTTGCAATAACTCCCAAGTTAAACAAATTACCAAAGAGTTATAAGCTTCTTATTAGTTGGATGGATTCCTCCGATCTCTCTGTTGGCTTTATTTTCCCTGCACACATGTTGGTGAGTTCCATCAATATTCGTGTGCCTGCAAGTTTGCCCTGCCACTGAGGAACTCTGGCATTTCTGGGCTAAGCATCTGCTCTATGATCTATGATCTACTATCTCCACTCCCTCCTGCCTTCACTTTGAACTGAAGTGCTCTGTTAAGCAACCCCACTACCCACCAGCTAACAAGCTGAGACGTGAGTCTTCATTAGTGTTACAACACTAGAATTTATCCCAGGCTAACCAGTAACACCAGTATTCAAACTGCAGTGTGATGATAACCACAGCGACCCAGATGAAATGGCCAGTACCAGTTCCCAGGAGACAGAGCAGGAAGTGTGGCACTAGAAAAGCTGGCGACAGCACAGAGGTTCTAGTCCAAAAGAGCCCCTGAAGAACCCTGTGGAAGGCTCATGTAGAAAAGTGGCCTTTGGTGGCCTTGGATTTGCATTTCAAAAAGAGAGAGCTGGTAGAGATAGAGTAAATTTCACCCAGGTAAGGATCAATCTGATCCTTTGATATCAAAATCCACCTTTAGAAACCGAGCTATTTCAGGTAGACCACTCTAACTGATAAGTTACTGTCTAACCCTATTTCATTTTGTATTAGTGTGGTAGCTTTAGCTACCATACTAAGTTTTGTTTCCACATGGACTTCTATATAAGTAAGAGCTATGTGATGATTTTATTATATGAATGAAATGAGAATGTTCCATCAATATTTATTTCCCAATGAAAGCTCTGTAGAAAGAATTACGAGCTATGTTCTGTTTTATTTTTCTTTGGAAAGCACAAATGTCTATAGTACACTGGTTCCACTCCTAAGGTGTGACAAGTTTTAATGCCAGGAGGCCATGTGATTAGTTTCTGTACACCATTTCGATCGACTAAAGCCTCCTACCTGGGATTAAAAGAAACAGTCATTTTATTAACAGCAATCAAAAGGTTACGAAGAAAATCTGAATCCGGATATCCATAATTCTACTTTTCCTTTTCAGTAGCATTATCTTATTTCATCTTTAGTTTTTCCTATGCAATAATCAACCAGGACTTTTTAATGGGTGGGCAGAGGGGTAGAAAGACTGAAGAGAGGAGAAGGGAGGGGAGGGACAATGTCCTGTACAAAGTGTGCACAAGTCACTAAATTCCAACCCAAGCGTCTCTGAGACTAAAAAACCTCAATCTGAAATACAGAATGGACTCAGATTATAAACAAGTTTGTAACCCAAATTTACCCTGTCCCGGAAAGCAGTGTAGTTTGGAGAACGAAGATAATTCCTCTATTCCTGCCGCCTGTTATCTGAATCCTTCTTTCTACCGCCTCGATGATAAATAAATAAATTGCCTATGGCAAACAGGACCTCTGCAGTGTTTCCTAATTCCTTATAATCACTTTATTTTGTTAGTAAAATAGGTTTGCTGCTTAAGATTCTCTACAGATTTTGTTATTTATTTTCCATATCCTAAAAGACATCTTGTTTTTGTTTTGTTTTGTTTTGTGTGTTTTTGACATAGGGTCTCGCTATGTAGCCCAGGCTGGCCTTGAACTCACAGCAATCCTCCTGCCTCAGCCTCCAAAGTGCTGGTATTATAGGAGTGCACCACCATGCCCAGCTTCCTAAGCAAGATCTTGATACACCAGTATTATTTTTAACAACTCTTTACCACACATTAGCTAAAACTTCACCCACCTCTCCATGCTTATTCTTCTAACACATCTTTTAAGTCATTTTCTAGAAAGAAGCTCTATTAATTCCTGCATCCATTTGCTAGTCTTAGTGATACATATTTGGGGTAAAAAGGTGACCTGACATACACCAGCTTAGATCACACTGAAGAAAATCACTAAGGTTTTCAGATTACACAGATGGCCTAATCTACAAGTACTGCCCCAAATGTAACATAGGAGAAGGACCTGAGGGATAGTCTAATCTCTGCTTACACACATCATGAAGAAATTCATCTTACTTTTATACGTTTCAACTTAAGAATAAGTTTGAATACAAAATTTTGCTTCTTAAAATGAAGAATCATGTAAGTCCCACTTGGAGATTATTAAACAATTGGCAAAATATGAAGCATCTCATTTATCTTAAGTGTTACTAGAATTGTAGGCAATCCAACAGTTTCCTTCAGAATGAATAGGAAAATAAGTTTCTAAAATGTGGTCAGACTTCCAGGATAATGTGAAATGTTAGCATTAAGAAAATTGGGTGGGGATCGGTCAGAAGATTGTATTATCTTTTCAATTTTTTCCTTTACCTAAAATGTTTTTTAAGCATGAACATATTTAAAAGGGATGGGGATGGGACTGCAAGATGGGCAGAATAAACTCAGGTTTCACACTGTGGCCTTATATGCCAGATAATAACCAAAGAATGCCCAACCTCAGATCTGTGGAGGACCCATCCTTTGGTAATAGAGCTGAAAAATCTCTACATTGTGCTTATCTCCAGGGAATAGATGCCCCAACACCTCGGCTGGCTAAGGAGACCTTCACCCCTCTGTACATAAAGGCTTAATCATCCATACTTCATATGGCAGCCTCTCTGAAACCTCTTTCATTCATGCATTGGGTATTTTCTTGAATTCTTTCTCTCTGAGCTTTGATAAGCCTGTCTCTTCCTTCCCCAGCACAGCCTGGGTGTGGAATCAAGTCCCAGAAGTTACAGTGAGCAAACCTTCCTGGTATCTATGAATCTTCCGTGTATGGATGTTTTTAATCTGTTATTTAAATTGTAAGGCTTACTGGGAAGATGAAAAAGAGAATAGAAGGGCTAAAGGCAGTTATATCAGTTCTGTGCAAACAAAGTTAATGTGACTTGGTGCAAGCCAAGATTAAATGTGATTGAGTGCCTCTGTATGCAGAGAAGGGGGGAAGAAAACAGAACAAAAAATAGAAAACCGCCAGAGTCCTTTGCCAACCTTCTTAAAATAACTACCATTGTGTTGGATTAAAAGGCGTTTGCTGAAGATTTGGTGAAGAATTAAGCTTATTTGTTATTCTTTTAGAACAGAAAGGCAAATGAAAGAAAAGCTGTTAGTCAACATTGTCTTAGAAGATAAAGCTTCCGAGATAGCATATCTAGCTCAATGGGAAGCTTCAGCGAACAGACTGACAGCTCACTTCAGGATTTCAGCTTCCAAGTTAACACTTCCTTCCACACCTGCCCGCGTGTTCCAGGGCTCCTTTGGACATCTTAACTGAGAAGCAGTCTGTGCCGGTGTCCTGTGGATACAGGGAGCATCCCCCAAGCGTTAACTACCTCCCAGTATAGAATTTGGAGGACAGAAAGAAAAAAAAGGAGAATTTATCAGGCAGAGAAAACCCCCGGCTATCCAAATGCTCCTCATTGCTTTGATGTTTTTTCATCTGTGGAATAGTTTTCCATACTTTCACAACACAGCAAGATGACTTCAGGATTCTTTCCCATAGAAGAACCCCCAGACCAAAGCCTTAACGTCAGCCCTGGGGAAAGCAGCCTGCAAGGGCAGGAGCCAGAGCTCCAGCAGCGAGAGAGACTCTGCGAAAGATGTTTCCACAAGCAAGAGTATTTGGTGCTCAGCACTGAGGCCTCACTACTTCCTCGGTGAGGCAGAAGGAGGAGGCAGGAGGAGACACAACCACACACCCATGGAGGGCAGAGCATGCATTCCTCCCCATGATCAAGACTCATGCAGGCTGTAAGCATTTCCTTCATGCCCAGAAGTGAATCTCCGTACAGTACTTTCTTGTTTTCATTTTTTTTAATCGCTATGCTTTCTAGAAGGCCAGTTGAGGGCGCTATAGAAAAGACAGGGTCTGAAGGAAGAAAAACAGTTCACTGGATGCACCTATCCCCAAACTCTCCTCCCAGCCCAAGAGGCCTCTCCCTTTCTCTGGCTAAGGACAGCCCATGACCACACACCTACCAAGGGCGGGCAGGTCACGGCTCTTCCAATTGTAAGGGTCCAAGTTGTGATGATATTTCTTTCCCCTTTGTAAAGGTCCCAGGTAAAATTCCTATAATAAAAGACAACAAAAGCATACTAATTTATTTAATTGAAGGGTTACATGACATAAGAGCCTTCAGAAATGAAGCCCCAAAAACCCGAGTGGAATTATCTACTTTTATTTTTAGGTTTCCTGAAGAATGATCAGCCATGTCGAAATGTGATTGGGCCCAAAATGTATGATCTCATGTAATGGGTTGAGGATGAAAAGCCAGCAGGGCCTGTCAGCTCAGATTTTTCTAGGCCTCTCTGTGTAGCATTCCTTCTCCTCACATGGGCCAGGACCCCTCTGGAATGAGGGTCTTCTGATCTAGATCGCACAAGAATAGATCAGAGAATTTCCTTATGGCCAGCTCCTACACAGAAAGGCTGGGGAAGTTACCATATTTCTGGGGTTTATGGCCTGTTTTGGGGAACAGTTCTAGTTTCCATGACTCACCTTGGAGAAGAGGGGTTCTGCTTTCTGTGACTTGCTTCAGGGGAGGAAGAGAGACAGGAAATAGGAGGGCAAGAGAAGGTCAGAGAGAGACTTTGCTTCTGAAGTTATTTCTGAGGTCTTCAAATCTCCTCTAGCTCAAAGTACTCACCCTGCTAAATACTTTGGGGTATCATATTCTGAGCCCCAATAATATCAAATGATTTGCAAGATAGACATTGCTCAAGAACAGTGGTTCTCATGTGGGGTGACTTTGCCCTCCCGCTTTAAGGAGATATCTGGCAATGTCTGGAGACATTTGTCACTGTCACAACTACTTCTAGCATCCAGGCAGAGCCTAGGGATGTTGCTAAACTCCTACCAAGCACAGGAGTTGCTAAACTCCTACCAAGCTCACCTTCTACGGGGAGAATTATGTGGCCCAAATGGCAACGTTGACAAGGTTGAGAAACCCTAGGAGATGGAATGAAAGTTAAAGTTTCCTCTTTTCCCTATAAAAGTTTTTAAAAGTTTTTTAAACTCCACAAGAGGATCTCCATGTTTAAACGGTTCTGTTTCTGTCATCTCACCTGCATACCAAGATCCTCACAGGCCGTTCAAACAAACGAGGAAAAGACGCGCAAGTAATTACTGATGGCGGAAAGCAGAGGTTCTGAAAATATTCCACAACTGGTTCATACACATATATTCATCATTGAAACCAAACATGTTGAATACTCATCACATCTCCAGCCCTGGATTTGCTAAAGGAGGGAAATCAAAGATGTATAGGAGGCATTAGCATCAAAATGGAAAAAGGAACACACTTGTGGAAAACTAAAATATAATGCAGAAAACTAACAAAGTTAAGCTGGACGTGGTGGTGAACGCCTGTAATCCCAGCACTCAGGAGGCTGAGGAAGGAGGACTGCTGCAAGTTCGAGGCCAGCCTGGACTCTATAGTGAGTTCAAGGCCAACCTGAACTGCTTAGTGAAACCCTGCCTCAAAAAGACAAAAAAAAAAAAAAAAAAACAGAAAGAAAGAAAGAAAGAAAGAAAGAAAGAAAGAAAGAAAGAGAAAGAAAGAAAGAAAGAAAGAAATTCAATAAAGAATACATTGTAAAATTAACAAGTTGATATTATATGTAATCATTTTAAGGTAATTAAAAGTTTAATGACAAGTAATAAGCTTAATCACTTCACTTCTCACTCAGCCTTTTGCCTAAGATCAAGTTTGGTATCTGTACTTACTGCTTTAAAATTACTGATTATTTTGCTTTGGGGAACATTAAACCAGTGAAAGCCTATTAGCACTATTTTTAAAAAATTACAAATTCAATAAGTGGAATTCTTTCTTCAAACCCACTAGAAAGCTACTGAATGATTAAACTGACCCAATTCTACCTGAAAACAAAGTGATAGTTGCAAGATAATATTCCAAAAAGGAATTTGTCAAACTTAGGTAAAAACTACAAAAATATTTCTTCACAAAATCAAGAGTTATAATTTTGCTACAAATAGGTAGAGAATTGGGTGACAAAACATCTTTTCAAAATAGACACACAAATCCTCTTTTTAGCTTAACTGGGAAAATAAAACATTAAATCATCTAAATTAGAAATAATAGAACTTAAAGCTAAAAATTAGATAAAAATGAGAAAATTCATTTGAGTGGAAAAGAATTTCCCATGGCCCAGGAAACCTATTGAACGTAGTAAATACTGAGCTTGAACAGCATTTGGAAATTTGCATGTGACCCTTCCCTGTATTACTAAATTTATAACCTGTAATTCCTTTGTACAGGTAGATGCAAGGACTTCACAGCAAATAGAAGTTTCAGTCAAGTGAAATGAAGCTGTTCACCCCTCTGAAAAGTTTCTGACGAGGCAAAGCTGATCCAGGCTGCTGGGATGCCCCAGCTGCTCAGAGGTAAGGAAGTGTGACTAGAGGAGGGATAGCTTGTGGCTCCATATCTCCCCTGACACTCCATAGTCACGTGCAAGGTCATAACCCAAATCCAAGAAGCTCTAGGATCTGTGCAATGGTGGTGCAATAATAGAAGAGATTTTTGGTCTGTCACTCATGTTTCCCCATCTATCAAGTAGAGGAGGAAGAAGAACTTAATATAGCAGATCTGTGGAGAGGAAGTTGTTTTCCTTTCTCATTGTGTGGACTGGCCCACTTTGGAAGGGCCAGCTCTCCAGGTTACTTCCCTGCCAAAGTCACATCTCACAGATGTGTGTCAGCTTTTGAGTACTGCTCAGCACAAAGTTATTTCTTGTTTGCACGCCTATACTCAACTGGAAAACAGGAACAATTGCCTGGCTTATAAGCAAACACTTTAAGTAGCTGCACTCTGCAGTTGCTATCTCTCAGTTTGACCTGAAAAGGAAGAGCCACAAAAGAAGATGGACGTGCGGTATGCCACGAGTCTTTCGAAGAGTCCCCCAGATGGCACCAGCCTTGCAAAAAGACAGATGGAACTTGTAGATTTTAGCTCACCGTGTCTCACAGGAGTAAGCAAACTCAAGAGTAACAGAACCCTCATTAGAATTGTTTTGCTACATATCCAGAAGGTGAGAAGACACTTTGCTGAAATTTAAAATATATTTAACATCATTTTTATAATTTGACAATGGCAAAAATTGCTGCAAAAATTAGAAGTTTTGAGTTTTTAAAGTAATTACTATCAGTCGCTATCTGTATAAGCAACTTCTAATATAATAGGAGTTTAATAATAAAAAAATTAATGCTTCATTACCAAATAGGCATACTACAGTCTCTGGAACTCAAAGAAGAATCCAACTGCGTGAAGGCACAGAGGTCATGGAAAAAGCTGGACTTGAGCTGAATTTGAAACATTGACACCAAAAAGTGCACTTTTCATTGTTTTACTGATTGTGATAACCTCAAAACTCCCTAATGTTTCTGCTCTTAAACTGGGAGTTTGCAAAGTGCTTGGCCTCAGATTTTCCATACATGCCAAGTGGCACTTAACGTACCCCTCCCAGGCTGCCCGACTCTTAGCGGCCTGCATAGATCCAGATTTTTTGACGAGGAATCAGTATGCACTCTTGTTGCTGCTATCTGGTCAATTTTGAGACTGACAGCATTCGTTTACAAACCCATCAGGTGTAGTGAACACATAACGTGACCCCAATAATAGAGCTTTTCATTACCATAAGTTTCTGTCTAATGAAACTTTAAATCATGTAGCTCAGCTCATATGTGAAGAGAAAAAGGAAACATTTTGACCTACAAAAAGAATCAGATATGTAAACCATGATCTCCTGAAGAGGAACCTCTAATCCTGAAAGCCCAACCAGCTAAAACTTGCAGACAACTACTACCCTTTCATGTTAAGACTAATAAATATCTGGATAGTCTTTGTAACATGTGGAAATACGCTGAGTGGGAAGAACACTGTCTCACCCTTGAAGGCCGCTAGAGGAATAATCCCACAGGCAATCTTATTACACAAGCAAAGAGACAAACGCAGGCACTTCGGTCTGTGTGGAAACAGTGTGTTAGGAAGGGAAGCCACTTGAGAGGTCAGTGAATACCACCCTGGAAGTCAGTGACTTCAACGATTATCAGGATGATCTTCACAGCATCCCAGTAAGTGGCCCTGGGGACTTCACAACCTCACAAGGTAGCTTCCCCTTCTGGACTTTTGATATTTATAAAACTCTTACCAACTAACGTAGGCCTCCAGAACAGTTCTTATTAATCAACTTTTGTCCTCTGGAAACACTCAAGACTCCAGGCTTTGGGAGAATGTTCCAGCAGTTCGGTCTGCACGGGCTGCTGTGAGTGACTATGTATTATCGATCCATGTCCACTGGGAACAAGGAGTTTCTTAGCCCAGTCCAACCAGCAGAAAGCTCTTGTTGAAACCTGTAAAGAATTATTCTTCAAAGCAAACCAGAGTCACTCACAAGTTATAAACAATAGTTTGTTTCATGATAAGAACAAAGTTGAGTGCAAGCAACAAGGTTAAAAAAAAGGCAGAAAAAATAGACTGATTACATATAATCACATATGTCGAACTATTTCTAGCCTAGATAAAATCTTAATATAATGAATATTGTTACAAGAGATAAAGATAACAATAATAACAATAATTTTATTTGTAAACCATTTTTCAGCCAATGTGCTTCGGGCATTGCATGATCCTATGCAATGATTAAAACACTATTAGAAACTTCAAACAAATAAAACATAAGCTTTTCTTCAGTTATAAAATGAAGTACTGCTGAAAGAATCAGAGGCTAGTATTTGAAGTACAGAAAAATGGTATCAGGTAATAGGAAACATCACAGAACAATCCTTTCTGCCTGCTTTTTTCCACTCTAGTTACTCTGGAAAAAAAAACTCTTTAATTCCCTTTGTCATATCTTCTAAAGCATTTGTTTCCCAACCCACTTCCTCTTTAGTTCCTGCTGTCTAGATTAAATGTTCTCTTTCCTTAAATGAACATCTTGTTTTTATGTCCATTCAATAAAGATTTCATTAAAAACAGGTTTTTCTAAAGACTAACAAACAAAAAACAAGAGTGATTAAGCTATTTCTCCAATAATGGGAGTTTCATGTTCTCCTTATGCATTTTGGAGATATAACCAATGACGTTTTTAAAAAAAACAAAAATATGGTCAATGTTCAATCAGAAAGCAATTTCCAACCTTTCAACCATCATGACATCCTCTTTTTCTGACTTTTTCATAACCATGAACTCCCTCCTCCCTTCCAAAAAGATGAGGATGGTGTGAAAAACACTGTTGGTTACCTTATACCACAACCATTTCCTCCCTCCCTTCTTCCTTGCTAACAGAACACTATTTTTGTTCAGTGTCAGAGGGTCATATGTTCATGGGTCCCCACCCAGAAGAAAATGGTGAATCTAAGACATTCATAGCAAGTCTACTCCCCTTCGCCAGGAGTACGGTTGGTCCCAGGTACATAATCCAGCTTAGAATGAAGAGACAATGACAAACCAGATAGACGTTTTCTAGAACTGGGCTGTGCCTCAGATTACATGCAGATGTGATCTTTAGAATCAGCGTGGTTATCTTGGGACTGTAACATTTAGGACCAAGGGACCAAGCTAACACCAAGGAACCAGTGGTGTGAAAAGATGGAAAATTACTGGGTCCCTGAGGAATGTAACAAGTCACACACACTCTTCCTACACTTCACTTGTCTGACTTGTTCCTATCAATTCAATTGCACAATCTTGTACTTGCAACTAAAAGCATTGAAATGAACTCAAAAGGTATTTTTCAGTTTTTATATAATTGAAGTGGGTCACACTTTTAGGATTCATATTTTTAGGAAACAATTTCACACAACTGAAAACTGTTGGAATTTTGTAATGTGATGGTCACTCGGGTAATATTTGAGTGCCTGGTATCTACCAAGCACATTAACATTCATATTTTCTCATTCCCCATTTACATACAAAGTGAGCATTATTCAATTTTGTAGATTAAAAAAATCCAAGAAATTAAATGGTTTGCTTACAATTACACAGCTTAGAAATGTTAGACCCAAAGTTGGAACTCGGTTTTTGTTGACTCAAAGTCTAGTTTTCTTCTCACTCCATAAAGACACATATATTAGACTCCCATTCCTGATGGTGTTTCTCAACTGAACATTAACAATGACTTTAATGTATTTTAGGTTCCTTTTGGCAGTCTGGGGAACCATATTGGAACCTTAGTTGAAATGCTCCACGAATGTGAATATTTCACTTAATAGTATCTCAAAAAAATGCAGCACTTTAGGAGGCTGATGCAGAAGGATCAAAAGTTCACGCCTAGCCTAAGAAACTTAGCGACTTAGACTCTGCCTCAAAATAAAAAAGAAAAGTAGAGTGGGGGTATGGTTCAGTGTAAAGTCCTTGGGTTCAATCCCAGTATTAAAAAAAAAAAAAAAAAAAAAAAGCAGCACTGATGTGGGAGGTGGGAGTTGTTCACCAAGATTTTTTTTCCCCTTCCTGAGTTTCAGATACATAAATGATCTTCATTCCATGATAGAACTCTACCAGAAAGGAATCACTGAATCACCATAACAAACACACTGTGCTGCCCAATAAATTGAAAAATAATTTAAAATTTTTTTAACTCATCAAGTTCTTATGAGTTCTTTGCCTTTGGTATCACAGAAGATTGATTTAAATTCATTTATTCATTCAATAAAAACTTATTGGGTATCCAGGAATTCTGCTAGGTACTGAGGATACTGAGGGAAACAAGATATATACAATCCTAGTTCTTACGAAGATATTATTCTAAACTACACAGTAGTGAACAAGAAAGTAAATAAATAATAAGAGTCTCAGAAACAACACAACAAAGAAAACAGAACAAGAAAGAAAGGACTGACACTGGCTGGGGTCATTGGGAAAGATCCTTCCTTCAGAAACATTGACATTTGAGCTATAACACGAAAGCGCAGGATGCCTATGAGGATAGGGAAGATAAGTGTTTGACTCAGAGGACACAAGAAGGGCAATCCTCTGGGGAATAAATAAGATGTGCATGTTCTAGACTGTGTGGCCATCATTAATCCTTAACTCCAGCTTTCTACATCCATTGCTCCTCAACATCCTTACCGGATGTCTGAAATATTTTTGATTTCCCATCTCAAAATCAATCGAAACTCCTCGCCTCCCCTCCTCTACCTGTAATCCGTTCCCTGAAACCATCCCATCTCTGGCTGGTGGCAACTCCATGCTTGCTCAGGACAAAAACCTGCTGTCATCCTCGATGCCTCTCTTTCTCCCCTCCAAATCTAATCTGGCAGGAAACCATGACTCTTCTTTCCTAATAGATTGAGATTAGATTTTGTCTGGCAGTTCTTCTGCTGGTACCCAGTGCAAACAGCTGTTTTTCCAACCCAGAGTCTTACACAGAGTGAGCTCGGACAGAGCAAGGCAAGCTAATCTCTGGGGCACACAGATCAGGAGTCACTTACTCTCTGGATCACTTACATGGCCCTCCTTACATGTTGTACCCTGGGGAAGCCTACCTAACCCCGCTATTGTAATAAACTCTAATCTTCCCTATGAGACTCATTGCCTCTCAACAGTCTATGCTCAACACAAAAGCCCAGGGGTCATTTTCGGGGGAGTAGAGGGCAAATGAGGGATTGAACCCAGCACCTCATACATGCTAGGAAAGTGTCAACCACCAGTGACCTACTCCCAACTCCAGGAATTTTTTTTTGTGAGTGCGTTTGTGTGTGTGTGTGTGTGTGTGTGTGTGTGTGTGTGTGGTACTAGTGATTGAACCCAGAGCCTTGCACCAGGGTGTGTCCTTAGCCCTTTTGGACTTTTTATTTTGAGATAGGGGATTGCTAAATCATTAAATTGCCCAGGCTACACTCAAGCTCAAAATCTTCCTGTCTGTCTCTCAAAGTGCTGGGATTATAGGTATGCACCACTACTTCCAAGGATCCTTCTTAAATGATAATCAAATCATGTCACTTTTCCACACAGTATCCCTCAATAGCTGCCAGTCTCACAGAGTTAAAGTTAAAATCCTCATGAGGACCCACAATTAGCCCCCTTGGGGCCACTGGCCCCCTCACTGTTTCTTACACACAGAGACATATTCTTACATCAGGGCCTCTGCTCTAAACACTGTCCTTTCTCCCCAGCACCTGTTTAGGTGCCTCCCCTGCCACCTTCTCCCCAGTATCTGATCTCCCCTATTTCAACTCTTTGTTCATATCTCACCACTGACCTGTGCCCTGCCTTGACCATTATTACTACAGTCCACTTTAGCTCGAATCATTTTTACCCAAATCAATTTTCCTTTTTTTCATAGCACTTATCATTTGCTAATCTACCAAAGAACTGAATTCTTTTGTTTATGTTTTGTGGTCCATCTTCCTGTGCAACAAGTTGAACTATGTGAGTGCAAAAATATTTGCATGCTTTGTTCTCTAATCTATCCTGGCAGCCTAGCAGAGTGCTAAGCACCAGAAAGCACTATGATAAACAGCTGTTGAACAAATCCATGAGTCTAAGTGACCGGTAGTGCTGGGAAATAAAGATGACGAGGTAAGCATGGGCCAGATCACTGGAGGAACTTGAAGGCGCTGGAAAGAGTTTGGAATTTATTTTTGGCATTTTGAGGATTATGTCAGTGGGTTTTAAACAGAGGAATGATGTAAACTGATCTATGTTTTAAAGTAATTTGGTGGTTATATGGGAAAGGAGATGAGATAAAAGTGGATACTAGGGAGGCTGATGCCTTAAACCAGCCAACATATCACGTGATTTGGATTGGGGGGAAATGTAGCAGAAAAAACTGGGAGAAATGGATGCATATTATAGACTTTGCACCACAAATCTCACAAATTGCTGATAAATTAGAGGTATGAACTGCCTTCAAGGGAAGAATGATGATATAGTGGGAAGTTATAGAAGGTTTATGGGTAAGGGAGACAAGTTTTCAAGAAAAATTGAATAAAAATAACTAATTTTTAAAATGTGATTTCAAGATGCCTTTTAGTATATCCAAGTTGAAATATAAGAATATCCAAGTTGAATAGTTGAAGAAGCCTAGTGTACATGGGAGAAGTCAAAGCTGAAGATAAAACTTGCACCTCATAAGCATATGGGTGGCATCTGCAGTCATACCTCTAGATGAAATGACCTAAGTGGACACATGGAGGAGTGCAGAGCACTTGGTAGGAACCAAAACGACATTACTGAGGAACTTCCCTTGTGGAGGTTTACCATGTCTTGGAATCTGTATTCCACCTACTTGAGAAATCTGCATCTCTGTAGCCTCCTTCTGGACATCCGCAGTTATTTTGAATTTTCTCCCCTGACCAAAAGCATTTCCTCAAAGCACTCACTGATCCTCAGTCTTGGCTCTTCAGACATAAAACTACCTTTAAAAGTCTTTAAACTTGTCAATTTGTCAGTTAAATTAGGGTTATGATAACACATATTGAAGCAACTGCATGAGCTAACTGGGTTTTGTTTCCTAAACTCTAAGCTATTTCTTAAATCTCTTTTTGTGTGCAAACTGAATACAATGGTATTTTTACCAGTGAGAGACAAGCAAAATCAGCAAAGTTAATATTTTTCAAAACTATACTGGAATGACACTATTAGAGAAGAGGAAGGGGTAGGGAGGAATAGAAGACTAAGGGGGTAAAAATAATTTTTACAAATATACCAAAATGAAACCCATCTTTCAGTATAGCTAATGTGCACTAATAAAAAACTTTATGTGTGCTTAATATTTCTCTCACTTTTTTTAAGTCTCACATCATGGCGATTGTTTAAAACCTAGTCCTAGAACAGCCAAGCAGTGTTCTAGTGACCCTCAGATAGTTTATGTGAAAGCAGGGGAAGGAAAGTAGAGGTGGAGATGAAGGTCCATGACTGCCAGAGGAAAGTAGCATTGTTAACTGAAGATGTTCCTAGAGATTGTACTCTCCAGTGACTTGATCCATATATGGAGTTCAGGTCATGGCACCCTAGACAAAACACTGGCATTATGGTTTGAAACAGACTCACAGGCAGAGACAGTACATTTCACTTTGTGTCCTGGTAAACAGATTGCACCAACAAATGGCAGAGTCAAAGCTAGAACTCTGCTCCAGAGCTCTGAACCCTGAGCCCCACGACTGTACCCTTCCCACTGGTGACAAGCCTACGTGGGCGTCCCTTAGGGAGCCTCCTTCCTAGTCGTGTGGCTCTCGGAGCTAACAGCTCTCCTAAAGAGTCTGTTCACTGTTTTCTCTTGCTCTTATCACAGAGGTGGATGGTATTAGATATGTTTCTTTCTAGCAAGTATGAGGCAAGCAGAGGTCAACCAAGCGTCAAACAGAGATGTAGGAAAGCAGATATAGTTACAGTGCAAACCTGCCAGCTCAAAGTAAAAACAAAAGAATTCTTTCAGAACACTTCAAAACCAATTGAAAGCAAAGTGATGAGCTGGGGGACCCTTTCTAGATGGAAGTTGAGCCCGACTTTTCTGCATAAGGGCTCTTATGTACAGAGCTGACAGAGGTAAACATTTGCCCCACATAAGCACTTCATTTCTCTGATCTCAAACCCAGATGTGGGAGCCAGTCTAGTATACCCGCTTGAGCAGGTAATTAAATTCAAGAGCTACTGGAAACAAAACCTAGAAAACCTGTGGTGTGTAGCCTTGAATCTTCTATGCTGAGTTTATTCCACTCCCAAAGGTGGCAAGAAGACAGCACAGTGGCACAGAGCTATGGCTCACTCGAGCACAAGCACAGAGGAAGAAAATAGAGAGGCTGTTGAACACAGGCTCCCAGGCGATGACGATCTTGCGTCTATTTCCATCATCACTCAGTTTCCAGGGTTATGCACATACTAAAACCTCAATATTTCTAGAATAAATTCTGTCTTTTAAATCTTAGCATCTCTGTCTTCATACCTTTCAAATCAGAGTGAATAAGGAAAACGGGCCCAAAAGAATCTCTTGTTTTAGTCCCACTTTTAATCTCCATGCCATTTTATTTTGACTAAGCCTCGTTTCATTAGTTCTACTTTTCCGTTTTTCCCCTCTGTAGCGGTTCAGCTGGACGGCCAACTTGCTGGCTTGAGAGCTTCAGGAGCATTAGGAAAGCTCACTTGTGGCTGTGTCTGGGTGGGTCGTGGAGGTGAGACATGCAGTGCTATATCCGCTCCCTCTCCCCTTCCTCTCTAGTGCTGCTTCTACTGTTCTGCTTCACAGGCCCCATGAACTAAGCATCTTTGCTCCACCATGCCCTTCCACCATGATGTCCCTGCCCTGAAGCCTATCAACCATGGAGGGAACCTTCTGAAATTGTAAGCCAAATAAATCTCTCCTCTTCTTAACTGTGGGTGTCAGAAAAGCTGACTAATACGCCCTCTATCTCTTTCACAAGCCTTGAGGGTTTTTTTTAGTTATACCTTTCCCCTCAGCATTCTCTTTCTCCCATCCATCCAATATCCCTCCACCCAGTGGACTCTCCTCTGTCGCACATTTCACATCACTATTACCATCATTGACACCCGTGAGGCTGCTGTGCCTCTGTCTTAGCCAGGTGACTTGTGAAGAAATCAAATCCTCCATTGGTCTTGATTCATAATATGATTTTTTAAAGTGCTACAGTAGGTATCCTAATGAAAGAAGGGTAACCATTATTAAAAAATGTAACCTAGCCTTTGCTCAGGGCCTTGATATGGTCTGTGTCCAATTTTTACAGGCCCACAACATTTTGCCACCAAAAGAACTTATTTCCTATGTTCTAGAATTTAATAAAGTCAGTCCCCACAATTTGAATCAAAACCTCACTCAATATGATTAATATGATTTACTCTTTTCTTCCCTTACCATAAAGGAAAGAAAACACATAAATAAAAACATTCATTAAATGACTTCATAAATACATTTTACAAAACTTTAGAATTTTAAATATTTTAATGTTTGGATTGAGCAGCATTGGTCCAATAAATAGAGCGTGAATCAGCTGTGCAACTTTGGGTATGTTAGCTAATGTCCTTAGATTCTAAGTAGTAGATGCACAAAAATTTAATGATATAACATGTCATTTGAGACTATTTTTTGCCTTTCTAATTGGTCCTCAAGTGAGTTCATTTCCAAAACAAGAGTCTTAATTTTACAAGTTGTTATGGCTTATATCTAGATGTCCCCCAAAAGTCTCATGCAGTCATAGGTGGGGCTTTTAGGAGGTGGCTGGATCTAAAGTATATAACACGGGGATTGATTCACGGTGCAATGCTAGGATTAAGAGCAATAAGATTAAGGGTGTGAGTGCTACCTGTCCTTAAGGCAGATAGCCTGGATAAAATACAAGGGACAGAAAGAAGCTGGTTGCTTGCCTTGCTCTCCTGCTCACCTGCTCTGCGATGCCCCTCTGCTATGCTACCCTGCCTTGGAGGCAGCCAACTACGAACTGAAACCTCTACAAACTGTGAGCCAAATAAACCTTTCCTCCTTAACTTTAGGTGTCAGGTATTTTGTCTCAGCAACCAGAAAAGTAACTAAGACACAAGTTAACTGCAAACCTAACACAGTGGCTCAATATACATATTGGAAACACATAATGAGAATCCAATAAATGCATCATTTTTGTAAAGTTTAAGTGCATTTAGAAATGTAAAAACACGGGCCGGTGAGATGGCTCAGCGGCGTAAGCGCCTGCCTTGCAAGCGCGAGGGCCCGAGTTCGACTTCCGGATCCCACATACGAAAAAGGGGCCGGTGATATCGTTCAGCGGCACGGGTGCCTGCTGGCACGCGAGGTCCTGAGGTCGACACCCCGGTACCCACAAAAAAAAAAAAAAAGAAATGTAAAAACACTTAGTAAACTAAAACAGCATGAGGATGGAATGGAATGCTATTGCAACAAAAATCTAAAATGTAGTTGGCCCTCCATATCTATGGGTTCATTCATCTGTAGAGTCAACCAAATGTAGAAACCCTGTCAACTACCAAAAAAAAAAAAAAAAGAAGAAAGAAACTCCTGTCAGAGGAAAAACTGCATCTGTACTGAATGTGTACATATAGACATTTTTCTTGCCATTATTGTCTAAATAATGCAGTATAACAATTATTTACATTGTATTAGATATTATAAGTACTCTAGAGAGGATTTAAAGTACACAGTGGGGTGAGCATAAATTTTATGCAAATACTATGCCATTTTATCTAAGGGATTTGAGCGTCTACAGATTTTAATATGGGAAGGGCATCCATGTATACCAAGGAACAACTGTGTGTTTTATTGAATATAGGGGTAATAGAACAGATATTGCAGTCTGCAGAGCTTTGTTGTGACACATCATTGGGTTTTTATATGAACTAATATATGTCCTAGTATCAATTTCAATCATGTCTGCCTCCTCTGAATTTCCATAGTACTTCTTGTGTAAATCTTACTGAGTTCTTTCTGTGATTAGCCTGAATGTTAAAGCAGTACTTAGCATTCACACATTTCCATATGTGTTTATACCTACATCTGTTATATCACCCCAAAATTCAGTGACACGGGTCAGGCACTTTGGCACACACTTGTAATCCTAGCACCCTGGGAAGCTGAGGCAGGAGGAGCTCAAGTTCAAGCCCAACCTGGGCAATTTAGTGACATAGCAAGACTGTCTCAAAATTAAAAAAAAAAATAGTTAGAAAGGGTTGGGGATACAGCTCAATATCAAGGCCCTGGTTTTAATTCCCAGTAATACACACACAAACATGCGCACACACACACAAATCCATGATAGATATTTTAGATTTTTGTTGTATGCTTTTATAAGTACCAGTTTTTATATACACATAATAAAAGGCTTAACTGCTCTAAATGAAAAAAATAATACTGTGACTTAAATAATAGAGAGACTGATACCTCTCTCATGTCATAGCCCAGAGCAGACAGGCGAATTTGTTCCACTACGTATGACCATTCACAGCCCAAGTGTCTTCTACGTTGCTTGTCTACAACTCTCGAAGGTGTTGTCTTCCTCTGTGTGGTCAAAGCTGGTCATCAGTTTATCAGTCCCCCAGTCCACAGGGAAGATTAGCATGAAGAATATTTGTGCAGTATTGTAAGGTCGAGGCTTAAGAGTGGTAAACATCACTTCCAGTTACAGCCCACTGGTCAGAACTTCCCCACTGGCTCAAACCTACTTTCCATAGCATCTGTGACATGCAGGCCCTTAGGCGGCCACATCCCCAGACACAACTCTATGGCTCAAAAGATTTTAGAAGTTTCGTCCAAAAGTCTTTGTGAAAAATACCAGACAAGGTAGACATCTTTCTAAGACATAAGTAGAAAGTTTAGAAAGAGCCATAATTATAAACTATGAATTCCAGTGTCCCTTCTTTGCTGCTACTCAAGATCCTATTTCTTACCTCAATCCACGCATTAAAAAAAAAAATTCTGTATAAAGAATGGAGCATTGTTCCAAAAACTCATATTATAGACCTTTAAAATAGTGTCACATAAGCAATGAACAATAGCTTTCTCCCAAGAAGAAGAATAATTTTGAATGTTCTACAGCACTGTAGGATGACTATGATTGACAATAAGTTAAATAATTCCAAATACCTAGTAGAGAGGATTTTGAATGTTCCCCATACAAGAATTGATAAATGTCTGAGGTGATAGATATGCCAACTACCCTGAGCCGATCATTATACATTGTATGTACTGTACCTCATATATATGTGTCAATTAAAAATAAAATATATTTTAAAGTAAAAAATAAACATAATGCCCCCTCAGAATAATGAGGGATAAAAGAATGTGTATAGGAACAAAATTCAGCGGTGCTTTTTTTCAGTACTGAGGATTAAATCGAGGAGTGCTCTACCACTGAGCTATATTCCCATCCCTTTTTATTTTTATTTTGAGACAAAATCCCCGTAAGTTGCCGGACTGCCCTCAGCACAGGCAGGCAGCAGCACACTCAGCTCAAAACAGCTTTTCAGAGACTAAATAAAATTTAGGCTACAAAGTCAACAAAGATAAAAAATGAACAAAGTGAATTTTTTTTCATTATCCCCAGTGCTGAGAGTGATTCAGTGACTTCCCTAAATATTCTGTGGCAAGAGAAGGTCCTATAGTAGAGATGAGCCAGCCATCACTAGAGAAGTCAGTAGTTTGCCAAATAGATACCAGGGGAAAGGTCTTCCAGAGCAATGCCTGCTCTGCTTGTTACATGCATTAAAGCAATTGACTCTCCAAGAAAACCATTATTGTCTTCATTATTGTAAAATAGAGTTCTCCTGCTGGGCATGGTGGTCAGGGATGGTGGCACACACCTATAATCATAGTATTTGGAAGGTTGAGGTGGGAGGAAGGCAAGTGTGAGGCCAGCCCTAGTGAGATCCCATTACAAAAATAAACACAGAATAAATTAATAGAGTTGCTAGCCCGGAGATGTAGCTCAGTGGTACAGTGCTTGCCTAGTGGTTAGCAAAACTCTGCGTTCAATCCCTAGTACAGAAATAATAAAATAAAATGAAATAAAATAAAATAAAATAATAAAATAAAGAGTTCTCATCAGGTTATTAGTGTGGGGCACATTCAGCTATTTGATCTTTGACAAAAGGGCCAAAAATATACACTGTAGGAAAGATAGCCTCCTTAATAAATGTTGCTAGGTATCCACATGAGGAAGATTAGATCTAGACCCATATCCCTCACCACATACTAAACTAAAATCAAAATAGATCAAAGATCTAAATGTTAAAAAAGAAACACTTAATCTACTGGAAGATAAAATAGGTACAACTCTTGATGTCCTAGGCATAGGTAAGGACTTTCTAAACAGAATCCCAATGGCACAAGAAATAATACCGAGAATCAACAAATGGGATCATATCAAATTAAAAAGCTTCTGCACAGCAAAGGAAACAATGAACAGAGTGAAGAGGCAACCTGCAGAATGGGAAAAACTTTTTGCCAGCTACGCATTAGACAGAGGACTAACATCTAGAGTATATAAAGAACTCAAAAAAAAAAAAATTAGATCCCCCTAAAATAAAAGACCCAATCAAAAAATGAGCAACTGAAATGAGCAAACGCTACTCAGAAAAAGTACAATTGGCCAATGAATACATGAAAAATGTTCAACATCTCTGGCCATCAGAACAATGCAAATTAAAACAACACTGTGATTCCATCTTACTCCAGAAAGAATGGCTATGAACAAGAAATCAAATAATAACGAACACTGGCAAGGTTGTGGCGGGGAAAGGAACCTTCTACATTGTTGGTAGGAATGTAAAGTAGTAAAGAAAAAAGTAACTGATTTACTTCGGAAATCAGTACAAAGATTTCTCAAAAAAACTAAAACCAAAAATTCCATTTGATCTAGCTATTCCCCTTCTGTGTATCTTCCTGAAAGAGTTATTACAGTGGTACATGTGTACCCATGTTTATAGCAGCACAACTCACAAGAGCTAAATCTTGGGATCTATGCGCCCATTAACAAATGAATGGGTAAAGAAAATGTGGTATTTATTTTAAACTTGAGTCATTCATAGGAAGATGGATGTGCCTTGAGACTATAATATTAAATGAAATAAATCAGACACATAAGCTTAAATATCATGTGGTTTGTCTTACATGAAAGACTCAAAATATAAATAAAGAGAAAAATAAAAGATAATAAGAAGTAGGAAGATCTTTTTCAAATGACAATAGGATCAAGAGATGGAAGGAGGGGAGAAGGAAGAGAGGGAAAAGTCATGAAAAAAAAGAGTTAAGATGTGCTATGTACATGTACCAACTCCCCATAATAAATACAATCTTTATGTACTGCAAACACATACAAATAAAAACTTTTTTAAAAGTTGTTAGTGTGGGTAATTTGTCCAACATCTGTAAATGATCAGTAGCAGGGCCTGGGATTCAACTCAGTGTTGCTGGCATCGCCTCCCACATGTGCTCTGTGTCCTGATTTATCCTCACAGGACATGGCCCACGGATGCACACCCATCACTCACACAGAGAACTTCAGAGTAGGTGCTCAGCACAGAGTTCTTGCTCATCTCTAACTCATCCTCCACACAGCAGCCAGGAAATACAGTTAAAATCATTGGAGCATGAGTAAGAGTAGGAGCTCACAGACACAAATCACTCCCACCGTGTGTCTTGCGTGGCTTCTCCGAAATCCTTGTGCACTCTCTCCCTTCACCTCCTGTCTTCTACCACCCAGCCACACTGGTTGTCTTTCAGTTCCCCTGATGCCCAAGCACCTCCCTCTCTCCAGGCTTCTTGTGCACACTCCGAAGACCTGAGTTCTGGGTCGCCCCATCTCCTTTCCTTGCTTGCCCCTCGTCCCTGGGACCTCAACTGAAATGTCGCATCCCCAGGAGCTCTCCGTGAACATCTAGTCAGGTATGATGCTGCCCCTCCTGCCCTATCCCTTCCTTCACAGGATTTTTCCTATGAAAGTCAGTACAATTTTTAATTATATTTTCAGACAGAATTTAATGCCAGTTTCTACCACTGAATGATAACAATTTGAAGGATGGGTCCATCTGCTTTGTTCTTCACTATGAACCCAGTACTGACCATAGAACACAGTACATATACATGCTCAACAAATATCTGCAACCCTTCTCCACTGTTGGCGGGAGGGTAGACTGGTGCAACCACTGTGGAAATCAGTGTGGAGATTCCTCAAAAAATTAAAACTAGAGGTTCCATTTGACCCTTCTATTCCCCTTCTTGGTATATTCCCCAAAGAATTAAAAGCATCATACCACAGCGATACATGTGCACCCATGGTTATAATGGCACAATTTGTAATAGCCAAATCTTGGAAACAACCCAAATGTGCATCAACCAATGAATGGATAAAGAAGATGTGGGTTTTTTATACAATGGAGTACTACTCAGCCATAAAGAAGGATAAACTGAGACATTTCTAGGTAAATGGATGCAACTTGAAACCATACTCATGAGTGAAATAAATTGGATACACGTGTTCAAATGTCACTTGGTTTCTCTGGTGTGAGAAACCAAAAGTGTAAATAAGGACCAAAACATATAATACATATTGGGAAATAGGAAGAAAATATTCAAATTGGAAGAGGAACTAGAGCAAGTGGAAGGGGAAAGTAAGGAAGGGAAAGGAAAAAAGAGAATAGAAGGAGAAAATAGAAACAAAGTTCTTGTAAATAAGGAGAGGAAGAGGGGTTGAAGGGAGGGTAGGGAAATGGGAAAAAGAGAATCAACATATATCATGTACAGGTACAAATTCCATATGATAAATGTGATCATTATGTATATCTAAAATACACCAATAAAATTAATTTTTAAAATATCTGGTTTTCTTAATTTTTATCTTTATCAATACATGTTTCCAGTGCATAATGATTATACTCATCACAGGAGATTGATACATCTTAATATTTATGTAACATTCCCTTCCCCTCCTTTCCCTTCTCCCTCTTTCCATCTCAAATGTTTGTTGAGTGAGGTTACAAGTAACTTAAATTTAAAAATAAGGTTGAAATAAAAGTATTTAAATGTTGACATATTGGGACTGAATGGGCTGGGATAAATCTAAAGAAAGGAGTTATCTAAAATTTTATCATTTATTTACTTGTACAAAAAAACTATTAACTGAGTGCCTGTTGATGGATCCGACTCCAGCCCTCCAAAATCTTCAGTCTGCGATACATGTATGGAGCTGCTGCACACAATCTCATTTATGTATTCATATTTATTTGTACTGGGGGTCGCACTCAGGGGCATTTTGTAACTGAGCTATATCCCCACCTGTAGTCTCTAGATTTCCTTGGCTGGGCTCCATTTGCCATTCTCCTTCTTAAGTCTCCCAAGTGGCTGGAATGACAGGCTGCACCACTACGGCAGTCCCATTTAAAAGACTCCATTTTATTTTTCTCAATGTCCTCCATGCTGCAGAAGCCACATAAATAATTTCCTAAATGATAATTTCAAGATGCTATAAGATTGGCCAGGCACAGTGGTACATGCCTATAATCCCAGCACTTCGGAAGCTGAGGCAGGAGAATCGCTGTGAGTTTGAGGCCAGCCTAGGCTACATATTAAGTTCAAGGCCAGCTTGAACTGCATAGTGAGATCCTTTCTCAAAAAAAAAAAAAAAAAAAAAACCAAGATGCTGTAAAATTACATTTCACTCTTCCAATGCAATTGGTTAAACACTTCTATTTTTGAGAACGAGAATCATAGTAAAAGACTCCTAGAGTACTAAAGAAACTTTTTTATTTTAGACAGTCTTGCTATGTAGCCCAGGCTGGCCTCAAACTCACAATCCTCCTACCTCAGCCTCCAAGTATTGGGATTACAGGTCTCCAATACCACACTCTTCTACGGCAATTTTTTGAGCCCAGTCATGATAAAACTCACCGGACTACACAGCCAGGAGAGCACAAAAGTCAGGACACAAGGTAGAAAAAGTCATGCCATGTAGTAACAGAAATAAAATATATGCCACTTGTGTCTCCTCTGTACAGTTCCAGTTTGTATCTTATGAGCAACACTTTGCAAATTGGGAGAAATAAGGAGAAGCTCCTCGACTGCCCTTAGAAGTCAGAGGCCAAAGTACCCATAATCACAACTGCAAGTAAGGTAGAAGTGGTTCAAATGCTGAAAGCAGGAGGTCTAGGACAAAATAAACATTCAAGACTTGGTTCCTGGAACCCCATTTATGAGACTGACCTCAGCCCATAAATATTCATTCATTCATTCATTCCTTTAAGCATCAATTAATTCCCTTTATTCATGTATTCGTTCAACAACAATTTTCTTTTCCACCGTACTCAAACTTTTCTGAAGGGTATGACAAAAATATTATACTTGGCTTTTCTAATGGGAATAACTCTCTTCAAATCTTGGAAGACATGGTTTTTAAAAGCTGGACTTACCCTTCAAGCTTTCAAATATATGTCCAGTCATTCCTAGCTCAGTTATGAGGCTCCCCTCCTCCAGAAGCCACTCTCAAAGGAGACAAGATATACCCAGGTTTCACACCCTGGGAAGTGCAATATTTAACTCAATTATTACTGTTTGACCACAGATAAGAAATCCTTTCTTGTATTGGGAGGCAAACCTTGCAGGCATTCAGCTCTCAGGGCTCAAGGTGCGCTTCAGATGGAATTCACTCTAATGGCTCCACAAGGCCTATTTTGTCTTAAAGATCCTGTTTGTAAACTCCCTTGAAGGAGCACATGGTCTTCATTTACACGAGCCTTTGCCCAGCATTTATTTGCAGGACTGTGGGACAAACATCACACAGAGCAAGAAAAGGAAAAAATAAAAGGTCCTTATAGTATTTCTTGAGGTCCTGGCCCATTTTGACAAAAGACTGCATCCTCCCTCCTTGCCTCCTGCAGTCAGATGCAAACGCATGCCTTGTTCTAACACAAGAATTGGGTTTAGATTGAAGATCGAAGCAGATAGCACTTGGCTGTGACTGCCTTTAGGGCAGCTTAGAAAAAGAACCTGGTGGGTTGTCAAATTTTTGACATTTTTACTACTAACTCTGCTATTGACTAAACAAGGGGTAATTACTGTAGCAACTTCTAGCATAAGTTGTTAAAAATCGCCCAATCAGCTCGTTACAGCTGTCATGGATAGGGGTGGGGTTGAAGTCTAAATTAATACTTGCCACTCTGAAAATTAAGAATCCCCTCAGAGGATGCAGGGAATACCTAATAAATAATAGGAGTGCCTCTGTAGAAGTGAGGGGACTGGAGACAGATGTAATCTAATGTGATCTGGCTGGTCCTAGAAGAAAGCATAGACATGATCTATTCCAAATGCTCATTTTAGAAAGGAGCAAGCTGAGGCTCAGAGAAGTAAACACCATGTCACACAGCTTGCAAGTCACTCTTTCCCAGGGCTTGTGAGTCACCATGGCCTTCATTTAAAATCAGAGTGTGGTTCTAATATATTCAAGGGTGTAGAGACAATGCAATCAAGACTGTCCCAGAAACAAAACAAGACCATCTTCTTTGATCCTTGCTGACTCAGAAAGAAGCCTGGATCAGAGCTCACCTGGGGAAAATTCATCCTCTCATTGGCCACACACAATCACATCTGTGGCCCAGCCTCTTTCTGTCGCACACTCGTTTCTTGTTCTGGCTCCTCAGCCATACACCCTCTAAAATCTAGCCTCAGTTCAGGGCCAATGAGCCCTCCCTGCTTGTTTTTATGTCCCAGCTTTTGTCCCAAACCTTTGCAAATGAAGAAGTTATCAGCTTCCTATCTGCTAGAATACAAAGATACTCCCAAAGTGAACATCTGCCTTATTCTTAGGGTCAGCCCCCTCCCAAGCCAATGCATTAAAAAAAACTAGTGAGTAGCTGGACGACCCCACTGCATTTCTACATCGGTCACTGTGTGTATCACCTCCGAATGCTTGACTCAGAGGGAATAGTGGTTGCATCAGTAATAACTAGAATGCTTTGTAGCATGTTCCCTCTGTCACTCGCTGCTCAGTATTAACGTGAAGGTCTGTGTACTTTGTTGGCATCAGTGATTATCTATTTTGAATCCTGGATGAAGGCATCTCATTTCTATATTTGACATTTTTACCTCTGGAGTTGAAGACTTGGTAATAAATAACATCATATCAATGTGCAAAATTAGGTAAGAATTGAATATTTACTTTAAGTGGGTCTATTTTTAAACAAACTGATTAATTTCACAAGAAGGAAGGAAAAAAGAGCTAAAGCATTCTAGACCAATGAACACATCATATTACCACGCAGTCTTTGATACGCACCCCCTACACTCCTCAAGTTGATGTATGTTTTGTTTAATTATGGAATTTATCTATTGCATACATGTGTAGTCCATCCCACAGAGGGCTGATAAAGACTTCTGTAATTACCAGAAGGAGGAGGAAGAGAGCTAAGTACCGCTCTGGTTCAGCATTCCTTTGGGTGTGCTCCAAGGAACACTAGCAAAAGAGAAAAGAGGAGTTCCTTCACCAAATAATTCCAATAAATACTGGATTAAATAAAATAGGCTTCTTTGCTATCCCCGTAGCCTTATTATGTTAATGGCAAGGAGTATCTCACCGGACTAATGCTCTTCCGAGAACAACAGTAACGCTAGAAATGAAGATCACAACTCTGTACGACGTTCTAACAAGCACTTCACCTTGTATATCACTTAACTTTCCTAGTGACCCCAGGCCATAGGTCCAACTATATCCCTACTTTTCAGAAAAGAAAACAGACTCGGGGAAGTTTAGTGAGCCTAAAGTCATGGTTGGCAAGTTGTAGAGTCAGAATTCAAATCATATTCACGCAAGAACATATACCGTCACTGTTATACCTATCAATTTATCTGTCTTCATTAATCAAATCAGACAAGAGTCCCAGACTCTGCCAGTTCTCATTGTGTTTGGATAAGAACAATTGCTTTGAGCTAAAGGAGAAGGGAGACATCTTTTGGTTTAGATTAGAACCAAGTGACCAGACAAACGCTACTGTTATTTTGAGGGAGTAAAACCAGAATAGGCCAATTCCTTTTTTTTTTTTTGGCAGGTTGGAAGAAAGAATCAGTTTCTGGTTTTGACAGGTATATGCTAACTCAATCTCTTTGCAACAAGGTACAAAGAAAAGCAAGAGGGTTGTTTTATTTTGTGCAAATATTTAACATTGCCAAGGTGACCAGAGTAACATCCCAGCCACAAAACCAGTACAAACCACAGGGAGTCAAGGGAAATGAATATACATAGCTCAAAAGGTAGATTCCAAAGTGAAACTTAAAAAAAAAAAAAAAAAAACACTAGAAAAGGTGAAGGCCACAACCACACAGATGAAAGAGGATGTCATTTTTTTTTTTTTCTTAAGTTTTTAACTTCAAATGAAGCAAAAGTTTTTTCTAGCACCCATATTCCCTATAGGGCCAGATCCACAACTACAAACCCAGGATTGAAATTGCCAACAAAATAAAAAACTACTGCCTAGTACAATTTAATTGAGTTTCCTGGAGGGATGAGTTTAAACCAACCAACTCTTCCATATGGTGGGAGGGAATTTGAATCTCCCATGCCCAGTGGAAAAACAGGGTTCAAGTCTTCCTCTGCATTTTAATATCCCTGGAATTTCTTTAAAGTTTGGGGGGTTTCTTCAGGAGGCCAGAAGCATTAAGAAATTTAAAACTAGGAAGTACTTCTCCCGTATTTTTTTTTCTATTCAAATTAATTCTACTGCTCACCAAAAGTATACACTGCCTGGCCTAGAAAGTAGATTAAGTTAGCACATCCATGAAAGGACAGGGATAGACAAAGAGAGAGGGAACCTGGAGGCAGGCTCACCCTCTACCCCACCCCTTTATAGCCCTTTGATGGACAGCAGCCTCCTCCTCGGGGCTGGAGGTGGCCCCACCCAGAGGCTTTAACCAGGCCAAGGGTCATCCATGATCTGAGCAGAAATATCTAAAAGGGATTTTCTGCCTGCTCATTTTGTGATTAAGAAGCCCATTTTATTTCTCATCACTGCCTTGGGAGTCAGAGTTTTAGACAAACCAGAAAAAGACCAAAGTTTCCACCCACTAACATTCAGGAAAAATAAAGGTTAACTCCACAATGACAAGTTTCTAAGGGACAGACCCTCCCCAGGCCACATCTCTGGTGAATAGTAGCTTGGAGACGGACTGAATTAGACAGCCTGGTGTGGATGGGGGCTGGGGGTTCCAGAGGAACTCTGCCTGCCCTATCTGAACACACATCTATTACAGGACCAATTTGCTGCCACCCAGGGTGTCTCAGTTCAAATGAAAAATTAAACTTGTCTTGAAAGAAGCCCAACTCTTTAACCCTTTAACTCTTAAAATGAGGTCTACAAAAATCCATCCCAGCTATAATAGCATCAAGAAAACCATGAGTGCGCTATTATGAACTTCCCAAACTTTTGCTGGGACATAAGTTAAATCACAGAAACTCTGGAAACTTGCAGCCTGTTAGCAAATCCATCCTCTCACACACTCAACTCATATCCACTGAGTGCCTACCTTATGATGACACTACGCTGGTACCAAAATATGTAAAAAGCAAAAGCCCTCAATTTCTGCTTTTCCAGAGCTCACAATGCAGGTCAAGAAATAGAGAAGGGGATAGGAAAGGGCCATCAGTGGAAATGTAAAATCCAGACACAAAAGTTCAAGAAAAAATGAGCTCATGAATATTAGGATTGTAGAATGATACAGATGATTTGTGAAGAGTAGATATCTTTCCTTTCAAATGTTCAAGTACAAAGCCAGCCCAAAGCTGAAAATCTAAGGAGATGACAATCTGTCAAGAAATATGTCTCTTCTTTCTCTCGTCAGTGTTTCAGACATGTGACCAAAGAAGAGAAGAGAAGATAGGAGTTCAGCACAGTTCTGGAAATGCACTGAGAAACTGGTTACTTTCTTGAAACCACCCAAGGTCATAATCATTTTATAAAGAGTTACCGCATCCCATTACTGCATCCATACAGCAATAACAAATTACCTTGCACACCACCTCCCTCTCTAGCGTGCTGAAAGAACTAAGGAGATAGTGTCTATAAAATGCTTCGAGCTTACAGGAAAGTGCCACGGGAGCTAAATAAGAAATACTATTATCAGCGAAGCTCTTCTAATCCAGGCAGCTTCAGTGGAGCTGGAAAATACCTCCGTTCTCTCCTCCAATCTTTTTCTCCCTAACTTTTAAAGGTTGGCATGGCTGATTCATCGAACATGACTGAAAGCAGCCAACAAAATGGAAAAGAAAAGCTTAATGCAAATCCTTCTGTGTTTCTGCAAAGGTTTATGCGCGGCAAGTGTACAGCCTACTTCCTGCCTCCCTCCAGCTCAGGGCCCTGTCTGGTTAGGTGGCTGTAACTTATCCTCAACTCATACAAAAATCATTCATTTTCCACTCTGAGTCAGAACCTTGAGCCATTTTCTGTTTGGGATTTTTTTGCCCGTAAGCACTCATTTTATTTCCTTTGCTCTGAGTCCTTTTAGAAATCATATATTTTGTTTGCATCTAATTGATCTGTATATATTTGAATGTTGCTCCATTAAAAACAGGAGGATTTTATTCTCCTTGTTGGAGTGCGTTATACTGGATCCCCAGTTAAGTATAAGCCTTTTGGAAGCAGGGCTTGAATTAGTATTTTCTCTCGATCCTAAATTTTTGTTTCTTATTTGTACCTGTCTATTTTAGTTTTCTTAAAATATCCTCTGTATTTGAGGAGATGGAAGTATTGCTAGAGGAAGCTTAGCTGGTGGTGTGTTTTAGAAGTTCAAGAGTCCTGCTTTTGGTCCTGGGGTTACCCTGGGAGTCAGGGAGAGACAGGTTTATCCGTTTTATTGCTTGTCTGTGTTGCAAATTCACACCTTTTACATGGGAGGTGAGCCCTGCTCCAAGGTGGTTTTACAGGTTAAGGACTTGGAAAATACTCACATCTTAACGCAGATACCGACCAAATGAACTCTCCATCTCAGTCAACTCTTCAGCAGAAAAAAACAACCAGAAATCAATTAGAAGGGAATATGCTTCAACATTTAATGAAATCTTCAGAGGAAGGAACACACCTAATTAAAGGCAAGGCATTGCCCTCAACTCCTAGTATAGCATGGGCTTCTCCTATCCCTGATAATGACCACGACCTTCATTAGACCATGTGTTCTCTGTACCTCTAGACCAGAGGAAAAAACTCAACCAGACCTGGAATCATACCAGCCCCATACAGTAAATAAGAATGGCAGTGGTCATTGATCTTACTATACTCCTGACTTTCAAGAGAAAGAAAAATTATTATTATAATACTCCTTAGCCAAGTGGTACTCTTCCAATGTTTTCTGATTTTTTAAACCTTGCCTTTCTCCAGCATAAACTCCCTCAAGTGCAGACTGGTAGAATTCAGTTTACCCATCCTTCCCCAGTCAAAAGAACACATCCTCATTATTCTTTTTAATCTTTTCCTCTCGCAAGAAGTAGCTCAAACATTCTCAGGAACCTTCCCCATTACTCATGCCTGCTTCCTTCTTTACATCATCCAGAGAAGGCTTCCATCTCTTAGCACTTAGCATACACTGTTATTCTCATACTATGGTTATCTTTTATTCCCTCAATCACTGTGTACTGAAACGCATAGCAAACACCAGACCCTGTAGGTGCTAGGAATACAAAAATGCATAAACACAAGCCCTGCCTTTGAGTGGTTCTCAGTCTGTTGGGATAGACAGCTGGGATCCTCCAAGTGAAAATTCCAGGGTAGAGGTCTTTTCTGATTCTTTTTGTTTCCCTCTGAGCAGCCTTACTCAGGTGAGCAAGTGCTCAGGCAATAGCAACTAATTTAAATATGCAACCAGGAGAGACTTTTCCACACACTGGTGCATGAAAATTTCGTTACTCAAAAGTTAACATATATGCCATAATTTGTTCTTCTGAAGGAGAATAATACAGGTCAATTCCTCTAGGCATTTTCTAACTACTGTTTACCTGCTAATTTAGGAATTTTGAGAGATTGGAAGGGGTGTGTGTTGTGGGGGCTGATGATACATTTACATAACAAAATATGTTTATAGTAGGAGATTCCAACCATGCAAAATTCAAAAGAAACCCAAACAAATTTGCAAGAATGAGGGGCAGTTCTTGCTCTTACTTCCAGAGAACAGCTCAGGCGTTCGGGATGTTTTTAGCCTCTGTCCTGTTTTTCCACCAGAGGGTATATTAGCCAAGACACAATTTACCTCTAACAAAGGCCAAACAGGGCACAAAAGAGGGAAGTTGGTTACTGCACCTAAGACTCCAAAGAGCAGAGAGTGCACGTTTTCTAGCAAGCCTTAATGAAGCCCTGTGCTTCATTCAGGGAACTCGGTGTTTTATCTTCTCAACAGCCCCAGACAGAGTTCAGGCACTGCAAAGCAACCTGCCCATTGCCTTTTTACAGAGAGCCCCTTCTGTTAGCCCCATCTACCCCTACGCACTTGCAAGCCCTTCCTCTACCTTCAGCCAGGTTTCACACCCAGAGGAACAAAACAGTACAGGGGGCATAACTCTGGGCCAGGGTTTATTCCCTCTGAAGCAAATTTCCATCAGATAGTTTCCTAAAGATAACAATAAAAGGGCCGGTGAGATGGCTCAGCGGCATATGCGCCTGCCTTGCAAGCACGAGGGCCTGAGTTCGACTCCCGGATCCCACATACGAAAAAGGGGCCGGTGATATCGCTCAGCGGCACGGGCGCCTGCTGGCGTGCGAGGTCCTGAGGTCGACCCCCCGGTACCCACAAAAAAAAAAGATAACAATAAAAAAGGAGAGAAAATGAAAAACAGTTGGAAGAGTGAAAGACAAGGGGCCAAGGAAAAGAGAAAAGAAGGAGGAAGTTCATTTTAATCATGACTTAATAGCATAAATGTCTTAGTGAGAGTCAGTGTTTGTTAATCAGGTTGGGTTTAGAGCCAAAACGAAGAAGAAAGGAAAAAAAAGAAAGGAAAGGAAAGGAAAAAAGAAAAGAAAAAAAAAAAGAAAGCAAAAGAAATGAAGCAGGAAGGAAGGAAAGAAAGGAAAGAAGGAAGGAAGGAAGGAAAGGAAGGAAGGAAGGAAGGAAGGAAGGAAGAAAGAAAGAAAGAAAGAAAGAAAGAAAGAAAGAAAGAAAGAAAGAAAGAAAGGAGGAGAGAGAAAGAAAGAAAAGAAAATGAATGAAATGCATGGTCTCTGTCCCAGTAGAGTTTATTGGGTGAGTCAGTCCCATCCTAACTCTGTGCTCTGTTCACCTTCCCAAAACCTAGCACAACACTGACCTATTCTGTAAGAGCACATCATGCTGACCATCTGTTCCACTATTTAGAGGTAAAAAGATGAAAATAGCATCCCCAAAGCATGTGTTTTCAAGTTGGAGTTTTGCCAGCAGTTTTCTCTAAAAGCTCATACAAGGGTAGCAGTTAGGATGACTTATACAGGGTCAGAAGCACCTGAATTCAATATAGGCCTGCAGGGTCATAGCAATGGAGCCAGTAAGACTAGTCCAGAGCCTGGGATATAGCTCAACAGCACAGTGCCTGCCTGGCAAGCGTGAGGTCCTGAGTTCGATTCCCGGTACAAAAAAAAAAAAAAAAAAAACTAGTCCAGTATTCTAAACCTTAGTGATCAGTAGGATTCAACAGTGTATATACAATAATGTAATGCTTATAAAGTGTTTGGGAAAATGCCTGACATTTAATTAGCACTCAATATGTGGAATACAAAAAGAGAGAGTGAAGGAAAGAGAGAGAATGAAAAGAGACATTAAGCTGTCTATACACACACAAAAATGCACACACACAAAATCTGAACCTATGTGGACTTCCCGATGAATGATAGCTGAACAGATCTAGCTATTCCTGATCCTTAGTCCTAGGGCAATCACAAACAAGCCCCGAAGAAAGTGGGTTAGATCAGGACAAAGCCGAGAAATAGAATTCATCCCATAATAGACCTAAAAGGTACCAGAACTAACAAGACCAGCAGCCCACCGAGAGTAATATAGGATGGTATCTCAAATCAAGTCATTCCTTTTAACAGTCTTCCAGTCATAGCAGAACCTGGGGCTGAGCAACGCGTTGCATGCATTTTGCAAAACAGAACAGAGACCCCCTTCCCAAATCCTTAATCAGTGCAAAAAAGAGAACTTAGTTCTTTTCTCAGACCTCTTCTCTCTCCCCAGTTCATGCCCGTGTGCTGTAGATCTGCACAGGCTGCCCACCACTTATTGCTTTAACAGAAACATATTGACCACTTCTTGTGTGTCTTACACTGTTGTAGTGGAGCTGAAGATTCAGGTATGATCGCTACGGGCACATGGATTGAGGAGACTGATATTTATCATTGATGATAATAAAAACTCTGGCTCCTACCAGACTTGTACATATGGTACCACAGAGGAGGGACCGAAGCACCTAAAGAGTAACAGGCACAGGGAAGACACCCCAGAAGCAATGGCACCTGAGAAGAGTTTTAAAACAAGTGGGAATTGTCCATGCTGTAGCCGGGCTTACAAGTGGGTGGCATGTTGAAAGCACAGAGAAAAAAAAAATTGTAATTGGTACACTGAGTGCTTACCAGAGGAGAGGGAGAGAATTTGAATATTCAAAGATGAAACCAAAAAGGTAGGCAGGGGAATGCCAGCTCATAAAAGAACTGTTAAGGACTTTGGATGATTTCCTAAAAAAGGTAAGACTTTAAAGAGTAGAATGATAAAATCAAATTTCTGTTGTAGAACTATATTTTGATAAACATGTAAAGAGATTAAAGGTATGAGATAAAAGGCAAGAGGGAGGGTAGAGATGAGATACGGATATGTCAAGTGGAATTAGCGGGACTTGGTAACTGAATGTATGTGGGGAATAATGGAGAAGTCAAGAATGGCAATGGGTGGATCATGATGTCACTCACCAAGGGAAGAATAAAAGTAGAAGAAGAAGGGAGGAAATGGAAGGAAGATGATTTCAGTGTAGACTTTTGTTTGCTTGGCTTTTGTCTGGGTGAGCTACACTTCCAAATCACAGATTAGGCTTTTGAACTGAGGGGGCCTACAGAATATGAAAGTAGGATCTGTGAAACACTGAGGTTAGAACCTGGGAAACACCAACATGCAGATGGGAGAGAGTTGACAGAGAGGACCAAGAAAGAGCATCCAGAGATGAGAGAAAATGTGCAAGGAGAGAGCCAGAGATAGAAGGAAAATCAAGTCAGATAAAGAAAGGAAAGGGGCCATTGGATTCAGTGACAGAGATGACCGCAAAGAAGTCAGCTCAATTGACAGGGCGTGGGTGGATGACAGTAACTCTTCCACTCTGCTGTGACATTTGACTCACACTTTTTCTGATGGTGTACATTGAAGACTCAGAACCACTTGGGCCCTGTTGTAAAATGTCCTGATTCATCAGAGATGAAGAGTTAATTATGGGTGTTTCTCAGCAAGGCTGACCAGGAGGCAAGATGGAGGTGCTAGGTTGAATGGGCAAAAGGCTAAAGACATTCAGAAAATCTTCCTGCTGACCACGGTCATAAACCACAATGTACTATTACTATGGTACACATAGTATGGATGTAGAATATTGTCATCCCTTGGAATCTATGGGGAATTTGTTCTAAAACTCATGCAGAAATTAAAATCTGGAGATGCTCAAATCCCTTGTATAAAATGACACAGTACTTCCATTTAACCTACACTCATTCTCCTATATACTACAAATCATCTCTAGATGACTTATACTACCTAATACAATGTAAATAGTTGCACTGTATTTTTCTGATACTTTTTATTGTTGTATTTTTATTGTGTTTTTTTCACTTATGGTTTGTTGAATTTATGTATATGGAATCTATGAAGGCTGACTGTATCGTATATTAAGTATTGATTGATACTGTTATTATTTGATATTGATGAAGCATAATGCATTGCTATTATCTTAGTATAAAAAGTTCAGCAAGGAAGTGAAAATGTTCATTTTTGTTAGGAAGTAATTCTTTAGAGTTTAAAGTTTCATCAACAACTTGGTTTTCAATCATTTTTCTCTTCGTCAGTCTCTATGTGTGAAAAATAAAGCGAGGACCCACACATTTATTCCTTTCCCAGGTGGGGTCTTTCTGAAGAATTTGGTGCTTAAGGTCTAAATTTACACAAATGATGGACTTATTTCTCCATACCATTTCTGAATAGGGATACTGAGTAAAAAGAAATAAACTTGTATGTGGAGTTTCTTGAGTATTCTTAATGAAAAATAATTAATTGGATGGATTACTTACTGTCCACACCGTGATAAATTAGATATAGAGACTAATGCATATGTCAACTTTGTTTTTTTTTACTTGATGAAGAAGTAATTTGCTATGTATCCTATATAAAGGTCACAAAGGAAATGTATTAATTTCTAACCAGTAACTGAAACATAGAGAATTAATTAGAATACAGTATCAACCAACTCTCCCACATTAAAAGACGAAACTCACTTGTTACTTTCTCTAAAACCCCTAATTCCAGCCATAATCATTAAAACACTGATGATCTTATAATTCTTCCATTTCACTTTTTGACATTGCGATCTTGTTATATCTTTTTTTTTCCTGTGTTGTTTCAACAAATTCTGGTAAGAACAATTTTGTATATAATTGAGACATCATTTTATTCAATTTTATAGCCAAAATGCAGACAAAGATGGTTATTTCACTTTGTTCCAGTTTTGACTTATGGTTACATGGCTTTTCTACCTCACCTATAAACACGTCCAAAAGGCAATTCTACTCCTAGGAAAGAAACATTTCCAGTATGGTCTTTGAAAGCATTGTCCAATAAAAATATAATGTGAGACTTAAATGCAATTTAAAATTTTATAAAACTTATGTGAAAAAAATAAAACTGGTGAAATTAATGTCAATAATATACTTTATTTCACTGAACATATACAAAATACTATTCCAATATGAAGAGATATAAAAGATGATTGGGATATTTTACATTCTTTTTCCTAGTGATTCTATAAAATTAGTTGTGTATTTTATACTTGGAGCACATATCCATTCAAAAACTAAATTTTCAATGGTTAAAATAAAATATAGTCCAATCTAAACAAAAATGGGATGTGTTCACCACAAAAACATTTTATATTGCTTTAAGTTTTTGTTTGTTTGTTTGTTTGTTTTTTTATGTGGGTACCAGGGATCAAACTCAGGACCTCACGCTTGCCAGGCAGGGGCTTATGCTGCTGAGCCACCCCACTGGCCCTACTTTAGGTTTTAAATATAAATTTAACTTCACTAAAATGAAACGCAAGTAAAACACCAGTTTCTCAGTCATGCTAGACATTTTTCAAGTGCCAAAAAGCCTCATGTAGCGAGTGGCTACTATCTTGGGCAGCACAAGCCTAGAAATCTAAGATATTCCACCCGGGGAAGCACAGCACAAGGTCGTCAGCCCTCTCTTGACGTCTTCACAGATGGAGTCGGAAAACAGTGAAGACACTGGTTAGGAATCTATAATATGTCAGGCACGTACCGGCCGGCAGCAGTTGTCACTGCAGAATGTAAACTCTCTGAGGGCAGACTCTTCATGTATTCTGATTAGCGCTCAGGATGTGTCTGGCACCTGATAAACATTAAGTATTTGTTGCATAAGCAAATTTATTGAATTTTCTGTAATTATTTTAGCTGCCCCAGAAGTTAAGGGGACTCTAACAAGATAGGTATCTTACCCAAGGTTAGACAGCTAAGAGCGACAGTGTTTGGTCTCAGCACCATTGGATTCCAAAACCAGTGTTCTCTTCACAATGCCATATGACAACCCAGTGCCAATAAAAACTCATCATACTTTGGAATTCGTCATGTAACTTGTTGAAAGCAGATGTGCCACAATAATGCTCATATTAAAGTTAGTTTTCATCCTCCTAATACATACTGGCTTATGCAGAGACCATGATAAGAGGTAGTTGGAATGTGCTTTGGGTGGAAAGAGAATGTCATCTTGCTTTGAATGCCAACTGAGGACAAGGTACACAAAGTTTGCATTATATGTGTGCAAGTAGCAAATGTAGCAGAATTTGCTAAATCTCAGAATGATCTGTTTACGCTACCCATGTAGATGTTCATAATACTGACAAATGACAAAAACCAGCCATTTCTATCATGGCTAAGTAGAGAAATAAACCAGGTGGAGTGGCAGACATCTATAATCCCACCGCTCTGGGAAGCTGAGGCAGAAGGTTCACAACTTGAAACCCAACCTGGGCAATTGAGCAAGGCCCTGTCTCAAAATAAAAAATTAAAAACGTTGGGCTCATTGAAAAGAAAGTTGTGTGCCATTATCTGTTTATTTCTTCCTTGTAAGAGAGAATTTTTTATGTCTATATCTTATACTCTGAGTAACTACTTCAAAGATAATGGTACATAGTGTATTAACTATGGTTATTCTCTTAGTATTTTGTTATGAAATTTTGTTTTATTTTGTCATAAAATTTTAAAAATATGAAGAAAAAATACTAGGGATAGAGCTCAATGCAAAAGCCCTAAGTTCAATCCCTAGTATGTACTGAAAAAAAAAAAAAGTAGCAGAAAAATAAAGAAATAAAACAATTTTTTAATCTCTGTTCCTTTCTGTCCATATGCTACTCTAACCTAAATCTGGTTCATACTCCTCCACTCTTACATTCCAACATAGTCTTCTCTCATGATGACATTTCTACTTCCTGTCGATGGATCAGAATTCAAACTTTGCTCCATTATTTGTAAGCTTCAGCAAGTCATTTAATCTCTCAAATAGCTTCCTCCCCTATCAAAAGGGTAGAATAATGCCTCCTTTATCTATTTCTCAAGTGGTAATCACTTAAACAATGCATGTAGATGGTTTATTATATGAAGATTAGCTTTTAGGCCTATTACCAAATTCAACATAAGCCTTCACAGGCACTTATTGAGTACTCAGTGCTTTGCAAGCATTCTTAAAAGACTTTTCATCATTTCTCTGTCTCTAACCACTCCCAACCCCAGCAGAGTATCTCCTCTCCCATGAAGTACACCTAGTATTTTCTCTCATCTTCCAAAGAGCCCATTCCCTTGACTAATGATCTGCAAATGCCAAGATAAGCGCCAATGCCAGCTATCACAGAGCTTTTCCAGGTCCAAAACAAAATAACTAATACTAACACCACCAACAACAACTTAAACATCAATAACATTTTCCTTAATGGAGCCAAATTCATTCAATTTAGATAATTTCCATTATTTAAAGATTCTCTTTTTTTGTTAAAATATCCCCTTCTTTTTTAAAGACTGAAAGAATGATGAGGACAATGTTAGTGGGGATTATGATGGTGATACTTTATTATTGTTCTTATGAATGCCTTAATGGCAATTTTTTTAAAGAATAACAATATGATGTCTTCTCCTGTGATTTAAAAAAATCATACTAGGTCCATGAAGTCCACAGTTCCCGATGGCCCAGTCAGCCTCCTCTCATAGCAGTGAGTTCAGGCTCTTACCATGTTGCCATGTAGCCAGTTCTCTGCTAAAACCCTCCATTGGCTCCTCACTCTTATTAATATCAAAATACTCTGCAAGCAGCTTTTAATCTGGTCTCTGTCTCTTCCCTGTCCCCAGAGGTCCCTAAGCTCCACCCAGCAGCTGTCCTGCAGGTCTTTGAATGTCCTTGAACTCTTGGAACTCCTTTCTGTTCAGCCTTTACTCCTGGGAGGCCTCAGCTAGGAATCCCAGCTCCTGGTCCCTCCTTTCCTGCCTCACCCCTCCCTCTAGCTGAGGTTTACTCATCCTCCCGGCCAGCTCAAATGTCACACCTTCCGCTTTTCAACCTCTGACCTTCCTTCACAGAATTTGTTTCCCGTCACAGATGGAAGATAGTGCCGTGTACAGAGACAAGTTAAATGGCTTCCCCAGAGTGAGTGACAGAGAGAGGACAAAACCCCAGATTTCCTGATATATAATGGAAAGGTCTTTACTGAATCTCCACTCCCAAATAAGGTTTCCATATTGGTGGAGGAGGGTGGCGTGGGATGCAGGTGAAGGAAAGAAAGCAGGTTCTCTCTGCTGCCCCTCTCCTAACTCTATCTCTAAGCCCAATTCCACCAGGAGACAAGGTCATTTGGAAATTTATGACACCCTTGTTAGTTAAACATAAACCTGGATAAACTTTTGTATCCTTGAAGAGAAAAACAAAAACAAAAACAGCTATGCCTTTCTGAATATGAAATCTATCTCCTATTTGTACATATTACAATCCCTATAACCTCCTCACATCCTTCCACTGCTGCTTTCTGTAGGACAGGGAGCAATGATCTCCTCGAAGACCAGTCAGGCAGAAAAGTTCCTTCGGGCACCAGACACTGTCTGTAAGCTGGCTGGTGAGGCCCAGCTGGTTCCTCTGTGTGGCACCAGCAGCACTGTCTCTTGGAGCCCTTTAGCTCCTCTATCAACAGGGTCCTTTGTTCAAAGGAACTGCCTCATAGGAAATGCTGGTGTTCAGGGAATCAGGACATTCAGGTCCCTAGGAGTTGCGCTCTCTTGGGAAGCTTCCTGAAGAACTTACTCCCTCCATCCCTGACACTGACAACGCTTACCTAAGGGATGCTGATGGGTCGTTTTTAATAATGGATATTGCATTAGGAAAATCCCAGCAGTGCGAACTGATGATCAGTTAGTGATGCCCAAGCCTGTTTATTCTGGAAGCAATGAGGGGATTCGTTCAGTGGGTCCAAAATGTTTGCTATTGAGGAAGCCAAAAGGCACTTGAAGGATTTTCCTTCAGAATCTTTTCCATAAGAAATTTTAAAACAAAGCCCAGCTTATAGGACAACCCCCAAAACAAAAGTCCTGCCCAGCAACTGCTCAAATCTCTGACCAGGCTTATTCTAGAATGCAACCAAGGTGGAAAGTCACGGGCCCAGAAGCAAGCAGCATGACTCATTAGTTTATTAAAGCTGGAATAAACAGAAGGAAGCAAGTGCCTGAAGAAACAATAGGAAATACGAGTGGTTTCTCTTCTGGAGAGCATGAGAATGCATCTTCATTTTGGCAGCCTTGGAAATCCTGCCTGATGGTGGGACATTGTTTGCCAGGGTCGTTCCCAGCAGCTGGCATGACATCATACAACTTCAGTGCTCACTCCTGCCAGGAGAGGCCCCTGCGTTTCTAGGTCTTTCCTCCAAGTGAGCCAACAGAGTGGTAACCATGAGGATGAGAAGGGTCAAAGCCAAAGAAAATACCATGATGACCGGATTAGGAGTAATTCAGCAGGGTTAAAGCAGAGAGAAATTTAACACTAAAATGGCATAAATGGGGCCGCCCATTCTAATCCTGTTCATAAATGGCAGCAAAATTAAATAAGGATGAGGGGTTAATGGTTATTGCAGTAAACGGGAGGGGTAGGACAGAAAAAAATGGGGCTGCAAAAACAGACCACTGGTTGGGTAATTATACATATTTACCACTAGTAAAAATTAGGAATGTCAAGAAAGAATAAAGTCATTTAATTAGAAGTTAGAGCTAGCCTTACTTGCCCATCTAAAAAGAACAGCCACGCTGGGATGGTAAAGCCTTTGAACTGTGTCTGAGTGCCGATGCTATTTATTTTGAGGAAGGAACCTGTCAGTTCTGTTTGGCCACAATGAGCCAGCCACAATAAGTCTGATGGATCTGGGACCAGTAAGAGGGGCACGTCAAACAAGAGGTTTATCACAGGATTAGATTTAGGAAGACAAAAGTCCCAGGAGACTGGCTGGCACTCATTGTTGGCTGTGAAACTCCAGGCTGCTGAATAGTTTTGCTTGAGAGTGAGCCCCATATCCTAAGGGACCAAAGGCCAGTCACACACAAGCTATTAGTGACCATTTTCAGGAAATCTAGATTGTCCTCCACCTCAGTCTTTTAGATGGTGATTTCTTCCTCCTTGTAACAAATCTTATTCACTCTTCACAGAGAGTTATACACAAATTTCATGTTCATATGGCTATTAATAATCAAGGCCAGGAGAGTTTGACTGAATCAAGGAATTTCCTTTAAAATGGTTTAAATCTTGCTAAAAACCAGAGTAGAAAGCAGTTTTTGAAAGTGTACCCTTTTTGTTCCTGAAAGCAAATGTAAAGTAAAGCAATTAGGCAAAGGGGAAAAACAAAGCAAGTGCTTGGAGGAGATAAGCCCAAATGGGTACGAACCAGAGATCTGGCAGTCCTTTCCAGAGCTGTCGATACCACAAGCATAAGCAATTTGGAAAATTAAGAGTTTCACTTAAGGTTAAACATGCTTGAGTTGGGCTGGTGAGATGGCTCAGTGGCGTAATTGCCTGCCTGGCTAGCACAAGGGCCTGAGTTTGACTCCCGATACCCACATAAAGGAAAAAAAGGGGCCAGTGATATCGCTCAGCGGCACAAGCACCTGCTGGCAAGCGAGAGGGCCTGAGTTTGACTCCCCGTACCCACATTAAAAAAAAAAAAAAAAGGGCCGGTGAGACGGCTCAGCGGCTTAAGCGCCTGCCTTGCAAGCGCGAAGGCCCGAGTTCGACTCCCGGATCCCACATACGAAAAAGGGGCCGGTGATATCGCTCAGCGGCACGGGTGCCTGTTGGCGCGCGAGGTCCTGAGGTCGTCCCCCCGGTACCCACAAAAAAAAAAAAAAAAAAAAAAAAACATGCTTGAGTCACTAGCAAGTACTATAGTGAAAAGAAAAATGTAGAATTCAAGAAAAAGGCAGAAAGTTTCTTCATTTGAAAAAATTTTTTCCAGCTAGCCTATGAATCAAATTTTATACCTCAAAAGAGTTCAATTGCTTCAAAGCTGCTGATAAACTGATAAAGTATGTCAGGCATAATGACTTATTTCCCTCTCAGAAAATGTTCAGCCTTCGACATGTGATCTTGTGACTACTACAAACTGGTTTCCTTCCCTTCGTTTCATCTTGCCAATAAACAAGAGAGACTACTACATTTTTTTTAAAGCAGATTTTTAAATATTCTGTTAAGCCTTAGGTTTATTTTGCTCAACTTTTTAAAAACTCCTGCCCTCTTTCTATAAAACTTTCATACTTTCCTCTGCTGAGATTCTGCTACTCCACTCTGTTGGGTATATGTCGGCAAGGTAAAGATTCACTTCTTCAGGCCAAGTTAATTTCCTGCAGATTTATTTTGTGTTATCTGTACGATGACAACAATATTTTTTCGCTTTTTTTTCAAATAGGAAATCATGTATTAAGAGTAAATGCTTCTCAAAAAAGTACTGATGAGGCTATAAAGAAATAAAAATCCTTGTATACTATTGGTACAAATACAAAATGGTGCAGCCCCTGACAAAAACAGTATGGAGCTTCCTAAAAAAAAATTAAAAATAGGTTTAGGGGAGGGTATTTCTGTGGTAGAGCATTTACTTAGCATGTGCAAGGACCTGGGTTCAGTCCCCAGCACTGTAAAAAATAAACAGTAGAACTATCACATGATCCAACAAGCTCACTTCTGGGAATATATATAAAAGAGTTGAAATCAGGTTCTTGAAGAGATAGCTACGATTCCCAAATGCACAACAGCCAAGGTGTGGAAACAACCCAAATGGCTACCACAAGGTTAATGGATTAAAAAAAAAAAAAAAACATGATGTTTATATGCAGTGGGATGTTCTTCTACCTTAAAAAAGAAGAAACTCATTACTTTCTGCTACCATGAGGATGGGCTTGGAGGACATTGTACTTTTCATTATTATGAAGTAAGCGAGTCTCAGAAACCAAACACTATGTGATTCCACTTATCTGAGGTGTAAAGCAGTCAAACTCACAGAAGCAGAAAACAGAATGGCGGTTGTCAGGGGCTGGAGAAGGGAGAACAAGAGTTAGTTATTCCATGGGTGTAAAGTTTCAATTATGTAGATGAGTTCTCCAGATAGGCTGTAGAGCACAGGGCCTAGGGTTAACAACACAGTAGAGTGCACTTAAACAAGTGTTAAAAGAGTAGATCTCACATTAAACATGCTTACCGAAAAAAAAAAAAATTAAATTAATTTTTAGAAGGACACAAGGAAATTTTTAGAGGCGATGGATATATCATTACCTTGACAGTGTGGGTGCTATCGTGATTACATATATCTATGATCACCAAATTGCATATATTAAACATGTGCAGATTTTAATGTGTCAGTTGCATTTCAATAAAACTGCTTTTTTTAAAAAAAGTAAATATTTCTCCAAACTGAGTATTCTAATATGACAGCTTCCCTCACCCCAATGCCCAATCCAAGTTGGGAAATCCTTTTTGAATTAATTGCTCTTCCAAAAGCACCCACACTCGATAAAGATGACTTTTGGGGATTTCATTGTATTCAAATTCACAGTGGGTTGTATGAAAGCATGGTGATTTCAGTGACAATGTGAGAAGTTGAGAAATAGAGCTGTAGTTTTTCTTTTAGATTCTTTGTTGGTTTCCAGTCCTTTGCATAAGAAGTTGTTATTCAGAAATATGTCATAAAAATGAGTAAAATTTGCTGTTCATCTATTCTTTTTAGTAATTGATGTCCTCTTGGGGCTCTAATCTCAGTAACCCTGTCATCTGAGCCTACTCTTAATGACTTAATATTCTCAAGATGTCTCTTTCCTTCCAGAGCCCTCAAATACACATACCTCTGCATGTTTATCAGACCCAGTAGTTCCCTCAACCCTTCAGGGCATTTAAGAACTTGATGATCTATTCTTTGGTAATAGAAAAGAACCTAGGGGCATTTCATTATATATTTCAATTATGCCACAGGGACTCCCTAACTGGTCTTTGAATCCTAAAATCATAATGGGAATTTGGTGACTGTTCAATAGTTCAAAGAGCCTCTTAGCTGTAGTTGTGTTGCTTTTAAAGAAGATGCATAATATAACTGGGCCATTAACCATATTATTAAATAAATTAGTTTATTATTCCCTATTGTCATCTGCTGTTTGGCAAACACTGCTCTCATTATTGTACACTGGATTTTATTTGCTTTTGAATAATGAAAATGAGGACATGAATTATTACTTCCTGCAAATGGGTTTTAAATGTTTACATGTGGATTCGGCCCCTTAAAGTATGGTATCTTGACTCTGGGAAGGTGGTTCTCTGTGAAGAAGAATTTGAAGTAATACCATTGATGAGGTAAGACAGCAAGGTGGCACTCCATATCCTATTCCTGTCTCAAGTCTATGAGACTAGATCATTCAGTTTTGGAGTTCTATGGGACAAAAGATGCTCTGTATTTAATCAGATATATGAAATTCTTTGGAAAATTGGGTTGGGAGTTTGTGGGTAAGATGTCATTTTAACAGTGCTTGTTGTTAAAAGCTGGAAGGTCTTACTCTGGTCCATTGTGATGCCAATGGTGGCCCACATGACGCTCAGTCCGTCCAGCACCCAGATGAACCATGGGACCCGGTGCAGCTCCAGTGCTGGAGGAATCATTGACCTGTGTAGCAGGCTCATGAATGCATACGCCATGAAAGATCAAGTGTTTGCCTAGAAGCTGAAAGTGACACAACCCCTTTCTGGCCACAGTGGGCAGGAGTCAACAGAGAGTCCTGAGCTGGGGTAAGACCATTTCTCTACACAACTTCATGTCTCCATGGGAAGGAATCAAGGGGAGTCAAGTGGGAACCTGAGAATGCTCTGTGATCCTGGGGACTCTGTGCTCTCACTTTCCTTTCCCCAGTATCTGATGGGGGACCATCAGGTCTAATCTTACCATACCCTTGACCTCAGGTCAGGTCAGGTCAGATCAGGAGCTCAGAATTCCTTATTCTCAGATTCTAATTTGCCTCCTTGAGCAAATCTATTCCCCCTCACCTAGGCACTAGACTTGTCTCTCACCTCCCCAAAAAACATTGCTGCATCAAATCTTTCCTCTCTTCCCACAATCGTTAAAATTTCCTCCATTATTAGATTAGCGTACAAACATGCTATTTCTTTTGCTTTCATAAAACAAAACAGTAGTAACAACACAAACAGCTTTTGACCTCATTTCTACCTCTACCTTCCTTGCCCATTTCTATCATTCCCTTTACAGCACACTTCTTGAAATTCTGTGCTTTCTGTTTACAAATTCTCTCCCTTCTTTTCTTCTTGCATGTTTTTACCCATCACTCTCCGTGGAAACTACTTTATCAAGGTCACAATGACACCATGGTACTAAATCCAGTCATCAATCTTCCATCCTCACCCCTTTTGACTTATCAGTAGCATTTGACACGGTTCATTACTCTCTTCTTTAACACTGTTCATCACTTGGCAGCCACATCTGCATCATGTTTTCCCTTGGTTCTCAACTTTCCTCTCTCTCTCTCTCTCTCTCTCTCTCTCTCTCTCTCTCTGTTTCTAAATGGTGAAGTGCCCCCAGGCTCAGTGTCTGGACATTTCCACTTGCCTCTTTGTACACATTCTCTGGGTAAACTCATTTAGGGTTGTTGTGTTTTGTTTGTTTTGGTTTTGTTTTAGTGGTGCTGGGAATCGAACCCAGGGCCTTTGCAGTGAGCTATATCTCCAGCTCCCTGCCCCCCTCATGCCTTTTTTTGACACAAGGTCTCTTTTTTAAGTCACTAAGTGGTCCTGGCTGGGCTAGAACTTGCAATCCTCCTGAATTAGCCTCTGAGATTGCTGGAATTACAGGCATGCACCACCGCTTCTAGCTAGTTTTACATTTTAAAATATTTTCTACATTCTGGTGAATTCCAACTTTATATTTCCGAACCAAATCTCTCATTTGAATCCAGCTGCCTGGTATATTTCCATTCATAATCCTAACAGTCATTTCACTTCGCATGTCCAAAACTGAGCTCTTGACATCTTTCCCAAAAACTGCTCCTTTGGGAGTCTTGCCTCCCGCAGCTAATGTTAACTCCAGTCTTACTCTCACTTAGACACCAACACTAAGCACAAACACTGTTTCAAGTCCTGCCTAACCATCTTTGCCGTCTCCATGCTTCTGCCCTGCTCTAGGCCAAGATTATTTCTTGCCTGGACTATTGTATTAGCCTTCCAGGATGGACCTTTGCTTCTACCCCTAACCCCTTTCAAGTCACAATATGTTACTGCACTATTCAAAATCATCTAATGATTCCCTATCTCAACCAAAGTAAGACCCGGAGTCCTTGCCACGATCACCATGGCCCTACTGGATGAGGTTCTCAGTTCTTCCTCCAATTTCTTCTCCTCCTGTTCCCCCCTACCCATTCCACCCACATCAACTCAGTTTCCTACCTAACACTCCCCGATAGCCTTTGCATTGGCTGATCCCTCTGCCCAAATTGCTCTTTCTTTACATTGTTACATAACTAATTCCTCATGTCCTTCAGGTCTTTTTTCACAATGACCCTGTGTGTAACGAGGCTTGTTTCGGAAATCCAGCTTCAAATTTTAACGACTGCCAAAGCAAATACTATCCTCTTCCTGCTTCGCCTTTTCCTTTATCATACATTTTACTAACATCCTATATGTGTTTCCGTACTTGTCTTGTTTGTTGTTTTTCTTCTCATCTACAATGTTAGTTCAAAGAGGGCAGGATTTTTGTCCCTCTTGTTCACTTTTGAGATCCTGCACTTGGAATAGTGCCTCAAACACACTAGACGCTCAGAATATTTATTAAGTATCTGTCACTTGTTACTTGCCTGGTACTATATTTTATTTATCATCTTTTAAAGAATATGTGTTGTCCTTCTAACTACCATAAGCTCTTTGAAAGCAGGAGCTACTCCCTTTTTACTTTTTTTTTTTCTGCAGTACTAAGGATTTCAGTGAGCTACACACTCAACCCTTTTCGTTTAATTTTTAAACATTTGAGACTGAGTCTCTATAAGTTGCTAAGTTGCCCAGAATGGGCTCAAACTTGCAATCTTCCTGCTTCAGCCTCCAAGTGCTGGGATTACAGGTGAATGCCACCATGCCTGCCTCATTTTACCTTTTCTTTTTAATCTTCCATAGTACTTGTATCACACTCATAATGTATAGCACATAAATAATAAATTAACTAACTGTTTGACAGACTCACTGATAATACTCTCATTAAACAAGTAGCAGAGATTTGGGAATAGCTTAACTGGTTTGTAGAAATAAATCAAAATTATCTGCAAAAGAGAGGAATAGTGTTTATATATACCACATTGAATAGTCTAATATCAAAACAGATATTAGACTTCACAGCTCTACAAAACTTCATATTTGTCCAAGTGTAATATGAATCAAGCAGAGTTTTTATTGGAATGCATGATCGCAAACCATAGCGGGGCCAGCCCTAACTGAGCCCATGAGCACAGCCTCTCCCCAGATGCTGAGCAGCTCACACGTTGAAGCCAATGCTGGGAATGGACCGCTTTGGCAGGAGGCTTGGCAAGATGGCTTCTGGGAAGATGGAAGAAGGACCTTTACAAGTTTTGCTAAGAGTCCAAAATTTTAAGTTAGAATATGAGTCTCTGTGTTTGAGTAAATTCTAACTGTGAGGTTCAAACAAAAGAAAAAAAAAAAGAGTAGGAAAGCTTCCTAAATCTACTCCACTTAACACATTAAGAGAAAAAAAGAGAAAGAAAGGAAAAGGTCAAGAGTTGAGGGATTTGTATGTTTGGATATACAAGAAGACAAAGGAAGTCAGTACAATGATGTGCAAATCTAGAAACAACGGAGAAACAAAGCTCTTCTGGCTTACACAAACCTTGTCCTGGCCATGCCCTGGGGGACATGAAGTGCCCTTGTCTTCTGGGCTCCCTGCAGATATTTTTTAGTAGCTGATACAAATATATTATTCTTGTGAATATCTGTGCCTTTTTCCAGTTTTGTTCTCTGTGTCTGTGTCTCTCTCTATCTCTGTCTCTCTTTCTCTCTTTCTCTTACACACACAAACACACACATATGGATAATGCAAAAGCAATACCTACTGACTTGATTTGAGATGTATGTTTTGCCAGAACACTTTTAATGCTAGTTCCTGTTTTTGGAGCTCTCTTCTATTATTATTTTCTTAAGAGCGGTGGTACTTGGCTCTCCCAGCTTGGGCTGGAAGCTGCTGGCCCTCACACCCAAAGGCACTGTACTCTGAAGTGTACGTCCTGCTGCATTTCTTTAATCACTGCTGAAAAGAGGTGTCCTCCCTAGTTCTGAACTGGAACTTCAGATAAGGGGAAATTCAAGAATTTGATTCAATAAACATAACACTTCCTTAGTATTTATAAAAACAGAGGCAAAGTATGATACAGTATTTGAAAGCAAAACTGACGTCACACTATTGGGATTTTAATCCCAGTGTAGTTGTATGGGTACTGTGGAGCCATGGGTAGCTCATCTGACTATGGCTTAGAGAGGCTGGCGTGAGGGTGGATGTTACACACAGAAAGTCCTCAGGGAACATTCTGGCATACAGCTATTTTTGTATAAGTATTTATGACGTATACTCTTTGCTACTCTTACTTGTACTATTAGTAATGTTGAATGTCCAGGAAACTATCAGTTCTCTACCTAGAAGCCCAGAGATTCCATCATTCTTCCCACCATCCCCTGCTTAAGCATGTCCATGGGTGTATACATGTTCACACACACACACCTTTCCCTAAGTTTCACTCACATTGTGCATCAACCCAACTTCAGGATGCACTGCCCGGGAATAAGGACAATCTTCTACTTGAGCACAATAATACAATTACACCCAGGAAAGTGAATAATCTCATAACATAATCTATTAAAATACCTAGCCCCTATTTAAATGCTCCATTGTGCCAAGAATTTTTTTAAAAATGTTGTTTTCATGCATTGCCTTTGGTTCATTTGCCCCCTCCAAAAATAATTTTCCTTCATCCACCTTCTGGAGTAGAATCTCTCATCCAGAGAAATTAGGGGACTCCTGGTTCAGATCTCCTGATTATTTCTGCTGCTTGCTAAGCCACTTGTAGGGACATTGGCTGTGGTTTCTGATGGTTGCACAGCCATTAAGAAAAAGCTGTCTTGGAAACTGTCACCCCTGGGAACCAGTTGCTACCCTCTCACTGTTGACATTTTCCTGGGTGTCGTCTATTCCTCTGAACACTCATTCTTTCTGCTTCCCTTTTTTCTATTGTTATGTTGCACTCTGCTTCTTTTTCCTTTCTGCTGCCCTCCTGTCCCAGCTTCCGGCCTCCTGTTCCTAGATGTCCACAGGGTCCCCTCCCTACCAAAGCTCACGCTTGGTCAGTCTGAATTCCCTGGCTCCACATCCAGCCTCTGGAGCCAGAGCCAAGCCCTTCCATGTAGACCGAGCTCGTGTGTCCTCACCCTAGCTCTTGACCCAGCCAAACTCAGTTCTAGGCAGCAGGGAAAGGAAGTCTTTATTCTGGCTTTCCAGGTCATTAGAACCTGTGTAATTAAATGACCTGATGACTTTCCCCACTTCTCTTTATTTTAACCACTACCTTTGAAAGACCTGTGTTCTCCAAATGCTTCTGGGCCACTTTCAGTTTGAATTTCCTCTTATGACTGAAAATTTCTAATGGCACATTGGATGAGGCTCCCCAGAGGAAAGGATTTGGTTTGTTCTCCCTTCAGGGTCATGGTGTTATCTACTGACACATTCCATAGCCTCATAAAATCTGTCAAATCACCAAGTACAGAGACTGCCCAGGAGAAACACCCATTAAGTATCACAAGCTTGATTTTTACAACTACTAATAACTTCTCCCTTTGAGTTTGCCCAGAGCTCTGCACACAATTCAAACAAACTAATACTTTAAGTAAGTATCACCTACAAGTTTGCTGTGTGACCTCAGGAAAGTCACTTAACCTTTCTGATTCATATTTTCTTTCTCTGCTAAGCCCGAAACAGTAAGGTCATACAAATCACTGAATAATAATGCCTCTTCGTAGCAACTGAATTGTTCAAAAAAACTTTTAAATCTCTACTTCTTGACTCCAAATATATAGCTAGAATTGGAAACAACTTACAGTTACTGCTAAGGGGGAAGCTTTAAAAGATTGAATTTCTAAGAAGGAGCCACTCACCTAACCATGTAAAACTTTCCTTCAGAACCAAAGGTCACATGAGGAGCTTTAGCTTTCTGCAGGATGCAAGCTGAAGTAAGTTGGACAGGAAAAGGAAATTTCTCTTTTAGATGTCATATAATCATCATTGTGTGGCCAAAGTAAATGTTTTAATGTGAATCTTATTGCATCAAGAATATCAATAACACTTAAACTCTAATCCAAGAGTGTCTATCTTTTCCCTAAGGGACCTCATTTTCTCAGGATGAATTTATCTAGCTTTTGTCCAATAAATAGGTTATCAGTTGAAATGTTTTAGTCCTGGGCTTCCAACCTTGGAAAGCTCTGTGCAAGTGTGCATTTATTTCACCCCTCAATCTTCTGAGCTCTGTGGCGAATGCCTTCCTGGTGTTTTTCATTAGAAAAAAGATGGGACCTCCAGGCCTGGGTTCATAGACTTAGAGCTCTGCACTCGCTCCTTTCGTTGTCTAGAGCCAGCGATGAAACAGCTCAGTGCAATGAATCCTTCTGGGTGTCACCAGGAGTGAACATCTCCTTCCTTGTGCCCTTTGTCCCCTTGGGTGTCCCTTCTTCCCTTCCCTACCCTGGACTCATATTCCCACTGTTTGAGAAAAGCTGGAAGGATCCAAAGAGATGCTCTCAGAGTCTAGAAAGTTTAAAAAGTAGGAACAGGGCATGTTTTCTAAATAAAGAACTTGAAACTAAATTCTCAGTGACTACATCGCTTCCATCTATTTTCAAAAGGCAAAGAACAACATTTTATCTTGCAGTTACAGTAACATAAATAACAATGTTTAGAGAAAACTTTGTGCAAATGTCTAAAAGCCAAAGCGACAGGCTGGGTCCTTGCTAAGACCTGAAAGAGAATTAGGGGAAAGTCAGAAATTTCCTGTCTTTGTAATGAGTTTACTAATTAAATCTTAATTGTAAACCAAGCTGAGCAAAATTTAAATGAACTTGTAGTGCCAGAAGCTAGGTTATTATGATGGAATTGTTTATAAGGACAGGAAAGTGACTTTCTAAACATCAAATTCCTGTGCGTTAGCCAAGACCCAGAGGAAGTCACCATGTGGAGAAGCACAGAAGGTAGCAGAATAAGTGACATGAACCTGGACATAATTAAATGACACTGAGATGTCCTGACTCCCCTGAATTTGGTCATTGCCAGAGGCTGCAATATTCCTCTTCTGATCGGCTGGAACCAGCCCTTTCTATGACAGCCAGTGTGTTTTTCCCCCTTTACAACAAACAAATGTCCCAGCCATTTTAGCAGTGCATTAACTCCAGTAGAAATGGAATTCCTTTGCTTTGTAAACCCTGGCTGCTCTACTGAAAAATAAACCTTGCAAATATAGTGAAGCCCAAACACACTCAAAAGAAACAAAGCACCATAATAGAAGAGTGAAAACTAAAGCTGATTGTATTTCCTGCTGGTACTATCCAGAGGATTCAAGGTAGGCTGTAAAATAAATCATAACAGAACTCATGTGGCTAAGTATGTGGTTTGACATAATTTATTTGTTATAAGATTAGGAGACTGAATTTTCCAAATGCTCCTGTTCTGCTTTGTTTGCTTGGTTTTTTACATTCACTCATTTAAAGTGAATAACTTTCCTTATAGGCTTTCTTTTTAGAAGCACTTATTTACAGCCAACTTTTCATATATTTTTTTTATATATATATTTTTCATATGTATATTTCATATATGTATATATTTGGCCATTGTATTAATCAGTTTGCTGTGTCCAAATACCTGACATACACAACTTAAAAGAGGAAAGGTTTATTTTGGCTCATGGTTTCAGAGGATATAGTCTGTCTTTGACTGGCTCCAAGGCAGAAACATCATGGTAGAAGGACATGGCAGAGGAAAGCTGCTCTCCTCATGGCGGCCTGGAAACAGAGAGAGCAAGGAAGGGCCAGAGGACAAGGGGCCAAAGACAAGAACAGAGCCTCCCAGGTCATGTCCCCAGTTACCCCACTCACCTCCTAACCTCCCCAATAGTGTGTTCAGCTATGAATTCATCAATGGATTAATCCACTGATGAGTTTAGTGACCCCATGTTCCAAAAGTACCACCTTTGAATACATGAGCCTTTTAGGGACATGAGCCTTTTAGAGGACATTCAAAATTATACCATAACAGTCATTAAAACCCTCCATTGATCTCATTTGCCATTGGAAATGGCTCTATGTCTTAGATTCCCTGAAGAATGTCATAGATCAGAGATCATGTGAGAAATTGCTCATCCACACCCTAAAGGAATGAGATTAACAGAAGACATGGCTGACATCTGTGATCCAAAATTTGCAGCACTGGCTAACAGGTTTCTTATCACCATAAGGACACTTGATCCTTCATTCCTCTCCAAGGAAATGACTGAAATGAATGGTGGGAAGGATACTCTATAGAGTAAGGAATTCGAATGAAAGAGGCAGTATAATTTTATGACATATAATATTACATATGTGATCATAATATAATTTATTCCATTCATCTATGTAAATCCCAGAAGGCATGATGATCTTAAAATTAAATTAAATTAAATTAAATTAATGGAACTAAATGAGTAAACTTTGTGATTTTTTCCTTCTTCTCAGACCAAAGTAAGAGAAGCTGCCCTCGGGACAAAGCACGACACTGGACTTGCTCTGTGTGATCAAGTGTCGTCATCTATATGCTTGGCATCTCTTCATCAGATACAGGCTGCTCAGAAGTCTTAAACCAGCAAGAGCCACGTGCAACACAAATGCTGCATGTCTCCATTGTTCATGAGATTTAGCAGGGTTTAAAAGATGGAACTGGGCATATATGATTTTTTATTAGTGTTATTGTCATGTGAACTTTTAATCCAGAAGGAAAGAAAGCAAGAAAATTATCCTCTGGAAAACCATAATAAAACAAGCTTCTTCCATCTCTGATTTCTTTAAGCCCCTTTTTTTTATTGTCACAGAGAATTTTTAACTGCATACTATTTATTTACTCAGTAAACTTAAATTGTTTTTATGGATCTTCTCCAAGCTTCCCAGTCATTGTTCTTCTGTTTTGTTTTGTTTTTAATAGGAGCCAGAGCCTAAATGTAGGTTTACATAATAAAACCTCATTTCATCTTCAAAATCTTTTGAGGCTATTTTGATACATGGCACAGTATGTCTTTCAGAAGTGTCACTTTGCTTTAGCTGTTTCTATCTTCAAGGTAAACGCTATGCTAATCACAAAATAAAAATTAGAATATTTTCAAACTGCCTGCTGTGTGGGCTGTGACCACTGGTGGCTTCCACAGAAGAGCCTGAGTGGAAGCCACTGATTCCCTTAAGAGTGATCTTTGAGAGAAAACAAATACAGGATTTTTATGTTAGTTACAGATCAAAACTTTGAAGACACATGGTACTGCTTTTGTTTAGAAGTTGTTGGGTGTATTTTCTGCTTTGTCCTTGTAAATTACCAGCCAGCAAAAATCTTTGCCTTACCCTGTCCACCACTGGCAATGCCATGTCAGCAACTAAGCTGACCTCAAAGACACTTAATAGGGACAAGCTAACCCTAGGAATCCTGAGATCCATAGATTCTCAGATTGTTGTTGCTGGGCCAGCAGGTGCGGGGTGGAGGGGGGCTTTAGCTTAGGCTCCCAGCATTTTATGAAAACAAAGGAGGGATATGACTGGCCCAGGGACCAGCAGTGTCCTGCTAGTATAGCTAGAATCTGAGCCTTGGTATCCTTCCACCAAAACTTAAGTCCTTAGGCTTCTGCTAGTTGGACAGCTTTCTCAGCTTGAAGAGAACTTGGCCAGACTTATGTATGCTATGACACGTGTCAAGAGGCCTGGATTACTGAAAATATATTTAGTATGGGGCAGAATCCAATTTCCTAAAGCATATAAATTACCCACACTGAGGTATCTACAGACATAGACTTATAAGGACTTCCTTCATTTTGTAGTGAATGCAGCAACTGGTGAGTTTTAAGAGTTCACAAATTATTTACTACCTTAGTGCCTTAATTATACAGGTTTAAAACTAGAAGCCAAAAATAATAATAATGTGTGTATACAGCAGAGCCCTTCTGCTACTGCCTACACAATTCATTACACAGTTATCCCCCAAAGCCCAGAAATAGACAGAGACCCCTGCTCATTTTTATTCCAGTGAAGTGCCCAAGCTCCAGTGTTAACAGGTGAACAGGGATGGCATAGGAAAATCCGACATCAGATTTTTTGAGACTTGTTTCATTAAAAATGGAATTTTTCCCAATTAGGCTTCCTTTTTACCTTGGAAATGGATTTCAGGGAGGTCAAGTGATAACCTAAGCTGGACTCAAAAGTGCTATTAGTCTGGTGGAAGCGAGATGTAAAGCAATTCCAGCTTACCAGCTAAAGGTCAGATAGTGCCTGCGACAAGGTTCACAGCTCCGTGTAACGTTCCATTGCCGAGTGGCCACAAGCCACAAGATGCTGTGATTGGCCACCTTGTCCCAGACTAAGCCACAGTGTCTAATTTGATTTCAGAGGAAACACGGAGTTTTAGAAATCTCAAAACTTTTCTATCTCTCTCTCTCTCACCTTTTAACAAGGAAAATTATTGCTTTGGAAAACTAGATTGGGCTGGATTGTTTCACCACACATCTCCTCAAGGGATGCTGTTGGTCGTATTTTCCACCAAAGACTTGGTTTTGTAGCCCATGGATTCCGCTGCCATTCAAATAGGTATGGCATCCATGAGAGAGGGAACAGCGAGGGAAGGGAGCTGTCCTGTTCTGCAATAATGAGAGTGAGGCAACAACCCAGGATGAGTGGATTTGGAGGTACTACTCAGGTGATGCCAAAAAGAGCTCCTGGCAATTTTCAGTCTTCCAGGTGCAGCCTTAAATCCCTGAGCTGGCACACATTCAGCTGAGCCTTTGCCATCCCATGGTGCAGGATCAGGCCAGGACAAGCTTCAGACGGTTGATGGAAGGCCATTGAAAAGGATATAACCAATTCTCAACTAGTAAGCTCTGCAAGAGCAAGGAATGCTGCCTATTTCTTAAGGGTTGCATCCCCAGAGCCAAGAACAGGGCCTGGTCTATAGTCAATACTTAATATATTTGACAGAAGGGTTACCACACTGGGGAGAAGCATGAAGCCAAGGATTTATTCAAGAAATAGTCTCAAAGTATGTAGAGAAAAAAAAGAAATCTTATATATTGGTGATGGGAATGTAAGTTGGTTATATACATGATGGAATACAATATGGAGATTCCACAAAAAATTAAAAATAGAATGACCATGTGATCGAGTAGCCTCTCATTTCCCTGCACAGATGTAAAGGAAGTGAAACCAGCATCTCAGAGGTAGCTGCTGTCCGTGTTGTTGAAGCATTGTTCACCGTATCCCAAGGCTGTGTCCCAGTGCACTTGTTCATTTGGGCCGCCATATAACACACCACAGACTGCAGTGTCTAAGCAACAGAAATGTATTGTCTCACAGTTCAGGAGGCTGGAAGTCAAGCTATAGGCAGTGCTGAGGTATTCTGTGAACCTCTCTTTGGCTTGCATATGGCCACCTTCTCGCTATGTCTTCACGTAATCTTTTCTCTGTGTGCATATCCCTCATGACTCTTTGGGTATCCCAATATCTTCTTTTTATAAGGACATTGGTCAGATTTGAATAGGCTTAACCTTCAGGTTCTCATTTTAACTTAATTACCTTTTTCAAGACCCTATCTCCAAACGTAGTCACAGTCTGAGACACTCAACATAATGAATTTGGGATGACACACAAATTAGCCCATCACAGCTTTAGCTGTTGCCTGTACCTGCTACCTTTAGGAAATCTAAGTTGCCTTTTCTGTTTTGCCTTTATGGTTCTCTACTAAGTGGTTAGGACTCTAACATATGAATTTGGGGAGATACTCTTCAACCCACATCATTTGGCCTTCAGGTGACTGGTTGCTGAGCACTACTTTAGGACATTTAGCCTAGCTGCTTAATTCTATGGAGGAAGAAACATGACAAAAAAGAAGTCAAATGACTTGCCCAACATCACCTAGCTGGTATGAAGCAAAACTAGTATTGGAACCCAAGGGACACATTTCTCACCACCCACAGTACCTACAGTGATGTTCCAGGCAGTACAAGGCCATCTGTGGTCACAGGAGGGCAAGAGGGACCCAGATGAGTTCTATTAGGGAGAAGCAGATAAGGGAGAGGTTGCATTGGAGCTGAGGATGCAGCCCTTCCCAGTGAACATTCAAATCAAGCTTCATGTAAAGGTAACATTTGAATGGTGACCTGAAAACGTGAAGAACTTCTTGCCTTTGACCTCTTCTTCACCTACAAATTTATACCACTTGCAATTACATTATTCTGTTTTCCATCGCTATGATAAAATACCAGAGGCTGGGTATTTATAAAGAAAAGAGGTTATTGAGCTCACAGTTTCAGAGGCTGAAAGTCTGAGGTTGAATAGCCCTGTTGATTCAGCCTCTGAAAAGGACCTGCTGGCAAATGTCATCATAATGACAGAATCGATGACATGGTGAGACAGGAAGGTAGAGAGGGACTTGAGGACCAGACCTGCTGTTTGTTACAACTCACTCTTGCAAGAACTAACCAGAGTTCTAGTAGAGCTACATTAGTCCTTTCCAAGGGTATACTCCCCATGACTTAATTACCTTCCACTAGGCCCCGCCTCTTAAAGTTCCATCACCTCGTAATACTACCTCACTGGGGACCAAGCTTCCAACACCTGTACACCCAGGAGGCACACTAGAGCCCATATCCAAACCACAGCATCAGCCATCTGCACCACATTTCCTCCTGCAGCCCTATGGTCCTTGCTCCTCCTTCTTCCATGCCTTGAACTCCTGGGCAAAGACTGATCCATTACTGATCAGCTCTCACTCTTTTTGTCTCTCTCTGTCTCGCTGCTTGTTTCCATCTCTTTCTCTTTTACACACACACACACATGCATGCACACACACACACTTTCACTACCAGATATTAAATTCATTATATCGGTTAATCCTTCCACCCACCTTAGTAGATTGATCACTGTTATTTTTGTCCCTATTATACAAATGAGGAAACAACAACTTTGGGTAGCTCCATCACTGACCCAAGTAAGTGGTGAAAATGAGAATTAAACCTTGTGCTGTAATGATTTGCTGCTTTCCTTGGTGGTTCCTGACCTGTTAAAGAGAAAAGTAGGATAAAGGTTTTCCAGCCAGATGTGGTGGCACACACCTATGTAATCCCTGCCACTCGGGAGGGATCACAAGTTCAATCTCATTTTGTGTAAGTTAGTGAGGCCCCCTTTCAAGATTAAAAATAAAATTAGAAAAAAAAAATGTTCAGAACTCTCTGGGTTCAATCCCCAGTATTTCAAATATAAATTAAAGAAACAAACAAACAATGAATGTTTTCCTCTTTCCCTTACCTCACCTCCTTTGGAGGACACAAGTCAATAATTGCTAAGGAAGTGAGGATTTAACATTATTTGTGGCTCATACCATCCTGCAGCACTTTTGAAAGTGTCCTCAGGAGAGTAGAGGGTTAGTAACCAAGCAAAAGCCTAGGTCCCTAAGGAAGGCTCCTGGGATCACAAGGAATACAGAGTGTTCAGAAGCTCCAGGGGTCTCCTCAATAAACACCTGACACTTGGCAGGCCTATACTGGCCCAGTCCACTGTCCATCCTGTCTTCAAGGGCCCTAAATAGAAGATGTCATGGGCTTCTTTTGCAATCCAAAGCCAGAGCCACATGTCATTCACCACAATGCTTTTTTGTTTAATGTGCTTGTAAGTGACACAAGGCATTCTTAAGTTTAGGCTAGAAAACTCATAGTGAAACACAATATGGGTGGTATATTGGGGTCCTCAAAATCAGCAATTCTAATGCTGCAAAAGACAATCAACAAGCACTAGATAAGATCCCAAGGCCCACTTGGAGATTCTTTTCCCTTAGTACTGGCTTTATGACACCTCTTGGGGTACAGACTTAAGCTTAAATTGTGTTTCTGTCGGAATCTGACAGTGTTTTGCTTACTGATTTAAACACACTTGTTAATTAACTAGAAATTTCTATATTCTGTCTTGTAACTCCTTTTTTAAGAGTAGGTAACCATATTAAGCAGCTTTCTAACAATGAAAAGTTTATTATATATGTCAGAGTCACTTGGCTATTTTTGACCTCCATTGAAGCCTGAAAGAAAAAAGGTGAAAATTTTGTTTTTACACATTTGAAATTCTCTTACAGTGATGTCACTTTTCACACAAGAATGATGTTTGATGACAAAATTTAAGAGCACTTTGTCCCAGGTTTCAATCAGTCACCAAAATCTTCACGGAAGATGTTGACTGTATTAATCTACCCAGCCACTTTCTCTCTTCATACTCCCCGTTTTAGTGATGCTTTCTGCTTTCTCAGAAAACCTGGAAAGATTGTCTGCTCTTTCTCTGTCGGTACAGCTGTGAGCATTTGTCAAGGACCAGTCCAAATACCATCTCCTCTGGGCAGCCTTCTCTCATTCTCCACACTCAGCTTCTCTTACCAAGTATACCACCTCTCACTCCTTTAGCACTCGGCTTGTATCACTTTTCCAACATGTAATTATTGCTCTTTTATTGATAGATATGAACAGTTTTACTCTCTGTGCTGTGCTCTATGACCTGCTAGGCACCAGATTCTGTTTTTTCTCTTGGTAACCACAGTGCCCACCGCGTCCCTGGTGCATAACAGATGTTCCATATCTGTAATGTTGGTGACTAAATCCATTCCAATCTCATCATTAACACTTTGCTCTGCACAATAGACATCTCAATGCTCATGGCTAGATTGAATAAATGCTCTCCTCCTGGCTAAGAAGACCTTCAAGGGCTAAAGAAAAAAGGTTTGACCAACTACCTCAAACCCAGGAGAAGAGTGTCCAAGGGTCACAGAGGAGAGCAGTGAGACATCCAGGAGCAATCCCACCCGCTGCTCTTTCCAAAGCACACCTGAACCTGTCTGTGGAGCCTGTGGCTAAATGGGTGGGCAGGGAGGAGTTTGGCTCCCAGACCTGCATCGGGGCTGGAAGCATGCAGAGACAGCCCCCCGCCCTCCACCTGTGGAAAGTACCATCAGGGCATGAATCACGCCTTCGCTGCAGCTGGAAGCCCTGCAGCCAGGCACCTAGTGTCTTCAGCCTGCTCCTGAAACCCCCTTCTCCGGCGAGGTGAGCTCATGCCAGTGCACTTTCATGGCCCCAATGAGAAACTGCAAGGAAACAAAATGTAAAACAGAACAAGCCTGGGAAATTGGGCCTTTTGAGAGCTGTGGTTAGACCTTAACCACATGTTAATTTACCTGTTTCTAGGGCAATGAAGACTGGATTTTATAAAAATATAGACAGCTGCCATTATAAATCATGTCGACAACCAGACTAACTCTTTATTTTGAGAAACAAATTCTGTATTTCTTTAGTATAAATCTGTAAAGGAAGGAGAAAGTAAAAGCTGGATAAATGGATAAGTAGGTAGATCATATAACATGCAATGGAGTTAACATAGTCTTTTGGAGGTGATAAGTTGTTTTCAGATAAACACAAAGTTAAAAAGAAAGTAAATGATTAAATAACCATGGGGGTTCAGTATGGAAGGAAGTGTATGACAGTCAGTACCTTGTTCCAATGTTGCAATTTTTCATTAAAAAAAGTACAAACTGTGTAACTTGAAAATACATTTTCAAAAGTTTTAAGATATTTGAGTTTTTCAAGAATTTTATCCACCATCTACTTTTCATCAACATATACATTTTTATCTTAAAATTATCTGCCCTATTGCAGTACAAAACAAAAAACCTAATTCTATTAACTCAGCTAATCAGATCCTCTAGTAATATGCTACAGCCTGAAATCACCCTTTAAACTCCTTAAGTCCATTCTTCAGGTAGGGATTTTAACATGAAAAACCGATGCATTTTCACATTGACATGAATCAGCTATTAATTCTAAAGTGGTTGGTGTCAAAGGATTCTCAATTAGGATAAGCCTAGACAAGCAATAAATATTGAAACCTCTCTAAAATAATTCCCCAAGCTCTGATTTATGAGATATCATAAATTATCCACTATTAAAGTTATAGTGGCAATGGATATATAATATTAAATCAAATAAACCACTGTTTTAAAGTTGTTATTAATTAACTAAATGTCTATGGTTAACAGATTAGACATCCTGATTATGCTTTTAAAAGTTTTAAGTACTAAAATAAAACTTTTCTTTTTTTTTTTTTTTTTTTTTTGTGGGTACCGGGGGGTCGACCTCAGGACCTCGCGCGCCAACAGGCACCCGTGCCGCTGAGCGATATCACCGGCCCCTTTTTCGTATGTGGGATCCGGGAGTCGAACTCGGGCCCTCGCGCTTGCAAGGCAGGCGCTTACGCCACTGAGCCATCTCACCGGACCAATAAAACTTTTCTTAAGCCTAAACATTATTTTCTTCCTAAATGAAAAAAAGTTTAAGAGGAAATTGTTTTGTTTTGCTTAATATCCATTTTTACTTTTGTCATGATAAATAGTTCATTTATATAAATTGTTTTCAATAAGCACAATCCAATAGAGATTTTCTTCTGTATTCCCAATGGCCCTCAGGGGAAGTATGTCTGGAAATTTAATTTTATATTGCCTAAAATTATTTCCACGTAATAAGTTTATCACCTACCGGTTTGGATATTAGGAGACAATATTTTTGGTTGACAGTTTGGAAGCAATGTGTAAAGTTTCAAGAAACACAGAGAAAAGGGAATAAAACTATTCTGAGAATCATATATACTCATAAGCAACCTTTGTTTTATTTCTTTTTCTTTTTCTTTTTCTTTTTCCTCCCAAGTTCACAAAAGTCTGACAGTTAAAATGGATGTGTTTTTTCAGCCAGAAGCAACTTACAAAACACTATATAACAACTCATGTTGGAGAGGTCGGGAGCAACAAGCTTCAGCTCGGGCGTGGGATTCCCAGCCTGGCTAAGGATAAAGGGCAGGAGTCACATGACCTATTGAAGCTGTCCCTTTCAACATCTTGTGCAATTTAAGGGGTACCAGCCATTTGCTAGCGCAAATGCCTTTCCTCCCTCCCAGCCTAGCTTCTTGAACAAGTAGTGGAGAAACTCACGGCCGCCATGTTTTCCTGCTTGGCCTTCTGCACTCTGGCTTCCACTCCTGCTACTCCTCCGAAATTCCTGTCTCCACTGTTACAAATGGCCTACTAGTTGGCAGATATAACAGACACTTTTCAGTTCTTACCTTACCTCCCCTTTGGTGGCTTGTGACACTGTGACCATAGATAGCTTCCTCCTGGAACCTGTTTCCCTCTTGGCTCCCACTCTGGCCACTATTTCCTCCACAAGCACCTGCCTCTCACCCAGTAAGTGCATGATTGGGCATCTATTGTGTGTAAGCAGCAGTACAAGATGTTGGGATACTGAGACAAAGAAGACAGCTTCTACCCTGGGGGGAATTATAGAGTTAGTGATTATTATTTATTGAGAACTCGCTGACAGATTTGTGTAGGGCTGGATATCCTGCCTTTTGCCTTTCCACTCCTCCATTATTGACCTCTTCTTTTGACTTTGGTTTTCCTCAGGATAGCCTTCATACCTCTATTCTTCTCTGTTTACTCTTCTATGAAAATCCCACCAATATCCATGATACTGTTGACTCTCAAATTGACATCCCTAACAGTAACCTTCTTTCTGAATCCCATAGCTTTATAGCTCATTATTTCCACCAGAAAGTCATGTGGCTCCTCAAATTCAGCACTGAACTTAAACCTCCTTGTTCAAGGACCTATTGCTCCCGGGATTCCCTTCTCATCAATGGCTCCACCTCCACTTTCAGTCTATTCTAAACCACAAACGAGTCATCTTTACCTCCTTTTTTTATCAATACTCACATTGAATCATTCACTCATCAATCAATCTATATCTTAAATCAATCAATATCCATTCTAGTTTTTCCTTTTCTTTTTTTAGTGCTTTCATCAGGTGCTCAGGTTTTTTCTTACATAGATGATTTCAAAAACTTCCTCAGCTTGGTTTTAAGTGCACCCTATTCCCCTCACCCCAGCTATCTCGTCCATGATTCTTCATGAACTTTAGAAAAGGTTTACATTTTGTAGTCTGTAAATTGCTTGTTTGTATTTGTTTGCTTATTCATCTTCCTAATTTAACAGTAAAAACCTGGGAACATAAGTCTTGTTCTACTTATCTCTGTATTGCAGTGTCTAGCATCTACCATATACACAGTAGGTATATATTCCTACACAGTAGGAATATAATGAAATAAATGACATTTCTTTTCCACAAGACTTCCAAGATTATTGAAATCTCCTACCATTAAATTATACCTTATAAACATTCTGAGTATGTATTTTTTCAGTATACTAAGCATTAAGTGACCTGCTACTGAGGGCTTTACTTTTACTAACTCATATAATCTTCCTTTACTGATAAGATCCTGGTAGCATCCATTGTTCCCCTTTACAGAACAGGAGCTCAGGAAAGGAGATAGGTGAGTGTCAATAAAGCCAAACAGGTAAGAAATGGTTTGACGGAGGATAAGCCATTGTTCAAAAGAGATGACCTCTGAACAGAAGATACTAGTCAACCAGGAACAAATGAGAGTCTGTACTAAATGCTTTCATACTTCAATAGATGATGGGAAAATAGGCTATAGGACACAGGAAAGTTAAAATTTGCATCAGATAACTCCGTATCAGCCCATGGGCTTATAGTTTTTCATAGGGCATCCTTTTATGCAATGAATTAACTTCATTCCAAGACATTTAGAAGCATCTTACGTACCATCCTTAGGAAAATTTAGAAAGTCTTCACACAAACAATGCCCTGTTTTGTCAACAGTTGGGGAATCCATGTTGAGAAAGACTGGTTTAAAGTAGACAGAGTTGGGGCCGGTGAGATGGCTCAGCGGCGTAAGTGCCTGCCTGGCAAGCATGAGGGCCTGAGTTCGACTCCCGGAACCCACATGAGAAAAAAGGGCCGGTGATATCGCTCAGCGGCACGGGCGCCTACTGGCGCGCAAGGTCCTGAGGTCGACCCCCGGTACCCACAAAAAAATAAAATAAAAAAAAATAAAGTAGACAGAGTTAAGGTTAAGAAGTAAATCTACAGAACTATTCCATATATATCAGGATACCAGCAGTTAGCATAGCACGATATCTATTCTATTTTTCTGACTGAGAAAAATGAAAAATGTTATATAGTATCTGCCTTTGTTCAGAGAATAGTATTTCATATAACCAAACATCAGGGTCGAAAGCAGAAGGGTATGAATCTGCATGATACAGTGCATTTCATCACGACTTTCATCAACTTTTGAGTAAGACCAACAAGCAGGCAAGTCAGGGAAACAATGACACAGTCCTCCCCAGCACAGAGGGTCAGATATAAATCTGCCTGTGTGCTCAGAAAGTACAAAGGGCAGAGCATCCTCTGACTCTACCTGACTGTCCTGTGCAAGACCTCCTGCTCCGGGCAAGAACTTAGAGACTTCCAGGCTCCTCCAAGAATTCTGGTTCTTGCATAACATCATTCTGCTAGAGGAAGAAATTCCTTTCTGCCTCCGGCCAGTGATCACCTATACCCAAAATCATGATATGTGATTGCCCCTTATTATTATCTCATTTTACCAAGTTATACTTGTTATCAGTGACTAGTCAGCAATTTTTCTCATGCTTTCAAAATATTACATGCCCTGATTAACCACATAAAAAAGCCTTATGCCAATAGTTTAAGTTTAATTCAGTTATGGAATATTTCTCTTGAGACCTTGGTTACAGTCAGGGACTCTGTGCTCTATGGCAAGGCAAACTCATGGGCTGCCTCAAGAAAAACCTATTTGCTTGCTATAAAAGAAAGGTTGGAAAAGAAAATATCAATAATTGGAGACACATAACAGTTGTAACCTGAGCTTCACAGAGGGCTTCTCAAACAAAAAATTATAATCGTAATAATGCATGAAAGTTGGCCTGTCCCAGAAAGTGTGCATGTTCATACACTGGGTACTGTATTTTAGCATACCCTGTGTATGGTTTGTGTGTGTGTGTCTGTGTGTGTGTGTGTGCCTATGGTCTCACAGTTTCCCATGGAGCATCCTTTTATGCAATGAATTAACTTCTTTCCAACACATTTAGAAATGTCTTAATTATATACCATCTTTAGGAAATTTTGGAAAGTAGTCTCTCTAACAATGCCCTGTGTACTCGTTGGGGGTGGGGAAGAGGGAATTAGTTATACAAATCAGTACTGTGAACGCCTGGAGAAAAGATTTAGGTCAACCTCAAAGCAGCCCTACTAGTAATGGGCTTAAATTAAAATAAATTCTATACGAATTACCCCTCCAAGAATTAAGAATGAAACTATTTGTGAAGAATTTGGCAAATACACTCATACATGCATCTTCCTACACATATAAAGAGTCCCCATACCCTAACACATAAAGAATAAGGCCCCTCTATTCTCTTAAAAAGTTTTTATACACACAGAAGCTCATTTGTGGTTCAATGAGTGTGAAACAATTACTCCCACAAACAGACCAACAGAAAGCAAAAATAGACTAGTGTGTACTTTTCAGTTTGTGGTCTCCTCTGGGTTGAAACACAGAGAGTGAGCAAAATGAATGACTACATTACACCTGGAGAAGATGGGGAAGCCAGATAACCTGCTGGATTGTTTCTCTTTGACAGCCATTACAACGCATGTACCTAGAAATATAAGGCAGTCGGTTTTCAGGACACTTGTTTTGCTATCATTTGAATTACAACCGTTGGCTTCAGAGTCCTGGAGGAAACCAACTTCTGCCCAGGCCGACAGGGGATGGTAACCCGTGTGGGGTGGTCCGCTGCTGTAGCTCACCGCAGGGTAAATGGCGAGAACAGCTTGAATTTGAACATCCTCTGTTCTCCAAAGAGCTGCTGATACCACACCTGGGAGAAGATGGTTATTACACTTATTTCTACTAAAACCTTTGTAGCATGGGATGCCGAAGAGGAAAAAGGATGCTTATCTACTTGGCTATACTAGATGCTAGAGTAATTAGCTATTCTTATTGCTGCATATCAAGAAAGTGACATATTCAAAGGCTGTCATTTATTTCACCAATGGAATTAGAAATGAGGGTGGCTGGAGCAGTAATCAATGCCTTACTTGTTGTGAAGGATTGTAGCTTGGCTATATAGTAAAACCTTTCATTATCTGAAAAAAAATATTCAATTTCCAGTGTATTTGCTGTGTTCTCTGTGATTTTCCATGCAAACACAATCTGTCATGTGCTATTTTTATTTCGCTTAAATAAACTTAGTGCTTATGAATGGGGTGGATTAACAGTCCTGGAGTGAACTTCTTTATCCCTTAGTCTTTTATTAAAAAAAAAACCTTTTGAAGCACTTTTTTTTGAGCCCCATATAGTTGATTCATTTGATTGGTTGATTAGTAATATCCTTTTACAGTGGGAAGTATTTTTATTTGTATTTTTTTAGACAAGAACCCAGAAAGAGCAAATAAGGGGTGTGGTCTGGGACACAAAGTGTCAAGGGCTGAATTGTTCACTTGACTATTTCACCCCAAGACATACTGAAGCTACTGGATAAGGGAGTTAACAAATGCTTACACAGAGTCTAAGAAGAGATATTCAGTTATGACTTCACAGATGAAATCAATCAGCTTATATCCAATAAGCAGTAAGAGAAGCTAATGTTCAACCCTGGATGAAAACCAGAAGTCACATGTGAATTACTCAAAAATGTCTCCTTGAGACTGGCACTAGAAAGAAAAAAGCAAATAACAATGTTTTAAAGAGGGAAGAGGCTAGTCATCTTACTTTTGACTTTAGAACACATACAACCTGAGAGTTGTGTATAGAACAATCTCAGCATGCACAAAACCCTGGGTTCAATCCCCATCACACACACGCGTGCACACACACACACATACACAAATTAAACCCCGGCAGCCAAGTATACTTATTCTAACAACTGAAGGGCAAAAGAATGTTTTTCCCTGGTGATCTCCTGGGACCCAGATATAAGCTCAATACTATCTCTCATTACAAAAATGTGTTTTCTTCTTGTATAAATAATGAGCACATTCAGCATCAATAGGGTAAATAGTTTGAATTGACTTTACAATAAAAGTATTGTGTTCTTATTCTAACTTGTATTTCTCCTCAAGGTCTGCATGTTTGTAGACTAATTTCACAACTTTTAAATTCATATCATTTGCCCACTTACCTACTAAGATCTTACTGTTCTCCAAATCAATTTGCATATAGAATATTATATATGACTGTGGTACTTGTTGTAAATATGTTTACAGCTTATTATTTATCCTTTAATTTTGCTTATCCAATGAGTCTGTGAGAATTTAAATCTTATTTCTTTAAATCTGTGGTCAAAGCTCTCTTCTCAACAGCAAATTTTTCCCTACCTTTTAAGCATGCAGAGTTCTCATCCATTTAGGCATTCCATAATTAGTGACTTGCATTTTCTTTTTGGCTTTCAGGGGTAGGGGCAGTGGGGGAGTGCTGGGGATTGAAGCCAGGGCCTGGCACATGTTAAGCATGTGCTCTACTACTGAGCCATACTCCCAGCCCTTGTCTTGGACTTTTGGTAGAGTACTCATGGAAAACTCTAGAAGAAAAGCCTAGCTTTATCCTTAGATCTCGGCCTCAACACTCAATATCCAGGTGAAACACCAACAGATGAGAAGTTTTATTTATCACTTACCTTCTAACAGCCATCTGTTTCCAATCGCCTTCAAGAGCTTACCTAGATCACAACCCAAGTAAAAGATGTTCTGCCTTCTACATGCATTTTCACAAGCAGTGTCTTACATTTAAATTTAGAGGGGCTCAAAAAACAAACCCAAGAATCGATGCCCCAACCTATAATTTTTAAGTGGGGAACTCTCCAGTAAAGACACCCCAAATACCTTACCCTAGTGACTACAGTCTGATTGAGGAACCCCATGGGTGGCATTTTATCTATATTCCTTTTACCCTGAGACAACCTGAGGGCTCATTTGGCCTCCAAAGTCATATTTTCACTCTGACTCATTCACACTGTCCTCTGGGTGATGCTTCTCACTTGATGAGCTAGTTAATATTTCTAAGGAAGCGCCTGAAGAAGGCCTCAACGCAGCTCCTCAGAAGCTCATCTTCCTGGTCTGTGACCTCACCGGCCCCCAACAGATAAGTAGAAAGGAGGACTTCCCTGAGTGTCCTCTGAAGAAAGCAGAGGATGGAGGAAAATGATGTGAGGTTCTCAAAAGAACATTTCCTTCTTTTGAGAAACTCAGCACAAAACAACACATATGTATTAGTACGAAAGTTTCTCTAATTGTCAAGTACAATTCCTTAGTGGTTTTTCCAAATGTGAAAAATATTTTGCCCCTCATGCCTAGGCAAATACCAGCCAGTGCAGATCATCATTCTCCTCTGAAACTTAAACATCATATTTTGCTAGGGGAGAGGAGTGGGCGCCACAGAGACACAAACTTGGTTGGAGTAAGTGAAAGGCCCTAAAAAGAGTACAGTGAGCTCTGGAGATACTGATGGAAGGATGACTTGAGAGAAATGTTTCAGAGGGGATTTATGAGATGATAACTGTTCCTGACCCACAGCAGGTACACAATACATAGGAGAAATTTGAATGAAAGTGTTGAATGGCAAAAAGGACGAGGTTAGGGAGGAAGGCATGACGAGAGAGAGAGTGAAGGAAGAAAAGCAAGGGAAAAGTGAGAGAGGGAAGGGAAGGGGAGGTATTGCAGAAGGGAGAGAGAGGAAAAAAGAAGGAATTGAGGGGAACTTTAAGCAGTGAGAAAGGGAAGGAGACAGACAGAGAAGATTCTCCCAGTGGTTAGTTAATTGCTGAGCAGAAATTGATCCTAGATATTTAAATATGACTTTCCTTCTTTAAAGGAATAACAAGGTGAAACCCCATGTATTTTATTTCTAGTGTCCTTTAATTTTGGGGGAGGCATACTAGGAATAGAACTTAGGACCTTGCGCTTGCCAGGCAGGCGCTCTGCCTCTGAGCTATATCCCCAGCCCCAGGTCCTTTAATTTTATCATCGAATTCCCCACGAAGTCTAAAATCCAGACCCAAAATATGCTTGCATTTCTAAGCTATATAATAAAAAGTAAAGATAATCAGTTATCTTCTTTCAACAGTCTCAACAGAAACATATGTGCCCCCATCCCCTACTAAGCCATGGCTTGTGCTTCTCTTATGATCATCTGCTTAAATTTAATGTTAGGTACCTGGGGAAAGGGGTGACCCTGAGGAGAGAGGTTGATTGGAGGCTGGCCCTGCTGACGCCATTTCTCAGTAAGCACATCAGGAAGAGCCTTCGAGAAGACAACATGTCAAGTATCCTGCCAAGAAAAGTTTTCTTTTCATCCATTTATTTTTAGTAGCGCAGCTGGGAAATCAAATGACTGACTAAGTAGACTGCTGGACTATAAGGCAGGAGAAAAAATAAAAGCACTTGAGTGGCTATTGGATGAAGATCTCGCAGTCAAAGAAAGAAGATTCTAGCAGAAGTGAGTGTAGTGTTCTGAGCAGGTCTTACCTGTCCCCTAGGTCAATGGCTGTCCCTGTATACTCTTCCTGGGACACGCCATGCAGAGAGGACATGCCACAAACATGTACTGTGACTAAGTTCTGTCCATGTGAAATCAGGATAATTGTCTATCTGCCCTTCTCCATTTTTATAAAGTGGTTCATTTGTTTGTTTGTCTGCTTTTCTGAGCTTTTGTTTGTTTGTTGAGGGAGGTACTGGGGCCTCCCTCACACATGCTGGGCAAGTGTTTACCCCCAAGCTACATATCCAGCCTTATCCTCATAAAGTCATTCTTAAGAACCAACTAAATAGTAAAGCATTTAAATGCTTAAAAGTTTTGAGTGTTCCAGATTATAATTTTGGGTAGAGTGGGAAGAAGTGGTCAAAAATAGCACTTCTGGGGCAGAGAAGTTTTCAAATGGGTTGTTTAGCCTTCATTTAGACTCCACTGTCTCACCAGCCCCCTCCACCGTCTCAACTCCGAGGCCCCCACTATCACCATTTTGCTGGTCATAGAAACAAAAGAACTAGTGGTTTCCTCCACATTTGTCAAAAACTGCTTGAATGAGTGCCAAAATTCCTCTGCAGATAAATTTTAGTGTATCATACCAGTTTACGACAATACTCCTAAAGTGCTGATCATGAAAATATTCTCAAACATGGCTCTGCTTCTGTTCTTGAATTTACGTGATCGATGCATTGATGCATAACCCAGAAAAATATTGGGGGGTGTCTGAATAAAAGGATGATCCATTAAACCCATAAAAGTTTACTGAAAATATGCTGCTTTCTTTTTCATTAGCACTATTGGCTGTTGGCTAGTGGTTACACACCTTTGGCATGGCATATTTGAGGGCAATATTGAGAAATTGAGCCACACTTATACGTCACTGTTTAACTGATTATTTGTACCTTGTAAGTGCCAATAAGTCAGTCTGATGAGTTATCTTAATTTTATTAAGATAAATCCTTACATAATTTTATTGATTATTTCAATGAATCTATTTGAAGAAGTAAGTTAAATGTGAAAAATCCCTATTAAGAAATAAATGGGCTCAGTTAACTTTCAGAATTGCAAGAGTCTTATTTTGGAAATCTTGCCAATATCTTTAAGTTATATTCACTCATTTGTAATCAAGTGTTGGACATTTCTCTATGTTTCTAGTATCTTTTTGGTACATGAGACTATGTATAGGAAAGGTCTAAATTGTTAAGGTTTTTTTTTTAAAGTGTCATTTTGTTTAATCATGCACTAAACTTTTTTAATGCTTATTATGCACTAGGAAAGAAGCTAACCATTGGTACACAAAGTTGAATAAGAAATACTACCAAGTTGTTTATAGTGTGTTACAATATGGTACATATCAATTGCATGGTATATTCTGTATCAGTCATGTTACAATTCTCCATACATTATTTAATTCACACAACCATTAGGAGAGAGGGCTTTTATTATTCCTGCTTTGTTGATGAGAAAATTAAAGCTCAGAGAGATTAAATAACTAACAAAGTCATTCTGCTAATAAATTGCAGAATTAGGATTTAAATTAAGGATTTTTTACTCTAAAATTTATTCATTTCCTTTGCTATACTTTCAATGACCCAGCATCATCAGAAATCATAATCTTGGATATTTGTTCTACTGATCACATTTATTAAGTTATTTGCCATAATATTATAAATAAAAGACTAAAAGTATCAAAGTAAACATAAATAGGTAAGAAAGTTACAAAACCCCTGTGGGAAAAATAATACTAATTCAATTGAATTAAAATTAAAACAATGTATTACTTAAGAAAAGTATTAAAACATGAGCCATTGCTGTTCTTCTCAAAGTTGATGTAGTTTTATTCTATATGTAGCATTTATCAGTATTGGAAGATAATAAAAGAAAGTCCCAACCATGGTCATATAAAACAATTTTTGAAACAGTTTAACATTCACACATAAGCTGTTTTTGAATCTCAGCAGATATGAACCCAGTTCTTCAGTTGAAGAAAACACTGTATTATTTCCCCACTTATTGTAGACCTGCTTTTCTAGAAGTAACAGGTTAACTGGGTTGATATTACAGTCAATCCCACATGCTTTTCAGTGGAACTCCGCAGTTCAAGGGGATCACAGAACATCACTGAAAACATCACAGAAAACACCTCCAAGAAAGCATTTTCTATGTTCGTGAGCTTTTGATGTCCGATGAATGTCCCTAAGAAGGCCACAAGATGAAATTAAATAAGAACTCCTGTAGTTTTGACTCAGAAGAGATTTGTTTTGATAAATGAATACTGTAAAATCATTTAGAAATTTCAGAGGGGAAGGAGATGATTAATGTCAGATTCTAAGAATTGTCTCCTGTTTGTCTTTTTATATTATTCAACATTGATTGTAACTTTTAAACTTTCCTTCATAAAACAGAGGTCTTGTTTACATTAAAGAGCCCCTTACGATCTGGGCAATTTGGCTACAGATTAGAAATATTAAGAGTAGTTCTTTGATTTAGGCCCTTAGAAACATATAAACAGTGTTTTTCTATGAATTGAGGACAGGCTGGCCTTTGGAAATGGCACAAGGATAAACTTTTTAACTTAAATTCAACATCTGTGTCAAAAAAAATTTCTCCTGATGTTATCTGTTCAATTCTTTTTTAGACTGAGTATACTTAAGGAGATGCATCTTTAAATTATTAAAGAATAATTCTAGAAATGTTGAGGACCATGGTGTATCCCAAAAATTGAGCATCTAGTTGTTAATCCTGGAACTACCTAGAATGTTTCCAAATTTTGCAAACATAGAATGCACATAAGGAATCAAATCTAAATCTTCTTTAGTAGCAGTTGGACTCCCAATTTCGTGGATCAGGAAACGATGGGGTCAAGTGGCTGCCCAAGCGTCAGGGAGGGATCTGTGGCACAACCTGGATTAAAGAGCTTATCCTGAGACCTGGGCTGGCTGCACTATGTCAGGTCCAATTGAACCTTAATGTCCCACCAACTTGCAAAAACAGTCTTTTCTTATATAATAATAGTAATTCTGAAGTAAGAAGACTGAATTAGAAATCCTACCTCATAGTATTATGGTGAACTAATTAAAGTTGTTAATTGGTCCAAGTTATATTGTGGAGAATCGTTTAATTTTCTTAAATTCTACCTGGCTAATTATAAATGAATGGTTCCCAAACATGGTAAGCACCTTCTCACTCACAAAAACTCATTATGGTGAAAATGGTCTTGATGATTTAAAGGCAGCGGCTTGGCTTCTCTCTCCTCCCCTCTGTCTCTCGGTGAGTCACCCTTTTCTCAAGTGCAGAAGAGTTTGCAGGGCCAGGCTGGGGCTGCTGCTGCTGGACTGAGGAGAAACCACAGTGAACCACACATGGGGTCCCTGCTTGGATTCTCCTCTGCCTCACACATCATTAAGCAAATTGTCAGCTGCATTTTAATTACAGCATTTTTATGATTGCTAGTGATGTAAGAGGCCTAGTGGGCACACCTTGTTTTTTCCAAGCCGGGCTGTGTTTGTAGTGCTGGCAGTTAGGGCCAAAGCATTTTTCATCTTGCACAAACTGAGCTAATTTATGTGGGAACCCAGACCCTCTCAGTGTTGTTTGCACTGCACCAATTTGCAGAGTCCAATGAGCCCTTTTTAAATGATGGAAAAACCCTCCTTGGTTGAATTACTGAATACCTTTTTAAAGCCTGCCGTGGAAAACAAAGATGCTCAACCAGAGGAGAAGCCAGGCTCACCTTGCCCTCATTTTTTCCCGACACAAGAGAACAAGGCTTAGTGATGGTAACAGAGCCAGCAACTTCCGATGGGCTATGGCCACAGCCTTGTCCTGTCTTTGGTGGTGAGAATTTCCATTAACTAATGTGGTAGTAAGCATTTAAGGTCTGAAGGAGTCTGTTGTTTATCTTCTGGTTAATAAAGATTTTATGCATCTAGTGGATTATGTAAGGCAAGCCTCTGGAATTTGTGTGTGCAGTGCCTGTTGAAATGCATACCTAATTAAGGTTATCTGCAGTGACTCTATGAACTTTGGACACAGCCAGGCAAAGGGCAAACTGCAAGGAAGGAACCAGCCATCACTAAGCAGAGACAGAGGCCAGCATATCCCAGCCCCACAAAAAGCTATAGTAATTAACAGTGCTCAAGCTACTAGAAATCAAGCAATGAACTGGAAGGAACAGGAGATAGCACTTATATAAGAACCATAACTTTATGTGCCAGACACCACATTAGGGGATTAACCACCTGTTTTTATCTAAGAATCTCCTCCAATTTTTTCTATTAAGGTCAAAATTATACCGCTGGACTCTTAAGTTCATGGCAATACTTCGGTTTCAATGGCATGCTATTACTTTTTTAAATTGTGATCTATACATCTTTTAGAAAAGACTTCAAAAATCTTGCTCAAAACAGAAGCAATGTACATTTTCCCCAAGCTAAAGCTGGACAGTAAGACTTGGCAATATCATCACTGGAACTCCATATCAGCTGAAACTTCTCTGGCATGAAGCCAAACTTTCTATGTTAATTTTTAAGAAATCTTTGACTCTTATTACAAGCATCTTACTAGCATTTCGATGTGCAATGTTGTCATTGCAATTCTGTGATGTTCACATGGAGAACCAATGCTAAATGATCTCAGAGTCTTGCTTTCTTTCAGGAGCTCAGAATCACCAAATGGTACAACTGACCACGTCACTTCTCCAAGCCAGTGGGAGATGTACATATGTAACTAAGGTTCTTTCTCATTTCAAAACCATCTCATGGAACAGACGACAAGACAAAAAAAAAAAAAAATCACTTAGGGGAACATAAAACTGGAAAAACCACCACTGATGCAACATACCTCCTAAAGTAAACATAAAACACCCAGTGTTGAAAGTATTTTAATTATTTTTTAAAGTACATAGCTGGCTGGCTTGCCCCAGCACACTGAAAGAAGTTGAAGCATTAACACATTTTCTGGGAAAACAAAAAACACTTGTTTTCTGGGAAAACAAAAAACACAAGTAAGATAAGTCTCAATCATCTTCAGCAGTACCCTCTGCCCCACTCTGATGTCAGGAGGAAATGGCTAGAAAACTGTAGCAGCAAACATTTTAAACAAGAATCTGGGACAGAAAGGAAGGCAAAACAACTTCTAACACTCCAAGAAAGTAATATTTCTCCTCCAAAGTAAAATTCTTCTCCAGTTGTTTTCTCCATCTTGTCTTCCACTTCATGCAGCTAAATTTGGAGGGCACAACTGTATCTTTGAATGTGGCATGGTATGGTACTCAAGAAACGAACGCTGAAAACTAGAGGTACTGAAATTGAGAAAGAGAGCAACAGAATTGCTGACAGAAATCTCATGTTAGACAGATCTTCAGAGTTTTCCAGCCTGGACTTGCCAAACTCAAAGGGGTAAACTTCAGATAAGGATCTGTGCTTTCGGGTGTTTAACTGAACCGAACCTCCCAACCTTTTTGAGGTTTGCCGATGACTAGTAATTATATTGTCATTTAACAGAAGTATCTGCATTAAACCAGAGATGTTACAGTAATGGTTAAGTTCACATCCATTAAAAACATCGCGCATCTTCGGAGCACACAGGGTCTCCACGATGCGTGGAGAGGGATGGAAACTAATGTAGGTTAGAGACCATAAATCAATGGCTAAATACTACCTGTCAGGTTTGCAAGTCATGCTAATGCAGGATGTTTTACTTCTTTTCAGTGCAGAGAGGTCAGAGGAGGAGGAACAGATATGTAACACAAATGGAAACACTGAGGAAAACCCCCAAAGAATAAAACAGTCAATGCACAAATCTTGCAGCAAAAGATTATATTTACACAAAGTCAGGATTTTAATCACCTATCTCTAAGGTAAAGGCCAAATTCTTGAGTTTCCAGAGGAGGCAACAAAAGGACTGAAGATTCATGCCTAGAATCTGTAATCTTTTCTTCAAAGTATTTTTCATTTTGACTAAAGTATATATGGGGTAAAGTGACTTGTCAGTTTTCTCACTCATAAACTTAGGAAGTGAATATTACCCTTAACTACTTCCTAGAAAATTATGGTATTATTCACAATTTCATAAGTCTTTTAAAATTTCTTGTATGTGTATGACGCCCCCCATTATAAGATACCAATCGGCCCTATGCTAAAAGTCAAAGTAAGCGTTTTCATGGATGTAGAACAAATTAAAGTTAACATGAATAATGTACCAGTAAAAGAAGTTATGTGAGAAAACCTCCAATTCCTCTTTAAAGGGATATGTACTGCAGATGGTTGATGGGTCCTTGTCCAAGATCAGAGCTCTGCACCAAGAAGAAAACAGAAATGCATGAACTGGAGCCTGGGAGAAAGACCCGTGTCTGCAAGTAAGCAGTGACTCTCAGCATGCAGGAGGGCAGAGCCTGAGCCAAAAGATAAACTCTTAAATGTCATAAATAACAAGCATAGCTGTACTAGGTTTAGAATTCAAAACCAAAGTTAAAATGTTTTTAAAGGCCCGTACTAAGAAAGGTTGGAGAGAACTCAGAGGCAAATTCTGTAACCTTGAAAGGAAGACCTGATGGTGGCCTTGGCATAAGACCTGCTATCAGAGGTAAGAACAGGGGTACAGACTGGCGCAACTTTATGTAGGACCAGAAGGCTGCTCTGACTCTGTCAGTCTGGCACCCATCACTGACATCCGAGTCTCATGAACCCAGCCCTGAGACCTGTCTCTAGTGTCCCAAACTAGGAGGAAAAATGCCAACTCCCTAGTTTTTGAAACTTTGGAGGTTCTTTACAAAAGTTACTGAGAAGTGTGGCAGAACTTCGATGACCCTGGTCTTTCCAAAGTCAAGCACAAATCGTCACGCTCCCTCTGCGAAACCCCACCAAATCAAGTGCAGGTCAGCCACAAGCAAACTTCAGTCTCCGACCTCTCAGACACAGGTCCTCCTTTCTGGCTACGCTGAAATGCTTGCTGTCCTCGTCCTGCAAGTGCTCCACGATGTCTGAGCCCGTGCCATTGCAGGTTAGGACCAGGAAGGTCCTTGTCACCTGCCTCCACAGCCCTATGTCTTCATATTCCAAATCTACATGCCCTCCAAGTCTCATTCAGATACCACGTCTTAGATAAAGCCTTCCTAGGTTCTGTACCTCCATCAGTTCTCCACCCCATAGGACATATGTTTTAAGAACATAACCTGCTGGTTTGTCCCAGCATACTGATGGAAACCTAAAACTCTACCATCTTATCTAGAAAAAACACTTGCCTTCAAATGAGATAAATCTGGGTCCTCTTTCATTGTTTCCCTAGAGTCTTCTCCAATAGAATAAGCTCTTTCCGTATATATCCATTTCTATTCCCTCCATTTCTATTCACCATTGTACCATTGTACCTGCAAAAAGTCACTGAACTTTAGATTCTATTCTTATTCTTATTCTTATTTTTATTTGGGGATGCCAGAACCATTAAAAGGAGGTGTCCCATGTTACCAAATGCAATGACCTTCAGCTCTTTTGCACTAACTTTGACACTTGCCTAATGATCTGCTTGATTAGGTTTGCACAGTGCCTGCTTTTCAAAGTCTGGGGGCGGTCAGTGAGGGAGGTGACTAGATTTAAGAACACCCCTTTCCTCAGAAACAGATCCCCAGAGGCTCCAGTTCTGGCATTAGCAGTCTGACACCCCAGCACACTTGACAATAAAACCTATTGTGATGCCAGTCAGCAGGAGGTGGAGGAAATTTAAAATCTGTCTAGATATGCAGGAAGCAATGTAAGCAAAGTAACCAAAGCTCAAAATGCTCCTAACAGTGTTTTTTTTTTTTGTTTTTTTTTGTTTTTTTTTTTTGTTATTAAAAAGGGTTGGGGGAGGACCAATCTGGTTGATTCTGGTATTGCTACATGAAATTGATTTTTAAAGTAGAAGGATTTTATTCAGTGCAGGAATAGCAACTTGCGTAGCTAGCTGGAAAAACTCAACGTAGAGTTGAATCTAAAAAGTACAACCAGACATCATTCTGAAGAGAAGTAGTACACTGTTAGAGGGGTAAATTTCTTCAGACTTTTTCCCCCTAAATCTAAGATGTTTTGAAAAGTTATCAAGGCTGTTGGTTTACATCGGGTTTGTTATTGTCATCACAGCTTCACAATATATTTACAAAGGTAAGTGTTACAGTTTGCAAGAGTACTTTATCATATGGTTATAGACATTGAAATCATCAACTTTCTTTTGATTGACTCTATTAGCCCCAATTAAATGGCTACTCAATTTTCTAAAGAAGGGAAGATGGGGAAAGTTGTTCCAGGGTATAACTCAAAAAAGAAAAATAGAAAGGAACCGTTGATCACTGGTCTAATTAATTAGACACAGTAAAGGAAGAATGGCTAGTTTACTACATGAGGTTGTCACTAGGTCCTTCTAGGTCTGGAGTAAGAAAAACTACGCACAAGAAAATGTTATTGAGCCAGTGAGATGGCTCAGCGGTGTAAGTGCCTGCCTGGCAAGCACAAGGGCCTGAGCTCGACTCCCGGATCCCACATAGGAAAAAAAGGGCTGGTGATATCGCTCGGCGGCACGGGCGCCTACTGGCATGCAAGGTCCTGAGGTCAACCCCCGGTACCCACAAAAAAAAAAAAAAAAAAAGAAAATGTAATTTCTCAGTAACATAAGAAAACTTCTTTTTCTTAACTTATGAGAAATGTAGAAATACTAGAGAATATCAAAAAAGAGTGAGAAAAATGGTTAAACTTAGAGAATAATATCATCAATGATGTTTATGATAAACTGAGACTATCTTTAATCTGAAGAAGAAACTCAGTAAGATAGTGGGACCTAAATATTATTTCATGGGACCAAGTGACACTGAATAAGCTCAGAAGTGATTATAAGAAAAAGAAGGAAATGTAAGGTAGAGAATGGTGAATACTCCTTGAGGAAGGAAGGAAATTCAAGGAAATAACCATAAGTTTACAGAAGAAAATAACATGTAATAAAGGAAGTAGTTACAGAAGAATTATTGGGTCCTAATAGCTTTTTTTTTTTTTTTTTTTTTTTTTTTTTTTTTGTGGGTACCGGGGGGACGACCTCAGGACCTCGCGCGCCAACAGGCACCCGTGCCGCTGAGCGATATCACCGGCCCCTTTTTCGTATGTGGGTTCCGGGAGTCGAACTCGGGCCTTCGCGCTTGCAAGGCAGGCGCTTAAGCCGCTGAGCCGTCTCACCGGCCCTGGGTCCTAATAGCTTTGAAGGAACTTGTGAAACAGTGTCCCCGGGAGTCTTTCGGAATAGTATTTTCTAGTTCTATAGCATTGGAAGACTAGATGAACTCTTATTCTTCAGCCCCCAAAATCATGTTTCAGATTCTAAGAATAGTGATGTCAAGAATACTAGAGATATCAGCATTTGTCACTCTTTTTTTTTTTAAATGAACAAAGTTGGAAATAGAACTTTTATCCTAGTTCTGGCTCTATTTATGTGATTTAGGAAGACACTTAAGAATACTTTGACCTTTAGTTAAGACAACTTCATAATGTCTTCCCTTAAAAGAGATATTGTGAAACTCACTGGTATCATACAAATAACATTGCTTTTGGTATTATTATCAGAATAACAATTAGATCAGGTAAGGTCACACAGGTAGACTTAAATCTCCAATATTCTAGTCTTAGGGCAAGTCAATGGTTGAAAGATGCCTGTTTTTATTTTCATACTTCATACTTAATTTAGGTTACTATACAAATAAATAGCACATAATCAACATTATAAAAACATAGTTATCTATATGTTTATTACAGTGTTAAATATTCTGCTCATAAAACACACTAACACATATATGACCTCTAAATTCCAAACTTGACCTAAATTGACTATCATAAAGTACAATACAGTATAATACAATAGAATCAATACAGCAACTAAGTGAAAAGGCAGGAGATGCTGGCCAGAAGTTTAGTAATAAAGTCACAATATATCAATTCAAGAAATCTGATAAGCAATATACTTAAGAGCAACAAAGCTCTTAAACGTGGGATTTAAAATCTAGAGAAAGTCTTTCTGGATATTTACAACAAACACATTTTGCAAAATATGTCTGCTATAGAAGCTACTCAACTCATCTGTTTTAGGTTTTTGAACAACATTTAGTTGTTTTGAACTGTAATCCCAATCATTTTACCAGTTACCCTGCTTAATTGTTCAAATATGCCCCATGCTTGTGTTTATAAATCATACAGTGGCTGTTTTCCACTGGGATAGAGGATTTGACTATTCTACTCACATCTGCACCAGTCAATCAAAGCTACTTGGTAAGAAGCAGATAGGTTTCTGAGCAGAATAGAGAATTCCATGGAATAGAGAAATCATGATTTGGATGAGGAGCCACTGTCTCAAGATAATTAACTCAAACTATGTGAGAGTAAGATATAACATTCCTAATACAGATCTTGTAAAACTGCTCCCAGACTGCAGGCTTAGCTAAATAGTACCTAGAGAGAGGGTACTTAATTTTAAAAATGTAAGATAATTTTAATTATGACCTGGAGACTTTGGAATGTAGGTGTTCTGCAATTGCTAATCAACTGGAGTCACGGCTGTTGACAGATTCCTTGTCTCCCTCCATCTGGCCAAGGTAGAAAGTACCCTCATGGAAAGACGGACTGGTCAGTAGGATGGAATTTCTGTTTCTAATCTCCCCGTGTTCTCTCATTGGCAGTTATTTGAACATATCATTCCCTCTGCCTCAGGCACTTTCCATCATCCATTCCTGCACACTCTTTGGGCAAGGTAAAAATTCCTGCTCAAAGTTTAGATTTAATCTTAGTTATTACTCCCCCCAAGGATTTGTCACAGGCCCCTGCTGTGGCGGCCTCAGTGTACACCATCTACATGGCCCCTTTAGCATGGAAGAACTTACTCCCAAGCTTCTGAGAGTACAGTTGACAAACTTCTCTTCAGGAATAGCACTAAGTCAAGGAAACCCTCCTCACACAGGGTCATTCCCCTTCCTTCCTAGGAGCAGGTGGCAGCCAATGGCTTGGTTGATACAAGAAATCCAAATCCTTTGCCCCAACTCTGAAGGGCACATCAGGCAGAGCTCCCTGTGGGTTTGGCTGAGGACTTCGTTGTGAAAACTTCACTGCCCAAATTCTCCCCCTGCCTCTTCCTACTTGCTTCCATTCTACTACCCATGTTGGGTACTCCAGGATAAACTTCTACACACTAATTCCTGTTTCAGAGTCTGCTTTTCACCACTTGATCTGTAGCCTATACCTTTCCCAATCTGGTATAACTACCCCTACTACTTGTGTCATTAGTCCTCAACACTTGCCACCATTATACTAGTATGGGGGGGTACCAGGAATTGAACCCAGGCCCTCATGCTTGCCAGGCAGGTGCTGTGCTGCTGAGTTACATCCCTGGCCCATATACCAGTATTTTAATAGCCAATTTATTCATTTCTTTTCTCCATTTATCTTCCTAGGAAAACCATAAGCTTCTTGAGAGCAGGAACCATATCTCATTCACCTTGGTATACTCAATACCAAAGATATTTAATAAATACTTGGTGAAAGAATGCATCTGCTAATGAAAGGCTACAAAGTGGTATAATATATAAACTAAGTATATTAGTTAGGATAATGTTCTTTGCCATAATAATTAAACACCAAATTTACAATTGCTTAACACAATAGACCAAGTATTGGCAAACTTTCTAAGTAAAGAATAAAATAGTCAATACTTAGTCACTGAGAGTCATACAATCTATTGCAACTGTAGTACTCAACTCAGCTTTCACAGTGCAACTTCAGCCCTACATGATGTGTAAACAAAAGAGCATAGTTTGTCTCAATAAAACTTTATTTCTAAAAGTAAGTAAATAGAGGGCCAGATTGTTTAACTTTTTTTTTTCCTGAGACATTGTATCTCATCGCTACAACAATCACACACCCACACCTCAGTGCAGAGGAGCTGGGAAGGCATGGCCTCTCAGCAGTCATTCCAAACTATCAAAGAGAAACCTAAATTTGTGATGGGCAGCTAGCTGTCCCTACTACAGGAGGGGAATTGTTCCACACTGATAAAGACCTAAGCAGATGTTTCTGTTCTCTTTCTTCTGTCCTTGTCCTAAGAAGTGCACAGTTTTCGAGAAATCCTTTATTCGTGAACTTATTCTTTCCTGGGAGATTCACCGATGAGTCAAAGACATATGAACTATCTCTCAGGAAATGATGTCTGTCTAGATAAATCCAACAGTCACGTGAACGCGACTTCACCAGTGATAAGAGCAGCCGTTATTAACTCGGGTTTGGAGAGTTCAGAAAGGCTCAGCTAAGTCATGTGAAGTGGTCACTGAAAAGAATCAATTTTAAAGAGCATAAAGGGAAATGAGCATCTCAGGCAGAGGAAAAAGTATGCTCCTATAGCCCAAGAATAATGAAAGCCATTGTGTTTTAAGCAAGAAATTATCACGGTGAAATGCATACTTTAGAAAGATTGATTTGATTCCACTGCTGAGAGCAGCTTAGACTGTATGAAGACCAGTCAAGGAGAGAGTGCAATTGTCTATGATAGAGATGACAACATAATAAGGACACCATGGCCTAGGAAGGAGTGGATGGATCCAAGAGATATACGGAAGGTGAAACAAAAGAGTCAGCAAGAGAGAAGAATTAATAACAATTGGTGCCATTGGCTAAATACACTTATGTTAAGTGGGTTTGGGCAAAACAGTGTGAGACTCAGAGGAAAAGATTCTGGGTTCAAATTTGGGCATGTTGGGTTCAAGTGCCTTTGAAATATTCAGGTAGAGATGACTTCTCCCTAAAAATGACCATGGTTTTAGCAACATGGAGGTGTCTGGTAACTTTAAGGAAAACTGACTCAGTGAAGCAACAAGATTTTGTTGAGCAAGTAGGAACTAAGAAAATGGAGTATAACCTTTTAAAGAAAATGGCAGGGAGAAGAGAGAAATGGAGGAAAGAGATCCAAAGGAAAGATTTTGAAGCTTTGAGGGAAGTGAGTATAATTTTAGGCCTTAAAAAGATGAAAGAGAGAGAGACAGAGACAGAGACAGAGAGATTGAATATATATATTTTAAAAAGGGATCATTAGCAATGTAAGTTTCCTAAGAAGGTGACAGGGGAGGGGATACAAGGCAAAGGTGGAGATTGGTTTTAGCTGAAAGAATAGATACCTCTTTACCTCTTCTGCTTTAACAGAGGAAAGGAAGAATAATAAGCATAGACAAAATTGTTTTTCATGTTTGGATAGCAGGAACTTGAAGATGTTCCCATCTGATAATTTTTATTTTATTTATAATATAAAAGCCAAGATCATTAGTTGAAATAGGAGCAGGATGGAATGGGGCAGGAGAGGGAAAAAGACCATAGGTTATAAGAGCGGTGAACATTTGAAGATGTCATTGTGAAAAGTGGAAGAACCAGTTGAGCCAAGAAAGAGAAAGAGACGACAGTTCTATGACAGCCCATTTGAAGTCAGTGACATTAATCTATAGTGGTACCAATTATTCAATGTTTCACTGGAAAGCTAGGTCTCAAGCATATTGATTAGCAAAAGTCAAAGTGCTAGAGTCCTAGTCTGTAGATTTTTATCCAATCCACCTTCCCTATTAAAAGGAGAGGGTGTTATAACATATTTTGAGTAAATATATAAATATACAATTTAATTTTCACAATACCTTGTGTGGTAAATATTATATCAGCTTCACAAAGAGAAGCAGAAGGTCCATTAATTACTGTCTGAGATCACAGCCAGAGCCTCAACTCTGCTGTGTTGCTTCTCATTTCAAAAGAGAAGTGAAGTGTGTATGAAGTCAGTCTCATTTACTGCTCCCAAAGAAATGTCAAACCTGCAGCATGCAGAAGTTATCCACCTTTCTATTTTAATGGATCACTCGCTGACCTGCTCCGTTTAAGACTGTAGAATTAGTTAAACTTCACTCTGTTCTTTTACAGTATCTACTTTTAAGTGGAAAAGTCTAAGAACTGTATTTTACATAATCATTTCCCAAATACTAACCTGACTCTCTCCCATATGAGCGTGCAGTCACTTTCATAGAGCAATAAACAACTGGTACGATATTTTAATAAACTAAACTGAAGGATGAAAATGAATTGTCATCATTCTCCCTCTACCACTTCTACTCTTTCTCCTTTCCCTTCAACTAAAGATGAATCATAAAACTTCTATGGTGTTTAAAGGTAAACATATGAGATTACACTGATATAAGTTAAAAAAAAAAAAACACTAACAACCACTTGGACTCCCCATTCTTACCATCTAGAACAATGGTGGTGGCTATGAGGCTCAGAAATGATGCAAGTGGATGATTATAACATGCCATATTTGTGAGCACCTTCTTAATTAAGGAGAAAACTTCTAGTTGCTCTCTAGCTCTGTCTGAGAGACTTCATTTTCAAAACATTTTTGTATAGACACATCTAGATTTCAACAAGTTAGATTTCTACTTTTACAAAATCATAGGAAATAAAATGGAGAATACTTGTTTTATGTGTTGCCATTAAAATATCGTCTGAGACAATAAAACTCAATATTGAATTTTTCTCTCAAGAAAGGCATCAACCTCACCCTCTCCCTAAGATTTGTTCTTACAAACTTACCCGTGAGTTCCCGTTGTTGAAATAAAATCCTGTGATACCCGCATCTTTGGTAGTAGGTGCAAATCACCAACCAGTCCTAGTAAATATAACAGCTTTTAGATTTCCCAGGAACTTAGATATGTCCTTTCTAACCTAACACCCATGGTTCAGAGATGAGAAGACAAGAGACCCAGAAAGATGGAGTCATGTGTCCAAAGCCACACAGCTCGGTCGCAGCAGATGGGAACTAAAGCACAGGCTGGAAACCCGAGGGCACTACTGAGAAGACTCGTGCTCTGAATGGGGAGTGGCAGATGAACATGAAAGGGTCGAAGAGTAATTTATGATTCTGAAAATGACTCTAAGGAAATTAAAGAGAAAACTTACAAATGGAAAGCACCAGTAAAAGTCAAGTCTCTCTTCCTGACACAACAATAAGAAGCTAAAATGGAAACATGGTGAATGTCAGGAGGATTGGCTCAGCTCAGGTGTTTATAGATGGGGGCACATATTCCATTTTATCTGTGGAAATTGCTCAGTGGAAGGAAAACAGAATACCTTCTTTTTTTTTTTTTTTTTTTTTTTGGTCTTAGAAGTGGAACTTACAATAGAAATGGAACCTTTTCCTCTTCAAAAGAAGAGGAGAGAGTACCTGCCTTTTTAGACATATTTTTACAGCCAGTGATAACATGGATTGTTGGAGCCTCGGATCATTCACTCCTAAAATAGACCTGTTGAGTACAATTCTTAAACATATCTATATCATCTTATCTGGTGTCTCTTATAAACCCATAGGAAGTATATCGAAATCACCATTGAATGGTACTGAAAATGTCATACTGTCACGAAGTTTGATTTCTAGGTATTTGTCTTTGGTGAGAACCTATGCCACAGTTCCTCTGTCATCATTTCCCATCCTCTGGTTTGTTGGATTTAAATGTGTTCACATTAAAACAGGACTTTCCCTTTCCATTAAGAGAAGCTCAAATAAATGATTTGAGGGGTTTCACTTCTCAGAGACCACGCTGCAAACCTGTTTACCTCCCTGCAAAGGGACACATCGGCCCACCCAAAGGTCACTCCAAATCCACTACAAGTGAACGGTATTGTGTAGAACATTGTTGACATTGTAAACATTAAATTACTTGTATAGAATAATAACCAGAAGTGGGATTTCTAGATGATTTGGTTGATTGATTGATTGATCGATTGATTGATATAAGAGAACCTCCACACTGTTTTCGATGAGGTATTTGCAGTAGTCAAAGCCGTAGAAGCAGACAATAGAGTGGTGCTTGCTGGGGAAGCAGGAAGGAAAGGTGAGAGCTGCTGCTTAATGGGCACAGAGTTTCAGGTAAGGCAAGAGGAACAAGTTCTAGAGATTGGGGTCCAGCACCGTGATTACCGTGAACAGTGCAGTAGTGTACACTGAAAAGTTTGTTTAAAAAACCTGTAACATGAGATCTGCTCTCCTGCCACAATTTTTAAAAAGTAAATTACTGATATTGGTGATAACTTCAGTAAATAAAACAATGACATCTGTTTGAAAGGACCCATGGGGGCATTGGTACTTGAAGAACTTGACTCAGTTTACTTTGAGGGGTCCAGAAGACAACCTCAGATGTTATCCCTCAAGGACAGGCTCACTTAGTCCTGTCACTTAATGTCAAAGGTCACAACACATGCTGTTCTGAAGTGTTCTAGATGGTTCTCAAGGAGCTATGTGCTTCTGCCATGAGGTCACAGGTGGAACTATTTCTACACATGTGCTGTCGCTGAAAGTCAACCCTGGAAAATGCCCCAGGGAATATGAGGATCCAGACCAAGCCTGCCCCCAGCCCCAACCAGGAAGGTGACTTCATCCCCTTCCCATTGCTGGGATGAAGTCATAAGTAGACACCTGCTGCCCAAAACAGTCTGTGATCTAATTTTAGGATGAAATTTTGTGACTCCATTTCCTTATTTGTCGTATGTGCCTAAATACAAATATCTTAGTAGCCAAAAAACTCTCCAAATTTCTTACTGTTTTCTCATTCACTAAGATAGTTACAAGAATATATATTAAAATATACATTCTCTGAGACTTAATAAAGCTTTACTTATTTTGAAGTGGGGGGGAACAGTGTAAAATACTTTCTTTCTATTTCTGAAATGACCCTTCTTTATTTTTTTTTTATTTTTTATTTTTTTGTGGGTACCGGGGGTCGACCTCAGGACCTCACGTGCCAGCAGGCGCCTGTGCCACTGAGCGATATCACCGGCCCTTTTTTCGCATGTGGGTTCCAGGAGTCAAACTCAGGCCCTCGTGCTTGCCAGGCAGGCGCTTATGCCGCTGAGCCATCTCACTGGCCTTGAAGTTAACTTTTAACAGACAAAAATATATAAATAACAGCAGTGGAATTTCAACAATATACCACATGGCAGAGCACCTGGAACTTTAGAAAAGGCCACCAATTTTTTTTTTTTTTTGTGGGTACCGGGGGTCGACCTCAGGACCTCATGTGCCAGCAGGTGCCCGTGCCGCTGAGCGATATCACTGGCCCTTTTTTCGTATGTGGGATCCGGGAGTCGAACTCGGGCCCTCATGCTTGCCAGGCAGGCACTTACGCCGCTAAGCCATCTCACCGGCCCTGAAATGGCCCTTCTTTATGGGGAAAATATTTAGAAGGAAAGAGATAAAGGAAGGAGGGAGGAAAGGACAAGGGAAAAGTCACAGCACGTCTGCATCGAAGCTAACAAACATGTTTCCAGGATGTCCCAAGGCTGTCCATACCCTAGCATTAGTGTTTCGACATGGAACTGAAGTCCATCACTTTCTACCACATTTTTCCTATAAATTTGCTTAATGTAGGAAAGCATATTCAGAGGCACACAAAGTCTTTTCTTTATTTTTTTTTCAAAGTCTTGTCTTTAAAACTCTTACTTCTGATGGGATGAGGGAGAAAAACTCAGACAGACATTCTCTGAGAAAGATGCCCCAGCCCAGGTTACTATTACAAATCGGAGACTTTCCCTGCCTTTCCAGTTGAATACTTGTTTTTCAAATGAAAGTAAGAGAAAGCTCTGGGAATCAGGTTCTTCACTGAGATATAAGATAGCAATCTACTGTCCTTCCCCAGTTAAACATCTGACAGTCCCATGAGAGTGAGTAACATCTGCTGTTATCCAGGAAGGGCCAATTTATTTCTCTCTGAATTAACTGAGCTTCTGTCACTAGCAGGAAATAAGCTTAGAAGGCCTGGGCTGGGTCCCAGCTTTGCTGAGCGACACTGAGGCAGTCACTTGACTTTTCTGACCCTGGTATGTGCATCTGTGAAATACAGGTAAAGGACTGCTTTGAGACTCAAGGAAAGTGTATGAAAGTGCTTTGTAAAACTCCAACAATACAACTAAAAGCTAGACTACACCTGCCTGGGGAGAGATATGAACTGCAGGAAGTAGACTTTTGTGTGTGTGTGTGGGTACCGGGGGTTGACCTCAGGACCTCATGTGCCAGCAGGCGCCCATGTGGCTGAGCAATATCACCGGCCCTTTTTTCATATGTGGGTTCCCAGAGTCGAACTCAGGCCCTCGCGCTTGCCAGGCAGGTGCTTGTGCCGCTGAGCCATCTCACCGGCCCAGGAAGTAGATTTTTAATAAGAAGTAACTCTCAGAAAACGTCTGTCCTGATCCTAGCTAACTGTCTTTTTCAAGGCAAATGAAGTGATAGGATATAATATGAAGTTTTTGGACTCGGTTTTGAGCGGCTGGCATCAGAATAGAGCTATAAGGATAAACAGTCCATATTTTCATGCACATGTGTGTAAGCCATCTTCATCACTGAGAGCATGCCCCTGGGCCAGGCTGATAAATTTGAATATAAGTTTTGCAACTTCCTTCCTGTGTCTCAACCTTCTCTAAAATGTGGATGAGAACATCACAGGTGGTCGAGAGGTGAAACATGTTAATACACTCAAGGTACTTAGAACAGGGTCTAGCACACCATAAGCTAAGTGAGGGCAATGGTCTTTCTTTGCCTCTTTTTCCATCAGTGGGTAAACAGGGCCTAGAACTAAGGTTGCCATGTAGTAAGTGCTCAATAAACCTCCACTGAGAGAATGAAGACTGCCTGGCAGCAGCAGTCAACCTGGCTCTGTCTCTCCCAAGCTTATGTGGCCCCTATGAGTCTCAGCAACATTATTTTTTTTTTTTTTAACAAATAGAAGGAGTTTGGATGAGTAGGTCCCTAAAGCCTTCTTAGGCTTGGATGATCCAAGCAATTTAAGCTACGTTTGGAAATCTTAATACAAAAATTCAACTTCACACACCTTCAAACTTTGCTGTCTTCTCCCCTTTTTCAAAAAAGATGTGTCACCAGGTGTGGTGGATCACGCCTGTAATTCCAGCACTAGGGAGGCTGAGGGAGGAGGATCACTGTGAGTTCAAGGCCAGCCTGAACCACATAGTGAGACCTTGTCTCAAAAAAAAGACAAAAATAAGAGGTAAGAACTGTCTGGTTCTCTAATCTCTCTTCTTCCTTCCTCCAGGTCCAGGTTGAGCTAGGCACCCCCTCAGCCCCACCCTGACCCCCTCATGGAATAGCAGGGCTGGAGCTGCAGGTGCAGCTACTTCTGCAAGTCAGTCTTGTGATCTATGATCAAGGTCAGAGCAGGAATGGGAGGGAGAGGTGTGCTGCTTTTCTGAGCTCTAATTTGCTTTAAACCAAGATCAGGGATTTGACTTCTCTTTATTTTCTCACCTCCCCTTGATACCCAAGAGCAAGGCACATCCAGGTTGTTGACTCAACAAATTCCTTGAACTTGAAAAGATAGATGTTGACAGAAAGGAAGGTCCAAAGCCATCCTGTCCATACCGCAAACCGAGTGGCTTCATCAGGATCCTCATTTTGGGAGCACACTCGAAACCTTAGGGAGGGCAAAGAGCGGGGAGCAGCTTGCAAAACTAAAGGATCCCAATTTTGGTGGGAAGAGGGTGGAGATGCAGAACTAAGCTTGAACAGCAGAAAGATACATAGAGATATATTTTTTTGGTTTCTTGAGACAGGGTCTCACTACGTAGTCCAGGCTGGCCTTGAACTATGTAGCTCAGACTGGTCTCCAACTTGCAGCAATCCTCCTGCCTCAGCTTTCTGAGTGCTAGGATTACAAGTGTGTGCAACCACACCCAGCTCTACATAGATCTTTTAAGTATTATTTAAAGAGTCCCCTACACAACACGTGAATGTACTTAATGCCACTGAACACTTAAAATTGGGTAAAAGCGGTAAAATTTATTTTTATCACAATTAAAAGGAAAAAGAGTAAAATAAAAAAAAAATTTAAAAAAACGTGTGTATTGAGAAGGGCTTAACCCCCCTACCCCAGGATGCTCAGGTGCACCTTGGAGCTGACAGCTACCTCTGCGCCCTTCTCCCTGGTTCTGGGCTGGGCTCTGGGACTCGGGTTGGCCTTTGGAGAGGAGGGGCAGTGGGCTCCCAGCGATCAATCAAGTGACAGGTCGCCCTGTTTCCGGACCACAAAGAACTGCTCTTGTCACCCCGGTCAGAGCCGGCCACTCTGTCCCAGAGCTCAGCGTCACATCCACACCTCCTCTCCACTGCTTGGCCGGTGCTTCCTTGTTGTCCCTCAGTTTGGAGATTAATTCTAACGCCCATCGAATAAAGAACAGGAGAGAGAAAAAACAGACATGCTGAATCAGGTAGGGCTTGAAGCAGCTAACACCCCTGCTTCTGTGCTAGTCCGAGTGCTCACTTCCTTTGCCGGCTCCTGGAAGGGGCCTGGTTCCCAATGCACTTTGCATTCCGGGGCTTTCAAAAGCCTACAGTTATCACCCCACGTCTTTAAATCAGGGAGAACAGCGTTTCTAATGGAGATGGGGGGCGTGCAATAAGCAGGGCAAGAAGCAAACATTGCCCAACCCGGAGGGGCGAGGGGACTCGGGAACACGTCGCGCCCCTGCACGCAGCCTGGTGCATGGAACATTTTGCACCCTACTCCTCTAGCACGGCGCCACCCCACTTTCCCACCCCGTCCGTCCTCACCCGGGCTGGATGAGACTGGCCGGGGCTGGACACAGGCAAGGGGGCGGGGCCGGGCTATAGCTGCTTCCAGCAAACTCCAAGCGGGGCTGCAGCAGGCACCATGAGGAGTGCAGAGCTCAGCATGTTTCTGCAACTGTTTTGACGATGCTTTTGAGTGTTCCCATCACTACCGAGATGCTGCCGCTCTCCTCTTGACCACAATCTATTAGCTCCAGTAGCTTTTGAGCGACTCAGCCCTGGCCGCAGCTTCCTGCTTACCGCTCGCGCTGCCTGGGGAGCTGCCAGGCTTGGGGACTCGCCAGCGCGCACCCGGGGCCGCGCGGTGGGGTGCGATGCCCCTGCCCTCCCCCGCTCCCACTGCCACCCAGGGTCCTGACTCTTTTGCAAAGATCACGAGCTCTTGTCAGGCGAGATCCCTAAAAAAACCCATCCTGGCATCCTGTGAGGCTAACGGGCGCGTTCAAATCCAGGTACCTGGATTCTTGGAGGCCAGGATGCTAGGAAACTTGAGAAAGGGCAGGGCTTCAGCCTCCGCTAGCAGTGAGGTCTTGTTTATAAGGCACGATTCTGACCCGGTACTAGTTTTGTTTTGTTTGTGGTTCTTTGGTGAAGATTGTTCAATTCTGTGTGTGTGTGTGTGTGTGTGTGTGTGTGTGTGTGTGTGTGTGCGTGCTTGGCACATAAGCGCTAGGGAGGAGGGGGAAAGATCTGAAACGCAAATGCTTTACATACTCCTTTGCTATTGATTTGGGTGATTCTGCAAGAGAACACTCTTGAATGTAAATCAGAAATTCCCCTGAAAAACAAAATGAAAACAAAAAAATCCCATGCATTTCCCATGGCCAGGGACCTAAGGACAGCATTTCCGGAGGAGGAAGGAGGCTGAACGTTGAGGGGCTGTCGGCCTGGCTTGCTCACCTGTGCAAGAGGGTCGGAAGGGGAGCCGCTAAGTCATCACTTCTATAAATGTGTCCGTTGAAACTACAAAGGTAACCAAAAGGAGGTCTTATCCGTTTTTTGTTAGCTTCGGTTGGGAACAGCAGGTAGAAGCTGCGCTTTGGTTTTACTTTTTCACCACGGGAAGCTATAAATAGCGGAGCGTGTGTGGCTTTCTGACTGAGTTACCTACACTCGCCTGGTACCTCAAGATCCAGGCGCTGTGACTCCCACATAAACACTCGCAGGTCGCCGCCTCCGCGGACATTTTCCACAACATATGTGTGACAAGAAGAAATGCTTCTCCCCGTGATGTGTGTGTGTGCGCGTTGTTTTTGTTTCAGCTTTTGAGGTGGGGATGCATACCGCCCACACTGCCAACTATGGATGGGAGGCCTCCTAATGCCTTGAAGAGATGCAGGTATTTATAGAAGGAAGAAAACATCCTCCTTTGGTGTTTTTACTCTTATGTGTCCCAAAATACACTAACTTTTATGTTTTCTAACTATTCACTAATAGCCCTGATTTTATAGGGCAGGTTGTATTTCTCTGGCAGGCTATGGTTTCTACACATTTACTGCCCCCAACCATTTGGGAAAGAAAATTATTTTCACTTTTGGTAAATGGTACTCTGGGTATCAAGCATCAAAGAAGTGGACTTCTCTTTTCAGCTAAGGCATAAACACACTGTGTGGCCAAGAAGAGGTCTTCAGAAATCTGCATCTTCCCAGCAGTGGAATGAGGTGATCCCCCAATCTAATTCTCCAGGGAGGGTTCTGGTTGACTTAGCAACTATGAACTCTATCAAGTCTTTAGACCTTTTACACATCAGAAAGAAGATGCACTTCTGGTCTGCACTTCCCTCCAATTTGTCCAAGTGGAAGCAGAATAAATAAGCAAAGAAGATACCAACACACACACACACACACACACGCATTCTTTTTCCTTCTCATTTTTTCCTAGTTCCACCAAACCTGTCTAAAAATGAAGCAGCAATTGTTCTAGTAGTTTTATAATTCTATATGCTCTTCCTTCTCCCTGGTATGTCTCCAGTTAAATGAATATTTACACACTCAAAACTAAATTACACAGGCCAGCCATGCTATCTTCTATTAATGAGCTGCTGGAATCATCAAGTCAGCTGATGTTTTAGTCACTTCTGTTGAGCTTAAATGCCTAATTATATGTTTCTTAGGTCCACTATCAGTTGGCCCACTGGATCAAAGCCTGACATTAATGTGGTTGAATCGTTCACAGGTTGTACTCCAGGATCCTGGGCCCATGGCCACACTGGTCCCCAGCCATGGCCAAGTTCTTGCAGACATTTGAGTTGGTTGCCAAGGAAATACAGTGAGAGGTGTGTCAGGGAGCAGAAGTCATCACTCCGCCCATTGGGTTACTTTTCTGGATACACAAAATAAATGACATTCCTGGATCATTTTAAGTGCTCAAGAAGTGGTAGTTTTTATTGTTCCAACTTCTACAATTTTCCACCAACTGTCATTAACCCAGCTGGAGGCAATTAGACTCCCAAAGAAAATTTTTTTCCTTTGCATGAACATTGATTGAATATATCCTTAATCTCATGGTCAAGAGACACTCGTATTTGCAGAAAAAAGTCCCTCCAGAGCTGGCTTTATTTGACAGAGGCTTAAATACAATTATTAAACCAATAGACTCCTACATAGAAGCATATGGAAGCAGATGATGCTAAAAATAACCAACCTGACATCTGCATAATTTTAGCATGATTAAATTTAGGAAATTTACCTAAACTGCCCTAGAAATTTGAAGATGTTGAAAAGTTAGCAATTATTCCATAATCACTCCTTTTTTCTCCTTTGCCTGGTTTGTCCCATTTTTTGACATTTCCTTAACACACCCCATACGCATCAGTCTTGACAATTAATTACCTAATCTTCACACAACTCCTCAGAGGTAGATGGATGAAAAGCATTGCAGCTTTATCACCGCTTTTCAGGAAACTAAAAACAGAAAGGTTATGACTTACCTAAAAGTCACACAGCAAGCTTTCAGAAAAGCTGGGATGGGACCCAGGAACTCTGTCTCAAGCCAAATCACTGTGACTCCTGTCCTACGGAATATTCCTGACTCACCACCAAATTCAGCCTAGTTGCCCAGAGCAAGTTCAGTTCTCTCATAGTTTCTAGAGGGGGTAGTTTTATATGGAGCTGGCCAGAAAAATAATAGAATTGAATTCAACTTAATAAGCAGAGAAAAAAGACAAGGAAGATGGTCAATAGAGAGTCTTTCATCCACGCAGCCAAGATGTCAACCAGTCAATGTGACTGGGCATTGCCGGGACAATGAATACAGAAATATACTCCGAGTAGGAAAATGTGAGGTTCCTGGTACTGTCAGAGGAAAACAAAGACTTATATAAACAAAGGCCAAGGTGTCCAGGGGCCATTCAAGGCAGGCTCGGAGTCAATCTCTAAGTTCAAGCTCTTGCTGTATTTTTGGCTACAGCTTACAGCACTGTTGAAGTCCCTTCTAAGGCCACCACATCATAATGTTACTTTGTGTGATGATGTATGGCTTCCTGCCCCTTTGTATTCTGAATTCCATTCTTGGTCTTTTCCCATAGTGTTCCCAAATTGTGCTTACCCTTGCATTCTATAAAGCTAAAGGACAGGCCTGTTCCGAATGCCTTGCAGTATAATACAGTTGCCACAGGAAGCAATTGCTTTGAGGAAACAATAACGGAACAAATTATTGCTTAATACCATCTAGAAAGATACCTGTTCAGTAAAAGAATGTTCAATTATGTGTGGCTTATGAATATACTAAGCCACAGAAGGCAATGTCACTTGTAGACATTATACTAATCTTCTGATGTATAAATGTCTTCCAAATGGAAAACCAAACTGAGAGCTCAATTGCCCATCTCAACACAAACAAAATGCAAAATTGCCCATGGTGCTGGTCATTATTATCCTACCCGCGATTTGGAGCTGTGCTTCAGGTGGTCTTTAAGAGTTTGTAGGTGAGTTGTCTACTTTTTAAGAAGTCATTATCACCTACACATACCCATGAAGTTACATCGCAGTATGCATCGCCTTAGTGCCTGAATACAAGGCATAGTTTTTATTTTAAATGGGAAGCCTGGTTGAATGCTGTAGTAGCAAACAGAGAAATCTACTACACAGCAAGAAGAAAGGGGCTTTAAGTCCACTTACATGTGAAAAGGCAAAATCATTTCAAGCACCAGCTGCAGCTTCAATACAATGCTGCTCTGTACGGCTCCATTGAAGTAAGGGGAAACCACCTTACAAATTAAAATCTTAAATGCTATAAAATGATTTGTCTCAAAGACCTAAATCAAAGACAAATTTTTAAATGAACCCCTTTGTTATTGTTAAGGTTTCCTAACTTCTTATTAGTTGGTAAACTTTTAAATTTCCCCAAAGGCTTAGTTACGTATGCTATGAAAACTGTTGCAATTTTTCAGAATAAACAAGGTTAGTTTAGTGTTCTTGGTTCCATTTTTCTCAGTCTCCTGGAGAATGTGGCAGATACACAATGAGAAAGCTAACCAGAAGAGCCAATAGCCCCTACAGTGGTACCTAACTGGGTTTCAAAAATATTTTCTCAGTGTCACGGGCAAGTAACTGCCTTCGTAGCCTTCACTGTCAATTTAAATGGTACCAGTAAGAAGGACGGGAGCCCAGGAGACCACCTTTGGAAAGTTGTTTGTTTGTAGGGATTTTTGGCTTGTCAACAACTTTATGGTGGTATGGGTAGAGCTATATATTGCTTTATAATAAATCATTATAATTATAAACTTTATAACTTTTATAGGATGATTGTTTTTTATAAGGCACAGCATCTGAGGGATGTCCTTTGGTGATACTACCTTTAATCATTTCCTGTTTATTATGTAATCTTTTGATGAACCAAGTGATTACATTGCTTATTATTTTTTCTGGCCTCTATTATATCTTTATTTAACCTCATTACAGCCTCTGATTGTGGAGCTGTGCTGTTTGCAGCAGTCTCCTGGCCAATTTACATCCCTTGTATCTGGCCAGACAACCTGAGAGGTGGAGAAATTCCACTGTAAATTCATTTGTTTGATTGCTTTTAAAATTATACCAAAGAACAAAGCTGCCTTCACAGAGGAGGTAGTGTCTGTTGTTTTTTTCCTAATCACAATACCACCCCTTCTGAACAGCTCACCACAGGCTCCCTCCTGAATATGGAAAAACGGGAGACATCTGAGCTGTGTGTGTTTTATCTGGCTTCCCTCCCCTCCCTCTCCCTCGTCTCTCCTCACCTCAGAGCTGGGTTCTCACCTTGCCATTTCTGATTCTCGCTTTTCAAGATTGGCACCAATAGAAAAAGAGTTTATGAACACGAGGCTAGATGCTTATCCTCCACGGGTTTCCTCTAAGAGGGACTGGGTAGGGAAAAGGGAAACGCGGAGAGGACAGCAGGAGCCAGTGAAGGTAGGTACAATGAATCAGACATAAGGCAAATTTCAGACAGGATCCCAGCAGTAATTGAATTGGTATTATTAGAAAGTAGCCTACGTACTCTTGGTGGTGTCAGGGAGAGAGCTCCCATTTGCTCCTGAAATCTCTCGTTTTCTCCTTTGTCAGTCCATTCTGTAGCTGTCTGCACTCAAGAATGATTCAGGCCCCCTCTGAAGCCCCACTCCCACTTCTCAGCAGTGAAGACCAACCCCAGCCACATGCTGCTTCTGTGTACCTGAAGTGATATAGAAAACGAACTGCCCTTCAACACCTACCATACCTGTGTTGCATCCCTTCCTTTACTGGCCTCAGCCTGCTCCACCGTCTACTGCCCACCCCTCAGATTCCTCACCTCGCCAAACAGATCCTGGGGGTTTAAGCCAGCCTATTCCTCCTCACTTAAGAAAAGGTGGAGGGGGTCAAGTAGATAGTAAATAAAGATGACAAAATAGGTCAAGGAGAGAAAATCTGGTTCAGAGATCAACCTGAAAAATATTGGACATCTCGTAAAGCATATGGAATCTATACCACTATAATTTCTGTTTCCAACTAGAACTAGACTTCAATTTTTGTGAGGTTATAAAAAGGTCAGAGTTTTTTGATAAACATTTCTATGCTTCCTCTCTTGATTACATCAAAAAGGTGTTGTTTCATGGAAGACCTATTCCTAACTATTTATATAGCCATGGGCATCATTTTTCTAAGACAGACGCAAGCTGAGTTTGGAGGGATTTGAAATATCAGGCATAATTCAATGGTTTTCTCAGCTTGCGTAAGGTTACATTTTTTTTTTTACCTATTTTCTTTATTACACAGCAATGTGGTGGATTTGTCAAAAACTGTGAGTTATAGTCAAAATAATGCATCCATCTCAACTGTCCAGAAATTTTTAGGGCATTTTCAGGAGGGACCCCAAGTTTTCAAGGTAGGATTGAAGTAAGTGCTTCTTATTTAGGACTTTGCAAGATGATAAAATGGTAATTTCTTAGTTTCTTTCATTTTAGGATGTCTTACAATTTTTATAAATGTTCCTGAATTGAAGACATTGAATTTAAACTGGAAAAGTAGTAGGTGAATGTGGGTGTGGGAGGAAAGTAAGGTATTTTTGAAGCCATATATAAAAGAGAGCTAATTTAAATGAAAGATTCAAGACTCTTACTCATTTTGAAAATAATACAATGTCTTTCCTCAGAAGAGCTCAATTTGAGTTTTGCCTAAAAGTGATCAGGGCACTGAATCACTCATTTTTTCCCATTTAAGCTATCAAGCACAAAGCAGTTAAAAAAAAAAAAAAAAAGGATTTTCTTATGAAGGTGGAAATGATAGAAGAAAGTGGACAAATCAAATAGGATTCTTTTAGTAGGTGAAACAGTAGAGTCAATTGATTTTTCTAGGGTCTACCATCAAATTAGTGGTGTTACTTTTAGTGTGCATAAATCAATATCCTGTGTATACACACACACACACAACACATTCCGATTGCTTACCTGTCACCATTATCTTTACGTCAGTATTTTACATGCATATATAGCTCAAAGCATTGATATAAATGATCCCTGAAGAGCACTTGAACATTTACAAAATTCAGTTGCTTAAGATTTAATTAGGATACAAAGTCTGCAAATGACATTAATGATTTTTCAAATGACTCATCACAAAGCAGTATAAGAGGTATTGTCCTTATGTCTGATTTAAGGGTTGAATGAAATATCATACAATTAACAAACTAAAGCTTATGTCAGTTGTCAAAAAACAGAATTCAGAACTCATTACTAGAAAGAGCTACCTCATGGTAGACAGTCAAGGATCTTCTGTCTTCTTTCTTTCTACTTTGAAAAAAGTTATTAAAAACTAAACAAGGATTCTAGGAAGGTTCTAAACATATTTTATGTATGCAAATATTACATATGCTGTACGTGTCATATATATTGCATGTGCACCTACCACATTATTCAGCAGTTAATTCACTCAAAATTATGTGCTTGAATGAATGTCCAGACAGTATTAACTACCAATTCCTCTTTTCAGATGGCTAATACAATGATGGAGAAGAGAAACATCAGCACTCTTGTTTATGCTGCACATAGCAGCTTGTCCTCTAAAGCAATAAAACTTTGTAGAGATCCGGAAACCAACTTAGCTCCTCTGCCTGCCAAGCAAAGGCATTGAGGGGAAAGCAGAGTTGGAAAATCCCAAGGAAAAACTATGAGAGTTAGAATTGGTGTTATTCTTTGAAGGCCAATTACTTTACTATGTAAATAAAAATAAGACTGTCCAATACATTGGAAGATAAAAATTTGCAACTCTTATTGAATGATCTTCATATATGGTTTTGCTTCAGTTTGTCATCGGTGCAGGGAGAAGCCTTCTGTGGCAGCATTTTGCTTTCATAGTATCAGTCAGACTTTATCTGAATGTCTGCATGCTTTTAGGTTACATGACTTCTACCCTCCTCTATCTTAAAGCTCCGGGTTTATTGCTCTTATTGACCAAATGCCAAAGCGTAAATTTATCCCCATTAGAATGTATGCCAAGGGCACAAACGTAACTTTCACAAGCTCAAAATACATTTTTCTATTTAACTAACCAAGTGGAGAAACAATAGCTTGTCACCATTCTTCCATCCTTGGTCTCTTTAATCCGTAGCTTATTAGCAAACTTTCCCATGCAGATGTCTCCTTGGCAAAGATTGTAAATCATACCCTTGGACACCTCACAGCTAGACAGACTCGCTGACTATGTGGATGGTTTATGGCTTCAGATTTTGAGCAGGGTCTGCAAAATAGCCCTGGACAAACTTATCACCAGGAACTGCTGGCCACATGAGCTAGTGTGCTACCAAAATGGGAATCTGTCTGTTTTTCTTTCTCGGGGGCATTTCGAGTTATTAGGCAATACAGCCTATTTCCTTCCTTCCACCCAGGAGGTATTGTGAGCAAACAATGAAAATCCAGCTCTCTATTCATGTTTGAATTTGACCATTGTGTGTTCTTCTGTATATTTGTCTGCCTGGCACCACCAGAGTGTAAGATCTCCTGTGTTTCGGGACACGGTGCAGCCCTGGTTACCTGATCACATTAAATGCCATGGGCTGAGGCTGCATCCATCTGTAAGGACATTTTACTTTGTGTATTTTAGCCATTTTTCTTTAAGTTGCCAAGCAGATCTCTCTCTATTCACATGCTTAATTGTTAGCTCAGAAAAAATATTTTGACTCTCCTAACACTCAGGTTGCGTATCCAGCTATGCGTTTGCAGCAGTTTTTTAGCACAGCCTGGACAACTAATGCATGATGTCCTTCAGTGCAGAAAGTCCATCAGGGAAAAAATATATGTATTTATTGTAACTTTTAGGCATACAGAAATGAGTTCAATAAATGGACTTAGTGCTTACTCAAAATTTAAGAATCCATTAGGAAGTTCAGTTTTACTATGTCAGTGCGATACATTTCAGATGGTAATCATACCCTTTCCAAATCCCATTTAAAGTAAATCATTTATTTTTTCTACTTTTCCCACAAGTGCCTTCATGTAGAATTTGGATACCTTTCAGAAGAGACCTGTGAGGTAATGCACTGGAGAGACATAACAATATTTATAAAGTTTGGGAAAATCTTTTGCTAAAAGAATAGGGGAAATAATCTTCAGCTTTGGTAGAATGGATAATATTATTGATACTGAATTTGTTTGTATGATTTTCTGGTTCTATGATTTTTACAACAGATGTGGGGAGTGAGTTCTCATTATTATTCTTCAGTGGTTTTTTTAAGGCTAGACTGGAATTTTAAGGGTTCAGGGCAAATTATTATAGTGTTCAAAAATAGTCATATTGCTCTTATTTTTCTAACATTGCCTTTTTCCTTTGGTAAGATCACATGAATTTTAATTAAACAGATAAACAAAAATGCCTAACAACTATTCTTGTTTTACATATTATTTTAGCACTCATGGAATACAAAAAAGGGAAATATTCACAGTAACACTCTCTGCTTTCCTGCTGTAAAGTTAAGGGCAGAAGCCCAAGTTTCCTTGTATCAGAAATGCACATCAATCTCAAATATAAGAGAAGGTAGCTTTGGTCTCTTTGACTCATTCAGTTCCTGGGCTACTGTCACTGAAGGTAGAAACTGCAATATGAACACCTGTCCATGAGGAACTAGACTTGAGATAACCAGCTCATTTCGCACAGACCATTGTCCAGCCATCAGATGGTAATTACTTTTCGTCCCCATCAGCCTCTCCTGGACTCCAGCCAGTGGGTTGTGGGTGGAAGGGTCTGTATCGCATTTCCATTCATCTGAGCCATCCAGTTTCCTTCTTGCTTGTTTTCAATTACATAGACATGGTGGCTTTGGCACATAGTAAGTAAATAGCAACGTATTCAAAAAGAAAGGTCTGAAAGCCAATATCTGAAATATACTCTTGAGGTTTCAATGAGTACAATAAAATTGGCACAGAAATTCTGGCATTCTGACCCAAAGTCATAAAATACAATTAATTAAGTTAATTGTAATGTATTTGTAGAATATTTCATGAAAGCCAGATGCAGAAGACCAAAGTCTAGAAAGCAATGGAAATGTTACTGAATTTCCTACCAAGTAAATAATTAGTAAATTAAATTTCAAAAAAATTTTTTTTGAGACAGGATCTCGCTGTATAGTTCAGGCTGGCCTTGAACCTGTGGCAATCCTGCTGCCTCAGCCTCCCGAGTGCTGGGATTACAGCCACACGCCACCATGCCTGGCAAATTAACTAAATTGTTAATTGGATCAGAAAAGTAAAGGGTTGGAACTGTCGTTGAAAGATTTTTCATTGTTACTTTTAAACTCCTACCAGGTGCAGGGGTGGGTGGGAAATCTCCAGACAATCTTGATATTCTAGAACATTCCAAAATTATGTTTAAGATGATTTCACTAATTCCATTGTTTTCTCTTACTCTTCATCCCCTTCAACACATATCCACTTGTTCTTCCCAACGTACTTCCTTAGATTTTCCAAGTGGATACTAACAATGGATAATTTTGCAGGCTTTTGTTGTATAGCAGAAATGACCAAAAATAAAATAATTACTTTTTTATGACATAATCTTTATGTTAAATTAAACATGGTTGTCACATCTGATTTTCTTCTCTTTGTTTTCCTTGTTAAGAAACTTTCTCTCCCCAACCTTGGAAACTTGGTCCTGTTGGGCTTATCCTCCTTTCTTTATAAATCTTCATCCAAGCCCCATCTCTTTTCATTTTCTCTTCTTTTACCGCAGCAAATTGAAAAAAGACTAAATTTTAAAATACCAAGTACACAATAGTGTTGCTTTTGCTTTTCATTTGCTCTACCACACCAGGAAAGCACTTTCTCTGAGATGTTAAGAATTGTTTTCTGTCTTTGTAAGTTCTTTTGAGAAAGTTAATTAAATATTCTAGCAAACATTTATTAAAGCTTAATGTACAAGTTCTCTGCTATGCACAAACCTAAGACATTTATGGCATCAACTGTGTTTCCAAAGAGTTTAAAGTCAAGAAACAAAGACATATACATTTTTTATATTTGCAAAGAGAGAATAAATAAATTACAGTGTCCTGAAATATCATAGGTGCTATCATAGAATTCTAAACAGGATAGAAGACAGCCGTAGAAAGGGAGAGTTATTTCTTGTAGCAGTATTAAAAATATTGTTCAAAGTGGGGACATTTGAGATGGATCTTGTGGGCAATGAAGGGATCACAAAGTAAAGTGATAGAGTAGAAGTTCACAGATATGAAGTTGTGGAGTGGGGCCTGGTGATAAGTTGAGTGTGGAACAGGCCACGGCAGCAGTAAGACCAGAGCTATTATAAAGGGCCTGGACACTCAGACTTCTTCCAGTAGTCGATGGTGAGTCAGTAAAGAATTTTAAATTTGAGGATTCTCCAGTTACAGGTAAATGGTATGAGACACACTTGCAGTGGTCCAAATAACAAGTCATGAGAGACTAAAATAAAGCTATGACAAGGGGACCAAAAGGCTTAAGTAGGAGGGACAATAAAGAAGTAGAATTTGGAATTGGCCACTGATTAGAGACCATTATATAAAAGACATATATCAATGCTTTTTACTGCTTATTTATGTAAAACCAAGGCAGAAATGCTGCTAATGCTGATGGTCAACATTGCCTTGTGGAAACAATCCAGAATGTGGGAGTCAGAAAGCTTGGATGTGATCCTGGCTTCTCCGTTCTCTAGCTTGGCTAGACTCTCAACCTCCATTTTCATATCTGCAAGATGGGAAAGTAATGAAACTTATTTTATTTTACACAATATCTGGCCCATCGTAGGTGTTTGGTAAATGTAATTGTTTCCTTCCAAAAACTCTTAAAAAGTGGACCAACGGATACCTCTTTAGAACTGCAAGCCACATGGCTGAGCCCTAGAATGCTAGGAAATAATAGAAGCAGCAATGGGCCAAGTCAGCAAGCGCAATTCAACACCAGGTGGCTATTTAGAGCTCACACATCACCAAATCCATAAGGTGACGTATAACAGTCTCTATGCCCTTTGGTTATAACCACAAACAAAAGGAAAGCCCTCACATGGGCACAGGGTGGAAAACAGCTGGGAACTGTACAGGCCTCTTCACTCTCACCTGCATGAAAGACTCACACCCCATGTATCTCCTTCAAACATGAGCAGGATTCTCAGTAGAGACACTTGCGTAGACCATAACAAATTTTAATCTAGCCAGCTGTTCTGATTGGCATTTTTACTTTAAAAATAAAGATCCTACTTCAATTAGAGTGATCACTGTGCATTAATTGGGTATAGGAATTAGTGCCCAATAAATGGTAAGTTATTTAGAAGAGATATTGTTTGCAAACTTCTACTTGCATATTTAAACATATTCAGCTTTCATGATATGTATCAATTAAATAAATAAAAATCAATCCATCAATTAAAGTGAAAATATAATAGCATTTTGTGCTTACTTTTGTACTTATTAGGAATCAGTTAAATAGTCTTTATAAGGCTATAGCTTATGTTCCAACTAAATGATTAACTAACAAACAAACACTTATTGAATTTGCTGTACAAAATGCTGCCGTTAAGGATACAAAGGTATGAAGATATAATTAGAACTCACATGAAGTCTTTGATTAAAAATCTAAAACAGTCATCTATGAAGTGATGATAATTTGAGCCAAAGGTAGTATATAAGTACTAACTGACGATGTCAGTAAAAGGTGCAATAGGAATTCGAGAAGAGGGAGCTAGCTAAGGGTAAATGTGATCAAAACATTTTATGGAGATGTTTACCCTGGACCATCCACGAAGGTAAGCAACTGCTATATATTTGAGAAAAGAAAAAAATAGTAAATTTTGCAGCATTTATTATACTCCCACACTGTGTGTGTGTGTGTCAGGAATCGAACTCAGGACCTCATACTTGCCAAGCAGGTACTGTGCCACTGAGCTATATTTTAAATAACTCTATTTTAAATAACTATTCATGACTACAGTGTCAATAGACGATAGGGATTTTTCAGCTCCATTATTATCTTATGGGAGGGACCACCATTATATATGTGGTCCACTGTTGACAGAAATGCTATGTGGCACGTGACTGCGCTCAAATACTGCGTGATCTGTTATAAGTGGGATTTTTTTTTAAAGTCACACATAGAATCAGTAGAGTGGCAATTATCAGGAGTTGGGAGGGTGGTGTCATGGAGGAAATGGGAAGACGTTGGTCAAAGGGTATAAACTCTCAGTTATAATATGACTGAGTTCTGGGGACAGAACAGAGTACAGCAGTCTGACTTTAGTTAATAATACAATGTTACATACCTGAAATCCTCTAAGTTCAACATTCTCATTACACACACACACAACCAAAATGATAACCATGTACCTAATGATGAATATGTTAACTAACTTGATTATGTTAATAATTTTAAAATGTATATGTATTTCTAATCATCACATTGTATACTTTAAATAGTTTTATTTTTATTTGTCAATATTATTAAAGATGAGGTAAAAACACAATGATCAGGCCAGGTATGGTTGCGCACACCTATAATCCCAGCACTCGGGAGGCTGAGGCAGGAGGATTGCTGAGTTCAAGGCCAGCCTGAACTGCATAGCGAAACCTTGTCTCAAAAAGACAAAAACAAAAACAAAAAAAAAAAAAAAAAAAAAAAATGATCATGTTAAGTGACTGGAAGAGGGAATAGAAAATTTCGCTTTTCAAGTGTATAATTTTCTCTATGATTCTTTTAAAAAGAATCCTATGCATATTTTTGCATTATATGCTTCACTTTTTTTTCGTTTTTTTTTTTTTTTTTTTTTTTTGGTGGTGCTGGGGATTGAACCCAGGGCCTCATGCATGCAAGGCAAGAACTCTACCACTGAGCCACATCCCCAGCCTGTATTATATGTATGTATATCATATAAAATAACATACAAAAAGGAAATTATACTACCTGTAGAGAAACAGCCAAAGCTTGTGTTTACACAAAATTCATCAGTTGAAACATATTGGAGTTAAAGGCTGAAAAAATTCAATGACCAAACACATTTCAAAAGGAGAGAGGCAAATAAAATTAAAAGAACATAAAGAAGAGCCGGGAGTTATACTCAGTGGTAGAACTTGTCTAACATGCACAAGTCCCTGGGATCAACCACCAATACCATAAAAATAATCCAAAAAATAAAGAAAACAGAATATGAAATGGAAGCAAGCATTTAATAGAAAGGGTAAACAAGGCCAAAAGTAAGTTCTTGAAAAGAACAGTTTACCAAACCTGGTAAAAGAGACAAAGGGAAAAAAAAGAGAAGTCACAAAAATAGAGGACAACACTACAAATTCTGTACATTGATAGGTGAACAAGATTATACCAATAAACATCATTGGTTTATACCAATGATGAACAAGTCTATACCAATGAATTTGAAAATATAGGCAAAATAGAAAAATCCTTAGAGAAATAAAACTTAACCAAACTCCCAGAAAAGAAATAGAAAATGTGAACGGTCCTATTACAGAAACAGAATTTATATTTTAAGATCCTCCATAAAGAAAATGTCAGGCTTAGATTGCACCACTTGAGAGGAAGAAAAAACAAATGCCCATCTATTTAAAATCCACAAGAAATATGAGAGAACCTCCCCGAACTCATTTTGTGAGCATAGTACAGCAAGGACATTTCATACCAAACACTAACAATCAAGAAACGTTTTTAAAATGCCGTTTAAAACAGCACACACAGAAATAAAATATCAAGGAATAAATCCAATAAACATATTGTAGACCATTATTGAAAAACTTAAAGGCTTAAATAAATGGATGAAGGTAACACGTTCAAGAACTGGAAGACTCAGTGCTGTGGTAATGTAGTAATTTCCCACTCCACCTCCCAAGACAAAGAGACACAAAGATACAGGGGACACAGGAGACTCTCGTAAAATTTAAGAGACACGACACACAACAGACCTACTTTCCCCGCCCCAACCTGTTTCTACCACACACAATGAGTAGAAGAAAAAATTGCACTTACTTCTCCATGCATTAACAGTTTCTTACATCTGTGACATGAGCTATCTCTGAACAAAGCCAAAACTTGCAAGAGAGGCCTCTTTCCCCTTGTTGACTGGTCAGATGACACTCATTTGCTACACCAAGACGCTTCTAGTTATTTTGCTATTGTTAGTTTGAGATTTTCACCAATTAGTAACATTGGCGAGGTCACTCCACAGAACAACTGTGTCAAAAGAGTGGCCCCAAACCCTGCCCAGTCTCACCTCCCATGTTGGCACTTGTAACCCAGCTGATAAGAACCCAGGAAAGAACTTTTTTTTAAAACATGTCTGTGTGCAGAAGGAAATTTGGGTTCAGCTATCATGACAATGTGTAGCTGGAGGTGGGACCTCTCGTCCACCTTTGCCTCTGCGTGTGATACAAGAAGCAGTAAGAAGACTTCAGATTCCTGAGAATAGTACTGAAAAGGTCCAGCAGAGCTGAGAGAGATTGGGAGCAGTTCTAATTCAGTTTGGTATTATTTCAAATCTGTAAGTCTTTCAGAGGTTGCCAAACTGAGCACCTTCTAAACTATCACAAAAACCATTGTCTTTCTCCACCTACTAGAAACTGGCATCTAAAGGGTGCATGATTAAAAGCATGCACTATTCATATAGCTCTTTGAAGAAGTCACATGGCATTTGAAGACTCCATAACAGTCACTCAAACATTTCCCTTGTGACATTAAAAGGGTTTCAAAGTTAAGTAAATTGCCTACTCCATAATTATGTCTAAGAAAGAGAGGCTCTTTTTCCTACATTTACAGTTGTACTGATGGATTAGGCATTTCGAACTCCTACGTGTGCTCATAATATTATTAGTTGTTTTATAAATGAAAAACAACGTTTTCCTTGGAAGGATTTTATATGGCCATACCTACTATAACCCAAAGTGAAAAATAGCAACTTTCCCTTTAATTTTGCACACACGCACCAAAAGGTTTTCTTTTGCATTTCACGGTTAATGGCTTTGCCATCTTTGTTGATTAAGTTATGTGGCTAACTACCAAATCACCACTTCAGTTTGGGCATCGTAGACCCATTTTTAACATCAGTAAAGGAAGAACGAAATATATAGTGCTTGAAACAAACAAACAAGCAAAAGCATCTGAGGCTTGAGTGGTCAGCAACTGCAGATCATGACTGTCTCATTCTACACTGCTTTACAGTTGATACTCTCGCCAGAGAAGGCATAAGGAGTACATTCACATACAATGATATGGTATTTATGAAGCAAGATTATTGTTAGGGTCTTTAAACAAATAGCTTCTTTCTTTTTCAAAATCCCAGACACTTCTTGGGTAAGGCATTAACAAACACATTTTTCAAGATGGAAGGAAATTGCCCCCTTTCTCGTTAAAGGGACAGGACTAAATTCCCATGCTACATCACCAGGGAGCTGAACAGGTGGTAATAGCATGAAGTGTCCCAATACAGGTAGGAAGATATGCAAACCGAGCCCTGCCCTGGAGAGGCCAAAGCAGCTCAAGCCAACATGGTTTGAAACCCAAAGCCAAAGAGAGGGCCTTGGTTTAAAAGAAGTATTCTGAAAGTCTCCGAAACTGCATGAAACTCCATTTTTTTTCTGTCTCAGAAGATTAAGTGTTGTGTCAGCTCCTATCACAAAGTAGAATCTCTGCTTCCAAGAAGTCAGGTTATTTCAAGTCTGCTGCCTCTGCCTTGCCATTTGCCTAACCCTGAAAGCAAACTTTTTTCCCAAGAATTATCTTACAAGGACCCCTGTACTCCTGCTGCTCCTGGTAGACTACTGCATCATTTTATTTACATGCTCACCCCACCAACAGCCCCAGCCCAGCCCCAACAGCAAAAAGAAGCTGCTAAACTGCTTACAGAACACTCAAGATAAAAACAGTGCAATTTCCCTTTCTGATGAAGTGATTGACTAAATCAAGTTAAATCCTTCCCTTTCCTCATTTTACATAAAATATTCTGAGTCTTTGTGTGCAAAGTAGAACAAAACAGATTAATTATTCAAGGACTTCTTGTAGGTGTCTAGATTAACCTGATCCTTTGTTATTGTTTGCTTTTTTAAAAGAACAGCTTTTGCTGTGATCATGTCATGAATCCTTTAAAAATGGATAGAAAGTATAACTTGAAAGTATTTGATTTTCATCCAGAAAAGCTAATATGAGGATTCTCCCCAAAAATCAATGTCTATAATTCAGGTATTGATATGATTACACTAAAAGGCCCAAATTACACTTTGTGTCTCATAAAACCTCTACCTTAGTGATTGATTAACGTGTCTAATTCCTCAAGACAAGGACCATGCCCATCCATCCACCACTGTGGTCTCAACACCTCACTTGGTTCAGTATTTGACATGTATATGGGGCCTTACATGAACCTAAGTACAAATTTTACATTACTAAAGAAGAAGCTAAGGATAAGCTCCTAGTAGCAATCAGGGATCAGGACTGCACCAGCAAAAGTAACACATCAATGCTCTGAAAATATGTATAAATATTGTGGAATTCAATTGGCATACAAGACCAAGTTCTGCTCTCTGGCTAAAGATATCAGTCCAAACTCTCCAATGGAAAGAAAATAATTATTTACATTTGAGTTGTTTTGAAATAATCAAGTCAAGTAATTAAGAGCTTGTGTATTCTTCAATCACCATTAAATTTAGTTCAAACCTTTGTAACATGGAACAGGCTATCATAACCTGGGCATGGCATGTGAATTCCATTGGATATTTAAATAAGTCCATCTGGAGATGAACATGTGGCTGTGTGACCATGCATCCTTAAAGAAGAAATATGATTGTTACAACTAACAAAACATTACCTTGCTAGGACCAACAGCGTTTCCTTCATGCTTTGAGCATGTACATGTCTGTGTGCGTACATGTAAGTAAGCACTTTCTCCCTGCAAGGATTTAAAGCTCTCTTATTGCCGTTTTACCAGTAGATGAGGCTGTTTCTCACTTGAAATAGTAACAAATGATGATGTTATGCTATTTAACAAACAAATCATAGTAAAACCATGTAAATCCCAAGAACAGGGCCAAACACTGTGGTGTTTCTGTGACACTTAACTGGGATTTGCTCCACGGCTAAATACAAGGCTTCTAAGCCAGTTAAGTGGCTTGCTGGGGCTGCTCTGTACAGATGACATCACCACTTGGCTTTCTAAACACACCTCTTTGGCTCTAGCTTTTTTGGCTTCTTTCCATGTAAACAAGGCCTGATTAATGCTGCAGAAGGGCCGTGAATCATGTATTCCACTCTCATGTGGGGAGTCACAATGTCATTTTTTCCTCATCTCCAGCACAGAGCATTGGGATATTTAATGTGGCATCCCTAGCAACCACATAGAAACTGCCTCGGTGCCTAGCTGCCAGCTTCACACCACACTCTATCCAAGAGCAGCTGAAGGATTGCCCACTGGAGGCCCTGTACTTCCGCGTGAAGCTGCATTCACGGGCCTGGGCATTGTGGTCAGATCACACGGGCGTTACAAGGCTGCCCTTTGATGCAGAAACGAGAGGGATAAAGAGACGTCCTTGCTGTGTCTCCAAGAGAATAAATGGGATTTCCCCCATTCAGTCACAGCTGTTCAGGCTTGATCAGAGCCATGGTGAGGGGACATTGAACTCCTTGGGTACCTCTTGCTACCACTTCTACCAGCTGGCAACCCCATTGAACATATCTGATTGCTAAATAAAGGGAATCCAGGAAAGCTGAAAGCAAAAGCTCTCCCAGCAGGAAGAAGAATGCCATAGATGGCAATCTTTATAACCCTTCAACAAAAATAGTTTAACTGCTGTAAATAGTCAAGAAATGACTTGGAAGAATTTGATTTGGATGAGTTAGTGCTGGTGGCTATCTAAGCATCCTGGGGCCATGTTGGACTTAATTGCGACAGGTGAAATGCTATCCTCCACCAGTCTTAAATGGTTAACTAGAGGGTGTGGATCAGTTATGTAGACTCAGTTGTTGAGTAATGATTGCTTCTTATACACAGCTTTCTTCTCTTTGATGACTAATAGTGTGGCTTCTGAAAGTAGAACATGGCAAGTGTTAATATATCCAGGCAAACTGATGGTGGTTTACTGGTTTTAGTTTCCTCCCAGGTTTGAAAACGTAGGAAAGTATAAAGCATTCAGAAGAGATTTTCTTCTCTGTTCCTCCAGCATTACATCCAAAACCAATCTGAACTCTGCAAGTATGTATCACACGTTTCATGAAATTTTTCCAGAAAACCATATTGTTTTCCATTTTGATAAGCCAGGAAAGGAAGTGGGGGTTTTACCTAGACTGTAAGGTCAATTAAACTAAAATTACTCAAGTCAGTCCAAGGGAGGAAGTGAATTTCCACAATCAGCTTCAGGGTTAATGTCTTTCTAATGAGGTCTACAAAAAGTCAGACCTTTAATATACAATGCGAAAAGGGAACAAGCAAATGTCCACAAGCTAGGAAATAATTGCAATTCGTTCATGTTAATTCCTTTAAAAGAGTGTCAATGGGCCGATGAGATGGCTCAGCAGCGTAAGCGCCTGCCTGGCAAGTGCGAGGGCCCGAGTTCGACTCCCAGAACCCACATACAAAAAAAGGGCCGGTGATATTGCTCAGCGGCACGGGCGCCTGCTGGCGCGCGAGGTCCTGAGGTCGACCCCTGGTACACACAAAAAATAAATAAATAAATAAATAAATAAATAAATAAATAAATAAATAAAATAAAAGAGCATCAAGATGTTACAGTCCTCATCCAAGAGTACACACACACACATATACATACACACACACAGAGCACGAAGACTTTAGGAATAGGTCATTCAGAGGAAGGATTTAATTGATCTAGTCTGAACATCAATTCACAGGCTTTTCAATAATTCATAAAACAGACTTGGAAAACTAAGTCACTAGTCTGGTGAGCTATAACTTGTTTAGTGGTTAATATATAAAATAACATATAAAATGAGAAGTGACCATGACCACCACTGTACCCACGAAAGGACCGAAGTGGCAGTGTGGGGTCTATGAGACTTGAGGGGAAGCCACAATCCTACCCTTCAGATGACTTGTGCTTCCTTGATGTTTTAGGGAGAGCTCCTGGCCCCAGGCTCTGCCTTGCAGGTAGAGTCTGCAAGATTCCCTGGTCTTGCACAAGACCTCAGGAACACTGATACCGCGTTGCATAAGATCTACTTTCATTGCCTCAGCACAACACAATTAAGGCAATTCCATGGGTGCAAATGACCTCAAAGGTAGAGACTGACCTCAGAGTGGAATGTTGTTTTTAAGATTTGATATTGGTGTGTAAAGTTTCTGTGGCTCAGAAGCTTAGGGAGAATCACTCAGGATCTTTGGCTTTTTTCTCTGTTGTCAATCTTTAAGGAATTGCTAATATAATAAAGCAAAATGTGAAACTAGAAATAACTGAGACACGGATTTGGTTAGAACATACAAATTTTCATGTCCCTGAGCAATTGACATTTAGATAAACATACCAGCTGTGCACTATTATAGATTCCATTACCAGCAAATAAGAATGTTTTCTCTCTTAATATTTAGCATCCTAGTCTTAATCCAAACTTCCATATAGGACTCATGGGTCAGAGCATCAGTTTTGTTTCCTCTAAAAGACACTTTCTTTGGAAAATAAAATTAAAGGAAATAAGAATATTTTCTGTTTTATTTTCGGAATTTTGTTTACTGCTTATTCAAAATGCAATATATAATTTGGTTGAAATTTCAGGAATTCAGTCCAGGTTCTCATCTTTCCCCAAGGTTGTGAAATTTTTTGTTAATAAACTCTCTAATACTTTCTAATTCTAAGCCAATAATTCTAAAGTCACATACAATGTTGTATCAGTTATATTTGGTTAGGCTGCATATGATAGGTTAACAAATAGTCGTAGTTTAACAAAACACAATTCTATTTTTCTCTGGCATAAAAATAAATCTGGAGGTAGGCTGACCAGGGCTGGTGTTATGGCTTTCCAATCATCAGTGCCCCATGCCCCTTCTGTCCAGCTGTTTTGACTGTTTTTAATACGTTGTCAAATGCTCTAAAATGGCTTCTGAGCACCAGCCTTTATATCTGCATTCCAGCCAAAATGAATGAGGAAGAAGAAGAGTTTCTAACACTTCCTGCCAAGATTCATTAGTTAGAACTTAGACATATAGCCCCTGGAAAATGTAATCTTTACACTAGTTTTCATGTATGTGCACTGCAAGCGCTAGCTTAGTGAATACCCCAAAGACTACCTTTATTATAATTTCAACTCCAACTAAAACAAGTGCAGGATCAGAGACTCTGCTGCTCACTGGATTGAAACTTAACACACGGCTTTGTGTTTCTTTCTGAAAGTTGATTATACTTTTAAGCCCCTAAGTCAAGACATCAAAGACAGGTAAATATTCAAGTATTTGGCAATGAGTGAAGGCAGAATGTGATTACCAAACACCATTGTACTAGAAACCCACCAACCAATCAGCCCATTTACACTCCTGGAATCTGGACTACAATGGACGGGTTGAGTGCTTGTCCACAAAACAATCCCAAGGGAATAGGATTTCAAGGTCTTCTCTGCTATCCCTGTCCTTAGGTTTGAGAGCTTAGTCTCTGCACTCTAATCACGATTTTGTCACTTTCGTTACATATATAACAAACAAGGAGAGCAGAATGTAAGCATCATTTTATAAAAAGAAGCAATGTCAATTTCAAAAGGGAATCTCCATTTAATATACTTCAGCTTTTCTTTATAGCACTTTTGTGTATTCATTCAACAAATGTAGATGAAGCACCTGCTCTATGCTGGTCACAGATCTAAGACTGAAGATATAAAATGAATCAGCCATATCTTCCTATCCTCCAGTTACTCATCTGACTAGGAAGAGGTCTGTATGGGCCAGTAATAGTAAGTCAATCACAGAATTTTGACCTTCCTTGTCCAGAGGAGAACAATTAGAACATGGAAGGCCGAGTAACAATGGTGAGGATGACTGGAAATGCTATCAAAAATCTTCTGACATTTGGGTCCCACTTTCACATACTTCTCCCAGCCTTGTTTTCCCCATCTGTAAAATGGTTTAATAACAGTCTCTACAGTTTCTTTCATTGTCTGAGGTAGGGCAAGAACTCAGTATTGGTTGGTCATGTTTGTCATTGTCACTGATAATGTCATTATTGATGTTATTACTAATATAGGAAGGTACAGAAGCAAAGACCTGTAATTCCAGCACACCGAAAGGAACGATGCTGTATTCCTGAGAGCACAGAAGCCATCTCTTTAAGATTGTCTGACAGCAAAGAAATGAGCCCCCCAAAAACTGGGCTGTAGAGATGGAGCCTTTGCATCAGCAGAAGAATCACACTGTAAAGGAAGATCATCTAGATTTAAAAATCCTTTCAATTAAATGTTTCACAGTAGTTTTGCACTGAGGTAAAAAGAACAAGAATTTTCTATGGTATTCTCTGGTGCTGTTCTCTGAAGTTCTAACCCACTCATTCTCTGGGGGTGTTTTTTTGCATAAAACTTTGAGAAAGCCATAATCACACCTTTTCAATAGGAATGAATTTCTTAGTTTCCATATTAATCACACTGAGCTGGTGAACATTGCATCATGCACTTTGACTGCAAACAGTCCAGAAGGCAATGCCAAAGAAAATAATTTCACTTTGAACCTGGTGGGTGAGAATTTCTGCCCTATAGGAAGGAATAGGAAAGGTCTATATTTATAGACAAGCCTATTCAACAACTTGATTTCTCCTAGATTGATGTGTTCCTTCTCATGAGGAAGTCAGCTCTTGCTCTCACAGTTTCTCAGATGGAATGGCTCTTTGTAATGTTAAAAGTATGAGTCAGTATTTTGCCCACAATAGCCACGTTTCAGAACTAGCATGCACCCTTTAAACAGCCAGAAATCAATAGTCCAGCACCCAAGCGTTCAAGAGTTGCCATCTTTGGAAGCTTATGGGTTATTATCTCAGGAATTTGAGATAGGTATTTAAATATTTGGAGGTGCAAGAAGCTTTGGAAGTGTTTGCTACTAGGACTGTGAAAGATCTCTCCCTTTCCCTCTCATCTATCTCAAAGTACCACCAACCCCCTGCCCTGGCAAATTTCTGCATGTCAGTATTCACAGAAAACAGATTTTGACAAGAGTGTTAGAAATGATGGGATGCTGAGTCATCACTACTGTCATGGTGGGGCAACTTGGAGGCCAGAGCATTGGATGTGTGGGGGTAGGAGGTTGGGGGTGCACACACCCTGAGCTACTTGCAGTGGGCAGTGACTCAGAGGCAGAGGAGGAAAACGGTGGCTTATCAGCTTGTTCTTAAAACATCTAAGTCTTCTGTACACATAATTAGCCCTCAAACTACCATCCCCACCATTATTAACAATTGAAGACATCTCCGTTTTGATGCTGTCTCTAATGATGTACCTTATCCTTTTCATCTGCCTGTCTTTCCTTTTTCTTCTTTCTTTCTTTCTTTCTTTCTTTCTTTCTTTCTTTCTTTCTTTCTTTTTCTCTTTCTTTTTTTTCGTCACATTTTTTTTTCCCTTCCTTCTTTTTTCAAGTACTGGGGATTGAACCCAGGTCTTTCTTTTTTTTCTTTTTTTTTATGTGGGTACTGGGAGTCAACCTCAGGACCTCACCCTTGCCAGCAAGCACTTGTGCCGCTGAGCGATATCACCGGCCCTTTTTTTTCCTTTTTATGTGAGTACCGGGGGTCGAACTCAGGACCTCGTGCGCCAGCAGGCGCCCATGCTGCTGAGCGATATCACTGGCCCTTTTTTCGTATGTGGGTACCAGGAGTCGAATTCAGGACCTCACGCTTGCCAGGCAGGTGCTTATGCCACTGAGGTATCTCACCAGCCCCCAGGTCTTTCTAAATGAGCTACATCCCCACCTCTTTTTAAAATTTTGAGATAGGGTCTTGCTAAGTCACTAAGTTGCCCAGGCTAGGCTCAAACTTACCATCTTCCTGCCTCAGCCTCCCAGCACCTGTCTTTTCTTTATTGAGCAAGTGCCTTGCATTAGGTGCTGGTACAGAGGATGAAAATGCTAGCTTGGACATGGTTCCTGACCTCAAGGTGATTATATTCTCCTGGGGGTAACAGATATTAATCAAATTATCACACCCATTTGTAAAACATTGCAACAGTGACAGAACACGGCAGAGGTAGATGTTGCTATGGAAATCTGGAAAGGCGGCGTTGGCTGAGGAAGGTGGACCACACTTCCCCTGAGCCTGTGATGATCACCTGCAAGGTGAAGCATAATAACAGGAAGAAGGAAGGATGCTGTCAAGCTTAGCGAGGACCACTTCGGAGACTCCGATCTGGAACACAGTGTGAGAACAAGACACAGGGGAAGGGGCGAGCAATCCTGGATGAACTCGGAGAGGCAGGTGCCAGTCACGCAGGACCCTGTCAGGAAGCCCGTTATTTACATAACAGCGGTGGGAATCCATTGAATATTTTCAAGCAAAGTGGTGTCCTGATCAGAGTTATATTTGGAAAACATGGCTCTGGCTCCAAGACAGAAAAGATTAAGAAGGAAAAGATGGTGAGGAGAATACTAGCAGTGACATGTTTGTTTTAGGGAGCTTTGGGGACTTCTTTGGTGCTATGTGTGTGGTTTTGATTGGTTTCTTGACTCTATATCTTTTGCTGAGCATTTACTAAGTACCAGATATTGTACTAGGCTTGTGAATAGAAGCAAACACAATCTCAGGCTGATGAAGTTTAACTTTAAAGAATGTTCCATTTATCCTAATTGTATACACATAAAATCATTGGACCACAAAACGGAAGAGTTGGGTGAGTTTTCCAGATCCAAGATCCCTTTGTAAAGAATATGCTATGCTCATAGGCAAAGGAAGACTTTATGTAACTTAAATAGGGGAGGCAGAGATAAAATTGCAGGCAAATATTGTAAATATGCTACTCATATGCTGTGTTCTCCTCCGAAAGATGAGCCTCGGCAAATGAGAAGATATGTGATGGTCCTCAATCTTCTGGATTTGGACCACGGTCTCCATATAGTCACACCAAATCCAAATCATCATTGCTCTAGGCTATCTCCTTCTACCTAATAGGCTTTTAAAATGTATCATGTTTTATCAAAGTAGTATATACACATTGTTTCAAAAGTTAGATAAGACTATAAAACCTAGGAAATTAAATTTCAGTCCTTGTCCCAACTCTTCAATGCATGACTTCTGTTCCCTGAAGCCAGTCACTTAACATTTTGCAATTCTTTGGCCATTATTTGTAGTATTTACCTTGACATTAATAAATAATATATTGTTATTTCTTGATTTTTCCTTTTTAATTATTTTATGACTTCCTATTCTGAGAAGTTTCTCTTTCTCAATATAACTCCAGTTCCCCTGCCTTATGCTTCCAATGAAGTCACATAATAATTTTAATTAAATCAGAATTTATCATTTAACTTATTCTTAAGCAAAATATTTCAAGGTCCAGCTATACATATACTTCCTTTGTACTTCCTTTCTTATTTAACTTTTTGTTTTTCCTAAGATTAATGATTGCATTTTAATTAAACTGCTTAGTTTTCTATGAACCTACCATTACTTTAACTCTACACCGTTCAAAGTAATCTTAAAATTTCTCTTCTACTCTTCAAATATGTCTGATAACTTATGAGTTTCATTTTCTCCTGGACATTCCTCTTGGCACTCATCTTTCTGACACAATCCAATGGTCCCTTGGCTGCCCCCCAGCTGATACGCTGGCATCTCCATTCTCCAACATTCAGAGGGCTTCCATTGCCTCTCTTTTGGGTCCACCCCTATGTCCTGATTCTTAGATCTTTTTGTTTCTTGGCTTCCTTAGTTGATTTGGGGGAGCTTCTCCTCCAGAAGGTTTGTGGAAGGTAGCAGTTTTGAGGCCTTGCCTGTGTGAAAAATATGCTTATATCATTTGTACATAAATTTATAATGTAGCAATTCTCCCATTCATCACCTCATTCTTCCTCATCATGGTCACTAATCTTTATATGTTGACTTAATTGGATTAAGATATGCCTAGAAGACTGGTAAAGCATGCTTTTAGGTATGTCTGGATAGGTCACGGAGACATGGCCTTGGGTACTAAATATGGTCTTTTCCCATTCCTATCTGGCACTGTGAACCTGCTTTGATTCTCAGTTGCCATTAACCAAGGAGCTTTGTTCTGCTGTGTCTTTCTTCCATGAGGTTTCTGCCTTGGAGTCTATTTACAAGGGACTGAATCTCCTAAAACCATGAGCTAAATTTAAGATGTGGGTATTGGGTTATTGTGTCTCTACCTCTGTGAACTGCACAGGGAAACTCCAGAAGTGCAAAGAGGCATACCAATTGAGTAGATGAACTTAACAAATTCATTAAGTAGGCACCTGTTCATAAATACATTATATATTTCTTTATAGGACCTTCAACAATCCAAAGGTGTTATTAAGCACTGGATCTTACAAACTTAAAAATGTTCATGGACTAACAATGTTGATGCAAAAATTATTTTGCAAAAGACAAATTTCATGAGCAAATGACAGAATGGTCAGTGACATAGATGCCATCTACAACAACCCTCTTTCCTCACTGTCCTCTCCTCTCACTACCCTCCCCACTCTTCTCCATTTTTCATCTCTGAATCACTGCTTTGGTTAGAATGACTCTAAGGCAGGTGTCCCGAGTGAAGGTACCAAGAGGAAAAAACGTCCGGGTGAATGAATGCACAGATGGCCTTAGTATCCCTTGATACAATGGTGAAGCTTCTTGGCAATGAAAAGTATGCTGATAAAACTGGAGTGGACGTCATTGCTCACTCTGTTGATGAGAACAACAAAAACAAGATCTCTATTGTGTATTTGTTTATGCCTTGGTTATAGGAATTCTAACCACTGCTTCCTTTGAAAAGTAGAAAATACTTTCCCTACTTAGACTAATTGCCCATCAGCTCCCAGCATTTATACTCATTTAACTTTTTTTTTCCCTTGGGAGGGGTGCAGAAATTTGAAACCTAGTTTAGCTGACAGTATAGCCCTCTCTTCCCTACTGGAACTAGCAATCTCAGAGGCACAGTTTGCCTGATCACCTGACCTGGTGATCAGAGGAAAGCCAGGGCCAGAGAGAAATAAATACGAGGTTCATCCAGGACCACACACCCGGAGAGGGGAGTATCAGGGCCAGAATTCAGCTTGGAGTTTTCTTTGAGTCATTAACTGTGTTGGTGGCTCCTTCCTATTAAAAAATATTAATAGCAATAAAATAACATTTGGGTAAAGATGAATAAATGTAATTTAGATGTGCCATCAAAGAATCGAGGCTATGACTGAACAATTTGGTTAGCTACATGTTCTCTGGGTGCAGTCAACATTTTCTCCCATGATTTCCTCTGTCCCTTCAAGTATGTGAGAGCAATCACATGAGAACAGACCTCATGACGTCACTCTGGACTTCTGAGATGCTGTCCTTTCTGCTGGCATCTCCCCAGTCCTTCCTCCCTCCTCAATAGGCCCAGTGGGGGAGGATACCAAACTACTGGTTGTTTGTATTTTGTTTTGTTTTGTTTGTGACACTACGGATTGAACCCAGTGTTTTCACACTGACCTACATCCCCAGTTGCCTAGGGTAGGCTCGAACTCGCAATCCTCTACTTCAGCCTCCCAGAGCATTGGGACTATAGACCGCTTTCATTATTTTATTTTAAAAGCTCTTTGAGGGGCTAGTGAGATGGCTCAGTGGCATAAGCACCTGCCCGGCAAGCGCGATGGTTCTGAGTTCGACTCCCGGAACCCATATAAAGGAAAAAAGTGCCAGTGATATCACTCAGTGGCACAAGCACCTGCCCGGCAAGCGCGAGGTCCTGAGGTCAACTCCTGGTACCAACATAAAAAAAAAAAAAAAAAGCTCTTTGAATTCCCCAAATAACCTATCTCCACTCCTTTTCCCTCCCCTCTGCTGATCCTACCCTTCTAGGTTGCTAACCCTCTAGTAGACCATGGATGTCACACCAACACCACTGCTGTAGAAGCAGCTGTTTGTTTGTTTAGAAAATAAAGTGCCAGGTATTTGGTGGATGGGATGTCGGGAGCACACTGTAAGTGCCTGCTGAAGCCAGTTTTAGAAACAATTTAAATCCAAGTTAAGGAGAGGCTGCAGTGGAGCCAGGCACAGAGCAAGAGGAGGCATGTGAACATCCCCACTACACAATTCCCCAGCTCTGATAGCCAACCTCGTGGCTCCTCTAGATGGCAGGCTCAAGACCCCTCAAGGGATGTTGCCCGGGCTACAATTTCTGCAAATGCCAAATAAATGATGATTGACGTGTATGTCAAGCTCTATCACCAAAACAAAAGTGTTTGCACGTGTGTTTGCCAAGTGCAGCCTGTTACTACACTTTTTTGCCTATTCAAATGTTGATTGCATGTTCTGCAATGAGTTTTCTTGCATATGATTTATTTAACCTTTGCAATGAAAAGAAACTATAACTCAAGAGAAGATGAAAATGATGCCTGCCAGGATTACTCTCCTTAAACTGGTTTATTTCTTTTTAAGTCACAAAAGCACAAAAGACCCAGAGTCTCTGATAATGAACATAATATATGATTGCCATAAAAAGTTCACTCTCCTTTCAATTTCAATTTACCTCACTATAAATCAGCGATCCACTTAATCAAATATTCTTCCAGTTTAATTGTTTTATCTTGCTTTTATGTTAAATCTCACTGAGTTACTGCTGGCAACAGTCTTCACATTATAGAAAAAATGTCAGTGGTTGGCCCATAATTAGTCTAAAACTCAAACATTGGTTCTGAACATTAACCAGATTTGGGGGAGCCCTCACAATCTCACTAGACCAGTGAGACAAATCCAAGTCGGAAAGTAAACCAGGATTAGTTGAGCTGGCCATCCATCTGTCAAAATACAGAGTGAGGGCCCTGGCTTTCAAACTAACTAGAATTTTTTTTTTCTTCATAAATGTCTTTCATTATTATCTTACAGGGCATTTAAAACTCTATTTGCTTGTCTCTTAAATTCTCCAGGCTGAAACTGTCCGTTTAAGCATTGCAGATGCTTGCCTGAACTAGCCCGACAGTTCCCATGAGAAAATATGTTAGCACAATATTCAGTGAAGGACAGAGTCAAACTTCAGGGTTTGTGATGAAGGGCACTTCCTGGGTATTGTAAAAGACAAAAAACTGTCCCTGGTGGGTAATCCGGTTCTGTAAACAAGAAAGAAAGAAAAATGAATTCCATGTTATTGATTGATAAACACCTTTCTGACAAGGTCTGTGGGGACAGTGTAATCGAATAGGTACTGTGAATGCCATACTTGGAGCAGGGTCCCCAGGCAATACTGTTTGGACATATCTCACTTGAAGAAAATCCTTTACCTTCAAAAGAACACCTCATATACATTTTTAAATTAAAATTCTAAAATATTTTTTAAATAAATTGAGAATAAGGATATAGCCAAACCAGTCCCTCTGCTTTTTCCAATAAATATAAATATTTCCAAAGCAAAGAAGCTTCCTTTGGAGTTTTACTTACTGGTTTTTTTTTTTTTCTTAATTTCATAGGTAAGCAGTGAAAGTCATCTCAGATATTTATAGGAAAACACAACTCTGTGAAATGATCCATATTTCAATATTGATTGATATCTCTTGACTTGTTTCATATAGCACATAAGCCTATTATAAAACTTCAACTGTCTGACACAAAGTCAAAATATGTTCCCTAAACAACTTTTCTTAAAATCTAAAAAAGGAAGATATCTTAAAACTCACCCAGGTAATGTAAATTTTATTTTAGGCATAGATGCATGTATTAATCAGAATCAAAAGTATTTTAAATGCATTTTTTTTAAGTTTAAAAACATCTATTGTTTAAGCAATATTTGAGTACTGAGAATTGTTCAGAAAACTCTTAATAACAAAAAACTTAACACTAGACCTTATTTCTGTAACTATCTTTAAAATATTGAGATATGTTATAATGGTGATTGTTTTTATTTTCATACTTATCACATCAGACAAGTTTATGCATTAAATACATAGATATAAGTATCACAAGGAAGTGAATCTAGGGAAAAGACATGAAAAACATCCCATTAAAGAAAAAGCCTTTATATGGGACATTACTCACATTTCTGCAAATGGAATTTTCTGATTAACTGCCATATATTATATTATTTGAATAACTTTAAGAAAGATTAATTCCCAAGCTCTGTGCCTGGCAATATTTTTTCCTGGCTGAAATTGGGCTTTAAAACAAAACGTCAGCAGTGCAAGGCTACGATTCAAGTTACAGGTTGAGAAACTTCGAGTACAAGGCAGTTAAAAGTGATTTAGGAAAGGCAAAATCATTCTTTCACAAATGTGTATGTTCAACTTGTAAATTGATATATCAAAACCACAGCCGGAATATAGCAATTTGTCTCCGTTTGCTTGCTATGGTGTATTCCGCAGCTGCCTGCCAGATAATATACTGATTGTAACTTTCCTAATTTACAGAGCCTTTAAGGCTAATCTCCTGGGCCAGCCTAAAGGGCTTCTTCATCCATTGAAATGCCAGAATAATTGAAATTGTCTTCAGCAGACAGTCAGGCAATAATGAATATTTTCTCTGCTGATTGCATGCCAAGGTTACACATAGTAATGCAAACAGAAAGGATCCCAAACCAAGCCTCCCGAGGGAGGGGCAGTCACTAACCTTTGGCACGAGGTACAATACCCAAGGCTTCTCCTGTTCACAGGCTACTGAAGCCACTCACGCCCACCAAGCTTTTCTGTACCCTTCGGGGCAGCCCAGTTGCCAGGTGAACAATGATCCCAGTGGCTTCCCCGAATCTCCAGAGGCAGATTCAAGGCTGGGAAAGGTTGGGGTATGGATTTTCCAATGGGGAAAGCGGAGAGATGGGCGGGAGGCTGCTGTGGGAGTAGGAGGAAATACACAGCAGCTAATCAAAAGACGCACTAGGGCATTGATGGGCCCTGAGAGGACGCTTGCTGCCTGTCTGCCGGACAGCCTTTCCCATACCTCTGAGTGGCCTTTGTGAATGCTGGGAGTGGTTTCCTGATGGAGAATCCCCCGCACTGCTTCACAGGAGTCTTAAGGATGTGCTGAGTGAAATTAAAGCATTTGGTAGCTGGAGTGAATCTGTAATCATTTTGGAAAAATCTAAAGACCAGTTTAACCTTCAGCTGTGAAAAAGTTAAAAAGGTAAAATGTCAACAAGTTTTGCACTGATCTTTAATTTCAGCAACTAATCTGAGATTATTGCTACTCCCATGGTTTGCTTTGGGGGAGGAAATCTAAAAATAAGAACTCTCCTGGAACACCAGATTACCAAAAAGTATAGATTAAAAAGAAGACATCACAATTTACAAGGGACAAAGAGTATAAAACCTACTGTTCCTGAGCTACCTGCATTGCAATATCTGAAGTATTAAGTGTGTACCAAATATGTGGAATACCTGTCAGTTTTCTATTGCTGTTTAATCAATTACCCTAAAATTGAGCAACTTAAAACAGACATGAATATTTATTATTTCGTACAATGTCTCAGGCCAGGAATTCAGGAGCAGCTGGCCTGTTCTGGCTCAGATTTTCTCTCCAGGTTGTAGCCAAGCTGTTGCAGGCATCCGAAGGTGGCCTGGGCCAGTGGGCTCCTCTTCCCGGTGACCCCTCCCAGCTATGCTGCTTGTTTGTTAGCAGGAGGTCCCCATGTCTCACCGTGGGGATACCTATCCAGGGCTGCTTGAATGTCCTGGTGGCACAGCAGCCACATTTACCCAGAGCAAAGTGTCCAAGAGTGGAGCCATCATATTTCTGTGCCCAGCCTCAGAAGTCGCACACATTTTCACCACAGCTTCCGGGTACACAGGTGGGCCGTACCTCACAAGGGAAGGACCACATAAGGACATAAACACCAGCCATCGTGGGGGCTGCCACCACATGTACAGATCCACTGGTCTTCTAGGCTCAAAGAACCCACACCATTGCTCTAGTTTTACATCACAATCTCACACATGTTCTTTGTCCCGGGTGTGTGTGTGGGGGGGAGTGTACCTTTCCCAGTTCTGAGGCCCAGGGTGGTATTTCCAGTACATCCACCACTGCTAACCCCTAGCGTCCTAGCTGGCTCACTCCCAAATTGTAGTTCTTCACTGAACCACTTTGTCACCTAGGAAATGTCTCCCAAATAGCCCTAGTAGACCCCAAAGTACATGTACATTTTATCAGTCTAAACAAAAGAGGGAGGGACAGAGGGAGGGAGGGAGGGAGAAAAGAAGGAAATAAGAGAGGAAGGGAAGAAAAAGAGGCAGGGAGGAGAAAGAGAGAGAGAGAGGGAGGGAGGGAGGAAGGAAGAGAAGGAGAGATAGATCACCCACACCTACTTAAAATACAATGAAAACAAGGAATTGCTTACACAAATGACAGAGAGTTGAGAAGCCAAGAAGAATATGAGAAAACTCTTCTATTCTTAGGTTGGAAAAAACAAGGAAGGAAGCAATGTTCCCAAAGGGAGAGGCCACCATCCCCAGCAGAAGCTGAAACCTAAATAGATGTATCCATGGGTGGGAGCAGGAACTGTGGAGACAAAGGAAGAAAAATACCCATCTTGTCCTGCCAAGCTCCCCATTGACAGAATCCAGCTGGAAGCTAGTGGGCAGGGGAGCCAGTGGAGATCCACACACCATGGTTTTCCAAGCAGAGCAGGAAAGAGGCAAGAGCAGTCCAGCTGAGGCCAACACATATACTCATCCTGATTTAGACAACATAGTGCTAAATTTTTTTCACTTAACATTCATATGAACATTTTTGTATTCTACATAATTAATGTAACCATTATTTCAAATTTCTATGCATCTTCCTGTTACATATAAGGAGTCCACTTGACTTAGTCATTTGCATAGACTTGTATCTTTAGGTTGTTTCCATTTCTGTATTTTCAAGTGGTAAATCAGCTAATATCTTCATTATTTAGTTTTTTCTTCTCAGATATATTCTTAGAGTAAATTCCCAGAAATGATCATTGTTGGATTAAAGAATGTCAACATTTTGATGCAAACTGATACATTCTGACTCCATTGCCTGGCTGCCCCTCTTCCTGCTAACAATACAAAATGAAGGCCAAAGTTGCAGGCACCTCAGGACTCCAGCTCACATTTCTAAGAGCAAGAGAAATCCCAGCCCTTTTATAAGGTCTGCATTTTGAAATTGCAACAACAGCAGGGGCAAAATCTTTCCTGAGAAGGGAGAGACCCTGGAGGAAGGCTGTGATTAACTCTGCAAAGGATGGCTGACTCCTCTTGCAAATGACTAGAATAATTTTTAGTTCTGTGTTTGTCTTAAAGGAAAATGAAACCTCACCATTCTTGTTTCTGGGAAGCAACAGAGGGCCTGAAGCAAGTTTGAGGTGAAGAGCACCCTTCAGCTGGTAATGTCCCATTCTTGACTGTGATGTTCCTTAGTTGTCTCAAAATATCCAGATCTGGGGGAAAAAAATGTATCATCATGCAGTTTCTGTCACTCTCTTATAAGACAATTGCAGCACAATAGCCAAAGGCCCATGTGTATGAACTAAAGCAACCTTGAGAGAGCTTCTGGACAGGGGCTTTCAAAGTATGGTCCACCCACGAATTGTTGGTCACTGGGGGTAGCAAGGTAAGCCAAAAATTGAGCACAAATTCATAGAAACTTTCATCACATTTTGATATTACAGCAATACTTCTATTGTATTTTACATTGTCTGCAAATGATTGAGAAAAAAGGAATAAATCCTTTCTTTGTAGAAGTATTGTTAGTCTACTAACGCCAACTTGGACAGAGATCTTGAATTTGCCTATAATCACTGACTGTATCTACCTCATATGTATCAAGAATTCAAAGCAGTAGCCTGGCAACAAATGTCCAATGTACATTAGAGTAATAATTTACATCGATCGATATTTTGCAGCAAGTGAATTCTTTCTGTCTGAGATTGTTTATATGCTAAGATGGTGATGAATATAAATGTTGAATGATTTGGCTTAATTAATCCGGAAAGCTCATGCTCTTTAGATAAATACGTGTTGAGGAATTGGATGGTATAAAAGGAACTAAAAATCTCCTTATTTGATCTGATCAGTTGTTCAGTGACATAGGTTAAGCACCAAGTAAGTCCAAGCAAGTCTTCACGCCACAGCGCAAAAGCTGGCCAACCAGGCAGATTTAATTGCTCAGAGACAATAATAAGAAGTTTAGCGCAGTGTCCAGCTGTCTAGGGAGGCTGTGCTTAAAGATTTATATTTGTTAGGATTCCTTTCAATCAAGAATACCAAGACTATTATACACAAGTTAGCTGCAAAGACTCGACAAATACACATCACTCCCAGTGATGCTGATCTTCGCTTTCAATGATGTTTCTTTTGTTCCTACCCTGGATAGGGAAATGGGAACTCGGGCACAGCTGTGAGAGGTAAAGTCGTGCTCAGATCACACAAGGAAACCAGTGCTCACAAGCTTACGTCTTACCCTTGGCACAATGTAGATAGCTGAGAGCACAGCCTGGGCTTTAAGGCAGGCTGACCTGGGTTTAAATTACAACTGCAGGGCCAGGGATATAGCTCAGCAGCACAGCGCCTGCCTGACAAGCGCAAGGTAGTGAGTTCAATTCCCAGTACCAAAATAAATAAATAGGGCTGGTGATACAGCTCAGCGGCATAAGCGCCTGCCTGGCAAGCGTGAGGTCCTGAGTTTGACTCCCGGTACCCGCATATAAAAATAAATAAATAAATAAATTACAACTGCATCATTTACTAGCAGAGTGACGTTGAACGAAGTACTTATTATTTTCATGTCTGAGTTTTCTCATCTGTAAAATGCGATCAATAATAATATTTATAATCCCAATTGCAGGATTAGTAGGACAATTAAACGGGATACTGCATGGCTTGGACTTGAATGAGTACTCCATAAATCTTATATTTTTCACTATTTGTTCATCTCTACCTTAGATTCGACCTTGCTGCACTTTTTACCAATCAGGGCTATTTCCTACTAGGATTTTGTCACATTCTCTAAGCATAAGAGTATATGGGGAGGGCCGGTGAGATAGCTCAGCGGCATAAGCGCCTGCCTGGCAAGCACGAGGTCCTGAGTTTGACTCCTGCTATCCACTACAAAAAGAGGGCCGGTGATATCACTCAGCAGCACGGGCACCTGCTGGTGTGTGAGGTCCTGAGTTCAACCCCCAGTACCCACAAAAAAAAAAAAAAAGAGTATATGGGGAATTGCTATGAAAGTAGAAGACCTACTCTCTTTTATGGTACTTATAATCAGGGAGTAAAAAATTTTTTTAAATTTTTTTTAAATTTAAAGAAATCGGGGAGTGATAGAAAGATAACAAGTAAAATGACATGTTAGCTCATAGCAGAGTGTACAAACGATTGATAGAGCTATAAAACACGGAAAACAAATTTTAAAACTTAGTCCTGAAAAATTACAGCCTAATAGAACAGACATGTAGATGTTGAAGGTAAAAACAATGTGGGATTTCCATGAAACCCATCCAAAAAAGCGACTGATCTGGAGAATCACAGCAGGCACTGGTCCAAAAGCACCATTACCTTTCGATATCCAGAGGAAGGACATTGCTGCAGCCTTGAAGGTTACTTCCTGGGAACAGCTACACAAAGCACAGAGGAGGTGCTATCTGTGGGCAGCATGTGATGTGTCAAAAGGAACAGGGTACATGGTACATTCAGCTGAGGACCAGTGTGCAGAGCCTCTCTGCACACCAGGAAAGGAAGACAATGCCAAGTGTGCAGGAGAGCTGCAGCAGCTCCAAGGAAGGATCAACCACAGCTGGTCCTGTAAGCGAGTCTATCCCAATCAGGACCTCATGAAATAGCTCTCTAACTCAATGGAAACCAGTCTTATGCAACACGGTCTTTCTGCATTGATGCGTACTGGCACTAGTTTGCCTTTCCTGAAAACAGAAAGTTTGAGTTCAGCACAGAGAGGACTAAATCTATTGGCCATACAGATGTTTCTCATCCTTCATACTCTGCATTTTGAGTTGGTTCACGAGCATTTTTGAATAAGCAGTTTGCTTTGATTAAAACTCATTGCTTGCTGGGTATGGTGGCTCATGCCCTGTAATCCCAGTCCTCAGAAAGTTGAGGTAGGAGAATCATGAGTTCAAGACCAGCCTAGACTACATAGTGAATCCCTATCTTAAAACAAAAAAAAAATAGCAACAACAAAAGTATTGCCTGGCTACAGATTATCAAGTGATGATAGTTTAAATTTATAACAAATTCTTCCCATTTGGAATAAAGTAACAACTGAAACAGGTTTTTTAAGTTGCATAATTTTCTACAGTGTTATTTCAGAGCTTGGGTAAAAATTAAAGATGTCTTTGAACTAGTATCTTGTTTGTGAGACCATTCCCTGGTGATCTATTTCTAGCTAATTGACAGATTATAGAAAATTTTAAGGTTTATAATATTCACTCTAAAAACTAAAGGAACTGTTGTCTATAAAGCATCATTAATTATCATTTTAGTAATAAACCTGTACGAAATATTATGGATTAAATGTGTCACAAAATCACCCTTACGAATTCAGCACATAATTGTAAAAAATGCAGAAAATAAGAAATGTTAGCAAGAATATGGAGAAATTGGGATACCTGTGGACCATTAGTGGAAATATGTGACACCTCCTCAGAAACATAAAAATAGAATTAGCAGCAGATTGATGGGATCTCTTCTGGGCATTTTTCAACAAAATTGAAAGCAAGGTCTTGAAGAGAGTCTTGTACATTATGTTCATAGTAGCATTGTTCACCATAGCTAAAATATGGAAGCAGCCCAGGTGTCCATCAAGAAATGAGATGGACGAGCAGCATGATATAGAAGTGCAATGGAATATTATTCAGCATTAATGAAGGAAATCCTGGTAGTTGCTATGACATGGATGAATCTTGATGAGATTATGGTAAGTGAAAGAAGCCCATTACCCAAAAAAGACAAGTATTACATGATTCCACTTGTGCAAGGCATTTAGAGTCCAAATCACAGAGACAGGAAGTAGATGAGTGGATGCCAGGAGCTAGGGAGGGGAGAATGGAGAGTTATTCTTCCATGGCTTTAACTTTAAAATTCTTTAGTTTTAGTTGTATAAGATGAATTATGGGGAGGAATGGTGAAGATGGTTGCACATAATGAATACCACTAAAATAATTGTACATTGAAAAAGGTTAAGATGGTAAATTTTATGTTATGTGTATTTTACCACAATAAAATAATTGAAGGAAAAATCTAATGTGTTAATATGTTGGAAAATCACACAGTTCTTTTTAAAACAAATAAACCACTTGGGAATTATTTCTTGTTCATGTTTAGGAAATATTATTTACCTAATGATGCTTCCTAAACCAAACTTCAGAGCTTTCCCAGTTAACACTGAATGCTAATACAAACATGTGAAATCTCAAACACCGAAAAATGAAGAACGATGTTTGGTTATAGTGACATTAACATAATCCAGTTTCTTCTACTCCCTTGGAGTTGCTTTCATTCTATCTACCTACAAAACTAAACTGCGGCACACATGCACAGTACTACCTCCAGAGGGCTAGACCTGCATCGTGTTGAACATTTAATCCCAGCCAGACACATGCGCTGCTCTTCCCAAGTGCTCTTTGTCAGGGAAAGTTGCTACTTCCATCCACACAGCTGACCCACCAGAAACTCTGCAGTCATCTTTGACTTCTCCATATTCTTTCCTATACCTCCTTCTAATTAACAACTGAGTCCTCTCTTTCTCTCTCTCTCTCTGTACTGGGGGGTTGAACCCAGGACCTTTGCACTGAACTACAATCCCCAGCCCTTTTTAATTTTTTTAAACTTTAAGACAAAGTTTTGCTAAGTCACTAAGTTGCCCAGGCTGGGCTCCAATTTGTGATCCTTCTGCCTCAGCATCCAGAGTGCTGGAATTACAAGCATGTAGCATTACACCTGCCCTCTGATTCCTCCCTCTTAAAAAGAGTCCTTTATTTCTTCATCCCCACTATGAACACTCTAGTCCCAGGGACCAACATTTGCCATCTGAATGATCAGAAAAGGCCTGATACCTGCTTGCCTCCAATTGTGCCCTTTCAAACCATTTCCTACCAGAATCATCTTTTTAAAATCTATACATGTATTTAATCACTGCACGCCTTTGTCTCAGTGGTTCCCCCAGTCCTTAGGAAAACATGAGCTCACCTTTCAGTTAAGCCCACCCTCTGTCTGGTGGCTGCCCACCGCTCCAGCCTTTTATTTTACTCCTCCCCTTACACACACACACACACACACACACACACTTCACCTTTGGCTCCCTGAGGCTTGGAACTCTGTCCCACCTTGTGCCTTTGCCTGTGATTTCTTCTTCCGGCAAGACTCTCTTCTGATTGGCTATTTCTAACTCTCCTTCAGGATTTAGCGCTTTTCCTGTCTCCCAAAGACAGGGTGCTTCTCCTACGTGCTCAGAACAATCCTTGTTTACTCCTGTCCCTCTCCGAGGACATACTGCATCTTATTCCCAAGGGTGTCCCAGAACTTGGGTTCCTGACACTTACAGTAGTTGGCCCTTGATATTTATTTATTTCATGGATGGATGAATGAATGAATGAATATGAAAGTTGATTGCAACTCTTTTCAGTGACTTGGTTTATAGGAGAGTCTAGAAAGATAAGAGAAAATACACACACAAACCTAATCAGATGACATTGTAGATCAAAAGGATGTCAAAATTTTTTGACCAGGGGCCGGTGAGATGGCTCAGTGGCGTCAGCGCTTGCCTGGCAAGCGCGAGGGCCCGAGTTCGACTCCCGGAACCCACATACGAAAAAAGGGGCCAGTGATATGGCTCAGCGGCAGGGGCGCCTGCTGGCGCGCGAGGTCCTGAGGTCGACCCCTGGTACCCACAAAAAAAAAAAAAAAAAAAAGTTTTGACCAATCAAGAAATTTGTTAACTTTCATTCATGTTTCAGTCCAATGATTCCACATCAACTTTTGCATTGAAGATCTGATTTGAAACTAATTTTTTCCTTCAGTTCTACATCTCGATGAGTAGATGACAAGGGAGCACTTATCACACAGATCCTCCTGATTGGGAAACAAGACTGACAATCAAGGCAGGCCTAAAGTTTGAGACAGGCCAAGCCTCTGCATTTTTCCTAATTGTTTAGCACAGGCGTCTTTCAGAAAGTTGCCAGATTAAAAGCTAATTTGCTTTAGACTGGCCTGATGCAGAGCTTGTCTCTTGCTTGGGCTTTGTTGCTCACAGGGTAAAGCGTAATTTTCTGACTCTTCCCAACTCCTTACTTGCAGACAGTAATCCACTCTGTCTCCTCTTAATTAAAGCAAATAGCCCAGCTCACAATAGTAGTTCAGAAGCCCCTGGTCTTCTCATTCCTTCCATGCAAGGAGCTAATTGATTTCCAAATGATAATGGTGTTTACATTAGAAAGCCAAACCCCTTGTATTTAGTCCTTAGCTCATCTTAAACCTTCCAGTCTCATGAATATCAAATGGCCAAAATACCTCCATTGTGGTTGGTGACTCTTATGGGGTCAAGTCTCAGTCCTAACATATTTATCAAGCTCATTGGGTGATTTCTGCTTTACATGTTCAGCTCTTACATTCCCATTCCATCCAAAAAAAAGAGGAGCCTTCCTTGGAACTTTCAAGGAATTCCTTTTGCTATTTACAATATCATCTAACAAAAGCCCCCAAGGCAACTGAGGCCATGTGTGGATCTGGATCTTTAAGAATGATTTTTTAAGTCACGTGTATGAGAGTATGGGAAGGAACTGTTAGGAAGGAAATAATAGATAACTACGGGACAAATGAACAATTCATGGCAATCAAAGTTAAGACAGTACACAGTGCTGGGTGCTTGGAATAATTTGCCTACATGATGCATACATGTCCTTGTTTGAAAGTCACAGGGACAATGCTTCATAGGACGTATTTGTATTTCCACTACTGCTAACAAGTTTTTCTAGCATCTTGGGTTTCCATTAAGTCAGCAGATGTCTCAAGTGACCCTGCTCAGAAGTTCAAACAATAGCCCAAACAAATCATGGTTATTATTGATCATTTCCCTGACCTCCTGCAGAGTTTTCCAAATACTTAAATTCAATTTTCATCACAGCATTTATGATGAGGTTCAGGCAAGAATCTCATGGACCAAAATGGGTATTTGTCATGCAAGAAAGGAGCAGGAATTTCATTTCCCAAAACTGAGTTTTGTTTTTAAAGAAACTATTCTCTGGATATGTTCTTGAGCACAGTAAATTGCTCAAGCAACCCAGGGAGCGGGGGAGGGGGGGGTCAGGCAACGTTTCAATATAATCACTTTCTAAGTAATTAAAACAGTAACTAATTTCTCTCATAATTAAAAAAGTTTGTTCATTGGCACATACATCCATCCTAATGCTATATTTAGCAAATACTTTCATTTTTTAAGAGTACCACTTCCAAGGCACCAGACTCTCTCCTATCAAGAAAGGCATTGCTGCAATTTATGGAAGCCTTTCCTCTCTGAGTTCTTAGCTCAACCTTGCATATTCTCTTTTCAAGTTGTTACCTTTCAGTTCATCCTAAAATAGTTTACTCTCACTTATTATTTTGTAGCTACAATGTTATTATACTAGTCCCCAAAACATGTCACCTTGATAAATTGTAGACAGATAGATAGAGGATATATACATACACACACATACATAGATGATAGATTTGGAGACTAATGCAATAAACAATTATATATTTTTATATTTAAATATATATAATAGCTCATCAGGAATAATATTTTACAGATTAAGGAGAATTAAATCTAACCAAGATTACATTTATCCAAAGTCTCCCACTTCTTCATAGTAAGAATGAATGCCATAATACTTGAGTCCAAAATGCACATTCTCTGCACATATGCTGTTCTCTTAAGGTAATTCTCATCTACTCTTGTTCATTGGCACATACATCCATCCTAATGCTATATTTAGCAAATACTTTCATTTTTTGAGAGTACCACTCATTTAGCATCCATGGTAAGTCTAAAGCCAAACAAACATTTTAAAATTCAGTGTTCTTGGTAATAACTTCTTCTTTTTAGGGACAAATGTATACAAGCCATGACTCTCCAGGTAAAGTCCCACACTGGACTACAAAGGTGTCCAAGTTCTTTGATCACAGAATTCTGCATTGTTATATATTATTTTAATAAGTGACTCATTGGCTAGGGCTTGAGATGTTTTGTTTTGTTTAATTAGACAGATTGTTCATTTAATTATATTCTATCACAGGATTTGTCATGTGGGTGTTCAAATGACAGCATGTGTCCAAGAGTGCCCAGAGCTGAAAATAGCACAGAGGAGTCATGGCCCCTACTCTCCAAGAGCATACAGGAAAAAAAGAGAAGTGTGGGGGACTTTGTGCAGCGTCCTGGACATCAAAAGAAACATCTGTCTAATCCTCTTCCTCTGAGGAATGAAACTGACAGTCACCTTACAGAACACAAAGCTGTATCTGGCCATAGTTCCTACTTACATGGCAAGAGAAAGTTGGCAAAAGCCCTGAATGATGACATCCTAGGATCCTCTCCTGCTGCAGAAAGGAGAAGGAAGGAAAGCAAAAGTAAGGGGAAAGGAAAACGCAAGGCTAAAATTCACAGCTGTCCCATCAGCAAGCAGACACGTTTACAAGAAGAAAACATCAGTATCAATGATTTAAGAGTCTGGAAAACTAAAAAGCAATTTTCATAAACTCTCAAATATAGCTCTAAATAATATGAAGCTTAAACCGTCTCTGACAAAAGAAAGTCTCCTTTGAAAGGATTGCAGAAAACCATGAAATGCTGTTGATAAGACTGTGCCAATTTGTAAAACTTGCCACAATCTGCAGCTCGCGTCCCCACCTCCTTTTTCTTCTCTCTTTCAAAAAAAATTCACAGAGCTTTGTTAGTCTCAGAGCCTACAATGGCAACAACAACAACAACAACAAATGTTTTCTAAAGCTGAAACCTCTTTTCCCCTCAACAGCAAGGGGGCTGCATGGTTGACGCATTTGATTTATTCCATGGAAATAACGTCAAAATGGCATTTGCAAAGCTAGAGGAAATATCTTTGATGGAAAGCTCCTGTAGGGATGTGTAAGCTAACTCAAGAAGTTTCTCCCTTTATCATCCACTGTATTCAGGATTAATTATAGGCTTACTTGAATCTCACACTTCACTAGGATGTTTACCCACCAAGATAAAGCAGGCTGATTGGTGTTTTGTGTTTTTTGTTGTTTTTTTTTTTTAAACTAAAGTAAACTTCTAACTTAGTAGAGTCTTTAACTTTCTTAATGTTTTGCTTACCTGATTGTTTTAGGTATTTTCTTCCTCCATGTCAACCAATTATTTTCAATTAGACTGATAATTGCATTGTATAGCTGAAAGGCTCAATTAATATCTTTAAAGCAACATTGTTAAGTAGTGTTTAGTGGAAATTTTATATTTGGCTGTCAAGAAATAATCATGGCTTACATTTACAGGGCACCTTTCATCCTGAAGGATACCAAGGCACTATTATAAATTTCATACACTTTATGACTAATTATAAGTCCAAATCCTGTCACTCCAGCACTGCAGCATCCTGTTGGAGGTACAGAATGGTAGACTAACTCAGTGGCATGTGGAAAACAAATGTTAAATTGTCTTAAACAATTGCGTCCATGATGGCAATGGATCCCACAGAAGGTGATTGGTCTGGGGATGACCGGAAGACTGTCCCCCCTCTACCACTCCCAGTGAGCAGCTACTAATCAAAAGAGAGGTACAGCAAGTTGCATATAGGTCTCACATGTGAACAGTGAACCCCTTTTCAGGGACAGAGAATGGTGACCCCACACACCATAGCAACGCTGTGACTACTTGCTTTCCAACAACTGAAACAAGTGCTTCACAGCCACTCAGCAGCTGCCAGCCTCTGGGGGCCCATCCACCATCACCGTCATTACCAGGTGCCCAGTCCAACCTGGTTCAGGGCTGCTTAGCTGAATTGCTGCAGCGTTAGCTGGGATTCCAACCATGTGCACACAGAAGATGGGATTTTGAACGTTCCCTTGACAGGTCTTAGGATGTACTCACCCTAGGGAGGTAGAGGTGGGCATGTGGGGGGAATGCAAAACTTCCAATCTCCCTGTAGCGACCTTTCCCACAGTAGATCCAAACACTGAAATGTGAGTGTAGGTCTTATAGGCACCAGCGTTCCTAATGAGAAGATAGAAAGGCAAGATGGAATGAGAGATCTGGAGGTCCTGAGGTCCCTGAGACAAGGTATTCATGCATTCATTCAACAGATACTCCTGTGTCTGTGGAGTAGCCTCGTGTGTGACAGCCCCTGAGAACAGCTGAGGAGACAAAATATTCTTGCTCTCAGATCAGAAAAGGTAAAAGAGATCATGGGGATAAAATGAAATAAAAAGTTCTTATACTCAAAAATTGTAAGTTAAACCCTCACTTCCAGGCTAGTCTTATTCTGGGATGGAGTAAGAGCAAAGACTATGAGAAGAACTGGTTCCCTCCTTCAGAGAGGCTTGGAGTACAGGATCAGAGATACCCTCAAGCCGACTTTTCATTCAAACTGACAAAAAGCAATAAAGAAGTACCTGGTCGGAGGAGATACTGAAACAGCGAAAGGAGACAGTGGATGATTCCCATCGAGATGGCGAGATTGCTGGAGCAGCCAAAGGAATGTGAAATGGGTAGGAAACAAGTCAGCTAGAAAACAGCAAATAATACCTAGAGGGGGATTTTTTCCAAAAACCAAAAAAGAATTTCTGCATAGGAAAGATTTGATAAAGAGGCGTTGGGCAAGAAGCCTAGTGAAGATTCAACCACTAAACCTTGGCTCCCGTTACTGTCCATCTGGATCCTGATTGGGAGGAGGGGAGCAGATAAGCCCAGAGTGACCTGGAATCCCAGGAGCAGGTCAAAGGGAACTGGCTGTCCAACTTAGGGAGGAGACATGGCGTCTTCACCTGCTAAATTTCTGCTTTTCGTTTATTAATATGTGTTTGTGATGCATCATCATGACATTAGTTTGGGGAATTGGTATGTTCCTACCTCTCCTCCCTCTTCCTTCCCCAGATTCCCTTCCCTATCTCAAAAATGTCTACCCCCCTCTCCTATCATCCTTCCTTTATTTTGCTCTTTAAATTTAAAGTTGGTGCACAGATGTTTCTGCCACTCAAGTACCTTAAACAGCTGCCCCAGTGAAGTAAGAAGGTGGTCATAAAGATGGGGTCATTTTTTAAAATCATAGGTTGTGTGGGGAGGGAGTAAAATTATGTTCTTTCCCCAAAGCAAATGAATGCTGGAGGTGGGGTTGTAAGAACTGAGCCTGGTATCGATCCAGTAGAGAAGCGAAACTATGGAATGCAGAATGGAAAAGAATCTGAGGTGGAAAACACTCCCTAAATCCCTGTAGTATTTTTCTCCACAGGTGTATCATAGCAGGGTGCTCTCCGTGGCACCCGCTTACACCAACTCATCCTCCAGTGGTGAAGTGGCCACCTGGCCATTGGATTGCAGGAAGTCCCGATAATGCAGACTGCTTGGAGATTTAAGTAGACCTCTCAATCAGAGAAATTCTATCTACTCTTTCCTATTGGTGCTAGCTGCATTGTCCTTCCCTAAGAACCCTGTACTTTTCTTACTGTCCATTAATATAAACTTTAAGCAACAGTTACTTTCACAAGCTGAAAACTCTCTTTCCTACTCCCAGTAACTGTGTCCCCTAAATTCTTCACATAGTTCCTAATTTACTTGGACCAGCAGACAAAGGCAGACATGAAATGACATGGAAAAATGTATGTCTTGGCCTGGATTTCAGCTCTTCTCAGGACAAACCCTTTGGCCACATGACATCAAGGGTACATTTTTGCCTCTTTCCAACTAACATGCTAGTGAAAGGGACTTTCTTCTTCACATAAAAGTGCTTTGAATCTTAAACTATCAAGGCCATTAGACAACACAATCAATAGCGCCATACCTTTGGAATCCTACTATCACAACATCAGCAAAGTGGAGATAAAACAGGTAATATTATTTCTATTTTGGAGAGAGATTCAAAATGCCCAAAATTAGATTCAAAATGTTAAGACAGTTATCGCTTGGCGGGCTAAGACTGGAACCAACTCCATTGCTAGACCCTGAGCCCAAGGCTCTGACATATTTTAATGATGATGACAATGCAGCAGATGTGGTGTTCAGTGTTTTACATGGAGTATCATCTCATTTAATCAACATAAGTACCCCCCCGGGGGTAGACACTATAGCATGCTTTGCTGAAGCCAAAGAACTGAGATCTGAGAGCTGGGGAGTTGAGTTTCAAACCTAGAACGACTTACTCCAGCATTCAATCCTTCACTCATGTGTTAGGAAAGCATTTGTGTAAAAAATATAATGTATTGGCACATTTATTCAGTTTGAGTGATAAGCTGAAGACAAAAGAAATTCCTCTATGTTTTCATTCTCGCAAGGAAAATGACTCCAATGAATATGGCAACTTCTAGAAGAGTGATAAGCAGAAATGTTATGATATTGAAGAGAAAGTCAGTTCTATTTTAATCCAGAGCTAAAGAAAAGGATGTGAAATAAGAACAGAGTCAGAGGCAAGAAGGGGGCACTGAAGTCAGTGCTCAAGCAGAGACACGGAGAGGAGAGGGAGGCTGGGATCAGGCTGGGCAAGGTGGATGCCAGGATGTCCTCATGTTCACTTGCCCTGATCTTAATGCTTCTGCCAACTGGATTCTCCCCCAGAACCAATCAGCCCACTTGTGTCACCCCCCAGATCAGATGCTGTCAGCTGTACCAAAATCTCACATGTCATCATCTCAATTTATAGTTGGTTACCAAACAGCCTTTATTTGAATTTTTAATGCTCTTACCTGCTGACAATAATCTCTATACTCTCTTAAAACAATTGTTTTTCCCTACCTCTGCTCTTCCTATCCCTTCTAATTTTCTGCTTTTGTTTTTTTCTCTTGAAATTTCTTTCCTCCTCCTGAGACTCATATTTCCTTGGTAAGTCACAATGGAAAATAGTCTTGTAATTCCAGTTTCTAAACAACTTAGTTGCCCAACAAATGCTTATTGTGTAATCCCAAGGATGGTGGTAGAAGGAATAAAAAGAATATATAAGGCAAGGTGTGTGCCCTTAAGGGACTTGGTTAGAGAGATAAGACACAAAAGTAACTCTGGAATTTTAAGAGAATGGTATATCTGAGTTTTCTGGCCCCTAGATGGCTGCGATTTCTGTTCTAATTGCCTCTTCTTTCCCCTTCCAATTTAAGCCTAGAAAACAATTTTAATGTCCAAGAAATATTCCCTAATCTAACATCCTCCAACTGAGCTAACCTCAGTATCTAACCCCTACTACTGCCCAGCAGTAAGAGAAGATTCTGCCCAGTTCCCCAATTCACCACTTCTTCTTGCACTAACACATCTGACATCTAAAATAATCCCCAGTTCAGCACATATCCAGCTTTGAAATCTTCTTCCTCACAAAGAAATGTGCAGACTAATTAGATGGTGTTGTTAAAGCAGTGTTAAACCCTTAAATTATATAATTCTTTGGGTTTTTAAAAAACTCCTTAAATTACTCCAATTTTACATTTTTCTTTAATGCATTATATTTCTCAAAATTTATCATGGCAAGTTTCCTAAGCAGCAATGCTCTTATTCTGTTTAAAACTTATATTGGGTTTCCATTTAAAAGAGTGTTGGAGAGTTTTCCCTCTTTCTCCCTAAAAACAAGTTCCTAGAGAAGGTTCGTTCCTATCCTCATGGACTCTCAGGGACAGTAAAAGTTAGTAAGCTGCCACATCAGCTCTTTGAAAAATTTGTTTTGCTTGTTTTTTTGGAAACTAAATTGAAGACTCCAAATAGCTCTTGTCAAATCTCTGCACATAGGTTTTAGAAAACATTATTTTATCCTAGAGATTGGATCAGAAAACATCTACTCTCCTTTTTCGTCTTGGGCTTATCAGAGCTCCAGTGAGTAATAAGGGACTGAGACACAGGGAAAGAACGTCAGTTATTTGGGAAGATCTACGATTGGGAAATTTCTAGGCAGGCTTCAGAGAGTTGTTATCATGAAACCCTCAATGCGGGCCCATTAGAATTCAAAGATTGTCCAAAGAAGCCCAAAGCCTGGGGGGTAAGGAGACAGCATCTGGCTCCAGCAAAGAGATGAAGCACCTCCAGCTAGTCACTTGATTTCTCTGCCTTTTGCCTTTTGTACTGATTAAAGTGAAGACGTGGTTGACCAATGTCTTTTCCAACTCTAAGAAAGTCTATCATAAAAAACAGTTCAGATAGAACAAGAGATTCATAAATGGACATGGGTCATTCATTTCAGATTGACTTTAGTTCTTTCTAAGCAACCAAAAAATTTTGAACTGCAATATCTAACTGTTTTTAAACTTATTCTTAAAAGTCAAAGCCACCAGATCATACACAACGGTGATGTTCTTCTTGAAAAAATTCAAAGTAGGCTGAAGAATTGCGTTCAGTTGAGAGTTGTTTATTTTTTGGAGATGAGGGTCATACTTTGTTGCCCAGGCTGGCCTCAAACTTGTGATCGGGGCTGGGGATGTAGCTTAATGGTACAGCAGTTGTGAAGCATGTGTGAGGCCTTCAGTTCAATCCCCAGTACCACAAAAGAAAGGAGAGGGAGAAAGACAGACAGAGACAGAGACAGAGACAGAGACAGAGAGACAGAAAGAGACAGAGAGATGAGACAAAGACTGCTAACTGTTATAATTTTAGAGTGAAACTTTGAAAAGTTTCAAATACAGACCCTCAACTAGGCCATCAGGCCAGTAATCCTGCTCTCAAAGCTCTAAGGCTTAAATTATTCTTTGAAAGTAAAGAGTCTCTTCTCCCTCTCTTCTTTCTCTTCCTCTTCTTCCTCCTCCTCCCTTTTTTCATTCTTTTTTGCTTTAATTTTACTGTCTTTGGGCTCACAAATGCATGCAGGCAATCAATCAAGATCAAAGTCTTCTAGAACCACCACGAGACTCTTTGTCTACAGTACTGCTCAAACACAGACACTAGCCACATGCAGATACTTACATCCGAATCTGAATTAACTAAAATTAAAAACAGTTGAAAGTCCAGTTGCTCCGTTGCACTAGCCACATTCCAGACTGTGGCTCCATCAGCCATAATGGACACTTTCTGGTACATTGGATGGGCAGAATCAGAACATTCTCATCACTGTGGAGTTAGATGGACAGTGCTAGATGGCAGCCAGTTAGAAGGCTTAAGAAAATTCTCTTAGAAAACACTTCTTTCCTGTGCCTGAAATCAGACTGAGTTCAATGCAAACACCATCACCACCTGCCTGAGCTTATCTGGTCCTAAACCTGTTTCCTCTTCGAAAAGAATAGAAATGACTATTACACATGTCTTGTACTGGTGGTGAGGGGATTCAGTGATAGACTGCCTAGGACCTAGTCAGTGCTCAGTGAAAGTTAGCTGTTGGGTTTTTGTTTTCTTTTTGTTTTTCAGTACTAGGGATTGATCCCAGGGGTGTTTACCACTGAGCTACATCCTCAGCCCTTTATATTTTTTACTTAGAGACAGGATCTCACTAAGTTGCCCAGGCTGGCCAAGAATTTGCCATCTTCCTGCCTTGACCTCCAAAGTAGCTGGGATTACAGGCTCAACTATTATTTATAATACTGATCCTCAAGAGGGAAAAGTGAGAGTGAAAAAATGTGGCCCAAGTTCTTCTCCACGCTAATGCAGAAGCTCATGTGCCATCAAATTATTACTCTGTTTTACTGCAGATTGCCTAAGAATTTTCATTCTACAGAGAAAAGTCTTCTTTATTACTTACCTTTACCAAACTTTCCTACTTTTATTTGATTCCTTATGCAGGGTCTTAAAGTCACTGGTATTGTTCCTACAGTAATTTTTAACTTAAAGAACTAGTACCAAGAGCACAGTCAACACATAAATATTATCTTAATTATCTATGCATGTACAAAAAACTTAAGGTTATCTGTTCACTCAGGCAAATTCAAGTAGAAAATTAGCTTCAAAAGCATTATATGTTGTATTACCATCATAAATTTGAAAATTGGAGGACAGTCCATTTTAGGGATTTTCTCAGAAATATCTCCTACACTGGAATAAATTCAAGGTGCTGTCTAATTTTTTCAGTTTTGAAGAATGCACTTTCTTGCCACACATTGATATGAACGCTTCTGCCTTTCCTTCCATGCTGAAACCATGAAATTAAATGGTGTTTACTCTAAATGTCCACTGACTTTCTGGCCATATTCTCTACCTTCCAACTGGGAAAGCTACCCTGTCAGAGGAGAGGGGACATCTAAGAGACTGGTGGTCAACCAAGAGCCCTCTCCTCACTTCCTGTGTTTTCTAGAAAATCCTGTACCTTAGCAGTCACACCCAAGCACCATGCACAACCAAAGGGTACGCACTTGCCGTGGTATCAGGAGAGCCCACAGTACAAATGGAAGACACCCTAAGAGGCAGAAGGCCTGTGTTCCTAATCTAAATGCAGCCACCACATTATGACCCTGAGCACATTGTTTTTTCTTCTATAAAGTGCAAGAATTAAACTGGATTCTCAAGTCCCTTTGAGAATCTATCATTTCCGTAGCAAGATTCAGTTCACACAGAATCTCAGGGTGGTGCCATTTTTTGGGGGAAAAACTTTGGTGAAGAGAGAGGCATATAAAATGAAGTGCAGGGCAGGTGAGATGGCTCAGCGGCGTAAGCGCCTGCCTTGCAAGCGCGAGGGCCCGAGTTCGACTCCCGGATCCCACATACGAAAAAGGGGCCAGTGATATCGCTCAGCGGCACGGGTGCCTGTTGGCACGTGAGGTCCTGAGGTCGACACCCCGGTACCCACAAAAAAAAAAAAATAAAATAAAATAAAATGAAGTGCAGCATCATAGCACAAATGGTATTGAGAAATAGGAGCAAACATCCAGTTCTCTTTCATTTGGTTCTGTGGCCTCCCATGGCTTCCTTAGTATAGGAATTTTCCCCTCCCTTGTTAGAGGTAATGACCCGATACACACATCTCAGAATTCCCAGTTAGACCCTTTATTGTGTATTAAGTAGTTTAAAGTATTAAGCAGTAAAGGGCTCATTTCCATTTTTGCATGCTTTTTGTTTTATTTGATTCAATTTGTTGTCATTTAAATAAGAAACAAATTAAATTCTTAAGCTGTAAGGAACTGTGAATATCATCTTAACTCATTAGGAAGGAGGAATCAGGGAATTCAATGTCTTTCCCCAAAATCTTATCAATTCTGTGGGCATTCTCCCCTATCCAGTAGGGCTTTCCTTCACCTAACCCTCCCCAGGTAAATCATAGACACACGAAAACATGATTTTTTTTTTTTCTTTTTCTTTTTTTTTTTTTTTTTTTTTTTGCTCTTGGCTTTAAGAAGCAACTTCTTCACACATTGCAGTGAATGCAGAATCTGAGGCTTTTGAGAAACCACATTTTGGCTGAGGTAGACTGGAAATCTAGGTGCAGGAACTAATTGTCATCTATGCCCATGAAAATAATTTCCTTGATGACTGTCTTAACTTTCAGGTTCCTTTGTCACATACCCCTTCAACATAGTATCAAATCAAGAGAAGCAATGAGTAAAGGAAATGTTGAAAATGAAAAATGGTTCAATGTTTGACTATTGCACACTGGAGCAGGCTGTCATTAGCATCAGTATCTGCCAGAAGCTAAAGTGCTCCTCTTGACTTATGAGAGAGAAGTAACCGCCGGAAACTACAAGTCCCAGCATGCCATGACCCATGGAGATCAAAGAAACATAATTGAAGATGATAATATCTTCATTTTAATTAAGAGATTTCTGTTATCTTCAAAGAGCTTTTCAAATACAGTACTTCGTAAGTCCCATGCCATTAGAACTCCAATCTAAAGATGGTTAAGAAGCAGCTAGAAGGTCAATTTGATTGGACTGGACCGTAGAAGTTGCACATCATAGGAAGCCTCTAGAATGCACAACTTCTCACTTTGTGAGAAACATAAACGGGTTCTTCTCGGACGTGTGATGAGAAAACGCTGTGTGCGTCCTTCCAAAGACTGCTGGTCTTTCATAATGATCTGGGGCTAATGGCAGGTGGCCACTTAGAAGAGACTCACCAGAAACAATGTCCACACCAGTGCTCCGTTTTTTACCCAGTGACTGCATTCACAGCGGGCACACAGTCCTTCATTCTCCCACACCCTTTATCATGTTTTCTCTGTATTTATTTCTGGTTCAGTTATCACAAAAATACACATTTTAATTGAATTATGCAAGATTCAAACTTCCACTGCTTTGAACACTTCAGTAAACACTTCCACACCCTTACCTACAGCAATTTGACAAATCCTTAAACAGGGTTGAGGGCACTTCTGACAGCTTCTCAGAAAACAGAAGTTTCTAAAACTTATAAAAGAGTTTTTGCCACGAGCTTCTGAGCTGAAGTTCAGTATTGCTTTTATTTTTGCTCTTCTGTTTCAACTTCCTAAACCATATTCTGTCCTTCCATCTTTTACTTTGTATTTACAGACTATTCACAAGTCCAGGAGGAAGTCTTCCCACTTTGATTTTGCTGTGGGGGGGGCCTCCTTCAGAAAGGTGAACATCAAAATTCATCCTGTCTAGCTGGTCGTGGTGATGCATACCTGTAATTCCAGCACTCAGAAGGCTGAGTCAGGAGGATCACGACTAGTTCAAGGTCAGCCTGGGCTACATAGTGAATTCAAGGACAGCCTGAACTACACAGTGAGACTCTGTCTCAAAACAAAATAAAAATTGAGCCCATCTATTCCCTCCTTCTGTCAAATACAGCAAATCTTTGCCCATTGAAACTTCCTCCTTCATTCCCTGTAAGTCGTTCGCATGTATCTTCTCTGAGCCGCAAGCCTTGGCCTCTCTTGGTGTTTCAGTCCAAGCCTTCACTGTTCCTATTTTAAGGGGTGTTGCTATCCTTTCCCCAGGGAGCTTTCTTGTGATGCTGTTAATCACTACCTTTCATTTCATTGCTAACGATCTCACATGCCAGCCCATCAATTTCAGTGCATTACGTTCTTATCAGAGGGTCTCTTTTAAAATCATCCACCTCCTAAGGTTTTCTTACAGCATTTGTTAGATCATAACAATATACAATATTTTAACATTGAATGCAGAGTTAAATTCCTATGGGGCAAAAGTTAATCCATGTCCAAAGGAGTTTCTGACTGAGCCAGTTGGCTCCACTATGACAGCACAGAGCCAAGGAGCTGAAATCAGAGAGTGGTTACCTTTTCACACAGAAATGTTTTTGTTCCGCATCCACAAATGGAATTCATAATTCTACCAAGCATTAGAAAACCATGTGTCCTTTGGTTACAACTGGAGGATGAATGAAAAGATCAACAGAGGGCTTTTACCCATCACCACTACTGGAGGAAGAGGCCACATCAGGACACACGCCCTACTGTATGCTGCACCTGTCATAAATGCAAGTTAACCCATGAAGCTTATTTCAGAGAATAAATGACTTCAGGACATAGTAGCTCTAATTACATGAGTTATCTAAAGCTCCATTGATTCGAAAGCTGGAAAGATAGCAAATGAGAAGACTCCACAATGACTCACTGACTTGAAAGTCGATGTCTGCTGTCAGCTCTCGTGATAAAATACAGACCAAGAAGAGAAGGAAAAATGATAAAATCAAGATTAACATTTATGGACCACCCCTTTGTGCCTGGCACGTGCATTATATTTAACCCTCACAATAAAACCAGTATCTTAGAAGGCTGATGAGTTAATAGGACCAAAGTAATTTATTCACATCCAGCAATATATCAAATGTCCATCCATCCCTATCCTAAATTGCTTGGGGACCATACACTAATTTGCTTAGAGTTACTAAAAGGTAAAAAGATTTTAAAGCCTGAGAGCATATGGTTGAAAGGAAATGAGGACGTTTGGCTTCACTCCAGGAACTTCTGACAATGCCTTAAAAAGTCTTTCCAACTGTCAGATGGAGAATGGATCGCATTCGTTTTGTATGACCCCAAGTGCAAAAGGGGTGTTTCAGCCCAGCACATGGACTGATTTTATAGCATGCAGAAGAATGAGGCTCCTCGGGAAGGAGAAACTCATACCACTGACCTAAATGAATTGTATTAAACAATAATCAAACAGCCATGATAAATAAAGTGCAAAGGTCTTTGCCAAGAGCTGGTAATAGATGAACTAGATACAAACGCGCATACAAGAAGATTTGATGTGGTAAGTTGAGATACTAAGGACCTGGAAGAGACCTTAGGGGAATCAGAAGGAGGGTGAAGGTGAAGGTGGGGTGGGAAATGAGGTTTCCTGAGGAGAGGGCCCCTAAACTGAAGCTTAGAAATAAGAAGGTGTTAGTTGGATGAACAAAGGTGCAAGAGCATTTCAGGTATTGGTGACAAGATAACCAAACCTTGAGAGAGAGGACTTTTTTGGAAGTGATGCAGAGAGGAAATGAATGATTTGACTTGCTGACATTCAGTGTCCAATTTTGATTCTGTAGTTTCTGAAGTTGACTAAGAAGACAATCACCACTGGCAGAGTTTATTCATACGGAGTCAGTTCTTTATCTCTGAATAAGGAAGGGAATCGCTTAAGGAAGCTGGGAAATAGCCCAAAACAAACATCAAATGCCCTGTCCTTCCAGGAAGAACAGAAGAATTGCAGGTGAGGCATCATGAGAACAGTTGGAAGAAAACATGGAAGGCCATATCCAAAACTGGGCCAGGTGGAAGAGGTAACTCTGAATGGCACAGAAAACACAACACTGGAGAATCAGGGACAAAAACAAATTATACAAAGACAAAGGCGTTAAAAACCCATCTGGTGCAGGGTGTGGTGGCACACACCTGTAATCCCAGCACTTGGGAGGCTGAGGCAGGAGGATCACCACAACTTCAAGGCCAGCCTGGGCTACATAGTGAGTTCAAGGCCAGCCTGGACTACATAGTGAGACCCTGTCTCAAAAAAAAAAAAAAAAAAAAATCTGGTTTATGAGGATAAGACCCAGAGAAGAGAGTAACTTGCCCAGGATCTCATGGCTATTTGAATGGAGGGTGCCTAATTTCAAACTGGGGGAAGGGGGGCCTCCACTGTGCTATGTGGATTCTTTTGTCTTTTACTCTAATACAAAAATTGCTACTTGTGCTTCTTTGGGCTTCCTTCCCTAGGGACCAGGTTGGTCATTGTTTGTTTTGATTTACAGTACTTTCCTCTTACAGTTCCTGCTGGCTTTGGAAGCTTCACAAGGGGAGAGAGTCAATGGAGCTGGTGGTAAGTGGTTCGCAGCAGGTGATAACATCAGCAAGACTTAAAATAGGTTTTCACGTGGCAAATCTGTGATGAGAATAACCCAGAACTGACCACATGGGCATGATTAGTTGAACCTTTGTGCCTAATGGGTCACATCATAAAGCGCAGAGTAAACATTAGGATTTTCTTGATGTTTAACTCTATTGAAAATTAATAAAGGTTTTTCATCTTGAAGCCAGTCAGCAAAAAAGAAAAAGAAAAAAAAATGAATACCAAGAATGACTTGCTTTCTTATTATTTTTATCCATATTGGTTCAAAATGCATATTTATATTTTTTACCTAAACTTAGCAGTAAGTAGAAACTTGTAGACATTTGAAAGAACATGCTTAGTTAGGTTTTCAGAGGTTTGAAAGATAACAGGCATGCCTGAATAAATAAGGAAGTGGATGGGTTTTGACATAAAACCACCTTAGGCAATTCACCAGGGGGAGAGACTACCTGATGGACAGACAAAATTAGTAATATTTAAGCTTCCAAATCTCCACTTACTACTGTAGGAATAAATAGCAACGAAGAATAAACTATCTTACATCACAATAAGAATTATGCTATAAACTCAGTACTCACACTCAGTGAACATACTATGTATCAAACTACACTAAAGCAAAAGATTCAAAAGTCGTGCAGCCCCTGCTCTGATGTGAGAAACTGAAAGGGTAAGTAAGGACCAAAATGTATAATGGATATTAAGAAATGGGAAGAAAACGTTCAAATGGGAAGGGGAACAAGGGAGGGGGGAGGAGGAAAGGAAAGAAGGGAAAAGAAAAAAAAGAGAATAGGAGAAAAACTGGAAACAAAGCTTTTGAAAATAAGGAAGGGAAGAGGGGTTGAAGAGAGAGGAGGGCATTGGGGAAAAAAGAGGAATCAAGATATATCATGTACAGGTACAAATTCCCTATGATGCAAGTGATCATTATGTATATCTAAAATGTACCAATAAAATTAATTTTTGAAAAAGTGGTGCAGCATCAAAATCTTTTTTTGGAACAAGGTATGATACAAATAAACACAACACACATGTATATAATAAATATAAATGTAGTAATAAATATACCAAATTAGTAAATACCACAAATAAAATTATTATAGCAACCTTTAAATTATCTTTTCATTAATTATCTACTTAATATGAAATATTAATTAGTTTAATATTCGTCAAATCCATATCAAAAGTTTTTTCTTTTTTAATGAAAGGAGGCATTTCCCATTTTCAAACTCTCTGGCTCCTAAAAAACAACTTCATTTTAAAGTTATTAAGGTTTGATAATTTCTCCCAAGAACTAAAAATCAAAATACAGGTTCTTGTATTTTCTAGAATGCAGTATTCTCAACATCATTTGAAGAGGAAATTCAAAGAGATGATGGAACAAAGCAAGTTGTGCAGATCTGAGTTCAGCTCTGAAGGCATTGTCAACAGGTCCAAAACATGCACTTCATTACCAGTTGAAACCCATTCATATCACATCATGAAGTTGCATGACTTCGTGTTTATTTTTGTTTAAAAATGAAGGCCTCAGATAACCATCTCAATTTGAATGTTCTGTTTTTATTCTTTCAAGGCAAATTTGCTTGTCTTGATGGACCAGCAGCTGGTACTGACCATGTCAGTGTAGTATCAGTATTAAAGTGCTCACTATATTTTTTTACTTACTCATAGTCTAAAAAAAATTAGCTATTCTAAACTTCTAGGCAGCTTTGTGAGTGAATTTGGTTATTTTCCCCAAAGAAACTGATTATCATTCATTTCATTTATTAAAAAATATGTATCAGGTACTTAGTAGGTATCCAACACTCTCCCAGCTATCAAGATGGAGACTGAACTAAGCCGGGCATGGTGGCGCATGCCTGTAATCCCAGCACTTGGGAGGCTGAGGCAAGAGGATTGCTGCAAGTTCAAGGCCAGCCTGGGCTACATGTTGTGTTCAAGGCCACTAGAATGCATAGAGAGACCCTGTCTCACAAAAAAAAAAAGAGACTGAACTAAAACCTTGAGTATCAGGAACATACATTCAGGTGAAGAATGATAAACCTAGTGGAAAAATAAATATAAAGTGTTGTAGGAGAAGGTAGGTACTATGGAGGTAAGGGCATCGAGACTGAGAATACCGAGAATCTTCGATTTTAACGAGGGCTCCTGATCAGACTTCCCTGATAAACCCAGTGACATCTGATAGGGGTGTTGTATCTCTGCCTCCCTGGGAATGGAAGAATGAATGGACCAATGAATGGACCAAGGACAGTTGTGAGGATTAAGAGTCTTTTTTGTTATTGTTTTTGCTGGATTTTTTTGTTTCATTTGATGGTGTTCTTGCTTGAAGTTTTATTGTACATGTGAATAAGAGAGAAAAAGAAAATCAAACTTTTTATTTGCTGTTCATTACATATTTGTTGTTAACAAGAATATGTCTCAACTAGATTAAACTTTGCTTTTATGAGTCACAAAGCAAGTCATATGACTATTGTTTTTTAATTCATTCATTATTTATAGGACACCCACCATACATTGAGTACTGTGCTTGACTCTGAGAATGTAAGAATGAATAAGCCATAGCTACTCATATAACTCAGCTGAGTTCACCTTCAAATTACAAATGCTAAAGATTACTTTGCTCCAACATTTCTCCAATATATATAATACCTAGCAAGAACTTCCAAAATAATAATTTCATGCTGGCTCTCTGCCTCACATTTTCAGAACTAATGTAATGCAAAATTAGCAATTTACTACATATCTGATAATAATGCAAGAATCCATGGTGACCACTGATGTGCACATTTAGAATACAGCTTCTAGAATATCTTCTCCCTATGTCAGTTTCAAAATACAGACAAATGCAAACTCTTACAGCTTTTATTTTTTAAAAATGAGCATTAAAATGAATTTTATTTTGTTTCAGAACTTTATTTTGTCCCTGACATGACATTGGAGAAAGAATGTCATTATTGTCATTACATCTAAATCATGAACAGTATATTGTATTTCCTACATCTAAATCATGAACAGTATATTGTATTACTTAGGCTTCAAATTTAATGCTTTTTAATAAAAACCTTCTAAAGAGAAATTAACACACTATAACTCAAAGATGTAATTTAATGCAGTTTTCACCCTTTTTCGGTATTTAAAGATCTCTCTACTTGGGCATTTTATTTGTGTATTAGAAGTAGAAACATTATGTTCCATTTTAAAGAGGAGAGGGTGCTTTTGTTTTGTTTAGATATGATAATTGGCAACAGAGAATGGGAGTTTAGATCTATTTGTATTAACACCTAAATGTGCTTTTGCATTTACAAGTGTTTGGGTCAAAATATATTTTAAAAAGGTAACTACTTTAATATTTAGGGAGCCTCCCTCTCCTCTTCCCCTTCAGAGAGAGACAGAGAGACAGACAGAGAGAGAGAGAGAGAGAGAGAGAGAAAGAAGGGCAGAGAGAACGAGAGAAAGACACAGAGACAGAAAGACAGAGAGACAGAAAGAAGAAGGAAGAAAAGAGGAAAGAAGAAAAGAAGGAAGTGAGGGTGGCAGGAGGGAGAAAGGGAGAGATGGGAAGGAAGTAAGGAAGGAAAAGATACAAGGAAAATGAACTTTTCTCTTAGGATGGACATTTTTTGTCTTCTTGATAAATAAGCCAGTGTCTTAATTTCTAGAGAGAAAACAGGATTATTAAAATGGACCATATTTTATAATTTCTAATGTAATAAAATTTAAGGAGACAAATGTCCCCCAGGGTTGACATTTAGAAAGAAGACAGAGAAAAATTAGGAAATAATAACTGAAAGAGAAATTTTTATTTTAATTAATATTATAAAAGCTCTTTATTTGGTGTGATTTGAGGTGGATTTTACAATCAATTACATTGAGTGAAACATTTAATAGCACACTAGACTCTGAAACTCACCACCTGAACTTCACACATATATTTTATTACCTGGTTGGTAAACCTAAACAAATAGATTTATAATGGCTTGTAGACAATTCCCAGGCAATAACTATATTATTAAATCTAAAGCATCATTAGAGGTTAATTATATTTAAAATTATTGAGATTTAACAATGATGTAATATATGGAGAAGATATTTATCTTCTCCTGTGTGTACTATAATTACTAAACCTCAATGAATTTCTCTCTTTAATTCTGCCATTCTTCTTACTAAATAGCCTGTCTGACCAAATCCTACGCCTACAACCTGAGATGACTCTTTCTGCTTTATACCTTTAAAGTCTTCCTTATCCACCTTCCTTCCTCTCCATCTTTACCCAAGATCTTGTCAATATCTTCAAAGAGAAAACTGTCACTTTATGGTGAGAATTCCCACCCCGCCTTACCTCTGTCCTTTCCAACGCCCTTCTCTCCATTGCCCAAAAGTCCCCTCAGAGTACTGAACATTTAAAGCATAGCTGTATAATTTTATCTCCATCAAGGCCATTCAGTAATGACATCTGTCACTTTCCCTATCTTTATCTGTATTTTTCTGTTAGTATTATGTTTCTATTTCTAGCCCTCAGAAGTGATTTTTTCTTACATCTAATCCTAAATTAAACTTCCCTGTCTCTGTTTTGTGTTTCCAGTGTTTCATCTTTTTTAGCTGTACATGCGAGCTTTGAAAGCATATTGTGCCTTCACTACTTTCACTCTCTCTTCTACATCAGTCTGTCCTTCCCCCCGGCTTTTTAATCTATAAAAATGTAAGCTGATTGATATGCATTCAAAGCAGTCTTCCACTATGAGGTGCCAACCCTTGGTTCTGCTATCATTCACTGTCCTTTGAGAACACTCTTTGGGCCACTCTGCATTTACTGCCATTTGGCCCCTCTGTAGCCAGGCTTACTGAGCCTTCTGCCTACTGACAGACCCAATGACCATCAGATGACTTCTCATCCTTTCCAACTTTTTTAACAAAAGGCTATGGGGAATTTCAGGGAAGCCGGAGGAGGAGCCTGGACTTCATAAGTAATGCTCACCCTGGCTTTGAATTCTGTTTCTGCCATTTAATAGATGTGCCATCGTGAGAAGGTCACTTGATGTCTCTGAACTCCAGCTTTCCCACCAGTCAGCTGGAGTCATCTTCATCAGCTTGGTAAGGAGTACTGGGCACAACACGTGGAAAAGGTCTGGCTGGATTCATGGGGGATTACTGTTGCTACTGAAACGCTTCTTTCCATATCCACCTATTGCCCGGCTTCTTTCATGATTTCTGAAACAACTGTTGCTAGATCATTTCCTGTCTGCCAGATACTGCCCTGGGTTCCTGGTTCTCATAATTCTGTTCTCCCAGTACACAGAGATTCTGCTTGATTATTCATTTGGCACCTTCCCTATTTCCTGAGTTCTCTCATTCCAAATGTGTATGTCCTAACCTATTTACAACCAATGTAAAAATTCAGAGTCTAAATTCTATATTATAAATTTGAACATCACCAGAAGTATCAAAGAAAATACACCAAAATGTTGACTCTCAGTACTGTGCTTACAGGTGACTTTTTTTTCCTTTATCCCTTCCAAAATTTTCCAAATTTTCTATCGAACACATAGGTTATATCATACTAAAATCACCCTTCTTTAAAACTACATAGTCAATACAAAACCACCTGGGCATCTTTGCATTTACCTGGCACTTCCCATCAATGATTTACCCATTTCCATTATTAAATGATCTCGCCTAGAGAGTGTTCACTGAAAGTTCCTGGTTTCCACGTGATTATTCTGGAGCTTGGGGATGATCTGTTTTCCCAAGAACAGGCTCCGAGGTGGGGGCACAGGTGCAGAGGCAGGAGAGTTCCAAGGGCACAGACACATCATGTTTTTCCCAGGGACCTGTAGCTACCTGCAGAGGATGCTGCTGATCATGCAGCAGCTTCTGACGCTTCATGCAAAGGACACTGTCCTAATTTAAATAGTATCAGAGTAAACAGGATGCTGCATGTAGAATGAAACTCGTCAAGTCCTTACCTTAAAAGATAAGGCTGAAATCATAAACAGCGCACATCATTTTAAATGAACTCTCTAAACGGTTCCAGGAACCTGGGTCTGAATCCACTACAGCCACCTAAACTTTCAGTAGGCAGGAGCAAAGAAACAGGGACTGCTATCCACTGGAAATCCTCCCAGGGACCCCACGCATCCAAAACATTCCATATTTATTCAGTAAGACCAGAGTGAGCAAGGAAAAAAAAAAATGTGAACTCCTGCCAAAGTCTAGGGTCCCTATAAAAAAAATCCCCAAAGTATGCCAGTTCAGCCACAGCACATCTGGGAATTGTTTGAAGGATAATGACAGTAATAATTATGATTACTTACACTTAATTTTCCATCACAGGGGCGTTGTGAAGATTAATGAGTTAATGCTGGTAATGTGTTTTTGGTTCCTCGATGAAAGTTCCCATGAAAGCCCAGATTATGATGGTTATTATTGTTTATGTTAGACGGTTCCTGTGGATGGGCTCCCTTCACTGCCTGACCGCCACGTTTCCAGCACGGTACAGCCACTTCTCTAACGAGCGGGCCGTGGGCTTCAGGAATAGATGGATCAGGCAGCTGTGCCCCACTTCAAGAACCAAAAAGGCACAACAAGCAGGCAGTGCCACTCTCAGCAGCAACCCCAAGTCCCTCATGTCCACAGCCTTTGTTTCATACTCTCAGTTAAACCATAAGGACACGAGGAAGGTGAGCAGTACGTAATGGGAGACACATTGACCACCATGCAAATGCCTTCCCAGATGGAGAGTGTGCTGACAAATCCCTGGAAACAGTCCCAAGATAGATAGATGGAGCATTAAGCTAATTTTTAAATAAGACTTACAGATTACCTTTGAATTGTTTAAAACCAAAGACATTTTGGTGGGAATAGTAAAAATGATCTTACTGTGATTTGTATATACACTAATTCCCCAAGATGAATGTAATCATTACATATTGCAAACCTATACTAATAATAAAAATAAAATAAAACACATTAAAATAATATTTGAGTAGATTACTATTTAACATTTATTCTCTCTCTCTTTTTAAAGAAAAGTATTGCTAACTTGGTTTTCTTCTGTCGTTAGGCCTATACCAAGCAATGTTTTTGAACAAGGCAAGGGCCCTATCCTTAGAGAAGATGGCTCCTGGTGGGTAGTACTTTAATCACCTAAATGTGGTCTGGCCAGGCAGGTAGCACATGAGTTGTACCACAGGCAGTGGTAGCTGTGCCTGTGGAAAGGCAGGATGACATGTTCTGTGTGACTGGCTCCGGCCACAATCTTTAATCGCCAATACAAATGGCATCTTATTTGTTCCCTAAGAAGAACATTTTATGTAGGACTGAAAGAGGAGTAAACCACCAAAGCCCTTTTCTGTGTGGTGCATAAGTAGTGATAAATCTAAGCAACATAATGGCTGATCAAAATCTGTGGTGTTTGTTTAAATTTTTAAAAATGTATTCCAGTAAAAGACACATTGCCATTAATTCCCCCACAAAATACTTGCCCTCATTTCAAACACATTTATCCCATCATTCTTGCCACTTTCTTTGAAGCAGCTCTGAAAGTCCTCTTTTGTAAGTATCCTCACAAGATGTGACCGAAAATACAGTGACTGCTGCTTCTGAGTACCATCCAATGGTAAGGCTGGCTACTAAAACATTAGCATGTGTTCTAATCCACCTTATTCACTGGATCTGGTACCATGCAACTTTTGGCTTTTGCCGAAAGTCAAAATGACCATAAAAGGTAAACATTTTGGATCGATTCAGGACATTGAGGCAGCCAGAGCAGTGCAATTGAAGACACTCATGGAAGAGGACTTCCAGAACTGCTTCCGAAAGTGGCAAGAGAGATGGAATAAAGGTATTCAAAGAGAAAGAAAGTATTTTGAAGGGGGGTTAATGACAATATGTCTTTTTACTGAAATACATTTTTCAATCACATCTCCTGTATCTGGACCCTTATAATGCTCAGTAATATATAAATGAACCCAATTGTACCAGAAGAAAAGAAGAAAAAATGAGGAAGGAAAAGGTGTCTTTCTTCTCTTGCTTCAAGATCTCATTTCTAGTCTCATTTCTCAACTGAAAACTGTCATCCTATTCTGCACCTTAGCTCTGGAAGGCCATGGAATATTTAAAGAAAAAAAAACAAAAAACAAAAAGCAAACAAAAAAAAAAAAAAGAAAGAAACCCTTTCTCTGTCACACTATGGCAGAGGAAGCTGGTTGGTTATTCAGTAGCCATTCTCCCATCTTCTATAGGAACAGAATCTTAATTTGAGCTGAGCACTTTACCACAAGGAAGAAACACCACAATTCCCAGTCCCCCTTGCATCTAGGAGTGGCTGGGTGACTAAGTTCTGGCCACAGACAGCTTGGCAGAAATGTGTTGGCTCAACTCAGCTGGCAAGCATTGCTTTCATCCTTCCCTGCTTCTTTCCTGCAGCCTGGCAATCTGACTCGACAGCAAGAATTGTAGTAGCTACTAAGGACCATGAGTCAGCCTTAAGGCTGGATGGCAGCAAAGTGCCCTCCTCCTCCTATAAGATAGATATCCACTTCCAAATCTCTGGAACCTGTGAATAAGTGACATTACGTGGCAAAGGGAAATTAATGTTGCAGACAGAAGAAAGCATTACTAATAAGCTAACCATACAATAGGGAGATTTTCTTGGATTATCCAGATGTGGCCAATTAATCACAAGACTCCTTAAAAGTAGGAGAGGGAGAGAGATGAAAAACAAGGAGATAGTAAAGTGAGATAGGAGCCGCTTTTGCTGGCTATGAAGATGGAGGAAGTGGCCACAAGCCAAGCAACACTGGCTGCCTCCCGAAGCTGCAAAAAAACAAAGAAGATTCTAGATGAGGGCCTCCATCAGGAATGCAGGCCTGCTGACCATCTGACTGTAACCCAGTGAGACCCACTGTGGCACGCTGACCTTCGCAACTGTAGGATATAAATATGTGCTGATATTCGGCCACTGAGTTTGTAGTTGTTTGTTATCACAGCAATAAGAAACTGATACACCAGCACAGAGAATGGCAGAGCAAAAAGAGGAAAGGAGCTTGAGTCCTTGATAACTGGGTAGAACTGCCACACTAGCCCTAAATGACTTCACTGGAGACAGCTCTTGTACAAAAGAATAATGCCTTTGTTTACACCATTGTTATTTGGAGTTTTCTTTTATATGCAACAAAAGCACAACTCCTAATTGATGCACCACATTTTAGAAAGAAGAAATTGAGAATCCCTAATGAATGCTTAAGTGACATATTTAATGCTGATTCAACTATTTATTCATAATTAGAAGTACACCCCAGGTGTCCTAAGTCCTGCACGTATGATCTGTCCAGTAGAAGACAATGCCCATTCTCAAACTACCTTGCATTAAAATCACCAGGAGAGCTCATTAAAACACACTTTGATGGGCTTCATCCCAGAGTTTCTGAGACAGGAGGTCTAGCTGGGGCTCAGGGACACTTTGAGAGCTGTAGTCTACACTATCTTTGGACTAACCTCTGATAATTACTCTTCCTTCCATCTCCAGATACACAATTGAAGTGTAGCCCTCATGACCACATACTTGGAATATTATGCCAGCTTCCCAGCTCGTACTTGTCTCCAGTCCCGCATACTGATACACCCCCTTCATCTCCCCTTCATCATACTTCCCTTCATCTCCCTCCATCAAATTAATTTTACTGTCATCATCTCATCTTTCTGTCTCAAAACCAAGATAGCCTCCTATTATTTATTAAATTGACTCCAAGTCTCTCTATGGACCTTCAGGGCTCTCCATATTTGCCTTTTCTTTCCCCTGTCCACTACAACAAATCATGTCTCTGACTATCCCTTTAAAGAGCACTAGAGAAATCAGAGAATTTCTCATTTCACAACCAAGAAAATGAGAGCCCCCAGAGAGAGCTGGCCAGGTCAAAGCCTTTGGCAGATCCAAAGTGGAAACCAAAGCCCATTCCAATTCTCCATATGCTCCCCAAGACGGCCAAACACCCCCCCCCCGGGACAAGGAAGCAGGTCTCTTGTGAGCAACCCACAGCAGGTTCTGATTAAGGTAGGCAGCAGCAACTCCATGGAAACTTGGGATGAGGTGAGAACATAATGTGCATTTCAACTAATTACTCCAGAAAGGGAACGCAGCCAGGAGGACCTGAGATTGTTTGTGTGCTGTTATTCAGAATTCTGAAAGAGTGGGCAAACTTAGAGGAAATTGGCAGCAACTCTATCCAGCTCCAGCCAACACGGCATTCTGTCCCTCCTTGCAGCAGCCGTGCAGTTGTGCAGCAGCAGCCATAGCCATAGCTTTTCTTTGTGCAAAGAAGGAGTGGAGGTGTAGAGACGGGAGAGGCTGTGGGACACAGTGTGCGACTCCCAGAAGGAAGAGCGATTCAGCTCAGGGCAACAGGGACACCAAGTGATCACCATTTTGAAGCCTGGTGGATTTTAAGGCCTTTGTTGGCTCCTCGTATCCAAATCGGTCTACAAATAAACATAATATTAGCTGGGCTCTTGCCAGGGATTCTGGTACCTATATCATTGAGGGCTGTGAAAGGGAAGCTTTTCCTCTGTTTATGGCACATTTTTCTTCTGCTGCATTAAAGAAAAAAAAAATTTAAGTCTTTTGTGTCTTTGCTTTCAATCTGGTCTGCTTTCTTCCATCATTTCTTCCAGTTGTGTAACCCCTTCCTCACTCTAAAAACTGCAGGGTGGGTTTTACTGCAAAGTGGGTTTTATTGTCTCACCCAGCTCATGGTCCCTCACACATACAGAGTCACGCTGCTTCCTTCTGTGTGCCCAGGAGGTCCTGTCTTCGCTTAACGAGACTTCCAACAAAGACTCACTGAGTCTCTTGTCTTTTGTGGATAGCCTTGTCCCCCAACTCTTTGAAAGCAGTGTTTGTGTTTTCTCACAGGGACCCAAAAAACTCTCTCGGACAGCTCTGGTTAAGGGTTTTTAAATTATTTAAAAAAAAAAAAAAAACTCCCTCCCTGTTATGGCTTGTGTCTAGATGTCCCCCTCAAAGCCTCATGTGGTCCTAGGGCTTTTCCAGAGGTGGTTGACTCTATAGTGTATGATACTGGAATTAAGGGTGTGTGATTAGTAAATCAGTCCACTGATTGCTTTGGCACAGTTCTGGCTAGGATTAAGGGTGTGAGTGCTACACCCACCCTAGGGTAGGTAACCTGCATACAATATAAGGGACAGAAAGACTCTCGTCTCCCCTCTTGTTTCTTTTGCTGTCATCCGCCACCATGAACTATTACCCCTCTGCCATGTGCCACTCTGCCTTGGAGCCAGCTGATTATGGATTGAAATCTCCACAAACTATGAGCTAAATAAACCTTTCCTCCCTTAAATTTGGGAGTGGGTATTTTGTCTCAGCAACAAGAAGAGTAACTGAGACACTCCCCAAAACTAAGACACATGAGGTGGGCAGGCTAATGCAGAGATATTTCTTTCCCAAGTCCTTCCTTCAATGGCTTTTTCAAAATGGCTTGAAGAAAAGAGACATGACAAATTTTCACAAAAATCCAAGAACGTAAAGGTAATATTTCTATTGAGGTTCTCTCCTCTCCTGCTCACTGAAGTCTCTTGCTCCTAAACCTTTCGTTTCTTTTCTTCACCCCAGAACTATGGTTCCTGCCTTCTCAGAGGTTCAGTGTGACAAATCTTTGCACAATTTAAGTGGGAGGAAGGAGCAACTCTTGCCTTGAATAATTTTAGTGAGCATCATACTCTCTTGCCTGGATTCAATTATGGGAAGATAACTAGGAGATTTCAACTATAAATAAATAATTAATTAATTAATTAAATAATAAGAGGTAGGGAAAGGGAAACCATGCTGGACAAGAACATAGACTCCAGCCAAGAACTAGAAGGCAGGTGACCCTGTTCCCAGGGAATGATTCAGTTCTATAGGCTGCCTGGGAGCATGACTGAAAGGGATGGTAATTACCTCAGTTATTTAGGTTTTCTTTGTGTGGGGTGTTGGTGGAAGAAGGGAGAGGGTAGCTGACTTGCAAATGAAATTCCTGGATACAAATTCCAGGTGACTTTAAACCACCTAGCAAACGAGCATCTCTTCTCAGTATTTCCTTGTTTTGGCCCCAGAGTGGGAAGCTATCCTTTTCCTGGCTCTCACATGGAATTTCTGTGTGGTCCTGGTCTTACTCAATTAACCTCTCCCCTCCTGCATTCCATCATGTGTATATGAGGATAGGATTGACTTCAAAGAGGTCCGAGACCTAATTAGTGTTTCTGAGGTGCCTTAGATTCTTGGATGGAAAAAATAAAACCACCACCTGTATGCATAATCTGAGAGTTCATGACAGCAGGTGGAAATTATTACCACTAGATGTGACTCCATCTCAGAATATTTAGCAAGCTCTTCCTCTGAGGCATGAGAAGTATTAAACTGGTAGGAGCAAGTTTCTTCTATGACCAGTATGTGTGTTCATGCTCTTATTTCTCTTTCTGTGTGTGTGTGTGTGTGTGTGTGTGTGTGTGTAAATGTGTGAGCAAATGATCATGCTATATGAGAAGGCAATATAATCAACAATAAAAATTGAAAATGGAATATAAAAAGTGCAATGTAGCTAAAAACCCTAGGAAGGAGAAGCCACTTATGCAAGCATCCAGCTACTCTACCACCCTAGCTGCTCCTGGAAGCCCCGTTCTCTCCTCTCCCCACACCACACTGCCTTCTCTTGCCCCTGTGGTCTACACAGGGCCAGAAGCATCCTGGGGCTCAGTGGGAACATAGATGTTCCTGAGAGGAAGAAAGTGACCGTTATAATAAGTTCTTAGAATAATCACTCAAAGACTTTACTAACTCCTATCATCTTTCCCAGAGTTAGTTTACAAGGAGTCAACGCAACCAGTAATTTAGTTTAACCTACCCAACTGTCACTCACTGCAGGTCAATACACAACACTACCATATTTGCAAAGGTCTTTTTATGTCTTCATAAGGAAAGTTTTGTAGGATTTCCTTCTTAACATCCTCAAAGTGGATGATTGGTACAGCCAAAACCTCCATGAATTTATTCATTTATTCAACACGTATTTACTGAGTTCTCTCTAAAAGGCAAGCACTATGCTTGTCTCTGGCTTCAAGAATCCTGGGAGCTTCCAGGTATGGTGATGCACACCTGTAATCCCAGCACTCAGGAGATTGAGGCAAGAGGATTGCTGTGAGTCTGAGGCCAGTCTGGGCTACATAGTGAGTTCAAAGACAGCCAGAGCTACATAGCCAGACCCTGTCTACAAAAAAAAAAAAAAAAAAAATCCTGGGAGGTATAAGACAAAGCAAACTGGTAATCACTGTATTGTTAGTGGTTAGGATGGGCCCATAAACTATTTGCATAAAAGGAGGTGTAGGAACATCTTGAAGTCTATATTATGGAGATTCTTGGTCCAGGGTTTATAAATTCAACAAAGTCACACAAGTGGATAATGGTTAAATAAAATTAAGTTTGGTCCCTACTGTCCATTCTTTGTAAGGTACACTTTCTTTGTTGAATGTTTGAGGACCACTTTTACCTTACCCATAACCTCCAACCTACTTATAACCAAAATTTCTTAATCTCTCTGCCGTTCCTTATATAATATGCCTGTTGCCTTTCTATTTTGTACATAGGAGGTGTTGAGACTCATAGACACAATTCCTTGAGTGTTAAAGGCAAACAAGATCATGTACCATATTAGTCACAGTCTCCAGAAAAACAAAATGAATCATACTTGTAGATATACTATATCTTATATAGGTATATAAAGAGATTCCTTATAAAGAATTGGCTCCCATGATTAGAGACTGAGAAGTCTGAAATCTGTGTGGTGAGCCAGCGATCTGGAAACCCAGTAAAGCTGGTGTTCCAATTCAAGTCAGAACCCCACTTGCCACAGAGCCTGGAAGAACTAGGAGCAGTCCAAAGGCAGTCAGCTGGAGAATCCTCTCTTGCTTGAGGGAAAGTTGGGTATTTGTTCTATTCAGGCCTTCAACTGATTGCACAAAGCCCATCTATTCTAAGGAAGATAATCTGCTTGGTTCAAAATCCACCAGTCTGAACATTAATCTCATCCAAAAACAGTCACAAGAATATCCAGAGTAATGTTTGCCCAAATATCTGTATACCTTGTGGTAGTGCTAAGTTGGCACACAAAATTAACCATCACAGATTAAGACATCCCTATACTAAATCAATTTCTTTATCCCCACTATCTTTCACTATAACTGTACTTATAAATGTCCTCCATTTCATCTCTATTTCACAAAGTTTGGAGAAAATAACAGATGCATGACTAATACGCAACTTACATTATGTAGTGTCAGTATTATTTTACCTGCTTCCTATTTTTGACATATTAGCATATCACTTAAATATATTTTTAAATGTCATAGGTGTTAGTTCCAAATCTGTTTTCAAAATCAATATCACTACTACTAATGCTAAATATTTTTTTAAAAAGCTAAATCTTTAAATGCCTAAAAAGCAACAGATTCTCACAAACCCCCCACCCAATTTCCTATTCTGAAATCAAGAAGATGTCAGTGGCTCATTACCTGGTGCTCCATGTAGGCCAGGGAAGACCAGAAATCACAGACACTCCCTGCTTTACAAAGGCAAGCTGGCTCTGCGATGAGGCGGCACAGCCCTGTGAGAAAGTTGTGTCAGGTGCATTTAATGTTCAAGTGCATTTGACCCTTTTAATGTAAAAGAGTAAATAATCATGATTTTTTTGTACACACCAAGCTACTGATGACATTAATTACAGATAAAATTATACGGTGTGATCATTTCCTACAGATGATAGACCTTTAGCAGGGTCATCAGTATAGGAGATATTCAACAAATATTTGTTAAGAAGTTGCACTTTTTTTCAACAGATGGTTAACAAATAATTCCAATACAGTTATTTAAATTACTTAAGATTTATATATATATTATATATATACATATATATATGGCTGAGGACTTACTATGTACTTAACTCTGTTGAGAACATAGATATGAAACTCTGTTGAGAACATAGATATGAAATCATTCCCAGCCAAAGAATCACAGAGCCCAGTACATGATAAAGAAGCAAGCCAAAACCAAATTAAATGATGTGAGAGATGCCATAGTAGGGTAGTAGGGTAGCCTGAGAGCTATTAAGGCAAAGAGGAATCGTTTTACCCAAACTGCCTTATTTACAACTTCATCCTGTAAGATCTTACATACAACATTTTCACCAAGGATATCCAGTGGTGTGTTCCAAAGTCATCACCCTGGGTGGATGATGAATAGACATGAGCAAACTGGAGAAGATACTGCTAATGAAATATCACTATTTGCATGGGTGGCATCTAAAGTTGAATACAAATAAATTATTTTTTCATCTCAATAACTTTGAACTGAAAACAATTTAATATCAGAGTTGGCAATCACACTCCTTCACTAGCACATGGCAACCTACTTAAGAGGTGCGTGGCCTCCCTCCCTAATCAACAACTTGATAGTCTGCAGTCTATAAGGAGCCCCTCCCAGGCACATACAGTACAACCTTCAGACAAGGCGCTTCTCCATGTCTTCTCCATCAAGTGGCATATGGCTCAACAGAGAACCATCCCCATGGAGTACAAAGCTGACAGCCCAAATGACCAGAGCCCATTCTCAAAAGCAAGGTGATGTGTGTAGTGCAAGGAATTGCACACATGCACACGCACACACACACACCTATTCATATACTTCTATACTGTGGATTTTGTTTTCAGGTATCAAATCTAGAAACACAATATCTTGAACTAGAAATTTTTTTAAAGACAGACTAATTATAAAGATGAGGAATCACGGGCCAAAGACATTGGCCCAAAGTGCCACAGTTAGGAAATGGTAACGCCCAAACTATATTCCGCTTTCCCTTGTTCTTTCAAATTTATCATCCTTTTAAGTGGAACATTAGATAGAAATGCTAACATCTTGAAGGCAGGCATTAACAAATACCATGTGAATTGTTTAAAATCCAGAACCAATTTGTAACTGAATTACTCTTACATCAACAGATATATTGCATAGGAAAAACCAAAGTCTCCTGAAAGAAACTGAGAATCTTGGAACTGATTTGTGGAGCTCAGGCAATGGCCAGATAGTTGGAGATAAAGCCAGAACCTTGAAAGAAACCTAATCTCCTAAAAATCTTGAACTCCTTGAAGACAGGAATTATGTGTGATTAATTTTATCCACAGTGCTTAGCAGTGCCTGACAATAGACACTCAAAAAGCTTTAGGTGTCAAATGAGTGGCTCTACGTAGATCTTCAAATCCACACTGAATAAAAGTAATATTCATATGAATGTGTCATAGATACCCAGCCCCAGCACCTCCCTGAAGGTTGCAGTATTTGCAAAATTGAAGAGGAGTTGCTGGCATTATTCATTGAATGATAGCACTAAACCACACCTCATTGATTTGAAAGTTGATGGCCTTATTAAGAAAGAAATAAGATGTCTCAAACCAGGCAAAGCAATTTCCCTCTTTTTTTTAGTTCTGCTTGAAAATTCACATTTGCCTACCACTGATGTAGCCATTTCTTTTATCATGAGTCTCATGAGCTATGTGATTTCACCTTCTACATGGCTCAAAATTCATCTTTTCTTAAATGACAAGGCATGGGGGAATTAACCAACTCCAAATAAAAGATAGGGGCTGATTCACATTTCCAGGAATTAAGCACTACTGCTCAGAGAACCTTGAGTTTTATCAAATATAACATAAAACTATAAGTCCTAACTAATGGAGCAAGGCTGCCCAATGTGCAACACACACAATCATCCAAGGCTTCAGGGGAACTCTTGAAGCAAATAAGCATGAACTATGCTGTTGTTATCAACCTGGATTATCCTTGATATTATCTCATAAGCCCCTGTTAGATGTTTGGCAACTCAAGCTGATACAAATAGGAAAAAGAAGTGTGACAGTATGATTAAAAATCACTATTTGAGAGATACTTGATGTCATGGAAAAATCATTAGGATACTAATTTTACAAAAACTTAAAGGGTGTATATATCAAGTTCCAGTCACCTAATACTGCATAACAATCTTCTCTAAAATGTGGTGGGTAAATACAGCAACACATTTGTTTTGTTCATGAATCCATAATTTGGAAAAGACTTAGAGGAAACAGCTCATCTCTCCACTCAGTGTTAACTGGGACAGCCCAAAGGCTGGGCCTGAGATGGCATAAAGTCGCTCAGTTACACATCTAGTAGTTGATACTGGCTTAGGTCTGCGAGTCTCAGTTCCCCTCCATGTGGGTCTCCCCATGCAAAAGACAATCTGGGCTTCCTCACAAAAGAGTGGCTCTGTTGAAGGGCAAGTATCCCAAGAGAGACAGAGAGATCCAGGAAGTTGATAGCATGCATTCTTTAATCTGAACTCCAAAGTCACACAGCAGCTCTCCCACCCTAGCCCCCAGCTGTGCTGAGATTCAGAAGAGGCACAAATTTCTCAACATATCAATGTCACCATGTAAAAAAAGCATGTAAGATGTGCTATATTGGTGCGGCCATCTTTAAAAAACAGCCACATAGAGCAATGCAGGGGTTAAGTTTCCTTCAAATTCATATCCAAATTGATGAAATCCACAAATCCATAATTACCAAATCTTTACAGCATACACTGTCTATGTTTCACCGACTAATTAGGTACTGTGGAAACAATGAAATTCTCTAAACTTAAACAGAATAGCCAAAAAAGACCAATAAAGGAAAAAGCAAGATATCACACCAAAAAAATAAATAAATAAAAATAACATTTTCCACCTTAAGAGAAGAGCATTGGATCATGTTGCTAGCTTTCTCTGGTACAGAGCTAGCTTCCAATATGGCCTCATGACCCTTGGTGCTTGGTATTCACACCTATGTTAGTCAGTTTTTCACTGCTATAATAAACATCTGAGTTAACTTTTAAAATGAAAAGCTTTCAGTGCATGTCCAGTTGCCCCTGTTGCTTTTGGGCCTGCGGTGAGGAAATATATCATAATGAGAAGCACAGGGAAGGCAAAACTATTCATCAAGGCCTGGATGCAAAAAAGAGGAAGAGTTGGGCGTGGTGGTGTACGCCTGTAATCCCAGCACTAGGGAGGCTGAGGCAGGAGGATTGCTGCAAATTCGAGGCCAGCCTGGGCTACAAAGTCAGTTCAAGGCCAGCCTGAACAGCATAGTGAAACCCTGTCTCAAAACGACAAGGAAAAAAAAAAAAAAAGAGGGAGGAAGAGATGAGAATCTCAGAGTCTCCTTCAGAGCACACTCCCAAGGACCTAAAGCTCCCACCAGGCACCACCTCTTACAAGTTCCCCCACCTCTCATCGGTGCAATAGACATGGAAACATGGGCCTTTGGGGGACATTCCACATTCAAACTACAGCAATGTCCCATGGAGTGAGGACTGGACCTGTGGCTTACTTTTAACAAGTAGAATGTGGCAAAAATGTCACTGCTGATGTTACATTACAAATAGGAACAGAACACTATGAGGTGACCTAGGAAGAGACCCAGGTGGCAAGGAGCACAGGGGTGCCTCCACCAGCAGAAAGCAGGGAGCTGCGACCCTCACTCCAGCATCCCCCAAAGAACTGAATCCTCCTGAGGGGACCTTTCCCAATTGGGACTTTAGATGACACCTCAGCCCTAACCCATGGCTTCACGGCAATGTGGGTGAGAACTTGAGCCAGAGTGATCCAGCTAAGCCTCTCCTGGATTCAGACCACACAGAAACAAACTGTGAGATGACACATTTTTAGCATTTTAAACCACTAAGTTCTAGAATTTTTTGTCACATAGCAATAGATAACATTAAGGGTTAAACTGTGTACACTTCCCCCTCTAGGATCCATATACTGAAAGCCCAGCATCTTCTGTATATCTTAAATTGTGGCTGTACTTGAAGATAATGCCTTTAAAGAGGCATTTCAGTTAGAAGGAGGCTTAGGATGAGCCCTAGTCCTGCCTGACTGGTGTCCTTAGAAAAAGAAGAGACATCAGGGGTGCATGCACACAGAGAAAAGGTCATGTCAGCATACAAAAAATAGGCAGCCATCTGCAAGCCAAGGAGAGAAGTCTCTAGTGAAGCCAACCCTTGCTGACACCTTGCTGACACTAAGACTTCCAGCCTACCGAACTGGGAGAAAATAAATTTCCATTGTTCAAGACATGCAGTATGTGGTACCCTGTTACAGCAGCCCTAGCAAACAAATACTAATAACTAGCACACCTTATTTTTTAAGTAGTGTGGTGTGGTAAAGCATCTTATTTCAAGTCAACTAGCTGTTGGTAGTCAAGTGATGTGCATTTAATTACTTGTGTAACTGGCATTGTCAACTAACCTCTTTGGAAATCAATCTCCTCATCTGGAAAAAGAAAGCTGAGACTAAACCCAGGCTGGCAAATGACATGGGCCAAGTTTGATTTGCTGCCAGGCTATATCAATAAAGTTTTATTGGAACACAGCCATGTTCATTTGTTTGCCTATGTCTCTGCTGTTTTGAATTACAACAATAGAGTTGAACAAGAGTTAAGTAGTTCCATCAAAACCTGTCATAATATTTATAATCTGGCCTTCACAGAAGTTTGCCTGGCATTTCCTGGACTAAGTAATCTCCTAGGAATCATCAAGTTTCAAAATTTCACAATCCTGGGAGTCTAGTACCTAGGCCCTTGGCGCCAAATGTGGCTGTCCTTACATGAGACCAGTGCTTCTCCAAGAGTAGTCCTCAAACTAGTAGCAGAGTATCAACCTCACCTGGGAACTTGTTAGAAGTGCAAATTATTGGGTCCCATCCCAGATCTACTGAATCAGAAATTATTGAGGTGGAGCTCAGGGATCTGAGGAGGGTTTGTTTGTATTTTGCATTTGTTGCTGTTGTTCGTAGTGCTAGCAATCAAACCCAGAGCCACACTCGTGCTAGGCAAGTGCTCTATCACTGAGCCACATCCCAAGCATGAGACCTGAGTTTTAACAAGCTTTCCAGCATTGATGGGAACCATGGTATTCCATTCATCTCTCAACTCAAAATTCTTCCATTAAAAACTAGGTAGGAATTATTTTACTCTTTTTTTAAAAGGAGAAAAGAGTCAAAATACTGCTCCTCCCCCTCAAAAAGAAAAAAGACATTTTGAAGGGCATAATCCAGTGATTCTTGTAGAATGAAAAAATTTAAAAAGTATATTTAATAATAACAATATGATGGTTTGATCTCTATCACTTAGATCTCTTTGTGGAATTAGTTAAAAAAAAAAATAGCTGTCAAACCATCTGTTTACTTAAGCAGCCACCAAAAATTGTCCTCTAAACTGAACAGCGTGACAGTGTTCATCTCCTCCAAGGAAAAGCATTTTGCATTGTATATCTGACATGCTAAATGCAAAGCAGATTTGACATGATCTAAGACCCAGAAAATAAAGTCTACTTTTGATTTATACATTGGAATTTACTAACAGAAAAAATTTCAAGGCATTAAATGTGTTTTCTAAATGTAAAAGCTTAAAGAAAAAAAAAAAAAAAAAAAAGGAACAGGAAGTCACTACACCCACACACTCAGAAGAGGAATCCCAGGACCAAAAACCATTTCCTGCCTTGTAAGGTAACAGAAACGTCTCTTCTTTATCTAAAATCTGGTTCCTGTGCCACTCAGACCAAGAACTAAGCCAAAAAATTGTTGGTTCAGGGTTGGTGGAAGAATTCTGCTTCTTTCTTCTTTTCCTTAAAAACACAGAGCTCCAGCTGAATTTCCTTCACCTCTTTATGCCTGAGGTAGGAGGCTGAACAGTCTCCTGTTACTTCCTGGAGACCCGTGCCCCGTTCTGAGCCGACCTCCCAGAACAACCTTGTCTGGCCTGTGTGTCACCTGAAATCTACCACAAACCCAGGCCGGTGAGTCCGTGTTGTGCTTTCATACACTGTCTTGCTGCCCTTCCTCAACCTTCTAGGACACTGAGTTATATTCAAACATAGCTAGAGATCAGTGAGACACAATGAGTAGTGCTGTGTATTTTACTTTTAAGCCTAATTCATACAATGCAAAGACAAAGCAAGGTTTTGCAATTATCTGCTCACTTGAGAAAATGAAGAGAGTCATTCTGTATCACTTGGGAAAATATACATTTATGTTAGTCATGATATTCCCACTTGGGGGGGGTCAGAATTCTAATGTTCCATATGGAACTGGTATTAATCAATATTTTGAGCCAGATCTGAATAATTCTATTAGACCATGTTCCTCATCTCAAATAAGGAAGCAATTGTCTTTTCCACCAACTTCCCCTTGACCCTTGAATTTGATTCCATAGGAGGGATGGTTTGCCCTAGAGAAGTTTTAGGGATATTCCCTGATTATTGGGATCATTTCCTCTGACAGAAATAACTACCATAACATGCAGTCCCTCCTAAATGAGAAACAAGCTGGATACTTGGCTGGAGACCTGATCACTGCAGACAGACAGATGTTGTCTGTCTCCCAGACACTGTTCCCACACAGATGTTGACAGTGCACTACCACTCCAATTCAAACAGTACTTTTGATTACCCGGTGAATAGTCAACAGTGTTAGAATCTGTAATGCTTTCCTTCCAAAACACAAACAAACAAAAAGTTATCCCTGAATATAATAATAGTACGATCACTTTGGAAAGTGGTTTCACAATTTCTTGCAAAGTTAAATACACACCTACCTTCGGATCCATCTATATCATTCCTAGGTACTAACCCAAATATAAATACCCAAATGAAAGCATATGGGCATATAAACACTTATACACTAATGGATTTACAATTGTCCTATTATGGCTTGTATCTAGATGTCCCCCTAAAACCTCACACAGTCATAGGTGGGGCTTTCTCAGAGGTGGCTGGATCTAGAGTGTGATGCTGGGATTGATTCATGGTGCAAAGCTAGGATTAAGGGTGTGAGTGCTACCCACCCTAAGTAGCCCGGATAAGATATAAGGGATAGAAAGAGCTGTGGTCGTCCCTTGCTTGTTTTGCTGCCTTCTGCCTGCCATGAACTATTTCTCCTCTGCGATGCCTGTCTGCCATCCACCCTGCCTTGGAGCCAGCTGATTATAGACTGAAGCCTCTACAAACTGTGAGCTAAATAAAGTTTTCTCCTTTAACTTTAGATCTCAGACATTTTGTCCCAGCAATAAGAAAAGTAACTAAGACAAGCCCCAAACTGGAAACAACTCAAATGTCCACCGACAGGTGATTAAAAACTTGTGGTATAAACACACAATGGAATATCACTCAGCAATAAAGAGGAAGGAACTATTGGTACAAACATCACACTGATGTATGTCAGAAGCATTACACTGAGTAAGCAAAGCCTGATAAAAGAATGCAATATTGGTTCGCAGAACTCCAGAAACTAATCTATAATCACAGGAAACAAATCACTGGTTACCTGGGGAATGGGTGAGATGAGATGTGAGGGACAGAAGAAGGGAGGGATTACCAAGACGTGAGGAGATCTGGAGGTAGGAGGGATATGTCCACTATTTTAGTGATGGTGATGGTTTCCTGGGTGTCCAAATTTGTCAAAACACCACATTGCACATTTAAACATGTATAGTTCCAAAGGTGTGATTCCTGCCTTCCTTGAATAGGAAACACAAAATCTGCAAACTGGCAATGTGTGTCACACTCAGTAGGCATGTAAGAAGTCAGAGACCACTCCTGGTATCCCAAACAGTGTTATGCTGAGAAGTCTGGTCTCTCTCACTCTGTATTCCTCACCCCTATGCCCCACCCCCACTCCAATCTGGTTGAACACCAGGAAAAGAACAAATTATGTGTGCTTTTAGTTTCTGAGGTTCAGACTCCTATGATATCTTCTCTCCAGGAGAAGAATAGAGCTGATGTAGACCAATGCTTCTTTCCTTTCTGCAAAGATAAAGAAGGGATGGAAGAGATCAAGCTGCAGAGATGCCTACGAGCCCCTGTGCACACTCCAGAAATGGGTGTTCAAGTGGAATTCACCTCAAACTGAGTAATGGGACCTTCTGAGTGGGTTTAGTCTAGACTACAGGCTTGTGGGAGGAGGAGGGAAACAGTTGGGCAGATGCACTCCCCCAGGTCCCATCCTGAGGAGATCCTGTCCTTCTGATCTCATAGGAAAGCCCCCTGCTTTACCAAGCTGTTACCCACAAACAGCTTCCCCAGGAAGATATCACTCTGCACTAAACATCAGGTTAGCTACAAGCTTTTCAACTCAGACACCAAATCTTGACGTGCTGGTGACAAGCCCCATGCAGTCTCACATGTGTCTGCATTAATTCTCCCATCTGAAAGGCAAATAGCCCTTCCAGCCCTCTGTGGTTACAGAGATAGCCTCCTTTAACCTCTTGCTAATCTAAGGCTCCCATCCCAGCCTAGCCCCGGACAGGCCAAGATTGCTTCTTTCTGAATTTCAGCTCTTGCAAAGTGATGAGACTGATGCAGGTCTCATCCCAGATGAAGGAAGCAGAATGGCCATTCAGGATGTGCAGCCTTCTTGGAACACAGGGTTCCAAGTCCAATCCAGTGTGGATGGAGTAGATTCTTGCCCAAAGGACAAATATTCAGGACATCTCTCCTACATATGGAAGCCTCTAAATTCATGATGCTTCCTTCTAATCTGGAGTGGGAATGGGTATGATTCTCAGTCCCAAATCTAAGCACAACAACTGGAGACTCTAGACTTTTCTGTTTTCACCTGTCTTGCCTGAGCTGAGGATTTCACTGAGGAAGTGAGCTCTCCAGAAAAGCAATGCCGTTACTTCCTCAGTAAATGACAATGCTTGGGAAATTAGAGGGACCATAGCAGCTTACCATAAAGAATGTTGATTTCACAAGTTTGCAACCTGAGCCATTTTGCTCCACAGGGGACATTTGGTAAGGTCTGGGGACATTTTCACTTGTCACAACTTTGCATCTGCCAGACATGTTGGTAGTACTAGGAGGATTGAGAAACCCCAATGCACAATAAAAAGTTGTGTGTCTTTCTAGAGCCTTCCCAAAATCAGGGAAAAGTAAGCCACCTCCATCTAAATTTACCTTCCAAATGTGTCATTAGGTAAGGCATCTACTTTTTTTGGCCTTGATTTTCCATGTCTGCAAAATGGGAATGATCACGTCATTTATTCACCTGTCTCTCTCTTCTTCCCAGAGAGCTGCTAATGAATGTTTGCCAAGGACTTTGAAGGCTCTAATTACTGTTATCCCCAGGATATCAGTTCGAGATTGTGGGCATCTGAGACTCCTGCCGGCGGGGAGATCCTGAGCAGAAGGAGCCAGTCCTGTCCTAGTTGTTAGGATTTATCTTTCTCAAAGGGCAGTATCAAGCCCTGGGGCTTCAATTACCCAAAGATGAATTACTCAAATCAACTCTAGAATCTGCTGAAAGAAACTAAATGTTCTCACAATTAAATCAGAGCCTTTCCCAAAGTCCAGGACATGGGACTTCACTGAGGGCTTCCACTCGCCAACAGGTAGGATTCAGAAAATCTTAGCATGTATAGGACTTTCAACAAGTCTGTCTCTGATGCTTGAAGCATCATTGTGATAAAATGTATAATAAAACTGGGGGTGCCTAGAATTTCATGTTGCCAGGGAGATGCAATATATCGAGAAACTTTTCTGGGGCCTTCCATCTAGTAATCACTGCCCTTTAAAAAATGTTTTAGAAAAATTTTAGTTTATATTTCAAACTGCTGGATGGTGACAAAGTTATCTCACAAAATTCTTCCAGAACAGGTGATGATTATATCCAATGCCCAAATATACTTCCCTCAAAGATGGGCTTCCACAAATCCCTTTACCTCCCATCCCACAACTTGACCTTGAACCTCCCCTGTCCACAGCCCTGTAGCCATCAACCTACAAAACCCCTCTGAGCACACATTACCATAAGAACAGCAATAAGAAGCAGAAAATATGAGGAGGCATAGTGCTGTCCTCCCAGACATCCAAATGACAGAAGTCAAGGATAGCACTGGATTGCAGCAACCTCGGGAGGCTAGATTTGAGTGGCCCAGGTGATAAAGAGAAACTCAAAAGAAAGGACTTGGAAAAGATGGATAGATGTCCCAGGGTCAGAAAGCATAGGTAGGAGTTCCAGGAAGGCAATGTTAAAGAAGCAGCCTTGTTGGGCATGGTGGTGCATGCCTCTAATCCCACTACTGAAGGAGGCTGAGGCAGGAGAATCACAAGTTTGAACCCAACTTGGGAAACCTAGAAAGACCCTGTCTAAAAATTTAAAAATAAATTTAAAAGGTTGGGGATGCAGATCAGTGGTAGAGCATCCCTGAGTTCAATCCCTGGTAACACAGGGGGTAAAAAACAGTAGCTTCAGCCTTCCTTTTCAGCTCTCTACTAATTGCAAGATCATCCAACTTCTCAGGCAGAATTTTACTGCAAGGGGAAATGTCTTGAGTTTGGGCATGGGTTTGATTTTCCATCACTCAAATGCATGGCTATTAACTAGGCAATTTGTCACTAATCAGGAGGGAACTGAACTAGACTTGTGGTCCTCAGACAGGCAGCCTGGGGTTCTGAGTCTGTAGCCAGTTCCTGTGGGATATTTGCGGTGTTGATCTGAGGACTCAGCTTTGAGGATCACTGAAGAGAGCTATGGCCCGTTGAGAGCACAATGTGGCGCCCTTTGGGAGAAACCATTGCTATGGTTAGAGCGTGCCCCCAAAGTTTCACATTGGAGGCTTGGTCTTCAGTGCAGCCATGTTAAGCGGCAGTGGGCCCTTTGAGGGCTGAGGCGTAGTGGGAGGTTGTTGTGTCACTGGGGGCATTGCCCTCATGAGACTCTGAGTTAGTGCTCACAACCAAGTCATAAAGAGAGGAGACTAGGCCCTGCACCTTGCTCCAGCTTCCTGTCTCTCCCTCACACATGTCCTCTTGCCATGGTGATGCCATCCTCCAGGAGGCTTTCACCAAAGCCATGATACTGCACCACGCCCTTGAACTTGCAGAATCTGGAGCTAACTTCACCTATTTTCTTGACAAAGCACCCAGCCATAGATATTTTGATATATTCATAGAAAGTGGGCTGATACAATCAGGCACCGTGCACAACCAACCAAAGGCTGTCAGGAGCAGCTGCTTTTGGAAAGCTGTGTATCACAACCTGTGCAGTCACTACACTTTCCGAGGGCTTTCACACCAGTGCCTGGAGAAGTCTCTAACGCCTGGCTCGACTACACAGAGAGGCCCTGAACCTCTGCCACATACCAGGGGCTTTGTCATATCAGCCCCCCAAAATTGTCATCTCATTCTGATAAGTCAGAGTTAAATGATGCAAAAATGCTTCTTTGGGTTGATATAAAAGAAAGGAGGAGATGAACATGGATCTCACATGATATTTTAAACATACACACACACCACATGCCAACACATCCTGAGGTGACTTAGCACAGGAAGGGGTGGAGGCCAGAAAAAGGGACCGAAGAGAAAAAAACAACCCAAGGCAGACAACAGATAAACTACTTTGTGGTTAGGTCCAGACCATAGGAATTGAATCAGTTCTGGAAACTGGTTACCTCCCAGAGCTGCTCGGTTCTCACCTGGTACATTTTAACTGGTGTTTCCCTCATTCTGAGAGCAGCACGGCTGTAACAGCACCTTCCTTCCCACATGATACTGAGGGAACCTCCCGTTGGAAGCCCAGTGGGACAGGTGCCCTTTCACCCGTGGCACATATGAATTCATCCTCAAAGTGCAAGCCAAAGCTGTTCTCTGCCAACAGCACTACTTTTTATTTCTTTTTAATGAGTGAAGCTAAAAAACTAAGCTTGCTAGCTGAAACTGTCAGGGAAATTCAAGACAGCAAATGCAATTATTAACTCAGTTGAAATGTATTATTAATAATAAAGCTTCGCTCTGTTGTAGCATTTTCTGGCTTCAAAGTCATTTATAAACATCAACTAATTAATCCTTACCTCAGCATGGTGAAGTAATTAAATGTCATTATCACCACTTTGCAGAGGGGGAAACTGAGGCACCCAGAGGTTAAGCTCCTCGCCCAAGGCAACAGAAAGGATGTGCTCTCAGAATCATGAGCGTTCTTGGCTTCTAGCTGCACCCTCCAGAGTTCCCACTGCTGAAGAAAAGTGACATCCACTAGTGGGACCCATTCCTCCAAAAATGGCAGTGATGGAGAAAGTCCCTGGCCCTGCTTTCCATAGTACCTTGCTACAATGCAATCAGAATTGCATTCATTTTTCTTTAGCGTTTTCCTTCCTCATTAATTTTTTAAAGTACGTTGACTTAGGGGAAATGCCAAAGCGTTTTAATGATGTATGAAAAATAATCATAATCAAACCTTCTGCTCACACAGAGAGAATACAAGCCTGGCGTTTGGAGCGGCACTTTTCTTTCTCCCTTGCATATTTGCAGCCGCTCCATTTCTGAGCCATATAGCTCAACTATAGCCAAAAACTTTTTTCTTTAAGAAAAGAAAATGAACATTGAAACTTAGCAAGCTCAGGCAGAAAAGCCAGGCTTTTTGTCTTTATTGCCCTTTTACAAATCCCATGCACCCTTTCATTCCCCTGAACTTTTCTCAAAGGTGTCAGTCCCACCAGAAAAGTTCACTTGGGTTGGGTTTTTTGGTTTTTTGGGTTTTTTTTTTTTTTCCTTTCTCATATTTTGCTGAATTTTCTCTCGTTTTCTCTTATATTTTCAAGTCTTTGCTTCAACAAGAAAGGTGAGGGCTGGCCCTTTCTAAGTCTTCCCCACCCTCAGCCCACAGGCCCTGTGGTTGGTAGCTGCAGAGCTGAGACAGACCGAAAGCACCAAAGTGGCACGTCCTCATGTCGCGAAGGTCCACAGGTGCCTTCGGAGCCACAGTGAATGTCTTCATGGTTTCCTGGGCCCCTCCCTGCACCTGTCCCTGCAGCGATGAGCAGAAATGTCACTAGCACCTCTCTTTCAATTGCCTGGCAGATGGGGGAGGTGGAGGGCGGGGACCAAAGCAGTGGGGCGCTTCCCACACGGGCTCCTGCCTGGGTGGAGGTCCCCAGATCCTGCCTCAGTCCCACGTCCCAGCCTGGCTTTCTGTGGCTGCAGGAAGCACGCCAGCAACACTCCCAGCCTGCTCGCCAGCGTGGCTCTTCCCCGTGGGGTCATAAAAGTCCCCACAATGAGCTTTCAAAGCCCCACACAGTTTGAAAAGCATACATAAAATATTTCTGAAAGCAGATAAAGTAAAAACCTCAGTTTGGCAATTAGGGAAGCACATTTGTGTGATAAAACCATAAAGAAAAGAAAATCCTGGAAATCAGTACATACAAGATGGAATAATGGTTACTTTGTGGGGTGTGGGAAGTTTTGGGGAACTGGTAAAGCTCTCTTTCCTAATCCAGTGTGGTTATGAACATATTCACCATATTATTGAGTTATCACTAAGTTAAACATTTCATACAGTTTTTTGTATCTCTTATGATTTATATCTTTTAATAAAAATTCAACATTTACTTTGAAAAAAACGTTAGAGTACTCAAAGCAGGCCCATGCCACCTGAATATCACAGCTAGGAATAATGGGATAGGACTGTGGTTTAAAAAGAAAGATATTTTATTTATTTTTATTTATTTTTTTTTTGTGGGTGCCGGGGGTCGACCTCAGGACCTCGCGCGCCAACAGGCGCCCGTGCCGCGGAGCGATATCACCGGCCCCTTTTTCGTATGTGGGATCCGGGAGTCGAACTCGGGCCCTCGCGCTTGCAAGGCAGGCGCTTATGCCGCTGAGCCATCTCACCGGCCCGAGAAAGATATTTTAAAAGAAAAAAAAGGTTCAAAAATATATAAGATAGGGCCGGTGAGATAGCTCAGCAGCACAAGTGCCTGCTCGGCAAGCGTGAGGTCCTGAGTTCGACCCCTGGTATCCACATTAAAAAAAAAAAATATATATATATATATATATATATATATATATATATATGATAATGTGGACCTCATTCACTACAGATGGGGTTATTTATGATAATGTCCCATGGAAAGCGATGGTTTCATTTTGCTTTGATTTTAATAAAATTATTTCTATTTTCTCCCCTTAAGTGTGACCATCTCTCTCAGGGTTCCTAAAGAAAAGAGTTTTGAGATCATCTGATAGGTGAATTGGTCTTTGAACACCCTGGGTGGAAGATATAGAATGATGGTGAGATGTTATCAGAAGTTCCTTCTTCCAGGTTTAATATTCTATGAGTCTATGAAAAAATCTCCAAAGTTGAATATGACTTCCCCCGGCTCCCTCTAACTGATCTCGGCCATTAACCATTTCCCTGCCTGTACTGATGTTCCTCCTCCTCATAATGACGTCCATTCTCATCACCATAGCAACCACAGACGCTGACCAGGCACCCTTCACAGGTTGTCTCACTTCGTCCTCACAGCACCTGTGAGATGCAAGCATTATCTTCCCTTCTTCACAGTGGCAGAACTCAGGCACAACACATGTGAACAACTTGACCGATAGAGTCTAACCCAGATTTGTCTCAACACCCCTGCCCTTTTTCATTTATAGCACTGTCTCTTGTCTCCTCCCATGAATTCATAAAGAGGGAAGTTCTTCTAGCCAAGTAGCTCCCAAAAAGGAAGATTGAGGAATAGCTAGGATTCTGTAACCTAACATTGGGATATCACTGCTGCGTCACCTACCCTGAGGACAAGTCTTGTAAATGATATTTCCTCTTCTATAAAGATGGAGACACTAGTATTGCTTCACTGCCCTTCACTCATCTGAGTTGCTGCTATGGACCAGTTGAGAGCTGTGTTCCATCCCCATAGGAGTCCCTGTCTGAATCCTGCATCCTCCAAAGTGGGCTCCATGTTCCCACAGAGTTGGAAGGACACCTCCACATACTACCACTACTCTCTCTTTGCTTGGCTATGTCTCCAGCCAGACTATGAGTTCCTCGAGGCCAGGGACTGTACCTTATTCATCTTCTTATCTATGTGCCCAGCAGAGAGACCTATGCATTGTAAATTGTTAATGGATGTTTGGAAGATGAGAGGAAATAATGAATACGAATGGCCTTCGTAGATGATTAAACTAGTAGAGATTCAGTACAGCAGTCGGAACCAGTGGGATGTGTTAAGCAGGGAATTTGAGGCTCACAAAATTCCGAAAAGGGCTGGGAGAGGGGGTGAGTCATGGGCTGAGCTCCAAGACTGGGACTTATCACTTCATGCCAGACTTATCTGCCTTTGTAGAACCCCAGTCATGCCCGGAAAATAATTTCAGCCACAGTTCTAAAGACTACAAGGGAGATACATGCTTCAGCATAAAAGCATATGCAGCCAGCCCTATGCTTATTAATTGTCCCCCGACCAAGAGCACAACTCCTTTTGTTTTTTCTTCTACACTGACCTTGTCTAATGTTCCAGGTCTCTGAGAACCTAGGGAATTAGGGCGATCACAATCCCCAAAGCACTGTATAAGTTTTGCCCTGCATGAGCGTGGTAAACTCGGAATACAAATGCCCTTCATAACATATCCCTGCCGGCCTGGCCACCTGTCATTCCCAGCTCCCCCACACACACACGTGGACCTCACTTGCTCAAACTGTCCCTCAGGCTGCTGCCACTCACAAGCTCCTCCGCCTTTGAGAGTCGCTGGAGGTGTGCACCTCCAGGAAGTCTCTGCTGAAGCCGGAGCTCAGCTGGGGTTCCCCCCGGCACATGGTACATAACTCTGTCTCAGCACAACCACATGAAATGGAAAGTGTCTGTTTACACATCTGTCTCACTAGACTCTGAGAACATCAAGGATAGGGCTGTATCTTATTCATTTCAGCATCCTAAGGCCTGGCGTGATGCCACCACATAGTGTGTAGTCAAGAAATGTTTGTTTCATCTGCACATAAGTGGACCGTTGATTGCCCTCTAGTGAGGAGGGTCCGCCGAGGCCCCCTTTGCCTATTCCATCTACCTGTTTTCATACACGCCCACTAGACATCAGTGGATCCCAAACCGGCTCATACCAGGATCACCTGGTGAAATTTTAAAATGCAGATAAATCACTAGATGCCCACCCACACATCTTAAAATCTCTCCCCCTCACATAATTATGATATGTAGTTAGGTTTGGAATCATTGCTTATGTTTGGCCAGAGAAATCTGAACTGATGTAAAAACGATGCTTTGGAAGAAATGGAAAAGAAATAGTTGCATTCACATAAAATATTAGGCATCACCACAGCCAGAGGGGAAGAGAAAGGGAAAAAATCTTGTCATGAGTACTGGAATCTTAGCTTTTTAGAGTAAACAACCTCAAGCAAAATAAATTTAATCAAAGACTTAGTGCAAAAATCCAGAGCACCTGTCAATTAAATCATTTCTTCCTTTCAAGAAACCAGAAGAAGAAGAAAAAAAAGGTACCTAGTCTCCTTAACTCAAGCCTACAAACTTCAATCTTTGGTAAATGCCAAAACACCTTTGATAACACATTTACGCACCTATAAAAACAACAAGTTCAGTCAGAAATGCCAATAAATGATTCTGAGCCTGTCTTAAAGCCATACAGCTGCAAAAACATAAAATATCTCTTCAGATTTTCAGAGCAATTCCTAAAAAAAAAAAAAAAAAAGCCAGGAGACAAAGAAGAGCTTTTGGAAATTTTAACAGTAAAAATAAGATTATCTTTTTGTTTGATGTCTTTTATTTCTTTTTGCAAAACTGACAACCTATGAACTATGTGAATGCTGTATATTAAGGAAGCATCTGTGGTTAGGGACAGGGTTGGGAAAGGGTATGGGGTGAAAATAAGTTGAACATTTTATTGCATGACATCCAGCTTGACTTCTGGCAGAACTTTTGCCATTACCACAGATGCAAATAAGAGAGAAAATTAAAAGGACACTGTGACCAGTTCAAAGCCAGGTGTAAGAAGGTTGTTGCATGCCATCCTCACACTGAACCAAGTCAGTGATGGGTAGAGAGATACTAACAGCAAAGAGAACATCCCAACATTGGCCACCCACTGCTAACCACCTTGGGTTTGGTTGTCCGTGAAGCCACCTCAGCTGTCTCAGCAGTGTCATTCCTGCCCACTTCTGAGCAGGCTGGATGTGCTTGTTCACTCGGCTTCTCCCCCGGGCACAGCAAGAAGCTGCTCTGTTGTAATTCCAGTTCTAGCGAGCTTGGGACATCTTTAACAGTTCTTGTGTTGTTATTAACTTAGTGACTAACTGAAAGGTGTTTGGCTTTTGAAACAGTGCCACAAAAACTTCTCTCTCATTTCTGGGTGATGTCAGCCCCATAAATGGGAAAGCTGGAAGAAACAATAGAGATTTCAGTGGTAAAATTTAATGAGGGAGACCCTTCTTGTCCCAAAATCTAAAATTACCTCCATTATCTTCACCAGACAGCTACAAGGATTTCTAAGGGAATCTAGGATGGGGATTCAGACTTAAGAGTACTTTCGGTTCCTTGACTTTGAAATTCCCTAAGGCAGGGAGGGGAAAATCATGGAGTCTTTTTACACCTTCCACTACTAGATGATTTCAAATGATTCATTTGAACTGTATGAAAAGAAACTGTTGATTTCGCAGTGAACTTGACACAGATGTTCCAAACAAGCCCAAAAACAGTCCTCAAAGGTAGGAGATGGTAAGTTTAACATCAGAAATAGGAAGATGTGAGCCTTAAAGAACTCCAGTAAGATGCCCAGCAAGTTCACAGTTTAAGGAAAGAGCAAAACTCAGGACTTTTCTTGACAGGGACTTAGATTGGTCCAAAGTTAGAGAAACAAGGTGACCTACATGCATCAACTGCCCACAGTGAATATATTCATTATATATCACAAACATACACTCACACAAAATTTTTAATTTAAAAGGGGTGGGAGTCAAAGTGAGAGAAACGACCTAGACATCAAGGTGACCCACAGGGTTGTGTTTGTTCCCAAAGGAAAGACACGCGGTCACACTCTTCATCGGGAGCATGATTCTAAATCCAATGAACTTGACGGAGGAAGGGTGAAGTTTAGCACCCTTGCTTACCTGCTGACAGCTAACCCATGATATTAATTAATGGTTCACAGGACCCTGGCCAAGACTTGCATTAAAACACACAAAGCTTATGCTGACACAGCACCATCTTTGCAATGAGTACAATTAACTTCGCACTTCTTTTATGGTCTCCTCAACCAGTGCGGTGGAGAGGCGTTTCCATGTGCAGTTTTCAACGGCCTCCCAGTCACTCTCAGGCCTTGCGATGCAGCAGAAAAACAGGCTGTACTACACTACATGTTGCAATGTTTGGTTCAAAATAAAGAGTCCAGAGGCTCAGTCAGAATTGTGGAGCATGTATTTCTAGATTCTGAGTGTATGTTGTTTTGTAAATTCTTCTCCTGCTGCAATCATTTTCTGCCAGGGCTTATTAGACTCCTAAAAGAATTTTTGCAATTGTTTATTTAAAGCTCAACCACCAATAATCAAGGCAAAATGTGAGTACCTAAAGCGAGGTTTCTTCACGTGTCGCATAGGCGAAGAGCTTCTTTGGCACTGTAGATTAAATGGCCCCGTGACAGAATGGACCACACCCACCACGAACCAATCTCAGCAGGGGGGTGAGTTACTGGCTGAAGAGCACAGCACGAATCGAGACTTGGCTACCATAAAATAGCAGCACAGCCGGGCATGTGGCACATGCCTGTCATCTTAGCTACTCAGGAGCCTGAGGCAGGAGGACAACTAGTTCAAGGGCACCCTCGGTGACTTAGGGAGGCCCTGCCTTAAAATTGAACAATGTAAAAGATCTGAAGATGTAGCTCAGTGGCCAAGCACTCATTCCCCAAGGCTACTTCAAAAAAAAAAAAAAAAGTGACACCAACACACTTGTTCTATTCTTGGGAAAGTACATCATGCTTTCATTCATTCTCATTACTTTCTTAGCACTCTTTACTTTTTTTTTTTTTTTAAGTGGTCCTGGGGATGGAACCCAGGACTTTCACACTGAGCAACATCACCCACCTTTTTTGGTTTCATTTTGTTTTTATTTTGAGACAGCATCTCACTGACACCCTAAATTCCCCAGGCCGGGCTTAGACTTGCAACCCTCCTGCTTAAGCCTCCCAGAGTGCTCCGATTACAGACCTGTACCACCAGGTCTGGCTTCTGCTTCTGTTTGTTTCCTCCTCCATTTGTAACATAGGGGCTAGGACTTAACATAATGGTGAGCTGCTTTCTAAATAGCAACCCGGGACCTGAATTTTGCAGCTATGTAAAGTATTTAGCGCATATGTCACTATATACCCACACGTCAAATAACAAACTGCGTTACAGTAGAATGAGCATCACTTTGCATTTATAAAAATCCTTCACTTCAATAGATGCATGCCTGCCATTGAAAAATAGTCACCCCAAGATACAAATTATGCCTCCACTTTAATCGGAGATAACGTTGGCCTGGAAGCCCCTTCGATTTTGGAGAAATCTTCTTGCAGCCACACCTGAGACACGCTTCCATAGATAACTCACATTTCATTGAGACCATCTCCAGATGCAAGATTGGTGCATGTGAACTGGCTGGAGGGTCACAATGCATCTTTTGGAGTAACAGAAATTGCAAGAGCTACAGTCATTATTTCCTTCCTGTCCTCCTTCCTCTAAGGTGAGTTTGGAGAATGGGTATTGATAGGCAATAAACTGGCCACAAAAATGCCATTCTGTGCACAGACCTATTTTTTCCCCTAGTTTCCTAACCACTGGCTCAAGACCTTGGGAACTACATAGCAACAGAGCCTGACTTACCTGGTGGCTGAGTACCTCAAGCAAGACTAGTCCAAAAGTTTGACAAAACACATTCACTTATCCCTAAACCAGGGTTTTCTTAATTCTCCTGCAAAGTAGTAAAAACCAAGTCTGTGAATTGTATCCTAAGGCAGGCTAGCTTTACAGATAGGAAGAATTAGGCAGAAAGATAAGAAATGATTTATTCAGCACAGACCAGGATTAAGAAGTGCTGGCTCCATCTTTCCTCAGTCATTGCTAAATAAATCCCACTAATTTTCTCAATCTGATAAATTACTGATAAAATCAAGGGAACATGAATCTCAAATGGTCTTGTCTCCCAAATGAGGCTTAAAATCTATGTTTGTTTGCATATGCACCTCCAAAGTGAGTAATTTAAGATTACACTGTTTATGTCACTTGGTAGAGTCTGCCTTTGGGCATGAAGAACACAAGCATCTTAGTGGCAACTATTCCATGTGTCACCTGCACCAACCAACCCATCCAAGGAAGCCAGTTGGAATTGCAGGGGAGAAGTTGGAAATGTTAGCACAAGAGGGGATGAGCTACTCCCTGCTCACATTGCTGATTCCAGACAGATGCTGAGCATGGGGGGGGGGTTGGCTGTTAACAAGGCTGTGGGTGTGTGGAAATCACAACCTCTGCATATGGCAGAAATCCTTAGAGCTGCGTGAATCAACACTGCATGGACAGGAAGCACCCATAGCAACTCATTCTAAAGAGAAAAATTGAAGATCATATGATCCTATGATAGTATTAGCTTTAATCAATGCAGCAAACTCAATAAAAACTGGTTATCAGAGTACAGTAGTTAACAATTACTACAAAATGCAGCTAACCGGGATTGAAAATTTACTAGCACCAGACCCCATGGTGTTAATACAGCTGGTCTGGCTCCACCCTCCACTCAAAGCTTTCCAAGTGAAGTAATAGGAGAACCAGAACCAAATAGACTGAAAGTCCAGCAGCTCTTTCCCTTAGCACATGTGTGTGTTGGACAGCTACCATCTCTGCACCTCAGTTTCCTCTCCTCTAAAATGAGACAAGAATAACGAATGCCTCATGGAGCTCTTGTAAGGATCAAGAAAACATATACAGAAAGCATTAGGCATGTAATAAATGCCATTTATTTTTAGTGTAACTTTTACTTTAGTTCTTTTTGATTTGTGCTTAGAAAGTAAATGAGCATCGATATCACTGTATCTTTCAAAAATATCAAATGTGATATTTCCATATGAAAAATGAAAATTAAAAATGCAAGCCTTATGCCACTGATTGCCAGAGAGAGCTCCATTTCTGTTTGGCTACGGAGGGATCCTCTTCCTTCTTCATGATCCGTGTGTGTCCATGACATTTTATTCTCCATTTGAGAAGCCTTCCAAGGTGGACAGAACCATCCTTTGCCTCTGTATTTTCTAGAAAAGCAACCCAGAAAGCAAAAGGAAAGACTAAGGAACAGTGTGTCTCCTGCAACCCCAAGTTCAGTCTAGCTTTCTTGCAGCTGTGTGTCCTACCGCATCGCTGCAGTCTCTAGATCCACGGCACCACACTCTGGATTTTTATCCCTGTAACCTATAACAGAGAGGGGTCAAGAACTCTTGCTCCTGTGTACGTCACATAATGTTTTGTACTGAAGTCTCACATCCATCATGACGTTCTAGTGTATCCCACCCAGTTACCATGGAGCCCAAGCAGCCTTGCTCTGTTCCCACTCCCATCTTCAAGGTAACTTTAAAAGTTACCAGGTTCTGGCCTCATCCATAAGAAAACAGTTAGAAGAGGCTGGTTTTCCTGGTTGAAAATGAAAATGAAAAGGGCCCCTCAGATTCTGTCAATGCAAATAGCAGCCTTGGGCAATGATCCCTGACTCAGCTAAGATTTGGGTGGCCCTGTCTTCCAGGGAGCAGGTAAGACCAACCAACCACACTGCACAAGATTTACATCTGCTGGAAATTTGGCTCACTCTAGAATTTTGCCTGCATCCAAATTTATATCCTAGAGGCGGGGCAGTTGACACCACTGGATGATGGCATAGTTATCTATCACTTAATGCTCCCACTTGGTATCTAAACCTGGAGGAGTAAGTACAGGAAAATGAGATTTCTGGGAAAGTTCATTCTTAATCTTTGTTGAGCACCAAAAGCCAAGGAGAGGATTAAGCACTTTCTGCATAGGTCATGTTAAAAAGAATAAAACTAGTATATTCAGTGACGTTTCTTTTAGGAGGTGGGGTGGGAGGAGAGTAAAATTTATCATTAAGAGAAAGGACCCTCTTCACTCTTCATGGCAAAGGAAGCACACTGGAAAGGTTGCGGTTGTCTCTGTACTGTGGGAGGCTTCATAACAGTGACTTGCAGGGTACTGAACGCTAAATGCATTTGCTCTGGGAGTCAGAGAAATGCTGGTCAGGATCCTTTCGGTGCTGTCATCCTTTCAAACCCCTCCTGCAGCCCACAGAAACAGGAGATGGGGAGGGTGAGTGACAGAGGCCTGGGTTCAGCCTGTGGTCCCTTTGGTACCCATCTCTTTAGGATCTGCCATGTATGCACTGGCATCTTGGACTGTTGCTCTGTGTGCCCATTTGCCCACCTCTAAAGCAGAGAGAATGATGCTGGCTTTTCTTCAAGGAATACGGCTATCCAATATAATGATGTAAGAACTTTGAGGTCATTCTATTAAAACAAAATATTAGCCAGGTGAGGTAGCTGTAATCCCAGCACTCTGAGAGGCTGAGGGAGGAAGATCTTAATTTCTAGCCTGGGCGACTTCGTGACGTAGCAAGATCTTGTCTCAAAATAAAAAATAAAAAGGAATGAGGATATAGCTCAGTGTAAAGGCCCTGCCTGGGTTAAATTCCTGATACTACCAAAAGAAAAAAAAAAAGTATCACTGAAAATTCTCCCAAAATAAAGTAACATATTTATTTAGCTTTTCGTTACTCTATTTGCCAACTACTACTCTTCAGTAAAGATACAATACAACTATTAATGTCTGAAGAAAAGAAGCCAGAGCTTATGCCACAGGCTCTGTAGTTCAACCTGTCTTCTGCCCTGGTTTGCTGGGAGCCTGTAGGCGATTTGTTTAAGCACCTCATGGTTCAGCTTGCTCATCTGTAAAATGGGTATAATCATACTACCTCACTCAGAGTTAATTAACAGTGTATAAAGCTTTTGAAAATATAAAGTGTGACGTATGCACTAATTATTATAAATCCAAAAAAGCACCCCAGTTCAATTTTAATTATCTATATATTTTATTGAAAATACATAAAGCACATAATAAAATTAACCTATGTGTCAAAAATTACTGCTTGCCTGTGCTGTCTTGTTTGTCCCTCTGCCAGAACTATAGCAGCAATTTCCTAAACTAAAGTAATAATTTTATTTCAGTGGTAGAAGTTTAAGAATATGACCAGGCTTAACCTATGATTTACAGTATTATAAATAACATCTCCCATTCATGCCTCAATTTCCCTCAGTTATTATAATTACTCAATTAATGGAACAATAAGGCCTATTACTATTGCTATGGTAAGATAGAGTTTTACGTTAATTTCATGTTAAAGGGTTTAAATGCTAAAACATGATCACTCTTTTTATTTAGAAGAATAGTGTAAAACATCCCGAGAGAAAGTGTTTGAAAATGGTTTAAAATCTGTTTTAAAATAAGAAAAATCTACAGTAGAAGAAGGAAAAATCGACAAGTACCCTTCTCTTGCAACTGTCAACCCCCAAACAAAGTGTGAAAAAGACACATTGTTTTCTACATCCCTTACTTTTCAGCAACAGGACAGATTCTTTAATCAAAACAGTGAACATTTTATGTTCAATCTTATTTAGCAGTGAATGGTCCATGACATTCAGAAATTGAAAGGAAGAAGATACACAGTGCTGCCACTTCCTTGAAACCAAGCATTTCAAGAGAAGAACAAGAGATGCAAAGGGAAGTGTAGTTACCACTAGTCTTTACAAAATAATAATAAAATTAATTGAGCACAGTTCTCAAGTCCCTGCTAGGATAAAGCACTGTGATAAAGCCACAAAGACCAAAAATGTGTGGCCTTCTGCCCGAAATGAGTTATCGTGTAGTTGGAGAACAAGACTGAAGATTTCATAAAACAATGTGAAGCTGCTCTGAAAGCCATGTATCAGAAAGTTTATGGTAGATGAAAGAATAAAGAATGGGAAAATGAGCAGGTGCGTGCCATTGCTAAGGGAACTCACGGAGAGGAAAAGATCTCCGTGACAAAGTCTCGGAGTGTATGTGTCCTCATCAGGGCCATCAAAAAAGGATGACATTGACAAGTAAAAGAGGCATGGAAGCATAAAGCCATGTGCTATGTTTTGGATCTTCTTAATTTTTATTTTTATTAGTCCATGTTTGCATTACATAATGATTACACTCATCATGGGAAGTTGGTAGGGATACACAGTACATCTTAATTCTTTTTACGTCCCCTTCCCCTTCCCTTATGTTTGGAATCTTAAGTGTTCCCCAGGATCCACGTGTAAAAGCTTGGCCCCAGCTTGGTACTGTTGGGAGGTAGTGAATACTTGAAGAAGTGGAGTCTACTGTGAGGTCTTTATCTTTAGGTCATTGTGGGTGTGACCTTGGAAGGAGCTATGGACTCCCAGTCACCTCCCCTCTCCTTCTCATTCCCTGGCCACTAGGTGAGTGCTTTTGCTCTGCCACACCCTCCCTGCCATCTCCACTGGGCACCTCCACTGGGTCCACTTGACCATGGACTGGACCCTCTAAAACAATGAGCCAAGATAAATCTTTGTCTTTACAAACTGATCATTTGGGCATTTGTTACAGTGACAAAAAGCAAACTAACACACCCTGCCAGAGTGTGACCCATCCATATATAGGGACAGAGGATGTGGGGTTGTCTCAGGAAGGAGGAAGATACAATGCTGCCCTTTCCTTGAAACCAACCAAGGCAAACCAGTGCCATTGTTCTGTACTCTGAATGGCTACATTTTAAGCTGCAGGCAAAACTCCAGATATTACAGAACCAACTCTTCCAAGTGCCACCTTTAATGGGCCATTCTTGATGGTATTGCTTGATTCGATGTGTGTCCCCTATGGGGCTCAGCGTTGGTGACAATGAGTGGAAGCAGCAGCATGCCCTGTCCTGCTTGGGAAGGTGGACCCTCCTCATGGTGTGTATTCTATCCACTCTCCTTTGCTGCCATTCTCTTCTGCTGTCCACCAGCGTTAGCAAACATGAAAAACATAATGTGTGGAGTTGGACTGGGCCAGGAACACGCCTGCTGCAAATGCATTATTGTTCTGGTCCCCTTGGCACAGATGGAAGCTTTTCAGCAAAGAGACTAGATCTCAAGTGCACGGTGGTACACATCCCATTAGATGAGGGGTGCTATGGTCCCAGAGAAAGTGTCTCCTCTACTTCAAACCTGGGTAGGCTGGAAAAGAGAGAGAAGATATATAATCAGTTTCCTCCCAAGTTGTTTTTTAAGAGCTTGATTACGATGCATAGGAAAGATTTTAAAGTTTGAGTGCTCCCTATAAACCTGCTCCCTTTATGCTAATTGCTCTTAATAAAACTCGCTCTCTCAGCCCAGTGCGAGCCGTAGCACGCCTATTGGGCACAAGTTCAGAGCACTTAGGGCCTATTTGACGGGCCCTTTGGAAACAGCCTGATGGATAAGTAATAAATAGACAGATATGTCATATTAATAGGTAAATGATCTCGCAGGAACTCAAAGTGACGGAAAACAGGATACAGTAAACAGTTTGTCATCGCCGATATTTCATAAGAGAAACGCTGGAGAAGGGAGTAGACACACTGTTCAGCCAGGGTGACTCATCAACACTCTGGGCCCCTCCGGCAGGGACCTACACAGACCTGCAGACACCACTGAGTTGGATCAGAATGGCTACGATGACAGGTGACATAGAAAAGCAGGACACGAATGAGCTGGCTCTGGGTGAACCCTGACAGGCAAACTTCTTCCCCTTTAGCAGCAATCTATAAACAAGGTGACTCTCAGGCCAGACTTGCCCTGACTTTTTCCCAGATGAATTCCAGAGAATAGCCACATCTCCCGTCCCTGACGCCACCTGGCCCTCTGCTCTCTCCCTCGCTGTCAGCTGTTCCACCACTCGAGCCAGGGGGAGGAAAGCACCAAGTCCAAGGGCTGAGACCTCCCGACCTGCACCTGACACTGCCAAAGACCTGGCTCCAAAACATGCAGGCTTACTCAGGAGTCTCCCCCAGAGGCTTCCAGCTCTGTTCCTTCCTCACCTCCGTGTTGATCAAACCCAAGGAAATGCTGCAGACTGTCTAAATTCAGCCTGCTCCACTCGATGCCTGGGCCCTGTTACAGTTTAACTCCCCTTCCTAGAGAAACCGCAGGGTGCTCCTGCAGCAGCGCCTGCTAAGTCCTTACGAACATTCCCAGTTTTAAGACTAGCAATTAGTGCAGATTTTTTTTTGGATTTTTGTTGTTGCTGTTTTCTTTTTTAATTTTTCTTTTCTGTTTATGTGTGGTATCAACAATTAAACCTAAGGCATTCACATTGACCTACATCCCCCAGCCCATATTTTAAATTTTTTTGTTTTGAGCCAGGGTCTCACTAAGTCACTAAATTTCCTAGATTGGGCTTGAATTTGTGATCCTCCTACCTCAGCCTTCCAGAGTAGTGGGATTACAGGCAAACACCACTGAATCAGGTTTAGTGCAGATGTTTTCTTGTTTTTTGTTTTTGAGACAGGGTCTCACTATGTAGTTCAGGCTGGCCTTGAACTCCGTAGCCCAGGCTGTTCTCAAACTCATGGTGATTCTCCCGCCTCAGCCTCCCAAGTGCTGGGATTACAGGCTTGCACCACCATGCCCGGCTAGTGTAGAAGGTTTTTTAAAGACAACTCATTGCCTTCAGCCACCAAACCCTTATGAGATGCCATAATTTGTGACCAGATACCATTGATTCTGTCCAGCTATTTGCAGCACAACACAACAAGCAGGATTAAACCTTTTACGAACATCTTTGAGGAATTTGGTCCTAAAATATTGATCTATTAAATGTTCTTTCTGTGCAGCATTTGGAAGACAAGAAGGAAAGAGGTGCACATGTGTGCTTGTGTGTGCATGTGTGTGTGTGTGTAGCTTTAGTTCAAGTGTTAGCACCAACCTGCTAACACTCTTTCATGCAGGCAAATTCACCGCTACCAACTTTGGGATGTGACTTTCCCAGTGGTTCTTATGCCAGAAGCCACAGAAGAAATCGGGCAAGGGGCCTACAGACGTGAGCTGACCAATCGCATGGATTCGAGGGTTGTGAGAGAGAGGTAACAGATTATATCTCTCAGCAGTTCCATTCGAGTTTCACAAACATTCAAAAGATGGCTTTCGCACATCCTGGAAGATGAATTCTGCAGGAATTATAGTTCTGGAAGAGAATTCTGGAGCCCTGTGTCCCAGGCCACTGGACAGTGGGCTAACATGGAAAGATTGAGGGCATCTTTCAACTGACTTATCATGGGGGTTAAAATAGCATTGGAAATCATTTCTCTCCTCTTCATTTAAAAGAGCAAATTGTATGCCAGCTTGTAAAAAACTAATAACAATGAGGGTTACTTTCTTAATTTTACTGTCTGGATACTATTTCTAGGTGGGCCACAGCAAAACAGGTTGGGACTGTATCTCTTTCTGGTTTGAGTCAGATGTCTTCTAACTTAAATATTATTGCATTTGGTGAGAAAAGATCTCAATGTCTAGCTTTCAGGACGCTGCAAGGATTGCTTCAAGTTCAAAGCCAGTCTGGGCCACATAGCAAGACCCTGTCTCAAAAAAAAAAAAAAAAAAAAAACTCAATTTCTCACTTTCACAAATTACATACATTAAAGAGGTTTTTGTATTGTTGTTGATGGTGTTCTTTCAAAACAGGTACATCTTAAAGAGAACACTGAAGGTATCAGGATTCCATTGGGGCTGTCAAAAGGCAGGAAGTGGGGGGGGGTAAGCTGCAACCTCCTCTGCATGTGCCACAGTTTCCCTGCCAGCTGCCACTCCCCAGAAGGCAAATCCGAGATTTGATTCCTAAAAGCAATGATAACTTGGCAGACAATAGCATTACAGAACATTGAACACATTTCCACTCTAAATTGATTAGATTTCTATGATTAAGGAAAAGAAGCTACTTAGATAACCAAATAAAAAGTAAGAGCACAGTGGGAGTCCTAATATCCCCAGACTCGTCCTGACAGACGTCCTGATTCCAATCAGGTGCACGTGGGAAGCACCTCGCTCCCAGGACTCATCAGCTGAGAGCTCAGAGTTCTGCACAATTACATTCAACATAGAAATCAAACTAGAAAATAGTCAGAAGAAAGCAATCCCTCCTTGATGCCCTTCCCTATGACTCTGGTGCGATTCTCAGCCCTAAAATGAATGATTTTACTTTCATTATCTCTGTAGATTAATCTGGAGAATCAAGATTATACAGGGAGCCCACCAAGAATGGTGGTGCACACCTGTAATCCCAGCACTCTAGGATTCTGAGGCAGGAGAATTGCAAGTTCGAGCCCAGCCTGGGAAACTTAGCAACTTAGAGAGACCCTGTCTCAAAACAAAAAATTAAAAAGGGCTGGGGATATAGCTCAAGGCAAAAGCCCCGGACTCAATCTTCAGTATTATGAAAGGAAGAAAGAGAGAGAGGAAAAGAGAGAGCAAGAAATGAGGGAGGGAGGGAAAGGGAAAAAGAAGGAAGAAAGGAAGGGAGAGAGGGAGAGGGAGGGAGAGAGGGAGGCAGGAGGGAAAGCAGAATGTAAAGGAGCCAACAGTGATAGCCCACACTTGTAAACCCAGCACATGGAAAGTTGAAGCAGGGAGATTCTAAGTTAGAGCCTAGCCTGGGCAATTCAGCTACTTAGTGAGACCCTGTCTCAAAATAAAAATATATATATATGAACACATTTGCTTTATTTTCACCAGAAGTCTCAGACTCCTGCATTCTTTTGTTGCCCTAGTGCTGAGCTAAATGAGCACTGCAGAGAAACAAAGTTGTTTGCAGACTAACAAGTTAAGACCAATTGAATCTAAATTAACAGGACTGGGAATAATACTGTCATAGCTATTCAAACTGATTCCGAGTCCCATGGGAAGCGGTAGCTGGCTCCTATCACATCTCACAGCAATCTCAGCTTCTCAGTGGCAGGAAGGAATTAGCATTTACCCAGAATCTTGTCTATGCTAGATGCTGTTTAAGACATTTATATTAGTATTTAATGTCCCCAACTAGAGCTGATGACATTCCACTGGTCCACTACAATTCAAAGATTTGGCTGGCATCTACTTCAGTTGGCCAGACATCAGTATGGGTTGATCTGTGCTCTGAATAACCCATCAAGGGTACTGTTATTATTATCTGAATATTTACAAATCGAGAAACTGGAGTTCCTGTGAATAAGCAACTTCCTGAGGTCACAAGACTTTTAAGGAGAAACAGTCACCCAGATGCAGCCAATTTCTTCTTAGGCTTCATATCTCTGTCTCTCTCTCTCTCTCTCTCTCTCTCTCTCTCTCTCTCCATATCATCTTCAGTCTATGAAAAAGTTAAAGCTGGATTTTGCTTCAATTTTTCCCTAATATATGCTCATGAAGGCAAATAATGTCAATTTTTCTTCCCCTAGTACTAGGGATTGAACCCAGGGCCTTCCCACTGAGCTTTATCAGTGGGAAAAAAAAAATTTTTTTTTTTTTTATTTTGAGACAGAGTCTTGCTCAGTCTCTTAAATTACTCAGGCTGAACTTGAACTTGTGATCTTCGGGCCTTAATCTCCCAAAGTGCTGGGATTCAAGGAGTCTACCACTACACCCAGCTAAACAGTGTCACTTGTGTATATCCATAAGTGTTTACTGAGGGCTACGCTTACGAGGGAGTTTATTATGGCTTAAGACATATCTACAAATGTATTTTTATTTTTTAAAAATATGTTCAACCACATTGAGTATTTATTGAAGACTCCTAGAGAACACTGGTGGGATAACACTTACCAAATGCTTGCTGTGTGTCCAGTAGTCACCCACCTATGTGACAAGCAACAACACTGAGAAGCCCTCTGAGCCTGGGATGAAAAACAGTACCCAGGGGCCGGTGAGATGGCTCAGCGGCGTAAGCGCCTGCCCGGCAAGCGCGAGGGCCCGAGTTCGACTCCCGGATCCCACATACGGAAAAGGGGCCGGTGATATCGCTCAGCGGCACGGACGCCTGCTGGCGCGCGAGGTCCTGAGGTCGACCCCCCGGTACCCACAAAAAAAAAAAAAAAAACAAACAAACAGTACCCAAGTCAAGAGGAACCTCAGCGCTCCTGCAGTGCCACAGCCTGTCTGCGGCCTCAGTGTTTACGCCACGTTGCAAACCAGTGACTTCGAGCGCCTGCCTGTGGACTCCCCAAGCCAAGAACCCATCTTTGGACAACTGTGGCTATTAGATAGTTCCTTTTATACCTTCAAGTTACTTGCCTTTGGCTGGAAATTTTTCAATACCTCGTCTACACGGAGTTTACCAACTGTTTGTAGACAAAGTTATTCTTACGCTCCTACCAAATTTTTTCTTCTCTGAGATAGACAGTCCAAGTTCTTCAACTCTCTCTTATGTGGAAATTATTTCCGAATCCTCTCATGACCCTAACTGGCCTCCTTTCAATGCCCTCAATGCATAGCATTCTCTCAATTTAAATGCCCCCCACAAACACATTTCCTATTTAGCCTGGCTAAAACAAAGCAAAGAGTTGCTCTGCAAAGTCATTGGGAATACACACAATGCAAATTTTAAGTCTTTGAAAATACTGCAAAGTGAAGGCCAGACATGGTGGCACACACCTGTAATCCCAGCACTTGGAAGGCTGAGGCAGGAGGATCACTGCAAGTTCAAGGCCAGTTTGGGCTACAAAGTGAGTTCAAGGCCAGCCTGAACTGCATAGTGAAACCCTGTCTCAAAAAGACAAAAAAAAAAAAAAAAAAAAGTTTGCAAAGTGAGATATAATCAAATTCCAGTTAACATGGCCAAATATGGGACCAAATGGATAGATACCAAAGAAGTTTTCCCAGAATTTGGATCAAATATAACCTCTTGAAAGTCACAGAGAATGTGAAAAGCATTTTGCACAGGAAAAAGTACATACTATGTGGTAGCCAGAGGTCACAAAACAGAATTGCTTAACCAGGATAGAAGATCTCCACTGAAAATTCGTGAAAACTAGAAATTATGAGAGGAAGAAAAGTTCTTGCAAATGAGGTGAAGGTGAGAACAAAATATCTTCTATGTGACATTACTTTATATACATTGTTTCATTTAATCCTGGTAATTAACCCTTTGAGCATTAGTAGGCACATTTAAGATGTGGAGAATAAAGGGCAAAGTTAATAATAGATGGACTCAAACATACATTCTGGGTATAAAGCCTTGGACTTTCCATATTGCATGGGCAGAGGGACAGTTTATTGGGAGTCTTCAAATGCCAGCGTGACCCTACAGAATGCCCTATTTTATTGCTACAGGATGTGTTATTGCTGATAGCAAAGATGTGAAGATGTAGTGTTTTGATACTTTTAAAGTCACACATGTATAATGCTAATTTAAGTAAAATTCCTTATCATTAAGAATTCTAGTTAAGCCAGGCATGGTGGCACACGCTTGTAATCCCAGTACTCAGGAGGCTGAGACAGGAGGACTGCTGCGAGTTGGAGGCCAGCTTGGGCTACATAGTGAGATCCTGTCTCAACGCCCCCAACAATCTAGTTGAAAATACCCAAATCTCTGTTTCCTTCAATCAACAAATGGTTCCTTCTCAGATCACATTCTTACAAGTGAAAATACACAAACATCAGTAATCCCAAAGAAGGTGATTTGAAGACTTTTATAGCTTTGCTGTCTGTGGTTTTCACTAGTGATTCATTTCATTTCATAAACCACTGACCACTGTGTGTTATCAAGCTTCCCAGTTTTTTCCTGGGATGTATATCACCAATCTATAGCCACCACATGTTAGAAGTTGGAAATGACCCTACAGTAGCTGTCTAGTTCCAAGTGTCCTACCAATGAAGAGACTGGGAGTAGACCAAGCGACTTACCATGGTCACAAAGCCAATAAACGGGGTGCGAAACTGAAGCTCAAATCCAGGCATGTGGACTCAATGACTCCATGAGTCTGCTACCTCTCAGGACAAACATGTGCTGTACCGAACCTAAAGTGGTATCTTCAAACTGTGGCACACCCTGTGGAGATAGAGAATCAGACCTGCTTGGTTCTTTCTTCTACTGAGTCGACTAAATTAATCAGATGTGCAGTTTCTGAATATTTAGACCCAGCTTAGATCAGGCATTTTCCCATCCCAAAGCCCTGACCAGTTTTTTGTGGGTGCATACTGACTTGGACTGAACAAAAATGAGAAATACTGAGGTGCAGATACACACGGCATTCAGAAAAGATGAACTAATATTTGGCTTCCTGCTGGTTATAAGTTTTTTTGTTTTTGTTTTTGTTCATTTTTGTTTTTTACGTACTAGGGATTGAACCCAGGTCCTCTGCATTGAGCTACATCCCCAGAGCTTTTTATTTTTTTATTTTGAGACGGTGTCTTACTAAATTGCTTACTAATGTATCTAACCTTCATATTTTCCTGCCCCAGAGAAATTAACTCTGAAATGAGAAGACATAGAAGCACCATCTGATGAGACTGAAGTGACAGCCGTGTCTCTCTCTGGTGGCCCCTGCTCATGTACGCGTTCTTCTGAGATGGTGCGAGCTGCAGGGCAGAGCGGAAGTCGCCCCAGAGCTGTCCTTTGGCTCTTCCTTCTGGCTTTAGTCCCTTAGGCGGAAATTGGTCTTAAGAAATTTGCTAATAGCCCAAAACTCTCATCATCTTGGTTGTCCCAGATTATCTGGGCATACATAACAAGAATTAGAGGTGCTAACTAGATTTCAGTTATTTCCTTTCTTTTTTTTCTTTTTTTTTTTTTTTTAATGTTTTGCCTCTAAAGTAAGTTTTTTTTTTTTAAATGGGCGCTTAATAGGTTTTAATTTTATAAAACATTGTGCAACCAGATACCTTAGGGAACAGTAATTAACTTGGATTATGTTTTCATTTCAGTGAATTCTAAATGAGAAGCCTAAATACTGATTTTTGTCTATCCCCAAATGGGAAAACACACAGCCGGGCTCATTTCTTTAGTATCTTCCTTTGCTTACTGTGAACAATTTCCTAATGATATTTGCAATTTGCCCTTTTCTGGAGGAGACCTTCCTCAGGAAATGCCATGAATTATTTAAAATAATGAAAAGAGTTTACTTTTAATTTTGATACATGTTCCTGGCAGCCTCCAATTCACATCCTTCCCAGCAAGAGCTGGCCACTACCAAAAAGAGGACCAGAATATTCACTTAACAATTCTTTTTTTGTGCAACTCCTGAGGGGCAGGAATTGTTTTAGGCATTGGGTTTTTTGTTTTGTTTTGTTTTTTCTTTTTTTCTTTTTGCAGTGCAGATTGAACCCAGGGCCTTCACACTGAGCTACATCCCCAACACTTCTTCATTTTTAATTTTGAGACAGGGTTTCACTACATTGCTAAGTTGTCCAGGCTGGGCTCAAACTTATGATCCTCCTGCCTCAGCTTCCCAGAGTGCTAGGATGACAGGCATGTGCCACCAGGCCTGACCTAGGCATTGCATATTACAGTAAATGCAGAATTGGTTTCAAGTTGACATTCCAAGAGGAGAGAGAGAAGATGAGGAACGGTGGTTACAGGTAGATCGCGTGGGAAGTTCAGGGGAAGAATGAACCCCACCTGGTCAGCACGAGCACCAGTCAGCCTTGGACTTGACCTGGAGTTAATTTCGCTTCACCGCTTGCCAGATGTTGATTTTGGACAGTGAGTGGTCCTCCCCACCTCAGTGTCTGTAAAATGCGAATAATAGCTGCCACCTTGAGTGACTACTGCAGCATCTAGTGAGACCGTGCTACTTGTTATTTGCTCAATAGATGGCAACTATCATCCTCGTCATCATCACAGAGAGAAGACACCAGTGAAACTGAGCAGCAGCAAAAAATAATGTAACTCACTGCTGTTGCTATTCTGCTGACACTATGAGAAGCCTGTGTTGGTAGCCTCTGCAGAGCAGAGCTTTTCACGGAGACATCATGTCCAGCTGATTTGGGGGCTGGGCATGGTGGTGGGCACCTGCAGTCCCAGCTACTCAGGAAGCTGAGGCAGGAGGATTGCTGCTTGAGTACCAGAGTTCAGAGCCAACCTGAGCAAGAGTGAGACACCCTAGCTCTTTAAAAAAAAAAAAAAAAAACCTTTCATGTCTGGCCTGTGCTTCCGGCATTTAGCAACTAAAGCATTACAATAAAACATAAATTTGAATAAATTCTGCAGTAGATCATGAAGTAGTCATACATGATGGTGGCGCCTCTGAATACATCTTTGAAGTGCATTTCTATTAATTTCACGTTTACAAGGCAATGAGACTAACCTGGAATGATTGCTGGTACAAGTCCTTCAGAAGCCCATCTTAACCAACAAACGAACGAGATTTACGGTTAGTCTGTCCACTGCTTCTCTCTGCAAGGCCCCACTTTCTCAGTGTGTAAGTACAGGAAACAATCATGCCTTCCCTCTCACACTGCCGATGTGCAAGATCTATGCAGTTTGCCCTACAGAGACACAGTTCGTGACACATTGTTTCTTTCTAATTCTTCCAACTTTTATTGAGGTATGATTGACAAATGAAAATGTATACATTTATGGTATAAATGTGATCTTTTATTTCTGAGACAGGATCTCACTACACACTTCAAACTGACCTTGAATTTTCTATGTAGCCCAGGCTGGCCTCGAACTCACAGCAATCCTCCTGCCTCAGCCTCCCGAGCTGCAATTACAGGCATGCAACACCATGCTCAGCTTACAACATGTGTAGATTCACACATACATTGTGAAATGATTACCACAATCATCACCTCACAGTTACCACTTTTTAAAAACACATTTTCTTAATAAAGCTGCACTCCAGCCTCTGCACTCACGAGAAGACAAGCAAATTCCAAAATGATTTTAACCAGTCTAAAACATAATCTGGTGATGGTACGAGGCATTCTTGTCCATGGCCTATTGCAAGGATGCATAGCTGTTAGCCTTGGTTTAGGGGGACTTGTGCCCTGACACAGGGAATCAAATACACGCCCTTTAGCTGAGCAGTCACTGATGCTCCTGATGGAGCCGTGCGGCGAGACTTTCAGGAAGTTCATGGGTTCAGACAATTCAAGTGGGTCTTTGAAAAATGGGCCAAATGACTGATGTACAGTGTCGAGTAGGAACAGTGAACGTGCTAACCACAAATCATTCTTATCTGCTTATTAATGCGGTCCCCCAAAGACTGCTAATAGGCCACATCGCCAGTTTAGGTTGGGTTACTAGATCCGTTGTTACATGAAGGTAATAAAAAGCCATTTCTTCCAGTAAGTCTCTTTTTTGTGTAGTTTTGAAATAAAAGCACACATACGCACACACAAAAAGACTCCCCTCGCTCTATGAAATATGACTACAAACCATACTCTTTACCCCAAATTGTTCTCCATACTGTCACTATCAGAGGCTTAGATAATAAAATAACCCTAACTTCAAAACTGTTTTCTTTTCTGTTCCTCCCTTGAAGATTTGTTCTTAAGAGGGGAAAAAAAGCCCTCTCTTTGGAGTTATACACTTTCAGCACAGGATTAACCTTGGTGAGACACAGAATAAGAAGAGTATTTTACACTAGCATTGTATTAGGAAGTTTATAAGTAATTCCACATAAATCATCTTGTTTGATATATTCATTCAGTAAGTACCCAGCTGGCCACTGGTATTCAAGCATAAAGTGTGATTTTTAAAAATATGGTGAATTTTAAAGCCTCTTTTAAAAACCTATTACAGTAAAAATCACGTTGCCATTAATCTCCCTCAAAATACTCCCCCTCATTTCAAACACAATTATGCCATCCTTCTTGCCACTTTCGGAAGCAGTTCTAGAGCTCCTCTCTTGTGAGTGCCTACAGTCATGCTATCATGGCTGCCTCAATGTCCTGAATCAATTAAAAATGTTTGCTTTGGGCCGGTGAGATAGCTCAGCGGCACAAGCGCCTGCGCGCAAGTGCAAGGTCCTGAGTTCGACCCCCGGTACCCACAAAAGAATTAAAAAAAAAATGTTTGCTTTGCATGGTCACTTTGACTTTGAGGAAGAGCTAGCAGCCACACAGCATGAGAGCAGGAAATAAGGTGGATGAGGACACACCCAAAATGCTTTTATGAGCCTGCCTTTCCATTGGATGGCACCAACATTCACAGTATTTTTTTTTTTTTTTTTGTGGGTACCAGGGGGTCGACCTCAGGACCTCGCGCGCCAGCAGGCGCCCGTGCCGCTGAGCGATATCACCAGCCCCTTTTTCGTATGTGGGATCCGGGAGTCAAACTCGGGCCCTCGCGCTTGCCGGGCAGGCGCTTAAGCCACTGAGCCATCTCACCGGCCCATTCACAGTATTTTTGTTCACATGAAGACACTCACAAAAGAGGACTTCCATTGTGCATAAATAGGATAAACTTGAGGCATTCATAGGTAAATGGAGGCATCGTTTCTCCTATATGAGAAACCCAAAATACAAATAAAGAGCAAAATAAAAGATAGATAATAGAAACTAGGGAGATCTTTTTCAAATGGGAAGGGGAGTAAGAGATGGAGGGAGAGGGACGGAAGAAGGGAAAGGGAATAGGAAAAAAGAGAATTGAAGAAAAAAATAAAAATAGAGGTTTTGCAAATGGGAAGGGGACCATGAGTTGGAAGGAGCAGGGAAGGGTAGGAGGGATAGGGGATGAAAAAAGAATTAAGATGGATTATGTACATGCACCAACTCCCTACGATAAACATAATCATTATGTACTGCAAACATGTACTAATTAAAACAATAGTACCAACCAAATATTAATAGGGCTATTGTAAGAAACAACTGAAATTTTCTTTGCCCAAATTCTTACATGTGACCTTCCTATCGTAGGCACCCGGTAAATATTTATGGAATGAATGTACTGATTAAAGGAATGGCATACTTTATGTCCCCAACTTCACTACTCTTCCCACATTTGAGTCAGCACATGAAGAAGAGTGCCTTCTCAACTCTAGGAAACCCCGCCTGAGTGGGGAATATAAACTCAAGAACTCGGTGTGACTCTGGGCAAGTTGTAAGTTACGCTCAGTGTCTCAGTGGTCTGATCCATAAAATGAGAGGAAATCATGATTGCACAACAGTGTAAGCACACCTAGTGCCACTGAACTGTGTACTTAAGAATGGTAAATGGTATATCTCCACCATAAAAAAGAGAGGAGAAAGAAAAGAAAGAGGTCTTCCAGAACTGCTTCAGAAAATGGCAAGAATGGTGGGATAGATGTGTTTGAAGCAAGAGGGAGTACCTGAGGGGGGTTAATGACAATGTGTATTTACTGTCATAATTTTTTTAATTTCAACATTCACTGTATATTTTGACCACCCCTTGTACATGTGAGAGGTGCTGGAAATGCAGAAGGAAAGTGGCCTCTGTCCCCTGAAGGTTCGCAGTCCAGGCAAGACAGACAGGATGTTATTGTTCTGTTGGCATGGGAGGAGGAGGACAAGGGCCATGTCTCTGGTCCCGCAGCTGCAAGGAGCCAGAGCTGGAGTTAAAATTGAATCTTCTCCCCCCAGCCCCGGCTTCATCGCCTTCTGTAAGCCAGTTTCCTCCTGCTCTTGGGAAGGAGGGCTTCCTCCCAGCTCACTGACGGAGACCTCAGGTCCTCGGCAGATTTGGCCTCTCTGATGTTTCTTCTGTAACACACGTTGTCACATGCATGCCTTGAATGGATCTCAGGACCATCACAGCATCACTTATAACCTGTGTGTAAAGTTCTTTGCATTTCTCTGTCAAGTTTCTGTATGGTGCTAACTGGAGGAAAATGTTTTAAAAAGGTAAGTGTTTCTACCGTGCATATATAGATTTTAATAGGCAGTATTACCTGGCTTTCAAATATCTCCTCTTTCACGTGATTTCAATATTTCCTCTCTCAAGAATAAACATGCTGGGGCTGGTGAGATAGTTCAGCAGCAAAAGCATCTGCTGGCAAGCACGAGGTCCTGAGTTCGACTCCGGGTACCCACATTAAAAAAAAAAAAAGAATAAACATGCTGGTCATTAGGACATGCTTCAAAATTGTTTCTTTTATTTTTCGAGGCAAAAGGGGGTTGCTCTTTCACTAGCACACAACATGATGGAGCAAGGGGCTGATGGGAACTTTTAACTCATTTGAGGAAGGCTAATCTTTTCTTTTTTTTCTTTTTTTTTAAGTCCTGGGGATTGAACTCAGGGACTTTCACTTACATACAGCCCCAGACCACTTGTTATTTTTTATTCTGAGACAGGGTCTTGCTAAGTTGCTAAGTTCCCAAACTGGGCTTGAAAATGGCAATCCTCCTGCCTCAGCCTCTCAGAAAGCTGAGATTACAGATATGTGCCACCATACCCACCTAATAGGCATCATCTTAACTATACTGCAAGGCAATGATAGTGCTACCAGAACAGGAAGGGAACTGCCATGTTGTAGAAGCCAATCTGTCACAGCAGTACACTAAGCAATAGGAGTCTAAAAGGTATGGTAATTGTTGTCACAAGTCAGGAACTCTCAAACATGCTCAGCTGTGCAATTGCTTTCCTTGCAACTCCTTTTTTTTTTTTTTTTTTTTGTTTGGCATGCACATCAGTTGTGCAATTGTCACTTTAAAGGCATCCTGAGTTGTCTTAATTTTCTCTTCCACTTGTGCCCCTTCTGATTCTCACCAGTGATACCACAGCATCTCTCATTTTCACTATAATCTCCCTGCTGTGATAAAAAACAAAAGAATAAGGGGAAAGGGCTATCTAAACAGACCTACAGGAGCCCTTGGCATTGTGTTTAAATAGCTCCTACCACTGCGGCCAGGCCTACAGACAGAGAGACAAGGAACGAAGAGCACAGGTTCCTTTCACAGTGGCTCCAGGGTGTGAATGTGAGGCGGCTGCAAGTGTGAAACATACATGAGATTTTGCAAATACCTCATTAATAATTTTACATTGTTTATGTGGTGAAATGACATGCTGATTGTGTTCTTTTAAATAAATAAAGTAAATGTTTAAATTTTTAAAAATGTATTACATAGTCAAAGACGTTGCTTTAATTCCCTTTAAAATATGCCACCCTGAACACGCTTGATCTCATCTGAAATACTCCCCCTCACTTTGAGCACACTCATCCCATTGTTCCTGCCACTTTCGGAAGCAGTTCTGGAAGGCCTCTTTCATGAGTGTCTTTACTTGTGCTGTTTGGCTGCCTCAATGTCCTGAATTGATTTAAAACATTACCTTTCACGGTCACTTTGACTTTGGGGAAGAGCCAGAAGATGCACGGTGCCAGATCCCATGAAAAAGGTGGATGAGGACACAGCATTGTGTTTTGACAGAAATTGCCATAAACAATTTGAATTGATTCAGAACATCAAGGCAGACATGAAAAGACACATTTCAATGCTTTTTTGAGCCTATCTTTCTATCAGATAGCACTCAGCAGCATTCACTATAGTTTTGATCACACAAAGACACTCTCGAAAAAGAATATCCAGAACAGCTTCAGAAAGTGACAAAAATGATAGGATAAGTATGTTCAAAGTAAGGGGGAGTATTTTGAAGGCAATTCATGGCAATATATCACTTACTATAATAAATGTTTTGTTTCAACATTCAGTGTATATTTCTATCACACCTTATACATTACTAAATTAATTTCACCTGTTTCATTTTACTTTTTAAATGTGGTTATTGAGGGCCAGTGAGATAGCTCAGCGGCATAAGCACCTGCCTGGCAAGCGTGAGGTCCTGAGTTTGACTCCCAGTACCCACATACGAAAAAAGGGCCAGTCATATCGCTCAGTGGCACAGGCGACTGCTGGAACACGAGGTCCTGAGTTCGACCCCCGGTACCCACAAAAAAAAAAAAGTGGTTATTGAAAATTTTAAATTATATATGTGGCTCATGTTACATTCCTATTTGATAGTGCTGTTACAGACTGTCATATGGGGCTTATCTTTGCCTGCAAAAATCAAATGTACCTGAGGAACGCAAAAGACACACATTTTTCTGGAAATTTTCATGTTGACTGACAGATCCCAAAGGGATAATCACAGAAACAAAGCTTTGACTAAGGAGTCTTACATCTATACTCACTGAATCTTTTTCTTCCTCCCAAGTAGGAACAGCTTCTTACATGTTCTAAGGAAAGTTGATGTCAAATGGTTTCACTTATCCTGAATAATATCAGGTAGGCGTGTTAGTCACCTTTCTAGTCCTCAGACAAATATACCTGGCACATACAACTGAAAGGTGGAAAGATTTATTTTGGCTCCTGGATTCAGAGGGTTCAGTCCATGATCAGCTGGTTCTAAAGGCAGAAAGGCATGTGGAAGAAAGCTGCTCACCTCGTGACAGCCAGGAAGTAGACACCAACACTGAGCCCCCAAGAAAAATCAGACTCTGCAAATCGTGCCCTCAATGACCTATTTCCTCCAACTAAGCCCTGCCTCCTAACAGCCCATTCTGAGATGAACTTATGCACTTAGCACCCTCCCAAGCCAATCACCTCTCTAGGCATTTCTTATCCAATCGAGTTGACAATCGGGATTAATCATCACAGAAGGACTCTCCAGATCAGGAAAAGCTCACTCTTTAAAACTTCGAGCTTGCTTTTTCAGATCCATGACATTCCAACAATCTAAACTTGAAAGTGGAAAAAAATCTCAAATTAACCGTTAAAGACAGATCAAGGAATCACTCAACCCTATTCTCTGCAAAGCCATGGACAGTTAATCCCTAGACCATGTGGGGGGAAAAAATGACTGAATAGTAATTCTCAAAGAATTTCAACCCTGTTGGGATAGTTTAAGCAAGGTGTTTCTCACACTTGGATGTAATACGGAGTAACATCAGTGTACTTTCGTTAGTAATTATTCCAAAATAGCTTTGACTCTAATTAGTGACACTGGGAGTGATCATCATAGTAATTTGTAGTTATCAAAGTTCCATCAAAGAAAAGACAGATGCAGAAATTCAAAAATTGGAAGGGGGATTATTTGTGTGTTTGTTTGATTACAGGTCAAGGGAAAACTAGGTATAAAAAAGGGCTTCATATTTTCCTCACATAACCAGAAATCTCAACTAGACAAAGAAACACTTTTTTTGTTTGTTTGTTTTTGTCCTGGTACTGGGGATTTAACTGAACCCAGGACCTTCAACCTGATCTACATCCCCAGCCCTTTTTTTAATTTTTATTTTGAGTCAGGGTCTCACTAAGTTGCTAAGTTGTCCAGGCTGAGCTCAAACTTGCAAGTCTCCCGCATCAGCCTCCCCAGTACTGAGCTTACAGGTGCGAGCCACCACCTATGGTGTAGGCACTTTTGGTGTATCTGCTTATGACTTTTAATTAGTAGATCTCATCCTCACCTTTGTTACCTTGTGGTTACAAGATAGCTGCTGAACATCCTCCGAGCAGCAGTTCCTGTTTCAGGAAAGCAAATGCCTTCCCAGAAACCCTCTCCTCTTTTCTAATTGGCCAGAACATGTCATATGATCAACCTAGAGGCAAGGGAGACAGAATAAACAAATGGCTTCAGCTGGGCTTGGCTTATTGCTGTTCTGAACAAAATCAGGATTCTTTTATAGCGGGAAAAGGGGGATGTACTTTGGGCAGATAATGGCAGCTCCTGTCATAGTGAAACCTGGGTAGTTTCTCTAATCACCTTAAGTATGATAAAGCTCAAGTTACTGGTAACATCGACCTTTGGCATGTATGAAGAAGCTGATGAAGAAAAGAAACAAACTTCCAAGGACCTATCAGATTTATAAATCCGGTTAGAGACAAATAGGACTGAGAACCATTTGCTGACTAACTGCTTGAAATTAGATTTTTGTAAACTTTAATGATGGTTTTGTAAACAACTGGTACAAATAAATTTTAATGATTAGGAGATGTTCTAATAATTATCAGAACATATTAAGCAAATAACATTTGACTATTAAAGAATACCTATGAAGCCGGGTGTGGTGGCACACGCCTATAATCCCAGCACTTGGGAGACTGAGGCAGGAGGATTGCCGTGAGTTCGAGGCCAGCCTTGGCTACACAGTGAGTTCAAGGTCAGCCTGAACTACACAGAAAGACCCTGTCTCAAATAAATAAATAAATAAATAAATAAATAGACAGATAGATAAATAAAAATAAAGGCTACCTATGAGTTTAAGGCCAAGAAAACAATCTGTCAGGGAAATAACATGTCAAGTCCTGGTTTTCTGTGAATACTGCTTTCCAAATTACCTGTCTGACAAACTTAATCATTCTCTCTGAAGGAATATACAAATAGTTCCTTCCAGGCTGGTGATTAGAAAGGAGTCAATGGAATCACAGAGATGCCACAGATCCTGGGGGCCTACTGAGAAGAAATGACATCACCTAGCCAGTCATTCCTCCTAGGGCTGGAAGAGATGTGTCCCTAGAAGACCGGAAATGGGACTAGAGATATTTCTATGATTTTAGCACCTTGCAAGGGGCTAGCCTTAGAGTGATGTTTTTCAAACTGTGAGCCTCAACTCATAAGTGAATTGAGAAATCATTTTTGTTTTTAGAAATGGAATTGAATGGAATGGAAAGGGGGGAAGAGAAGGGAAAAGAGAAAGGAAGGGAAGGAAAGGAAAGGAAAGAGAAATCAAAACTTTATCTTGCGCAGTAAGGGTGGTAAATGTTCCAAGAAGCTTCTGTTTCAGTTATGTGTGTGTGCGTGCGTGTGTGTGTGTGTGTGTGCTGGGCACAATATAAAATGAATTTCTTTCTGTGGGTTGTGGTCAAGGAAGTTTGACAAGCCACTGCCTTAGCAATTTCAGAAAGCCTAAGAGCAACCATTAGCATAGGTCACTAAAAAGAAAGTGTGGCCTTGAAAAGTGCATGATAACTCAAAACAAGAAAGAGCTAAGTCACATACATGTGGGACAATGGAATCTCCACACCTGAGAATGCAAAGCAAATAGCAAGAGTAGCAACAAGGGCTGAGCATTTGGACAGAGGACGGCAAATCTACATCCAGTCATAATTAACTGGAACTCGTGATGAGCTGGGCAAAACATGACACTGGGGAGCAAGGGAGAAGGACCAAGCGGCAGCAACAGAGGGGACATCACCGACCTGCAAGGGTTTCAGAAAAGCAGGAGGACCGCGATTCCGACCGACCATCTCGGAGAGGTGCCACTGACAGAAAAAGGATAAGCAGTTAAACGAGACCGCACTTGCAAAAGCCCTATGTAATTAGTTGGGCTTCTGTGCCTAAATTAACAGTTACTGCTTGTGCTGTTTTTATTCTTTGCAAGTAATTACTTCTGTTGTTTTCTAAAGTCACAAGGTGATGAACACGGTCAGGAACTTGTAATGAAAAACTGCCTGATATGGTGGACCCAATTTGTTTTCCAGAATTCACCAAAGAAACAGATGCCCAGTAAATCAGAGTTCCAGAACCATTGCCTTGGTTCTGATAAATTTACACATGGCACCCAAACAGGAAGAGGCCCTGGACAAGAACTGCACAGGTTCGCATAAGCCGTGCGAGTGTGGCAGCAAGGTCAGTGATCAGGGGCCCATACCATATTCCGTAAGCACGAGCTCGGCATTCGTGTGGGTAGGAAGCTGAGCACTGTGGACTCTTCCGCCAAACTCACAGAGCACCCAGAAAATCCAAAGGCACAGAGTTAACCGGGTGCATGACTTTGAAGGCAGCTTAGCCACCACCCAAGCCTGGCCTTTGCCTCCAATAGCTTTTAACTAATACAATATTTTCCCGAAGATAAACTCTATAAATAGTTATCTCCATCTTATCACATTTCCAGAGGATTGCTAACTTCCTTTTTTAGTTGGACCCAACCCAGACTGCTGCTCCCTTCTCCCTCTCTCTCTCTTTCTCTCTCTGTCTCTCTCCCTCTCTCTCTCTCCACCACTTGGGTAATGATCCCCATATGGGGCTTTCGTATAAAACAAGAAAGTCCCTGATCACAAGAATCCACAGTCACCTTTCTGACCATAATCACAATGATTGAAGTAGGGCATATTTCTCTCCTCCACTCCACGTGTTCTGCCCTCCTGCCATTTTTCCTTTGCTATTTGCTTGACCAAACCTTTGCCGCACAAAAATGTTCAAGATATAAAAAGGATTTAGCCAGGCACCATGGTGTGCATCTGTAGTCCTAGCTACGCAGCAGGCTGAGGCGGGAATACCTCTTGAGCCCAGATGTTTTAGGCTGACCTAGATAAGACAGCGGGAACTCATCTCAAAAAATAAGCTTAAACTATGATATGTGCTTGTTCTAAAGGAAGACTTTAGCTACACTCTCCTTGAGAAGATTGTATTGCCTAAAATAAGACAAAATCCTCTAAAAAAAAAAAAAAAAAAAGCTAGGAAAGTATAAAACCGCTTAAGTAAATACCTGAACAAGTTTGCGGGAAGGGCAATCCTCATTCTAAGAAAGATCCTTGTCCAGGTCACAGCACTTGAGTCCGATTCGTCTACTTTTGCGGCCACGTATCTCCCTGTGCTAATAACCATCCAGCTTCCAGGCAAACCACCCCTCTTCCGACCACCTTCACTGTGGCCAAGCTGTAGACTCTCCACGTCCCAACCATAGAGAGAGACCGGCGACAGCACCAGTCTGTCCCCAGGATGGTTCACACCGAAGCCTCCGGGTCAAGAGGTAGAGAGATGCGACCCGGGGGCTGTGGGTGGCCACTGCCCTCATCCTGAGCCTCAAACCTAGCTGAACTCGAAGAAATGAGCAGAGCTCAGAATGACAAGCACGGCGACGAGGAGAAAGGAAGAACAAGCTGACGACCCTCACTACGAATCGAGTTCTTCCTGAAACCACACTTGCAGCACGTGAGCCGCACTTTTGGCTTAAACCAGGTTGTCACTGGCAATCAAATGTGCTGACCGACGCTCTGCTCTCTGAGCTTACGGCTCACTCCAGCAGATCTGGCCAGCCATCTACCAAACTCCCCTGCGACAAGATTCAGTGACCATGTTCCTTCCTCTAGAAAGCCTGACTGGCCTTCCAGGGATAGGAAAGACAAGCACGGCCTCCTCTCTTTTCCCAGAATGGCTTGTGCCCGCCTCTTCACTTCCCTGTTTAGACCGTGAGCGACTGCATTCTGCCTCCTCTTCACGTCTCTAGCTCTTAAGCACAGCCTGGCATTGGACAGAGCCTCAGTAGATAGCTGCTAAATAAAGTTTGTCTGCTGAAAGACAAAGAAACTGCCAATATGAAATATTCTGTGAAAGAAATAGCTGTCTGTAGAATCACCACTAAATAATACCTTCTGCTTTAAAACACTAGATTAAACACAAACATCTACCTGCTGAACTATAAACGTTACGAGCCAGCCAGGTACGGTTATGCACACTTTAATCCCAGCACCCCGGGAGGGTGAGGCAAGAGAATGTCAAAGTCAAGCCCAGCCTGGGCAATTTATCAAAAACTTATTTCAAAATAAAAAGGGCTGGCAATGTAGCTCAGTGTGAAAACACTGGGCTCAATCCCTAGTACCATTAGAAGTTATAGACACATTCTATTTCCACCTTCACAGGCACGGGATGAAGTAATCTCACTTTATAACTAATTAATTAATGTATTCATTTGCTCATCAAACATGGGTTTGAATGCCTAGGATTAAGCTTTATAAATTCAAGGCCAGATTTTCACTGTTTACATCAGCCATGCAAAACTGGACTCAGTTCATAATGCAGTGGATGAAGGAAACTGGATTTAGAAAATGTGATACATGAAGATCAATATTCTATTCTTTCTCTTCTGCTTTAAGGTTTTTCCAAATTCTTTTGTCTTTTCCAACACTGTGAGAAGTGTGTGTGTGTGTGTGTGTGTGTGTGTGTGTGTGTGTGTGTTCCCTAGGGTCTTTTGCCTTATCAGAAGCCTAGAGGTAGGCAAATTAAAAAAGATAATTTCCATTACTATATGCAGGCAAAAACTGCTACAGGATTTCCAAACTAGGAAGCTCAGAATGATGTTTTGTTTTGTTTTGTTTTGTGGTGCTAGGGTTGAACACTGAGCTACAACCCTCGGCCCCCCTCCCTTTTTTATTTTGAGACAAGATCTAAGTTGTTAAATTGCCCAGGCTAGGCTCAAACTTGCAATTCTCCTGCCTCAGCCTCCCAGAATACTGGAGTTATAGGTGTGTACCACCCACCCAACTGAACCTGGAAATTTTTAACCCCCAAGTACAGCTGGCATTTTTTGATGCTGCTATTTCAGGCCAATAACAGAACCCTGAAAAGTATCTTCATTAAACTCTCTAACCAGAGAGTCACCTCCAGGAGTTCACTATGCTGACTGCGTAACCAGATGCACCTACTTCCAACCAACTCGTCACTCTCCACACTCTATCTGGGTGAAAAGTAGAACAGGCCTGGACTATTTCATCAGAGTAGAGGTAGGTGTGAGTCCCACGAGGGAGGAACACTCAAAGAAGCCAACAGAGTTGTGTCGTTTCTTTAAATGACAGACAACAAATATTTCTGGAGATCGCGGAGTGATAATTAACATAAGTACTGAGAGTAATAGCTTGAGAGGTTCCTGCATTCCCCTCGCTGGAGGACGGCAGTTAGCAAGATCAACTTAAGTTAGATGAATGAATGTGACTGTGCGTCAAAGAAAAGCTCCCAGGAGCTGTCTAGGCAAATCGGATAATTGTGCAAAATTCTATTTTCCTGTGAACATAATACAGCCCTGTGGACCCGTAGATCAAGTTTTGAATGTTTTCGCTACAAGAGTTCACAGTTGAAATTCTGCTTCCAAATTGACCAGCAGTTCTCAAAGTATGGCCTGACAAGTCCTGGGGGACCCCTGAAATCTTTTCGGGGGAATCAGAGGTCCACCCTTTACCAACTTCATATGTGTGTAAGCGCACCACACACTGAACTCGGATATGAACATCTGCTGTTTGCTCTTAATCCAGAGAATAAAGACGTGTTAAAATGTAAAATGAGGCCACGCTTCTTGCTAACTTTGTTTTACTTAGGAAACTGCAATTAAATCTTATTTTTTAAAAAATATGACTTGTGCTAATATATAATAGATTTATTACAGTGACATTTAAATAAATTTTTAAATAAATATTTTTAAAGGGTCCTGTTTTTAGTTTCTAATAGAGTAACTATCACAGAGGTAACACACATAAAGAAAAGCACTTTGAAAAATTTTAAGAGAGTAAAATTGGTGTGCTAACATCAAAAAGATTGATAAGTTCTGATACGTATATTCGAGTTGAATTTTTCAGTATTGTTCCAAATAGTCTGTTTACTTTTTCCAAATTGTCTGTTTCCTTTCTTCTTGAATTTATGTCTCTTCATTCACAGGGCAGTAAGCCCTTAGAGAAAGCCACTTGTTCCACAGATGAAGTCACAACAAATGAACAATGACTGAAAACCTACCAGGTGCCCAGTGCATAAAATATCTCCATGACTTTAGACAAGCCAGGTGAAGGGTCTGTCGCAGTGCACAGCCAAGAGAAATGCCAAACCCTTTCAGGACAACCGAGTCTTCGAAACCTGATTATATCTTTCCAGGCTTCCTAGAGTGAATGGGTTTTAAAGCAGGAAGCAGTTTGTTCCTAACCATGGCAGCTGATGCTCTTTCTTTTTTTTTTTTTTTTTAATGTGGGTACCAGGAATCGAACTCAGGACCTCGCGCTTGCCATGCAGGCGCTTACGCCACTGAGCTATCTCACTGGCCCATGACCTCTTTTTAATCATAACAGGACAAATGAGCACACTGGTCTCTAATTTCGTGTAACATCTCCACACTTCACACAGACTTGGCCATGGCCGAGGGCTTGTGCTTTAGCTTCTGATTGCACGTCCTGGTCAGAGCAGTAACCAGTCGTCTTACTTCAAATGTATTAGGAAGACGAAAATGTACGCATCAAACAAACAGGAAACGCAAGGAATCACATTCTGGGAACCAAACTTTATCACTGGATCTTTTGACCAAATTGCCAACTGTCGATAGGATTATGTCCCACTTAAATTTGGGCAATGTCACATGACCCAGCTCACACACACAGTAGTCCACAGCCGCCAATGCAGGAACACCGCGAAGGTGAGTGCCCTTCCGGAAAGCCTTTGTACCCAGACGCCCGTGAGTCTCCTTGAATGTATGAAGACATGCTTGACCATTTTATAAACAAATTATGGATTAACAAACTTTAACCAGCTGGTTGCAGCTGGCATTTTGTTTTACGTTATTAGAGAAATAAATTCTGCTCATGATTCTTTATAGATTAGTATATTTTTGTTTTGTTTGTTTTTTGTGGGGGTTGTTTTGTTTTGTTTTTGTTGTATTTTGTTTCAGACAGACTCTCACTAAGTAGCTTAGAACATCTCATTTAAAACCTCCACGCTGTTTTTTATGTTTGTTTGTTTGTTTGTTTTTAATGTTTTTGAGACAGGTTCTCACTATGCAGTTCAGGCTGGCCTTGACTCACTATGTAGCTCAGGCTGGCCTCGAACTCACAATGATCCTCCTGTCTCAGCCTCCCGAGTGCTGGGATTACAGGTGTGCACCACCACACCCAGCTCCAAATCATTCTTTGTGTTTCCATGGCTGAGCTCTCACCTGTGCCATGCTCACAGAGAGAATATAAAAGTTGCAGTTCACTTAAGCTAAATCTTGACCAAAAATTGGCATAAAAGCAGAAATCACTAATTGCATCCAATAAGATTCCTTGCAACTCTCAGAAATTAATGTGACACAAAAAATATCTCCTGTCGCTGATGACAGATGCCATCAAAGACTCCATAAGATGAGTTTCAGGTTCTGGATCGCTGCCTGGCTGAGCCAACCAGGATAGCACAGACTTTTCCATTGTTTGAGAGATTTCCCTGAAGTCTCAAACATCTAGGGTTTCTCTCATGTTTTAAAGGTTCATTTGCTGGGCATGGTGGCGCAGCCTACAATCCCAGCATTTAGGAGATTAAGGCAGGAGAGTCACTGTGAGTTCAAGGCCAACCTGAGCTACATAGTAAGTTCAAAGCCAGCCTGGACTACAAAGCAAGACCCTGTACCAAAAAACAAAACAAAACAAAACAACCATAAAAGCTCATTGATACACTTTCACAGGCAAGAATCTGTAGTGCCTTATAAACCATAGAATTAAATCTGAGGGAAAAAAGGTCATGTCAAAAAACCAATACAGTAAATTGACCAGCCTTCCACTTATATTAGTACACAGTCATACTGAGAGTGCTCCAACAGTTTTGGAAAGAAACTTTTTTTTTTTTTGTCTTTTTGAGACAGGGTCTCACTATGTAGTTCAGGCTGGCCTCGAACTCACAGAGATCCTCCTGCCTCAGCCTCCTAAGTGCTGGGATTACAGGCATGCATCACCATGCCCCACTAGAAACTTTTCTTTTCTTTTTTTTGTTTTTGGTACCAGGAATCAAACTCACGACCTCGCACTTGCCAGGCAGGCGCTGTGCCACTGAGCTGTATCCCCAGCCCGAAACTTTTCTGAATTGATAGTTTTTTTTTTTTTTGAAGTTTTGTCTCAAAAAGAAGAACTGAATGTAATCCCAGCATTCAAGAGGCTGAGGCAGGATTGTGAGTTAAAAGCTAGTCTGGAGGGCCGGTGAGATGGCTCAGCGGCATAAGCACCTGCCTTGCAAGCGCGAGGGCCCGAGTTCAACTCCCAGAACCCACATACGAAAAAGGGGCCGGTGATATCGCTCAGTGGCATGGATGCCTGTTGGTGCGCAAGGTCCTGAGGTCGACCCCCCGGTACCCACCAAAAAAAAAAAAAAAAAAGCTAGTCTGGAATATATAGCAAGACCCTATCTCAAAAAAAAAAAAAAAAGAAATTGAGAGAGGAGGGAGAAAGAAGAAGAAGAAGGGGAGGAGAGAGGGGAGGAGAGGAAAGGAAAGGTTCAGGCCCCAGCATGGACCTGAATCAGGAGCTCCATGGACAGCAACTGGGGTGGAGTCCCCCTCCAGTGATTTTTAATGCATGCCAAACTTTAGGCTTCATCTCTACTTTTTTTTAATTTTTAGAATTTTTATTAATACATGTAAGCAGTACATAATGAGTACATTCATGGTAGGAAACTGGTACATACACATAAAAGCTTAAGCTTTATCTCTAAAAGGAACATGTAGTCAGACACAGTCACGCACACCTGTAATCCCAGCATTCAGGAGGCTGAGGCAGGAGGGTCACCTAGAGTTTCAGGCCAATCTGAGCTATATATAGTGAGTTCAAAGTCAGCCTGGACTACATAGAGAGACCTTGTCTCAAAAAACAAACAACAGTGGGCCGGTGAGATGGCTCAGCAGCTTAAGCGCCTGCCCAGCAAGCACGAGGGCCTGAGTTCAACTCCCAGAAGCCACATATGAAAAAGGGGCCAGTGATATCACTCAGCGGCACGGGCACCCCTGGCGCGCGAGGTCCTGAGGTCGACCCCCCGGTACCCACACACACAAAAAAAAAAAGTAGTTAAAAATTAAGAATAAAAATTCACAAGGAAAATATCTGAGTGCAGAAGTGCAGCTGCTGAGTGGACCACAAGCCCCCTTCCATTACCCACACCTGCCTGGGCAACTCTGTCCCTCGTACCTGCTGCACCTGTCACTCTGAGGTCCCCTGAGAACTCTGCCAGAAACAGGAGGGCACCATATTTCCTCCTTTCCTTTAGTTTAGCTAACACGGCAACAATCCCAGAGACTCCACCTTCATAGCTGAGCAAAGATCTAAAAGAAGGAAGAGGAAGCAGGGTGCAGTGAGGCTTGTGCTCCTCCACATTCTGGCTGGAGAAAAGGATTGGCTCTGCTCTCCTAGAAGGTAGGCATCATTCGCCATGACAGGAGGAGGCTCAACTGTCCCAGCTGAGCTGCGTCCCCAGGTAGCTGCACAAAGCAAAGCAACGGGCTGGGGTAGAAACAGCCCGGGCGGATGTCAGCAAGCCTGGCACCAACGCAGATTCTCTCTAACGCGCTCCTGGGGGTGGAGCTGCATCCCCAGCCCTTTTGTAGCTTGTATTTTGAGACAGGGTCTCACTAATGTCACTAATTTGCTGAAGCTGGGCTCAAACTTGTGATGTCCCTGCCTCAGCCTCCAGTTAGAGAACTGAAGCAGGTTACTGAGGTTTGCTAGCCTTTCCTGTTTCCTCCATAACGTGGAGTGAATGCATTGTACTTGTGCTTATCTAAAAGCTAAGTAAAATCATCTCCGGGAAAGCACTTTATAAGCTATAAAGCATTAAAAGTATCATATAGAGCTGTCTATTATTGAAAGCATTAGTATTATATCTACCCAGGATATAATATGATATTAATGTATGGAGAGACATTCTATATAGCTACATAATAAATCTAAGGGTAATAGTGGTAACTACATGACTATATTAATAAGGCTTGCTTATTATGAACACGTGACAAATGTTAATCATATTCCCAAAGATCAATATAATGAATGGAGTTTATTTTAAAAAGTAAAGCCAGGGGGCCGGTGAGATGGCTCAGAGGCGTAAGCGCCTGCCTTGCAAGCGCGAGGGCCCGAGTTCGACTCCCGGAACCCACATACGAAAAAGGGGCCGGTGATATCGCTCAGCGGCACGGGTACCTGTTGGCACGCGAGGTCCTAAGGTCGACCCCCCGGTACCCACAAAAAAAAAAAAAAGGTAAAGCCAGGTGTGGTGGCACACGCCTATAATCACAGCACTCCCGGAGGCTGAGGCAGGATGATTGCTGTGAGTTTGAGGCTAGCCTGGGCTATAGAGTAAGTTCAAGGCCAGGCTGAACTACATAGCCCGACTCTGTCTCAAAAACTATCTAAATAAATAAACTTTAATTTCTGATAAATTTTAATTTTTATGAAACATATTTTCCTTATTTTAAAATGTGTCTATTAGAGAAATTATGGAAAATATGAAAAAAAAACAAAATCATTAGTGTATCCTACCTAGAAATAAGATTTTCCATTTGTGTATACATTTCTGCCATAAAATTATAATCGTATAGTAAACAATGTATTATTATCTGCTATATGCACCAAACAGCATAGCATGAACCTTTTTTCTATTTGACAATATTCTTCCACAAAATTATTTGCACTTGCTGTCATCTGTCAGGCTGATACACCGGATTCTTCATTAGGCATTTAGATTGTTTCTGCGGCTTTACAGTTACAAGCGTTTGCTGTGAATATTTACCCTTTTACATCTCTGTCTCTTGAGGATTAATTCTTAGAAGTGGAATTGCTAGGTCTGTGCTATAAACTCTTTTATGCCTTTTGAATCTTAGTGCCAAACTGCTATACCAAAAATTATATAAATTTACATTCCTGCCAGCCACAAATGAAAGATTTGATTTCTTACATTGTCGTTATTTCTGTAAGCTTTGCCAATTGTGTAGCAGTAAAATATGCTGTTACATTTTTGTTTCAAACTTTGATTACCACAGAAGTTGATATAACTAAATTATTGAAGGTATTTTATTTTAACTTTTTTGTTTTAAGACAGGGTCATGCTATGTAGTTCAGGCTGACCTCAAACTTGTGGCAGTCCTCCTGTCTCAGCCTCCCAGGTGCTGGGATTATAGGCATGCACTGCCATGCCTGGCTTGAAAGTATTTTAGAGTTAAATCTCCAAAGAAGACTGTTAAAGACTTAAAATGGGAAAATTGTAACCCCACTTATCAGAAGTACAGGAACAATCTATACCATGATGACCAGAAAATAATTTGGATCTTCTAACTATGGATTGTAAATAATTAAATGCACACTACAGATTTACATGTTAACATGAATAAGATCACACAGATGCAGAGAGAGATAGACAGAGATCCGTATCAGTCAAATGCAAATTGCTACAAAGGTATTGGGCACCAGATTGCCTTTTATCATCTCCCTACAAGGTCAAATTCACCCTTAAAATCTCTCAAAGTTCAGTTATAGGTCATTTTATTAGAAGGTGCTAACCCTATAAAAGGTGTCTTTTACTCCAGTCTCACAAGTCCCCTCAAGGTATAATAATATCAAGGAGTAATATTCCTGATGTAAGAATTTAATAGTGGTAGCGCACACCTATAGTACAGCACTCAGGAGGCTGAGGCAGGAGGATTGCTACAAGTTTGAGGCCAGTCTGAACTACATAGCATGATCCTGTCTTAAATAAGGATCCTGCTGCAATTTCAAGGCCAGGCCAGTCTACATAGTGAGTTCAAGGCCAGCCTACTACAAAATGACAGCCTGTCTCAAAAAAGAGAGAAAATTTAATAATACATGATAATAGTACTATTATTACTTTCAAATTAATGTCATTACCGTGATACTTTAATTTGCATTATTGCAACCTGTTCACTCTTTTCCAGGTGTATTTCATTTTACATGTGGCTAAAATGACAAGTCGCCATCATTTTCGCTGCATTTCTTGCAGTCCGTGTGCTTTGCTACTCTTCTGCAACTTACAACCCTAATTGTTGAGTGAGAACTTTGTCCCTTCCTGGGTGTGGTCCAGATTAATCCTAAGAAGGGCTTTTTTCTCTCTGGGAGGAAGAGCCTCCCATGATGATTTTGATGAGCATGTATTAACCCCCTCACTGTCAGCCTGGGCTTTCAGGTATTACAAAGCAGAGGTTGACCACATCTCCAACAGAAATATTCTTCATTTGTAAGTTCTCAAATGGGGCCACAAGAACAGTGTGAAAGTTTGTTTAAAGTACCTTGCTGTTTGTTCTACATGGCAGACCAAGCTGGGTAGATTAGGGGGAAAACTCAGTGAGGCTGAAGTGGAAAGAGAAGACCTGAAAAGTAAAAAAGAAAAGAAGTAAATGTGCTGAGAATCCTCTGTGTGGTGTGTAGTGTGCCCGAGATTTCCACATGTTGAGAGCATTTTAAGTGTTAGCTCTCTGGAGAATACAATATGAATTATACCACACACACACACACACACACACACACTATACACTAAGGGTTATTTCTCCATAAAAGGAGTACAGACCTTTCAACTTTATTTTAAGACATCTCTAATCTCTAATTTTTATACTATAAACTTGTAAAGAATGTATTTGTTCGGGAGTTTGTTTTGTTGCAGTTCAGGCTGGCCTTGAACTCGCAGCGATCCTCCCCAGTGCTGGGATTACAGGCATGGCCCACCATGCCTGGCTAACGGATGTCTTTTTAAGTATGTCTTTGAAACTGCATGTTAGGAAGCTCAGACCCGTTTGGCGTAGGGTCCCGCAGTTATGCATCACCTGAGCCGCATGGCAAAGGATGGTCCTTGAGGCAGATATCCAAGGCCTGCAGAGAAATGAAGGCCTCTGGCTTTCCTGACTCCCCGGCCTCTTGTCCCTGCCCCTGCCAGGACCAGTCGTGGCCAACTCTCACCGCTCCTGGCTGCTCCCTTCTCTGCACCCCTGCCTGCCTCTCTGGGCCTCTCTGCCCTCAGCTGCTGCAGTAAGGCCTTGCTGCGGGACACTTTTCCTTCTAACCAAGCCTCAGGGAGGACGCAAGAGAGATGAGGCCACTGCAGGCCAGAGAGGGGACCTGAAGAAAACCCTAGATTGAAGAGGCTGTTAAAAATCAGTCTGAAGGGCTGGTAAGATAGCTCAGCAGCATAAGTGCCTGCCTGGCAAGTGTGAGGTCCTAAGTTCGACTCCCAGTACCCACATATAAAAAAAAAAAAAAATCACTCTGAAGCAAACTGTGTGGACTAAAACAAACAGCTCAAAGCAGGAGGTTCCTGGAGGTTTTAGGAAAGCATCTTATTTTATGCCTAATTTGCAGGGAATCTAAAAATCAGAATTAACACCAAGGACAGGGAAAAGATAATAAGTTGGAAAGGTTTTAGTGTATATGAGTACAAACACTCATGAAATTATTTTTGATACTAAATATATGGTAAATTGTCATAGTCAGGCCCATTGTCCCAGATGGATTTGAATTCAGAAAAATCCTAAAGCCTGATTCTACCAATGCCTGCTCCAATACAAACATCTTCCGGGCTGCACCACAGCATCTGAAGCACGTCGGAAATCCACGAGACTGTTGTGCAATGAGTCTCCTAGACCCGTGGCATCCCTCTGGGGGTGGGGACCCAGTCAGTACATGCTCAGTGAGGGACACTTGACACAGCTTGTCAAATCTCATCACCGGAGAGGTGGGTCTGCTCCCTAATGAGCTCACATGAGAACGTTATTGTGCAACCATGTACCCTTTCGTCCCCACACCGGCATTGGCTTCAGCTGTTCCATAGAAGTTAGAAGTCTGTCAATTCAACATTTGGTTGGAACAAATTAAAAGGCTAGGGTTTCGGGGTTTTGGTTTTGGTTTTTTTGGTTTTGTGTTTTTTGAGACAGGTTCTCACTCTGCAGTTCAGGCTATCTTTAATCTTATTATGTAGCCCAGACTGGCCTCAAATTCAAGGCAATCCTCCTGCCTCAGCCTCCCAAGTGCTAGGATTATAGGCGTGTGCCACCGCGTCCAGCTAAAAGGCTGTTCTGATTAAGTAATTTCAATTGAGATTTAACCATTGAGGGCAACTTCCTAAGGATGGTATCAATTGACTGACTGCTGGGAAGGAAGGGCTTTTTACATAGGTTGTACTAATAGTTTAATTCAGTCTCTTGTGGGGGAAGGAAACTTCGAGATCAGCAGTTGTTTGTGTACAAAACTTGCAGCCCTAGGTGAAAAGCATAGCAAACTAGGTAAACTGTTAACCTGCAGATTACCTGGACATGTGATCTGCCCGAAAGGCAGTTTCAGACTGAGATGGTTTTACTACCGGGATCCAGGGTGTGCCGGAATCATGCTTTTTGTCCATGAATATGGCTGCTAATGACTCAATAGCAAAGTAGTGAGCGGACAGCACTTCACTGGCTAATCAGAGTTACAGAATTTTAGAAATGGAAAAGAATTCCAAATATTTTCTAACCCAATTCTCTCATTTCCAGGTGAGAAAGCCGTGTACAAAGGCCACCCAGACTCAAGTTCACGCAATAAATCAGGAGAACTGGCCCTTCTGTCTGTATCAAGAAAGTGATCTTTTTAAAAGTAAATGACATTGGGCTGGTGAGATGGCTCAGCGGCATAAGCGCCTGCCTGGCAAGTGCGAGGTCCTGAGTTCGACTCCCAGTACCTACATACGAAAAAAGGGCCAGTGATATCCCTCAGCGGCATGGGCACCTGCTGGCGCGCGAGGTCCTAAGTTCAACCCCCGGTACCCACAAAAAAAAAAAAAAAAAAGTAAATGACATAGGAAACAGCATCCCTTAGAAAGCTGTGTTTTGTAATCAGTGTGGGGAAAACAAGAAAATCACCATTAAGAGGGCTGGTGAGATGGCTCAGCGGCATAAGCGCCTGCCTTGCAAGCGCGAGGGCCCGAGTTCGACTCCCGGAACCCACATAAGAAAAAGGGGCCGGTGATATCGCTCAGCGGCACGGGTGCCTGTTGGCGCGCGAGGTCCTGAGGTCGACCCCCCGGTACCCACAAAAAAAAAAAAAAAAAAAAAAAAAAAATCACCATTAAGAAACAAAAACCAGCAAACTAGAGTAGACTTCCCTGTATTGAATGTGTCTTCTATTTTTTAAATTTTTTATTGTTTGCAGTACATCACAATCACGATCACACCCATCGTCAGGAGTTGGTACACGTGAATAACATCACAATTCTTTTTACTTCTGCTAGTTTTCTTCCTCCCCCTTATGTAAGTAGCCCACTGAAACATTAATATTTTTAATTTTTTCCTATAAATGAGCCCTTGTGTCCACAATCAAGTGTCTTCGCTTTATCAAACTCTGGTCAAGCCTGTCTAATCTAAACTGTCCACTTCCACCCCATCATTTTAGAAGTGGATATCAGACATTCTATCATTTTATCTTTCATTTCAGAGTGTATCTCCAAAAGATAAGGACTCTTTTTTAAGTATAGCTGTAAAAGCATTATCACTCATAAAAATGTAACAATAACTCCTTAATATAAATAGATTTCTTAGATGTACACAGATTCACTCTTGGCCTTCGAACTGTGGCATACTACTAAAACTGGGTAAATACTGTTTCTCTGATTTATTCATTCAACAAACACTTGCCAAGCATTCATGTAAAGATCCCAAGTGCTTGGTTTACACGGAGGATGAGGGAAAAGACCCAGATCCTGACTTTTTGAGAGGCAACAGATAATAGAAGAAAAAGAAAGAACTCTGAAAGCAGAAGAGGCTGTTTAAAGAGTGCAGCCCCACTTATTGAATGTGCAAGAATAAGCACCTTTCTCTCTCAAAGCCTCAGTTAGATTATCTGCAGAATGGGATACTGATGGCTATCTGACAATTGGTAGAAGAACTAGTGAGATTAGATTTTTTTAAAAAGAGAGATTAGTTAAAATAGCTCTCAGTATCAGCAGGAGCACAGGTCCCAGGACATCACCCCACCTCAGAAACCAAAATCTGCTGCTGCTCAGGTACCACACGCAAAGTGGCACAGTGCAGGATTCGCACGTAAGCTATACATACCCTGCCCCATACTTTAAATCAGCTCTGGGTTACTTATTATACCTAAAACAACAGAAATGCTGCGTAAATAGTTGCTATACTATGTTGTTTAGGGAACCATGACAAAGGAGAAAAGTCTGTACGTGTTCAATATGGATGCAACTTTTTTAATAATATTTTCCACCCTCCCTTGGTTGAATCCACAGATAAGAACCCCTGAGCACAGAGGGCAGATCATACATGAAGTTACAGACCTGCCACAAAGCCACACTCAAAATGGCCCCTCTTTTTCTCTCAGAGAATCTGTAAGTGCTTAGTTACTAATATTTGTTCAACCCAACTGATTATCTTTAATTAACTAATGGATATGGAAGCATACCTTAAATCTTGTTATTCTCTGAGTTGTATAAATAATGCTTTTTTTTTTTTTTTTTTTTTTTAGACAGGGTCTTGCTATGCAGTCCAGGGTGGCCTTCAACTCACTATGTAGCCCAGGCTGGTCTCCAACTTGAGGCAATCCTCCTGCCTCAGCCTCCCAAGTGCTGGGGTAACAGGCATGTACCACCACACCCACCCAAATAGTGCCTTAAAAAAGAACAAGAAGCACTAGAGTGTAGCCCAATTCTAGAGCTTTTGCCTGGGTTTCATCCCCAGAACCAAAGGGAGAGAGGGAGAAAGGAACAAAGAAGAAGAAAGGGAGGGAAGGAGAGAAAGAGATCTACAGAGAGACAGACACAGAGACACTGAAGAGTGGGTGTCCCAGAAGTGGCCAGGTATAGTAAGTGGTACACACCTGTAATCTCAGCACTCTGGGAAGCTGAGGCAGGAGGATCACAAATCTGAGTCCAGCCTGGGCAATTTAGCAAGATCCTGTCTCAAAACTAAAAAAAATATTAAAAGGGCTGAGGATGTAGCTCAGTGCGGAGGTCCCAGGTTCAATTTCTAGAACTGCAAAAGAGGCACAGGGTCATTTCTTACTTGGAAAAACTGCAAGCCGAAGTTCAACGGCCATAGACCACTAAGAAATACCAGAATTTGTTACACATGATCAGAGTCAACAAGTCATACTTCATGAACAAATGAATAAATAAATTCATGAGGAATGTTGGAGGATCTTTTAGAAAAAAGAAAAATTCTTGTTCATGTGGAACAGATAAATGGAGGAAGACCAAAGATGGGTAACTTTGGAGGTTCAGCTTTTCACTGTGCCCATTTTTGATACATGTCTCTGTTATTAAGAGGGAAGCTTCTATCCTGCGTAGGTAGAGGTGAGCCACTGTTCCACGATTAAACTAGCATATTGCCCAACTTGCTTTTGCCATTTACTTATTTAGGTTTCTTGAGACAAGGACTCCTATGTAGTCCAGGCTGGCCCTGAACTCACAGCATCCTCCTGCCCCTGCCTCCCCAGCGCTGGAGTCACAGGCGCGTGCCACCACCCCCAGCGCCGTTGCCTCTTATAAGCATGAAATCCTGGTTCATAATCCAGCACTCGCGCAGCACTAATCGTTAATAAACTTTTTCCCATTTACCGTAAAGTCCTTTTATGAGACGCACTACAACTGTCTGAGGTCAGGCCCTGCTATTATCCTCACTTGACAGATGAAGAAACTGCGGCACCGAAAGTTTTACTAAATTCATTTTAAGGAGAAAGGCAAGTCAGGGGAGAAAGGTGTCCAGAACCCACGGGCCTCGGTAGCACTTCCTAAGCTCGGCACCAAAACCCACTGGGCCCTTTAGCAGAGCGAGGCTCTGGCGTCCAGGCACAGCTCGCGGCCTGCGCAGGCGCAGTTCGCTCCGCCCGCGCTCCCCGCTGGCCCGAGGAGCTGGCGCCACGTCTACCTTTGCAGCCCCGCTGCTAACGCTTCCCAGAAGGTAACGTGTGCAGTCCGCGTGCGGGCAGGCTGGGTGAACGACTGGGACACGGTGCCGCTGCCGGGCGGAGACCTGCTCCGCCCCGGGGTCCCGGAAGAGGGTGACCTGAGAAGAGCCCAGCGCGCCCGGCCCGTTCTCAAGGAGGCTCGGAGCCCAGGCACGCGCCCCATCTTCTCGGGCAGCCTTCACACCTCCGCTCTCTTCGCTGGGGCCCACTGCACCCCTCCTCCTGTACCCGTCCCATCAGAGCCACGAGCCCGAGTCTCCCATCTCTTCCTACATCGAGACCGCGCTCCAGCTCCGCGCCGGCTCCCGGCCCGGACATTGCTCTCTTCCCCTTCCCGACCTGCGCCTCCGCTTCCTGCCTTCCCACTCCTGCCTGGACCCTTTCCCGGCCAGCTTCCTCTCCGCTCCTGCACTGAGCTGCCTCTTGGTACCGCCACCTCCGTGAATCGCCACCTTACAGAACCCCTCGGATGTGGCTTCTCACGCCTCTCTCCAGAGCGCTCCGCCCAGGGCGCCCTGCGCCGCCATCTTCCCCTCCCTGCCGCCATCTTGCCCTCCCTGCCGCCATCTTGCCGCTGCGCCTCGCTGGTTCATCCCACCCGCCCTGGGGACTAACTGGGGAGACTGCGTGGCTCAGCCACTGACCTCTTCTCTGCCTGTACTCTTTGCCCAAGCAGTCTCACCACATCCGTGCTTTGTTTGCTAGTTGCGCGTCAGTGAGTCCCCAATGGCATCTCCAGCCCAGCTCTCTTCTGAAGTCTGACCCATCCCGCAAATTGCACACTGCAACCTTATGGTTTCCAAGATGGTCCTCAAAATGCCAGATTCTCCTCCCAACACATGATCCTATTCCGGGTTTCTGGGAGCTGCAAAAAAGCTATCCACCCAGTTGCTGAAACCAGCAACCAACCTAGAAATGATCTTTGTCCCCTTTCTCCCCTTTCAGCCATATCCAGTCTTTCACCAAGCCCCATCGGTGTCACCTCCTGACAGTCTCCCTGGTGTGCCTGTATGTCCTTCCCCTAGACTATTTTCTTCCTACACACTCTTGCCCAACCCCCACTCCATTTATGCTCCACACTGAAAAACAAAACCCTGATTGTGCAACACGGTGCACCCTCCTAGAAACCCTTCAGTGCCTTCCCATTGCTCTGAGACTACAGAGCCTGACCTTCAGCAGAATCTGGCTTCTGCTTCCTCTTGCAGCTGCCTCTGCACCACCCCTCACCTTCCCTTCCTCTACCCCACCCTCCCTCTGGATTTTAATTGTGCTATATTCCCTCAACTTCAGCATTTTACCTATTCTATTTCCCCTTCTAAATGCTTTTCCTAAGCATCACTGACCTTCAGCTAATAAACAAATATATTCGACCTAATCACAGCTCAAATGTTGCCCCATGGACGCCTGTGATACTATCTCCCAGATTGAATCAGGTCATCCCCTTGTTCTATGTGACATAGAATTTTTCCAAAGAAATAGAACGTACATGGCATTCCATTTCCATGACATGCCAGAATACTGAGCTAACTCCATTAAGATGTTACTTCTCTATGAACATACTAGAATGACAAATATTATCGCCAGAGGAGGCTTTAAAGACCCTTCAATTCAGTGACCAAAACCACCAAGGAAGAGACCTGAGGGCAGAACTCTTGGTTCTCTAACCCCCGCCTCACCTCTGCTTTCATTAGAAATATTTGCTTTTACAAATTTCTATTCCAGCTGGGCGTGGTGGCACACGCCTGTGGTCCCAGGACTCAGGAGGCTGAGGCAGGAGAATCACCTTGAGTTGGAGGCCAGCCTGGACTACATAGGGAGTCCAAGGCCAGCCTGAACTACTTAGACCCTGTCTCAAAACAAAACAGAACAAAACAAAACAAAGTGATTCCGTTGCAGATTCTACTAGAGGAAATTGGCTGCTAAAAGGGGTTTGAGATATATTAGCTGAGCCTAGCAAGTTCAAGAGCTAGATTGGGAGACCAAGTCCTGCAGAAGCAATTTGTTTCAAATCTCGAAGCTAATTAATTCCAGAGTCAGAGTGACACTCCCAAGAATCTGTGCAAAATGCTCCATTTGCAACCTGAAGAGGAACCAGCAGTGGGGCTCTTTGCCAGAAGTGTGAAAATGCATGAGCCATTCCTAACCAAAGGGCAGCCAGCAGGCTGAGGTGCAGGGTGTATAACACATTGTGAAATAAGAGTCAGATATGAACAGTTCTAGAGATAATATATGAACCTCATTTTACTTGCTGCCATTTTCAAGATTACAAAACCCCAAGCTAATTTTTCTTTTCAGCCTCTGTTGATACAAAGATGTGCATATCTCTAGCATCTCGCCTCATCTTCAAGCACGTTAAATGTTATGACAGACATCCTAACAACGTAACAACCTCTCTTTGTCCTTTGTACTCTCTTTGTGTCTTGGATCCAAAGAAGGCAGAGGAATTGAGAAGCCATAGTGATAAGATGCTGTCACTGGTTAGCTCAGATGGCCAGAGGACAGGGTGAAGAAGGCCAGACACTGTGCTGGGTGTGGCGACAGCTCTCTTTTCCAAAGCCAATGCTCCCTGCTCCCTGGCTAACAGGCAGCGCTCGGCCATTAACTGTCAAGTTGACCTCCTTGCCCTTGGAGATCAGCTCAAGCCAGCCGTCATAGCCGCCATCTTCTCTCACATCCTCCTCCTCTGACTTCTCATAGGTTTTAGTAGCCATAGCATTCACTTTGCATTCGTCTAACGATACCATGCCCTCTTATTTAATGTATTAGCATAGGTGATCTTCCTGCTTCAATTGGAAATCTACTTCCTCACCCCAACAGGTCTTACCCCAGCCCAGACACAAGTGATAAGCTCTCCGGTAAATGTTTCGGTGGGGGGCAGGGGTTGAGACAGGGTCTCACTATGTAGTTCAGGCTGCCCTCAAACTCCAGATGACCCTCCTGCCTCAGCCTCCAGAGTGCTGGAATTACAGGCATGAGCCACCACACCCAGCATAGGTTTCTTAATAATAATCACGGCGGTGATGGCAATGACTAGAGATGAACCAAAGAAATTCTCCCTTTATCCTCTCCTGGGGAAAAAACAACTACTCAATTGCTCAAGTTATTTCTTATTAGGAGAGCAGAATAGGTGAAAATTACTGAGAACAAACATCTGTGGCTGCTTTATAATGTTTTGGGAGACGCAAGGAGGATTGAACCCAAGAGTGCTCTACCCCTGAGTTACATCCCCAATTATTTCTATTTTTTATTTTGAGACAAAGGCTTGCTAAATTGCCCAGGTGGAACTCAAACTTGCAGTCCTCCTGCCTCAGCCTCTGGGATTACAGGTGTGCACTCTAATTACAGGGATTACAGCCCACCACACCCAGCTTTGTGGACACACTTTTGTGTGTGTGTGTGTGTGTGAGCTGCTCTTGTTTTCTCCATCTTATGGGGAAAATATTGAGACATGGGAGAATTAGGTGACATTCTCTTGATTCCACAGAAGCCCTAAAATCTGTGGAGAAATAAATATGTTCATTTTGGTACAGACCAGTAGGAAAAGAACAAACACCACTAAGTACATATCCTTTCTTTTAAGGTCAATAAATAATCATGGGGAAGTAAGTCCCAAATTGAGAAATTTGTATAAAGTGCAGTACATCATTACTGGGATTAAACTATGAATAGAGTCACACCAAATATTGCCATCTCTAATATCTGAATCCAGGTGTGGTAGCACACATCTATAATCCCAGCACTCAGGAAGCTGAGGCAGGAGGATCACCGTTAGTTAGAGGCCAGCTTGGGCTACACAGTGAGTTCAAGGCTAGCTGGAACTGCAAGGCCAGCTTGCACTGTCTCAAAACAACAATAAAAATTAATTATCTGTAAATATACTTAAGTACTAAACTGAAATACTTCGGATAAGCTTTTTGCTTTTAACTGGTGCCTAAGGATTGTTTTTCTTGTAAATGGCATACAAGCCTCTGTTCCTCCCCACCCCTGACCCCACCCCATACTGGAGACTAAATCCCAGGGCCTTCACTCAGAGCTATGTCCCAGCCCTTTTTATTTTTTATTTTGAGTCAGGATCTGACCAAGTCTCTACATTGTCCAGGCTGGGCTTAAACCTGCAACCCTCCTGCCTCAGCCTCCCAGCATGACAGGTATGCACCACCACATCCAGCCCTGTTCCTGTTAATGCCATCTCACTGATCTGAGCTTTGCTTTTCCTTCCGCTGTAAGAATCTCATCTTGTGAAAGATCTACGTGACTGGCCATGCACAGGGAGAGAGAGATCAGCAATAAAGGAGTCCGAGCGCTTTGAGGAGTTGTTCTTTGTGAGCCAGTGTTCCTCAAGTGGCGAAGACTTTGTTTATTGGACTCTCCTTGCTTCAGAAGACAGGGCTGCCCACAGAACTGTGTCAAGCGGGTCCTCCTTTGCCAGTGAGGGCCAAAGTCACACATGTTTCCCTCGCTTTGCTTTCGTCCTGAATTCTCTGCCAGCCTCTGGGCTTCAGGACCCAGCAAATTCACGGAGATGGTTTGGCATGAGCCGCTTGACACTTGTGGTTTAAGAGCACAGGAAAGAAATGGAGCAGTGTGTCTCATTCATTCAGTGGGTTGTATTAAATGGCAGCGTGGGAAGGAATTCACACAAAGGTTTGGATTCAACATTGGCTTTGGAATTCAGCATCTGTGCAACCTCCCTTTGCTTCCCGTCTTTCGCCTGTAAAATAGCAATTAATAACAAAACTGACCTCACAGGTCATTCTAGATAAAAAATGATGAATAAAACATGGGCCCTAACTTGGAAGAGATCACAAAAACACCACAGTGCCACCTCGCTCATGCCCAGACTTAACAAATAAGCTGCTCAATACATGCCACACCAGAACAAGGGGGTGCTGTTGCAGCTATAAAATTAGGGGAGCTGAAGCACAAAACATAAGACATGAAACGGGCAAGACAATAGCAGTGTAGACGCAGACTCACTGAGCTGGAAGGAAATTCAAGAGGCCTGGCCCAAGACTCCCCGCCATTTTTGTGAGGACACAACACAGGTTTTGGGGGCAGAAATCTTGGGTGCTGATCCCGGTTCTGACACTTTTTGGTGGTGCCACTTGGTGTGGATGATAACCCTCTTTAGCCTCATTAGATCATTTATTGGATGGGAATAATAATGATTGTTGCGTGGATGAAATACAGTGTGACAATGACTTGAAATGTACTGTGCTCTGCATAAAGGGTTGACATTTTTACATACTTCATTATCTGAGATCTTTTGCTAGCTGGATGAGGAAGGGGAGAGGGACATGGCACCAAAGAGGGACAGATGAGAGCTTGGGTCAGTGAATTCCATCCCTTTCGCTTCTGGGAATTCTGACAAATTCAAGATAAGGGAAGGGCAAAAATGGCACAAAAACAGGCCCGACTCTCCTGTAATCTTCACTAGGTCCAAAGAGAAGAGCCCACTGCAATGGACAAGGAGCCCTAATCTAAGTCCATCCAGAAAACACAACCCAAAAGGCCTTGCTGTCTGGGGGCAGGCAGCTGGTGATGGAGCCATCATGCACATCTTGTTTTGAATGGTACTGGGGGTTGAACCCAGGGATGCCCTGTGCTATACCCCTAGCTTTTTATTATTTTACTTTGGGACAGAGTTGCTCAAGCTGGCCTTACAGTATGGGCTTGTGCCACCACGCCCAGCCCCCTATACGTCCTTTCACTATACCAACCTTTGTATTATCCACTCATTCATTCCAAGATGAAAACCAGCTACCCACTTGGTGGCTAGGATTATGCTCACCGGGTGATAGAAAACAGTACTGATCAGAAATGTGCAGGAACGGTAAGCGATGCCCTAATGAGAAGTAGCCTGACCTGGAAATCCCAGCACATCACCACCTTTTCTTCAGTCTTCGTCCACTGCGTTCTTACACCAGACAGGAGAGAGAAGTGGATGCTGGGTGAGTGGGGAGAGGTTGGTGGCAGCAATCTGTGCTGGCCACCCTTGACTTCCTGCTCTGTATCACTGTGCCTGGGGAGGGACTTTCCTCGGTGGTGTGCTAACCTACATTTTCTAAACCATTAGGTGCTTTGTAACAGAAAGCAGCCAAAACAGAAGAAAACATTCAACACAACTCACTATAAGCAGCATATCTATGGAAATATATTTTTAATGTGCAAAGGTGAAAACCTTTTAGCAAGCTTGAATACTGTGGTACCAAATAGCACATATATAATTATGTTGCCTGAGAAATGTTTGAGGCTACACAACAAGAACACCACATGAATAATAAGGATTACATAACCAAGCAGATAAGCAGCCCCGCCCCGGATTGCATGGAAATGCTAATGCTCAGTTCTTGGCCACGATAAGAAGTAAAAGGAAAAAAGAGAACCTCAAAATATTACTCTCAACTGTTGCATGAAACTGCAATCGATTTGATGTGCATGTCTATTTCACGTCTTCTAATTGTTAGCTCTTCCATTGAAAGATCTTTCTTTTTTCATTCACAAATCAGAGTGTTTCATAAAAATCTTTAAGCAAGCTTTGTTCAGTTGGGGACCTAAACCACAGTCCATGCAAACTGTGTGTGTGTGTGTGTGTGTGTGTGTGTGTGTGTGTGTGTGTGTTTTGTGATTGACCCCAGAGCCTTGTGCATGCTAAACTGGAAACAACATCTTAAAAGGGACAAATCCCACAATCCCCCTCGCTCAATTGTGGCACAGTTTCACAATGCAAAGTTCAATTCATCTAACTTGAATCTACCTTGCTTCCATGTAAAGAAGGGACTTCTAGAGAATAAGTGCACACTGCAAGCATGAACTCCGTAAAGCAATGCTCCCCAAAATGTCCTCCTGAGAGCCCCAATCACTTAAGATGATGGTAATAATAGTTGAGAATGTACTATTCCAACCTTAAAAGTTCAAAATGCACTACTACTAGCATACTAAGGCCGGGCGTGGTGGCTCCTGCCTGTAAGCCAAGCACTTGGGAGTCTGAGGCAGGAGGATCACTGCAAGTTCAAGGCCAGCCTGAACTACATAGTGAGTTCAAGATCAGTCTGAACTGCATAGTAAGATCCTGCATCAAAAAAAATTAAATTAAATTAAAATTTTAAAACTACTAGCACATTAAAAATTTTGAGAAGTGCGGGGGTTAGCTTGCCTGTTTATCCTACTTTTTCAACAGTCTTTGCTCACCCCCCTCCCCCAGACACTTTCAGAATTTAGTTCTGGACATTTCTCTGTGATACACACATCAGGAGATAGTGCCTCAGATCCCCAGCCCAATCTTTGTATTTTGCAATTGCAAAATGTAGAAATATGGTAATTGGTAAAACTTTTGCATGGGAAAGTTATGAATCCACTCCAGCAAAAATATCACCATTTTTTGTGCCAAGTGTGGTGGTGTATGCCTGTAATCCTAGCACTCAGGAAGCTGAAGCAAGTGGATCCCCAAGAGTTCAAGACCAGGCTGGGCTACATAATGAGTTCAAGCCCAGTCTGAACTACATAGCATGACCCTGTCTCAAAAAACAACAACAACTCAACATTTTCTTATTCTGTGTAAATTTCTGATCAATTCCCTTTTGCAGAGAATCCCCTCATTTGATGCACCCATTCCTAAAATGCAGGAACTGCATACAGATATTTCACCTCTGTTGGGTGTTGCCAGGCTAAACTAAGGACTTCAACAGGACATGGTGGGGAATGCCTGTAATCCTAGCACTCTGGGGTAAGGCAGGAGGACTGCAAATTTGAGTCCAGCCAAGGCAACTTAGTGAGATCCTGTCCCAAAAAAAGAAAAAAAAAAAAAAAAAAAGGGCCCTACCAGATCCTGCCTTCCAACTGGGGTTTGCTCAGTTGTTTGAACTTCTCTGTGATTCCACCATTTAAATGCACCAGGTAGATGGGAGAATTGGCCCACCGTCATCTCAAGAAGATGTCAAAGAAATTTAGACATTGTTATTGATTCCTTCATTTTGCAGCAGTGAAGAAATCATGACCTGGAAGGGGAGGCTGGCATCCCCAAAGGACAGGTAGTGGGGGGCGAGCACCGAGCCTGCACCTCTCCTAGCTGCTCTACATGCACCTGCCCCGGGGTTACGCAAACCTGTTCCCTGACCTGCACGTCGAAAACTGGACTCCGTGGCAGAAGCCCTTGCTTGCCAAAGAGTATGCAGAAGCCAACCGATTGTTCATGCCAAGTTGCTTTATTGCAAGTGCAAAGGTGAAAGATTTCCATTCATTACAGTTCCATAAGATTAAAGGGAACATCCAGAAATGCCAGTGTTGTCAACATCCCATCTGCGACTTCTCTACACAGGTCAACCAGGTACTACTAGCTGATCATTCCTGGGATACCCAGATGGTAAGAACTTGGCTGGAAAGTAAGGCATTAAAAGCAAAATCTACTTGAGGAGAGCAAGCTATGGTGACTTTCAACATAAATATCCTCAGAGCTACAATTCCCTCTGCATGTGGCAGCAGATTTCAGCATTGAAACTTTTTTTTCTTTTCACCGTGGATTTTTGTTTTATATCTAGCATTTTTTTTTTTTGTGGGTACCAGGGGTCGACCTCAGGACCTCGCGCGCCAGCAAGCGCCCGTGCTGCTGAGCAATATCACTGGCCTTTTTTTCATATGTGGGTACTGGGAGTCGAACTCAGGCCCTCGTGCTTGCCAGGCAGGCGCTTACACCACTGAGCCATCGCACCGGCCCTATGTCTAGTACTTGATAAGAAAGTTTATTCTCTGTATTCAACCCGGGGGGAGGGGTGGGGTGATGTTTGTTTATTATTTTTAAATTTAAATTTATTTTTAACTGATACATAAGCTCATAAAAATGGTACATATTTATAGGAAAAGAGGTGTTGTTTCGATACATATACACATCATAAAATATTGAATCCTGTTAAACATATGCCTTCAAACATTTATTATATTTATGGTGCAACATTCCAACTCCTTTCTTCTGGCTTTTTGAAATCTGCAGTACATTGTTATCTACAGTCACCCCACCAAGGAATTTTTTGTTCCCATCTATACCTTAGTACCAACTGAACAATCTCTCCCCTTGACGACATTTAAATTATACTTTGTTCTTGAAAATGAGCACCTTTATTTTTAGCTATTGATGTCTGAACTCTTATGAACTTTCCCTCCAAGTCATCTCCCTGGACCCTTCTGTGCTCTCAGGGACTCTTACCTCTAAGACTCCAAGTAAGATCACATTTCAGCGCTCTCCTGCCCTCCTGGTCCTCCTGGTGCCTGACCCCCAGGAATAAAGGAGCACGTGGCCTTGAGATGGCCATTATGTAGCTCCACTCACTAGAAACTCCGTCGCCAGGTGGCAAGGATACAGGATGACGAGAAAACAATCCCATCTTTCACTTCCCAGCTTCTGTCATGCACGCCCCTTCCACCTGAAAACAGACCAGAAAAATCCAGGGAGAAAAGGCTTGAGAGCCTGTGTACCAAGGTGACAAGGAATTACAGTGTCCTACTATTGGTGGCCTGAAGAAAAAGTGTTCTGGAGAAAGAAAGCAAATTATATTCACCAAGCAAGTTGTTGGTCTTAACTGTTTAGGGCTATTCCCCTTTAATATTTACATTTTCTCTAAGCCTGGCCTAGCCTTTGGAAACAAAACAAAACAAAACAAAACAAAAAAAAAACCCTGTCATTTCTGTTCAATTAACTGCTTCCCCCTCTGACTTTAAATCAAGGGCAGTGTCTATGCAATTTAATTACTTTCCAAGCAGCCTGTGTGGTGAAGCAGCCGCCACTAAAGCACAAGAGCCATATGGTGCTTCAGAAAGTAAGAATTTGATATAATTTAAGGATATTCTCCCAACAGTGCAGCAAGACTGAGCATGCACGTGCACACACACACACACACACACACACACACACACACACACAGTTTTTCTGGCCATTTGACATGTTTTATGCCCATAGGTCAAGATTTTAGCTGAACAGTTTAAAGTAAGTAAAATGGGGGAAGAGCGTTGCTCACCTGTGGAAGGTGTATGGAGGAAATTTTTTTTTTTTTTTTTTTGTGGGTACCGGGGGTCGACCTCAGGACCTCACGCGCCAGCAGGTGCCCGTGCCGCTGAGCGATATCACCGGCCCCTTTTTCGTATGTGGGTTCCGGGAGTCGAACTCGGGCCCTCGCGCTTGCTGGGCAGGCGCTTAAGCTGCTGAGCCATCTCACTGGCCCAGGAGGAAAATATTTGAAGGACTTGCTGTCTCAGCTGTTTGATTGCATGTCAGGAGTGATCTTCTTCTTTAGAGATGGGACATATTTTTACAATTTAGATGCACAAGATTTTCCAGATCTGACTGCACTAATCATTGTATCAATATCAGCACATTCAGCACCCAAAGCATATTTAAGACAAAATTGTGAAGTTGTAGATCAAATGTTGCAGAAATATAACATGACCAGAGCATCCACACTGATTCTAAATGTGACGCCACCAGCAACGAGCTGTGGGACACTGAGCAAGTTGCTTTTCTTCTCTGCATCTAGAAAAAGAGCGCTCCATTAAATCTGTCACTAGGACTCTCTCCAACACTCATCAAGTGTATCAGGTGATGGTGCAGTTCCCGCCACCTTCCAGGAACAACCCGATGTGGCGGAACCCCATTCCCACCAAGGAGAACAAACATGAGGACAGCTTCAACCAACAATGTAAACCTCAAGTGTCTGCAGAGATTAATTAATAGCATCAGATAGTCCAGAAAAATTCTAGCTGAAAGGAGAAATAGAATGTTTAAGCATAAGGAATCACATCCAGCATGTTAATTTACATAGAGAAGAATCTGGAATTCAGTATTCTTTGTGATTTGGTGAACATTTTCACTTATGTATAATGTACACTGCATCCAAGCTATCTATAGTGGGACGTAGATTCCCCAGATAGTTTGTCTACATTAGGCAACCACTTAGATGGTAGAGAGCCAGTGAGAATCAAAGAAATGTGCACACTTGTTTAGTAGACTTGTTTTGTAGTCTATCAGCCATAGAATGGAGTCTGCAATTAATCCCAAATTCTTGAATAGAGTTCGGATCATTCATTGGGTCTTTTGGGTCTCTTCAAACATATTCGTTCACAAAAGACAGTGATGTGACTTATGACTCAACACAGAAATGATCCACCACCCAGGTATGAGATCCTGTAGGATATTGTGCTCTTCGGATTTAGATAAAAAGTTCAAATTTTAAAATGTAGGCATGGTCTGGTAGTTAATGTGTATATTTAATGTAAATGAGTCAAGGACACCTCAATCTGTGGATTCTTGGTCTTCCCAGGTCTTGAATTCTACACTTGAGCTTTTTTTCCCATATTTATATAGGATTGGATTGGACTCAAAGACTGAGTAAACCATGCCAAAACCCATTCTCTACATGGCTCTGTCTTTAGCCATCTTTAGTCTATGTTTAACTTGCATAAATTAAAAAGCAAGGGTATGAGGTAGAGGGAAATCTTTGTAAGAGAAATCCATCTATATGCTGCCCTCCAATAGAACCAGTAACTAATTTATTACACATAAACATTTATCCTATATCCAAACACCTTCTAGGAAAAATATCCTACAATCTACTCACCCAGTTTTAAACAGTTTTGATGATATGACATGAAACAAATTAGCAAGTCTTTTCACAATTATTTCTCATGAATAATAGGAATTTTTATGTATGTCTTTGTCTAAACTCATCACACATTTTTAAGCTTTGTAAACCAAAAGTAGATTTTTCTCTTTGCTTAAACACATTAACCAAATGCCCACTGAAAACATCAACAAATCAAGTGTTCAAAAGAGGATCTGGCCAGCACTACTCTGGGTGCTATCATGTTTCGTTCATGTGCAAGGAAAGTAATTACGTTTTTAAGAACATAAGATATATATATATATAATATTCCGCTCATAATTATATTCATCTATGACAAAGAGTGAAGGAGTTTAGCAGGGAAAAAGGATAAAATTCAGCATGGTGTCACATGCCTGTAATCCCAGCACTCCAGGAGGCTAAAACAGGAGGATTGTAAGTTTGAGCCTAGCCCGAGCAACTTAGTGAGATCCTACCTCAAAGTTTAAAAAAAGTCTGGGATGTAGCTCACTGTAAAAGTCCTGGGTTCAATCCCCAGTATTAAAAGAAAAGGAAAAAGGATAAATAAATAAATAAATAAATAAATATAAAAAAAAAGAAAAAGGATAAATGATGGTTAGAAAAGAAAACATACTATAAATTCATAGCATGGAATCTTCATATATATTTAATATGGCTGTATGTTTTTGAAGTTCTCACAGTTTTTTCAGTTAATAATTCTCAGCTATATATTCTAAGCTGGAGCATTAGTTACTTGGGAATGAAGATATCTCCTTCACGGATTAGTGAATAGACTTAAAGAATAAGGACAAATCTAAGATCTTTTTTAAAATTAATTTTATTGGCACACTTTGGATATACATAATGTTGTAGTCAGGGTTTACAAGGGAATAGATTTAATACAGAACACATAATTTATAGGAGTATTTTATAATATTCACCCAAAAAGTCAAATGCAGAAAAGTGTAAAAGTTCTGTCCACGCACTACAGACCCAAAGAATCCAGCTGAGGGCCTGGATCCCACGGCAATGTCCTGCACGAGTCCAGCTGAAGACCTAGAGCCCATGGCAATGTCCTCCACGAGTCCAGCTGGAGGCCTAGAGCCCACGACAGTGTCTCATGCAAGTCTGTACCAAGGATCTGCACTGGAAAGGCCCAAAAGTCAGTGGTGGAAGCTAGAAAGTCTGCACCAGAGGGGTGAAGGATCTGTGCCAGCGGGCTAAGGGATCTGCACTGGAGCCAAGAAGCGACGCTCAAGGTAAGGTCCAGAGCACCCCTGAAGATAACCACAGCCATTCTCAGTGACAGCAAGGACCCGAGCTCCTCTAACAGTGAGTACAGCCAAGTTCATATCAGGAAAGCCAGCATGACAAGCTTCTCCAGGAGACTCAACAGCACACCATCTTCCCCTCCAGTTCTCCTTTTATGCTGTTGGCAACAATCTTCAGATCGGCCTTCCACACCCAACACCATGCTGATTCAGTTCAGCTGGGTGTTACAAATTGACCATTAGTTAATCCACCACACGTAATAATCAATTCATCCTAGAGAATTTGTATGTGATATATCTTAATTCTTTTTTTTATTCCCCTCCCCTCTTTCCATCCTTATTTACAAAAGCTTTCTTTCCATTTTTTTCTTTCTATTTTTTTCTTTTCACTTCCTTTCTTTCTCCCTCCCTCTTCTCTAGTTCCCCTTCCATTTAAACATTTTCTTCCCATTTCCTAATATCTGTTATATATTTTGGTCCTTATTTATACTTTCAGTTTCTCATACCAAGGAAGCAATGCAGTATTTAAAAATATATGTCTGATTTATTTCACTTAAGAGTATGTTCTCAGGCCGGTGAGATAGCTCAGCGGCATAAGCGCCTGCCTGGCAAGCACGAGGTCCTAAGTTCGACTCCCAGTACCCAGGTAAAGGAAAAAATGGGCCTGTGATATCACTTAGTGGCATAAGTCCTGAGGTCGACTCCCGGTACCCACACACACACAAAAAAGAGTATGTTCTCAAGGTGCATCCATTTACCTATAGTGTCAAGGTGCATCTATTTATCCTTTACAGCTGGTAGTACTCTATTGTTCAGCGGCACAGTGCCTGCCTGGCAAGTGCAAGGTCCTGAGTTCGATTTCTGGTACCAAAAAAAAATATTCTTTATCCATTCATCAGTTGATGGAAATTTGGGCTGTTTTCAAGATTTAGCTATTACAAATTGTGCTGCTAAAATCTTTCCTTAGAAGCTAAGACTTCATGATAAAAAAGAGCTCACTCTTTTGAGGATCATACTTCCCAAATCCTAACACCTTTTGTCTATTTCCTGCATGCCACCACAATTTTTATAAGATCCAGCTACCAAAGTTAATGCTTACAGTTTATTTGGACTGTACTTTGAGGTAAAATGTAGTAGGAAGAAACAGAACACATCTCAGCTGCAAAAACATTAAATTTCTAGATCCATGTTGCCCAGGACATCAGAAAGGTAAGGAAGCAAAGAGTACTAAATGAACTAAACCCAAGAGAGAAGAGCCCTTGCAATTAGAGTGGGTGGCCACTGGCTGTGTTCTACCTGGGAACATTGGCTAATCCTGCATGCAAGATGAGGCTTGAACTTGGCCCAAATACAAGAACTTTACTTTGAAAAAAAAAAATATTGTCAAAGCTCTTGCAGGTGGTATGAGGCTGGAATGACAATTTGGAAATTTCAATATTCTTAAATGCACACAGCCATTCCTCCCGTGCTGAGTCAAGGGGCACCTGGAAGGTTAGGGATCCTCTTTAAGTGAGCAGAATGGAAGGTACCATAGTGTTACAGTAGTGGGAAGACAGAGTCCTTCTCAAGGAGGAGATTGGTGTCAAACACGTAGCCAGTGTCCTCCTTAAGATATTTTCCAAATATGAAAGAAACATAGGACTGGAAACTGGATAGCAAGATTCAAAACTGCTGAAAGGCAAACCCATTACCCTTGTTGGGGTTTTTTGTTTTTTGGTTTTTGTTTTTGTTTGTTAGTTTGTTTGTTTTAGCAGAAATGGGGGAAGTCTAGCAATCAAAAGCCAGAGGGAATCTTTTCCACACTGAAATGTTTAAAACCAGAGATGAACTCAATTTGACAGAAGTCTCATCCCTGATTAAATCATCAAAGGGCCAATCTTCTTGGAGCCAAAGTAATATAAACTTCACTCTCTACTGACATTTTATACACAGTGTCCAACATGAAACAGAAAATTATAAGACATGAGAAGAAGGAAAAATGATCAATAATCAGAGGAGGAAAATAGATAGCCATTTGAAGGAAACAGATGAACCATGTATTAGGCCTAGCAAATAAAATATTTAAATTTCTCCTGTTACTGTTTTAAAGAAAATTAGGGGAGCTGGACACACATTATCCCAGCGCTGTAGGAGGCTGAGGTAGGAGGACTGAGTGCGAGCCCAGCCTGAGAAGTTTATTAATTTAGGAAGACTCTTTCTCAAAGTGGACTGAGTATGTAGCTCAGTGCGAAGGCCCTGGGTCCAATTCTGTGCTAAGAAAGAAAGAAAGAAAGAAAGAAAGAAAGAAAGAAAGAAAGAAAGAGAGAGAGAGAGAGAGAGAGAGAGAGAGAGAAAGAAAGAAAGAAAGAAAGAAAGAAGAAAGAAAGAAAGAAAAAAAGAAAGACAATTAATGAAAATATGAAACATTTCAACAGGAATTAAATCTAGGAAAAAGCATCAAAAGATGCTCTAGAAATGAAAATAAAAATCTAAAAGTAATAATGCATTGGCTGGGATTCACATTAGACTAGTAGGTCAGAAGTCAGTGTCAGCAAACTCAAAATCAGATTTAAAAACAAACTTTAAAATATTCAAAGTGATAAAACATGCGAGCCATAGTCAAATGGTCTAACAATGTATCATTGCAACCCCAGAAGGGAAAATGAAGAAGAAGCAATATTTCAATAAACTATGGCTGAGAATTTTCTAAAACTGATAAAAGATGTCAATCCATAGATTCAAACAACTCAATGAATTTGAAGTAGCATAAGGAAAGCCACATCTGATTTAATTGCGCTGGGGTAAGACCAGTATATTTTCAAGCTTTCTTGGCAAATGCTAGTATCCAGTCTCTGCTGAGACCTACTGGGCTGGACAAGGCTTGTTATAGTTTTAGTCTTAATGTCCCCCAACAGCCCACATGTTAAAGTCTTGGTCCCTGGCAACGGTACTAGTAGGAGATGGTGGAGACTTCAAGAGGTGGGGCCTAATGGTATGTCCTTAGGTGGCTGGGGGCGTGACCATGAAGGAGATTATGGGTGCCCTTTCCTCTGTTTCTTCCTCTTTTTCTCTCATTTTCTAGCAGTTCTTTATGATGTGCTGCCATGCTACTAGCCTAAAATCGACAGTGCCAAATGATTATGGACTGGAACCTTCAAAACTGTGAGCTAAAATAAACCTTTTCTCTTTATAAGTTCATTATCTCAGGTGTTTTGTTACAGAAACAGAAAGTTAACAGTATGCCATATTAAAAGAATACTATGGCACTTGCTAATTGTTTTTGTTGGGGGGGTGCTTTTTAAAAAGTTCAGCCCCTTTTTCTTCAAAATGTGCCCTAAAGAAAAGTCAGAAAGAGAGGCATGGTGGCACACACCTATAATCCTACTCAGGAGGCCGAGGCACGAGGGTCACAAGTTAAGGGCAGCCTGGGCAACTTAGCACAACCCTCTCTCAAAATTAAAAATAAAAAAGGAAGCCAGGTGTGATGGTACACACTGTAATGCTAGCACTCAGGAGGCTGAGGCAGGAGGATGGCCATGAATTCAAGGTTGGCCTGGGCTACACAGTGAGTTCAAGGCCAACCTGAACTGCATAGCGATCTCTTGTCTCAAAAATTAGATAAATAGGGCCGGTGAGATGGCTCAGTGGCTTAAGCGCCTGCCCGGCAAGCGCGAGGGCCTGAGTTCGACTCCCGGAGCCCACATACGAAAAAGGGGCCGGTGATATCGCTCAGCGGCATGGGCGCCTGCTGGCGCGCGAGGTCCTGAGGTCGACCCCCCGGTACCCACAAAAAAAAAAAAATTAGATAAATAAATAAATAAATAATACAAAGGGCTGGGGAGGTAGCTCAGTAGTAGAAAGTCTCTGAGTTTGATCCTCAGTACTGCAAGAAAAAAAAAAGTCAGGGAATAGGTTAATATGTTAATTATCATTACCATACCTCAATCTCACAGTTGTATAATCAACGTCTGCTAGCTCTGTAATCCACTGGATATCATGAAAAGACGAAACAAATGGTATAGATTCAATTAGTGCAAGAAATTTTCCAAATGAAAAAAAAAATGTTAGAAGATATTTCAGGAAGAAATAAAAGCTATGCCTTATACAGCACTCCCCAGCCTTGCTTCTTCAGAAACATCAAGAGAGAAGGCACAGGGAACCAAAAGTTGGGAGAATTTTATCCCTGCTGAGCATGCTCAGAGCTAAGCTGCCTAAGTCTGGTCCCTAACTAAGTAGCATAACCATAGTGAAGAAGAGCCTGCCTACACTGAGCGGATGAATGACCAACAACCCTAAGTACCTGATTGCCTGCCATCTTAGAGCCGGAGTCTATCTCCAGAATAAGAATTTAGAGTTGAGATTGAAAGAATTATTCTTGTTGAGGTTGAAGTTAAGATTAAAATAAGCCAGACTAATAGCACTTAATGATACATGAGAAACTTATACTTTTGTTTTTTGGGGTTTTTTTTGTTTTGTTTTGGTTTGGTTTGGTTTGGTTTTTTGTATCTTTTTGAGACAGAGTGTTGCTATGCCATTCAGGCTGGCCTTGAACTCACTTTGTAGCTCAGGGTGGCCTCGAACTCACAGCAATCCTCCTGCCTCAGCCTTCCAAGTGCTGGGATTATAGGCGCGCACCACCGTGCCTGGCTATACTTTTGTTTCTTTAAGTTTATTTTACAGAATTATTTTATATTCCAAGTGCTGTGTATGTGTATATTTTAAAGAAGGAACAAAAACTGTAGCATTAAATGTGCACAAATCCCAGACCTAGAGCCACAAGAAGAATTTCCAGAAAGCAGGAACACATGTGTCTTTTGTATTCAGTTAGCCAGCTAATTTTTCCCTAGGCAAGAATCCCCCAAATAATGCGTTTACCTAAATGTATAAAAGTAACCAAGAGGGGCCGGTGAGATGGCTCAGCGGTGTAAGCGCCTGCCCGGCAAGCGCGAGGGCCCGAGTTCGACTCCCGGAACCCACATACGGAAAAAGGGCCAGTGATATCGCTCAGTGGCACGGGTGCCTGCTGGCGCGCGAGGTCCTGAGGTCGACCCCTGGTACCCACAAAAAAAAAAAAAAAAAAAAAAGTAACCAAGATAAATGTTACAGTTATTGCCCTTTTGATAACCAAAATTTCAAGTGCAAAGAATGGGCCAGCACAATACAGAGTTTCCCAGTGGCACCAGGTATCCACTCTCCTCCAAGGAGACCCCAAGATCTCCAGCCACAGGCCTCACCCAGTCCACTCCCATTTCCCCATCCCAGGATGCAGCAGTGGGCCCTGTATTTGTCCAGCCCTGACCGTAACCTAATACCACTAATCCCCGTGGGAAACCTCTGCTTTGTAGCTGCCTGAATGTTCTACACAATCTCAACAGGAACTACCACACAGGTCACCCATTTTTCATGGTGCATCAAATCCATATGACAAAATAATTTGCTCTTGATTGGGGGTTTTGCTATATTTGCCCTCCCAAGACTTGTCCATCCATTTTCCCTAAATATTTCTTCCACTGGTGTGCATAATACATGAAATCAACATATTTTGCCTGTGCTGTGTTTTTGTTATTTATGCTTCCACAACCTGTATGATTATTATTGCATTTAATCCTATCCTCAGGGCCACTACTTTACATTTCCTTGCAAAATTCTCAAAGTGACTCAAAGTCCACTGGTGTTCCCAATCTGTGTCAAGCCCGGAGTCTGCTTTGTCCTTTGTACCAATTTCTGTATTCTACCATTACCCAGTCCTGTCCTGGTTCAAATCATTTATCTGTAGATTAATTCAAAAGAATCTAAAAATAGGATTTGAGTCCCAACTTTTTTTTGCTATTTATTGTTTGATTTGTTTTGTTTTGTTTTGTTTTTTCCTTATTTGTCACACACTACAAAGTGAAAATGAATTCTTTTTAATACATTTCCTTTTTGCTCACCTTACACAAATCTACTGGCCTCAAACTAGATACTGCCATATGATTACAAGTATAAAAGAAGTTAATGTATTATCTTTGAAAGAAGAAAAATATTGCTTCTTTTTTCCTCTAGGCCGACCATGTTTTTCTAGTGGCTAAAACATATTAGAAGACATCTTTCTAATAGGACTTTATGTAATTAGAAATACCTATTTTATATCTTTATCTTGGCTACTAGGCACGAAACATGGTTAGCCGTAGTCTGTGTTGGGTGAATGAAGGCAGGAGTCTCAGATTACGTTCACACTCCTGCCACCAAATGATATGTGACCATGAACCAGATACTTGACCTTCAAGTGACTCAGTGTCATCTGATGATGACCTTTGGCCTTTATGTTTATGGGTTGATGGGTTGGGTTTTAAACTATAAAGGCATTAAGAGCTCCTTTATCTGCACATTATATAAAACTGAGGCATCTGCAGGAGAGGAAAGAACAGAAACTTAGCTTTTTGATTAAAAAAAAAAAATAGAAGGGGGAAACCCATTCGGGACCCCTCCTGTCTCTCAGTAGCTATTTCTATTCCCCATTTCTATTCCCCATTCCTTTTCTCCAATAAATTTTCCTACTCTTAAAAAAATAGAAGGAAATTTAGATTTGTACACGGCACAGAGCTACACTGGCGTGACACAAAGCTGCTCTATACCTGCACCTGCGGTGGCAGATCTCTCTGAGCCCTATGTGTGCCTTACTATCCTCCAGGGTCAGAAATCAAGAGAAGCAAGATCACTGCTCTAAATGGGTGGTGATCAGGTGTGGATATTCCTTAGTACCCAGAATCCATAACAAGCCACAATTCCACGCAGTACAATTCCCCTGTACTAATTCTAAAATCCCCTGGGTCTATTGCCTACCCTGAACAAAACCCACATGAACGTCTAGTAGCTTCTACAGGAAGGTTCGGGGAGTTGCAAGTGCCAGGACAGTTATGCAGTCTGCACATTGCACAAGGCAGCTGAGCCAGGCTCAGGGGACAAGTGTAGGCTGACATCTAGCCCACGTTCTGCTTGCCAAGCACAGAGCCCTGGCCCTGGCCTATGTCCATGTGGAAGAAGAGTGCCTTTTCCTCCACACAAAGGTATAGGTGACATGCAAGCCATGTGCCCATAGGCTGGAGGACGCCAGAGGTGGCTCCTTATACTAAGTCGTCCAGCTGGGGGAGAACCTTCCTGTGATTCACACAGAGGTTCCCCACAGGCTAACGGAAGCCCAGGATGACTGTCCAAGGTGTGTGTGTGTGTGTGTGTGTGTGTGTGCGCGCGCGCATGCGTGCGCTTACATGGCTTGTGTCTCTACACGTGCGATCGAAGCGTGGCCCAAGGGCACTGCAGTGGTCCAGCCACAATCGACCTTTGCATGCTGTGAAGGAGGCAGCCTCATTTTCTCAGCCTGCTCTGGGGCAGCTCACACAAATGTTGTCTAGGTCATCAGAAAACATTTCTCCCTGGCTCTCCCTCCTTCTCTCTCTCTTTTCCCATTCCTTTTCTCTGAAGCCCCACCCCCATAGGATGACCCATTCCTTTCCCTGGAATGTACCAACCTTTCCTAGAGAATAAGAAAGTGCTAAGCCCCTGCTCTCTCCTTACATTTTACATTCTCCAAAAGCACAGGTGGCATAGCCCCTTCTTTGCTGCTATAGCATTATGCCACTGGCCAGGTGATTTATAAAACAAAGAAGAGTGTTTCTTACAGTGCTGCAGGCTGGAAGCCTGGTGTCAAGTGCCAGCCTCTGTTGGGGCCCTTCTTGGCACCTTATAATGTAGCAGTGGCATCGCCCAGAGAGCAAGTGTGCCAGCTCGGGTCTCTCTTCTCTTGAAGCCATGAGAGCCCCATCTTCGTGACCCATCTACTCCTAACCAGCTCCTGGAGGCCCCACCTCCATACACCCTGAATCTATGAACTTGGGGATTAGGTTTTCAACACATGACATTTTGGAGGACACAAACTGTAGCAACAGGCATTTGCTGAATGACAATATTGTTTTGTTAGTTAACAATTAATGTGTAAGGAATGGCTCAAAGTGTGGTGGCTTAAAAGAACATACATTTTTCTTTCAACAAACATTTTTGTTGTGGTGCTAGAATCTAGGAATGGCTGAGCCAGGTCACTCTGAAAGTTGCGAACCACAGTCAGTCAGGACCGTGGTCACCTGAAGATTCTCCAGGGACTGCCAAACTCATGCACCCCACTGTTGGGTCTGAGGCCTCAGTACTTCCTCACAAAGGTCTCCGCATGGGGCTCCTCCAATGTGGTAGCTTGCTCCCCCAAAGCACATGACCCAAGAGAGGTGGTGAGTGTGACCGTGCTCAAGGAGGAAGCTGCCATCTTCAACAGCCTCATCTCAGTAGTAACATGTCACTTCTTCCCAATGCTGCCAGCCACCCAACCAACCCCAGCAACAGGGGACAGTGGAGGGATTTTACCAGGGTGTGAGCACCAGGAGGCTGGGACCAGGAAGGCCACCATGAAGGCTGGTGCCACGGATGGGATTTATTGTTCGGGGTCTGGTAGCTCGCCAGGGACACGAGGCTGAGCCAGGCCAAGCACACACATCACTCCAACAGGTAGGTGTCCACAGCCTCCTAAAGCACATCCTGGTTTGGGTGTCATTTTTCAGATGACAGAACTGAGCTGTAGCCTTGTTTAGGAAATTTCCTTGTAATCACAAAGCGGATAGTAAACAGAATCCATTTCAGGCTGCCCTCATACATGGTCTGCCTAGTTTATCAGAGGAGTTCTCTCTGCTCCTGCACCCCGTGCATTGACCAGACTTCTCTTTCTTTACAAAATGTTTTCATCTTCCAGCTGAAAAAAGGAGTATCATCCCTCATGATGACATGTAAACTCCTCTACAATTTTGCCACAACCTATCGGTGATAGTTAATCCTTTGTACATTTGGCCCAGCCGTGGTACCCAGATTTTTGGTCAAGTATTGTTCTGGATGTTTCCGGTAGGGTGTTTTTGGATGTGACTTACATTTAAATCTGTGAGTAAAGCTTGCTCCCCTCCCTACGGTGGGCAGGCCTCATTTAAGCAAGCAAAGGCCCAAATAGAAGAATAAAGAGACTGACTTTCTCCAAGCAAGAGGGAACTGTCCACCAGGCAGCATTTGTTTATTTGTTTGGTTGTTTGGTTGGTTGGTTGGTTGGTTGGTTGGTTGGTTGGTTGGTTGGTTTTTTTTAGAGACAGGGTCACACTATGTAGCCCAAGCTGGCCTTGAACTTGCAGCGATCCTCCTGCCCCAGCCTCCTGAGTGCTGCTATTACAAGCTGCACCACCGTGCCCCACCACGCAGGCAGCATCTGGACTTTCTCTGCAGCGCCGACTCTCCCTTGTGCTGCAGCAGACGGCCTTCTCTGGCCTGCTGTCCACCCCCGTCAGACTTGAGCCACCAAGTCTCCGTAATCACCTGAGCCAATGCCTTAAAATAAATAAATACATATAAATGTAAACCTCCTCTGGCATCTATTTTTCTGGAAAATGATGGCTAATACCCTCCCTTCTAGACTCTTTCACCAGTGCGGCCCCTCACCATCTCCTTCACCGTCCAGGTCCCTGCCCGCACATTCACATGCACAGCCACGGGTACGCACGCACACACAGGTGCGGCCATGTAGGAATCCACTTTTTTCTTTTTGGTGCTGGAAGCTGAGCTCAGGGCCTTTGCACCGAGCCATGTCCCCAGCCCTTTTTTATTTTTCATTTTGAGACAGGGTCTTAGAAAATCACTAAGTTGCACAGGGGCTGGACTCGAACTTGCGAACCTCCTGCCTCAGCCTCTCAGAGCGCTGGGATTACTGCTGTGCACCAGCTACTTCTTACACAGTAAGCAGTTGTGAGAACTCTATGGTGTTACCTTCCCAGCAGGGGTCCAACCTCACAGCGGGGTTCAGTAAATGTGCACCAAGAAGGGCAGCCACTGACACAGCAGAGCAGCACCCTGGGGAACACGGCAGGAGCAGTCGTGAGCTTCAAACCACAGGTGCAAAGGGCCTATGGGGCTAACGTAAAGGTGCCAATGGGAAGCCATTGGAAGGCAGAAGGTAGAGGGAAGACATGATGGAGATTTTTTTTAGTTTTTAGTTTTTATTAGTACATGTTTGCAGTACATAACATTTACACCCCTTGGTGGAGTTGACACATGCACATAACACATCTGAATTCCTTTTCATCCCCTTCCCTCAGCTGCCTCTCCTCTCCCTCCATCTCTTGATCCCCTTCCCATTTGAGGAAGATCTATCTCCCTACTATCTATTATCTATCTTTTATTTCTCTTTCTTTTTATTTATATTTTGGGTTTCTCATATAAAAGAAACCACGCATTATATAAACTTATATATCTGATTTATCACACTTAATATTATGGTCTCAGGGCCGGTGAAATAGCTCAGCAGCATAAGCACCTGCCTGGCAAGCACGAGGTCCTGAGTTTGACCCCCGGTACCTACAATAAAAAATTAAAAAATTAAAATATATATATATATATATATATATATATATATATATATTATGGTCTCAAGGTGCATCCATTTTCCTACAAATGACTCAAGTTTATCTTTCTTTATGGCAGAGTAGTGCTCCACTGTGTGTAAATACCATTTTCTTTATCCACTCATCTGCTGATGGACATGTAGGCTGCTTCCAAGATTTAGCTGTTGTGAGTTGTGCTGCTATAAACGTGAGTATGTATGTATCACTGTAATATGAGGTCTTTAACTCTTTTGGGAAGATACCTAGAAAGGGAATAGCTGTGTTGTATGGAGATTCCTCAAAAAACTGAAACTAGAAATTCCATTATCTAGATTTTTGAAGGATCACTTTTGCTATTGTTTTGAGAACAGCATGTAGGGCCCAAGGGACTGGTCTGAAGTCCACTGACAACTATATGAGTGAGAAGTGATGCTGGCTGGAGGCAGAGGAGTGGGAAGAGAAACAATTGTCTATGTGTTGTGAAGGTCGAGCCAACAAAACTTGCTGACATATTGGAGGTGGGTATGGGGAAGAGAGGAGGCAGAGGTAACTCTATGATTTGTTTTGTTTTGTTTCATTTTGTTTTGTTTTATTTTGAGACAGGCTTTCACTGTGTAGTTCAGGCTGGGCTTAAACTCACTATCCTCCTGCCTCAGCCTCCCAAGTGCTGGGATCACAGCCACCACACCTAGCAACTCCATAATTTTTGGCCTAAGCAACTAGAATATAGAATTACTATCAACCAGGATGAGGTAGACTGCAAGTTTTGAGGAGTCAGTCAGATTTTGTGATGCCCCTTAGACACTCAGGAAAAACATTAAGTTGATAAATGAGTGATTGCATCTGGAGTTCATGAGAAAGATCTACGTTAGGGTATAGGTGATTTTAGGCCTAAGAAATGGAAATTATAGCATCGTCATGGACAGACATGGGGAAGTTTGGGTGGGGGAAGTTACAGATAAGTGACAATTTGGAATACAGTTTCAGACAGTTAAATTTAAGAAATCTAGTGGAAATGTTGCATGGGCAGGCAGATATGTAAGTTTAGACTTCAAAAAAAGGCCTGGCTGGAGTTATAAACTTGGGATCATCAGCATATAGACGGTGCTTAAATCCCGAAGACCAGCTGACATCACAGGTACAGATAAAGAAGGAGGAAAGAGCCTTTGGGTACCTCAGCCAGAAGGAGTCAGGGACTCTGGAAGTGACCAGCCCATGGCAGGAGGCAAACAAGAGGGCTGTGCTATGGGAGAGGCCAGGTGACAAAGCACTCCAAGGATGAGCTCCTGGGTAGAAAGTCATTGATGGCTCAAGTGGTGACAATACCTTCATAACAATTGCAGAAAAATTGGCACCAGTGACTGGAGACAACAAGCAAATAGAAAATCCTAAATCCAGGCTATTTCATTCTTTACCTTAAACATGCTACCCTCCTTCTCAGCCTTGATGATTCAAGATTTACCACTCTATAGAACTTTAGGGTGGGATTTAAATATGTTCAATATCCACTGAAATACTCAGAGTGACTAAGAAAGAATAATAAAGATAAGATAAGGTCACCGAACACCAAGAAGAACCAGATACTGTTGAAAGATCAGGAATGAAAAGACAGAAAAGCAAGCAAATTCCAAGTGACTTTTTGGGGAAAAAATCCTCCCTATTAATCTGTTTGGCATCTATGTGATGGTTAGCCTACTCTCCTTGGGAAGATCTAACACTGAATTTTAATAGGATTATTCTTAAGAGCATGTTAATATTTGTCTACTAGATGGAGGAAGACATTTTTTAGAAATGAACCATCTCCTTCCTTTCTCCTCTAGGAGTTTCCCCCATTTCTCTGTCTCCTGGCCCAGCAAGAACTTTCCCAAGCCAGTGTAAAGAGCAGGACTGTGCTACCTTGAAAAAAACTTCCATTACCTTTAGGTGACCTTTCTCTGAGACTTGGAAATGGACTTCTTCAGTTGTAGGTCAGGCGCAGGATGAGACAGGGCTGATGAATGGCATTGGAGCTCTGCTTCCCTAATCCTTCAGGCAGAAAGAGAGCTCTCCACGAGGGTAATCCTGGGTGATTCGCGGCGCCTGCCGTAGCACACTCACACATCATATAAATACGAACTGACAGTTCGGACACGTTGGCCTCATGGTGCTATTTACTTAAAACCCTCTCAAGCACACTCCCAATGGCTAGGATGGGGACAGTTCCGTGAAAGGCCAGCAAACAAAGACACACCAACTCGGCACATCCGGCCACCAGACTCACAGGCACACAGGCGTCTTTTGATTATTCAGCCCTCTTTGGGGGCCACTTGGTACTTAGCTCCCATTGGGTCAGGCAGTTGGTTTGCTGGTGAACCCCAAGGATAATCCTTCAAAAAACAAACAAGCAGGCAAACAAGGAGGTAATAAATGGAGACCTTTGGATAACCCCTGTGATGTGTGCACACTGTCCTAAAGTTCAGAACATAGAACCAAGGCGATGGAAGAATCAGAGACAGAAAAGAGACAGGCAACTAATACCACAGTAGGAAACCCCTGGAGGTGCCTGAGAACACCAAGGGACAAGAGGCAGTGACTCTACAGAGGAAAGCTCATGTGAAGACACACCCGAACACCAAATTCTGTTCTCTCCCAAAAGGAAATAGGTAGATATACTGAAAACTTGATAGGAAGACATCAACTATTACTGATCTCGATTTGTGTTAGCATCACTGGGCACCCCCACAGCTTCAATGAAAATGTCAAAAACAGAAGCTCTTTTCTTTTAGGGAAATATTAAGGTCACCCACATAGTCACACATGGCAGCTAACTGTGAACTGGGGAAGAAAAAGAATGAAGCCAGATTTGGAAGTTCATGTAAATAACACCAGAACCAACTCAGAACGGCATCAATACCAGCATGGGTAGGCTCCTTTGGTGGTTAAACATGGTGTGAATAATCTTTTTAATGGTCCCAGGACACCTTCTCTCCCCTGTGTAAACCCATTATGCATTGACTCAAAAGCACACCCCTGCTCCTTTCTGGCTGTCTCCGACATTCACCCCGATGCGTGCCCCTTTTTTGCCCAGGCAAAGGCTGACAGGAGCAAGTCACATTCCTCCAGTCTCCTGTTCTTACCCTTGGTGCAGGACCTAATTAATATTCTGTCCTTTTCAAACTCTATCCCAAATATATAAGTATGCATATAACAGTAGGCATTATATTATTTTATTATTTTGAAGGAGAGGGGTGCTAAGGATTTAATCTAGGGCCTCATGCATGCTAAACTCATGCTGTTCCATCGAGCCACACCCCCATCCCTTACTACTATTTTTAACAGATGATCTGCATAACTCTTTTCATTTATGTATGCTATCCTGAAGTTGATAAGGCACAGCAAAACTTAAGGCTACAGAATAGTCACAGGGCTGGGAAAGAGAGCGCTACTGACTCGGTAAGACAACACGGAAGGGCTCAGACGCCAAGGAGCGCTGAGATGTGGTGTTGGCGCTGGGCCACATTGATTTCTCACGTTCTGTTGGTGGCGTAGACAATCTTCGGAGCCACCCAACGACCACCATGGCTCCCCTGAGTTCTGACTCATTGGATTCACTGATGGTTTGATTGGTCTAAAGGTTAAAATATGCAGTCATGAGATTATAGGTTAGAGTAACTATACCCAGAAGAGAGGTTACCAAGTTTTATGTTTTACATCAAACATAATTATTTTACCTTTTATAAATGAATCTCATAATTTCTAGTCCACTACACAAAAAAAATATATAAATAAAAAAATCTAAGCTGATCATGATGGTCCATGCTTGCAATTGCAGCACTTGGGAGGCTGGGGCAGGAGGATCACTGTGAGTTCAAGGCCAGTCTGCGCTACATAGTGAGTTCAAACCCAGCATGAACTACACAAAGAGACCTTGTCTCAAAAAAAAAAGCAAAACCAAACAAGAAAAAAAGCTGAGGGCCGGTGATATCGCTCAGCGGCACAGGCACCTGCTGGCGCACGAGGCCCTGAGTTCTACCCCTGGTACCCCACAAAAAAAAAAAAAAGAAAAAAGAAAGAAAAAAGAAAAAGAGCTGAAAAAATCTGGCTGTCCGTGGGCATTTTATCGCACAGTTTGTACAGAAGAAATTCGTATCTGCAGGCAGAGGGACTGACAGCCTCAGGGACCGGACGGAGCCCCGTATGAAGCCCCCATTCATTCAACAAATATTTGTGGAGCCCCCATATGTCTACATCTGCTTCTCTGTATCTTTACTAACGGGGCCTACTCTCCTGTGGTGCTCATTCACCCACACTCAACAACACGGTAACAACCCTGACATGGTAAAAGTTTCTAAACTGCACAACAAGCTGGGACCTCCCGGACCCACCCCTCAAAGAGGTGAGCAGGCAAAAGCAGATGTCTAAGGTACCTCTTCTTACAGCTGAGGTAAATGAATTTCCTTTTATTTTTTTCATGGTACTGGGGAATGAACCCAAGGCCCTGTACATGCTGAGCTAGTGCTATACCATTGCACTACACCCCCAGCCCCTAAAATTAAGGACATGGTCTTGCTAAATTTCCCAAGCCTGTGTTGAACTTGCATCCTCCTGCCTTTGCCTTCACAGTAGCTTAGATTACAGGTCTACAAGAGGTGGGCAAATTCTTATGCAACTCCGAAAAACCTACTTTAGGGCTAAGGGTGTAGCTCCATGGTAGAGCACTTGCCTAGAATGTACCAGGCCCAGGGTTCCATCCCCAGCACTGAAAAAATAAAAATGAATAATAATAAAACCTATTTGCAAAGTGAACCCCAGAAAGTTTATATCAACTCATTTTCTGATCCAAGAGCCCTTTATGACTAATATAATACAGCTGTAATTAAGCTCTGCGAAAATTAACAAGTTGACAGTTTACCCATAACTTGTCCCTGGTAAGGGATTTTTGGATGACACAGAAAGTTTCAAGGCACAGGTTGGGGGGGGGGTCTTGATTAATGGGGAACAAGGACAGAGGCAAAAAGAGAGAAGTAAAGGACGGTGCCATGAACAATAGTCAAATAATGACTGTGACCTTTCCTCTTTCTCTACTCTATTAAGTTATAAAGTGTGAGTTCATTTTCAAAGCAATCTCGGGAGCCCGGAATGTAACTGAGGGTGAGCCAGAGACAGCAGAATTGACTGGAAGATGTGGAAGGAATAGAAGTCAAGAGCACAGAAGTGAACTCTATGGAAAATGAGAGCCAGAGGTGCGACTGAGAAGTGAGCAGCTAAACCAGGAAGCTTCCTGTATCTTCGTCCACCCTGAGTGGCGCAACCAACACATAAAGGAACATTTGAAGGCAAAGAGAGTTTTTGGCTTTCTTGTGTCATCTTCTGACTTTATGTTAATTTCATGTACATTTCCTTGCCCTAGTGATTCTGACAAGGCAAGGTAGAAAAGAACTAAGACAGCCATACTGGTGCCTTCTGGCAGGTAGTTCTAGACCAGGACAAGGAAGTTTTCAACACTGAAAACACAGAACTAACAAAAGTACTAAAATAAATACCACCTGTTACAAAAGTCTACACAGCCTGTGGATTTCCACTCTCTCGCATGGTCACATTGAGGGCAGAGTGGGAAAAGCCAAAACTCATCATTAGCTTCTCAGAAACAATGTTTTACAGGAAGTTATTTTGAGCAAATCAGTGCCAGACAGTGTCACTTCGTCTGCATCAGTGACAGACACTGCTACCTGGGTCAGCAACAGTGCTACCTCCACCAGTGTCGGGGATGGACAAGGTCACCTCTCCCAGGGTTATTGCTGGACAATATCTCCTTTGAGTCACTGTGACATTGAAACGCATTTCCCATTATAGCTGGGCACACTGTAATCAAAATTAGTTCTTCAAGAGAAAACAAAAAGTCCAGTTTAAAAATGGGCAAAAAGTAAGAACAGGCACCTGACCAAAGAACATATATAGATGTGCCCCTAAGCACATGAAAGATGTTCCAGGGCATGCGAATTAAAACAATGGGACGTCCTTACACAATACAGAATGCCAAAATCCAGAATGCTGGTGTCGTCCTGTGCTTCCAAAGATGTAGAGCAACAGGAACTCTCATTCGCATCTGGAGAGTGTACGAAATGGAACCGCAAATTTGGAAGGCAGTTTGGCAGCCTCTTTTAGGGCTATATAGAGTCTCATCGTCTGACATAACAGCTGTGTTAAAATATTGCATTGAAATATTCTTTATTCACCTTATGGGGGATGGAGCACTGACCCAGGCCAGTGCCTCACTCCCCTCAGCCTGGCCCCTGCCCTCTAGGAAATCAAGTCTCAGCTGTGAGTTAAAATCTCATCTGCCCCAGGGAGCAAGGCAGAGGGCAGAGGAAACAGCCCCTTTCCTGCACACCTGGGAATGTCTCAGGCCGCCAAGTTCTTCCTCCCCACACCACAGGAGACTCTGCAGCTGCCCAGACTCCCCCCACCACCACCACCATGCTGGGGATTGAACTCAGGGCCTTTGCACTGAGCTCCATCTCCAAACCTTAATTTTTTTTTTTTTTTTTTGAGACAGGATCCTGCTAGGTCACTAAATTGCCCAAGCTGAGCTCAAACTAGCATTCCTCCTGCCTCAGCCTCCCAGAATGCAAGGATTACAGGCATACATCACAATATCCAACTTGAGGCTACCTAGATTTGGTGACTATTTTAGCAATACCCTATATCTAAATACAAAGGGCTGGCGATGTAGCCCTGGGTTGCATTCCCAGTACTGCCAAAAAAACAAACAAACAAGTTACTAGCACTCTTAGTTCAATTTGGATTTCAGATAAACTGGAGTTGTGTTTGTTTGTTTGTTTGTTTGAAGTATATCCCGTGCAATATTCGGGACATACTTACACTATGTTTTTTTTTTGAAAAGCTGCTCGTGTTTGTTTCAATTTCAAGTTGAACTACAGCACGCTGGATTTAATCTGGCACCCCCCCCCATGGACTCTACCCCATGTCTACCCCCAGGAAGCCCACCCTAAGCCCGGACTACAGTTTCTAGCTTCCTCCTCCCAGACAGCTGGTCACTCTGAAGGCTAATAGCAAGAACAAAAGAAATAAAAATAACAAGTGAACTGAAAGCCAGCCCAACACGGAAAGACTGTTAGTGCAAGGGAGAGTTCCAAAAAAAACAAGGAAATTTAATCTCTCATTTGCAAAAGCTTCCCTTGTGCTAATTTGCTGAAACGGCTCATGCGGAGACACAGAACCAAGTGCATTTTATTGAGCTCCTTTTTTCTTATTTTATGCAGATCAAAGACACGCAGCCAGGACGGCGGAAATAGTGAGGCTGGGCTGTGTCCCGCAGCTCCACCCTGCACGACAAACTGCGGAGTCCTGCGGAGCGGAGCTTCTATTCCCCGGTCCTGCGGGTCTTTTGGTCAACCAGCTGCCTGAGGCCCTTCAGCCCAAAGAGGGGCGCTCCACTGTAGCTTGAGAGTCACCAAGGGTCCAACCGTGGTGCTTGGCTTTGTTCTCCAGCGCGCTGCTGGCTGCCCGGCCGGAGGCAGGAAAGCTGCCCTCTCAGGCTTCTCTCCGCTGCAAAGGAGCCGGGTAAGAGGTCCTCTCCCCTCCGCAGCAGAGAACACGCTACAACATCCAGCTCATCAGGAGGAAGCAGAGTGGCCTTTCATCTGAACGGCGGGATTTTGCAATCAAGGCTCTTCTTTCCTCACTCAGTCTAGGCGACTGCTGTGCATAGTACGGAGCACAGTCGCAGCCCTTGGAGCTCATCCTCCACTTTCCAAGCAGATGCGTCTTGCTGGCTGCTGTAGTTTGGATCTGAAATGACCCTGAAAGGCCCCTGTGTTAAAGGCCTGGTCCCCAGCCCTGGTGCTACTGGGGAGGTGGTGGCCCTGTGGTGGGCGGGGCCTAGTGGGAGATTGCAGGTCTTTGGGGGCAAGCGTGGAAGAGGATCGTGGCGCTCAGGTCTCTCTTTCACTTACGGTCAGGACAGCAGCCTCCTCCACTGCGTGCTTCCCAGTTGGCTAGGGACAGAAACCTCCGAAAGTGTGAGCCAAACAAAGATTTCCGTGCGTGTGTGTGTGTGTGTGTGTGTGTGTGTGTTACTAGGGATTGAACCTGAGGGTCTTCACACTGAGCTACATTCCCAGTCCTTTTTCATTTTTTGCTTTATTTTGAGACAGGGTTTCACAAAGTCAGTAAATTGGCCAGTCTAAGCTTGAATTTGCGATCCTCCTGCTTCAGCTTCCCAGAATGCTGGGAGTAAAGATATGCACCACCGTGTTCAGCTAAACCTTTCCTCTTTTTATTATCTCAAGAATTTTGATACAGTAACAGAAAGCTGACTAACACAGTGATACTATAAATTTAAGTTAAAACCCCCCATTTTCCTTCTTTCTCTTTCTTCCTTGCCATGATGTTTCTCAATTTTTTCCATGTAATTTTTGTTACAAAATTAAGTTCATTGCTTATATGTCATTTTGCATCCTTTTTCCCTGATTTTTTGCGGGTTTTTTTGTTTTTGTTTTGTTTTGTTTTATTTTTGTGGTGCTGGGGATGGAACCTCATTTTGCATCCTTTTTACACACTGTGTTCTTTTAAAATGGAAAAAAATAGTCTTCAACCTCCCTAGCCATAGAAAAGGAAAAAAAAAAGATACAGTATATGTGCTTTCCTAATAAAGCTCTTGAACAACCAAATCTCAGCCAAACTATCCTTAAAATAGGAAAATCTGTCCCTCTTCTGCTTGTGTGTAGACTCAATGTCTTTGGCTTTCTTTTGTCTGTGTGAACCTCAGCCTATCAGTTCCCAGCTTTGGCCATTCTGTCTTCATCAGCAAATGTGAACTAAACCACCTGCAAAATCTTCCAGCTCTAAGATTCCAAACTGAAAGTGATCTTCAAGAAGTACCAGAGACTTGGGCAATGTGGGTATTATAAAGAAAAGCTCCATTGGAAGGCCTCCAGCCATCTCCAACTGCTTACTGAATTAGCAAAAGCTTGAATTGACAGATTGGGCAAAGGGTAAAGGGAAGAGGGACCATTCCCATCCGTCAGCTACACAATGCTTGTTCATCTCTCAGATACCTGTCATCTTGCAGAGATTGGTTATCTAGTAACTGCTTATGCTCTATGGTGACTCTGAAACTGCCACCATATAAAGGTATGGCAGGTAACCCAGAACCACATCCAGTCCAATCACTCACCAACTTGGTTCTTTGCCTGTGTGTGTATGTGTGTGTATGTGTGTGTGTGTGTGTTTGTGCACATGCTGGGGGGACTGAACCTACCTAGGCTTTCACACTGAGATATATCCCCAACCCTTTTTCATTTTTTATTTTGAGACAAGGTCTTGCTAAGATGCTACATTGCCCAGGCTGGCCTCAAACTTGTGATCCTCCTGCCTTAGCCTCCCACTGTGCTGGGATTACGAGTGTGCACCACCGCATCCACCCATCAGCGTGGCTCTTGGAGACTTACATTAGACCTCCTTTTAAAAGGTACTCTGAGCCAAGCACAGTCATACACACCTATAATCCTGGCACTCAGGAGGTTGAGGCAGGAGGGTGTAGAATCTGAGGCTAGCTTGGCCTACCTGTCAAGTTCAAGGCCAACCTGGACTACATAGTGAGACCCTGTCATAATCAACAAATCAAGCAATAAAAGTTACTCTGAAGAAGATAAAGTAGGAATAGGTGCTGGGCTCTAAGTAGTCCAAAATATAAAAAATAATGGTTGGGGCCGGTGAGATGGCTCAGCGGCATAAGCGCCTGCCTGGCAAGCATGGGGTCCTGAGTTTGACTCCCGGTACCCACATACGAAAAAAAGGGCCGGTGATATCGCTCAGCAGCACGGGCGCCTGCTGGCGCACGAGGTCCTGAGTTCGACCCCCGGTACCCACAAAAAAAAATTATAATAATAATGGTCAGATGTTGGTCCAGGTTTTACAAGGAAATATTTCATCTCCAATTAAGAATCTCAGTTTAAATTTTAAACATAGCCAGTGGCATTCTAACTGGGGAAAGGTAACCTAACATTCAGATGTGACTACTAAAATATTAACTCATCCTGGAAGAAAAGAGAAGGGAAACCTGTGCTTGCTTGTAAACACAAATTGATGCTGCTACAAGGAGGCTATGAATTATTCCAACCATGATACCCTTGGTCCACTCACTGCCATCCAAAGTATCAGTCTCCAGCCAGGTGTGGTGGCACACACCTATACTCCCAGTACCTAGGGAGGTGAGTTTGAGCCCAGTTGGGGCAACTTAGTGACACCCTGTCCCAAAATTAAATTAAAAAGGGGTGGGAATGTGGCTCAGTATGAAGAAGGACCTGCCTGGGTTCAGTCCTCACTACAACCAAAACAAACACACAAACAAACAAACACTATTTTCAGTACCAAGTAACAAGTTAGCACCTGACTCCTTTATCCTGGCCATAATCACACCAAGATTGTTTTTGTTTTTAACGAAAGCCAAGATTTGTCATCTGCCTTTGTTTTTCACAAGCCTAGTATCCACGTGTACCATTTTTCTCCTTCTAAACTGCCAAATATTTCAAAAATAAAACATTTTCCAACTTCTATAAATGCAGAAAAGTACAGTATGGGCTCTGAAAGCATTTCCGAAAGAAGATTCGGAAAACTCTCTTGGCCAGTGACAGCGTACCTAAAATAAACATGTGCAGAGCCCACTGAGGCGACCATGTAAAGCAAGAGAATAGTTACTCACCTGTAATCCCAACACCCGGGCAAGGGTGGGGCAAGAGGCAAGGGGATCGCTGGGAGTTCGAGGCCAGCCTGGGCTACATAGCAAGACCCTGTCTCAAAAAAACTGACAATAATAATTAATAATAATGACAATAATAGTAATTACTTTTGTGTCAAGCCTCCAGGTTTTGTTTCCCAAAAACAAAACCTCAGTCATGTTTCCCAGCTAAAGATTATGTAATTGTCTGTACTCTCTTCTGAAATCCCAACACAAATGACAATAAAGAGATTTATTTTAATAAATAAATCCACTAAGACAAGACAGTGAGGGAGGATATAAAATTTTGGAAGCTAGCCGAACATGGTGGCGCACACCTGTAATCCCAGCACTCGGGAGGCAGAGGCAGGAGGATTGCTGAAAGTTTGAGGCCAGCCTGGACTACATACAAAGACCCTGTCTAAAAAAAAAAAAAAAACTTAGAAGCTATAAATTAAAGAAAACAAAAGATATGGACTAGTATTACAAGTAAACTGAATCATAAGCAGTTTAAGCAGTTTAAGCAAAATGCAGTAACTTCAATCCTAAACCACACTGAAGAAATCCATGAAATGATCAAATTCTTACCACTGAAATTCCTCAAAGATTCAGACACTACTTTAGGTATCCTTGACAGTGGGGGCAAAGATGGGGCTTTCTTTTTTTTTCTTTTTTTAAGACAGGCTCTCGCTATGCAGTCCAGGTTAGCCTTGAACTTACTATGTAGCCCAGCCTGGCCTCACACTCACAGTGATCCTCCTGCCTCAGCCTGGGATTACAGTGCTGGGATCACAGGTGTGCACCACCACACCCAATTTAAATGGGAAGTCTTGCTGCAAATCACTAAGGAGGAAAGAGAGACGCACTCTTTGGCCTTGACCATCCCTTTCTACCTCACAGAATTCCTAATGTCTGTTCTCTGCAGAAAAGAGAAGCACTCCAGATTGAGACACCCTATCCACAGTTGGAAGTGAGGGAGGTCACATAAAAATAAATGGATTAAAATTAAAGTTTACATCCTGCAAAGGGAGACACCCAGACCTCTTCTCCCCTTCAGTAAGCAGAACAATGGAATGAATCCATGGCACCTCGTCGGAACTGGAGACTAGACTATTCTTTAAGCAAAAATGAAAAAAAAAAAAAAAACTTAGAAATCGATATAGGGTGCTCGCTTTGGCAGCACACATACTAAATCAATATGGGGGTTCCCTGAACAAGTACGAGGTCTAGCTAGTTTACTCAGCAGAGGTTCCAACAGTCCTCACCCAGTCCCCATGGACACAGAGAATCCGATTAGCCATTTTTTACCTTCTCCACACTTAATGGATTAAAAGGAAGTGGGGGGGGGTGCTAAACAGAGAAAAGCAATTAAAAGGAAAGAGAAATTGTGCAGGAGGAGGAACACTCCCCCCCCAAAAAAAAAACTTTCAAAAAAAAGGAAGTGAATTTTGGAAGGAAGGAAGGAGGGAAGGCAGAAGGGAAGGAAGGAAGGGGGAAGGAAAGAAGGACAGAAGGAGGAAGGGAGAACTTCTGAAAATTTAAAGTATGATATCAGAAATTTTAAAACATCTTTAATAGAAGGGTTAAGGTGAGAAAATGTCCTAGAAAGTAATGCAAAAGATGAAAAATAATAAAAAGTTTCAAAAAGAAAGTAAAAAGTCAGGGTAAAATTATCAAATAAACTATTCAAGAAAACCTCCCAGAATTTAAGGGCTTGAATTTCCAGATTCAGAGTCAGAGAGCTTAACAGAGCAGACAAAAAGAGATCCACACCAAAACACAACTTCACCGAATTTTAGAGGCAAAGAAAAGTTTCTAAAAATTGAGGGAAGGAAAAGCCACGTGTCAAAGGCTCAGAATCAGAATGGTCTGAGGCATTTCAGTGCCCGCTTTGAAAGCTATAAGACAATGAAGTCATGGCTTGAAAATTCTTAGGAAAAAGTTATTTACTACTGAGAATTTTATCCCAAGCCTAACGATTGTCTTTCCGTGTACTAAACAACTGAGACGTGCACAACCTCAGAACACCCACCTCCCATGCTCAGTCGGAAAGCTGCTAGAAGAGGAAAGGCTGAGGAAGACAGGAAGACTTGGGGACCAGGAAACGTAGTTCCGGCTCCATAAGGGACAACGGGAATCCCTAGCATGAGGTAACAGGAGGACAATTTTCAAGGCTACAAAGCATCACCAGAGGACCAGTCAGAGGCAGGAGGCTTTCCAAAAACATGAATTCATAGCACACCTGATAACTCTGAGAAGAAGTTAAACCAGGGGAAGGAAGTTTAGGGATTGATGATAATTTTAAAAATTAAAAACAAAGCCAGGCATCGTGGCACATACCTGTAATCCCAGCACTCTGGGAGGCTGAGGAAGGAGGATCACAAGTTTCAGCCCAGCCTGAGCAACTCAGTGAGAACCTGTCTCAAAGTAAAAAATAAAAACAAAATTTGGGCCAGTGAGATGGCTCAGCGGCGTAAGCGCCTGCCTGGCAAGCGCGAGGGCCCGAGTTCGACTCCCGGAACCCACATACGAAAAAAATGGACAGTGATATCGCTCAGCGGCACGGGCGCCTGCTGGCACGCAAGGTCCTGAAGTCGACCCCCAGTACCCACCCAAAAAAAAAAAATTTAAGTAAGAGCTATGAGTGTAGCTCAGTACAAAAGACCTAGGTTCAATCCCTAGTACGGTGAAGTAGATAAATAAGTGATATTAACTCCATGAAAATAAAAAGTTTTGTAGAAAAACAGCATAATCATAGTACAAGTGTCTTGGTTGTGGTTAACATTTACATAGTCAAAATAACAGCACCACATTTACTACCTAGTTGTACCGGGAGAGTGTGGGCAGGGCATGTGTGTTGAGGGTGATAATCAGAGGTAGGGGAAGGTAAAGGTTTGGTGAAAGAGAAAGTTTCATCTCTGAGATCAGAAAGAAAATAGAAAATGCCTAATGGCAAAATTAAAGAAGTAGCACTCAAAATATGTTATTGAGAGGTAATGGAAGTTCATATCAAAAGTAACAGTGAGAAGAGTCGAAAGCAATTTCTCTGGGGCTTAGGAAAGTGTAGGAGGGTGTAGGGCCAGAGCCTGTCATTCTGTATAATAAACTACATAATCTGACTCTCTAAACTAAGTACATATGCGACTTTGATAAAAATAAAAACCTAAACTATCACAACTCAGACGTTGTTTTATGTCGACATCACTTAGCAATCCGGGGCAGGGTATGGAGGGTGGGGGAAGAATACGAGGACCATTGGTGGTCACAGGGAAAATACTACCAAATATCTGGTGACAGTTCTCGGGAACGTTAGTTGGAATTCCTCGAATCCACAGTGGAATGAGCACTCATTTTAGATCATCCGTCTTTAAAAGCTATGTGGCCTCTTTCCAAACATGTCTGGTCACCCATGTGCACTGCATTAGATGCAATAATAAAGCTAATCAAAGGGGCCGCCCACAAAATATCTTTGCTGCATAGACCAGACCACAATATTTTTCCTCTACCTACTAATGTCAGCAGGGACATGTCGACGGCAGGAAGCTGTCACAATGTGGAGAAGTCCAGGATGAGGGCGAGGCTTGCATCTTTATTAAAGTTTACGATAACCAAGGGCCATGGGGCAGGAGAGAAAGTGCCTTCCACTAGGAGCTCAGGTCACAGTTCTGGCTGAATCTATTACCTGGGTTGTTATAATTAATTAAAAGTTAACCTTTCTTGAGTGCTTGCTTTGTGCTGGGAACTGTTTCTGTTAAGTCCTTGAATTCATCGCAACCTTATGGAGTATATACCATTTTCTTCCTCATTTTAGAGGTGAGGAAACCAAATCACAAAGTGGTGAGATAATCAACTCAAGATGGCACAGCTGGTAGGCGATGGAGTCAGAGGTTCTGGCTCTACTCTTTGCTCCCCCACCATGCCTCCCCATACTGGGGATTGAAACCAGTGCCATCACACCTTTTTTTCTATTTTTATTTTGAGACAGTGTCTCATTAAGTCACTAAGTTTGCCCAGGTGAGGCTCGAACTTGTGATTTTCCTGCCTCAGCCTCCCAGAGCGCTGGGATTACAGGTGTGTGCCAACTGCCTAGCTTTTTGCCTAAACTCTTAGTAGCAAGGCTCCCTTCTTCATTCCTCCCTTGGGAGTGCTAAGCAAAAACCTCCCAGAGAACGGAAAATGTGGGATGGCGCGGAATGAGGCATAACTCCCCAACTCCAGTACCTCCAAGGATTCTCATCGCTGAATCCTTGCTCCATCAGGTCTTGCTGTCTCCCTTTTGCAGGATGTCAATGTCAGCTGGTAAATGGGCTGAACCAAGCATCAAAAGTCAGCAGAGGGCCGATGATATAGCTCAGTGGCATAAGCACCTGCCTGGCAAGCACAAGGTCCTGAGTTTGACTCTCAGTACCTGCATATTAAAAAAAAAAAAAAAAAAAAAGTCAGCAGAAACCAGAGTATGACCAACAGCCAACAACAATGAGGGCATCTGAAGCAGAGGGGACTGACGCTTCTCCAGGCTCTAACTGAGGACGCTACTGCTCCAGCCTTGTGGTAGGAGACGTCCCTGCATTTCTTCATGACAGCAGACAACCTTGCGAATCCCTTAAATTCTGTCACAACCAAGAATCAGACCTTCAGATACCATCTACTAGGTCCCTAATACACCAGGGCTCTGTATTAGAGTGTAAGTGACCCACTCAAGTCTACATGATCATTAAGTGGCAGACCCAGCATACAAACCCACGCTGCCTCATCCTAAAAGTCGGGGCCTTTTATAAATGATTGGCAAAGAATCAGTGGGATCCCCAACATCACAAGAAGTGAGGAGGAGGGTGAAGAGGAGGAGAAAAAAGAGGAAACAGAGAAGAAGAAGAGGACCAGGAAGAAGAGGAAGAGGAAAAAGAAGGGTTCGAGGTTTCAACCCAAGAGGAAAGAACTCAGAAGTTCTTCAAGGATAACTATCAGAGTACTTCTGACCCTTAAAACAACTGGCAAGATACTATTTTATTTAGCCTTTTGTCATTGCAGCCATCAATGTCATTGTTGTTCTTCAAAGATGACTTTTTGCTTGAAGTTAAACTGCCAGTGAGCGGCAGAGACAGGAGTGGAAGGCCGTGGACTCTGCGCTCAATGTCTGATCCTCCTGACTCCAACACCGGCGAGCACTGATCTTTCCATATGCAATTTCACACCTGTCCTTATCAACTGTGAGAAAAATGTCTATTTTCTCCCTATAGCGACATTTACTCTAGAACAGTAGGGAAATAATTGCATTTTCTAGCACACAATACCCTACATAATGGCTGGTTACAGCCAAAGTCACTCTATATAAACTCAAGGAAAGGAAGAGAAGAGAAGGAAGACAGAAGAGATTACACCCCCTGCCCTCATGAACTATATGATGAACTTCCTCCCTCCCCAGCCACAGCTCCTGGCACCATCAGTCCCACAGTACTGCGTATCCCTTCTCTGAACTGTGACAACAGCCCGAGTCTTGCCATTCATTTGGTCCTCGGTATATTTAGTGGCTCCTCTCCTCTCTTTGACTGTCTGCTCTTCCTGTAAGAGGACCTCACTTCCCCAGAGGCACCTGGACGTCTGAGGACTTGTTCTAACCTTCATATTTCCCACTGTGCATTTATGTAGCACAGGCTACGCACCATCTGGACTCTGACAAATATTTGTTGATTTATAAACAAATTTCTTGTGGGAGGGGAGAGAGGATTGGAGGTGTTTAAGATCAAATCCAGCTCAAGTACTGAGAAAAGAGCTCAGCATTGCATATCATGCTGACATTGTCCTCTTCTTTAATACTGCTAGAGAGAATGTTCTCATTTATAACAAGGGTACTTAAAGGAACAAAAAGTGACTCTGTACTCTTGGGTTTTGTTTTGTTTTGTTTTGTTTCTTTGACACAGGGTTTCACTATGCAGTTCAGGCTTGCCTTGAACTCACTTTGTAGTTCAGGCTGGCCTCAAACTCACGGTGATTTCTCCTGCCTCAGCCTCCTGAGTGCTAGGATTACAGGTGTGCACCACCACACTCAGCTATCCTCTTGTATTAGAGAATCAAACTTCTCAGACATTTTCATTTCAGTCAATGAGCAAGAAAACTTCTGCTTCTGATCTTCCCCCATGCATCTCACCCACCAGAGTGTTGTAGGGCTGTAAGGTGTAAACATTTACGAGCGCTTTGGGCTACAGAACAAACCACACCAAGGCACCGTGGCATTTCATCAAGAATCAGTGTGGGTCCGGGGATATAGCTCAGCGGCACCAGCACCTGCCTGGCAAGTGCAAGGTTGTGAGCTTGATTCCCGGTACCAAAAAAAAAAAGAGTCAGTGGTGATGTTGCCTGAATAGAATTAATAATAATAGTAAGAACTAATGTTCTGTCACAAAAAGGAGTGGATGGCTTTGTTTGTCCTGGGTTTTAATGAGACAGAACTAACGGAGAACCTATCCATGAATGGAGAGGACCTTCAGAAATTCAGAGCCAGACTACAGCAGAAGAACGACCCTCGCACAAACAGCTTGGGGAGGCGGTGACTTGCTGCAGTGCTGATTTCCATGATTTCCTTGCATCGCTGCCAGGTGTTCCTCACCCCGTGCAAGGGCACCCTTAATCCTTTTCTCTGTGGCAGAATAAAGGTGGACTTAACAACCCAGCAATCTCTGTTGCTTTTAGGCCTTAGCATATTTGGTAGTTCCTCCACATCATTTCATTCCCAAATCATTCATTTTCATATCAGGAATTGAAGGGGCAATTGTCTCCTTGCTCTTCATTTTCTGACAATTTCCCCCTCTTGACCAAAGCAAACAAGCAAGCAGATGAAGTAATGAAGGCCATGGTGCTGAGGGGACAGCCAGAGGTTCACCAGGGCCAGATGCAACCAGCAAACCTACAGCTAGCATTTCAAAGCAGCAGCTCAGATTCTAGGAGCCAAAAGCTCCTACAGTCTTGGAAGCTAACCTGAATGTTTTGCCATTTCTGAGTCCCTTGTAGGCTCGCTGTTGACTGTACATGTTCTCCTGGGACCTGTTTGGCGGGGTGTTGGCTTCCTGTCTTGAGGCTCCCAAGCTGATGGGCACCACTGTGACAAGAAATGCGGAGGTGGTCACTTAGTCATTCACGAGTGTAGGTCTGAAGCAGGGATGCATTTTCAATTCCGCGTCTGATCAGATCCTGCTGGCAAAGTCAAAGTGTTTGCTGCTACTGCAAAATTTTAATTCCTCGTCTTGAAAGGCAACATTTAAAGATCCCTGGCCAGTTTCATGGCTTACAATCAAAAATCAGATGAACAAGGATGAAAAGGAGATGTTAACAGATCACAGTTCCCACAGAGCCCAAAATGATTTCAAATCTATCGTGCCAATGGGCAGAGACTCTGGATCCAGGCTTTGAAAGAAATCAGGGCAGCGCGTCCCATGGGAATGCGCACCCCAAGTGTGACGCCATCCGCCAAGTAAAGTTAGATACAGGCTGCCTGTCCTCACATCCCCTCGGCCCCACAGTCCACGAGCCTTCTGTGAGCACCGGGGGCAAGCTTGCTGCAGGTCGGCGCCTGTGTTCTGGAAGACGAGAATCACGATGAGCTTCTGGCCCTGATGATCGGAAGGGCCACCGGTGAGCAAGGCTTTTCATACCACCCCTCAAGACAGTCACAAGAGAAATGAAGGCCCTGGGTTTCATCCCAGTACTGGGGAAGGAGAGAGAGAGAGAGAGAAAATGTTACCTTTCATTTATAATTTTTCAAATTACATTTCCTATGCAAAGAAACATGAAAGAAGCTAAATAACAACACTGGAGAATCACAACCTCCAGAATGAGGTCCATCCATCACTGGCAGACATCAGGGAATTGGTGAACAGGCATGAGCTTGTTCACAAAAGGGGGGCTCCCGGCAGCACGGAGAGCTTCCTTAGCCCAAGTGCCGTGTTCTCAGTACTTACTGAGTGCAATGCAGGGATGAACCAGACACCATTCAGGCCTGCAGAGCTCTTACAGTCCAATCTGGGCAATATGTGGTATTAACTGAATGGCTATAGCACAAGAGCCAATATTGTAAGTACCAAAAAGAGACACCAGTAAGACGCGATGGGCATTCAAATGAGGAAGAGATGCTATGTTGCTATGAGCATTTCTGCACACTTAGAGATGGTTAGAAAGCTTGTGTACGCATGCAATGCACAGTCAGCTCTGTGTCTCCCCAGACTCAAACCCAAAAGGGCCAGGAAGGTTTCAGTAGCCTTGCCTTTTGAAGTGCTTCTCAGGCCCCATCTCCCTAGTAGGGATGCTAGCAAGGGCCAAGCTCCCTAAAATCAGGTCAGAACAACATACACCCTTACCCACACGCCTACACCCCGCTGTCTGCAAAAATAAATAAATACATAAATAAAATGGAAACATGATTTAAAACCAAATCCAGAGCCTCAGAAATGGCAATGCAAAGGTCATTGTCATAGAAAACAATGGGATGTGTTTCTCTGGAGGTTTTTCAAGTGTCCTTGGTGGTTTTTCTGAAGTGGCTTGATGTAGAAGCACAGACCTTGCTCCCAGCCCATGGGCAAACCTTCATCTCAGCTGCACTGTCCATCCATCCATCCGGGGGGTGTGTTTCCTTGACTCTAAATCACCATCCTGAGGGCCTTATGGGCACTGGAGTCCACAGAGCTTAGAGATCTTGCGGCTAAGGCCCAAATGACTCCTGAGAAGCGGGGGAAGAGGTGTACATCAGGCTGGGGAGGCAGCTCCATGGTGGAGCACTTGCCTGGCATGCATGAGGCCTTGGGTTGGAATCTCAGCCCTGAAAAAAAGAGGAGATAGATGGGAAAAAATAGTTCTCAGTCATTTATAAACAATAAAACTCAATAAAAAGAAACAAGAGCCCTTGCTTAGCTCAGGTAGGAAGCAGGAGAAAGTTAAGTGTGGGGGGGGCACTTCTTCAGAGCTGTTTGGCCACCCCTGGCGGCCGCACCCATTCTCCTCACAGACAGCCTGTTGGGACTCCACCCCTGAAACTGACCTGGTTTGTGCCTGTTTTTTTAAGAAAGTGCCTCCTGATCCCAAGGTGGCCCTGGCCTCGTCCAGCTACCATGAGGTCAGAGGAGACCTCTACCCAGAAACTTGATAGGACTCTTTCTCACACTCTGGGAGCAGCTCTGGGTGACAAGGCACAAATGTCAGGCACTGTTCTCCAAAGATGGGACGAGGCCATCTCAGGGGACATCAGATGCCTCCTCAGCCATCGCTGGCTCCTGGTTCCCAGAAGGCACCTGCATTCCCTTCTCAAGTTGTCCTGGAACCACTGGTGCTCCAGAAGCAGCCGTCAACCGAGCCCAGTGCACATGGACATGGGTCCCCCACATGGAACCAGCTCCCCCTCCCTCAGCCCCGGCCCTGAGAAGCAGACACCAGACTCCACCATGAGTAAAAGTCACCTTGTTTCAAGATCTCCAGCTTTGCACCCTCAGGCTCCCCTCTCCCTGCCCCTCGGGACACTGTCTAAACCAGGACCTTCTTGGCTCTTGCCTGACCTGGGCCTTGGCTCTTCTCCAAGCACTTTTCTCTACCTCAGAGCAGTCTGAAAGGCAATGGGGTCTCCCCTCCCCCATCTGTGGATAGGCTTTCCCAGCCCTCTGTCCTCCCAGGACCCACCCAGGCCTCCCACGCCTTCTTGCCAGCAGTGACGTGCGTCCCACCCTAACCGACTCCAAGGAAGAACATGGCCTTGGTTTTCCTCCCACCCACCACTAAACTCCTTCCCACTAACCACCACAGCCAGCTCCTCTCCTGCCTCAGGCCAGAACACTGACCCACTCGCTACCTGGGCTACCCTTCACCTGGGCTGCAGTGGACCCTTTCGGAGCAACTGGGAAAAAGCCCAAGCTGCCCGTCTCTCACAGGATGAAGCTTCTGCCTTCTCTGTCCCATGAGAGGAAGGAACTGGTCCTAGGCTCTGCCCTCATCAGTGTTGTTCTAGGAGCTTCCTAAGATGAGAAAACCACCATCCCAGAAAGTCCCTTGTATTCAAAGCCCTTCTGACTCCGGCATTTTTCCTTTAGGATGTGATAAGCTTCTCTAGACAGCTAATGAGTCACCAAATAATTATTTGGCTATTTCACCATATGAATGGCACCAAGCAAGTCCGAGCTTAGCACTGAATTCGATTCCAGGTCTCAGTGGGCTGGGATCAATGAAACACCCTCATTGCCTCCAAACATTCTCCTACTTGACTTGGAAGTGACCTACCCCTGTCGTCCCCTGCCACCCTTGGCCAGCTCTCCAAGAACCGAGGGTGGATTTCATGTTTCTTGGCCTTTCTCAGCCACTGGGTGTGACTCATTGCTTTTCGGGTTTGCTGATTTTCTAAGGGAAGCAGTAGAGAAGTGTGGGCTCTGAGCGGGTCCTCTTCCCAGTGTTTCCCAAAATGAGGTCTGTGGTCCACCGATGTCAGAATCTCCTAGAATAGAGTCCTTGCTTAAAATGCAGGCTTTCCAGCCCCACCCCAGAGCTGCTGACTCAGAGTGTCAGGGTAGGGTGGATCCTGGGACTCTGCACCTGGTAACCAGCTTCCAGCTGCGCCTTATGTGTCTTAGCTGCTGAGCCACTAATTCAACCCCATTTTAACCTCCCAAGGACTTCTCTTGGTAGGAGGAAGAATATGAATGGAAGTGGTTATCAGTCCCTTAGCAACTCCAGTCGGCCCTCAGTATACATGATGGACAGGTTCCGGGACCCCTGCAGAGGCAGAAGTCTGTGGACGTTCAAGTACGTAAATTGGCTCAGTATTTGCATATAACCTGTGCATATTCTTCCATATACTTCAAATCATCCCTAGATTACTTATAAAACCTAGTACCATGTAATGTATCGCTCACATAGGTAAATAGTTGGCACACTGTGTTGTTTAGGGAAATGAGAAGGGAAAAGTCTGCATGTTCAGGGCAGATGTATTTTTTTCCCATCTCTTCCGTCCACAGTTGGTTGAATCTATGGATGCAGAATCCATGATCATGGAGGGACAACTCTATTTCATCTTCCGTACATTAATGGTCTCCTACCAGGAACACAAGATAACTGTGGCCTAAGCTTCACATATAACCTCAAGGCCTCTCTGATGTCAATCCAGCCTTTCCAAGGCAACCCCACAGCGGTGGTGGGTAAGAGGTTCCCATCTTATCTCCCATCTGTTACTTTCCTGAGGGCCTGCAGGAGCAGGCTGGAGACCTGCTGCCCTTGTGCAGGTGAGATGAGACCACAAGCACACGTAGCGGGGAGTGCGCGTGACCCCAGTCTTCCAGCTCAGGTTAAGGGCAGGAAAAAGGAAGTTAGCAGACATGAAAAAGTTCGTTCATTTTTAACAGCCCACTTGGTTGTCCTGATCTCTGTGATCCCTTCCTTTGGCGCATGTCAAGTAAACCAAACTGGTTGAGTCAATTCAATTAAATCAGTGCAACTGGAAATGCACACAGTTCCAGCCTAGGATGAGTTGCTTTACAGTAAAGCACCAGAATAAAGAAAGAGGTGGAGACCACTTAGCGTGGCTTTGCTACTCACCACCTAAAGCCCTCATCCTGTATCCACCTGCAAAGCACCAAGATTTGCCTGGCTATGACTATGATGAAAATAAGTGGTACAAGGGACAAAACATGCAACTGAACAGGAAAACGGGTTTACATTTCAGCTCGGTGCAAGTGACTGAAAGACATGAAAATATACAGAAACAGAGAGAGAGAGAGAGATCCATTTAAGCCCAGGATCTCATTAATTCATTTCATCCCTATAGTAGAGTACACACGTTTGTCTCTTTTATATCCAGATCTTCTGCATTTCAAATCCGGAGTCTTTATCCCTGACACAGTAGCCTAACAACTCAGATATCCCCCCTTCAAGATACTCTGCGGCTTCTGAAGCCATTTAACAGGCTGAGTTGTGGAAAGACCAGGCTCAGGAGGGGAAGAAGAAACACTCGTCATCAAAAGGCAATCGTGTGTATGTGTGTGTACGTGTGTGTGTGAACGTGAGTGTGTCTGTGTGTTCTCTTAAAAAAAAATAGATGCTATTTCAGACTTTCTCACATGCAAATACAACAAAAGAGTCCAGCGCTCAGAGCCACAGTGGGCCCATCTGTCACGGGCGATTCAATTAAGTTATTGTTACCCGCCAAACAGAAGCTCAGTGTGTCTGGGAAAGAGGAAGTCCCAGGTGCTAAAGTGACAGCCACTGAGCTGCTGGCATAGCAGAGGAAGCAGGTCATCCCACCTGAGGCACGTCCATTCCCTCTTCTTTCTCTGGCTCTTTTCCTTCCTTCGCCCTCTTTCTCACTTCCTCTTTTTTTTTTTTTTTTTTTTTTCTCCTCCTAGTTAAGGCTTCTTCCCCTTTCTTCTCTCCATGCCCTCCCTCACCAGGGCATGGCTGTGGGAATAGAAAACACCCCTTCTCCACTCCTGTTCTGTGCCTGTTCCTAAACGATGGGCGCCCGTGGGGTCAAAAGGGGCTTGGTTCTTAGAACTTGCCACAGCTGCACTCACTCGAACAGAGCCATGAAAGAGAAAAGCGGAAAGATGGTTTTCTGCCACTTCAAATCAACTTCAAACTCCTCCCCGCCCTTCCCTCACCTGAGCAAATTTTTATTTTCCACTCTCCACCATCCTGCTGACTACCCTTCCCCCCAAAAGTCCTTTCTTGCTTTTACTCTTAAGGGGCAAAGAAGCCAAAAAGATGGCACCAGTGAGCTCAAAGAAAAAGCCCTCAAACTAAAAAACATTTAGAAAGTCCACATTTCTGGGGGCTTCTGTGTGAACCGACCATAGGGAAATGTCAATTCTCCTCACAGATACCACCAGGGCTCTCTCAACTAACAAGCGGGACAATTGCGAATTTAAGTTTGCACTGAGATTGCCGAGTTTAGCATCCTATTTTCATGATCTGTGGCCACTGGCACTGGCTCCAAAGGGAAAATAACAACTCTTAAAGAAAAAGACATTAATGTGACATACATGGATATGGTCTAAGCATTATATCTAATTATAAAGAATGAATCACAAATTTAAGCATCTTAAATATAGGCATAAAAAGAAATAATTAACCCTCAAACAGGAAGCTGCCGCACCCTCAGATTGCATCGCTTGTGAACCAAGAAAAGCAAGTCGGCACACCGTAAGCATGAGAAAGGCAGAGGGTAGTCTTCGGCAGGGGTTTCAATGTCCTGTTCTTATCTGTCGCATGGGACCGTGACAAAGGCGCAGTGGAAATACCCTATCTTGTTTAGGAAGGGGTATTCTTTTGAAGATACATCCAACCTGAATCCTTCTCCTTGGGGTTGTGTCATATTCGATGATGTATTCTGCAGTCATCTTTACAAGGACGTATCAACCAGAAAGCAAACACCACAGTTGTATAAAGAAATTTTATCCATGGTTTATTTCCTCTCAGTGGAAAAACTGTCTAAGAAATCTTCACTGGTCATTTTCTACATAGTCACATCATCTCTTATTCTCAAGCTAGAAGCTCCTAGAACTAAGACGCCGTGGTCTCACTCAATTAGGTCACATCATTTCCTGTGAAGGGCCAGACCTCACAATTCAGACCCACACAGCATTCACAGACAATGGAGGAAATGGGTTGGGGGCTTTTGCTAGAGGAAGAACACTGCAGCAGGAACCAGAAGCCATGGAATCTAGATGACGCTGCCTTGTCTTCGTCCCTATGACCATGAGAGAGAGCGACACTTCAGATAGTTCTGTGAGTCCAAATATGATCCTGTATTGAAAAGAACTTTAAAATATTTATTAATCCCTATGGGACATGTACTGTGGCAAAGCACCTAAGAAATTCTCAGAAACCAGAGCACCTTTTTACCCCATTTGAAGTACATTGTGAACATCCTCAAGTCCACTTTGTATCCATCCTAAGTGTGAAAATAAACCTCTTGGACTTCAAAATCTCAAATTTTCATTTTCCCATTGTATTTTCCTCTCACTGGGAACACCCAGCTTCCAACTTCTTTTACTTTTTAAAACCATCTTTAGGGCCAGTGAGATGGCTCAGCGGTGTACATGCCTGCCTGGCAAGCGCGAGGGCCCGAGTTCGACTCCCGGTACCCACATACAAAAAAAGGGCCAGTGATATAGCTCAGAGTCACGGGCACCTGCTGGCGCACGAGGTCCTCAGTTCGACCCCCGGTACCCAAAAAAAAAAAAAAAAAATCTTTAGACTCATCTTCCATCCACAAATACCAGGGACCATGCCTAGCTGATGGCGTTGACAGTCAGTGTGTTCACCTGTCCACCTGTCAATGGCTTGTAAATGTGCTTAAATGGAACCCAGTTCTATCACTTTAAATGGCAACTCAAAGAGTAAATAAGATCTAAAATGTGCAATAGATACTGTGAAATGGGAAGAAATTGTTCAAAAGGAACTAGGATGGGAAAAGGGGAAAGGAAGGAAGGGAAAAGGGAGAAAAAATGCAAGTTAGTTATACTATTAGTGTCTCTTAGTTCATAGAAAAGGAAGATCTGTGCTAATATCGACTGGAGAAATTTTTATGCTCATATCTTGTACTCTGATAACTACTTTAAAGATAATAACACTCAATGTATTAACAATTATAATTCTCCTATCATCTTGTTATGAAATTTTGTTTTACCATTTTTTCATAAAATTTAAAAAAATGGCATCTCAGAAAAATAGTTAATAAGCTCATAATATGCAGTTATATGAAAAGAAGATTAAATAATTAAATATAGTACAATCCCATTTAACATGTGCACACATCTACACCCTAAGAATGATAGGATCAAGCCAAGAATGGCAGCAGACACCTATAATCCCAGCATTCAGGAGGCTGAGGCAAGAAGATCCCCGTGAGTTTGAGGCCAGCCTGGGCTACATAGTGACTTCTAGTCCAGTGAGACCTTGTCTATATAGTAAATAAATAAATAAATAAATAAATAAATAAGAGCTAGGGACATAGCTCAGTGTTAAGGTGCTGTGTTCAGTCCCCAGTACCACACACCACACAAACACATACAAAGTGGTGAAAATGAATTTAGTATATTACTCTAGCATATCTCACAGCCTTGTATTTTTGTCATCTTCCTATCTTTTGCTTAATAAGGAAAAGGGATACAGTAGTACAATTGCATTAATTGCAACTCGATTAATAAGAAAACTGGATGTAATCATCGTCATCTTCTTCAAGCGCATAGGATCTAAGACACCACTCAAGCTCAGGAAAATCCATTATTTTTCAGACCATGCTCCAGCAGCTCTGTTCCTCTAGAACAGCATCCTACAAACAGTGACGCTCAGCCGGAAAGGCAGAAGTGACCACAGAAGCAGAAAATGAGCAGCACCCTGAGACGCTGACTGCTGAGGGCTCTGTTCCTCTGTCAAATCTGGATGGTTCGTTTACACATCAACGTGACCAGCACACATGCAGATTCTTGTGGTACCTTCTCCGCCACCCCGTAGACAAATTTCTCACCAGTATGACTGACGTTCATGGTCAGAGTGCTTTCTAGAATGATTCTACCACTGAGAGTGTGGTTGTGGCCATCGTGTCCCTAGACTGAGGTTTCTGGAGTTTCCATTCGTGGTCTGGGCTGAGATGATCTGATTAAGCCTCACATCTGCTAAGGGTTTGAGGTGGAGGAAAAAAGGAACTGGAATAGTTCTCACCTCATCAGCTCTGACCACATCCTCCCTCTCTAGTTACTCCAAGGGAAGGGAAAGGGAAAGACCGCAAAAGTAGGATAAAAGTAGGGAAGAAATAGAATGGAAGGAAAAGAGATGGGGAAGTGAGAAGAGGAAGGCTGGTGGGAACCGGGCTTATTCTTAGAACAAAACTTAAGTCTCCAAAGAACCAGAGTTTTGCTGAATCTTAATTTTTGCTTCCCTACCTTCCTTTCTTCCTCAAGCTGCCTACTTACCATGAAATTTTAAATGATAGTCATCTGTGAATGCCGATTCATTAAATAAACATCTGAACATTCAAAATGGAGCTTTCATCAGCAATAACATTAGAGGTGATCATGCTTTTCGAGCACAGTTTCTTAGGGTTCTTGTCATAATAATGGCTTATTAGAAAATGAAACATTTCATACAGTGATGTTTCTTTAGTTTCCTAAATAAGGGCATAATACCACTCTATTGCATATATTTTCTTTCAACTAAAGTTTATTTCTAATTCTTTAACCTATCCCAGGTCTTGGAACTCATTGAAAATGATGAAGGGGGGAGGTGACAAGAGCAAGTCAAGGAGAAACAATAATAAAGACATTGCTGTTCGCTCTCACAGTGTTCAACATTTCAAAGTATTTTACCATATCCCTAAGCATTAGGTACGCCCTATACCCACAATGGGCACAGATTCTCAGAATTCTCTCTATTATCCCAGTCACCACTTCCCTTTTTTATTTCAGGAAATACCTGGCAGGGAAATTTGCGTAACTTGCCTGAGGCCACACAGTAGCGAGGTTGGATGTAGAATACAAGCCTCCTCCTGCTTCTTGCTTCTTCTATATGATGACCACCAGCCACTATTCCCCTTTCCAACACCACTCTATGTCTCATAGACCCTTTCTACACCATGATAAAGGACGCCAGCTAAAAAATGGAAAACCCAAACAACCCATTTGTCTCATCCATGGACAACACAACAACTAGTTTGACTGACCTGAGTCACCAAATAGATTTTTTTTTTGTTTTTCAATTTAAAAGACTCAACAGACTAACTTTTCTGGCACTGTAGAGACAAAGTTACAATGAATCATTGGAACCGAAGTTATTAGGACAATATTCAAAACAGTTGATCAGAACATGACTGATTCAGCAACTCCTTCTAATTAGACCCTCCCTGAGCTGCCATCTGACTACATGACTCAAAAATGTAGTCTTTACCTTGTTTTAACAGAATACCCTGCAAAGTGATCTCTATTAAGTATAGAGGTGGTTGATTCGTGTTAGCTTCATTCCTTCATGCACTTTCCTATTCTGATTTTTGTTTTGTTTTGTTTTTTGAGAGGACAGAGTCTCACTATGTAGTGCAGGCTGGTCTTGAACTCATTATGTAGCACAGGCTGGCCTTGAACTAGCAGCAATGATCTTCCTGCCTCAGCCTCCTAAATGCGGGGATTACAGGTGAGCGCCACCGCACCCGGCTCCACATTTATTTTTCTTGCATTCCTACGATGTGGCAGAAACTGAGCTAGATGTTGTACAGTATTCCAAACTAAATAAATAACACTCCCTGCCATCATAGATTTTTATAAGATAAAATTAGAAATACATGTTAGGCAGGATAAAATGAGGGCTAAATGTTGAAAACCTTCCTGCATTTTGGGGATTGTAGAACAAGTGATCCACATCAGTGAGTGCTGGAAAGAGTGGAAGGAGGGGTCGGGGGCACCTGCTCAGGAAACTCTGGGGCACTATTTATAGGCAGTCAGACAGGGCGAGGTCCTTGAGGGAGTCAGTGAAGGTGAGAACACATCAGAACTGTGGATGGAGGAGCAGTGAAGAAGATTAAAATCACAATGGCCAGACTTACATACTTACCTAAGGGATGAACAGAAGCTTGAGATTATTGGTGCCACCTTTTGAGTTTCCCTGTATAAATAAACCATTATCTCATTAGGGGTGGAGTGGGCCATTCTCTCCAACCCACTAAGACTAAGACTACTAAGACTAAGACTAAAGACAAGACTAAGACTATAGATTTTCGACCAAAATTAATGATGTCATCCATGTACACTTGACACATGACCTGCTTCCCCATTGGATCAATATTACCTAAGCGATGATACTCGTAATCTTATTGGTTGATTATAATTTTGACCCACATTGTACTCACCTTGTGATTTTGCTCTATAAAACTTCCTTTGAGAAGCGGGCTCATTGGCAACCCATTTGGGACCCTTCCTGTCTCTCAGGAGCTATTCCTATTCCCATTCCTTTTCTCCAATAAATTTTCCTACTCTTAGTCTCTGTTGTTCTTTAGAATTCATTCTTCAACTTCAGGGAACATGAACTCAGCACATCAGACCTCTAGCAGGTTGGGAGTTACACTTATTTCCCCTATGTCATCTGGAGGTCCTATATCAGCAGGAAGATCCAGGATCATGGAACTGAGGCCCTAAAGACCTGTCCAAGTCAACCAAGGTCTAATTCACCATGGACAGCCAAAGGAAATGAGCTCGAAGAGAGAACAACCAAGACAGAGGTCTCACTGTAGATTCCACCTTCTACTACAGGTCAGAGGTGGGGAAAAGGGGGTGAGAATTCCTCTCAGAGTCTTAGGTAGGAAAAATAGAGGTGAGGAAACTACACATTATAGATCACCCTACGTAGAGCAATATGCTGGCAACTTTATGTAATAAGTTACCTCATTCAGTCTTTGTAACAACCCCACAGATCGAATACCTTTATCCCTCATTTACAGATAACTTCAGTGACTGCCCTAGAGCTTTATCAGCTTATGAAGGACTTGTGTATATACACTAAAGTCTTCTAATCTTCACATTCCTGCCCAGTAAGAAAGATGAGACTCTTTTGGGGGTTTTTTCCTCCAGTACTGAGGATTGAATCCAGGGATCTTTGCACTGAGCTGCACCCCCAGCAATTTTTTTTTTTTTTTTTTTTTTTTGAAGGCAGAGTCTCACCAAGTCGCTAAGTTACCCAGGGGTAGGCTCAAATTTACGATCCTCCTGCCTCAACTTCCCAGAGTCCTGGGATTATAGGTGTGTGGTACTTTGTTCAGCCAGGACGCTCCACTTGATGATAAGAGAAATGGAGGCTTCAGGACCAAAACAGTTTTCCCAGGACAGTGGCAGAGAAAAATCTCCCATTTTCTTGGTACAGTCTTATATAGCCAACTTGACATGCTCACTTTCTCCCCAGTTTGAGTTCGGTTTTATCTTTGTTACTAGAAAATCACCCAGTTATCTGAGATCCAGCTGACATTATCCCAAACCTGTAACAAATGTGTTACCTCAACTAGCTCACTCAAGGGTTGAGAAACTCCGCTTCCCCGTTCTAGGAGTGACCCACAGCAAGCACCCTCCCTGCAGACCTTTGGAAAGTTCATTATGATGCCTGCTAACTTGCAAACGAAGCTCATTCTGGAAGCTTCCTCAGGTCTACACAGCGCAACCGAAAAACCCAGGCAGATCAGCCTGGAAGAAACCCAAATCACGATTGCCCAAGTCTCAACAAAACTTAAAAAAGAAAAAAGCAAGTCTCACTTGGCAACTGTGAGAAGACCACACCTTACCCTGCACATACCTTGGCCTCATCATTCTTGCATAAGGTAGTTTCAGAAGGGCCAATAAAACATTTCAAGATAAAGCTCCCTGGACTTTGAGCACTGTTTTAAAAGTCCCCAGGCAAAGAAGACCCTGCATTCCTCCAAAAACTGAATTGAGCCGCCATAACAAACAAGCAAGCTAGTGATTTGATAAGCTACAGCACAGCCCATGGCCAACAGAAATCTCAAGAGCACAGGTTTCCATCAAACACCTCTGTTACCTGAGTATTTAGCCATTGAAATGCACCCCAAAGTGCTCCTGCGGGTCCTAGAAGCATAAAGCTTCAAAAAAGCACTGGAGCCTCTTCCATTCATCCCTGCCATCCCAGGGAGTCACCTTCTGAGCAAGGATCACATTTTTTTTTTTTTTTTTTTTTAATGTGGGTAACAGGAGTCTACCTCAGGACCTCGCACTTGCCAGCAAGCACTTGTGCTGCTGAGCGATATCACCGGCCCTTTTTTCCTTTATGTGGGTATCGGGAGTCGAACTCAGGACCTTGCGCTTGCCAGGCAGGCACTTATGCCCCTGAGCTATCTCACTGGCCCCAAGGATCACTTTTTCTCAGGGATCACCAAACCCACAAACAGTCTTAGCCATGCACTCAATTCAGACTGGGAGCTCAGAAGTATCAACAGCGTTTGAGCCCAAGACCATTCTGTAAACAACTCCACTGAAAAATAAACACCACCAAAGGCGATGGGCCAAAGACTACAAAAAATTTCAGTACGAATTGAATGGGGGTGGGGGGACAAGCTCTGATGTTTCTGTCTCTCCACATAGCTGCATCCCAAATGACTCTTCACCCAGGAAGTCACCAGAGCTTGACGATTCGGTGCTCATGGCTCTGCTCTTAGCTGGCTGCATAATTGCAACGCAAAGCCAATCATTTAACTGTGATGAGCTCCCACTTCCTCATGTGTAAAATGGGGATAATTATAGCTGCTTCCTATTTACTCTACAACTGGAGTATGGAAAATTAGCAAGATACCTTCTGTAAAGGTGCTTTGATCTCAGAGATAGGGTGCTATGTAAATTTCAGCCAGTGTTATTACCACATTTTAGCACACACGAAAGCCAAATGACCAACAACCAATAAAGAACTGGTCATCACAAGGCAAGAACAGAAAACAGCATACAGTGCAAAAAGAGCAGAAATCTAAGATGTGTGGTTAGGGTAAAAATGAAACGTGCACCTGACCAACAAGAACCCAGAAGGAAACTGAAATGTGTGTGTCCAGGGAGAAGAGGTGGTAGCAGGACAACCTGACCTAATTCTTGGAAATCAGTCAGCAGATCAGAAATTACAATAATGTGAACTGGATGTTTATTCAAGACGCTCCTAACATCTGAACTCCTCTAGAAAGTCTTCCCTGCCTTGCTGGAAAATAGCTAGCAAAACCCAAGCTCTCCAGCTCTGCTCTGTCTATCCTAGGGGTCCTCTTCCAGAATTCACCTGGTTACAATTTTTAGTTTCTCCTGGGCTGAGACTTAAAGTGGATGCTCTTTTCTAAATGTTTCAGTTCATTTACCATATTTTTTATGTATATCTGTGCCATTTTCTGCTTTTTCCTTTATAACACTGCTTCCCAATATTTCTAGGTGAAGACAAACAAAATTATGTTTACCAACACAGCTCTTTCACTAATTTGCTCAAATTAGCATGTATTGAGCACCTACTATGTGCCTAAAGGAATCGAGCAAGAGTTTGAACAGATAAGTGCTTAAGGATTTGATCCTGATAATGATCTTAACAGTTCTATGCTCTTTGTAAATGACCAAATATTCCCAATTCATCTGTTAAGAGAAAAGCTATGCCAGAAGCAGTGGCACACCTGTATAATCTGGGAGGCTGAGGCAGGAGGATCATAAATTTCAGCACAGTCTGGGCAATTTACCATGACCTTGTCTCAAAAAAAATTTAAAGGGGGTGGCTGAGGAAGTAGCTCTGTGTGAAGACACTGGGTTCAATCCCCAGTACAGAAAGGAAAAAGGAAAGAAAGAAGAAAAAAGAAAGAGAGAAAGAAAGAAAGAAAGAAAGAGAGAGAGAGAGAGGAGAAAGAAAGAAAGAAAGAAAGAAAGAAAGAAAGAAAGAAAGAAAGAAAGAAAGAAAGAAAGAAAGAAAGGAAGGAAGGAAGAAAAAAGAAAAGGGCAATATATCTGCATGATCGCATGAGTGTTGATGTTTCAAGCTTCAGAAACATGTTTTCAATGTGGGGAGAAATAACTAGAAGTATGCTTCAGTACTTGTACTTGTCTCTCTAGATCTTCTAGAATAACATGAATCACACAAAATATTAAGGAATTGAAACTTTTTTTTTCGAAGTGAGGATAATGGCATCTATTCCGTTCTCGACTCTTCTGGTGGAGCGAGGACCAGTTCCTCAGTGAACACCTCAGCACCGTAAGGCTTGATCATTTGTCCCTTTGTGATTCCAGTGTCCTCCACCACTCTGGGTTGCCAAGTGAAGCTCAGGTCAAGGTTTCGCTAAGCACGCTGGGATTGCTTCCCTCTTGCCCACACGGTAGCACAAAGTAGTACTTTTCTACCTACTTACATTCTCCCTGATTCTTCCCGCTCTGCCTTCCCACAGCCTTTTGCTACCCAAAAGAACCAAGTGCCGTTAGCCAACATGGAGCTTTTACTGTGTGCCCACTCCAACAAATGGACTCTGAAAAGATTAATGAAGACCAGGATCAACCCAGGCTTCTAAACTGGGCATGATGATACACGCCTGTAATCCCATCGCTCCAGAGGCTGAGGCAGGATTGTTGTGAGTTACAGGCCAGCCTGGCCTACATAATAAGTTCAAGGCCAGCCTGGACTCCATAGCAAAACCCTGTCTAAACAACCCCTCCCCACAAAAAGGGTAACCCAGGGTTCTAAAGTTGTACTTCTCAGTCTTGGGTCCTTGTAGTCATGGGAGTAGAGAATGTTGTATTATTTTAAGAAAATCTAAATCAGAGAAGTCCTGACACTCTACACTTTACCACATCTCTTCCCAGGTGTTCCTGCTGAGGACTGCAGCTTTAAGTACCGTGTATGTGCTAAGGACTCCCAGATTCCCAGCTCTAGTCTGGCTTCCCATCTAGGGAGGCTCCAGATCCACATGTCCAACAGAATCTTTCCACTTGGATGCCTCAAAGATGTCCAAAACTTCATGTGTTCAAATGACAACTTATACTTTTCCCTTTCCTAATGTATCTTCCATAAATCACCATCTCATTCAATGAAACCACCACCCACTCATTTGCTCAAGTAAAAACTCCTGTCTGAAATATTAAAATCTTTAGAAAACAGAGCCATGCACCATGGCACACACCTGTGATCCTGGCACTTCGGGAGGATGAGGCAGAAGGATCACAAGTTCAAGTCCCACCTGGGCACCTAACCAGGACCCTGTCTTAAAATGAAAAATAAAACGGGGGGATGTGAGGGTATGTAGCTCAGTGAAAGAGCACCCTTGTGTTTGGTCCCCAATATGAAAGAAGGAGAGAGACAGAGACAGAGAGAGAAAAAGAGAGAGAGAGAAAGAGAGGAAGAAAAACAGCAAGTGAGAGGGAAGGAGAGAAGGAGGGAGGGAAAATGGAGGCTGGGATGTAGAATAGATTTCTTGGATTTCCTGGGTTGTTTATTTTCTTTTATATGTGTAGTATCAGCCCTATGGTAATAAATCATAATACATAGAACATTTTAGCAAGACTGTGAGACAAAAATCTTAAGTCAACTAAAAAAAACTCTAGTATTTTTAGTTATATAAAGATACAAACTCATAAATGTGATTTCTGGGCCGGTGAGACGGCTCAGCGGCTTAAGCGCCTGCCTTTCAAGCGCGAGGGCCCGAGTTCGACTCCCGGATCCCACATACGAAAAAGGGGCCGGTGATATCGCTCAGAGGCACGGGTGCCTGTTGGCGCGCGAGGTCCTGGGGTCGACCCCCCGGTACCCACAAAAAAAAAAAAAAATGTGATTTCTTTGGTTCTTTGGAAAAATCCCATAGTCCCTCTCTTATTTAATACAGAGGAAAGTTTGCGTTTTAAGCAAATAAACATTTGCATTCAGTTTAAGTCCATTTAAAAACACTTTTTTAAAATTCCAGTATGACATTCCTTGCTGAGTTTCATGAAAAGTTGGGTCACAATACCCAAACTCCTTATTTGCAATGTGACATCAGCTTGGTTCGCCTATCACCCCTGTCCTGTTAAGCACCTATACGTCCCCTTAATGCATTACACGATTGACAGTTTCCAGACTGACCAGCTGTCAGACAACCCTAACACGCGGGGTCACTTGATTCAATCACTGAAATGACTGAAATAACTCAGACAACTGGCTAGAGCACAGCAGAGTCACTTTCCAGTAATTCATCTGCGTTAATGTCTGCTCACCACGGTGGCGTTTAGCAGGGATAGAGTCGTACAGCACCAGAATCCTAAGATTCGCTTTCAAGTCAAACTCCCCTTCATCCGATCACATGTACAGTAGGATGCATCGAAGAAAAACAAAAAGGAGATAAGGTTTGGTCTTAATTTCTTGTGGTCCAGCACTTGTTCATGTGTATCTCGAGGTCAGAGTAGGAAAGCAGCTAGGAGAAAACATTTCTGAAGACTTCTTTGGGAAGCCTGGATCTGCCACCATGTGTTTTCTCTCCCTGGTGGAAACATTTTGTTGGTTTTTTTTAGGGTTTTTTTTTTTGTGTGTGTGTGGGTACCGGGGGTCGACCTCAGGACCTCGCGCACCAGCAGGTGCCCGTGCCGCTGAGCGATATCACCGGCCCTTTTCTCCTGTGTGGGTTCCGGGAGTTGAACTCAGGCCCTTGCGCTTGCCAGGCAGGCGCTTACGCCGCTGAGCCATCTCACTGGCCCCCTCCCTGGTGGAAACTTTAAAGGAGGTGCCATCAGCTGTCTCAAAGCTTTGTCTTAAAAACTTCGATTGGACAACAGACCATAGAAAATTCCTATTTTCTGTCCGTGTGCCCAATTTTGTTCATATCTATGGAAACATGAGCAGATGCTGGCTGGACTCCCTTCCTGGTGAATGTTGCTAATGCATACAGAAGCTCAGCAAAGAGAGGCAAACTTTTGAGAATGCGGCAGGCTGGAGAGTGCAAGGGCCTGTCTGAAATGGGGAGCCATTCACTGCACCCTAAAGCAAATCTGGATGCATGAAATCCCACCAAAACACATGGTTTTCACTAAACAATCATGACTCCCAGAACATATTCAATGACCTTCACCAGTTCCCTGATAATATTTGTTGCTTGATTTCACCACTTAGGAATCTCAGTCAGTGAGCACAGAAATGTTACCAAGAGTGGGTCTAGCAGGGTCCTTGGCGAAAGAGGCCTTTGCTTCTATGGCCCACTCCCAAGGGAAGCAGAAAAAGGCCATGCTTCTGTGGACGAGCTGGGGGATGAATGGAGCATCCTTTCCACCAAGATAGAGGAGGCGCCAACTCAAATAATGCCAGACTCTAAGTGCAAAGTAGCCCCCATCCCTCGGGTTTCCAAAGAAAGTCTAATGGAACCTTCGAGTTCACTCTTCTACAATTGGATACTGATTCAAGATAACTTTGCCCTTCAGGAGCCTCACAGTCAGAAGGTAGTAGTTACAGAAATGTGTTTGGGGTTCTAAAATATTCACAAAAGTGTATGTCAATATATTACTAAAAAAAAATGTGTTAGAACCATTTTCTATAAACAGTGAAATTGTGTTCTTTTTGGGGTTTTTTGGTTTGTTTGTTCGTTTGTTTTTTCGGTAAACCCAAAGACTTTACATTGAGTTACATTCCTATTCCTTCAAAGTAAATATATTTATTTTGAGACAGGTTCTCATTAAGTTGCTAAATTGCCCAAGTTAGGCTCAAACTTGCAATCTTCCTGCCTCAGCCTTCCAGAGTGCTGGGGTTACAGGAATGGTGTGCCACCATGCCCAGGAAGTTCTAAATTCTGGATTCATGAACTTTACAGCCCTTTATTCGGCACCATTATACACTCTGTTTTTATGTGGGGATTTGAGTATGAAAGACACTTTTTGCCCTCAAAGAGCTCACAGTCTAACCGGGAAGGCAAAGAAATATTGTGCCAAATGTTTGATAAATGCTTTGATACAAATAAACATAGAATGATTCTGGATATAAATAAAAGCAGTCCTCATTCCTGACCTGGGGCAGAGGTCTAGTTTTGGGAAAGGCTTTTTTTTTTTTTAATTAATACATTTTGCAATGCATTAAGTTCACGTTCATGTTGGGGAGGAGGTACATGGGGGAAAGGCTTTGTGAGAGAGATGACAATGGAGTCAGCGAGGGGTCAGCAGAGGCACAAGACAGGGAGAAAAAGCACAAAAGGATGCGCCTCTGGTCACAGGCGGAGTGGGGAGCGAGGGGCCCAAAGATGTTGCCCAAGGCCACACAATCGCCTTGGTTTAGGCGTCTCTGAGGTCTGGACGTCGTTGCCAGTGAAAGTTCCCAAGCCCATCACGGACGTGGTCACATTTGCACACAGAAGGCTCACTTTGGTGGGAATTCCAAGATCACTCAAGTGGACCAAGATGAGAGTCAGCAAGACTTGTTAAGACATTGTTGCAAAAATCCAGGATGGTTTGAACTCATGCCATAAGGATAGTTCTTCAGGTAACATCAACAGGATTTTATGGCCAATTAGAGGTGAACAGGGAGGAATCGTGGACAACTGCCAGCCTTTCAGTTTGGGGAGCAGGCCGGCTCCTGGTGCCGTTCACCAAAATAAGGAAATACAGTTCTTTCTGTCCACCTGGGGCTCTGACTGACCTCCCCAGCATCCTTCGCCGTCTCAGCAGCCAAGAGGAGCTCCGGCCTCAGCAGCTAATCCAAACCCACTCCTGCTGGGCACATTGGACCTGTGCCTTCTCTTTGCGAAGGTGGGAATCGGGAAGGTGTTTTAACAGTTTGATATAAACAAGGGACATAAGCCAAGGAGCCCACCGACCCGCAGCAGCCACCCTCTGAGCAGAAACATCTAAAGGGGAGCGGGATGAAACCCTTGGACGGAGAAAGGGTTTTACTAGGGAGATTTTGGCCCTCACTCTGAGCATGCAAATGTTTAAAGAATTGGAATCCAGTTTCACTCGTGTCTTTGAAGAGGTAAAGCCAGTGCGTATCTTCACTAAGTATAGGTAGAGCCAGGATGTAAATGATTAAGAAAAAAGCAGGGCCAGCCAGGCATGGTGGCGCACGCCTGTAATCCCAGAACTTAGGAGTCTGAGGGAGGAGGATAAATGGGAGTTCGAGGCCAGCCTGGGCTACACAGTGAGTTTAAGGCCAGCCTGAAATGCACAGTGAGATCCTGTCTCAAAAAGACCAAAAAGGAAAATGAAAAAAGCAGGGCCACTGGACCCAGAATCCATGTGACACTGTGCCCCCTAGGATTTAAAATAATGAAATAAGAGCGGATTTGTGATCCGGTAAAAAAAGAAAAAAAAAAAATCTTTTTTAAGCAGTAAAGGACTGACCATAAAATAAAAACAAATGTAAAATTCAAGATAAAATTGTATACACTTGAAAAAACATGTTTCCCTGATTAGTACTACTTAGACCTTTTGTGGGGGTATTTTTGTTTGTTTTTTTGGTCTGTTTTTTGAGACAGAATGTTACTCTTGCCCCAGGCTGGCTTCCAGCTCCTGGGCTCATGTGATCCTCCTGCCTCAGCCTCCTGAGTAGCTGAGAATGGAAATGGAACACGATTTTTTAAAAACTTTCCGTTCATCAGTTTTTATTATGCTAAGGAATTCCTCCCAGCCAATCTGTACTGACTTTGCTAAAATGTCTGGGTTTGTCCCCGGCTTCTGGTTTGGAAATCATACATATGGAATGATGACCACAATCCCACATAAAGGTGAGAGATTGGGCGGGAGAAATGTTTCCTGACACTTCACTTCCCTCTCAGTGGGAAGGAGGATTCTAACACCTACCTGGCCGCAACATTTGGAAGGATTAATGAGTGTTTGTTGAGCACTCTCAGGCCTGAAGATGAAAGACAGCCTATGAGCACACAGTCTAATTGATGTTTGTTATTTTGAATGTTTCACTAAAGGACTTTTCTCTACATAAATGAACTCTCATTCAGGGGCTTTGAGAGGGACATAGAACTGAAGAGTCTGGAGTGTGGTCTTTTTGCATACATTTTTTTTTTCTGCAATTATTTCAAACGTGGCAATTTTCCACTCGGTAGTGATTATCCCTGCTAGAATATTGAGTGCAGGTGGTGTGATCCTCCAGCTGAGTCTATTTACAGCCAAAACAACCATTTAATTCCATTTCTTTGGTAGTAAATTAAATACATAGATAAATAAATAAATAAGCTAAAGCCTTTGATGGGCTAAATGATTTACTTTTCAATCTATTTTTAAGCAGGGTGGTAATAACTTTATTTTTCTTATACATTGGAAATAAATAGGGGATCAAATATTTGGATGTGGTACTATATATTTGGCTTGGATTTATTTTCCAGTAAGTTTTTTTCATAATCCAAAGGCTCCAGGAAGAATCAAGTTGGTTCCTTCACATTCCAAAACAGGCACTCTCCTGTATAACAACAAAAAGCGATTGGCCAGTACTCACCTCGTGGCCCATGTGGTCAAATGTCTGTATATCCAAATTTAAGATGAGAACTCAGTGCTATGGCACACGTAGACACTAGAGCAGTGAATCCGGCCCCAAATCTAAATGGCAAGGACAAAGTCATTTGATGATCTCCTTCTTCCAGACTAAATACCCTAACAACCTTCCTTTCCCACTCTTCCATTTCTCCGTCATGACTCACAGTATTAAGGGCTAAAGAAGGAGATTATAGACTCAACCCCAAGCACATCCTTGGCTGAGTCAAAGAGTAAGTTCCTAAATCAGCAGATAAAAATTAAAGAACATTAATCATCAGAGATTAAATATTACATCTTTCTAGATTTCTTTGAAGGTGCCAATAACTAGGAGAGCACAGACACTCTATTAAGAATGGAACATGGCCACCATTTAAATAGATCTTTCCAAATATAATTTCACCAACCATGCCTTAGGCTGGCACTCCTAGAGTAGACCATTTTTTAAGAGATTGTGCTTCAAGAAATACCTCTTGGAAGCTCATGTCCTTGCCACATCTGCATCGGTCTCAAAAAAGGTTGAATTTGGGCTCATGGTGGACATCTCCAAGGTAAGGCAAAAGGCTGGGTCACATGGTCTCCAGTCCCTACCTCCAGCCCTGTACTCCAACCCAGAAAAAGCAGCAGATACCCTTCAGGCCTTGCCCTGTCACGTTCACTCCTTTGAAGCCCCCTCTGGGCTTCTTTTAACTTGACTTCACCTTTGAACTCCTGCCTGATGGACAGGCAAAACATGGCAGCCCCTGCACACTGTGCTCCCTCTAAAGATTGCCCTGAATCTTCACCTGGGATTTAGAGAACTGGAGATGAGTGGGGGACGGTCCAAAGCAGCAGATAGCACTTGATGTGCCCAGGGTAGGCACACATGTGTATACACACACACACACACACACGCACACATGCACACACACTGCCCTCAGGAGAGGCAGTGTGATGCTGAGTGAGGAATCTAGCAATATTCAGCTCCATCCGGAAATCAGATTTTTAAAATTAAGTGAATGGCACAGCAATGATCATCTGTAATAAAGGCTACCAGTGACAGTAAAAGCTTCGTTATCAGACCAGTGGGGGAGTGGCTGCTGGTCAGCTAAAAATTCTGGTTAGCTAAGGCTTTATTCACATTGCCCGGGGAGTTTCACATCTTATCTCTTCTCTAACACTCCCTTTTAAAAAGGAAAGAAAGTGTGTCTGGCTCATGTGCGAGTTACCATCTGAAGTCTGTGGAGATGGGGAATCGATTTTGTTTTTCCAGAAGCAGCAGGAATAGTCGTGCTGCTTCTCTGCCTACCTGGCCTGGCTGCCCCACTGCACCTTCTCTCTGCTCCACTCAGCTTTAGCTAATTACTGGACCAAAGATTTTTGCACAAGGCCATTTCTAGAATTCTGGTTTTAACACATAGCATCCCACACATGCAGTACTGGGAATTGAAGCCAGGGCTCTCACCTACCTATGTTCCCCCACCTATTCAAGAGACAGAGTCTCATTAAAGTCACTAAATTGCCCAGGCTAGGCTTGAACTTGCAGTCTTCCTGCCTCAGTCTTCCTGCCTCAGCCTACCACGGTGCTGGGGATTACAGACCTGTGGCACCTTTTTTTTTTTTTTTAATAAGTTATATATAATACTTTGGGGCTGATTTTGCTAAAAATAGGTTTACCCTTTTAACAACCAGTCTTGAAGTTTTAGACTGTCAAAGCAACAAAAATGCAAAACATAAGCTCCAATAAGATTGAAAGAAAGCCCAGTGTTCTAGATGTCCCTGTACTCTCCTGCCTTTACCAGTCATCACCTTTATGGACTTGAACAAGTGACTTAGCTTCCGTGGTTCACCATTTTCTCATCTATAAAATGTGACTATTCTATGGAGTATGACTGAAATTTCCAGTCAATGTTTAAATTAAAAACTTTATTACAGTAAATGACATATTGCAAATAACTACCTTCCAAATACTTCCCCTCACACTTCAAATACACTTATCCCATCATTCTTGTCACTTTCTGAAGCAGCTCTGGAAGTTGTCTTTCATGAGTGTCTTTAAAAGTATGATCAAAAATATGGTGAATGCTGTTAGATGTCAAGCTAATAGAAAAGACAGGCTCATAAATATATTACAGTGTGTCTTCATACAGCTTATTCACCAGATCTGGCACTGAGCAACTTCTGGCTCTTCCCTAAAGTCAAAATTACCATGAAAGGTAAACATTTTGAATCATTCAGGACATGGAGGCAGCCATGACCTCACAACTAAAGACACCCATGAAAGAGGACTTCCGGAATGATGAGATGAGTTGTTCCAAGTGAGGAGAGTATTTTGGGGGGAATGAATGGCAATGTGTCCTTTACTCAAATAATTTTTTTAAATTTAAACCACTGTATCTATCACATCTCATGTGAGGAGACCATGGAGCCCTTTCTGATCTAGGATTCTCAACTTATCTTCAAGAGAGAAAATTCCTTACTCACCCTCTCCCACATGCCAAATGAGTGTTGCCATGACAACCCAGACGCGCTGAAAGCTTTTACTAAGTTAACACTGCTAAACTCTCTGGAAAAGAAAGCTAGATTCAGGTCGATCTACTAAAAATTCTTTAATGACTACCTAAAATTCACACTGGTCCATCAAAGCTCAAGGATGAGTTCATTTGCTCGTTCTTGAAAATAGAGAGAGGCTCTAGTCAAAAGGCCTTGGCCTCGGTCTTGATTTGAAACCAACACACTGAATGCTGGAGTCAGAATAAATGGTTTTGTAGAGGAGCAGTGCTTTATACCACCTCAAGGGCATCCAGATGTGAAACCACCGCTCACCAAAAGAAGGGCCTCGCCACACCTCCAGAGCAGCATAGAGATCTGTAAGTCAGTCACATGTGGTCATGGTGGCACGGTGTCATGGGAAGGTGTCAGCTGGAAAGCCAAGAAATCCTGGAATTGAAGCCAAGTCTATCATTTATTATGTGACTTGGGGCAAATTACTCTCACCAACCCTGAGCTTTTTTCAATCAATAATAACCACCTTGCAGAATTATGATGAAGTTTAAATGAAACAATGCAGTGATACGTTGGTACTCATCATTCATTAGCTCAACAAAATTTTGTGTCAAAATACAGTAGGGTATCGTAGTCTAATTGTACAGGGCCAGGTACATACTAAATAGTCCACAGATGGCAGCTATTCGTGCTCTCAGGGTGGACTGGGGATATCTGGGAGTGATCTATGCAAATCCCTGAAAAATACTGGCAGGGAAACCATCTTGCATTGGCCAAGGAAAATGGATCCACATTACCCCAGAGGTCTCCTCTGTATGAGTCTAGGAAGGAATTCCTACTCCTCAGGGGTGGTTAAAGAAGAAGGAAGAGAAGAGCGAAGGTTCTCTTCATCAGGGACCTGAACTGACTCATTCCTCCTGGCCAGAGGGGAAGGAAGGCCTGAGAAGAACTTCAGGAATGAGGAGAATTAACCCGGGAAGTGAAGGGAAGTGATGAGGCAGTTATCAGTGTGCTGATAACCGGAGGGTAGTGGGGACAAACATGTGCCTTACAAGGTTCAAAAAAAGAAAAAGAAAGCCAAAGAGACCTCTCTGTGCTTGGCGAAACCTGGCTGGAGGGTACCGGGGTGCACACTCCCTTTGAAGCCATTCATTTGCCTTCGAGGTGTGGAAAGACAGGGTCATCATGATGTAAAAAGGAAATAGAATAAGAAAAACCAAACTGGAGGCTGCCCTGTGTCTGTCAGGATCCTGTCAGCTGATGCTTAAACTGCCACTTCCTGACCCCCAAACCCAAAAGGTGACCCACGAAAGAGCCTTCTTGTTAGTCGTGTCCGTCTTCATGGCAACACATTCCCTCGAGAGCCAAGCCAACTCCAGAGGAGAGGAGATGGAGTTAGGAAGGAGGGTTCATGGCAACTGTCCTGCCAGGTGCCCAGGACTTAAAGTCGGGGACCAACAGGGAGATTCCGGGCTTTCGGGAACTTCCTGTTTTGAGGATCCCAAAGAAAAGAAAAGTCAGGACACCGAGTGTTCCCTATACATGGGTGATGTCTCTATGTGACATCTATTATTAGGGATAATGGACAGAAGGATCATATCATTAGGTGGGAAAGAGATCATTATTTGTTACACCACCTCACTTTAAAGGAACCACTTGGAACAAAGAGCAGTGACTAAAAGTAATTAGGCCAGGGCCTGGAGTGCAGCGGCCATGTTACTGGTGACCCTGCGCTGCGTCCTAGGGCGTCACACAGACTCAGGCCCTACTCCAGCTGGCAGGGGCAGACAGTGCGAGTTATTCCATCCCCAAGAGTACTGGAAGAGGAGTCACGAACCCTGGACTCCAGTTTTAGCTAGATTGAGATTTTGGGGGTGAGACACAAAAGAGCCACTCATTTCTTGAGGCCCTTCCTTGTCTGAAAGATGGTGACTGGACTAAACCATTCCTCAGACTCTGGAGTCAGCAGTGCCCGTAGCCTGGACCTGCACGGAGCCCTGTCTCCCTCCCTCCAGAGCTGTGTGACACTGGCAATCATCTATGAAAGGCGGTGATGGGGCGGGGCACAGTGCAGTGCTAGAGCCCTTGTCTGGCCTGTGTGAGCCCTAGGTTCCTTCCACAGCACTGCAAAAAAAAAAAAAAAAGTAATGATAAAAGCATCTGCCTCAAAAGATTTGGGGGAAATTAGGTGGCAATACACTGAGCGTTATGAGCACTAAGGTAACAAAATCAACAGAGGGTCCTTGTCTTCAGTGGGTTTTTAAACTGTAAGAGGACTGGAACCAGGACATTTGGTAGAAATAAGTATCCAGTAAAAAATGAGACAGGTTTCCGTGTATGTGTGTGACTTGTGTCAATACATTTTTTTATAAGAACTCATCCTTAATAATAGGTGTAATTCCTTAAAATTCACCCTCTTTTGTATCTTTTTTTTTTAAGACAAGATCTCATTAGGTATTACAGGTTGGCCTCGGACTCATAGAAACCTTCCTGCCTCAGTCTCCCCAGGGCTGGGATTACTATGCCCAGCATACTTTTATTAGTACATATGAGCAGTACAGAAAGATTGTACTTATCATGGGGAGTCAGTACATGTGCATAACACATCTTAGTTCTTTCTACTTCCCCCTTTCCTCCCTTCCCTCCCTCATCCCTCCATCTCTCAGTCCCCTTCCCATTTGCAAAAGATTTATCCAAATTCACCCCTTAGAAGTCATCTGGAGGCCCCGCCTCGGCCCCAGATCCCAGCAGGCCTCACATCCTCAGCCGGGACTGCTGCAGACTGGTGGTCGGAGCTAAGTGTTAAGCAAGGTAGAGAACCAGGGGGGCTGGGGTCAGAGGGCCACCTGAGAGGATGAGAATGAATTCCAAGCAAAATGGACGGGAAGTGACAGTGGGGGAAATGAAGAAGCAGGCAGTAGAAGAAGGGGCTCAGGTCTGGAGGCTGCGGGCAGCCACAGCAGCGAAGGACACAGCCACAGAAGCCTGTCGGAAGGGAAAGCAATCGTTCATGTGCAAATTTGAAAGGCCATATATCAAAACTCTTGACGGTAATAGCAAGGCAGTAAAATGATGGGTGATTTTCATCTTTTTCTCTGTTTGGGGGTGTTGGTACTGGGGGGTCAAACCCAGGACCTTCTCACTGACCTAAACTTTGTAATCCTCCCGCCTCAGCCTCCCAGACTGCTGGATTACAGCCATGTGCCACCACACCTGGCTGGTTTTTGTTTTTTGTTTTTTGTTTTGAGACTGAGTCTCACTATGTTGTCCAGGCTGGCCTTGAACTTCTGGGCTCAAGCAATCCTGCCTCAGCCTCAGGAATGCCAGGACTATAGGTGTGTACCACCACGCCTGGCCTTGTACTTTTTTTTAATTGCTAAATTAAATCTATATTACTCTTGTAAAATAAAACAGTGACTGTTGAAACCAAATTTAGTTTTCTTGAGATTCAAAGTCAACCACCCTTTCCACAGCAAGCATTCCTCTTAGGCCAGGATTCCATATAGGTTGCGAGAAGAGCAAGAGAGCCATATCCTGTTATATCTTGTCTTTGTTATTGTCAGCACATACTCCCTCCCTGACTCCCTCTAGATCATCAAGCAAAATAATTCCAGAAATTCTTTATTTTCCTTTTGTGTGTGCATGTGTATGCGTGTGTGTGTGTGTGTGTGTGTGTGTGTGTGTGTGTCTGCGCACACATGAGCATGTATGGCACTGGGGATTGAACACTGAATGCAAGGCCTTCACATTGAGCTGCAACTCAAGCCCTTCTTTGTTTTTTTATTTTGAGACAGGCTCTTGCTAAGTCACTAAATTGCCCAGGCTGGACTTGAACTTGGAATCCCCCTGCCTCAGCCTCCCAGAATGCTGGAATTACAAGCATGAGCCACCACACCCAGCTCCAGGGTATTTTTCGATACTTTCACCTCAGGAATTTTCTGCCTGTAGAAGATACCTGCTCTTTCTGTTTTCTTTTTTGTTGGTAGATATTTGTGCCTATGATATCAAGCCGGACTATAAAATCCTAGAGGGCAGAAACCGAGTCTTCTAGCACCCTCAGTATTTCTTATCTTTTTTAAAACAGTTTATTCCCTTTATTCCTCCATAGTATTGTTGTTTGCATTATTTTCCTTCTCATGTTGGGGAAACTTCCGCATGATAATCAAAAACCCACAGTGATCTGGGTGTGGTGGCTCACACCTATTATGCCAGCACTCTGGGAGGCCGAGGCAGAAGGATCTCAAGTTCGAGCTCAGCCTGAGCAACTTAGCGATTAAGTGAGATTGTCTCAAAATAAAAAATAAAAGGGGGTGAGGGTCATGAGGTAGCTCAGTGCAAAGGCCCTGGGTCCAATCCCCAGTACTGCAAAACAAAAAAATAAATAAAATAAAAATAAAATAAATTTTAAAGGGCCGGGAATGTAGCCCTGAGTTTGATCCCCAGTACACACACACACACACACAGGGAATCATAGAAGAAGTGGGGTTATCTTCCCAACAGAGGGATTTTTTATTTTACCGAGTTATTTGGTCAGTGGCACCTTGCACACGCTAAGCACAAGCTCCACTTGGGAGCCGCCCCCGCCCCCCCCACCCCATCTCTCGGCCTTTCATGGTAACTGTTGCGTGGTGAATGCTGTGTAGCATCAGTGCAGTCTTCCCTTTGTTTCTTGCTTACTTGTTTCGTTTGTTTTGTTTTTTGAGACAAGATCTTGCTCTGTAGTTCAGATTGGCCTTGAACTCACTGTGTGGCCCAGGCTGGCCTCAAACTCTCAGCAATCCTCCTGCCTCAGCCTCCTGTGTGGGCATGTGCCACTATACCCTGTCCACGCCCAGCCATCTCCCTGTCCGCAGCGTCCCACTCACATCCTTGGCACCTGCCAGGATTCAGCAAGCCAGAGAGAGAGAGAGAGAGAGAATGATAAGTGACCTGTCGCTGATGGGTGCCCACCCACAGGCCAGCATACGTGATTCTTCTCCGGGGCCTGGGGTTTCGCAGGCAACCTCTGCGAGTGCGGGGAGAAGACTGCAAAGCCATGAGTCATCTCCCCGGGCCAGCTGCCTATGTATGGTTCTCCTAAGGATCATACTCACCTGTAACTGCCGCTTCCACCAGCTTCTTCAAAGCCTGTTACAATCATTAGCTAATTAAGGCACAGTCCTGCCCTGGTGACTACAGTTACAATTCCCACTTGCAGAAGGGGAAACTGAGGCAGGTGTTGAGTGCAGTGCCACAGGCCAGAGCCGGCTTCTGAGCCAGAATCAGAAGCAGCAAGTAGCTAATTCTATGCGTAAGCCACTGGGCTGCACAGCCTTCTGATTCCAAACAAATGTGTTCTGAGTGTGAGTGGAAAGGTCTTTCCCCTAAACTGCATTTTTGAGAATTGAGTTGAAGTCTCTCACTGAGTACTTGTGTAACTCTCCACCTCAAGTTGAAGTCAGTGTCAGTGGGGGTAATTAGCCAGCTCTTGTAATGCCAGCACTCAGGAGGCCGAGGCAGGAGGATCACTGCAAATTTGAGGCCAGTCTGGGCTACATAGTGAGTTCAAGGACAGCCTAAAGTACACAGCCAGACCCTGTCTCAAAAAGCAAAACAAAAAGTGGGAGGCAACTGCTGCGTGTAGAGACGCACGCCTGTAATCCCAGCACTCTGACAGGCTGAGGCAGGAGCATTGTAAATTCAAGAGCAGTTTGGGAAATTTAGCTACTTAGCAAGATCCTGTCTCAAACTGAAAAATAAAAAGTGCTGAAAGTATAGGTCAGTGTGGAGGCCCCAGTGAGTTTGAGCCCTACTACCGAAAAAAATAAAATAAACAAATAAATAGCAATAAAAAAGGACTAAAGAGTGGGCTTGCCATAGGAGTTAAGAGCTCTTACCTACCACACGCTACACGCTTCCTGGGCCTACGTAAAACCCATACGGCATTTTAGAGCAATTAAATCTTGTTTCCCCACTTCTGTTCTCCCTGCACGAGTCTTAAGAAAGAGAAAGGAGATGTAATAACACTGGAAGCCATGGGAGTCCTCCACTGGTAACATAAATAATACTAATAACCAGCCACCAGCCAGAGACATAAGAAGGCATATGATTAGGAAGATTGACACTTCTGGTCTTAGAGTAAGCGTTAAGTAGGAAATCCTGATGGATTTGTTTGGCAGAAAGCTATGTGACTCAAACTCTCTGAAAGAAAAATCAAGATTCTCAACTACTGAACACAGGTTCCAACTATCAGCCCAGAGTAAAACCACCCGTGTCATCCAGCATCCAACAAACTTGGGATTTGGGTTGGTGGCTTTTGTTTTGTTTTTAATATTAGGATTAGAAACAGATATTTGAGATTCTTTTGTTGTTGTTGTTGTTGTCGTTGGTTTTTGTTTTTTGATTTGAGACAGGTTCTCACTATGTAGTCCTGGCTGGCCTCCAACTCTGGGCGATCCTCCTGCCTCAGCCTCCCAAGTTCTGGGAATACAGGCGTGCACCACCATGCCCGGCTAAGATTCTCATAAAGACAAGTTGCCTCCCTCTGGGGTCTAAGACCACAGAGGAAGCAGCCTCAGCGCACAGGAAGATGAAGGTGGTCTGGTTCCCCAGGGGCGCCCTCTGGAAGGCTCTCCCTCCCTCGGGGTTGTACAGGATGAGGGAGTTTCAGTTGCTGGGAAGGTGTGGTGAGGACATTCCACACCAGCATGCAGGAAAACACAGAGATAAGGAGGGAGAAAGCAGTCTCCAAGCCTGAGGAAAGAAAGCAGGCGGGCAATCTAAGCAAAAGAATTTTATTGACTTTTAAATATGACAACGTTCTGTGATTCAGAATCATGGTGACCTTCATATCAGGTTTCTTGAGAGAAGGGCAAATCTGAGATAACAGCCAACAACCCCACAGAAAGTGCATGTTTCTTATGCCTTAGGAGAGAGAGAGAGAGAAAGAAAAGAAAGAAGAAAGGAGGAAGGAAAGAAAGAAAGAAAGAAAGAAAGAAAGAAGGAAGGAAGGAAGGAAGAAGAAAGAAAAAGAAAGAAAGAAAGAAAGAAAGAAAGAAAGAAAGAAAGAAAGAAAGAAAGAAAGAAGAAAGAAAGAAAGAAAGAGAAAGAAAGAAAGAGAGAGAGAGAAAGAAAGAAAGAAAAGAAGGAAGGAAAGAAAGAAAAAAAGAAGCAGGGCGCAGTGTTGCATACCTATAATTCCAGCATTCAGGAGGCTGAGACAGAAGGGTGGCCTTGAGTACCAGGCCAGTCTGAGCTACATAGCAAGACCCTGTCTCAAAAACCAAAAAATAAAAGAAAGACAAAGAATGAATACATTCTGTGTGTCAAGAAAATACATCTTTGTGGCCAGGGATGGGGTAAAAATGATCAAAGTATGTTATGTGCAAATCTGCCACAGTGAAACCCATTAATCTGTAAAACCAAGAAAAAGAAAAAAAGAAAATCTTAGGGCTGGCGGTGTAGCTCAATGATAGAGTGTTTACCTAGCATGCATAAAGTCAAGGGTTTGATCTCTAGTATTGCAAAAAGAAAAAGCAAATTATATATATATACCCACAAAAAAAAAAAAAAAAAGAAAGAGAGAGAGAAAGAAATCTAACTTTGCTCCCAAAATAAATAGCAGGAGAATCAAGTCAAAAATACTTAAGTCACAAAGTCCCTCCTTGGCCAGCTCTGAGTGTTGTTCATGCAGACTAAGGAGCTGGGTTTAGGGTTTGTTTTGTTTTGCCTTTATTGAATTAATGATCAGAATTAAGGCAATTAAATGCTATTAGCTTAACAGTTCTTGATTATTCTCATAGCCCGGGCTTGAACCAGGTAGGTTCAGGTTGGATTTCAAAACCCACAAATGTCCGGGTCTTGAACTCTTTAGGTTTCCTGCAGAGGGAAAGAGGGGTTCGGCAATACGTAGCAGGTGGCGTAAGGTTTGAAAAGACCGAGCTGCTCCGGCGGAAAGAGCTCAGGCTCCGTTGTGTGCTCCATCCCTGCGTGGGCCATTTCTTTGTAAAGTCCCTGAGCAGAGATAAAAGAGGGCGAGATAAGAGGGTTGAGAAGATTCCACAGAAGAGAAACAGACAAGAAGCTCCTGTTCCCCGAGTCTCCTCTAACAAAGTGACAGAAGACACAGCATTCAAGATCGGTTGAGTACGGAAAATCAAAATTTCACCCACCATGGCAAAGGTTGTCAGCTAAAATGTAGGATTCCCAGTTCCCCTGGAATTTCAGATAAGTGATCAAACCCCTTTAGTTTAGGTATATCCCAAATACCACATGAGACATACTTGCACTAAAATAGTAGCCTCATTTATTTGAAATGCACTTTTAACTGCATGTTCTGATTTTTTTATTTGCTAAACCTGGCAACCCTAATCCTAGCAAAAAGTTCACAGTGTATATATATATATATATATATATATATAAGTGAAAGGTTAAGAGATGGGACGAAAAGCACACTCTTTGGAGACATGAAAGTAACTATTAAAAGAAACAGCTAAAAGAGTTTAAGTTGTTTTCTCTGGGAAACAGGGATTGAGAGTGGAGTGCATTCCAGGAAGGGGACTGCTTTTTTCCTTAAGCCTTAGCAGTAATGTTTAATTTTTTTCATCTATTTACTATGTAACTTTGACAAAAATTAAAATTTAGTTTTTTTAAAAAAGGAAACAGTTCCAAGTGACTTATTTTAAACTATTTTGCCTTTTAAGAAAAATGGAACTGGGTGTGGTGGTGCACACCTGTAATCCTAGAACTTGGGAGGCTGAGGCAGGAGGATCATTGGTTTGAGACCAGCCTGGGCAGCTGAGCAATTTTTGTTGGGGAGGGGGACTGGGTTTAGCAATTTTGAGGCCCGCCTAGGCTACTCAGTGAGTTCAAGGCCAGCCTGGACTACATAGACCTTGTCTCAAAAACCAGTAAATAAATAAATAAAGCAAAAGTCACCTGCTCCCTCTTCTTCCTACCTTGTCCACCCCCTCGTTCTACTCAGGTGTCCCCGCCAGTGGGCAGGCGAATGCCAGCCTCCAGCCTTCAGAGCCCTCACGGTAGCGCTCGAGTTGGCAGACAAAGAAGGTGTGAGTTGGGGAGCTGTGCTGCCTTGAGAGTGGGGACTGAGGGTTTAGCTGCTAATGGTTGAGCCCTTATGGAATGCCAAGCACCCGCTGAAGAAATGGACCACCTGGTCACCCTCAGCCCTCCCCACATGGGTGATGGTGACGTGTTGTCACCTTCATCTGCAGAGGGAGAAGTGGAGGCTCACTGAGGCTGAATGACTTGCCAGACATCACCTCGCCGGTGGTAGTAGAGCTGTGTGCCCCTGACTCATGTTGTGGAACCAAAATACCCCTCCATTCCCCACAGCTGATGATGCACCCAACTCCAACAAAGTCACAGCTGGAACTCAGGGTCTGGAAGTTCTGCGAGGTCATCAAAGCCAGGTGTCCTAGAAAATGACCTGGCTTTCCCCATGCGGCACCTAAAGCTTCCATGGTGGCAGAGGAAGCAGTAGGGCTCAGGTGGCCTGGGACACTGGCACTTTGAATCTTGGGATTCATGATAAGCCCATCCCGGAAGGAAGGGCACGCCGGGGCACTTCCACAAGGCTCTGCCTGAGTTGCCCCGCACACGTCCCACAGTGGACAGAGGGGTCTGCGTGTCACTCAGAGGTTTGCCTCCCCATGAGCCTCCCCGCAGAAGTTGGGAAGCATCCCCGAGGAGGCGCAAAACCTGGGATGTGCCTGTTTCCCTCACATTCCTGGCAGAGGGCACTGGGAAAGGAGATGTGACAGTCACCAGGGAACGTGGGGGCTTCAAGCAGGTTACAGCTCACAGACGGAAGGACAGGAGAAGGCCGAGCTCATTGCCCTGGGCGCAGGCGGTTCTAGCGTGTGTTTCTAGAGAAAACAAGCACAGGGCAGCAGAGCTGTGGAGACAACCTGGGCACCTAACAGCTGCCACTCAAATGCCAGTCAAATGTCTGGGCTTCGGTTCCTTCCAAGCCATACATGAACCGACGAGCTGATGAAGTTATCTCTTCAGATCAAGGTTGGGGGGGGTTGTCAGAATTCTGCTTCCTCCTTCTGTGGTATCACAGATCCAAGGCTGGAGAGAGAAGGCATCATGACAGGGGTGGGGAGGGGACAGTGGCTACCATAGCTAATCGTGATGATTATTATTTGCAGGAAGCCCAGCTGCACAATCAGCAGGTTACACAGCCCTAAACGGTCATCGTGTGGGATGCCCCCTGGTCATTCTCAGGGAAGTCAGCTCGGGTTCCCCTTTGCCAGCATCAGATAATGGCGAGATGATAAGTTTCAGCTACCTGGGCTGGAGCCTCCACCAGTATTTGATCCAGGGCATCTGATTCCCTTCTAATGTGAGTTCTCTTTGATGTCTGAGATTCTCCTGAGGATAAGGAGTCTTCGGAGGTGACTCCTTGTTCCTGCCCAGATCTGTACCCTGCCCGGCTCCATCTTGACTGTGCTGCTCTCTCAGAAGTTCCTCTTATCCTGGAGGCCCCGCGTCAAACAGCCTCTTCCCCAGCCACCACAAGGAAGAGCATGACGCCATTTTCTAATGCAAACATCAAGGAGAATCCTTCTATTTGTCTACACTAAGGACATGAGTCTTCACAAGAGTCCATTTTTGTAAAAAGCCAAAGGTGAAATGTAAAGACTCTGTCCACATCTTGGCCCTCTTGTCTTGCCTGAAGAGAATGTCTGTTCTGTTGTTGGTGGCTCTCACGGACTGGTTTGGCATTGTGTGGCCCTGGGATAAGCTCAATGCCCTATTTAATATTTAATCACAAATATTTACGAGTTGGCCAAACTGGAGGCCTCTGTTTCCACCTCTAGCCAATAACTGGGAGTTGGCTGGCCCTCTCTAGAAGGGGTACTGGCTGGTTGGACTGAGACCTGTCATCCTGCTTGCCAAGTCACTGAGAACCCCCAAAGTTGCACCCTGAGTTAGGAACCATAAGAAGAAATAAGATCTTTAGGTAGCCAACCTTTTCCTTCTTTGGCTGGTCATGTACAGTTGTTTGCAGCTGTTGTTGGGGGCAGGGGTGCTTATTCCAAATTCTCAATTTCTGGACAAAAACATCCATATTAGTAAAATTCACACACACACATCAAAACCCAGACACACCTAAGAACTGGCAGGTCCTGTGATAACAAGATGAGAGGCAGGGCCTGTCTGATAAGCTGAGAGGGAGTGAGTTGTAGAGATGGGCATCGAATAGCAGCCAGGTGTCCTCCTGCTGCTCTGAGCCATCCTAACAGAGGTAGATGGAGCTGAGGGACTCTCATCAAACCAGGGACCTGACTTCTCCAAAGCTGGGACATGGCCGCCTGTGGGAAGGTCAGGGAGGTCAGACAGGCCAGCGGGATGGGTCCTCTGCACTCTATAGCTCCCCCACCCCCAACTAAGAATGAAGGTGGAGTGGGGAGCTAGAAAAGCTAGGCCACGGGGCAAATTCCAACAGGCAAGAATCCTACACTGGGAAGGGCAGGAGTCTTCTGCCTCCAATTCCTTTTTCCCCAATGACATTCTTCCCCATTCTGAACCATCTAAGTGAGGGACAATCCCAGTGGCCTAGAAAATTCTAGACAAGATTCTCCAGGGAACTAGCCAGCATCCTGAGATCTGCTCCAGGCTTCTTGAAACCTTGGCAAACATCTCCCGCTGCCAGCTCTCCCCCAGGGGCGGGCATGCAGCAGCTCGAGGTAGCAGCTCCCTCCCTCTTCCCCAGGGAGGGAGGAGGCAGGCCCAGCAGGTGTCTCTGGCTTTTCTCCTGGGGCAAGAGGCAGATGCAGGTGCCTCCTACCACTCCCTTTTTCCTCCTAGTGGGAGTGGGTAGCTAGGGAGGTACCCTGCCACTCCCTCTGGTCCCCCAGGGCTGGTGGATTAGGGAGGGCCCTCTTCTTCCAACTCCCTTCTCCAGGAGATGTCTGAAGTCCATAAACCAAACCACACCCACCCTTGCCACTTTCCCACCAGCCCTTCCCTGAGCAGCTCATCCTAACCACCTCCATGGAGCTCCGGAATTCTCCCTAGGAAATGGCAGTTCTCTCTGACTGTTACAGATTCCATGGATGCTGCTTTCTACCTCCACCAGCCCCATACCCACCCATGCCTTCAGTGCCCACTGACACCTGGTGGCCAGCACCACCTGGCAGCTGGGACAGGACAATAGGATAAAAGCAGGAGGCAGCCCTGGTCTCCAGAAGCTGACAGCTGTCCCAGGAGCTCACAGTCTGGGGAGCTAGATTTCTCCCCAACCACCGCTATGGATGTCCAGATAAATTCTCAGAGTCTTATGCCGCTGGAACCAGAACAGGACTTTGGGAGAACTGACCTCTTCTCCCCCACATCTGCCCCTCTCTACATGGGGAAGAATGAAGAAAAAGAATTCCCCACGGGTGTGCAGGTCAAAGGTAGAGGATGCTATGCCGACCTTTCTCCAAAGCCCTCCACAAAGAAAAGACTTCTGGTATGGAGTCTTCTACACACACACACACACACACACATGAAGGGTGATAGCAGAGAAATGAAATAAAATACAGAGGACCCTTCCAGGAGATAGCTTCTATGTGTGTGCATGGGCCCTGGCCTCATTTCCAGTTCATTCAAGGCTATGCAGAGAAACCCCAGGTAGACTGAAGGAAACCCTCCCAAGACACTCAACCACCCCAAACCCCAGCCCCTCCACAAAGGACCTCCTGCTCCGGGACACTGTAGGGAACCTTACAGGAGGCATCCTGACACACTAGTGGGGAGCTATTCAAGGAAGTTGGCTTCGAGGGACCTGGAGGAAACCCCAAAGATACAAACCCCTGCATTTGCCTTACAGGGAATCCTGGCGAGGAAGGGCAAATGGCAGGGAGAAAATGCTCCCTGGAAAGATTCCCCGAAGGGTGGCAGTGAGTGCAGGTAGGAAGGTGAGAAGGGGTCAGTAGAACCTTAAGGCTTAAAAGTAATTATAATTTTTGAAAGGTCAGTGTCCTAATTCAAGGATTGGTGACTTTTTTACCCCTCAATGCTGGGAGCAAAATTAAAGCAAGCCTGTGTTCTCGCTGACCAGACAGGCAAACCAGAACAAAGGAAAAGGAAGACACAGAAACAGGAAAGCAAGCCAGACTAGGACAGGGCTGGGGCTGCAGCAGAGCACAGGACAGGGAAGGGAGATGGAGATGCACAAGATGTACATGGCCTAGGGCCATTCCATTCGGGGTGGGAATGAGCTCGACCTCCATCAGCAAGGCCCAGCTTGAGCTGAAACTCCAGGAGGACTCAGCTCCTTCCTGCTAGAAATCCAATCACTAGACACTTAGGTCAGGGGGATATCTTCCCAGAAGCAGTCCAACGGGGTTTGGGGATTACTCTTGAAAACAATCTTTTATTACTAAGCCACTGGCTGCATCCTGTTGTCCAAGATCTGTCTGTGCAGTGGTTGAAATGACTCCACTATGAAAGTGGCATCTCTTTGGTCTTTTTTTTTTTTTTAATCCCATGGGTCTTTCTCAGCCCAAAGCAACTGATGACCATATTCTACTTTGCATAAATGTTAAGTGAGTCAAGTTGACAATTGACAAACTACCATGGTACAGACAGGGAAACTGAGGTACTGAATAGAGAAATGTTCCATCTTGGGTATGGTTGGAGTCCTAGCAAAGCAGACTCCTCACCTTCAGGAATCTGTGGCCCTGGGAGTCTTCATGGACCTGTGTCTGGGGGATGATACCTTCCGTTTCCTTCTAGCTCTTGCAGCGAGAATGGGGGCATCTGGGATGTTTCGTCTCTCATCTTGGGACAAGCAGCCTGTTTTCAATATCTCTCCTGAAAGTATGTTGCTAGAAAACACCACTCTCTTCTAGAAATGTGGGTTGTTTGAGACAGGATCTTTTTAGGTAGTGCAGATTGTCCTTGAACTCACTATATACCCCAGGTTGACCTCGAACTTGCAGCGCTCCTCCTGCCTCAGCCTCCTGAGTGCTGGGATTACAGGTGTGCGCCACCATGCCCAGCTTGAAATGTGGGCTCTTAATTCTGTAACTTCCCATGGAGTTACTTAAAAGCAGTAGAACTACAATCAGATAAAGTAAAATCCCAGACTCTCCGGGCCATGCTTCTAAGGCAAGAGACGAACAAAGGGTGTCCCAGTGCTATTTGACCTGGAGAATACTCCCTAGGGATCCAGTGAGCCAGCCCCAGTCTCAGGCTCCTGACTGCCAAGTCAGTAGAAGAAGAAATTAGCATCACAGTATCTAGGTAGCTCCTCTGTCTGGTTTATACAGTACAAGGTTGTAAGCACATGCTTATTAGCTTAACCTCACAACCATGATTTGAGCTATTTAGTATTGTCAGCAGGCAGGCCTGGTGGTACACACTCATAATTCCAGAAATCTAGAAAGCTGAGGCAGGAGGATCACAAGTTCAAGTCCAGTCTGGGCAACTTAGGGACATAGCAAGACACTGTCTTAAATTTTTTAAAAATGTAAAAAAGCCCGAGGACATAGCTCGGTTGCAACAGTTCCAGGTTCAACCCCAGTACAGCAAAAGAAAAAAATATTGTCAGCAATATCATCTTTGGGGTATAAGACAGTGGTCCCAAAGTTTCAAAAGAAAACATGAGATTGGGTTCATAATTATAGCAGATATGCCTTACTTCCTGGGAAGACTTCTATCATATTGAATTTATATTGCATTTTTATAATGATCCCATTTGAATGCACTGGGGAGTTGGCTATATAAAGTAATCCTATGGTGAATCCTTTTATTAGCAAAGCATCTTTTTTGCAAAGCGAAGAATTTCTCCCAATGTTCATAAATCAGTTTTACTTAAACTGAAGTGTGTATCTGTGCTGAGAGCTAATCCTCACATTATTCTACGCACAGCTCAGAGTCATAAAGGACTTACTTTGGGAGCAGCTCAGAAAGAAAGATTTTGAGTAGGAGATGAATCAGATACCTCCACTTCGTTCCCACTTCTCCCCTTTTCTCCTATCTCATTACCACAGCAAAGCCCCAGCTACAATGCCCCGAATGAGGACTTCGTAAGAACTTTATAGGAGAAAAATTATTATCAACAGGGTAGACAAGGAAGCTTATCTTACAGTGAATAATAGATAATATCTAAAGGCAAATATTTACTGAATCTCAGCAGCATCATTCCAAAGAGAGAAAGGATTTGAGACAATGGGTAAAAGGTGAAAAGGAAATAAAAAATTGGTTAGAAAGTTAAACCCTTTATAGGAGTTGAATAATATTTTCAGATTGATGATCAGTTTGGTTGGTTGGTTGAATTGCTTGTTATTGTTTGTTTGTTGTTTTAAATGAAAGCTATAAAGAGAACTTGAAGGACAAGGAATTGCTTCAAGGGTACAGTGGGGGAGGACACATGCATGGGAAAGGGACAATCAGTTCCCATTCTGCCCAGAATGGCAGTGAAGAATCAGGAGCAAGAAGGAAGGCTTATGTTACGCTAGCATTTTCCTTCTTCCGATCATTAAAGCAATACGTGCACATTGCAGAAAATGTGGAAAGTATAAAGTAGAACACCCATAATTGTGCCACACAGGTAACCATGGTTAGTTTGAGGGCATCATTCTAGACTTTTTTAAAGGCAGAAAATGGCCTTTGCTTTCTGAAATGGTATAAATGACTATATACAATGGAGTACTACTCTGCTATGAAGAAGGGTAAATTTGAGTCATTTGCAGGAAAATGGATGCACCTTGAGACCGTGATGTTAAGTGAAATGTCAGACATGCAAGCTTAAATATCTCATGGTTTCTCTTACACGAGAAACCCAGCCAGGCGTGGAGGCACACGCCTGTAGTCCTAGCACTCGGGAGGCTGAGGAAGGAGGATCACATCAAGTTCGAGGCCAGCCTGGGCTACAGAGTGAGTTCAAGCCCAACCTGAACTGCAGAGCAAGACTCGGTCTGAAAAAGACAAAAACAAAACAAAACAAAACAAAAAAAACCCAAAGTGTAATTAAGTTAAGGACCAAAATAAAAGGCAGGTATAGGAAACAGGGCCATAGATCTTCTGCAAATGGGAAGGGGATCAAGAGATGGGGGCGTCATAAAAAGAATTAGGATGTGTTGTGTCCATGTACCAACTCCTCGTGATGAATGCAATCATTTTGTACTGCAAATGTACTAATAAAATCGAAATTGAAATTTTATTTTATTTTTTTTTTGTGTGTGTGTGTGGGTACCAGGGGGACGACCTCAGGACCTCGCGCGCCAACAGGCACCCGTGCCACTGAGCGATATCACCGGCCCCTTTTTCGTATGTGGGTTCCGGGAGTCGAACTCGGGCCCTTGCGCTTGCAAGGCAGGCGCTTATGCCGCTGAGCCATCTCACCGGCCCAAAATTGAAATTTTAAAAATGAAATGACATAAATTCTATTCCCGGGCAGGATGTTTTCACAGTACTTGCTTATCAAGGAAACCTGCCATGTAAGACTTTGCACGCCATGTGCTAAGATGCCGGAAGCTTAGGGACCTGGGAAACAACTCCACATTCCCAAGGTCCCTTCCCCCAGAGCACTGTGTCTAGCCAGGAGCCTCGCTGGCCCCCATTTCCATCCTGCCCTCCTGCAACGTGAGTACCCCAAAACAGAGGAGGGTGGGGCAGCCACTACTGACAAGTGGGAAAGCATCAGTGTGGGGCACTCGCAGCTCCTGACTGAGTTCGCAGTTCAAGGGAAGAAATAAACCAAGAGAGGAATTTTCCACTGGCCCATTAATCAGGAACACAGCAGGCTTGGAGCAGGAGACTCCACCGCAAGCATTCCAGGTCTTCAGAGCCACCCAGTCCCATCATCAGCCACTGAGTCCCCAGTGGAATCGCCACACACCGTATCCACCCAAATGGATGTTCATTTGTGTGAAGAGTTTCAAAATATTTTTTACTTCACACTTAAGCTGCGTGGCAGGCTGGGTGGCCTTATCTCTCTAGGCAGTTCTAGTAGGAGAAATATCATGAAGAATATCAGAGGAAAGCAAGCCCCTGACCAGGCCTCTTCACCATCTGGCTTCACACGGGATGGCAGATGTGTCCCTGAGTCACCAGTGCCCACCGTGTTTCTCTCTAGGAACAGTTGGGAAGATGGGGGAAGAGGTCACTGCACTACTCACTAAGTAGCCATGTGAACTTAGGCAGGTAACCGAGCCTCTTTACACCTCTGTATCCTTATCTGTAAATGATAACATTTCCCTCTTGAAGTCGTTATGAAGATCTGGTGAGATGACACATGTGCAGAACCTGGCACATCGACACTTAGTGAATGGTCACTGTTAATACCACGGCAACTCATTCCCAGAACAATCATTTTCTGGTGGCCAGCGCACCTCTGTTGACCTGAGGTTTCCGCCTTCAAGGACTTTACAGTCTAGTGGGAGAGACAAATGTCAAAAACAAACAATGATCACATCGCATGATTACGCCTGGGAGGTGTGTATTGCAATCACCCCTTAAAGATTATCTCGGGTATCTTCCCAACAATGCTACCAGGTAAACACTAGTGTGCCCACTTTATAGACGATGACTCTGAGGTCTGGAGGTCACCTGCGGACTTGAAGCCAGGTCTTTTGAGTCCACCTGCAGTACTCTTCATTCACATTCACCAACATTCCTTTTTTTCCCCTCATCCTCTCTTACAAGGTCCACCAAAGTTGCTGTGGGCTTTCTGCAGGTCACTCAGACCCCCTGATGCTGGCCACAGCCCTAAATCTGACCACAAATGTACTTGCCTATTAGGTACACGTTCACCCCTGCCGAGCTGATGCAAAGTAACCTGTCATCAATCACGGTTCCTGGTGTTAGTGTTTTGCTATTCTTTGTCATCATAGCTTTGTAACCCCGAATGCCACTCTGCGACATATGGGCCCTGGACTCTAAACTGCCACTAAGCCATTGCTGCTGTTGGCCACCCCTCATGGCCTGACCAACATGATTAAACGTTGCCTATTAAGGGAGCCGTAAATAAGCCAGACACCCTGCTCCCATGAGTAGTGGGGAGTACAATGGGCCAGATTTTCCTGTCCCCCAGGGGAGTCGTTCTCTCATCTTTCAGAGAGGTGAAAAAAATCATGCGGGGCCAGTGAGATGGCTCAGCGGCATAAGCACCTGCCTGGCAAGCACGAGGTCCTGAGTTCAACTCCAGGTACCCACATACAAAAAAAGGGCCAGTGATATCGCTCGGCGGCACGGGCGCCTGCTGGCACGCAAGGTCCTAAGTTCGACTCCTGGTACCCACAAAAAAAAATAATAATAATAATGTAAGGGGAACCTAGCAGGGTAACCTAAAGAGGACCTTGGGACAGGAGAACAGGTCAGGAGAGGTAGCCTGCACACGATGCCTGCATAGGATGCTGGCTGCCATGTTCCTACTTCAAGCTAAGAAGTGGAAACCAATTTTATTTCTTCCGAATTCCTAGCATCTTGCTAGTTTGCATTCTTGACTGCCCTTGAAAGTTGAGATCCCTGTGTCCCAGCACTCTGGGACCAGTCCACAGTCCCAGTCTATTTCCCCATGCTGGTCCCCAACCTGCTGAGCGTTGCTGTAGAAAGTCCCTTCCTTCACCCAGCCTGTCCCACCATGTGGTGAACCTTTAGTCACCACCTCCAGAGTCTCTCCTTCGTTCCCAGTGGAAGCCACACACAATTCCCAAGGGAATTCCGTGGCATTTCTGAACTCCTTCCTCCCTCAGGACAGCCTGGCTTCTCCTCTTCCTGAGAACATGGTTCCTGCCTTGACCTCTCTCAGTGTCCCTGTCTGTCATCCACTCAAAGAGCTGGCCAGGCTACATTTGCACAGGGCACCATCTTTGCTACCCTCCTTTTCCAACTTCTGAATCCTTTCCCATCTCCTCTGATTCTACCTCCTTTCCCAAGGCCATTGTTTCCAAGACACCTCTCTCACACAACCTAGGGTTTTTCCCCCACTCAGCCCTATCAGTCTTGCACTTTTCATTTTTTTTTTTTAAGTGAGGACTGAACCCCTGTATTGCTGAGCTACATCCCCATCCCTTTTTATTTTTTTTATTTTGAGACAGGGTCTCACTAAACCCTGCGGGTGCAGGGTTTGCCTGCACTGGCCTCAAACTTGCAATCCTCCTGCCTCAGTCTCCCAAATCTTACACCTTTTAATCTTGTCTACTTCCAATTATCCCTTCTCTTCTGCTTAGTAACCTTATTGGGTCTCTTCTAGCCTACCGGCCTCAATTGTGACCTGCTCATTCTCCAGTTTAATATTGCAGTCCTCACTCTGACAGAATCTCCAGGGAGTAGTCTGCAGGTCTAGGCTTCTCACCCTCCTCCAACCCATGCTTTTACCTCTGCCAACCCCGCAGCCACCATGGATATTAACTGAAACTCTCTTTCCAGGGCACAAGAGCTGCCCAACTGCAAGAGCTCATGGTCTCTTCTCAGTCTTTAACCTTGATTTCTGCAACTCTTCCTTCCTTCCTTCCTTCCTTCCTTCCTTCCTTCCTTCCTTCCTTCCTCTCTCTCTCTCTCTCTCTCTCTCTCTCTCTCTCTCTCTCTCTCTCTCTCTCTGTCTTTTCTTCATTTCTTTTGTGGTACTAGGGATTAAACCTAGGGCCTTCACACTGAGCTATCTCACCAGTCTGTCTGTCTGTCTGTCTGTCTTTCCTTCTTTCTTTCTTTCTCTATCCCTCTCTTTCTTTTTTTTATTTTGAGACAGGGTTTCACTAAGTTGCCCAGTCTGAGCTCAAACTTGCAATCGTCCTGCCTCAGCCTCCCAGAGTGCAGGGATTACAGGCATGCACCACCGCCTCTGGCCACTTCCCTTCTTGAAACATCTCCTCTCTTGGCTCCTAGGTGGCAACTCTTCCCGTGCTCATCTACCTCTCAGACAGCATTCTCTGCCTACCACCTCTTGTTCCACCTTCTACCTTTTATTTATTTATTTTGGTACCAGAGATCGAACTTACGACCTCATGCTTGCCAGGCAGGTGCTGTGCCGCTAAGCTATATCCCCAGTCCCCCCTTCCACCTTTTAAATGGGAGTGAACTTTAGTTTGGTCCCCATTCCTGAATTGATGCTCTGTACGGGCACACTCTTCTTTATGACCTCTATCATACCATGCTTGCAAGGGGGAACCTTACACAGACACTCCCCGCCACGTGTTCATCTCTTCCTTTAATCTTGGCCTGTTGATCAGCTTGCTCAGAACACCCCATGATGACAATATGCATGAGGCTAGGTCTGTCATCTTTTCTCCAGTCACTGCCTCCTTGGAAATTGGCATGAACTTCTAAGCAGCTTCTGGGGTGTTTGTGAAAGCAGAACAAATGAGACCGGCAGAATCATTTTCACCATTTTCCCACATAGACTCTGGCTTCATCTAATCTGTTTCTAGGTCCCACCGATTCTTCCTTCAAAAGCTCTGTCCCATCCGCACCCGCCTTGGTTAGACCCCATCTATTACCTCCTAGGTGGGCTTCTGCCATGGCTCCCCGACTTCCTTCTTTCTTCCCATCTCTCTGTCCCTAGCTAACCCTTCCTATATTCTTTATCAATGTATGGCTGTCACCTGTCTGTTAAAATACATTTCATGCCTTTCTACTGAGTACTGAAGAGAGCCCCAACTCTTTGACCTATGGTTCATCATCCAGGCCCAACCTCTCTTTCCAGCTTTCACACATCACTTACCCTTGCAAACCCGGACCCGTACCTGAAATGTCCTCTGCACGCCAAGCCCTTGCTTCCATGCACCATTCTGCTTACTGCCATCGTCCCAACCTTCAAGTCAAATGATACTCACTCTCCTGAATCTTCCTTAGCTTCCCCCATTCTAGTCTGCACCTCCCTTATCATACCAAATAATACTGTTACTCATTGCATGATTCACTTTCCCTCATGGATTTCAGCCTTCTCATGGGCAAGGGCCGGGGCTCTGCTTCCCACGTCCCTCCTGGGAGCCAGCGATATGTCTTCCATGATCTTCATGCCAGGGCGCACACTGATTCCACAGCTGGAGAGGGTTTCCATCTTTAACTGTGTCCGCAGAGTCCATGACTCAAACATCTGGGTCACAGACAGCTTTGCTTTGGAGAAATCTCCACAGCAGCACCAGTCTCAAAAGTATTCAACTTCTATACTGATAGCTGGGCCTTTCTAGTGGTAATTAATAATAGTAGTCGTCATCTGCTGACATCTATCGTATGCCATGCACTGGGCTAAGTGTTATCTCATTTCCTCTTGATAGAAGCTTTCATTGGACGCATGAGAAAATATACTTCCTCTAGTCCAAAACTGTGTGATTCTGTGATTCTCCACCCCCACTCTCCCGTTCTGAGTTCACCTTAAGCTCTGGAAGCCTGAGGAGTTACACGGCAATTAGCCTCAGTGCCTAATTTCCAGAACATCTGAGTTTATACAGCCACTAATTCTCTTTAGGAAGAGCCACTGGTATGGAATTTGCCACTGCTATTAATCAGCATGAGCCACTAGTCAATAGCTATCAGAGGCAGGAGAAGCCATCAAACCTGTTTGTCTTCATGTGCCTGAATCACTTCTTTCTCAGAGTTGGAGTTTTATGCATCTTTCATACCATCAGGTCACCACTGAATTCGCAGACATCATGGGCACCTAATACTTCATTAAATTTTTTCTTCCTTTTTAGGATGGTATCCAATGTGCACATGCAACCATAATACACAACTGCACAAATTCACCTTGCTCACACAGAAACACATCTTTGTACGGGGCAGAAGAGAAAGCATTAGATCCTAAGACGTCCATATTTGAGATAGTCAGAGATCTGAGTCCTACACAAGAGCTGACTGCAGTGCAGGCTGGATGCTTTAGGAAAGTGGTTTAAGCAAGAGTTCGGGAGTCGATCAGCTCTTGCACACAGTGGCAAGGACTCGTCTCCCTGGGCTCCATACAAAGCATGAGGCAGCAACTCTGGAGAGCAGAAGTCAACCCACAAGAAGGGCCACACAGCCCTTGTGCTACCCCCAAAGATGGAGAACAAGGCCCTGCATCCTCCGAGTCCTTGTCCAAGCTGACGCACAGTCCCGACACCAGAGAATCAGAGTAGATCTGGCTGCCCTTTTCCTCCTCTACTTAAAGAGAAGGCAACCCTAAAAGCCATTCTTCTCTATCCGAATATTGAGCCTCTATTTTCTTTCATAGAAGAAGAAAAAAAATACAGACCCAACATTTCAAGATCATGAATAAACCTACACTAATTTACACGTGGATTTGGAATGTCAAGATGAACACACAAACGTGTAAACACAGGCATATTTATTGAGAAAGATGTAGACACCCATACTCTCAGATGTAAACACCCACTTTTGTAACCATGCTCCATAAAACTCGCCTCTGAGGCCACGCCCTGCCTGTGTGAGGCTTTACATTTTCCTTTTCTTTTTTTCTTTCTTTCCTTTTTTTTTTTTTTTTTTTTTTTTTTTTTTTTGGTGACAGGAATCAAACTCATGACCTCGCGCTTGCCAGACAGGCACTGTACCACTGAGCTATATCCCTGGCAACATTTTCCTTTCCTGAGGATACCCTGAATATACACGGGGTTTATTCCAGGCTGATGTTTATACCACCAGTGTTTTCCTCCGGATGCAAGAGGACATTTAGACATTGGGTCAAATTATAAACCTACACTAATTTACACGTCGTATTGTAACGTCTTTCAATGTCGTCCAAATATTTACCTCATTCTGGGGTAGACTAACAACCCTTGGGGGTAACAAAATAGGTCTTGACAGAGCCGACTACACTTTCTTATCTGCACACCCTTCACCAAAGGACCCATAAGCTGTCATTACTGTGCCACTCCATGGTCCTGAAATGAGGAAACTGGGGCAAAGGAAGTGAGTCCCTTGACTGGTATCATACAACAAGTAAAAGTGAGATCAAGACTAAGAATCACTAACACTCGGCATATTTTTCATCACTTTCTTTCCTAACCTCTGTGATTCCAAGAGGGAACAGAGTAGAAAGTCGAAGGATCAAATGCAAGTCCTTGGCAGATATCCCCTCTCTTCATGCTGACAATATCCATTCTTGCTTTTTATAGCACTGGCAGAAAAAAAAAAATACAAATGAAAACCTGAATTGTACTTCCCATTGCAGTGCCAATCCTTAGCATTTTGAAGACTTTAAAACTTTTTTAAAAGGGAATTTCAAACAGTTGACTTTACAGAGGGAGGGGTAAGAAAGGGTCTCACTATGTACTTAGGCTGGTCTTGAAGTCAAAATGTAGCCTATACCGGCCTCAAACTCAAGGCAATCCTCCTGCCTCAGCCTCCCAAATGCTGGAATTACAGGCATGCAAAACCATACCCAGCAGTCAAACAGTTAACATTTTGAAATGTGCCTTTACTGGCCCATTCCTGGTGTATAGCAACCTCCATATTCCTGCTGATTGCCTTTGGACTGCTTATTTTTTCATTGCCCAACAGCTAATTCTTTAAACTCCATAATCACCTTTCAGAAGGCAAATTGTTTTCATTTCTTATGGTTTAGGTTTGTTTTTTTGTTTATTTATTTGTTTGTTTGTTTTGAGACAGGGTCTCACTGTGTAGTCCAGGCTGGCCTCAAACTTGCAGCGTTCCTCCTGCCTCAGCCTCCTGAGCACTGGGATCACAGGAGTGCACTCCCACGCCTGGCTACTTGGTTTAGGATTCTTATGAACGCCTCAGTGTGTTCCATCATCCTCTGACAGAGGTTATTTATGGAAATACCAAATAGAGCCCCCAGGATTGTTCAATTTTGGAGGTGCTCTGACTTCAAGAGTAACACACAACAGCAAATCATATTACCCAACCTATCGTGTGTAGCACAAGCACAGTAGTGACCAGTGTCCCGCACAAACCCGGGAAAGCACAATGGTTAGCCTTCTGAGCTGCGAGAAGACTGGTCTTGAATTAAGGTTTCCTAACGATGCCTGTGGATTTAACACACCTGGATACAGAAGCGCACTAGCTGAGTCTCCCCAGCAGCTGCTTCTCGGGCCCTCCTTCCAGCATGGCACCCACCCACCCTTCATGCTTTCATTTTCCATGCTGATGCTGGAAGCTTCTCCCAAACCGGGACGTTCATCGCAAATGAATTTCTTGGGCTCCTTCTCCAAACAGTTGGTTATTGGGCTGCTCAGCATCTCACCGCCCCCCAACCATTGACCAGGAGCACGGGAAAGCAGTTGCCACATCTGCTGTGCAAGGACTCTGGAGGCCTCAAACCAAGGCCAAACGGCTAGGGCAGGTAACTATGCCGCGGGGGCCCTCCACTCTCGCTGCCAAACTGACCCTTGACCACTGAGGATACCTTTCCTGTGGCCTGCCAGTAACTAATTCTTGCTTGGTAATCCACTGGTATCTAAACACCAGAAAGTCCAGAGGGACTTCAGAGTGAAATGGAGAATAACAGCATTTTGATACTGCAAGCTGAATTGACACCTGGCGTAGTTCCTTCTCCCCACCCCTACTACTGGAGATTGGACCAGGGCCTTCGCACAGAGCTACATCTCCAGCCCCTTTTTTATTTTTCAACTTGAGACAGGGTCTCACCAAGTTATTAGTTGCCCAGGCTGGATTTGAACTTGTGATCCTCCTGCCTCAGCCTCCCAGAGTGCTGGGATTACAGCACCACACCCAACCTGGTGTCCAGCGTAATTCTAAGGACACTGCATGTACCAGTAGTATTTTATTTAATCCCCACAATGACTAAATCCATGGACTATCTCTTTATTTCAGATGAAACAAATGAAGCCTGAACAGGTTAAATCATTTGCTCTGAGGTGATGGGGCCAGAACTGGCATCCAGGCCTCCTGGTTCCAGAACATTTGCTCTTCATCATTGTGCTACAGCCAGAAAGGCAAGGTGACAGGTGACTGCCTGTTCTGGGGCTGACCTTCACCTGGGCAGCCCAGTTTGCACACCAAGGAGATCTATTCAGGCCTCCCTATCCTTAGCTTTTCCCAAGTCTCTCATCTGATAGGTGACTCCGGAGAGTACGGCTCCCAAACTCATGAAGATTAAAGAGAGGGAGGCCAACAAGACGCTTGCTGAAAACTAGCCACATGTGCACCTCCCTGCCTCCCACCTTCTGTCCCAAGGCAAGAGCATCCATGCTCCGGGTCCTGGAGAGCCCATTTCAACCACGAAACCAACCCAGCTCCTTGGCCAAAGCCAACAATCCTTGGGACAGAAACAAAAACACCCAGCAGTGAAGCACACAGCCCCATAAGATGAAAACAGGCTTCTAAAAGTCTGTCTTCCTAGTAATTACGCCAAGTCCCAGGGAGACAACCATGCAAAGCCCACCACCTTCACCTCCTAGCACCCCCAGACAGAAAAAACAAACAAAATCCCTGCTTTATTTTCTCCACCCATATATAGTTCCAACAGGGCCAAACTATATTAATTAACAGTAGTCAGTCACTGTCAGATCTGGGATGAAAGGCAAGAGGCCACACAGAGTCTAGTACTATTAATATTATTATTTTGTGTGTGTGTGTGTGTGTGTGTGGGTACCGGGGGTCGACCTCAGGACCTCGTGCGCCAGCAGGCGCCCGTGCCGCTGAGTGATATCACCGGCCCTTTTTTCGTATGTGGGATCCGGGAGTTGAACTCGGGCCCTCACGCTTGCCAGGCAGGCGCTTATGCCGCTGAGCCATCTCACCGGCCCCTATTATTATTATTATTATATATTTTTTTGGTATTGGGAATTGAACTCAGGACCTCACGCTTGCCAGGCAGGTGCTGTGCCACTGAGCTGTATCCCCGGCCCTATAATTATATTTTATGGCCATTTCCCTAACCTCTACTGCTCAACCCTGGTTAATTTCTCCACTATATAAAGAGGGCTCTTTTTATTGGGCCGAGTGTTTTGTGATTAGTCTGGTTGGGCTTTGCCAGCCTAGACGTAATTAAGATGGCAAGTCTCCGTGCATGCCTGAAGCCCGCTATTTAACCACGTGTGAGCAGGTGAGTGATCTGCAGGGAAATGACCGCTCAGAGTTGTCCAGTAGGAAAACACATCCTCCTTCAGCCTAGGAAGGGGAATTTTTGTTTCTTTTTTCAGTACTGGGGATTGAACACAGAACCTTCACTTTGAGCTACACCACCACCCCTCTGGTATTTTTTATTTTGAGATAGGGTCTCATTAATTCACTAAAATGCCCAGGCTGGTCTCAAACTTTCGATCCTCCTGCCTCAGCCTCCTGGAATGCTGGGATTACAGGCATGTACCACTACATCTGGCAGAGGAAGGGGGTTTTAAAACCAGAGCCTCAACATGAGAGATTATGCTGGCTCCTCAAACTATTAATGACCACCAAGCAATCAAATCTAAACATAACTTCCCTCTGCCAAGAACATCACCCCAGGACCCCTGGCCCTGAGCACTTAGGTTGTGAGTCTTCACCGAGTGTTGACCTTTGCCTGCCTCTTTGCCTGCTGTGAGATGTCGGGCAATAACTTAACCTTTCGGAAGGGAGGGTTAAATGGTCAGACTGCTTTGCAAGGGGAAAGCTGCAAGACAGTTGCTCAACAGAGAGAACCAATGGAAAGAGCTCTACAAGAAACATTCAGAGGCCGGAGGTGTGGCTCGGTGGCCAAACTTACCTGGCATTCACTGTAGAAAACAACAAATTTAAAAATTAAATATCCAGGGGCCGGTGAGATGGCTCAGCGGTGTAAGCGCCTGCCTGGCAAGCGCGAGGGCCCAAGTTCAACTCCCGGAACCCACATACGAAAAAAGGACTGGTGACATTGCTCAGTGGCACGGGCGCTTGCTGGCGTGCGAGGTCCTGAGGTCGACCCCCGGTACCCACAAAAAAAAAAAAAAATTAAATATCCAGAAGCCAGAGGACATAAGGGCTCAAGATCCTTCCTTTGGCTTCTACTTTTCATTGAAGAGGGATGGTGCCTCACATAGTACAGAGAGTGGCAATCCAGTAGAGACAACTATGAGTTAATTGATCGAGTTAGGTTCTCTGAGGCTCTCTGTTTCCATATGTACAACAGGGAGCTGATAATCCCAGCTACTCAGAGGCTGAGACCAGAGGATCACAAGTTTGAAGCCAGCCTATTCAATTTAGCAAGGCCCAGTGGTAAAGAACATGGAATCGGTCGTGTCAAGTACACAGTGACATCATGGCATACTGGCAGTAGAGGTGAGGAGTTTCGAAGAACCCTAAGAGAACAGCACCCAAAGAAACTGATTGGTTAAACTAGCAGTGTGGCACACACTTGTAATCCCAGCACTGAGGAAGCTAAGGCAGGAGGATGGCCATGAGTTCAAGGCCAGCCTGAGCTATAGTGAGACCCTGTCTCAAAAAACAAAACAATACAAAACTGATTATACCTAAGAACAGATTACCTGACTATTATAGCTGAAATGACAGATAAGATGGACTGAAATTATTACAAAAGCCACATACCAGGAAAAACTGAAGAGCAGTTCATCAGACACGAACATCTCTAACAAAAGCTTTGGTTATGAGCCATGTATCCTAGCCTCTAGCCTCTGCAGGACCTCTATTGGAGAACAGTGCTCTTAGCCTATCTGGAATTGAACTTGAACTTTTGTTTAGTAAGGGACCTGAACTTGACTTGGTCTCCTATTCATATGAGTGACTGGGATGGGGACCTTGTACCTGTCTGTGTGTTCCTTATAGAGTGACAATTTGCTGTGTGAATTGACACATGAATAAACAGTGCATTTGAAAGACAATATCCGTCTGTCGTCGTCTAATCTGTTCGCATCCCTTACTATTATAAAGCATTCACAACACATCTCAAAATAAAAATACACACAAAGGGCTGGGGACATAGCTCAGCAGAAGAGCATCTGGGGTTCCATCCCCAGTACCACAGAAGTGAGGGTGGGAGCTGGGGTTGTGGCTAGAGCTACAACACTTGCCTGGCCTCAGTGAGGATGTGGACTCAACCCCAGTAGTGGTAAAAGTAAATAAATAACATGGATCATGATACCTGGATCTTAGGGTTGCAAGTGCTCAGCGTTCAGGGTGGCCCCTGCATCTAGAACCAGGAGAGACATAAATGGTTTATTGATATTCATTTCTTTACATGATAAAATGACTTCCATGTTTCTAGACCTGCCAGGACCCCTGTGCCTAGGCTGATAAGGATTATCCAACAAATGACACCATGTTAGGTGTTCAGGCCCAAAAGCACTCTATTTCCCTGGATCCCCAGAATTCCCACAGGATTCACTTGCTTAGTTCAAGTTCGCAGGCATTAGGGCCTCTTTTACATGCAAAGCTCAACAAGAAGGATAATGTTAAGCCATTAAGAGTCATCAATACTTCAGCTCCAAGAGTAGTCAGCACAGACTTAGCTGGGGAGACCCGGAGAGTCGTAGCTGGGGCTTGTTCTGAGAGAGGAGCCGTTGACATCAGCCCAGAGGACGTGGCTGTGCTTGTGACAAGTTCTGCAGCTGAATGAGGAGCAGTGCTGGGGCTCAGCATCATGGTGACAAATGCCAACAGAGAGCCTGAAAACCGAGGGTGGAAGTGCACCCGAAGTAAACTGTGCCTTTACCTTTTTGAGTCACTCACCTCTTTATAATCCATGTCATGTTCATGTGGGGTGTGGGAGGGTACTGAAGCTTAACCCAGGATTTTCACACTTTGCTACATTTCCCAGCCCTTTTTATATTTTATTTTGAGAAACGGTCTTGATAAATCACTAAATTGCCTAGGCTGGGTTTGAAATCGAGATCCTCCTGCCTCAGCCTCCCAGTGCTGGGATTATAAATATATGCCATCATGCCCACCATCTCACAAAAAAAATACCTAGCATTTCCTATCAACCTGTAGGAACATAAACAATTCTTTTTAAAGTGGGAGATCACAGTTCACCCCCCCACTCCCCATCAGCATGGCAGTCCATTTTGACAGTGGCATTAGAAGCGTAAATGAGATTTCTGCATTGCGGCAAGAAGCATCGTCATCCCTGGAAACCCATCTCAGACAGGGAGCAAATGACTCTGCCCCACCTTCAAATAGCTGCAGGTAAGCTGTAGACTGTTATGTACTCTCTTTTGTTTTATTACCTAAGACTCCTGCAAAGTGGCCTCCAGACTGGCCAGCCAATAACTGGAATGAGACCACGCCTACGCTGCAACTCCAGGCAGGGGGTATCCAACCAGAAGCAGGAGCTGTGGTAATTACAAGGCAGAAAGCTCGGGCTGGAGGGGTGCATGGAGCTTCTGTATCAGATATTCCATATTTTGTGTGGACGAGTTTGACCCTTTAAGCTCTGAAAACACCCAGAGGGCAAACTGTCAGCACTGTGCCCGAGAACGTTGCCCTGAACAAAATGACCTTTGCGTTCTTAACTGGTTTCATATTTTTAGGTCTCTGCGTGCATAGTCCTCTCTGGTCACTCCCTAACATCTTAAATGCGTTTATTCACCAGTAGGGTTTGCCCTTTCTGGCTAACAGCTGCTGATTAACATCTCGGCTGCAAACCATGTAGAAATGTAATCCTTAACAAAATGTGGCAAGTTCCCAGCAAGCCAACACGTTGTACTCATTTGCAGACTTCAGCCCAACTTGAACATCCTTTCGCAGTGAATTAGGGCTGTCTGTCTCCAGCAAAAGTTCGTGTTTGTTGTTCAGACTGGAGGACCAGCCTGAGACTTTTTCTTGTCAAAGCCTCAGCAAACATTAAATTCAGTGGCTGATGGGTACAAAGCCCGCTTAAAGACATGCAATGGGACACCCATTAACAAGGATGGGGCCGGTGAGATGGCTCAGCGGCGTAAGCGCCTGCCTGGCAAGCGCGAGGGCCCGAGTTCGACTCCCGGAACCCACATACGAAAAAGGGGCCGGTGATATCGCTCAGCGGCACGGGCGTCTGCTGGCACGCGAGGTCCTGAGGTCGACCCCCAGTACCCACAGGAAAAAAAAAAAAAAAAAAAACAAGGATGGTATGTCTTTACTTTTTATGGTGTGAAATCAAGGTGACAGGGATATCTTTACCTAGATATCAAACATCTTTTTCTCAGTGGTAAAGTAGTACAGTGTTTTCCCTAAGTTTATGACTTACATTGTGGGTTGTTGGAGGTGGGGTATGGTATTTGGGGATTGAACACATGGCCTTCGCACTGAGCTACATCACCAGACCTTTTTTTATTTTTTATTTCAAGTCAGGGTCTTGTTAAATTGCCCAGCTTGGGCTCAAACTCGTGATCCTTCTGCCTCAGCCTCCAAGAGTGTTGGGATTACACACATGCACCAACACACCCAGGTCTTTTCTATTTTTTATTGTTAACGCTGAGAACATATAAACCAACACTCCCACAATCTAGGACAGGCCCTTGGGGACAGGTCTTTCTGTGTCCTTGGGTAACTCACATATATCCCCAGAGCTTCAATTTCCCAGGTCACGACAGACACAAAACACAGGCCAGCAATCTACCTTAGAGGGCCAAGTGGATGGAAAAAGTGGATTGATACACGCCTCTGTTTTCCTCCTCCCCTTTCACCTTGGGCCAGCCAGCTGGCTGCGAGGGCAGACATTCAGCTGGGGCTCTTCTATCTGGGGTAATGGAAAGCAGGACACCTAATCCCCAAACTTCGTCTTACACACGACTGTAGTTTAAAACCTCCTCCTCCATCAGAGCTGCTGGTGATTAGTGGACAGGCAGCATGAATGTTGTGGCCTCTCCTTCCTGGGCTCAGGATGGCTCAGGTGCAGGCGAGCCAGCCAGTGAGGAATCACAGTGCACAACCATGAGGTAAAGACTCCGTGCAAGCCACAAACCGACAGTCAGCCTCTGGTGGGGTGCAGGGCGTGGCATGCCAGCTGGGACAGCCAAAACTCCCTTCATGCCACCACAATCGCATTTAGAGTCCAAGTGGCAGCTCTGGGGCCCCTGATCCAATTAGAGAGACCTGGAGCTTGTCTTCTGTTAGAAGCACAGTACTGAGCATCTGACTTGCTCAACCAGTGAGCCAGAGCCTCATCCGCAATTTAATTGTTCTCAAGCACATCTGTCACCCATAGCGATGGTAAACCTCTTAAGGGAAGGGTTGACTCCACGCATAGTTGGATTAAAGGCTCACTTACTTGGTGCAATTTATCAGGAGCTGAGAAGACTGTCTGCTACCCAGATACATCCTGCTACTCACCCACTCACTATAGCCTCTGAAATTCCATTCTAAAAAACAGAAGGAAGAAGAAAGAAAGAAAGAAAGAAAGAAAGAAAGAAAGAAAGAAAGAAAGAAAGAAAGACCTTTGTTTTAAGTGAAATTTTGTCATGAAAATGCCTTCACTTACATACAGTTTAAAAATGTAGGCTGGCACAGTGGTGCACACCTGTAATCTCAGCTACTTAGGAGGCTGAGGCAGGAGGATCACAAGCTGAAGCCCTGTGTGGCCAATGTAGAGACCCTGCCTCAAAATAAAGTGGGCTGAGGAAGTAGCTCAGTGGTAGAACACTTGTCTAGCATGTACCAGTCCCTGGTTGAATCTTCAGTACCGTAACAAAAAAACAAAAACAAAAACAAAAATCCAGAATAACAGGAGTCTCTATCGTTTGTTACACACCACCATTAGAGAAAGGTTCCCAGCAGCAGGGAGATATAGAAAGTAGGCTTTCTTCCTGCACTATTGAGAGATTTTCCTTGAAGCCATATAGTCAACATATCTTGAGACATTTGTCAAAAAACAAAAAAGAGTTGGGTGGGGTGGCAGATGCCTGCAATCCCTGCACTCTGGGAGGCTCAGGCAGAAAGACTGAAAGTTCCAGTTCAGCCTGGGCAACTTAGTGACTTAGTAAGAACTTGCCTCAAAACTAAAAAAAAGAAAAAGAAAAAGTTCTGAGGATGTAGCTCCTTGCAAAGGCCCTGGGTTCAACTTCCAGTACCAAAAAATAAAAAATAAAATAAAATGAAAAAGCTCATACTTCCACCTCACTTTGGGGACCAAGGAACCAGGGTCAGCTGTGTGATTAGAAGCCGGGTGTAACACTTCCTTAGACTTGGGTAAAGGAATTTCTTCCTCTGCTTATTTCTTTAATTAATACCTTGGATCCAGGTAGACGAACACTCAGTGATGCTAATTTCAGCTGATTCGTGTCGGGGACAGTAACGGTGAGCGGTGGGCCCCATCTCCAGTTAGGCCCCGTTGACTCTGCGAAGCAGAAAAACTCCCCGCTTCACTGGGCGCACTGACCGCAGAGGGGGGAGCCAATCCTCCCCGCTGGACCGTCCCCAACCCCGGCTCTCTCCTAGGCCTTGATAAAAGATGAGTCGGGAAGTGATGTGGAACCAAGAGGGTAGAATGACCAGTGAAGGTGTCCCAAGCCAAGGAGTGGGGGTGAAGTCCCAAGCTAAGAAAGGAAAATTCCGATTCTCCGAGAGAGGCTGAGCAGAAAACAGCGCCGCCAGCGCCCTGACTTTAGCCCACAGGAGCTGACTTCCGCTCCCGACCTCCGGAGCGGGAGAGAGTAAAGCGGTGTCTTCGCAGTCCCCCAAGAGGACGATGACTCGTCACAGCGGCAAAAGGAAACTAACACAGCTGCTGGGGCCGCAGAGGCATGGAGCTTGACTATTTGTGAAGAGTTGCCTAGAAGTAAAAGATCTTAGGGTTCCAGTGGATCTGTTGCCTGGCCTCTGTCTGCCTCACACCCCCCCCAACCGCCTACCGCCTAACCTGACTGGGCCAGGGTGGGCGGGGCACAGTGCGCACACCTGTAATCCCAGCACTCTCAGAGGCTGAGGCAGGAGGATCGAAAGTGCGAGCCCAGTCTGGGCAACTTAGTGACTTAGAAAGACCCTGTCTCTAAAGAATTAAAAGGGGTAAGAGTGGGGGGTCCTGAGGATGTAGTTCAGTGTGACGGTCTTGGGGGTCAATCTCCAGTACTTTAAAAAAAATTGGGTTAGATTGGAAGCCACTATATCTAGCAGATGATTTTGATTTCTCCTCGGAGAAAGGGATCTATTTATGTTCAGAGCACGAAAACATCAGCATATCTAACAAAATGTATATGTACATCAAATAAGCCAGGCTCGCTGTGCTAGTCACGGCCTTCAGCAAGGGTCCCCCTACTCATGCCTTGACCCTATCGGGTGGGGCAGGCTCTGGGCTCCGATGGCACAAGTCTCTGCTTCTCCACTTAGCAAATGTGTGACTTCAGGCAAGTTGCCCGCTTTTCCTACCTCACAATTGGTTGGGGGGGCGGGAGGACCTTCACACTGAGCTATGTCCCCAGCCTTTTTTTTTTTTTTTTTTTAAACAAGGTCTCGCTAAGTCACTGAGTTGCCCAAGGCTGGGCTGGAACTTGTGATCCTCCTGCCTCAGCCTCCCAGAGTGCCGGGGTTACAAGCGTGTGCATCATCACGCCTGGCCTCACACTTCTTTAATCCATAAAATGGAGATAATAATCTTCCTACTTTACAGAGCTTTTCCAAGAGTGGAGAGAGAAAAGCCGAGCGAAGACCTGAGCACTGTGCCCGGCAGCCCAACAGGGCTCAGCAGAATCGGTGGTTCTTACTTCTCAGTGTCTGATGAGAAGGACAGGAGAGCCAGCCTGTGTCCTTTCAGCTGGGGTTTCCATTGCGGTCCTCTTTTGTCAGGTCTAAGCAGGTTCCAAGGGTTGGACCGAACAAACAGTAGGTGCCCCATCTTTTTTGAAGCCTCCACGCTTCCAGGTGGTTGGCAGGGACCCCAAGGCCTTTGGAAGGGTGAAGCCAGTCAGTTGCCCACTGGGAAATTAGAATTCTCCTGCAAAGGCCCTGGGGTCACTGAGCTGCAGCAGGAAACCCGGGAGCTGGTCAAAGTGGCTGGCAGGGTAGCTGCGCACATGGGCATGTCAGCTCAGGTGCCCAGGAGGGACAGTGAGCCACAGTGGAGGAACCCCTACACCACACTCCAGTTGTCAGGGTGTCAGCAGAGGGAGGCTGGGCAGTCCTGCTGCGAGGGCAGCAGCTGTGGCCAGAGCTGGGAAGCCTTTGAAGCCCTGCGAGCCACTTGCTGTTGTGGCCCTCAGGCTGCCTGGCCCTGGTTTGCCTGGGGAACGGTGGTCCTGACGGGAGGGGCAGAGCCTCCCCTAACGATAGGGGCGGGGGAGGGGCTGATTTTACAAGGTGGCTTTTATGTAACTACCGCTTCCAGTTCATGAAATGGAGTTTTAACGACCCTTAAAAAAGCAAAGCTGTACTCAAGCCACCCCCAACCCCACCCCCAGCCCATCAGATTCGTGAAGACATTCCTGTTAGACTGAGTACTCATGGCCAATTCAACAGGAATGGAAAAAATCTATTTATTCCTTTTCCTTAAAAAAAATGTAAAAAAACTTCTGGAAATTTACAAGTTTGGTCAGTAAGTATTAGCTAATTTCTTTTTCTTTCTTTCTTCCTTTTTTTTTTTTTTTTATGTGGGTACCAGGGGTCGAACTCAGGACCTCACGCTTGCCAGGCAGGTGCTTATGCCACTGAGCCATCTCACTGACCCTTTTCTTTCTTTCTTTCTTCTTTCTTTCTTTCTTTCTTTCTTTCTTTCTTTCTTTCTTTCTTTCTTTCTTTCTTCCTCTCTCTCTCTCTCTCTCTCTCTCTCTCTCTCTCTCTCTCTCTCTTTTTTTTCCTCCAGTATTAGGAATTGAACACAGAGCCTTCACACTGAGCTACATCCCCAGTCCTTTTCATATTTTTTATTTTGAGACAGAGTCTCACTAAATCACCAAGTTGCCCAGACTGTTCAAAATTTGGATCCTTCTGCCTCAGCCTCCCAGAGTGCTGGGATTGCAGGCATGCACCACCACGCCCAGCAGTGTTAACTAATTTTGTCATCAGAAAAAAAAGAAGAAAGAAAGAAGACAAAACTTTCATTTTCTGGAAGTTTCTTATGCCCACAGGGCTTCCTTCACACCTCCCACTCCCCACCCCAGAATAACCCAGATAGACTGGTTTCCTCAAAGACTACCTGGTAGTTAAGAAGGCTCTGCAGTGAGGTCCCCTTCAAACTAAGTCACTGAATTAGGACCCAGGTCTGGGAGCCAGGGGCCTGATATCTCCAGTCTACACCCCTAAACTGTACCCTTCTAGGCCCAAAGCTGCTTCCTGAGAAACACAACCTCCCCTCCAGGTGTTTACACAGCACTTTGTGGGCTCTGGCTGGGGACCAGGCCCCTCCCCAAGGGCAGGAAGATGAGCTTCAGAGTGCAGGACCTCTGTTAGCCTGAGATCAGTGGGGGGCAGGGTGGGGGAGTGGCCCCCTGTCCAAATCCCCACACCAGTGCACAGCCTGCCAAACTGTGCACCCAGACATGACAGGGGATTGCGAAAATGCACCACAGACAATGTAGCTAATGGACCAGGGTCCCCTGCAAAGGGGCTCAGGGGCGCGTCAGGAAGGGACTGGGGATATCTGAATCTAATAGAGCACCCTGAAAGGATTGGCTGCTTTTGAGCATTGATCTACTTCCTCTGTTCATCCCATTCAGCAAAGGGAAAGAGAAAGAGGACAAGGAAGAAGAAAGGTTGGACTCTGGCTATATCCCGAGAATAGCCTGTAAGCAATTCAGGCAGAATTTCTTTACACAGTGGATGAGAGAACTATGGACCAGGCTGCCAAAATCAGCAGGACAAGCAAGTCCTGTGTATTCAGCTCGAGAGGAGCCTGGACACATTTCAGAAAGCACAGAGAATCCAAAGACCAAGGCACTGACTCTAGTCCGGGATTGACAATCAGAAAACACAAGTTAATTTGTATTTCACAAGATAGCACTAAGGACAGATAGGAGTAGGCATACCCTGACCTGGCTGGAACCTTATGGATTACTATTACTACAGATCTTTCAAACACCGCTTTTCAAATTCTGACCTTTGCTAATAAAAGATATTCTTTAACAAAAAAAAAAACAAACAAACAAAAAAAATCCAATGGCATCATGGTATTTTTTTCCTCTCAAATAGGTCTTAGAGATCATCTTATGTAATTATATAGATAAGGTACCCACTCCCAGAAATATCAAACAGTGGCCTCAGCTCTTTCTACGAATAGCAGCAGAGCCGAGAATGAAGCCCAGCTTTCCAGACTTGCAGCACAGTCGTCACAACACGCCCCAGTGATCAATGAGTTCCCCTGAATTCCAAGGTTTTCCCTTTCCTGACTCTTTACAAAGGGTGTGTAGGGCCCTGGGACAAAGTCAAATCTGAGCATGTATTCACACTATTTGAACTAAACAGTACCAACCAAAATGAAAATGTTTTACAGTTCGGTTCACTGAGTGCAGGAGAATGGTCAGGGTGTAGCTCAGCTGATTTAGAAAAATGGCTAAAATTTTTGTCCCGTGAATGAAAGAATAGGCCGTCATTCATATGTTTTCCTTACGTCTTTTAATCTCTCCTTAGCTTGGAAACTTTGAGGGTTCAGCAGTAGCTTTTGTCCTGGAAGGATCACAAAAATGGCTCTAGGATATGAGGTGGATTTGGGGCTAAGGATATGGGACAAGGGACTAGAACAAAAGAGAAAATGCAGTAATAATGCTGCCAAATCTTTGAAATGTAAGTAGGACAATTTACCATTGTGAGAAGAAACATCAAGGGTAAGGGATGGATTGCATCTGAGTTAGGGAGTTTGAATTTTGGGAGCAGGTGTTTACTAAACTCAAGCCAGGTAGGTATGCAATGCCTGGAAAGAATTCATTCCCTTTCACACAGTTTTAGGCTTATGAAATCCTACAATGAAATCTTATGGTGAGAATCTGCTGTAAAAATCATTCTTAAACTTTAGAAAACAGATACTGATCTCAGAAAGCAAACTCTGGTTCTCCCCAGTTCCATCACAACCTCCCTGCTTGAGGACAAAATCAGAGGCCCAGTGGGGAGGTTCTCCGACCTTCAACGTGTGCACGGGAATAACAACGTAAATGTCAGGGTAAGAATTACGTCACTGAAGTCTTAGTTTTTCTATTGCCTGATTTCCCTTTTTAAAAAATATGTGTATTTTAAAAAGTGGTTTTAAATGAACTTCAGCCTAGACACTCAAAAGGTGTTTGAATAAATGAAAAAAGTGCTTAAATCCAAAACTTTTACTTTAGGAACTTCTACTTTGAGATATCTGAGGAGTTCATAAATAGCAAAACTAGTTTTTCTATTAGCTTTTAAAATATTTTACAGAACTAATTCATATTATGATATATTTCCTAAAAACATCCCACATTTTTCTCAAATAGTCTTCTGTGGATAAGCCAATGCAACTATTTCAAAAGTAAAATAAAACATAGAAAATTAATTAGGGGAACAATTTACTGAAAAATATGTTAACACTGCTGTAGATTGACAATCTTGGCATACTTTTCTAGCTTACCCTCCTGCTAATAATGCTCTTCCACTGTGTCCTTTTTTTTTTTTAAATGTTTTAAAGGACCAAAATTGTTGAAGCCATGATAACATAACATTCTAAAGAAATGGAATCATTGTTCTCATTACAGGTACACACACACATTTTAAAGCTTTTGCATCATCTTCTAGAAACACCGTAGAGGTTTAGGTCCGTGTGTGCAGTGACGAAGAACGTGTTCGCATCTCGCTGAAGAATGAATAGGGTGAAATGTGCCATTATGGCTGTGGCACCTAAAACGAAACTTAGGAGACGTACTGACTTCGGGATTTTCTGTGTGCCCCCTCCCTTCCCATTCCAAGAATGTCAAGAATTTGAACTCCCTGTTCTTAAGGTGAAAGGGCATTAACTCAAATCTGTTCATGAAGAAAAGAGGTGGGGAATCCTGAGACATGGAACTCTACAATAAAATCTCCCAGGCTTAATATGGCAGTAGGTGATTATTTCCTCTGGTGCTTCGAAAGTAATTGGGAACGTTTGAATTATAGGTCATGAATTAGGAGTCAGTGAGATCGCCATTTGCATCTCAGTAATTCTCTACTCCTTTATTTCAACATTTAGCTTTAGGTTTAAAATATTTGCTAAGAAAGCAGAGAGGCGATTAACAGATTTTAAATGTGTGCCACAGTTACACATTCTGTCAACAGAGTAAAAGGAAACTATACAGCATAAGTTACAAAATGGTTATTTCATGTTTCGCAAACATTCGGATAAACCTTTCACTGTGGTGTTATCCAACAGTGGAAAAGCAAAACAGACATCAAGAGGAGCCCAGCTCGTTTATAATCCGAAGAGCAATCCACCGGCTGCAGCTTCTGCCTGTGACTCTCGGCCAGGAACTCTCCCCGTCGTGGAGAGAGTGGGGAGCCAGCAGAGAAGCTGCAGCTCACAGGGGCCTCCAGAAGGGGCTCCAGCCCTAGGGTAAATTCCTCTGGGCTCTCCCGGTTTCTCTCCCCAAAGAGTAGATGCTGCCTGTCTAGGGTAAGCATTAGCCCCTAGTGAATAACTTAACATGTCTGTTTGGTTGTGTTGTTCTTTTTTTTTAGAAAAACTCTCTTAAATTAGCTAGAACTACCAGATTCTATAAGAGCTTGGCCATCACTTTGATATGATGTTATTTTGTTGTTTTAAAATAGTCTAACTTTATTATTATTATTATTATTATTATTATTATTATTATAGTATTGTTCCAACAGACTGTATATAGGCAGTGACCACTAACACAGAGCACAACAGGGGCTAACGGTGAGCCAGGCTGCTCCGGGAAGTGGCCCGTCGGCCCGGGCTACAGACGCGCACATCAGTAGCTCGCACGCTGCTACCCTTATAGCTCAGGCTGCAGGAGGAATGAGTGAGAGGGCAGATACTGCTGGACCCTTAGAAGCTATTTAATAAATATCATCCAAAAGCAAAAGGGAAAAATAAACCCTCCAGAGCACAACCACCTTAGGTCAACTGAATGTAATCTAGTTTATTCAACCGAAAATTGAGAGAGAAGGAAAACATTAAAATAAAAAAAAAAAAAAGCTGTTCTTAACACTAGCAGTAAATAAATTTGTACAATAATTCAGTCTGTATAATATGATGAAATAAATCTACATCTTTTCTTATTTTGGTGCTTTGAATTATACATACAAACAACAATGACAGAGACTTGTTCACAAAGCATGTAGGCCTAGAAGTGACACTTCAAAACCCTTGACGGCAATTTGTAAGCTTTAACACGGATTGCCCGGAACTGGTATTTCCTTTTCAGAGGCCCACAGCTTTGAATGAATGATTTGCTACAATTTTTTTCTTTTTTTTTTTTCTTTTTTTTTTTCTTTTTTTCTCTCTCTCTATATCTTTCTTTTAATGCATCAAACAACTGTGGCCAGTGAAAGGAAACAAAACTGGCAGTTTGTCCATTTGGATATCAGACCTAGTTTCTTCTGAATTTCCATACTTTATTTCCCCCATATTCCTTAAAATTCTTGACGTCCGTCATGCCTTTCTTACAGCTACCCAGGTGCAATAAAGTCTTCCTCAAATGTACAGTATTTCTTACAATATAAGTTATAAGCAATGTTCAGCAATTTTTTTTCACAGCACTAGAAACCCTGTTAAATAGGGAATATGAGTCTGAATGGCTTATTCACAAATGGGATCCAGATTCAGCAGTTGGAACACAGACACCCCAGTGAGCTCCTTTGCAAAAGTGGCAAACATCATTTTGCTTTCTGCCTTCAAAAACATATATCCATCTCTTTTAGGCTTCATGATACTGCTCCTGCAAAAATGCAAGTAGAAGGGGCTGTAGGGACTCTCGCTTGCTCACTCGCTCGGAGACCTGTGCACCTTGAGCAGGGCTCTAGCCCATGGCGGTGACCATACTGGAAGGATGGTGAGGTCCGAAGGAGAGGCCGGATGGTGGGTGCATGGGCGTGGGCGTGGTCAGCATGTGGCTGGAGTGGCTGAAGGGGGAGATGTGGCTCAGGGAGGACATGTGTCTGGAGAGGGCGGCCGGGTTGAAGGAGCTGCTCTTGGGGAAGTCCTCCAGCGTGTCATGCACCTTTTTGCACTTTTTGGATTTGCTAGACATCTTCCGGTTTCTGGTCTGGATGCCTTCCTTCTTCATAGTCAGGGGTCTGTTAATCTAAACAAAGATCAATTTTTTTTTTTTTTTTTTACTTTTTTGCTGTCTCTGAAATGGCACAGGTTTTCACACAGCAGTGCGGGCTCTGCCAGCTGACTCAGGCCAGGAATCTGTTTTGGTTTCAGCGGCCCCTTCCTTCCCTCCGCTCCCCCACCTGTTCCTTCCTCCTTTCCAGGACTCTGAGTAGCTGTGCTAGGTCTCAGGGGCAGGGGGTTCTGACTGTCAGCTTCTATAGCCTGCAGAGATCAGGGAGCCTAAGCTCCAAGCACAGCTTACCAACTAAATTCATCAGTATCGGGAAATTGGGGGACGGTTTTCCTCCAGGAAATTTGCATCTCCAGGGACCCACTTAGCATGACTATATTTCTCAAGTAACGAAAATAGAATAACTTGCCTTATTTCATTACCATTTCCCTAGAATGTTTCATGAGAATACAGACTGTTGTGGAAAGTTCTAGAGTAAAATATCTTTTGTCTATTTGTCTGAAAATTCTAAGACTTGAAAAGCATTGCCCAGGTAATCAGTCTTCAGGTGCTGAAATCTAACTGCCTTGGAGAAACTGGGGTGCACCTCTTTACAAAGAAATTTTTGGTAGCTTTTCTTCCACCTTGCCTTTTTGCAGTGACAAGTACCCTAAAAATTTCCCTAGAATGTGTATGTTCTAGGACCTGTTTTAATATAACATTGCTTTCCCAAAGATAATCCTTTGACTGTATCACCAGACAGAAACTTCAGTGGTTGGAAGTTTCTACTTCTCCCTAGTTCTAACTAGACCAAGAGCTAAACAACCAATCAACAAGTAATTAATACCCACTTCTGGGGTCTAGGGCACTTTGCTAGCATGAAAGTACATTCGTCCTAAAGATTACAGCCCAAGGATGAGCTAAAGTGAGGATAGAGTGGCAAGACCCCACACTAAAGATGACAGGCTTCACTCTGCCACAGTCCACTGTCTCTGAATTTCTGATAAACTTCTTTTGTCCTTTGTAAATACATCGGCTTCGGGGGCTCAGAAGCAAGATCCGGGACTTTACAAAGCAAGCAAAGGCTTCTCCCTACACGGAGCCAGGGTCAAGTCAACCTCAAGAGCACACATCTGCCACCAAGAGCCAACTGCACATCTGGCCATGTTCCCGGGGGAAATGCAGCAGAGATGCAAGAAGTGACTGTCAGAGGCCCAGTCATTCCACACTTCCTAGGGGGAAACAGCCCCTTCCACCAGACTTCCAGGGTGAAGAAAGGTTCCACCTGTCTGCTAGAAAATTCCAGTTAAGGAAAAAAGAATCCAAAATGTCCATGAAGGACCTAACTCCCAGACACAGCAAACACCAGCTTCCTGAAGCTGGGAGAAATAATACCTGAGAGGAGGACAGAGCCCTACACTAGAGCTAAGACCTTATTACCCCATCCTTTTGCCAGGAAGGCAACAAGAGTGGCAGCAGAAGAGCCAAGGAAGGTCACTGCCAAGAGAAAGGCTCAGGGTTCCTTCTTCAAGTCATCATCAAGATAAAGATGCCGGCTACAGAGATGACAGGGATCTACTCCCACATCAAATCCTCATCGAGATAACGTCCAGATACACCGTTCTGTATGCTGATAGCTAGATACACACTGCCAGATATCTAAATATAATATCTAGTTACACAGATAGCCGTACAACCCAGATAACTAGGCACAACACCACCTAGATACCACGATGTGGAGATAGACAATTATCTGGACTCCCAGATAAGAAAGCAGCTTGTGGCATGCCTGTGTAGACATTTGCATGGGCAGAACAGAACGTGACACCATGAAAATGGTAATAGATTATTATCTTTTATTGTTAAATACACATAAATCGCTTCCTTTGACAGCAAAAACATACTGGAGGATATTCTCCCAGTTGCTGGAGCCTGGCCCTGAAGACAGAGCTAAAGAAGAGTAAGGTAGGCCATGAGCATTGGAGATGTCTTGCCTTTTCTCTAATTTGAAAAATTCAGCGTGCTGGGGGTGTAGCTCAGTTGTAGAGCACTTGTTTAGCATGTACAAGGCCCTGGGTTTGTCCCCCAGCACCACAGGGGGGAGAAATCATATTTCTCAGAAAGTTATAGATATTGGATTGGATACAAGTAAAATCATATCCTGACTATTCAACAAATGTAGAGCTGGTTAATTTCCCATAATAACTACGCTTTCATGGAAACAGAAAGAAATATATCCATGTGCCTGATTCATTATGATGTTGCTACATTCCAAGCTAAACCAGTATTCACTTTCCAGGCCTCTCCTCTCAGTTCTGATGCCACTGGCCCCCCGGAAGGAGGCTGACACCCTGAAACCCATCCTGACTCTTCTCCTTTGTCACCTGCATTACCTTGCATGAGAACTTACTTTTCTGAGTCATCGGTTCTTCAAGCAAAACTGAAGGGAAAAGAATTTCTGCTCTGTCTACATCATGGAACTCTTTGAGGCTCAAATGTGATCAAGTAACATGAAAGTTCTTAGAAAGTCATAAATTGAACTCAAAAAATAACTTTCGAGGCCATGCTGGTGACTGGATCACGAATAAACACTAATACCCTAAGTCTGCCAGAGTTCTTAATCACGAATCCTTCTATCTACACTACAGTTAACAAATAAATTCCCCAAAGTGAAATTAGGGTGTGGGTTTCATTGCTGATAAATGTGTATATACCACAGCCCCAGGATCTGAGGGAGCCCGGCAGATCATGTTGGGCACTGCACGGGGACCGTGTCAGGAGACAATGACACTGAAGGCAGGGAGCAAAGTTTCTAAGGTCCCTGGGAATCTCAACAACTTGTTCCCAATAAGTGAAAAAGGAGTGGTGTGCTGGTGGTTACCCTGAGAAATTCTCTGTGACTCAAAATATCTAAACAGAAAAGCTTCCGCCCCAGTTCCAAGGTAATATGAATTTACTGCCAGAGGGCCCCAAGCAAGAAATTTCTGCTTTTTTCCCTCAGTTCCAGACTTTGCCACAGCCAGGTTAAAAGGGAGATTGTAGGAGAATCAGAAAAAGCTAAAGGAGGAGAAGAAAGAGAAACAGAAAGAAAGAAGCCAGTTTCTTCTTTGGGAGTAATGTAAACTTGAGGCTTTATTCAGGTCATGGCCTAGATAACAAAATTGGTGGAAAAAAAATTTGATGGACCCCAAATTAAAAGGTTAGAAATGACACCACTAAACCCAGGTGGATGATCATTTTCATTCTGTTAAGGTGCTGGGGAAGGAGAAGGCACTAGTTTCTTGGCGCCGTGCACGGACCTCGCCCATGCAGCCCTCAGGAGTTCCCAGCCTGGGAAAGCTGGGCAGCACAGACGTTGGATGAAGTCTCGCAGACCTCTCATCTCACCTCTGTCACACAGAGAGCCCGTGGGAACTTCACAGCTCAGGTTCAGCCGGGACTCTTTACCCCACAGTCACTGAGTGGGCCCTCTGCGCTCAGGAATCACCATGCCACGCATGACAATTCTCTTTACCTTTCTCTTTCACTCTCTCTCTCAAGTGAGCCCCCCTTCTCTCTCTTTCTTGTTCTCTTTGCAAAAAGTTTAAAATGCAAGGAAACATCAAAATAGAACTGGTGATTTTTGTGTTTTCCTGGAGAAAGATTTTTTTTTTCCCCTTAAAAAAGCAGGCAGGTCTACATAGCATATCAGATTGCCACATCGTGGATAGCGCGTTCCGTACATACTAAGTGGGTTGCGCCGCTGTCTTTGAGCCCTTATGGTCTTGGCAAGGCTAACACGGATGGAGTAGTTTTCTGAAATAATCCCTCCCACATTAGTTATCTGAGCCCCGGGACTCAGCCCGAAGGAGGGCGATTCAAATCAATCAGGGGCTCTGTACAGGGCCCTGTGACATGGTTTAATGAGCATTGCTGGAGAGGGACCCCTGTTCCTGATGGTCCCAGGCCCACTTACATTGTGCAGCTTGTAGTAGAGCCCGCAGGCGTTGCAGACCGGGTCCCCATTGGCATTCCTCCTCCAGAGGGTGGTAGTGGTGGTCTGACAGTTCGCACAGGACGTTCCCGCCCTCCTCGCTGCCGACTGCGGGTGGGGAGGAGGGGAGGAGAAAAATCAAAACAAATGTTAAATGTGTTGTCAGAACCACGCAGACAGATGAGCTTGAAAGAAAAAAAAAAAGAAGAAGAAGAAAAGAAAAAAAGACAGACACTATCACTGAAATCAAAACTAGCAAGTGGCCCACATGAAAGTAATAAAGATCCCCAAATCTGCCTCAAGAAGAAAAGTGCAGCCAATCCACTGGATAGGAGCGTATGGGGCTACAGCAATTTAACCTCTCGCCTGCGTCACGCCTTCCCTCCGCCCCACGAAGCACACTAGAAGATTCATTTTTATGGGTAGCAATTTTGAATTAGCCAGACTAACTTTGGTGCCTGGCTTTTAGTCATTTTATTCTCCAAACCCAGGCCTACAAGAGGTCTTTTTCAAACATAACTTCCGAGAACGTCAATCCTCAATTAGAGTCCTGGCCATCAGGATATAAGAACAGCAAAGGGAGAGAAAATCCAAACAGGGAAAGCAAACACTTGCTAGATCCCAGATCAAGAAAGAATGGAGTATAAAGAGAGAGAACAGCGAACTACAGCACAGCACCGTCGTTCTCTGAGATGTCTGTGTGCGTATATGGCACTAACTGGTGACAGGATTTAGGAAGCACCCGGCCGGACAGCCTAAGTCAACAAGACCTCGTCCAATTTGCAGCTGGCCTAAATTCACACAGCCCACACTTTAGGCCTCGGACACTGACCACTCCTGGGACAGCCACTCTGGCCTCCCCAATTAAGTGACCATCATTTAATGAGATGAAATCAAAAGAACAAGTAATTTTTCTCTTCAGCCAGAATTCTGGCCTCCCTCTTGCTTTAATCTCATATCACCTTCATGAAATTTGGAATCTCCTATTTGCTGCTCCCCAAGGAGAAGAGCTGCAGGCATGGTGGCAAATTCCTATAATCCCATCACTCTGGGAGGCTGAGGCAGGAGATTCACAAGTTCAAGCTCAGCCTGAACAATTTAGTAAGATCTTGTCTCAAGATAAAAATTTTTAAAAAGATATGGGAATGTAGCTTAGTGCAAAGACCCTGAGTTTAATCTCATCTACCCCTAAAATAAAAGAGTCAGCCTCAACTTATATTTTAATTTCTTAGTTGTGCCACATTGCTTTCATTTTCTTTAAAACGGGGATATTTTTCCTTCACTTTTTGATGCATTTAAGTTTATCAGGTGACTATATTTGATACCCATACTTTAAACAAAAATTAAATTCAATACTACTGAAAGAAAATGGAGTTGAACATACTCCTTCCTCCCCTTCCTCACCGTCTATCATAAAACAAAACCTTTAACTCCAAAATTATTTCTGCTCTTGGACGCAAAATTATTATCAAAGAAAAAGCTAGTCTTTATCTGTGGTCAAGAACATTCTGGTGTGGGGGCTGGCAGTGTAGCTAAGTGTTAAACTCGGTGCTTAGTGTGCACAAGATCTTGGGTTTGATCTGCAGGAAGGAGGAAGGAGGGAAGGAAGGAAAGAAGGAAGGAAGGGGGGAAGGAAAGAAGGAAATCTTGATATAAGAACATGGAGCAAAAACTATAGGGATCCTGGTGCTCTTTTCTATCAATATTTTATCACACACAAAATTGGGCCAAGCACACGAAGCTGCCAGATATAGAAAAGCCAGTAGCAATTTTGAATTAACCAGACTGCCACAGCCACTACATTGTTCCACAGATATGTCCCTCCGGAGAAGGTGCTACTTTTTTGTTTTCCATTTTGAACATAATTCACCAAGGTCCAAGAATGTGGATTCTAATTCCACAGGCCTATGGCCACCTGCCTTTGTGAAATGTGATAGTACTTAAATAACTGTTTCACTTGTGTACTTTCGGGAAGAAAGTGCTACATAAATTAATGCTTAATGATTTTTGACAATTATGTCACATGTGATTATTATTATCTTCCTGCAGTTCTGTTTTTCTGTAAAAGAAATATTCAGATATAGCAGACTAATTAATATCTACTCAGTCACCCAGATTTCCCAGAACAACAATTCTGAATATATAATACAAACATAATGCCAACCGCTAGAGTTCCAAACAGTGAGGTTCAGTACGTAATCATTTGCAGGACTGAAAATAACATAAATATTTTAAAAAGAGAAAGTAACAAATACAAACAGGCTCAGAGTGTGTTTGCAGTGCTACAGACTTTATGCAAACTTACACAGGGTCTCTCAAGGCCACGCTGCTTGGTTCCCGAGCAGGAGCAGAGTATATTAATACAGCAGGCTGCTCGGCTTTTTGCAAGATACGAGACTTACAAAAACCCTGGCACCACGGGCGGCGGGGGGATCTATGGATTTTGCCTTCAATCATCTCTTCTATTCCCTGCATTAATTTATCAGTGTTAGTTATGCATCTCACAGAAGAGCTAGTTACATTCATGGTTGGGTGGTCTTTAGTGACTCCTCAAAGGTTTAAAACGAAAATAACAAAGTGGAAAGATGGACACGAAGACACAGGAAATACAGGAAATGAGAGGTTCTGGGGCTCAGGGTGTAGCTCAGTGGTAGAGCACATGCTTAGCATGCACAGGTTCACCAAGGAAAAAACAGAAAATGAAAGCCTACATGTTCAGAAGTCAAATACACCTAAGAGCTAATTAAAAAAAAAAAAAACTCTTATTGTCTCTCTACAGTTTATGAATTCTATGGAATTAAAGGTATCAAACCACTCAGGACAGATGATGAAGATAGAAAAGACAGCTTAAAAGGTGACAATCAATGAACTCTAGAGTTAAAAGCAATTCTTACTCAGAGTTCTACAGATTTCCTAGGAAAGGTGAGTGAAGACAAAATTATATAAAATGAAAGTAAACCCTCCTCTGCAGTCAAACAAACTCTTGCTCATATATCAGCCTGCAGTATGAGATGTTTACCCCTCTTTTTTCTTCTTTACCTTTACCCTAAAAAACACTAGAATTGTACTAACACTTATTTTAACAAGAAAAATCTCTCCTTTCTTTCTCTCTCCTTTTGTTCTTTCTTTCTTTCTTCCTAGGGCCAGGTTTTGAATGATTCAGAACATTCTTTCATGGTGCGATCACATTCATTCTGTGCTAACACCTCCAGTCTTTTTTTTTTTTGAACACTTCTTGTTCTGATCCGTCCAAACATCTTGATGTTTAGGTTGGGGAAGCTGAGTTGTTGTTTATGAGTTATCTCTAGTGCTCAGATATCCGGCAGCTTTTTCCTAGGAAGTTAGCTTTGTACATGAGAGAAAGGAGAAAAAAAAAAAAAAAAAAAACCCAAACTGCAAGAGAAGTGGGGGAGGCTGAGAAAGTTGGAGAAGGGGCAAAGATCAGAAAGAATAAAGTCTAGAGATCTAGGATTGCCAAAAATTAAAGTCATGTGGGTACTTCCATCCCTAGAAAGTTTTTCCTTTTTCTAAAGAGGATGTGAAAGGTGTTGAGTTGCACTACAATCTGACGGAGCAGACAAATAATGCTTAAAAAAAATACAGAGGCTTCTTTTTTTTCCTTTAGAATTTGATGGGTGTTAATTCATCCATTAGTCTGCAAAGGGAAATTCCCCTCCTCCTCAATGCACTTGGTGAATTTCAGCACCACAAAAAGCATTTTGATCCCTGACTGTGGTTAGCTGTCATCTGCCAAGCCTGCTTTTATTTGTCACTGTTATATACACTCAATATTCTATTTGCCCTAAGGTTCCGAAGATAAGCTTACAAATGGACCCCTCCTACTCAACAGTGCCAGGTTTTCTCAAGTATTCCTAATGATCAAGAAGTTTAAAAAAGAAAAGGGAGAGAAAGAGAGAGGGAAAAGAAACTATCACCCTATTGATAATAGTTCAAAGAGAAAATAAGACCAAATGCTAGGTGAGACCAACAGGCAAGAGAGGAATCACAAAACTTTTCCCATAGGAATTAATCTGTAGAAGTTCTCAATTCCTAAGACCAAGGAAAGAAAAATTGTAATCATCTCAGTGCCTGCTACTTCTTAAATTTAGGTAATTGGCCCCATCAATCTTAAAGCAGTAGCTCAAGAGAGTTACCCATAGAAATGAGTTTGATACTTCCTCAGTGCCCACCTTGAACTACTTCCGGAGCATGTTCCCAATGCTTCCTGGGACATTCCATCCTTATACTAAATTTCTCTGTCTGAGACACAGTGATTACCAGTGTATTTTAAATCAGTTGCCCTGTTTCTGTTAAATATAATTTTTCTACTGGGGAGTACATTTCAGATGCAATAATCTAGAATTGCATCCTTGAAAATTTGAAAAGTTATTTAAGCAACATGAAGGGAAAAAATAGTTTTTCTGTATCACTAATTTTTTATATTATTTTTTGAACTCATTACGTAGCCCAGGCTGGCCTGGAACTCATGCCAATCCTCCTGCTTCTGTCCCCCAAGTCCCGGGATGACAGGCATACACCATGATGCCCAGCTGTATAGCTAATTTAAAAAAAGAAAAGCTGTCCTGAGCAAGTTGACATGATTTGGAGCTGCCCTGTCAATTTCCTGCAGAAAGCCCTCCTTCCTGGACAGAGGAAATGGAAACACATAATACTTAACATGGGATCAGTTCTTCCAAGCAGAACTTACCAGTCTTCGCTTGGGCTTGATGAGCGGCCGGTTCTGTCCATTCATTTTGTGGTAGAGCCCGCAGGCATTGCAAAGGTAGTGACCAGTACCATCTCGCCGCCACAATGGGGTTGAGGTGGCCCCGCAGTTCACACACTCCCTGCCTTCTGGAAACAAGATGACGGATAAGGCACTTATGGAAGGAAAACACACAGGAAGGCAGACAGCATTTGGAATTAGGAGAAAAAAAGTTAAGCTGAAAACTCTTCTTTCTTCCCCCTCTTTTAGGGGCCATTTCCATCCCCACCTCCTTTTTGCTAAACTCCAAACAGAGTTATTACTGCCCTTCAATCCTGGCTTAACCACTCCCAGGACAAACCGCTGTGTCCAAAGAAGTGGAAGATTAATAAATAGCAACAGAACCTTGTTCTTGGCCTGCATCATTGGATGGGGAAAATCAGACAGAAAAGAAGGAGGAAGGCAGATTTCAACTTGAAATACTTCCCTGAGAAAATTCTGAGTCCTAGATAGTGGCAAAAGCCAAACATTCCTTTCATTTCCTTCAAAGGAAAACAAAAAACAAAGGTGACCCATTTCATCACTAGCTCTGTCTATATAGCCTGATTAAATAATGGAGATTAGGATGAGGGAAAAGGAAAGATTAATCAATGACTAGATAGATAATAAATAGATGTATAGATTGATCAGTTGGATGCCTGATGAATAGCTGGGGCTCTGGGTTTTACTTTTAATAAACCTGCAAATGCTCCTGATCGCAAAGTAATAGATTAAGAATAAGCAGGGCCTACCCATCCCCCAATACAGGAAATACAGAGCAGACTTGGAGTAGGGAACCTGGAAGAGAGACTAGGAGGGAGAGAAGGGGCAGGAAAGAAGGACTGAGAGGGACAGAATGAAGATGGCTTGAAGGTCAGAAGAGACAAGTCAGCCAAAGACAGCGGGGCTCTTGGTGGGCTCATCAGCCACGGCCTGCTGCAGTTTCTCTTTTTCCAATGACACAACCCAAATAAACAGAAAACAGCCTGGGTTTGTTCCAATGGCAATTTCTCCTAGAGCTGGGGCTAAAGAGTGACACACTTCCACCCCCAGGAAGTGCACAGAAGAAGCCCTTAAGTCACCCAGAACCTGGGAGAATTTAAGTGATTTCTAGCTAACATCTGCTGGAGGAAAAGGAGGATGCCTTCTAGGAGAATCTCCTCCACTTTGGGGGAACAGCTGGATGCTCTGAGGTACCTGGTTCTCTCAGTGCCCTGGAGGGACCTGGAAGGGGCAAGGGGCTTAGCCCATGCTGGTCCACTGGGGCAGGTCCAGGTGCTGGGAGGGCCACAGGGCGGGTCGGCAGGGGTGAGAGATGAGCCCAACAGGTGCTTTGTCTTGAGATTAGTAATTAACACCAGTCTACCAGGAGGGCTGAAGTGGGAGCAGAGAACCCAAAAGGGTGCTTGGGAATTTTGACACCTCTAAAAGGAGGAAAAGTCAGCTTTGGCAGGCCTGAGACCTACTGGGCCTTTGGAAACCCCCAGATCAAGAATGAAGGAACTCATGGCACTCACACTTGCAGGGCTCTGGTCTTCTCCAGGGGCAAATAAGGCAGGAAAGTTTAAAACCTTGGAAAATGGAAGATGGTCTGATCCCTTTCTCCCTAGAGCCCAGGATAGTAGTTTTTGTCTTGTTTTTTCAAACAATTTTTAAGCACAGATTTCCACCCCCCCATTCCAAAAAGCTTCTGAACCTGGGGTCTACAGAAAGCCGTTCTTGTGTCCAAGAACTTTGCACTTGGGGGCCAAAAACACTTTTCTGGTACTCAGCAGCTCTTCTTGGTTCTCTAAAAAAAACCCTGGAGTGCCTCACACCCCATACCTTTCACTTGGGGTCAGAAGCGGGGGGATGTGGCAGACTGGATGTGGGGGAGGCACGAAGGAGAGAGGAAAGGGCGAGTAGGCGAGTGCTGGCTACAGCCCTGACCAAGAGGCTGCAGGCCCCAGTTTCCCTGCCTAAGTGGCGTTGGGTCAGCCCCTTTCTGGGGGCAGCAGTCCTGGCCCCGTCCTGCTCTGACACAGCCACTTAGGTTCCTGCCTTGCTGGGCTGGCAGAAGGGCAGAGTAAAGCCCTGCTTCCCCCCACACACACACACCGCCACCAGCAGCCACTCCAGCTGGGGTGGCCCCTACAGAGAGCAGCATGGATGGTCCTAAGCCCCCTGACAGGAGGAGATCCCCCTGCCTGACTCTTTCCTTTCCTGTATCAGTCAGGAGGTAGGACGACAGCTTCCTTTGCAGAGGCCCTTGAAAGTAAGAGCAACGGCTGCTCTTTGCAGGGCTCTGCACACGAGAGCAATTTTCTGTCTTGATTCACTCCACGAGTTTGCGATTGCCTTGCGTGGGCTTTTCTTTTTCTTTTTTCCTTGTTGCCTCCGGTCTGTGACTTCAGCCCACAGCCAATTTTCCTAATGGAGGCCCGCCTCTCTACTGCTTTCTGTCTTCCCCTCTCCTCACCCCCTGCCTGTATGTAGTGAACTGCTTGGGCAGACACCTCTCTCTTAGGTGACAAGAACCACAGAGCTGTGAGGCTTTTTGACATTCAACAGCCATTTTCGAACGCCCCCTGGGCTTCGGACTGAAACCTTGACAAGCCTGAGGCTGTGCTGTGAATGAACAGGGTCCAGGGCAGATTTCAGAGGAGCCCGGAGGGAGATGCCCACAGTCAAAAGGTGGTTGGGAGCCTTTGGTAAAGGCTTTTGTCTTTCGTTTGCAAAAACATATCCCGGTTCAGAAAGCCCGGGCAGTACGACAGCACTGGTGCCCCACCACAGCTTCTACCGGTTCTCCAAAATGCAGCAGCGACAGCCCTGACAACCCTCTCTTCTCTGCCTCCTCCAGCAAGTGCATTTACAAAGAGAAAGGAGAGAGAGAGAAAGGAAAGAAAAGGACCCAGGAGAATCCCTTCCAGAAGAATTCCCACCAGTTCACCCTCTGCACACCCAGAGCTTCTCAAAAGTTCCCCTCCACACTCCAAAAGTCCCAGCTCCCTCACTGGCCAGGTGTGCTATTCCTGGTTTTTTGTGACTGTGAGAAAGCAATAAGGAGGAAGTAAAGACCCAAATTTCAATGGCCTCCTCTCTCCCTTGGCAAAACACTAAAATTGTAGGTATTCTCAGCTCTGCTTTAGGAAACCCCAGCTCTGTTCCCCTGCCCCTTGTTCACAGTCTTAAGGAAAGAAATGAGAGCCCAAACTGAAGACAGAAAGAGTGCACAGTCAAGGGGGTGGAAATCAAACACCGAAACGAGGCCAAAGAAACCGGAGGCTTTTGGAAAAGTCACTCTGTCCCCTCCCCACACACAAACCACCGCGCTGGCCTCAGAGACCTGGATCTTCCCCCAACCTCATGGCCCTATCAGTAAAGAGAACTTAAAAAAAAAATCTCATTATGACCTGGTCTGCTCCTTACACACAGCCCTCCAGCCCACTGTTCTGAAGCTGAGCTGTCCCCCATCTCTCCCCAGTCCTCTGCCCAACCCCCCAAGCCCGCCAGTCCCTGACCGGCACCAAAGCCACTCTGCTCCATAGCTCTCCTTCCTCTGCTCTCTCTCTCTCTCTGACTCCACCAACCAGCCTACCTCCTTCTCTCTCCTGCCTACTTTCATGTACTGAACATGCAGGTCTGAGCTTTTCTGTCAGTCTAACCGCATCCGGACTCTATTAAAGTTCCTGGCTCGGGATAAACAATGCAACTGTCGCGTGCAGCAGTCTGAAAATAATTGGATTAGCTAAAACATATCAACTAAATAGAGACAGTCCTGCTCAGGCAGTCGGAGTGAATGTCACCCTAGAAAAAAACCCTGAAAACTGATCTCATGGTCACTGGGCTCCCAGTACCCTCCCCTCTGAAGTTTTTCAACCCGGAGCTCTGGGAGCACTGTTTCGAGACTGCTCATCTCACCCTTAAAAGACAACTGACTTTCACCACCACTTTTTTATAGGATCCAAACAGACACAGGGCAGAGGCAAGACAGTTAGAATGGACCAGGGAATGCTCACCCTGAAATGAACGCACCTTAGAAGACTACAATCTTACCCCAAAATAAAATCATACCCAAAAATACACTTAAGCCTTATCTCAGAGAATCCCTGTCTATCTTGTGACCAACTGCTTCTGCTAGAAACAAAATTGATGGTGGGTTACTCTGTTCTTAGGGCAAAAAATCTGTGTGCATATGTGTGTTTCAATGCAAGTGACTGCATCAACAGAATAAATACGCACCATGCTGCTACACAGAGTTGCTTTTTGGAAAAGACAACAGCCAGAGTTAACAGACACATATACCTGGAGAACCTTTTTCTGCCCTTTCTACATCTTCCAGCTTCTGATCCATGGAGGAATATGCGCTAATACAGCTTCCTGCCCCTGCCCGCACTGAGAGCTCTAAAAGTGCAGGTAACTAACTGGGCCACGCGACGTTTGATTTCCATTCAACTCTGCTTCCCCACCGCGCAGCCACCTCCTGTTCTCAGAAGTTCAACTCTGAGTCTCTTTTCCACCAAAGAAAATGGGTGCTGGTTTTGCCTTGTTCCTGTCTCTTCCCCAAAATTTCAATGACACACACACACTTTATTTATACCTGTCCCCTAAAGAACTGTCCTCTGCTATAGACAGAATGACCCCCTGTGAGCTGAGGGAGAGGAACAGTTGCAGACTCTCAGGGGCCAAAGGGGTCACAGGAAGGACCTGTGTTTGTTTAGGTTTGAGGAGGTTTCGTTTTAGCATTAAACACTAAAGATTTATTCTTGCGGCCTTCCATTTGGTCTTGGAAACAGACTAAAGGTTACCAGCAGAATCCAGAAATCCTGACAGGCAGGAGAGCTCATTGCTGTGTTTTTGTTTCTCCCTTTGCTAGTTCCTTTCTTTCCTTTCCCAGCTTACTGAGGGGTTTTAAATAAGATCGCCTTCCCCTCCACCTCCCAAAACAGGAGTGAGATAGGAGGACACACCTCATTCTCCCCAGGCTGGGAGAATGGGAAGAAAGCAATCTCAGAAGGGCTTGGATCAAGGTCCCCCAGCTTCCCCCAGCTTCCCCCAGGGGCCTCTTTGGTGGTCACCTTGTCCTGCCCTAATTTAGGAGAAGGAGGACAGAGGTGGCTCCTACCTGTGCTGGATCTCGCCTTGGGCCTCGACTTACAGCCAAATCCTGTGGGGGAGCCCCCCAGCAGGCTGCTGGGTGGAAAGAGTCCGGAGCTGTACTCGGGCACGTAGGGCGGGTAGGTGGTGATGGGGTGGTGGGCTGACGACGAGGCGCCCCCCAGGGTGGTCATGCTGCTGCGCGAGTGCGATGCCTCCAGTTTCATGCTGTCGGGCAGCGGCACCTGGTACTTGAGGCACTCTTTCTCATCCTGCCGGGCCGAGCTGGCTGAGCCCGGGGTGGACAGCGATGGGTCTGGGGAGACATCCTTCGGCGGGGTGGGCGGGAAGGTGAAGAGGTGTGGGCTGGAGTGGCCCGCCGCCAGGGAGGAGGACGAGGCTGGAGGGTACACGGAGAGCGGCCCCGGGGAGCCGTGGTGGATGGACGTCTTGGAGAAGGGGCTGAGGTTCCAGGGCGAAGCGGTGTGGTGGCTGCCCAGGGCTTTGCCGCCGTCCAGCCAGGGCAGGGATCCGTGCAGCAAAGGCGGGCGGCACACCTGGCTCCCTGCACCGCAGTGGCCAAGGCGGGAAGGGACAGGAGAGAGAAATGCAGGTGAGAGCGGCCCTCGGACACACCTGAGGACTCTTGCCCTGTGGTCCCCAGCACCCACCACGACCTGGATCAGACCCTGCTCTCTAACAGTCCCTGTGGTCTACCACCTGGTCACACACCTTGGGGTCCTGTTAGTCTGTCCACCCCTCTGTCCCACGCCCAGGTCCCATCAAACCCAGCAGAACTAAGGGCCTGTGCCTGACACCAGAGAAGCACTGTGAAGGAGTGGAGAAAGGTCCCTTGGCTTATCTGGCCTCTCCAGATACACGGTCTAAATCACATTCCCTAAGGTCCCTCTCTAGAACCTGACTTGATTTATTGGTTTCTTTCAATGGCCTGGAGTCTCCCATCCCAGACTTAATCCCATGCAGCCTGATAAGGGTCAGCTGTGAATGATGAGGCCTGAAAGATGGAGCCTGGCCACACCAGGGCTCATCACCAGGAGAGAACTCCCCACCTTTGGGAGGCCCAGCTCCCAAGGCAGAATGCAAGGCTCCAGAGAAACACAAGCGTTAGCTCCAAGAAACCAAATTTCAGTGCTTGCTCAAAACTGACAAGGCTGCTTCGAAGAGGCCTGAACTGGGATTTGCAAGGAAATTTTCACTGCCCAAGAAATGAAAGAAAGTTTCCAAGGTTGGAACTTGGGATGGGAGTTTCCCTGCTTTTCTCACCCTTCCAAATCCGATGAGAAGAAAATGTACCATTAGTCCTCAAAGCAGTGACTCCACTGGTGCTAAATGTGAATTTCCACCTGAGCCCCTGAGATACAAAATCCCAGTTTATGTGTATATTTTAAACTAAGGCTGATTCATCCCGAGTATATTTAGCCTTCATTTAAAATCCACAACTTTAAGGCAGTCATAACATATATGTGCATAGTCCCTGAAAGGGGTCTGTTTAAACTGGAAGTGCAAATCCACACACTTATTGATCTTTTAATCCAGTACCTGCCTTACCAGTTAACACTCTATTCAACCACTAAGAACAATACTGAAACTAAAATCTTGAGAGGAAGGGGAGGAGAGTTGAGGCGACCGTGAGTTCTCTGAACACCAAGGGTTAAGATTCAGCTTATGCAGGAAGTAGTATAGTAAATAATATTAGGTCTGCATCCACACATTGCCACTTAACTGCTGATCTGCACAGAATATGGGCAAAGAGCGCCCCATCTGCAAAAAACAATTGTTTAAAACCTGGCGACCGCGGTGCAGAGGACTCCTGCTGCCGGAGCGGCTGTGTCATCGGCACCAAAGCCAGCTTTGAGTAGGGGGACCAGGGCTAACCTGTGTCTGGCTGGACTGAGAAAATCTCGTAGTTTCTCCTTCTGAATTTTTGCTCCTATTTCCAAATTTACAGCTGTTAAGTGTTAGAGTTTTTTTTCCCCCTAACTACCCTGAGTTGGGTTGCTTTCTTTACATTTCCACACTCGCCTAAACTCAGGGTGAAGCAGGCAAAAAAGACAACTAGAATGCTCCTTCTTAACAGGAAACCCTGATATATCCTAAGTCTTCCGTAGGAAACTAAGGGGTCTGTGGTAGGCCGGAGCGGAGAATAGGGCCAGAGTTGTAGCAGGCAATGAGACAACCTGAAATCAAAGACGCAAGAAAATTTCTGTGCAGCCGGGAATCCAGGAAACCTAAAATTCCTCAAATTCAAGACAGTAGTCTTTCCCCCTAAACCGACTCAAGCATCAAAATTCAGTTCCCGGCCAAGAGCAGATAAGAAACCTAAAAAAATTAAACGCGCTAGCTGTGGGGAAAACTCAAGGAGAGAAGCGGGAATAAATAATGTCTCTTGGGCCTCTCTAAAAAATGTGCCGGGAGAAAAAATTCGGGGTCACTAGCAGAAGCTCCACTAAGGAAATTGGGAGCTATCAAGGAGCGCGAAACCTGTGCAAGTGCCGAGTCTGAAGCCGGCTTGGTCGGCGCCGGCTGCCCGGCCCCGCGGAGGCAGCGCCTGGGTGTCCCGCTCCTGGGACCTCCCGGCCCCTTAACCTGCGGCCGCGCGGGGACGAAGGGCTGCATCTCCCTCCGCGCGCGCCAGGTGAGCGCCAGGCCCGGGGACCTCAGCCAGGAGAAACGCCTGCTGTGACTCTTTTTAAAAACACATTCTCACAACGAGCGAGACGGCTTCCTCGCCCATTTCCGGGCCCCAATTTTTTTTTTCTGTAAATGAACTAGTAACTTCACTTAGGGGCTTTCGCTCGGTTTCCCCAGCCCGAGTCCCTCCCGGCCTCCCCGACCAAGGCGCGCGGGCGAGTGGGGCTAGGGTCCCAGCACCCGAGCGCGCGCACTCACCGTGGTGGGTCGGAGGGTACCTCTGCACCGTGGCCCGGACGGAGTTGCCGTAGTAGGACGGGACGTGGTTGCCTTGACCGTCGATGTTAAAAAGTACATCCACCTCCTCGGGCAAGGGGTACTGCGCCGGGTCCATGTAGGAGTGGCCGAGGCCGGGGTGATGCGCGTCCGGATGCTGCCCGTTGAGGACCGCGGGGTGGTGGTGGCTCACCCAGCGCGGCTGGTCCGCAGTCACCTCCATGTCCTCGGCTGCGCTCGCGCCCTCTCGCCGGGCCCGGAACCCGCGCGCGCAGAGGGAGGGCGGTCGGCCTGGGAGGTCCGCGGGCTCAGGCCGTCGGAGGGCCGGGGGGGTCGTTTAATGGTTTGCTCTCAGTGGGGGATTAGGAAGATTGGGAAGGAAAGGTGAGCAAAAGAGAAGGTTTGGGGAGTGGGGGGAGTCTTTAAGGGATAGTTGGGCAAAAAGAAGAGGAAGGGGAAACAAATCCAAAAACCAGGACCAAATTGTAAAAAACGGGGAGCGAGGGTGCTGAAATACTGCGAGTGGGGTTCCTCTCGGCACAGGGCTCCTCAGCGCCCAGAGTCACCTGCAAGGAGAGAAGGAGAGACCTGAATGAGCCAGTAAGCACTCGAGCGCTTGAGTTTTGGAGGTGACCACCGCCCCTGGATCCGCCCGCCAGCGCTGCGCACGGGGACAGGGACACGCACAAGCGCGCAGGGACACCGCCGGAGGGGCAGCCGGGCTTCCGAGGACATCCTGGGACGGACCGAATGGTTATAACTGGGAGGACAAGTCCCTCCCTCGAGGACCCCAGTCCCAGGACCTTCCTTCCAGCCACTAGAAACCGTCCAAAAAAAGCAGATCTGCATTCAATTTTTTAAAAGTCCTCCCAAATTGCGGAAGGGGGGGCGTGAATCAAACTTTAAAAAAAAAAAAGTCACAGTACCAACCTGGGTAGCGAGGAGCGGAGAGGAGAAGGAGGAGGCGTGTGACCTGCTCGGTCAGATTGCGTAGCTCGCTCTGTCTCGCGCTTTCTCCGTCTCTCTCTTTTCCTCTCTCTCTCTCTCCCTCTCTCAGTATTTTTTTTTTTTTTTACAGGGAATGCATTCTTTCTGAAAGTATCAGGACGGCGCCAGGCAGCTCAGTGTTCGCAGACAGCTGTGGCGCGACGCAACTTAAGGAGGTTCTAGTGTCATCCGCGCCGAGGGGGAGGAGCCTGGCGCTGGCGAGGAGGGGACAGAATCCCCAGCACAAGGAAACAGCAACCCAAACCCGCTCCAGGACTTCGCCCCCACCCCGCCGCCCCGCCGCCCCTCCTTCCGCCCCGCCACTGACCGGAAAGGGGCGCCGCGGAGGGCGGCCGCGTGCGAAGGGGCGGCGGGCAGGGTGGGCGAGGCCGGCCCGGGCGAGGGGCGGAGGGGCGCGCAGGAGGGAATTCGCGCTCTGGCCCTTTAAATGTGGCCTCGGCTCCTGCCGATTCATTCTGGCTAGGGAGACGATTCCGTCTGGGTGAAACTGTCCTGCCCCATTCATAAAGTTAATTTCCACCAGGCAGACTTTTCTTTTTCAGATTTTTAAATGAACAGACTCTTACTATTATTACTATTAGTCAATCCGGGGAATTTCGGAGAGTTTATAGACTGGGGGTTATGTGCACATGAAAGTGATCAGAAAAAAATAACTGTTGCATGCTAAGGTAAAGATCTGCCCCTCGGTCCAGTTTCCTAAAACGTTGAGGCATCAGGCACAGGGAATGTGTCCGCGCTACTTTTTGTTGTCGTTGTCACCCTTTTCCCCCTCGGCCTTTAGTTTTCACAAGCATCTCCTGTGAAAATGCTTCAGCTGTTGCAGCTGTCCTTTGCAGCCCTAATAATATTTGTAATCGATGTGTGCTTTCGACTTGAGTGACAATAGTGATGGATGACAGCGGGGAGGGGAGATGGAGCCTCGCTCCGGCGTGCGCCCAAGTACGATCAGAGTAGGTAGGGCAACTCGGTCTTCGCTACAGTTACCGAACTTTACCCTTCGCCCTGCCTGGTTCCCTCCTTATTCCGGCTCTCGGCGTTTCTCCCCCGACCAAGGTAGCCGGTCCCCTCCACCGACCCTCACCCTAGCCTTCCGGGTGGGACGCGGCGGAGACCTCCGCAGCGCTCGGGTCCCCCGCCCCGGCTCTGCCCAGTGCGCAGCCCCGGGCGGAGGGAGCCGGGCTCAGAGAAGCCCAGGGGAGGGCGGATCTGCGTGGGGCGGGGCCAAGGGAGAGCCAATCAGCGGGTGGGGCTGCGGCCAGGCCTCAGTGGGCCCGCCCCGCGGGCTGCAACCTCTGCGGCCTCGTTCGGTCCTTTGAGCCACTGCATCCCCTAGCGGCGCTGAGGCTCCTGCAACCACCAGCCCGAAAGTGCGGCCTGGGCGGCAGGGTCAGGCGGGAAAGAAGACTCCAGGTCCACCGCAGGGCAGTGTGTGCGAGGAGCAGATGTGGGTTCTCCCTGAAGCTTTCACGCTTGGCTGGGCTGAGAACTACATTTAGGGGGTCGTTTGAAAGACATTATTTCCTCTCTTCACTTCTCTACTCAAAATTCCTCACGAATTCTCTATACTGTACACGAGAAGCCATCTCTACAAGTCATTTCTGAAGGGGCCCTCTCAAGCGATGAAGAGAAAACATCAATAGCTTCAACTTTGGATGTGGAAAAGGCCTTTTAAAAAAACTATCCTTGTAGAAAGATTGAGAGATATGTTCAGAAGAATGGGTCCCTCCAGTCCTTACTTTTTAAAAATCCAATGCTTGTTTGAAGTCAGGGTTGATATTCTACACATAAAACAGGAAGAAAATCCCTAAATTTAAAAATAAATTCTCACTCCCGCATTGATCTTGCGCCTAGTCGGTCTCCGGGTAGGGCGGCCTGGTGAAGGAGCATCGATTTTCCTTTCACTCTTTGACCACGCAGCTCTCCTGGGCCAAACTGCTAGCCTCTCCTTCAGCTCACGGGGCTCTCAAAACTTTTTAATTATTTAACATTCACCGGAAACCACTCCACAAACAAAGAGAAACGACGAATGAATGCGCGCGTAGTTTTTGCAAAGAAGCCTGGGATGAAGATTAAGGATGGAAGTTGCAAGAAAAAATGAGAAGTGCTTCTTCACGCGTCCTTCAGGCTGCCGATGCCAACCAGCCTGACCCTAGTTCGCAGCTCCCCGAAAACCCCAAGCGTAGAGTGTTGGTCCTGGGCACAGGGACTGAGAAGCCCAGAAAGGGCAAAAGGAAGCCATCTTCCAGACAAAAAAAAAAAAAAAAAAAGCTACTGACGCCAGGAATTGAAAATGTTAACTTCTGAAGCTAAGAACGATGTTAAAAGACAAAAAGAAAATGTTGGTGAGAGGAGGCCTTGTGAGAGGAGGCCTTCCGCTGTAAGGGCGCCTATGTGGTACCTTGGTGGTGGCAGGGGCGGGGATTATTCGTTTTAATTCAATCACTCCAAGTAGGACTGCAGTGGGGTGGAAAAGAGCACATACGCACCCCACCTTGTAAAAATAAAAGGTCTTGAAGGCCCCTCTTGGTCTGGGTGGTTTGGGGCAGGCAGAGAGGGGTGGGGGGCCTGAGGCTGGAGGCCCGGGTTAACGGAGCCAGCCTGTAGGGGGTATTTAACATGTAATTCCCAGCCGATCCGCCCCTGTTCCCGGACTGACAGTGGGTAATTGGGAAAGAGGACGTTGCTCTTTTGATGGCCCGCGCCGGCCAGTCTCGCCGACGCCACACTGGGTTTGACGTCACGGGCCCAGCCCCAGAGTCAGGAACACAGAGCAGGGGGGAGGGCAAGAGGGGGAGGAGGATGCCCGGGAGGAAGGGTCGAGGTCGGCCCCGGGACCCACGGGGAGGGAAGGGGGAAGGGAGCGCGGCCGGAGCGGCTGCGGCGCGTGGCCTGAGGCGGAGAGCCGGGCGGGCTGCTGGGGTCTGGGCCCGGCCCGGCGCCGGCCTGACCCGCCTCGCCGGCAAATGCAGGCCGGGCTTCCTCCTCCCCGGCGGGCGGCGGGGGATGGGAGGGGGGCTCCGGGCCGGGGAAGGAGGGAAAAGTGGTCCTGATTCTCCCGTGGCCAGAGCCCACAAAACTGATTCTGGCCTCCCGCGGAGACGCCTCTGCGCCCTCCCGCAGACCTGCTGCGTCCTCTCCCCAGGCACCCGGGCCCCGGCAGGGTCCAGCGAGACGCTCCCCTCCCTGGGAGCAGCGGGCAGAGCTCCGGGGGACAGAGGAGGCGACCGAGAAGGATGCTGCCGACGCCGCCCTAGCCGTAGAGCCCGGGCTCCTGTAGTGCTCGAGGCCTCCCTTTCTAGGGTAAGGGGCTGGCGAGGGGCCTGGACGCCTGGGACCCCCGCCTCTTGGAGTTGAGCGAGGTGCAGCCACGGCCCTCCGAAGAGCCGGGCTCTGGTGCGGAGCGTGGGACAGCGGGAGCCACCTTGGCCTATTTGAAACCCCAGGCCTCGAGGCGGCTGCTTTAGGCGTCAAGTTGAGCGGGGTATGTGTGCCCTCTTGGGGAAAGGGTAAGAAATAGAGTCTGACTTTCCCTCCTCGGTTGGAGCAAGCTGGGACAAACACACACCCAAACACATGCCCAGGTGCAGGTCCCTCCCACCTGCCCTCCCTGGGGCGCAAAGACCCTATGCGGTGGAAGTGGGGAACCCCTAGTCCCCGCAGAAACGGAGTCCCTGGCGCAAGTAGGTGGAGCGGGTTCCCCAGCCTCAGCCCTGGCGTCGTGGACCCAGAAAGCGGAAGCCCACGCAGCTAGCAACACCCACCCGAACCTGGCGACTGGCGCGACTAGGCGAGCTCAGCGGGGTCGCGGTGCGGGAAGAGGCTGCCCTGGGGCGCGAACGAAGACCGCCGCGGGTAACCAGCCACACGGAGCCTCGGGGTTGAAGTCCTAGAGTTACTAATCTGGCTCAGGGGTAGAGAGTGTGCCTCAGATCGCCCGGGGCGGTCATTTGAGCGTGTTTACTTAAGGACTTTGCAAGCCGAGCGCGCGCGAAATAGTAGGATTTCCAGCGAGGCAGCAAATATTTGCAGGCGGGAGAAAGAAGCGGAGCCGGACCGCGCCGCCGCGTCCCTCCCCCCGGAGCCGCGGCGCCGGCCTGGGCGGACCCAGCAGTGCTGTTAAGGACTGAAATGAAGCCGGGAACCTGCGGGGCTGGGGGGCGGGGAGGGCTCAGAGCCGCTCCAAAGGGCAGCCAGGGGAGTAAGGCCCGCGGCCCTGGCGAGCCTGGGCTGGGGGAGCAGTCCCTTCCCACTCCAGCTCGATCAATCTTCCTTGGCTGCGATCGGTCAATAAAAATGGTGTGAAGCGGTCGTGGTAGCAGAGCGTCTGGGGAGGAAGTGGAGGCCAGAGGTGTCGAGGCCGGCGCCGGCGCCCCTGACCAGCCGGGTGCGCGCCCCCGAGGTCTGCAAGCCTCAGGCCGGGCCCAGATCCTCGCGAGCTACCGAGCGCAGCCAGGCTAGGCCTTTAATTGGGTGTCTCCACTTTAACAGTGTCCATTGTTAGAGCAATTAGCGAGAGACAATAAGCACCAAGAAGCGTTTAATTCGATAGTGTGCGCCTGCCGCAGCCTCCGCCCGGGCGCTTAGAAAGACTGGCCCTGGCTTCCCGGGAGGACTGGGGAGGCGCCCGTTCCTTGCCTTGCGCGTTTTGTCTTAGGTGGGAGTTAAAAGGGGGGCGACTGGGACGAGAGCAACGTGAGCCAGGCCACTGCGGGAAACCTGTCCCTGCCTCGAAAACCTCTGCCAGGCGCCCCTAACGTAGTGGTGCCTTCTGGCAGCGCGCGCCCGAGTTCCCAGGGCCTGTTAGAGAGAGAAAAGCCGGGAGAACCGCGACATGGAAACCAGTTTCCTTTCTCCTTGTCCCGGGTCCCCTCCTGGGCCGCCCGAACCAAGTCCGAATTTCCTTCACTGTAAGGAAGGAGGAGCAAAAGAGAGACCCTGGTTTGTGGCACGTACACACCTCCCGCTCGTCCAGAGTCCCACTACCCCCTCCTCTGCCTCGGCCCCCGGATTAGGTTACCGTGGCCGGGCAAGGATTTTTACTGGTTATGAGAATAGCACAGGTAAAGCTGTATAAACAGCTCTCCGGCTGCCGGGCGGGAGGGTTACGCCGGGGACACGGCCCAAGGCGCCGCCGGGCCAGGCTGCCCGGACGGAACCGCGGGGGAGCCCTCTCCGGCGCAGCGCCCCGGCCTGCACAGGTTAAACCATATTATATATCCTTGCAGCTCCCACCCGTGCCCTCTCTCCCTTTCCCGCATGAACTGAAATGCAGAGCGAATCTCAGCGTGATGAGAACCCCAATGATGGCTGAGGACCCCTGCTCAGCAAGGTTGACCCTTTTTAAATAAAACAGCGAGCAAGGACTTTGGGGAAATGGAGAAAAAAAAGGCACCCAAAACTCACTGTCAACGGGAGGATGCTGGAGGTGGACGCGTCCAAGGGGGTAACCCGTAGGAACTCGGACGAAAAGAGCTATAAGTATGCGCAATTCTCGTCTCGGCTCCCACGTCCAACCGCGCACGAGCCTGGGGTCTTCCCTCCGTGTGGAATGAGCCACCACTTTGGCGGTGAAATGTGGTTTGATTTACCCTTTTTCTTTGTTTTTTGCTTATTCATCTGTCACTGTTTAAAACTCGGAAGGAAACACGCCCAGGCCAGGAGGACCGGAGAGCTACGTGGAGAGTCAAAGAGAGAGGAGATGCGCTTGGAGATTACCCCTTCGCACTCCGCCCCCAGCCCCAGCCGCAGCGGGGGTCCCCAGCTTCGAGGGAAGCTGGCCCTCCCTCCGCCCCTACTGCCTTTTTGCCCCGGTTGAGAAAACCCCTGATCGCAGCGAGATAAAAATTGGGTAGGTAGGGGTGTAGCAGAATGGGGGAGATGGACCTGGAAAAGACCGGGGATTTCTGCTTTCGGGTTTAACAACGCTCACGTGAAAGGGCGGGGGCGGGGGGCGGGGTTGGGTAGGAAAGAGCTCCCCTGGAGGGTGGGTTGAAAGGAATTCGAGTCACCCCGAGGAAGGTTGCACCTCCCTGCTCTCTCTCCCTCCTGGCCTTGTAGGTTTGGGGAACAAGTGGGAGCCTGAGAAGAAAAGGAAGGGATGGAGGTGTCCCAGCGGGGGCGGCATCTGTCTCCCGAACCGCGCGCGGGCTGCTGATCCTCCCCTCATCCCCAAGCGCCACTCTGATTCTTAGCCAGGGACTCGTTCTTCTAGACCTGGCCTCTCCTGCAGGCCCGTCAGACCGAACCGCTGGAGCACCCTGGGCTCTGGACTTGGCGCCCAGGTCTTAGCATTTTTGGGGTAAAAGGGGGTGCCCGTGGGTCTCAGGCCGCCCCCCCCAGCCTCCTGCCAGCTCCCCTTTAACCTCCGAGGGCGTCGCCCACTACCTCGCGGCTACCCATCTTCAAGACCCCCCTGGCAGCCTGGGCCTCTAACGCTAGCCTTAGCCTCTAGCCTTAGCCGCTCTCATTTGGCATATCAGACGGGCAATGTGGGCTCTGTCTTGGGGGTATCGTGCTTTTTCTCCTCTAGATCAGCCCTGGGATCGTGATTGTTGTGGGACAAGCGACCGTGGGAGTCAGGCATCAGGTGGGAGGTGTTCGCAGCAGGGGTCGGGAAGATGTGAGGGGAGCAATAGTGTGCAGATCCTTGAAAGAGCACAGGTGGGCTTTTAAAAGCAAGAATCTTGCAGTCTCTGGGCGCGCTGGAAGCTGCACAGCAAAATCCGCGAACGTGTGTGGCTCAGAGGTGCGAAGTGGAAGCGTTTGCGCACACCCTTCGCGTGGCCCTCCTTCAGCCGGCGGGTACGGTCCTCTGCCCTCTGCCTCTCCGGCCAGGGCCCCGGGCTCGCTCTCGGCTCTCCATCGCCTGCCACCTCCCGGACCTCCAATAATTTGTTATATAAAATAAAACAGCAACCAGAAACATATGCCTCTGTTTCGCTAGCGCCTGCAGACCCTCCGCCGCGGACATCCGGGGGACCTAGTCAGGGCGGCTTGTCAACTGTTTCCTTCTCTCATCTGACTGTCGCACCCAGCCAAGAGCATCCTCAGTCCCAGTGGGCCCAGCAGCCAAGCAGAGGGGGGCTCATGGCTCCCCACCCCACAGTAGCTAAGCCTCTCTCTGGTTATTCCAGCCATTAAGAAAGACACGAGATCAGAAGTATTTGGTCTGCCCGCAGAGACTAACCAGGAGAGAAACAGAAACGCATGTGTAAAGTGGCTCCGACACCGAGAATGAGACATCACCTTGGCCCAGCCCGGAATTCATTAAAATAACCTGGTACTAGAGAACAGAGAATGTTTTCCACTTGGACCCACAAATGTAATCAGGAGCCCTAATTCTCTGGCACCTTTTATAGTTTCAGGACACTGAAACTGTCCGAAGGGGCCCCAGCCCCTGGGCTTGAATGAACCTGCCATTCCCCGGGCTCTCTGTGTGGCTCCTGGCATCCCAACAGAAGGACTCTGCCAGTGAGTGTCCAGGCCCCTCTCCCGTACCTTCAGTGCACCCGCCTGACCCCCGCCCCATAGATCTTCTGCAAGAAGGCAGAGTGAAACGGGAATACAGATCTCCCAGCATCCAGGGTTTTAGTGAGATAGAGCAGCCGCAGCAGCACCGCTGCCCCAATGCTGGCAGAGGCAGCTTGGATAGAAAGGAAGGTGGGCTGTTGACTGAAGCCACTAACCGTACCATCCAAGCCTAGCTGCCTTCTCAGGCCAGGAACCTCAGGCCTCATGATGCAACTGGCTTGAACCTGGAAGCTGAGCCCTCTGCTTTATCCCTGTCAGTCAGTAGTACAATCCGAGTGAACGGCACCCACTTGGGTCTTGATCTACCTGAACTGACACCACATCTGGACCCGAGTTCAAACTAGCAGAAAACAATTCTATTCTTCCACTGGCGCCCCATTTAAGGCTAAGCCCCCTCCTCTCGAAGAGCAAGCCGGGCCGCACCGTCTCATTTACAGACACCTGAATGGACTCAACCTGCCTGGCTGGGACTCCTGGCCCGCAGCCTGGCACCGGAGATCAGCACAGGAGCACCTTTTCTGCGGCAACCGCTAAAGGGAAGAAGGACCAGAGAAGTGCTGCTGAGTTATTTGTCCCCTCAAGGTTCTTCCTCTCCCATCCACAACCCCAGGGTCCTGGTGAATGTGGGTTGTTGTGGGGAGGAGAGAAGGACCAGGAAATATAGAAAGCAAACCCAAACGGAGGAAAACATGCTGCAGGTAGACTCACTTCCATGTCTGCTCTGGACAGAATCGCCCACACCAGTTTCCTCAGGCACCTTGTCCTGTCTAAGAGGAAGAAGTGTATACAAGCGACATTTAACATTACCGCTCTATAGGAGGAACTACCTCCATGTGAGGTCTTGGAGGTCTGTGAGTCCAGTGTCCTTAGATAAAGTCCAAATCCTGTCCCCACTGTCCCTTCAGCTCCTCACAGCCCTGGTCACCCTCTGGAAAGCTGTGGTTTTCTCACCCACCTCCAGTGCTTCTGGAAGCAAAGGCGCCTCCAGACCACCACGTCCCTGAGGGGCCAGATGCCTCTACATCTGGGCTCCAACTTTATCTTACAGTGTACATCTGTTTCTTTAATTATATGCAGAGACAATGAGGCTAAACACACACTTGTAAGCAAGGAAAATAAACATGAAATTGACACTTAAGCAACGAAGCCACCTCTGGGAGAAGGCTCCTGGGCAAATGGGTTATTTTCCCCAGTCCTGTGCCCTCCCTGCCTTGGGAAATGTGTGCCCAGCCCTTCCCAAGCATTCCCACCAGCTCTGATCTGTCAGTTTTTCTTTGCATTCTTGGTTCTGCTAGCTCTTTCCTCCAAACAAGGACATCCACGCTCACACACCACACTCACCCAAGGTCACTGCCGAAAGCGGAACATTTCTAGTGACCAGAAAGAACAATAAGGACTGGGTCTAGTTCACTTTCTTCCAGAGGCAGCTGTCCCTTTGGAGGCAAGACCTCCTCCTAATTCTCTCCACGTGGAGCAAGGAGAGTGCGCACAGAGTGAGAGAGGGAAGAGATCTGTATTCACTGACCTGGGCAGCTCACTCCTGAGGGCCAGCTGTTTTTTATTTTTACCCCCACTTGCCGCAGAGATCTGAAGGCAGAAATGACAGGCTGAGCTCCCCTGGTTGCAGCCGCTGTGTCCTCGCTGCTGGAACTGCTCACCGCATCTCAGGCGGGCTTCCAGCGAGAGGTAAAACCTGGGTGCTGCACATCCTTCCTCGAAGCCCCCTCCCCTCCGCCTTCCCCTGCTCACTGTGGAGAGCGGAGCTCTTCCGGGTTGCGACGGGGAAAGGGAGGGAGGGAAGAAGAAAGAGGGAGGGAATGGATTTCACCCCCCTTTTGCAAACAAGCGAACCACACATCAGGGGTGTGTGAAACTGAGAGAGTGTTGTGGGGGGGGGCAAGATAGTCTGCCTGACCTGTCCCTGGCGCCAACCAAGCCAGCCCACTGTCTTCTGGCACCGTTGGAATTAACACTATAAATGTCATCGGTTGTATTTAGCGGGTGGTTACCATAGGTATAAACACATTTTTGGCATTTTCCTCCCATTTTTGGAATAAGTGGGGACCCAGTGGGAACAACTAGCAGTACAGTCCCTGACAGTTGCTGGCAGTGGCAGCAAACATTGCCTCCTCCACACCACAAGGCTTTCTCCTGTGCACTGGTCCTCATGTTTCTGTTTATGGGGACATCTCCAAAATGTGTGGATTCTACCTTCGTTCTCTACCTTCAGCTGAAGCTAGCTGTGAGCGTTAGAGGCAGGATGTTCCTAGACTGGGCTTGACTGCTACCCTCTGCCCTTTCCACGGTAAGAGTGGAGGTAGGGGTGTCCGTGGCCACACAGGTTAGACAGAGGTGGGGGGGTCCCTAGGGGTCCCAATGCTTTTGAAGATGAATTCTAGGGAAAAAGCTACTTTCATGGAGAGCAAGATAAAGGCACAGGGATCAAAAGCATCCAGCGATAAAATATCTTAAGGAAATTTTCCCTCTTTGGTTACCTAGGACTGGGTACACTGCAGCCCTCCCTCCCTCGATCTGCTCACCCCACCCCTTACCATCCCTACCCCAGTGGCGAGGAGATCAAAATCATCCACGGAGAGAATCTGTCCTGAATAAATTTCGGCGAGAGTAAAATGAAACTCCATAAACATTGGGGTAGAAAGGTCAGGGTCCATTTGTTTTGACAGGTAGAGTTTTCTCTGCACAATATTTATATAATGAAAATATAGAAACTGACTTTAAAAATAAATCAAACTTTGGGGAGAAATAAAACAAAATTTGTCCGTGACTGGGCCAGGAAGTCAAGAATTTTCAGGTGCTCCAACCGGTTGGGTAGGAAGGAGCTGCCCGGTATCACAGGACAACGCGTTTGGGGGATGGCCGCTCCCTAAGGGAAGATAGGGCCGCTGTCGTCGGGCTGGAGGGTGGGGTGCGAGGGAGGTGGGCAGGAGGAGCCGGGAAAGCTGGGGAGGGTTAGCGAGTGCAAAGGTAAAGCTGCTGCAGGATGGTGTCGCGCCCTGGGCAGCGAGTCCTGGGCAGTGCCCCAGTGGGGAGTGGGCAGGAGCCCTCCGTGAGGTGCCTTCTCACCCCCCACCCCGGATTGGGGCCGCGGCCTGCCTCTAGCCCCGTAAACCCGAAACCTCTCTCCCCTCAACACAGCACCAGCCGGTCTGCCAACCGCTTCGCTCCGTCTGCGCACCCTAGTGGGCGCGTGGAAGCCCAGAGTGGGGCGAAGGGAGCGTGCCATTTGGCATCCTGGTCAGGGGAAGAGAAGGGGGTCTCCCTGCCCTTTAGGAAGCCCCAAGCCCACCCGCGGTTCCGAACGCAGCCCCTCCTCCACGTTCCTGCCCTGTCCCTCCCGACTGCCGCCACCAAGTGGCAGAGCCACGTCGTTCCGCGGATTTCGAGGACGCAGGGGAGAAGGCCACATTCCAGACAGCTTGCGCTCAACCTGTTGCCCTGACGTACCTGGGATCGGGGATGGGGGCTGGCAGGGCAGTGCCAGAGGGCCTCCGCACCTAGGAAGGGGGATGTCGCCGGCCTCCCGGACCCCTACAGAGGGTCCCAACACTGCCTCGCCTCTCCCGGAAAGCTGCGGGGGGGAACTGGGACAGAGACCCAGGAGGGCGCATTTGTCACCCAGGTGGCGCCAGTTGTCTCCTCGCTCCGGTTTAGCTATACCCCAGCTCGAGGTCCACTAGGCCGGTGGGGGCATTTGCGTCCTTCCCCCAACTTCCCTTTCTCAGCTCAGGGTTCTCTGCAAGTTTCCTGTCCGCCTGGGCCCCACCTCGTTCTCTACCCATCCCAAGTTCGCCTCCATGACGGGAAAGCCTTTTTCCCTTAGGATCTGGGTCCTACAAAGGCACCATCTGAGACCCAAGTGGACTTTCTTTTCTGCTCTTCCACTCCCTCCCATACACGCCCTGTTACCCTGTCCCTGTGCCGGCGCCCTTCCCTCAGCCTGGTTCCCCTCGGTCTGGCGGACTTGCTCCAAGTTATTTTCTGCTGATGCGGGAACTTTCTTGTCTCCAGGTCTAAAGGGGCTTCGAAATGCGACTGGCATGTACTCGGCTCCCGCAGCACTCCAATTCTACCTTTAGCAAAGGAAGCCTTAAATGAAAGAAATTCGGCTGCCCAAGAGACTCAGGCTTAAGAAAATCCAAATGAGTCCATAAAAATAGAACCGTTTTCCAATGTAATGTTCAGACAGAGGCAAGATTCAGCCAGCTGCGCTTGTCTGCCTCTGAGGGTGGACTTAGGGGTGGGAATGCTATTGAGGCCAATTATTCCTGGAGAGCAGGGGAAGCTTTGAAGGTAGGAAGGGAGTGGGGTAAAGAAAGGGGAGAATTTATTCTGAGAGGCAAACAAAGTGAGGGGAAAGCTCCCAGGTACTTAGTCACACTTTCTGAGCAGAAGGACTGAAGATTTATTCCCGATCCACGGACATCAGCCTGGCACACCGCAAAGATATTGCTTTAATGAAGCTATAAGTTGCTTTCTGAATTTTAAAAGCTACCACTCTGGCTTGCTGATTTGTGGTTTGAGTCTGTGTGTGTGTGTGTGTGTGTGTGTGTGTGTGTGTGTGTGTGTGTGTGTGTAAATGTAGGCGAGAGAGGACTAGGAAAGTGACATTCTCTTATCCATGGGGTGACTGTCTGTGTGGGGCACCCTCACGGATGATGGTGACCCAGTGGCTCACAGGCTGCCCTAATTTAACCTCTTTGAGGAAACAGGATGGTTCCACCTCCAAGATTTTAGTGAATCTTTTCGTTGAGTCTTGTGATCTGAGGATACCAAGAGCCCCAACCCAAGGCATCACCATGGCTGGAGACCACTTAGACATGAAGACTAGTACTGGTCACTTCACCCTGCACCCCATACTCCCAAGCCCTGCTCCAGGTCTCCCTGGTTCCAGTACCCCTCCGTGAAGCACCTACTGCTGGCCTTTTAGCCACTTAACCCTGGGCAGGCGATTATCCTTCTCAGAGGAGCAGCTGGGCCAGCTGGAGAGCCTAGGACAGAGCTTGGCTTTGAGGACTCTTCCTGGAGGAAAGTTGTCATCTTAATTGGCACCAACATACACTGCTGTGAGTCTCATGGTGCATTCAGCAAGTTTGCCAAGGCCACAAGCTCAGGCATTTGATGGGATTTTAAAAATAAGGGAAAGTCACTGTGCACATGGAGGTTTGAGATGGATCGGTAAATGACTGACAGATAACAAAAACATCGGGTCCAGATCTCTGCGATGGCTATGGAGATACAAAGTTCACCTGTTGGACAAAGGAGGAGACTGTGTGGGAAGAGATAATCCCTGGCAGAATCTCCCCTCTTCCTAAGAAGGTGTGGTCACTTAGAGGTCTTCTAGGTAGAGCCAGGGGACCATATTCATACTATATTTCTTTTGGGGAGGTCCTAATATCCTATTTCTTTTCACAAAACACAGGAAATATTTTTCATTCTGTCCGTCAGACTTTAGCATCATCCCCTTTTCAATTTTTTTAAACCTTCCTGTATTTACTTCTCAGATAGACTTAGGTCTTTAAAGTGCACTCTGCCAGAGGACAACATACCAATATTGGCCCGGGTTTAAAAGTTCTAATCTTTTAATTCCATTCACTGAGATTTATTTTATTATAAATATGTAAGAGGGGGAATGTGGAAAGTCTTAAAGGAGGACTGGCATGGAACCCAGTACTTTCATTTTTTTTCTTCCCTTTTTTTTTTTTTTTTTTTTGTGTGTACCAGGGGGACGACCTCAGGACCTCGCGCGCCAACAGGCACCCGTGCCACTGAGCGATATCACCGGCCCCTTTTTCGTATGTGGGTTCCGGGAGTCGAACTCGGGCCCTCGCGCTTGCAAGGCAGGCGCTTACGCCGCTGAGCCATCTCACCGGCCCTTCTTCCCTTTTTTTTAAACAGAACATTTTTATTAAACCCAACTTCCAGGACTGTGACTTCGAGGATGTGTTCTGACCAAGGACTACAGCCTGTCTGTGGGGGCGGGTAACGGGGACCTGGGTAGTACCGAACTACGGATGTCTCAAAGGAAAGTTTCAAAAGCAACGACTGGAAATTAAAAAAAAAAAAAAAAAATCAGACCTATTCCACCCAGGCGCCCTAAATAAATAGCCCCGTTTGCAAATTCCTATCAATTATTACGTGATGGGAAAAAATCCTATCTGAAAATAAAGCACGTGGACGTGGAGAATTTTAATTAAATCTTACTGTGGATATAATAACATGGAAGTGATTTTTCATTCGGCGCTTGCCTGCTCACCAGTGTTTTATGGCGTTTTCTTGCCTCTGACTTTATTTTAAAATATTAGACGAGGTGGAGAATTATAAACGACTCTTTCCTTATCTGTGCTGCTCACATATCCAGGATCAGAGGAGCTGATTAAGAAAGAAGTCAGAGGCAACGTTGGATTCATAATGATTTGGAATAATGAATCCTTATCTCTGCTTTCCAGATTATCTGCCTTTCAGCTCCCAATGTTTTGTTACATGGGATAATTTATTGCATCTAATACATCACAATGAATCTGATGGTAGAAAGTGATGGCCAACGTTGTGAAAAGGGGGCCCTTATTTTTTATCCCGGGGCAATGAAACTGCTTTTTGCAGTTTTTAATTGGGAAAATATAAGGTAGATCTGATAAAAAAAAAAAAGAGCTGGGTATAATCTTGCCTGCTCCTGCTTTACCATGCTGCTCTTTAATTAGTGTGTCAATTTCAGGCTGAAATTAACAAGATCGACCTGAAAGTAGCTCTTAGTTTTCTACCCAGTGCCCAGATCCTAATTTTTAACATGATTTATTTTTATGAAAAAGGAGATAATTAATCATAAACACTGACTAAAGCACAGGGCCAAGTTAAGATAAAATGCTATTTGCATCTTTATAAAGAAAGATACCAATAATGTTAATTTTTCTGAGATTTCTTTCTCCTCACCATCTCTCTCACCCCCATACATACAACTCCCAGCTCAGCCTCCCGTCCAGTACCATTCCAAGTAAACAAGAAAAAAAAATCAATTCCAGGTTCCTCTGGATATTCATTGAATATACATATGCATATATTCAGCTTTCCTGGCTTTGTTTGTTAACACATGAAGAATATGCATAGGTTTAATTTTTTTAGAGAACAAGGGTGGGTGAGTTCTCCCAGCCCCCCTTCCCTCATCCTCATCAACTTCCTTCCATTTTAGAGTTAAAGAGGACACACATCTCATTTAATGGCTAATTAGTTCCAATAATTGGCATTTTTGTTTCTTTTGTCTTTCGTCCTAATGTCAAAAGAACAAAAGCCATCTAAACGCAACAGGCTTTTCTTGCCTTTCACAGGACAGGTTTCAGAATCCTAGGCTGAACCAGCAGTGCCCTCCCAACGTTTGACAACACTAGCAACATCCGGGTTTAGGAAAGTAGAGGGGCAGGAGTAGCTGATAATTCGCTCTGTAAGCTTTTTGTGCCTGTTGATTACTTTCTGGTTGCTTGGATTAAACAATCGTTGCAAATATGCAAACCAGTGAGAGCAAATTCATACATATTCACTCTCCAATTGTACCTCCTGACGTCAGATCATAATTTCTTAGTAATTGGATGGCTTGCACCCGAATACTGCTTGTCTGAACTTCTCCACATTTTTCTAGGTTGCAGTACATTTTTGTACAGGGAGGTAGGAAGAGGACTTGGCTATTTTTAAAAATTATTTTCTGTTCACTGTAGTTCTTATTGTCTTCCTTCTCTCCTCCACTTAAAGATTAAGTTTATTTCTTAAAATGTGAGAATCTGAAGTTTGTTTTCTGGTATCATAATTTCCCAGACAATTCTTGAGTAGACAAGAGTGTCAACATGGGCAGATAAAGATGGAGGAAATGGGGGTGCAGTAGGGGCGGAAACAGGGATGAGGTTCTGTAGAGACATTTTTCCTTCTGCTTAGATCTACAAGAGAGCCCTAGAGTGGTCACCCCCTCCCACATTGCAGTTTCCCTCTCTGGGTAACACCAAGATTTCCATCTATCTCAAGTTCAAGTTTCAATTTCTGAGCCTGCCCCACACTCTTGAGCAAAGATTTCTTTAAAAGTTTGAATTCTGATTATAAAGATACACCAGGTCTTAGGTGGTGGTAGGAGACATCTAATTTTCTGGGCTACTTTCTTTTTATCTTTCAGTTCACTTTGACCTTCTTACAGTGGACTTCAGACTTCTAGATCCAATTCTGAATTCAATTTTGAATCATTTCCCTCTTTTTTACTTTTCCCCCTTCTTCTCTTCCCTTTTCCTGCCATATCTTCCCTCTCTTTACGACACATCACTCCAAGAATTTCAAGTATCAATTATAAGTAATATTAATTTCTCAGCCCCAACCAGTGAAGTACAGATGATCTGATAGGAGCAGAAGAACGGGGCTTCCCTAGATGAGACAGACCAGTGGAGCCTACTGGGCCTCTTCCCATGCCCAGATGAACATTCAATTTTCCGGCATTATCTCCGCACTTAAACTCGCTTTCTCCATTTCTGTGCCAAGATAAATTTGCATAATATTTGCAACTGTAATTAGCTGATGAGCATCTCCCAGCCTCCCCCTTTTGTTCCCCATGCATTTGGTCTTTCATTGATGCCACGTTTGATCTTTAATATCACAGGATTCCCGATAGAGGATTGTATATCTTATATCCCAGGCTCCAAAATCTTTCAAGAAGGAGGGAGGCAGGAAAGGAGGGGATGTGGGGGGAAATCGTGAGTGAGGAGAATGAAGGTTCCACTAATCAGAGTTTGAAAAGGTTACATCAGAAGAAGGTATAGGTAATGACAGAACAAGAAGATGAATGGGGAAATAAGGGTGGGGAGAGGCTGGTGCTGCCTCGTGGACCGGGAGAGTCCGTAGTAGCTGTGTTATTGTGTAGAATGCCTGGGGCGGGGCTTAGGGGAGACCCGGCAAAGAGCTGGAGGGTGGATGGGGTGTGGGGAGTGTGGGGAGTCACCGGCCTCAACTGTGGGACCTTGCTCCCTTTCTGAAGGGACAGTAATTTCTCCTAAGACTTCTCCGTCAGTTTCCTTTAGCAGAAACTGGAACTTTTGAAACCAGGTGACTGACTCCCTTATCGGCCCATCTGTTTGTCTCTTGTTCATAGACAGCACAGCACTCTTGAATTACTGATGTGCTACTGACACTTTTCATTCTCTCCAGCACCGTTTAAAAGAAATAAAAGACAAAAAAGAAAGCAAAAAAGAAAAAAATGATACAAGGGACTAAGACCAGGAGACGGTGAGTCAGTGGCAGAGCGATAATGTCACTTTCAGAAGTAGAAGAAAACCAGAGTAGTTACCCCCTGGCGTCATCCTAGTTAATATTGTTATTTTTCTCCAAAATGGGAGTTTTCTGACTCGATGGCTGAGTTAGTTGTAGGAGAGAAGGTGGATTGGAAAAGCCACTGGTTGGATTAGTATTTGTGGGAATCCGGAGGGAGGAGAGAAAGGAAAGGAAAGAGGGAGAAGGAGGAAAAAAGAAGACAAGAAAGAGTCGATTTTCATGCCAATCATGGGAACAAATAGCTAACATTTAACGTTTACACCAGCGCTGGCGGCGCCCTGGCGCTGCGCGGACCTGGAGCCGGGCTAAAATGTCCCGAAAGCCTTTGGAGAAAACGAGTTTCCAGCTATCAGGTTCTCCCCATCTCCCCCCTTTCGTGAGGCTTCGGTTTCAGGCTGGACTTGTCCAATGTCTGCGTTACCGCTGCGAGCTCCTAAATGAGTGTCAAGGAGGCAAATATCAAATAGCGCCGGGGTCAAGGCGATTTAGTTAACCATTGGGGCGCTTGGGACTTGGAACTTGTGCAGGACTCCGCGGGGGAGGGGAGGCGTGCGGAGGGAGGGCGCGCGAGCGAACGAATGAATGAGGGCCGGGCGCATGGCGCTCAGCGCAGAGCGAAGGGGTCCGGACGGAGCTAGGCAGAGCAAGGGGCCAGCCCTGCGCCCTGCGCTAGCCTCTCCACATCTCCTGGTCCTAGCTGAGCAAAGTTTTAAAGCTCTCGCTTAGAGAGAAGTTCCCTTAAAACTTTTTCCCCCCTTTTAAGTAGAGACAATTTTCTAAACCAAAGCAGAGAAAAATGGGTTCTGGTGCGGCCCTATCAATGTACGGCTTTAATAACTGTATCACCTTCAGGCCTCCGTTTCTCGATCTTCTAATAGATTGGATAAGATGATGGCAAGGTCCCTTGGGGGAGGGGATGGGGAATGGGGTGTGACGGGCTCTGCAGCCCCCATCCGTGTCACCCCGGGTACCCTGGTAACACCGGAGGGCCTGGCAGCAGACGCTGGCCCGACAGACCCCCAAGAGAGACAGCCTGACCACCAGGGCTTCACTCAAACCCCTCAGTGCCCGTGGCCGCGAGCGCTGGAAATTATTCTGGGGTCACCATCCGCGCAACTCCAGATTTCCCTATTGCGACAGACCCCAATTCCTTAAGTCGCTCCCTCCTGAGAGTCCATAGCTTCAAGCGCATGCAAAACAGAACGCACTTTTGGGGGTGGGGAGCAGATTGAGGTTCATTTCAAATTCCCGACTGAAGCCGAGGGCGGAAGTCCACGCAGCCTCAGCTGCTGGGCGGAGGGCGCCAGCACCGCACTCCGCGTTTGACGTCCCTGAGCCTGAGCCCGAGCCTTCGCTTTGCATGGGGTCTTTTTTCTGGATCGAAACCCGGGTGTCACGTGTGCGAGGTTGCTTGCGTGGCGTGTGTGCCTACGCGAGGTGGGGGTCTCTCCAGCTGGGGGGTGGGATGGGCACCAGACTCGATCTGTTACCCTGGACACTGAGTGGAAAACCAAAGCGAAGCTGTAGGCAGCGGGCAGCTGCTGTCGGGTCCCCAGGGCCGGGACCCAGGCCCGCACGATCCCGCTCCATCCCGTCCTTCCCACACACGGCGCACTTTGGGTGTCCGAGGCCAAGCGAAGGCGCCAGGCCCGCGCCTCAGCCGGGTGGACCGGAGTTGCAGCTGCGGAGCGGGCGTCGGTGCGGGAGGCAGGAGGGACAGCGACAGAGGGGACGCGGGAGCCAGGTGTCCTGACCTGCAGGGTGCGGTGGGGACGCCTTTCTCCTCTAATAACCCTGTTTTTAGGTAAGCTTTTGCCTTTCCCATACCTCAGTGTAACTCTCAGTGATAGTCTGAAGAATAATCATGATGGAACATTCCCCCTTCTTTCTCATATTAAACAAAACAAAACAAAACAGAGGAGAGAGAAATACGCACCCAACTCCACTACCGTTCGGGTTCCGGGGAAATTCTCCAATAGAGCGGTGTAATTTCTCAGTTGATTTTGATTGACACACTGTCCCTGGGATCATGTGTTAATCCCTTCTTCACTCAAGCCTTTTCATAACTCATTTCTCTCTTGCTAGATGGGGACTCTGATGGTTACCGAGGCAACGATGATAGCACTAAGCTATTTCCCTCTCTGCAAGGAGACCATTATTCCGCATGCATAGGCCATTTGCAACAGAGGTCGTCGCAAAGTCATCCACAACACAGCACACGTTTATTAAACTTTTATTCTCTTTTTTTCCCTCAACACAGAAACTAGTTTGCACTTGTACCAGGGGTCTCGTTGTCCTGCTCTGGATGGCGAACAGCTGCCCTGGAGTGTGTGGCCTCCAACGGACCGCAGCGGCAGGCGCCTCTCCCGAGGTCCCCCTGCGAGCGCTCTCTCCTCTGCCCATCCGCCGTCGGGGTCATTTTGGACCCTCTTGGACCCTCAGGATAAGAAGAGGGAACCGACTTCCCTGGTCGCACCAAGGGAGGCTCCACCTCTGCCTACCTTCCAAACTAAAGCCACCTGCGTCCCACTTTCTGGAGTCCCGCCTGCCGCGACGTCCCCCCACTCTCCCCTGCGGGAGAGGCCTCCCCGGTCCACAAGCCACCTGCCGAGGGCTAGGGTCATGGGTTTCCTTCCGGTCTGGTCAGAAGCTCGGCCTGCTGGTGCGCAGGTTCCCGGACCACTGTCTGGCTCCCAACCAAAGGATTTGGTCCTTGCAGAGGCTGGGGCTGGTGGGTGGGGAGTGCAGAAAGAACAGGACCATCTAGGGTCATCACAAGAGACTCATGTACCTTAAAGCAAACATGGCCCAACCTGCAAGGCCACCAAAATCGAAGGGCTGATAGAGGTCACTGATGGCCAAGACCTCTATTTCCTCCTCAGCGTCCCCCAATTCCTTCTGTCTTCCCTTCCTCCCCTTTCTCCTCCTCCCTTCCACACCTTGTCCCATCTCCCACTCCCCTTCCTGGAAACTGAGCCTGGGGCCATTGCACTGAGCTACATCTCCAACCCTTTTTATTATTTTGAGACAAAGTCTTGCTACATTGCTAAATTTTTCAGGCAGGGCTGGAATTTATGATCCTCCTGCCTCAGTCTACCAGAGCGCTGGGATTACATTACAAGCATGTGCCACCAGCTCGGCTTTTTTTTTTTTGGAATGAAAGCAGTGTGCGCCTGGGGGGTGGCAGCCTCTCATCCATAGTCTCCTGGTTCTGTCAGCATCTACCCCCACTCCAGTGGACATCGCTGACTTCCTGGCTGCCCTGCTCTTGTGCCATCTTGCAACCAGAAGCATGTCCCAAAAGACCCCCTCTCTAGGACGGGCTTGATGGGATTACATGTCCGTAATCCCAGCACTTGGGAGGCTGAGGCCAGGAGATTGCTGAAAGTCTGAGGCTAGTCTGGGCTACATAATGAGTTCAAGGCCAGCCTGAACTACAAAGCAAGACCCTGACTAAATAAAAAAAAAGTTAAGAAAAAGACCCCTGTCCAGGTCACCTCGATGTTGTTGTCACAGCCCCTACAAGCCAGGGCCAGGCCAAGGCTCCACACTAGGTCCAGTGCCTAATTAAGCGGGGCCAAAGTGGCTGGTGTCTTAAAGATGTGGGCTGCACTCTTAGGTGACAGGTGCAAGGTGCCCCAAAGGGCTGGGGTCACCCTCCTTCTCCAAGGCCAGGGTTACCTGTGGCCTGGCACTGGAGGGGAAGGAGTGCGCTCCATAGGTGCCCCTCACTCTTCCAGAGAGCGGGCACTGCTCGGCCTCTGCGGCCAGGCAGTTACCTGTTGTCCCCTTAGGGGGCTCCCACCCAGGACAGTGGGCGCAGAGTGGTTCAGGAAGAAGGAAAGGAGACTGTCCCCTTGGAAGCCAGCTGACTTTGCGGCCCTCTCCTTTCTACAGCTACAACCCTCCCCAGTGATGTAATCTAGAAATCACCCTACGGGCAGGCTCACCTTGGGGTGCCGGCTTCTAGAACACCCCAGGACAGGGGCAGGGCAGAGACCAAGAAGGGAGATGGGGCAGGGGTGAGTGGGGCATGCGGGTGGCTAACCGGTTCTTCAGAAAGGAAAGGAGCTCACTGAGGGCTGCAAGTGGGGCGGAGGCTGCAGGGAGAGTTCCTGTCTGGGCGTCCACCGGGGAGGTCCAGAGCGGTAAAGCAATGTCCAGGTTCTGAGTGGTGACCAGACTGTAGACAGCAGGACCTGGAGACCTGGTGTGGGTGAGTGGCTGCTGGAGAAGAGCTACAGTCCAAGAGGGAGGCTGGGCGATGTGCTGGGGCTGCCTCACAGGGGAGTGGAGATGGGAATACTCTCAGGCCAGGGTCCTTCTGGCAGCTTCTGGTCCAGGTGTGCCCCATTCTAAGGCGCCCCATGCCACACACTCTATCACCGAATGGATGGAAATTCTGTCCTAAGACACAGGCTGTCCAAATTACTGGAAGTGTAGGCCCTTGCACCAAAGAGAGTGATGGTATTATGATAGAATAATGGTAATCCTGTCTCTGATAAACTAAATAGGTTACAAGCATTATCTCACTAAATACATGGAGCGTCCTCTAAGACAAGTTGATCCCTTTTTTATAGATGACACCGTCTGACTATGACACCAGCTCTCCGCCCTTGCCACCGCTCCTTGAATTTCCTTCTCTTCTTCCAGCACGTCTCAATATACACGGAGACATAGCAATAAAGCTAAGGGCATTTAGATCTCTCCAGTCATCCTCTGTTCCTTCCTGACTGGTATCCTGCTAAGCTTTCTCTGTCCTCAAGATGCCCACAGGTAGAGGGAGGAGAAAGACAAGCAAACAGATCATTCCCGATGCAGTAAGTAACTTTGAGCCGGCCATGGTGGGGCAGGCCTCTTATCCCAGCACTGTGGGAGACTGAGGCAGGAGATTCACAAGTTTGAGCCCAGCCTGGGCAACTTAGCAACTTTGTGAGCCCTATCTCAAAAAAAAAATTTTTTTTTGGTTTTTTTTGGAAAAGGGCTGAGGATGTAACTCAGTACAAAGACAGTATGTTCAAATCATCCTCAGCACAAAAAGAAAGAAAGCAAGAAAGAAAGAAGAAAGAAAGAAAGAAAGAAAGAAAGAAAGAAAGAAAGAAAGAAAGAAAGAAAGAAAGAAAGAAAGAGAAAGAAAGAAAGCAAAAGCAAAAGCAAAAGAAGGATGGAAGTACTGAATGAAGGAAGGAAGGCCCCTTGAATGGTATGTGAGTGGAGGTGGGAATGCCAAGGAGAGCCTCGGCATTTTCTGCCAGTGCGGGCAGCTAAGTCTGGCTCTTGAATGAGGCTGCCCAAGGCTTCCAGAGCAGAGGAGAGAGCTGGTGAGTTGCAGAAGGGCAAGGGCAGGCTGGGTGGCACAATCCCTGAGAAGTCCGTGTGCCCAGAGTGAGAGAGGTAGTCCTTGCCACAGGGAAGTGTCTCATAGGTCACGCTAAGTGGCGTTATCCTGCAGGCCATGGGGACCCAGGGATGGCTTCGCATACAGGAGCACCGGCATGGGCCTGAGCAGAGAGGTTAGCATCACCATTCTGGCGACCAGCTTCCCCTGCCCACTTGGACATCCCCTGAATGAAGGTGTCTGCCTCCATGCTTCCAAGTTTATCAAAAAAGTGCACGGTGACATTGTTTTTACAAAATGCTTAGGTAAAAGCAACACTGGCACCAAAGCGGGTGTTTCTCCATGTGTCTTCAAGATCATTTCCTGTGGGGTGGGGAAGTGTCAAGATGAGCAGCTCTGTTCTTTGGCCTTGTTGCCAAGTCACTATTTTGCAAGGACAGTTTAGCTATGGCACAGAGCTGAATGAAGGCCCGGAAGGTAAGCAGGGACACTGCCCAGGGATCCAGACTGGGATGTGTCCACAGTGGCAGAGAGAATGAGGCCGGGGGGACCCACACTCATGAATATATGGCAGGTATCTCCAGCCCCCCACTAATTGATGGGCTCTCTATATATCATCCCTGATAAAGGGCCACTGGGCAGTGAACGCTGATGTTCGGAACATCCTGATAGGGCTTTGTTAACAATAAGATAACAGAAGAGCAAGATATGTTTGTTTCCCTGCCTCTAGATAAACCCAATAGGTCTTTGTTAACTTTTCATGACTGATGCCAACCACTAACCATGATAAATAATCCTGGAACAGGGAACTTTATTTAAAGGGCTAGAAATGGGGCCTACATTTTTTGCTCTTCTGAAAGAGGAAGAAGGATTTGCCATGTGCGACGGAGCATATGTCATTGTATAACAGCACCAAGACAATTCAAAGCTGTTGACTGAACCTCTGAACCAGACTGCCCCTCAGCGCTTTTCAGAGTGGGCTATGTTCCCATTGCGTAGAAATTCAGCAAGACTGTATGCTGATTTCACAAACAAGTCTTCAGAGGTTAGCATATCCTTGAGAAACTAATGCACATGCTTTGGTAGCAACTAGACACAGGTAAATATACGCTTTTTTCCTACTTTTTTTTTTTTCTTGCAGCACCGAGGATCAAACCCAAGGCTTTACACATGATAGGCAGGTGCTCTTCCACTGAGCCCAATATCTGCTTTCTAATACAATATGGTGAGTGTTTAAATTTTTTGTTTATTTGTTTGTTTTGAGATAGGGTCTCACTATGGAGTGCAGGCTGACCTTGAACTCACTTATGTAACCCAAGCTGGCCTCGAACTCATGGCAATCCTCCTGCCTTGGCCTCCTGAGTGCTGGAATTACAGGCATGCACCACTACACCCAGTGTGGGTGTTTAAATTATTAAAAATGTATTATAGTAAAAGACACATTGCTATTAATCATCCTAAAAATACTCTCCCACACTTTGAATACACTGATCCCATGCTTCTTGCCACTTTCTGAAGCAGTTCTGGAAGTCCTCTTTCATGAGTGTCTTTACGAGCTGTGATCAAAAATAGAGTTGAATGCTGCTGCCAAGTGCCACCCAAAGGAAAGGCAGGCTCACAGAAACATCACAGTATGTCCTCATCTACCTCATTCACCAGATCTGGCACTGAGAGACTCCTGGCTCTTCCCCAAAGTCAAAGTGACTGTGAAAGATAAATGTTTTGAACCAATTCAAGGCATCAAGGCAGCCAGCACAGCACAACTGAAGACACTCATGAAAGAAGACATCCAGAACTGCTTCAGAAAGTGGCAAGAACAATGGGATAAATGTGTTTCATGTGAAAGGGGAATATTTTGAGAAGGATTAATGGCAATGTGTCTTTTATGGTAATAAATATGAAAAGATTTACATAGTCACTATATATTTTGATCATACCTTATACTGTTCTTGCAAGGCATATGGTGGCCAGAAATGTTTGTCTCTACAACATGTTACAATTTGCAAAGTCTTATGCCAAACAGAGTACTGGGTAAGGGTTTATTTTTAAAAGCTGAGGAAGAAAGATTGTTATTTTCAACTCTTTAAATGTGGTCTTGGGGCCGGTGAGATAGCTCAGTGGCATAAGCGCCTGCCTGGCAAGTGTGAGGTCCTGAGTTCGACTCCCAATACCCGCATATAAAAAAAAAATGTGGTCTTGTCTATGGAGGTACCTTGTTCCTTTAAAGACGCGGAGCTTCAGGATAAAGCCATTCCCAGTACCCACCCCAAATGAAAGCCTTAGTGCACATTCCATCCAGCTGTTTTATAAACGCAGTTACAAAGTCAGAAAACTTTTTGCTGTTGGAAAAAAAAAATATCATTATACTGTTATCTTTAATGCCATCTTTTAAAAGAAGGCAATCATTTTTTACTAAAAACATCATTTGAATTTTATCTTTGCTAAAATGCTTGAGAGGGAAGGAGGGGGTCCGACCTGACCTTATAATCTTCCCTAACCTGCAGACTAATCAATTTTGATGGAAAAAATGATATTGGGCCCCGAAGTTAACCAGATTTCCCTTCAGTAAATGGAGGTCCTGGGTGAAATGATGTTTGAGTTAATAAAAAGAATATTAAAAGGAATTAATTCTTAACGTAGAAAAGTTACTATTTGCAAAAGCTGCAGGTTATGTATGTTCTAAAGTACAAGCAAAAGTAAGGAAGATTTTTGTGTTTTTTTTTTTTTTTAATGTGTCACTAATAAGAAAGAGCTATTGTAATTCAGTTTCCTTTTTATTTCTCACAGAAAACTCCAGTTGGATTCACTGTATGGGGCAGCTTAGTCCTGAAGGCATCAGATTTGACTTCCTAGACTCCCTGGAACCACGAGTTCACATCCCAGAGGGCTTGGGCTCAACCCTTCCTCCTTCCTAGGCAATAAAAAGCATGGAAACCAGGTTATCTCTGTGGCCAACTTTCAGGAAAGACCTTGAAAGCAGAGAAGAGGTGGACCTTCCAGACCACGTGGTGCTTCCCAGAACAGTGGGGGTTTGCTGCGGGGGTGGCTGAAACTTATTGGGGCCAGCCAGCAACTAAACGCCACACTGATCCCTGGAGATATGTCAACTCGAGTTTTTCACAGAAGGCCATTTAAAAGCCTGCGATAGACTGCCGAGGGGGCCGGCTCCACTTACCCTGGGTAAAGCCATTGGTGGCTCCATCAGATTAGGTGCGAGAGGGCTGGGGAATTGGGAATGTTTACTTTCGGGTTCAGTATTCCGCGGCACTTCTATAGTGCCTTCATATCTTAGCGCTCTATATTTTGTATTCCTGATTAGTGGGTTGGCTTAGATACAACATGATTAATGTTTCATTTGGGGTATTTTTCTTCCTTTTTTTTTTCTTCTTTTTCTTTTTCTTTTTGGCTCGAAGAGCAAGTGCCCTCACCTGAGCCTCAACAATTACTGAAATTCTAGCACTTTTTTTTTTTTAAACCATGCCCTGATTCCTTACATGAAGCCCACTGTTTCCGCCACCCTCTGGACATACCGTTTGTCTAGTTTGGACAATACTCCACTTACTATGAAAGATCGGCTCTTCTCATGAAAAAATAAAAAAAGAAAGAAAGCAAAGCAAAGAAATCATACAGACGCAGGTGAGGACAAGCGAAGGTCTGTGTCACGGTTTGTCTTAGTGACGTGGGCTGTCCTCATACCTGAGTAATGACTGAGGGAAGGGACAGACGGTCACCCAGGCCGTTCCTTACCTTTGCTCCACACCTTATATTTTTCTTCTGATGTTTGAGCACTAATCAAACATCATTACCAACTGAATGAAAACTATCAGTGCTCACTTCGGCAGCACATATATTAAAACTGAATAAAAAATATCAGCTTGCAAACTGATCGGCCACACTCTTGTTCCCACTGTATTACACATATTCAAAATTATAGTCTTCAGTGTTATTTTTGCATCTAAACTACATAATTGCAAAAATCATGAGTGTCTGTGCATATGGAATATTCTGAGCTCAACAGAGTAGCAGCACCCTATATTTCTACATAAACGTCCTTCATAGGAATCTGTACGCACAAACTTAGCGGTCCTTCCTGAAGACAAAGCAGGCAGCTGCCAGATATCAACATTAACCGGCTGCTTTGCAAAGAAACTGAATGAGCTGTTATGGCCTACATACATGTTTTGAATTCAGCCAGGATTTCTGCTGCATTAAATGACTGTATTGTCTGTGACTACAAACTGAAACTCTGGGCTAGCTTTGTTTTGGTAGCCTGGTCATTTGAAAGTCTCAGGCAGGATTTAGTATTTCTGTAATCTATAAACAGACTCTCTCTGATGTCTCTAGTAATTTGAAATGAAGTTTAGTGACAATAATTTGTACAGAAAAAAACATAAGAAAAATAACTAGCTGTCCAAGAAGCAGAGAAGATGTCGAGAGGACTCAGACTGGGGTGGGGATGCAGCTCTGTGGCAGAGCACTGGCCTAGCATGCACAAAGGCATAGATTTGATCCCCAGCACTGCCAACAAGAAAAGGGGAAAAAAAGAAGGGGCACTTAGATTACCTGCTAGAAACTCATGGAAAGAGTTCACCTGTCCTAGCTTTAGTGTATGTATGTGGACAAGTTTTTTTTTTTTTTTTTTTGTGGGTACCGGGGGGACGACCTCAGGACCTCGCGCGCCAACAGGCACCCGTGCCGCTGAGCGATATCACCGGCCCCTTTTTCGTATGTGGGTTCCGGGAGTCGAACTCGGGCCTTCGCGCTTGCAAGGCAGGCGCTTACGCCGCTGAGCCATCTCACCGGCCCTGTGGACAAGTTTTTAATGGCTGCAAAAACACAGTTGAAATTTTTCACAAAAATGTGACAACTGATACTGTACATAGGTGTGGACTCCTCGATACATAACCTACATACTTAATGTTAGTGAGGTGGAAACATCTAACTCTTTCTGTCCACTCGCGTTCTTCCATTTTATTGACAATAAAGCCGTACAAATGTCCCTGTGCTGTTTTGCACAGCCTCCTGCAATTCAAGGGATGCTGCGCAGAGGAGCGTTCGTAACACTCATGCCCTTCCTCCGCAATTCTGTCACAGCCCTTGGGAGCCATTTCTACACTTGGAGGAAACTTTGCTCCTTCCCTTTCCCCTTTTCTCTTGCAAGAGGCAGCCAACCACCGGCCTAGCTCATCTGCCTACTTTTTGAATCCTTTTCATCTCTGCATCCCCTTCATTTTCTTTTTCTTTTTTCTTTTCTTTCCTCTTCTCTCTTCTCTTCTTTTCCCTTCTCTTCTCTTCTCTTCGCCTCTCCTCTCCTCCCCTCCCCTCCCCTCCTGTCCTCCTCTCTTCTCTTCTCTTTTCCGACTTTAAGCCTATTCTTTACGTTAATTTAGCCAACTTCACATTTTAAATGTATTTGGGTTAAGTAGCTTGTGGAGGTTTCATTCAGATTTTTTTTCAGTACCCAGGGATCCATCCAGAGTCTCCCAGGAGTTCCCTTCCCATGTTAATTAACATGGTAACAGGCACAGGTGTCAGACCTCGCAAGCAGAAAGTATTTATTTAATCATTCCTGTCTTACACACAGAACATTAGAGTTACAAGAGCATATAGATTCTCCGTGACCTTTTTGTTTCCAAATGCAAGAGCAAAGGCTGTTGAAGGGGTCAGGTCATGGAGTTGACCGTCTTGTTCCTGTTTCTCACCCCAGCTCCTTCCTGGCCATGTGGAAGATTAGGAGGGTGACAATGACGTGGCAGGACATGCCTACATTTGGGGATGCTCTAGGGCCCACTGCACTGTGCGGTGTGGCAGCTAGCTCCCAGCTCCCCGTGGCTATTGACATTTAAATTAGTTAAAATTAAATGAATTACAATCCGGTTTCTAAATTGCAGTAGCTGCGTTTCCAGTGCTCTTTGACAGTCATCTGTGGCAGTGGCTACTGTGCTGCTCAGTGCAGAAGTTAAAGATTTCCCTATCTCATAAAGTTCTACTGAAGAGCCCAAGCCCCTGGGATTGAGCACAATGATTAAAGAACACCCACAGGTGTACATCAAACAGATCCTAAATCCATAGAAGGGTGGTGCATGCTAAATTAATGCACCCTGCAGCTGTAATGTATTTAGAAAGCTCTGAGAAATCAGAAATACATGGTCTATAATGGGGCCTGAGGCTGACCTAGAGTGAAAATACCAGGTGGGCATGGTGGCTCATGTCTATAATCCTAGCACTGTGGGAAGCTGAGGCAGGAGGACAGCAAATTTGAGTACAGCCTAAGCAACTTACTTAGTGAGATCCTGTCTCAAAAAAAAATTAAAAATAATAAATAAATAAATAAATAAATAAATAAATAGTGGGTGATGTAGCTCAGTGCAAAGGCCCTGGTTCAATCCCCATTACTACTGGGGGAAAAAAAAAAAAAAAAAAAGAACAGAAGTGCAGCCTGGATCTGTGGGGAAGCCTAATGGAACATTTTCTCCATGATTCACTCTTCCATCTTATGGGCTGAGGTTGCCGAGTGTAGTGGTTAAAACACACCAATGGCGGATCCAGTGCACACTGACTGGCTGCGTGGTAGCACCAGCTGTCAGTCCTGCCGGTGTGGGTCTGCTACTGAGTCTTACTTATCTCCTGGCTCTCCACACAGATGTGCACCACACAGAGGTGCAGAGCTGAGCTGGACCAGCCACTCTGGAGGAAACGTGTGCTGGGAAAAAGCCTGTCTCTCCTGGCCTTCTTCTGTCGAACAATCAAATCATAGATAACAAAAAGCCCCTACTTAATGTAATGGCCCACAATTTGTTTTACTTTTTTCTTTCTTTTTTTTTTTTTGCTGTACTGGGGATTGAACCCATGGTCTTCACACTAGCTATATCACCAGACTTTTTTTTATTTTTCATTTTGAGACAAGGTCTTGCTTAAATTATTAAATTACCCAGGCTGGGTGTTATGACTTGTAACTAGATCCCCACCCAAACCCCCTCCAAAACCTCATGAGGTCATAGGTGAGGTTTTTCAGAGGTGGCTGGATCTGGGCTGTGTGATGCTGGGATCGAGGATGTGATGCTAGGATTCAGGGTGTGAGTGCTACTGCCCTAACAGTGAGTAGCCCGGATGAGATATAAGGGAGACAGAGAGGGTCTTTGCTTGTCGCTTGTTGCTTATTGCTGCTGCTGCTTGTCTTCTGCTGCCTCCTGCCTGCTCTGCAATGCCCCTCTGCCTTGGAGGCAGCCAACCGTGAACTGAAACCTCTACAAACTGTGAGGCCAAATAAACCTTTCCTCCCTTAACTTGTGGGTATTGGGTATTTTGTCTCAGCAAGCAAAAAGTATCTAAGACACTGGGCTTGAACTTGTGATCCTCTCAGCTCAGCATCCCAGTGTGCTAGGATTATGAGCCATGATGCATATTGAACTTTTCAGGCCTACATTGTACTATCAATATCATTCTTTTTGGATGGGGTGTTGAAATTTCAGAATCCAAGATTCACAGAAAATCCACACTTCATAGAAGTACCGAAAAATTATTGAAACAGCAAAATAACACATATTAATGGTTAAGCAAAAAAAGGAAAAAGTCACAATAGCTATCATTTATTGAATTTTTATCTGCATTAAATGCTTTCGATGTAATTTCATTTAGTTTTACAATGGTCCAGTGCACACGTTATTTTTCTTCTTTTACAGGAATGGAAACTAAGATTTAAAGAAATTAAATGATTTATTTGAGTTCATCCAGCAACTGAATGACAGAGGCAGGATTCAAATCTAGGTTCTGGTTGAAAATCCATGCTCTTGGTTACTGCCTTGCTAGCTAGATTCTTTAACATTCAGCCAAATATCTGAACACAACTTGAAAGGTGGACATAGAAATCAGAGGCACTGACTTAATGCACGAAGTTCATCAAAACCATCATGTGTGGCTTGGGGTGTAGCTCAGAGGCAGGGCTCTCACCTAGCCTGCAAGAGGACAAGAGTTCCATCCCCAGCACCACAGAAAAACACAAAGCCTGACCGTGCACACCTTAATAGGGCCCTTGGTCTGACCAAATCAACTTAGTTTCTAAAAATGAGTAAAAATATGGCACACCAAAGCATTTCTTTTATTGTTTTTCAAGCATTATTTGACTGGCATGCCTGTGATCCGCTATGGTGGGATTCCCCGTCTAAACATCTTCAAGTTCAAATATTTTCAGCTCTGTGTTTTCCCTCAGACACAGTAAGACAAACAAAACCCAACCCTCTAGTTTCCTTTGGGAGGAGACTATGAACATTTCAGGAGGCTGCCTTCTTATGGCTGCAGTTGGCACCACTAAACCTGCAAAATTAAAACATGAATTTCTCTGGGAGTCTGAGGCAGAAGACTCACAAGTTCAAGCCCAGCCTGGACATCTTAATAACTTAGCAAGATGCTATCTCAAAATAAAAAAAAGAGAAAAAGGGCTGAGACTGTAGCTCAGTGTCAAGGCCCTGGGTTCAATTTTCAGTACTGGAAAGGGCGAGGGGAGTCCTCCTTATGCTTTAAACAAGCAAACAAACGAACGCCACAGGTGTTTAGTAATGTTTGCTCATTTTTATTTCCTTGGTGAGAGTTTGCCTTATTCCTTAAGCAAAAAGTCTCTCCCCAGGCATTTAGCATGATTACATTTACAAAAATATATTTTCGGGGCCGGTGAGATGGCTCAGCGGCGTAAGCGCCTGCCTTGCAAGCGCGAGGGCCCGAGTTCGACTCCCGGATCCCACATACGAAAAAAGGGCCAGTGATATCGCTCAGCGGCACGGGTGCCTGTTGGCGCACGAGGTCCTGAGGTCGACCCCCGGTACCCACAAAAAAAAAAAAAAAAAAAAAAAAAAAAAAAAAAAAATATATATATATATATATATATATATATATATATATATTTTGTCTTTAAACCAGGAAAACATCTATTGCGATAGATTTCTTTCTCTAGAGAGAGCTACTTTTCTATTTTTCATTATCAGATCCAATAATTATTCCTGGGCATTATAATTTTATAAACCCTTTCTTTTTTTTCAATTAAGTGTTTTGTTTTGGTTTTGGTGTCAGGGGTTGAATCCAGTGCCTTCACACTAAGCACACTAAACACAGTCTACCACTGCCCCTGCCCCTGAGATCTTTTCCCCCTTCCCTTCCATTCCCTCCCCTCCCCTCCATTTCCCTTCCCTCTTTCATTCTCTTCCTCCTCCTTCTTCCTATTTTTTTTCCTTCTCCTTTTCCTTCTCTCCTCCTCCCCTTCTTCCCTGTATTCTTCTCCCCCTTCTTCTCTCAACACCTTCCTTCCCCTGCCCTTGCTCCACCTCCTCTCTTCTTCCTCTCTCTCTCTGGCTCAGGCTGGTACTCACAACTTTCTTGCTTCAGCCTCCCCAGTGCTGGGATTATAGCCATGCATCACCATGCCTGGCATGTTGTCTCTTTTTGAACTTTTAAAGGAAACCTACATATTTTCATGTTGACGCTCTTTCACAGCATTTTGTGCTGTGTCTCTGTAGTCTCCACCTAGAGCCAACACTGGTCAAACTGCAGTTAGAAACAATCATCTGTCCGTCACTTCTGGTTTGCACTGTTTCAAGCCATGCACTCCTTTTTGACCCATGCACGTTACCGGTTGAAGTTCTCTGGCACACTAGGGACATGTGCTGTCATCTTTGTGCCTCACAGTACACAAGGCACCCTGTCCAGAGAGATGACTTGTGAACATGTTTTTGAGAAATGTGTGGACTGGCTGAGTGCAGGACATTCCCAGCCTCATTGCCACATGCTGTGCAAGCGCAATGCTATTGAGCAACGTCCCTAGTTGCTAATATTCATTTTTGTCAATGTTGTAAATAGCCATGTCAAAAACTAATTGAATGAAGAAAAGATGAGGAGTTGTATAACTCTAAATCCAGTTACAAAGAATCTTTCTAAAAGCTAGCAAAAGCCAGGTGGGGTGGCACATGCCTGTAATTCCAGCACTTGGGAAGCTGAAGCAGGAGGATTGTTGTGGTTTCAAGGCCAGCCTGGGCTACAATAGAGAGCTCAGGCTAGCCTGAATTACACAGCAAGATCCTGTCACAAACGGACAAACGGTAGCAAAAACAAACAAAAAGTTTAATCATGATCTCAAATAGTATAAGAAATAATCAGAACATAACCTGATATTGTTGGACAATTTGAACTTCCTCTGCTAAGTATGTCCAAAGCTCTAAATGAGTTACCTAGAAGTAACACAAACATTTTCTTCAAACCATTTAACTTGGCAATAGTTAACTCATCAAGGCCATTTTTCAGTGGCCATTCTAAGTGTTTCTTTTTTCAAAAACAAGACCAAACAAAAAACTTACAAGACCTCAAAAGGTTAACAAAACGGTGACTAGTTTCCAAGGATGTACAGTAGGAAATTATTGCTTGGGGCCCAGTACCTAAAATAATGCTTCTGAGTTGGATGCAGTGGGCATGCACTTGTAATCTCAGCTACTCGGGAGGCTGAAGCCAGTTCGAGGTAATTTAGTGAGACCCTGACTGACTCCTCTCTTTCTGAAAACAAAACAACTCTGTCCTGAAAGCCCAACATATTTACATCTTGTAGAATATATATTTATATCTATGTATTTTTTCATGTAAATTTTACTCTCCTAGTTCCTAGATAATTAATGGAAACATTTGCTTTTATTTTGTTGCAAATACAAGCATTTCCAAGCATAAAGCTATATTAACATTAAAAACCAGTTGCAGCCTAAACTGGACAGAAAGATTGTGTAGGAAAGATGGGCAGGCATGGTGGCATATGCTTGTAATCCCCGCAGTCTGGGAGGCTGAGGCAGGAGGATTGCAAACTTGAGCCTGGCCTGGGCAATCTGGCAAGACTCTGTCACAAAATTTAAAAAAGATTAAAAAAAAAAAAAAGGATGGGGGATATAGCTCAGAGCAAAGATCCCCAGCACCACAAAAAAAGGCAAAGAACAAGCAAGTATTGGCCATGCTTAGAATCTAATGCAATACATTTTGGTCCACAGAGTTCTGCAGGAGCAGCTGCAAGGTCAGGGCCGAGCGAAGAGACCAGAAGGCCTCAGCAATCACACCCTAGAAAATAAACTCGCTTGCCATTTCCACCAAATGTGCCCAGCGAATGTGGATTCGAGGAATGAAAATGTTTAACCCTGTTCTCATACAAACTGAAGACTTTGTTGCCCAGGATGAAAAAGTCACCAGTAGTTGTTTTAATAACTCATGTGTATACTAAATGTTTTGTTAATTTATTAATGATGTCGGTGCTGGGGATGGAACCCAGGGCCTCGTGCATGCTAAACACATGCTCTACATGGAGCTCCGTCCCCAGCCAAAATGTTTCATTGAAATGCGATGAATATAAACTGTCCAGCTGTCCATCTAAATATCTAATCTCAACATCCTCTACTGGCCTGCACACATGGCTTAATAGTTACTTTATACTTTTTAGGCTATAACTAATGCAAGATTCTCAAAAGAAATAGTTTTCTAACAGAAATGACTGATAGCATTGTGGAAAGAGACATTATTCAGGGCATTATTTCATTCTCCAGTCAAGGTAACTCATCTACTTTTTAGACTTAAACTTCTAAAGAAAGCTGCTATGATCTGGACAGATTGGCTATAAAACTATTTGTATTGAAAACTTAGCCAGCGTGTCTTCAGTGAACTTCACTCATTAGAATTCTCAGTGGGAAGGTTTCCATTATCTCCGTGTTCACTTTATACTTTAATTTGGTTGGTAGGTATTTGTTTAACTGTCCTATTGAAAGGAGAACAAAGGCGGTTTGGGTGACACAGAGGAGTAATGCAGTATATTTTATCTCTGAAAAAAGCCCCATGAAGTCAGAATACTCTGATACCCTCTGATTTTCTTCAGGACGTTTGGAACCACAAATCAACTGGAGGATAAAGATCCCCGCTGTACTTAACAGCAGACACCTTCAGAAGAGAAACACCTTGTTGGCCACAGAAATTATGCTTGGCCAGCTACCCTTGGCCCCGAAGGCCGATTATCACACCAGAAGAGCAGCTCAGTTTCTGTGAGTGTCCATTTCTTAAATACCATCTCCTCCAGTAAAATCGCTGGCCAGGATAAGTTCTTTTTCTGACTACTTTTCTTTATAAAGCTCTGATGCTATTCAAATGATAGTGCCGGGTAAAAGAAAACAGGACAGGATTTTACTTAAAACTGGAAAACTCTCCAAAGGGAAATACTTCTCATTCCTTTGCATCTAATTCTGTTACAGAAGTTCCCCACATTCCTCCTGCTGGTGATTTCTTTCCCCCTCAAAAGCCAAGCCCCATTTTTCCTTACAGTTTGGGCTCCCTACAGCTTTCTTTCGATATAGGCTTTTGCTTTTCCTGTTTTGTTTGACTTCACTTAAGGCAAAGAAATTAATTTCCATCACTTTGTAACATCCACATATTTATACATTGCTCCTTTTCTTTAGTATTACTTTCTGGAGAACGTCTATGACTAACTTTCTAACTTTGCTTTCTAATATGAATGTTTTATTTTCTAATCCACCTTTCTTTTTGTAGTTTTTTGAACTTGTTTGGTGTCGCAGGCAGCCATCCAGTAGAGGCGGAGGCCACCAGTTCATTTCACACAGGCTACTGAGCAGTCCTAAGATGGTGACAACTGTGGGTCTCTGGTGACCTGGACTAGATTCGACTCACTGCCCTGGAGGTGAAAGGCGCTGCATTCCATTACTAATCCCTTGAGCCATCCAGCCCCCTGAAAATGATTCTTTGGTTTTATTATTGCAAAGACCATTTATAAAATCATGAACTGGATTTAGGAAAGCAACCATGAAATAGCGAGGGACGACAAACTGATTGAAACTCCTTAACTGTAGTATGGGCTGAAGCCTCTCGGTAGGATTGGGGGAGAAGTTATATCTAGGCACCTCCATTATTTCAGCAGCATGACCTGCTCACTAAAACGTGGAACTTTAGCTCCACTGACCATGCCTCAAGGAACTAAATCCTGAAGAAAGAAAATGGAAAAGCAAACTATGAAATAGCCAATAATCTTTATTTCGTACTTCCCCCACCCCTCATCCCTCTCCAAAAAAGCACTAATGGGTATATCTGTGATTGTGAAAATATTGTATAAAGTATTTGATCTCAAATTAATAAAACAAAAAACACATATCTCAACATACTTTTTGTTTTTGCAGGGATAGAAAAATTCTGGCCTCTAGAACAAGGAGGGCAATGATATCCTGCACTTTTTAAAAGGTCTACTTCATTTTCACCCATTTGCAATTTAACATTTATGGCAGAAAACCACATTTCTGTAACCACATAGTAAGTTCTAAAATATGACTGAGTCACACACTAATATCAATTGACCTGGCAGTAAAAAAAAGAAAATCACATTTTCTATTATTACATTTGTATTAGATTCAAAGCCCATATTCTAGCATTAGAGATCTCCATTACATGGGCCCAAACTGGGATTATTTCAAAATCAAGTAAAAGTCTATGTTTATTCCCAAATCACTAAAATATGCTAATAAAGTTAAATTTGATGTTTTTACATTAAAAATAAAATATTTGGTTTACTTTCAGATACCTATAACATATAATAAATAGTGGGCAGTATAGCAATATAATAAAGTTTTATGATACCCTGAAATTTGATGTTTTCTTAAAAAAAAAACAATATGCTTCATTTCAGCCTTAAAGTACAATATCAATGAACAAATCTGCAGAAATAAAACAATATAACACAAAATGCTACAGTTATGGGCTTTTGTTTTTACTTTCATGGAAACTACATGTACTTTTAATAAAAGTCAAATAAGTTTACAGAAACAAAATATATAACAAAGGAAACAATTCCAAATCATAAGCTCTAGGTTTAAATTGCCTGTGTTCCTTCCAACTGCTAGGGTCCTTTTCCCCATGAGGTCCTGGGTGCTGCGCAGGTTCTTGCAGCACAAGGTAAATCACTCTGCGCTACGGCTCTTTTTAGCTAGTCTCCTTTGCTTATGTACAGCAGTAATTACAGACATGGCTGAAATCACAGTGGACTTCAGAGAAAGCCAGAATTAAACACGATAAAAATTTTTAAAATATCTACTTCATAAATATTTATTATTTACATTAGGGGAAATTTTTTAGTATGAAGTTTTTATACAAGTTGATGAAATGTACAAGCAGCGAGAAGAGACTCCAGCAGTTTAAAGAAGGGCAAAATTAGAATGCAACAAAGGTATAAAATACATTAGAATAAACAAAAATAATTTGCACAGAAGCAAACAGGACATGATAGAAACCTTTTTCTTAAAAAATATAAGGTATTTCACAAAAGCCTGAACATTTTACATATTAGTACTAAAAACCGGGCGAGGGTGGAAGGGAAGCTTCATATATTCTCATCACAAAAATATTTACCAATACTCCTCCAACTGGAGTTTTCTTTTATGTTATGATTATCTTACTATAGAGGGAAAGGAGTTGAAAACTGTATACAGATTAATGATATCCTTAAATTACAATCAAGGCGGTTTACATTATCTTCTCATCTAACACCTTTATGAAAAGGCCTTGCAGATAATAAAGGAAATCAAAAGGGAAGATGTAGGGTCTTTATTAATAATACTTGTCACTGGTAATAGAAAAATGGAGGTGAGCAGCCTTGAGGCCACGCCCCTGCTGGAGTTCTGCACTCCCGCGGCCTTGGACCCACAGGCCAGTGTGTTCCGAAGGGACGGGGCAGCCCGGAGTTCCAGAGCGGCGGCCATACTGTCCACGATCTTCCCCGGCTCATCATCCACGGGCCTGGGGAGGCAGCGCCCCGCAGGGCTCCTTCCGGGAGGGAGGGCGCGGAGGGCCCTGCGCCGACGCTGCTCGGACCGCCCTCCGGAGGTCAGTGCGCTCGGTGCTTCCTCTTCTTGTGCTTTTTATCTTTCTTCTTGCTGGCACACTTCGGGCAGAACCACTGCATCTCTTCTGGCGGCGCAGCCATTATCCCAACGCAGGGCCTACACGTCAAAGACAGAGACACGTTTTCTCTGTGTTTATTCTGCCCCATGCCCCATGCCATAGTGGGCCCTGAACCCTGGGTCTTCACACTCAGCTACATCCCCAGCCCTTTTTATTTTTTAACTTTGGGGCAGGGTTTTGCTAAATTGCTAAACTGCCCAAGCTGGGCTTGAACTTGAAATCCTTCTGCCTTAGCCTCCCAGAGTCTTGGGATTATAGGCGTGAGCCACCACGCCTGGCCTATTTTTTTCCTTCCTCTATTTTCAAGACATTCTTAAAGTCTATGGTGTATTTATGCCTGTTCTTTTCCTTTCTGTATTTTCGAATCATTTGAAAAGTCTATGATCTTGCTTGGCGTGGTACTGCACACCTGTAATCTCTGGACTTGGGAGGCTGAAGCAGGAGAATCACTGTGAGTTCAAGGCCAGCCTGGGCTACATAGTGAGTTCAAGTCCAGCTTGAACTACATAGGGAGACCCTGTCTTAAAAAACAAAACAAAACAAAACAAAAAGTCTATGATCTATTTACCATAAATCTAAGTCAAAAGGCTCTAATTTATGTATCACTGTTAATTGTTGGGCATGTGGATTATTGGAGAGATTAATTTGTTCTTCCTATTTGCCAGAAGTACTGTAATCCTGAGCAATGGCTTTTTCTCCTGTAGATATCACATCCCATAACTGAACAGGTATCTTCCTACAACTGATATTTTTAAAACAAAGAAGGTTGCATATATTTTAGTTGAGTTTGTTCAGTGTTTTTTTTTTCGTATGGGGAATCAAACTTAGGACCTTGCGCTTGCCAGGCAGGCACTGTGCCGCTGAGCTATCTCCCCGGCCCCGAGTTTGTTCAGTTTTGAGGAACTGCAGAAGACGTTTAAAACAGATGAATCTGTGCATGGTGGTGCATGCAAGTAAACTCAGTAGTGGGGAGGCTGAGGCAGGAGGATCTGAGTTCCAAGACAACCTGGGCTACATAGCAAGATCTTATCTCAAAAACCAAAACCAAAAACAACGAACAAACAAATACCACCCTCCCCAAGCTATCTTTATCTCTGCAGTTTGTGCCAAGCTCACAAGGGGTCACCTCGTAATGACACCGTCAAGCACCGCAGCTCTTACAGAACATCAGTGGAGAGAAAGGAAAGGACAAGCCCTATGTCTCCTCTTGTTTATTTTGTAAGAAGGACAGCTGGCTAAATGAAACAGTCACAATTTAGGCTGAATAACAACGGTACAAAGACTTGGCTTTGGCAGTTAATCTCAATAGTCTGGAAGCACAAATCTGCAGAATACTCCCCCTCCAGGCACTGTGCTCTCCTGAGCAGGCAGCAGCCATCCAGTGTGGCTGCCGGCATCCTGGGACACTCACCAGTGGTACCAGTCGTCACAGTCGTCACAGCCAATCATCGGACTCCCGTCGTCGGGTTTGTTACACCCAGGACAAATCCAGATCTGATTGCCCCACTCGTCTCGGATCTGACGTTTTCACAGGGGAAGGGGCAAAACCAGAGATGGAATGCAGAAAAAGAATCAAAAAGCAGCCAGGTAAGAATTATTGCTGCATACTATAAGTCTATAAACTAACAAATTAAGCTTAAAAAAACAGGAACGTAACACTTTAATGTCATGATCACGGTCATCACTGCTTTAGACTTATGTGAAAAAGAAAACAGCCACTAAGTACTCCATGATAAGATATTTCTAGTGAATATTCTATACTCTTGTTCTTAAGTCATAAAAAACCAAGCATTTAGTAATCCTCTCTGAACAAAATGACCTGCAAATTCTTAATGATCCAGGTCTTTATGGCAGTAATAATTGATATTTTTGAAAGCTGCAGAGCTCAACGAACTGTGGTTTCCTCAACCACATTCACAGGCATGGGATTAATATATACAGCAAATGTGCATGTATCCCCTTATTACTCATTAGCCAAAGCCTTCTCTTGAACCAGCTGATAAGATCAAGGATATAAAAGAGTTGTTACTAAGTAACTTTCCATTCCCTTTATGACATTTTTAGAAAAGTACAATCAACTAAAGGGCAAATGAAATAAGGGGCTCAGGAGGCCAGCAAGCTACATATTTAAAAATTATTTTGATACGAGTAGTGTAGGCCCCGAATTTACTTTATTAATTTAGCAGTTCTAAATAAGAAGCATCTCTAATTTACCATTTCCTCAAATTTTACATTATCAAAACCGATCTGGAAAAATTCCACAATTCTATGATGTGAACACTGAAAAACAGTTCTAAGTAAAAAACTAACCTTTGGTTTTCACAGTAATTTAGCACATAATTTCATTTCACTTATTTTGCAAGGTGTGGATTCTTCCTGTATACTTTTAAATATAACACTCGCTAGATATGCAAAAGAGAGATGGTTTTCTCTGTGTGTGAGGAGGGTATTGAGGGCACAGGTGTTGCACGCCACCAACCGGCTTACATTTAAGGCCTACTATTTTTAGAAACTCCACAAAGGCAAACTCCACTGACATGAAGATCTCCTAGAGGAAGCTGGAGGAGTAGCATCTCGGCGCCCTCTGGTTTCAGGGCAGGTGTGACACGGGGAGAACCGGCAGTCACAGGTGCCAGCTGTCTGCGGCCACGGCCGGCCCAGCACTCTGTGCCCAAAGCTCTTGGCACAGCCGGGGCTGCTGCTGGTTGGTCTTTCTGGAAATCAGCAGCGTGTGACTCCGCACTACATGAAAACATTGCCACGGCATCCATAACAACACCAGGTACTTCACAGTTTACCACGTTCTTTCAAACACGCTCCTTCATTTAGGAATCGTAGAAGCAGCTTTTGGATGGTTAAGAAGGGGGAAACTGGAGCTCCAACATCAAGTATTAGGTGGTGACAGAATCAGCCTTTTTGGTCTAATCACATTCTGCCCTCTATCCACAAAGTGTCTCTTTAGGAATTAGCGGTTTTCAACTCCACTGTCCATTGCAGTTGGACCCATGTTGATGGAGTGAGCGCAAAAATCCACTGGAGAGTATTCGTTTTTGAGCTAGATGACAGCACAGAGATCACTGCATCTACCACAGATGCCTTCAGTGCAGATAAACAAGTGGAGGCAGAGGGGATCAGGTAGAAAAGCCTTCCAGATCAACTCACCTTAATTAGGGTGCTGTTGCCTCAATCAGACACACACAACAATTGGTCCTTGAATGACCAATCTGATGATCACAGCTTTTTTATAAATCACATCTTTTATTTTGTCTTTGTCAACTTAATATTTTTCTTTTAAGTTTTCACGTCTAAATCCTCTGAGTACATACAAGATTTTCTTTTATACTTGTTGGTATTATCATAGTCTCATAATAATTTACTTAAATTTCTTTCTGAACTCCTTTAAGCAGTGTGATATACAGTTTAGAATAACAAATACCACAAGTCCAGTCATTGTCTACTACCAAAGGCCAACATCATCACTAGCCAAGGGCATCACCATGGGCAGAGCTGGGAGTCACGGCAACGTCAATGCCTCCACTCACTAAAAATATTTTGTTAGCCAGGTGTGGTGGCACACCCCTTTAATCCCAGCACTTGGGAGGCAGAAGCAGGAGAACTGCTGTGAGTTTGAGGCCAGCCTGGAATACATAGCAAGACCCTGCCTCAAGAAACAAAACAAAACAAAAAATTTGTTGTCTGTTCATGTGTCACTCTACAGTGCCCACAGAACATAGAAGCACTTCATGACTACATTGAATTTAGGATTTGAACAGTTCTGATGTTATTAAGTATGGGGACAACACCTAAAACCAGTCCCTGGACAATTTGGACTCATTTAGCATGGTGGGTTTTATAACCTAAAGTCATGCTTGGATGCTCAGGAAACTCTGTGGCCTAAAAGTTCATTTCCATTTAACATGTATGTCCCGGTATAGCCTGAATCTTAGCCAGTAAAATATTATGGATAGTGCTGTAATTCAGAGACACCAGCTGACTCATAAAATCTGTGCATATTATGTGAATTATACTTTAAAGTGAATAATTACTTGATTAAGAAATTAATTTTTTTTTTTTTGGTCTTTTTGAGACAGGGTCTCACTATGCAGTTCAGGCTGGCCTTGAACTCACTTTGTAGCCCAGGCTGGCCTCCAACTTGTGGCAATCGTCCTGCCTCAGCCTCCCCAGTGCTGTTTTTTTGAGACAGGATCTTGCTATGTAGTTCAGGCTGGCCTTGAACCTGTGGCAATCCTCCTCTTCAGCCTCCTGAGTGCTGGGATTACAGGTGTGCACCACCAGGCCTGGCACTGATTCAGAAATTCAATATAGGATTTATGTATCACTATTTGTATATTTAGTCACTGATATTGCTGTACATAGGTACACAGTCATATTCCAAAACAATATAATGAAAAACAATGCTTTGACATATGTATGTAGACTGAATATGTGAACATTGTAATACAACATTTTTAAGCCAAAAGTCTCCAAATGTAATGAAATACTGTTCTAATCACAAGGACTTGCACCCAAGATTCAATAATGATACAAAGGAGCTTTTTTGTAACTGACAATACTTCTCTGATACCGCAGGGACTGTGCAGAGGGAGAGCACATACCACGTAAGTGCTGACGGTCTCGGTCACCACGCTCCGCACAGGCGCCTTGGAGCTTCCCGCTGCTGCCAGGGCAGGGGCCAGAGACGGCATCAGAGCGGGGCACGCTGCGGCCTGGGGCAGGAGTGGCAGTGGCAGCGGGGTGGGGTTCACGTGAACAGGGACCGTGGCTGGGGTGGGAGGCGGTGTCTTGGGTCTATTCAGAGAAGGCGCTGGCTTAGCCTCCGGAGCTGACACCACTTTGCTGATGACACTGTAAGCATGAGAGAGAAAAGTAAAGGTCAAAATAGGATAATGGAGTCAAACTACATGTTTTAAATAAAAAATCACAAAAGAGCTTCTTCTAACAGCAAAATATTTTGTTTGGTTTTTGTTTTCAAGCACTTTGGGAGGCTGAGGCAGGAGGAGTGCAAGTTTAAGCCCAGGCTGGGCAACTTAGTGAGATCTTGTTTCAAAATAAAAATGGGCTAGGGATTTAACTGAGCAGGAAGGCCCTGGATTCAATCACCAGACACTGAACAAACAAACAAACAAACAAACAAACAAACAAACTGCACCAGGGTTGGGGATGTAGCTAGCATGTGCCAGGGTCTGAGTTTCACACCTAGTTCTGAGAGAAAGACAGAGACAGAGACAGACAGAGAGAGAGAGAAAAACACTTCACAACCTTTTCTCTACTATTCCACACTAAGTTCTTCCTTTTCTGACAAAGTGGAAATAAAAAGAGCTGTAGCAAAGGGTTGTAGTGAGAACCTCAAAACAGACTTCAAAAGTATGTACAGATGTAGAGTGTTAATGCAGGCATTATATCCACGGCTGTTGCTTGTTACAATAACCAATCTGATAGAAGGAAAGAGAGAACCTGAAACATAGAACAACAAGACAAACAACACAAAACCTAAGGTGGATTTTAACTCTAAATAACAACAATCATATCACATAAATGGTCTAACTGATCCAGTTATCAGACTGGGTAAAACAGTGAGTTTTATTTATGAGACATGTCTAACAATAGGCTGAAGGAGCTACAAAAAGATGCACACAAATATAAAGCAATACTACACAAAACAAACCTTTAAAGCCAGAACTATCAGCGATAATGAAGGCTACTTGATCACGATAGAAGGTTCCAATATGCCAGGAAGGTATACAATAATTTAAAATTTGTATGTACCTAATAATATAACCTCAAAATATATGACAAAAACGTCTGTAAGAAACAGACAGTTACATTGCAGATTTTAGCATATCTATTTCTCTGTGTAACTGACAGAATAAACAGTTAAAAAACTGGCAGACACAAAGGTTTGGGGGCTGGGGATGTAGCTCGGTGGTAGAAAATTTGCTAGGAGGCCTGAGAGGTCCTGGGTTTGATCCCCAGCACTGGGGTAAAAATGATGTAGAAGGCTTGGACAACAGAAATAACCAAACTGGCCCAATGGTTATTTTAGTTTGTGGGGAGGGTTCCAGAGGGATTGAACCTAGAACCTGTATGCTAAGTCCACATTCTGCCACTGGAGAAACAGTCATTTCACTGTCATTTAAAAACTCTGGGGGGCTGGTGAGATAGCTCAGCGGTGTAAGCGCCTGCCTGGCAAGCGCAAGGGCCTGAGTTCGACTCCCGGAACCCACATACGAAAAAAGGGCCGGTGATATCACTCAGCGGCACGGGTGCCTGCTGGTGCGCGAGGTCCTGAGGTCGACCCCCGGTACCCACAAAAAACAAACAAACAAAACAAAACAAAACAAACTCTGTATTCAACCAATATAGAATATTTTCCTAGAATATACTGCATACTGAAAAAAGCCCAGCAAACTTGATCGAACCCAAGGGTCTTGTGCATGCAAGGCAAGAGCGCTACCATTGAGCCACATCCCCAGCCCCTCGTCTTTTTTTTTTTTTTTTTTTTTTGAGACACAGTCCGAATATGTTTGAATCTGGCCTCAAACTTGCTATGTAGCCCAGGCTATCCTTGAACTCTCGGTCCTCCTGCCTCAGATTCCCCAGTGCTGGGATTCCAGATGTGTGCCGCCACACCAGGCAAAGATGGCATAATTTGGGGTATATCACAAACCATAAATCCTACAGTGCTTTAAGACTGGTAAAACAAGACAAAATAATACAAAATGAAGCCCAGATTTTCTAAGCATCTCCTCAAAGCAAAAATCATAAAGAGAAACAGTGACTTGATTGTACAACAATTTTGTATGGCACGAAATATCATAAGCAAAGTTAAAAGACAAAATGAAGAAAATTATTTGCAATGTGCAAAGATATACAAAGTATTCATTCAAACAGAAAAAACTAACAGTCTTACTTAAACATGATCAAAGAACAGAAGCAAGTAAAACAGCAGTAGATGGGAAAAAACATTCTGTCTTCAGAGTAATCAAAGATCCCAACGTATCAATAAGAGGCCTTATTTTTTGTATTGGGGATTGAACCCAGGGCCTTCACTGACCCACACCCCCCTTTTCTTTTTATTTTGAGATAGCATCCTTGCTAAATTGCCCAGGCTGAGCTTGAACTAGTGATCTTCTGACCTCGGCCCCCAGAGTGTTCAGATTATAGACATGTGCCACCACACCTAGCTAGTAAGATGACTTTTTTTTTTTTTTTTTTTTTTTTTTTTAAAGATGGCTTTTTAAAAGTAAAGATGAGGCCAGGGATATAGCTCAGCGGCACAAGCGCCACTGGCAAGTGCAAGGTCCTGACTTCAATTCCTGATACAAAAAAAAAAGAGGAAAGATGAAAAAGACCAACACCACCTGTCAAGATTGGGGAATAGGAGGGGTGGTGGTACAGTATTTCTGAATGGCTATCAAAATCTTAAAAATGTACCAACTCTTGACTAGCAACTCTATTTCTAGAAATTTGCCCTGAGAAAACAATTATGCAAGGATATGGTGTAAAAAACATTATTTGCAACTTAGATTATTGCAAAAAAATTTTTAAACTAGAATGACTGTAATTTAAAATACCCTACAACAGAGGATTGGTTACATAAATGGTGACCAAAATACCATGTTCTTGGAAGTGGTGATACTTGCACGCGCACACACATACACACACACACACCCTGTCCCTCCACATTATACTTATTTTTTAAAAGCTGTAGATAATATGCATAACAGAATCCAACTTTTGTATGAAATAAGAAAGCAGACAAAGAAGCCAGGAGTGGCAGGGCTGTAATCCCAGCACTCAGGAGGCTGAGGCAGGAGGATTGCCATGAGTTTGAGGCCAGCCTGCATTAATTACATAGTGAGACCCTGTCTCAAAAAAAAAAAAAAAAAAAAAAAAAGGAAAGCAGACAAGAATGTATGAGTGTATACTTTGAAAGAAATTCAAAAGAATATATACCAAAATATCCAGAAATAGTCTCTATAAAGCGGAATTACAGATGACTTTCAAATTTTGGCTTATCTATAATAAACATATACAACTTGTGTAATGAAAATAAGGAAAAAAGTAAAAAACACTTGTCACAATGTATACATTAAAAGTGTCATTGGGAATTGTAAAATGATGCTTTGATTTGTACACATAATTTACCTTTCTTGTATATATATTATACTTTATTAATTTACTAGAAAAAAAATGATAACCTGGCTAAAGCCTTTTAGACAAATTACCATAGTCTATTCCTAAGTTCCAGAGAAAATTAACTAGATTTTACCCTCTAAGTGACTTGTGGTAACTGAATACATGGCTTTAAAAACAATCATTTTATTTCCTTATTTTTAGCATTAACAGTATAACATAGTTTCTTTTCCCTGGTGGAATAAACTGTTAACATTTAATCTAATTTGACCCTTGTAAAAGTACTTCTGGATTCCAGCGGGCACCTCACTGCCACTCTTCGTGGCTCCATACCTGTGGACAGTGCTTTGCTCCCTGAAGCACTCCCCTGAAGTATCACTTTTCCCCTCCCACCTGACTGCACACTGCATTCTCCTCCAGAGTCGTAAGCCGTAAGCCCAACGTGGCGTCTGGGGAGAAAGCAATACCGCCCGCAGCTGTGTCCCACGATGGCTCCGCACTGCTAACATTACAGCTTTGGGAAGATTTGGTCATAGTGCCCTAACTGCTGTGAACACTGGTGTTATTCATACAAATGTGCAGGAGGAAGGACTTTCAGCAGGATTTCTTTACCTGTTTCCCTACCACAAAACAGTGAAGTAAACAGAATGGGTCATGAGCGGCTTGGCCTGTAATGCAAACTCACAGCCTGACAAGTCAATAAAGGGCCAGCCCTGCCTGCCAAGCCCCAGAGCCTAAAAGGTTAGTGGCAAACACAGTTTGGATGTTTTTCACAGGGGGTTCAATGCTTCTCATTATTCAGCTATTGTGTGCAAACACTAGGAAACCAGTGATCTAAATTATCAAGTCCAAATAACTGGCTACTAAACTGCACTCAAAGTTCAAAAGTTCCCCACAATGGCTTACTTATTTACCCTTAAGAGTGAACGGTCACTTTTAGGTGGTCACAAAATGATACCATAGGTAAAAGCTATTGTAATCATTTCCATGAATTTTAGATAATCTTCTGAAAAGGCAAATTCTTCAATGGAGAAAAACTGCTCAGATGAAAAATATGTTCCTTACACCACAATTTACTTTTCTTTTTGAGATCTAAATTTCTGATCAATCTCAGACATGACCCACCTTTAGAAACTGATTCCCGTATTTTAAACTAAACCTCTCCTCATAAAACATGGAAAAAAAAAAATCACAGAGATTCCACAGTAACATTACTCTAAAACCTCATAGTTGGGTCAGTAATATTTTGGGCGGTCTTCATATTTTTGCTTTGTCAATTTTATTAAAAGCCCCTGAAATAGCTGGGCATGGGGGGGGCACATGCCTGTAATCCCAGCTTTTCAGGAGCTTGAGGCAGGAGGATGGCGAATTTGAGGCTAGCCTGGACAATTTAGACCCTGCCTAAAAAAAAAAGACTGAGGACACAGCTCAATGGCTTCTGGGTTCGATCCCGGTACCACCACCACCACCACCAGGAAAAAAAAAAAAGCCCCCAGAAATATCAAGCCCAAGTATGGTAGCCAGGCAGCCTCAGGATTTGTGTGTCCTGCTATGCCCTTCAAGGCTGGGCCATGAAACACCTGCAGGTTCCACCTTGCTCCCTCTCAGAGCACTCACTGGGAGAATGCGCTGCCAGGTCCAAAGCTCGATGAAGCCGCTTAAGCAGGCGCCCCAGGGCCCTCCCTCACAGCCTGTGGTGTGCGCGGGTGCAGATTCGCCAGCCTCAGCCTCGGGAGGCCTTAGGACGATGGCAGTGCTGGTCTGCGGCTTGATGAGACCCAAGCCTCAAACCCTTGAAGAAACTACGAATAAATCACTAAGTTTGGGGGTCATTTGTTGGGTGGAAATAGAAAACTCATACATCAAATATTCGGTTTCTCTACCTTAGGTATATGAATAAATATTCAGAATTTGGGAGGAATTATATTTTAGAGAATCACCACTTAAGATGCCAACTGTATCACAGTCATTTCCATATTTTACATTGATCAAATACCCAAAGACAATTAGGAGAATCAGTTTTATGTTGATTCTTCAAATCAATCATTATTCCTTATTCTTCTTGATCCTCACAGCACAAATTTTAACATTCATATAATTATAAAACAACTATAAATGGATTTAATTCCTCAAGCTCATGGCTTGCCTCTTGAATATTTACATCATTTCATAAAACGGGTATTTTATCTTGTCATAGCCCAAGTACATATCAAGTAGCAAACATTTTATCTTTTAATGCAGGCATGACCTATTTGAAAAATGAAACAAATTGCATGAAGTAATTAGAGAAAAACATTTCCAAGGGAAAGCCCTGAATGATTATAGTTCTATTGTCAAATGTTCAGAATCTGTAAAATACCCTAAAAGGACATTCATACTTAGATAAGCAATGAATAATGCACATTTCCTCATATTTGCAAAAAGATACACTAGAATGATAATAGTAAGAACAGAAACCAAAATGGTAACCTACAGGGTAAGGAATGGAAAGGGGAAAAGGAAAGGGCTGGAAGCAAGACCTCTCTGAATACATCTGGTCATATGGCTTCAACTTTGCAGTCAGATAAATGATCTACATATTCAGAAAACTAAATCTAAAAATTTGCCTTTGAAATGAAAACAAACAGAAATGAATGAACCTCAATGTATATCTATCATGTTGGAGAAAAAAATCATTTCAGGTGACTTTAAAAGCCATTTTGTTCACACATCCATAGTAGAATTTAAAACCAAACACTGAAAAAAAAATCTTTAACCTCATCCAACAGTCTTGTTAGCAGTAACGGGGTATTACTACTTTCAGACTACTTTATACAGTCCCTGTAAAATAAAGCAAATAAATAATTATGATAATGCTATTATCACTCAGGATTCCTAATATAAGAGACGCAGAAATAAATTCAAAGAAGTAACAGTAATCTTAGGCCTGAATTGGATATAAACTTATAAACTTTATTTCATATATTCCTATTTCCTAGTTCTGTCCTTTGTAAAGGTCTAGAAGCAATGACATCCCAGCAGCAATGGGTACCTCCAATGGTGGATAATGATTCCTAAAAAACATTCCCCACTAAAAGGAATCAATGTTCCTTGAAGGAATGGCTAAATCCATGTTGATACAAATACACAAGTATAAAGAGAAAATGCTCTACAAGATAAACTCAGAATATTTTGTACAGAAAGTAATAAAGTATAAAACACAATGGGCTTGTGTCAAGATCTGCAGGCAACATGAAGGAGTTACTGTTGGTCAAGATGGGGCAATATGAACATGAAAAAGAATAAAGAAGAAAGGAAGAGAAGGAGAGGGGGCTTCAGGAAGAGGATGAAGGGAGAGACCGACTTCTTACTAATACCCAATGATCACCTGATACAGTGATCTATGGTATCAACCCCATCAATTCCTCCCTCTCTCTCAAGAACAGCAAGAAAAACGGAAGAATTAAGCATTTATCCTGCCTCTCCTGAATGATCTATATTTCAGAGTAAGAAAAATGGGGAGATAAATGGGAAACTCTGAATATGGACCAGGTATTATATAAAAGCACGGAAATGTTCATATATTTTATGTATAATAGCATTATGATTATACAAGAAAACAGCCATGTTCTTAGATCTACATATTAAAGTGTACAGAGGTGAAAGGCTATTCGGCCTGGATTTGCTTAAAAATGCTAGATGACAAGAAAAGAAGAAAAGAGACCAAGCAGGTATAACAAAATTTTGATAACTATTAAATCTATCCAGGTGATGAGTATATGAAAGTGTATAATTTTGTTTCACTTTATTTATTTATTTATTTTAATATGTGGGTACTGGGAGTCAAACTCAGGACCTCGCGCTTGCCAGGCAGGCGCTTATGCCCCTGAGCTATATCACCGGCGCTCTTTTATGTTTGAAAATAATTGTTAAAATGTGAAAAGTTTTAAAGAATTGTCAATATGCATTTTGTCTGAAATGATTTAGGATTATAAAATATCACTATTTTATAGTGATTTTATATTTTATAGGGTGCATATTTATCACTACATCAATAGAATATTATGGAAATGTCATTTCCCTTTTCCAAATTTTATTCACCCTTTAGGGCTCTACTCAAATTCTACTTAAAGGCTTTCTAGAATGTAAACTTCATATACAGCAAACGTGCATTAAAAAATTTTTTTTTTGAAAAAGCCTTTCTAACCCTACCTGGAAGTAATCACCTTCAATTTCTATATAATTTTAGAGACACCTCTTCTGCTTTCTAACACTTTCAGCCTTATACTGTGCTGTTTAAAAATTATGTTTCTGAAAAGGGACATCTGATTCAAACTTTCCATTTTCATATCTATCTCCTTTGATACATTTTGTGCTATGTATATAATAAAAATTAATATTTTTAAAATGCAGATCAACTTTTAAAACATGTAGACCTTGGGGGTGTTGTCTGGGGTACTTTCAGGGGTCTTTTCAAAAACCAAATTCTCTGGAGTCAGATCTTCTAAAATACATTTGTGATTTCAGAATGGCTTTTGCTTCTCTACAACCAATAAATGGATATTAGTATGAAAAAGTGAAGCCAAATGAAACTGAACATTCAATGTGGATAAAAATTTACTTTCAATAGTGCCAGAGCCTACAGTCTATGGAAGAGGATGCTTTTATATAAAAACATGTTAAAGTTGCAAGTTAACTGTAAGATACAACTTTATATTTTTTAAAGAATCAAATAACATACCAAGATATTTGAAAACATTAAAAGCAATAAGATAATATCCAGTGAACTTGAAAAATGAACAAGATTGTGATTGAGATTTGTATCTCACTAGAGTGTTATAAAAAATTCAGTCATTATGAAGTCATGCTTAGAAAATCCAACATTAACACTTCAAAATATATTAAAATTTAAAACAGCTGCTGTTCTCCACCAAAGATTCTACATGAATTCTTACTTTCCTTTGTAAACAGCATGAAACAAAATATATTACATACATATTCATATATATAAGATAAACACACAAATATATATATTCATATGTGTGGCTAAAATAAGTAATAAATGACCACATATGATGTGTATATGTGTGTTATATTCTGTGACCTTTTCAGTGTCACTGTCTGTAGAACTGTCTAATATTATATACTGAATAATAAAAAGTGAACTTCTAAAATGAAAGTGAAGAGGACTTCAATAATTGGTTTGGAAAAAATATGTGCAATGGTTAAATTGTAACATATGAGATAAAAGTATATATATTTCATACCCCAAAGAAATTTGTTACAAGAGACATTAATAAAATATTTACTAAAAAAAAATTTTGTTTCTTTGGGATGGAAAGAACTTTGACAAACAAAAGTATTCATTAAAAAAGTGAGCCAGGTGTATTGGCATACCCCTGTAATCCCAGCACACAGGAGGCTGAGGCAGGAGGACCACTGTGAGTTCAAGGCCAGCCTGGGCTACATAGTGAGTTTAAAGCCAGCCTAAACTATATAGTGAGCTTCTGTCTCTAAATAAATAAATAAATAAATAAATAAATAAATAAATAAATAAATAAATAAAAGTGTCGATGGGGGTTTGAAGATATATATACCTGTATAACAAAATTTCTAAAATTTTCTGAGTCAAGACAAGACTTTAAATTATTCCACTGACTTAAGATTCACACCAAATATCACTCTAAAAGAAAGAAACGGAATAAAAGAGAACAGGTCACCATAGCTCTTAATCATTTAAAGACCTTCAACAAGTCAACGGCAAATCAAAGGATTTAGTTGTGAGTTTGAGCGAGCTGCTTCAGATTTTGGTCCTCTCGTCTCCTCCAAGTTTTCCTAGTGTCCTCTGATTTCCAGGATGAACTGGAAGGGCAAGACGGGTTTCCAGCTTAGTCGGAAGGACAGTGAAGACAAGAGCAGAAGTCAGCTGTACTTTTCCCTTTGTGAGGACTTGTGCAGAAATGACTTGGAGGAAAGTTGCTCCGCACAGTTGTCCCCTCCTGCAGCACCTTTGGAAGCTCTTCCCTTCACTGCCACTCCTGCTTGTGCAGTGCAAGGGCACTGCAATGTCACACACTCTGAACTGACTGGTAATCTCCAAAATGTTTTAAGTTAGATGGTCGTTATGGGGTCCACAAATAAGCTGAATAGCCAGATGCTGGGCAATCTAAAGAAGAGCTATCTTTCTTCTTTTGGCTTACAATTAGATAATGACAATACTTTAAAGCACGTGTACTGATGGACAGATGAATGCATGCATAAAGAAAAATAGTTCATAATAGGCCAGAAAAAAGCAACAGAGGCAACTCAAGGTTTACCTGGTCAACTTTGGAAGTGGCCTAAATTTACAAGGCAAAGTGAAATTCCCTTATATTTGTTATTAGCCAAATAAATAGAAGAATGAAAACAATAAAAAAGTAGAAGGTGGCCTTTTACCATTACAATTTTGACTTAATCATTTCATTCATCTTAGCTCAAAGCAAATGAGCCTAATAGCATTAATTACTCTCAGTACCCCTCTCTGTTTTAGCAGAACTCACATGTCCATATACAGATTAATCAGTATTTCTTAATGGGTCATAATGCACATTACAGCTATGTTCAAAAACGGATTAATGTTCAAATTTAATCAGAAGTACTCATGGGCCGGTGAGATGGCTCAGCGGTGTAAGCGCCTGCCTTGCAAGCGCGAGGGCCCGAGTTCGACTCCCGGATCCCACATACGAAAAAGGGGCCAGTGATATCACTCAGTGGCACGGGTGCCTGTTGGCGCGCGAGGTCCTGAGGTTGACCCCCCGGTACCCACAAAAAAAAAAAGAAGTACTCAATGGTTAATCTAAAACAATAACTACAACAATCCTTTAAACATATACAAAATTAATTTCAACTGAGTCTATTAGAAAAATATAAAGGCAATTTTAAAGGTCCTTTAATTTTAATAAACTTTCTAAAATACTTAAGAGGAAGCACATTTATAAAAATACAACCAGATAAGTAAACAGTATTATAGACACTTCACACATATATGCCAGGAGAATTATTTTTCAAACTTTGGATCATAAATTACTAGTTGCTGCTTCTTTTTTACTCAGTTAATATTGTCTACATCTATAGTCAAAGGGTTTTGTATCAAATGCTGAGGTATTATAAAAAAAATGCTAGTTATAATGACTCCTAGCATGGGAAACACTACTGGTATCCTACAACTGCCTGAAACTAGGATGTCAGCTATTAAATGTAGCCACACAGTAAGGTAACACAAATTTTGTAGTTTCTATCATACACGTTTTCATTTAGTACTTACATATAGCGCTGTATGGGAAACTCTTTAAGATTTTCTTTCAAAAGCTTACTAATGTTACCAACAAAATTTATAGAAACTGAAATTTCAACCAAACGTATTAAATGTGACTAAGCAATTTCATAGTGCCTAATACCCTATTTCATAGGAAATTTAAAATAGCAGAAGATTTTATGGAAGAAAATAAACAGTGCAAATAGACGATTCACAGCACCATGAAATACATACATACATACATAGCTTTTCAAATGCAGCACACCAAAAGATCTAAACGAAACAGAAGTAGAGAAACAATTTAAATCTTTACTCTGTGGAATAGGCATGTGCTTGCCTGTGTCAATGCAGCACCAGGTGCCCTTCTCTTGCCTTCAGGCTTCCGCTCCTCCATTCAGTCCATCTGGTTCTGATGGCTTCACCCTACCCCTAGTTCAAGTTGGACACGTGAACTGGCCCAGTTAGAGAATCACAACCCCACAAGCCCAGCAAATGCTCAAGGCTGGACCTGTGATCTCAGCAGGGCCACTGAGAGGCTGCTCTGGGACTTGTGAGCCAATTTCATCTAGGTTGAAATACTGGTAGAAAATGTGCTTCATTGACTTCACAACAGACTAGCAGCTGGGGCAAAGCTAAGCTTGATACACTATATTCTATATCTATAAAATGCTTGGAGAAAACTATACAGTGACTAAAAACAAAAAACAAGCAACAAAGACAACACTGACAGTTTTGACATAAAAATTTTTTACTGTGCTATTCATCTAAAAACAGATTTAAGTGCAGAGCACAAAAAAAATTCTAGAAATTCACAGAAGCATACATGAAGCCTTGTGCGTGCGCGCACACACACACACACACACACACACAGAGAAAAAGTAAGGAAATTCGCAATAGATAAATGGTTTTTAAAGGGAGTTACTACCTACAATGCCAATGAAAAATGCCTACTTGATAACCTTGGTTTAATAGCAGCAAGTATGTCAAATAGTACACTGGCCTTAGAAACTGTTTTAAGCTGGCCATGATGGTGCACGCCTGTAATCCCAACACTTGGGAGGCTGAGGAAGGAGGAGCACTGGGCTACACAGTGAGTTCAAGGCCAGCCTTAACTACATAAGGAGACCCTATTCTAAAAAAGCAAAATAAAACAAATAAACAACCAAAACTATTTTTAAAAATTTATACTCACAAAAAAGAATAAATTCACAGTATTTCCCATGAACCTTTCCCAGATTGACAGTTGAATTCTAAAGCACAAACATTATCACGAAGAAAGTAACTATTTGTAGTATTAAATTTTACATGAGTGGGTCGGTGATATAGCTCAGCGGCATAAGCGCCTGCCTGGCAAGCGCGAGGTCCTGAGTTCAACTCCCAGTACCCGCGTTAAAAAAAAAATTTTTTTTTTTTTACATGAGTAACGCACTCAAAGAAAAACTCACCTGAGATGGAGATATTGTCAAGGACTGATAGAATTAATGCAAAAAGTATCTGGGAATAGCCTGCATAATCATGTGAAGTACAGTATTTTAAAACCAAATGCTTCCCCAAAAGGAGGGAGGATTTCTATAAAATGCATGAACAGGTCTATGAGCTTTTCATGTAAAATTATTAGTAGTTGCCCAAAGTCTTGTTGAATTTTAGAACCATCAGATTTACTGAATTCTTTTATACAGGGTCATTTCATTTATTATTGGAGGGAATTTTAATTGGTATAATCTTTGGATGATTATGGCACAATAATTTTAAAATTTTAAATGTTCACATTCTTTGACTTAGCAACATTTTAACAAAGATATATGTACGAAGATGTTGTTTATCTGTTATTGGAAAATCTGGAACAACTCAAATGATTGAAAACATGGAAGTGAAAAGATACCTAAATTATTCTACAACAGTGAAATTTAACACCATGTCATAGGTACAGGAAAATACCCATGATCTATTATTAAGGAGGTGGGGAACAAAATACAAGCTATAGAATAGTATGTCCAAGATACTCCTAAATTTTTTTTTTTTTTTAATATACAAAGAAACATTAGCAGTGGTTATGTTTGGGAAAGAATGGGGTTTGGGGGGAAACATTTGCTAAGTTACACTTTTCTAAACAGTTACTTCTTATTTTTTTAGATAAAACATTGTGTATTATTTTTGTAATCAGAAAAAAAAGACTTAAATACAAAGCCAAATACTTCTCCATTTAGTCCCACTTGTTCAAAATGTTTTCTTAAAAGTCGCTTTCCTGGGGCCGGTGAGATGGCTCAGCGGCTTAAGCGCCTGCCTGGCAAGTGTGACGGCCCAAGTTCGACTCCCGGAACCCACATACGAAAAAGGGGCCGGTGATATCGCTCAGCAGCACGGGCGCCTACTGGCGCACGAGGTCCTGAGGTCAACCCCCGGTACCCACAAAAAAAAAAAAAAAAAAAAGTCGCTTTCCTTTTTATACCTGAATTTATCTAAAATACACAAAAGAATACAGGTAATACCTTAATGAGAAGCACTTATCTTTAAAGTAAATGTTCACAGCATTAAAAAGAGGAAAATATATAGCTAACATTTATTGAAGGTCTATTATGTCCTAACCGGGAGTTTAACTGTTTTGTTTCCCTGATACTCATATAATTCTCATTTACTAAAATCCTAGCTGCCGCTGGGTACAGTGGTACACAATTCCAGTTACCTCAGGAGCCTGAAGCAGGAGGATCTAAGTTCCAAGCCAGTCTGGGCAACACAGCAAGACCTTGTCTCTTATTTAAAAACAAAACAAAGAAATCCTAGCTCCATATATCCTGCCCCCCAAGCTAAGTGTCTTCGCCTGTGGTGAGTTGCAGAACCCTGTGAATAAGGCTATGAGGATCTTTTCCTTGTTTGGTACTATTGACCACTTGTGTCTAAAAAGAGAGAAGTTACCCACTTTGAAGATGTGGAATGAAAGTTACAAGATGTTGAGATGTCAAGTGAATATCAAAGGACAGGGTCTTTCTCTTTCCACTGTTTGGTTCAGTTGGGGAAGCTAGGGAGGCATCTCTTATTTTTCAGGCTGTCCAGTCTGGTATGACAACAGAAATAAAAATCTCCCAATTATGCTAGATAGTCCTTGGCTTCTTTCAAGTTATGCTAAGGCCTGTAATGGCTTCAAAGTGGAAGCTCTGGTCTCATCATTGACATATCAGAAACATCAGAAAAACCAGCTCAGGGAATACAATAGTGTCTTGGAAATTTGGAAATGATATGTTTGAGGCCAGTGGTCCACCCAAACAAAACTCTCTCAAAGATAAGTGGGCGGACTTGTGTGAATCATGGGGGACAATCTGAGCTGCAAATAAAGATTTGGGAATCATCGTGCATAATTGAGACCTAAAGGATGAATAAGTACATTTAGGGAGAAAAAACAGAGTAAGTGGCTAGGGTCAAGGAAGAAAAACGGGTAAGGAAAAATAAAAGGCACAGTACGAAAATGTCTCAGATGAGTAGAGAATCAGTAACAAAAAGTTTCAAAAAGGTCTCAGGGAATAGGGTCCAATACAGCAGAAAGGATTAATATAAGGGCTGTGGCATGTTCTCTGGATTAGGAATTGGGATGGATTCAAAGATTTTAGTAAGAAAATGCAAAAAAGTACCTGGGGCAGAAACCAAAATACAGTTGGTTTAGGAGTGAAGAACTGGAAGAAAGTACGTCTAATGAGTAAGTCTTGAGAAGCCAGGATGGGAAGAGGCAGTTATATAGCCTTTTTCTCATGTATAGGGAAGCCCTAGGGAATAAAAGTGAGAAAGTTTAGCATTGGAAAGTATAAGGCTGAAAGGAAAATGTGTAAAAGGGGAAGAAGACAAAGATGAAGAGGGGAGATAACAGAGGCAGGCAGGGAGTGGAGGAGTGCAGAAGAGTGGGCCTTAGGAACAGGGCGCACAATGCCACACTCTCTCGGAGCCTGCAGGATGAGCTGGGCGGACACCAGTTATCTTGGAGCCCCAAATCGCAAATCCAAACAACCAAGAGGTAATGTGGGTAGTCAGTTCCACATGCTGAGACTACAGCCAAGATCCTAAGAAAATGGTCGCCACAATTTTAAGTCCCCCAAGTCTCACAGTGAAATGAATTTTATCCACTTTATAAGCTACAAAGGTGGGTGTGTGAAAAGACAGAAAAAAAATGTTACTGCATGCATCCAAACTCCTAAGTATCTGAATCTACTATAGGCCTAAAAAGGACAGGAAACAACAGAATGGGAAGAATTAAAATTTCTGTTGTTGTAATAATAAAGAGTACTTAAGTGTTTTCATCAGTAGGCATATATTCTTTTTAAATGCCAGAAGTGTGAGTAGTTTGATCTTTGGGGGAAATTATAATCAGATAGTATCCAAAAGGTTACCATGATACAGCTAAATTACCTCTGCCTGTCACAGGTTAAAGAACATTTAAATTCTGGAAGTTCACATCAGCTTTTTCCAGATAACAAATCTTAAGTACCCTCCGATATTCAGTCAATTAGTGATCTTGGGCCTTGATAACACTGCAGAAAGAAACTTTCCAACTATCATTCAAATCATATCTAAAAAGGTGGTCATAAATATTTTAAAACCTAAGTGAACTAATAAGACCTAGACCCATTAAGGATAAGATCTCTTACAACAAATTAAATAAAACAATTTATTGAAGTCTGTACTCAAGATAAGCTAGATTTACTAGCTGACCTTTTATTCATTTAAAGAACAAAATTAGCTCTAATTGCATTAGAATGGAATCCAGTAAATTTTCCCAAGTCTTCTAATGTGGCATCCATGTAAGAACTGCTGTAATTGTTTACAAGTAAGATGGAAATGCTTTGATTATTATCTTTCCACTTGTTTTACTGTGCTGTAAAAGCATTTCCCAAAACCTAAAGCTAGTTTTTCTGACACTGTATTAATTTTTCTCTTAAACATATTGCATCTTTGGTGTTAATGAACAAACTACAACATGCCAGGGGAAAAATTAAATTTGGACTTGATTATAAGTCTAGGTCAGTAAAACTGAAAGAGTAATATAAGGAAGTCAAGAACTACTCTGGAAAAACTGGAAAATGGCTGAAAACCTGAAAGAAAAATGTTAATTACTTGCCTCCTCTTTAAGGTGGCTCAGAATTATACTGAGACATATGGATATGGACATATGGATATGGAATTTACAGGTACAATAACACAGTAAAACTAAGAGGTATATAACCCATAACTTCTGTTCCAGTTGTCCACCAGCTAGGGAATTTCATTAGTTGTTTTGCACTTTTTACTGGTATTAAAAATAAGGTCATTTAAAATTTGAAACAGAATCATTAAAAAATTTAAATGTCACTTATTAAGAACAGTAATTCTTAAGATTCTTCTTTTTCTGGTGGTGCTGGGGATCAAGCCCACGGTCTTGCATGCGAAAAGCAAGTGCTCTGTCACTCGCTACATCCCCAGCTCCTGGATTCTTCTTTTTGTCATAGTTTCTGTTATTTAGCATCTAACACAGGCAAAACACCCATGAAATGCTTTAGTTTCAATAAATTCACCAAGGCAAAACAAAGAAAACTTACTGACACTCTTTAATATTTTTAGAAAATAATTTTTTTTTTTTTTTTAAAGAGAACAAATTAAAAGTAGAAAAGCAGTGCCGGGTGTGGTGGCACATGCCTGTAATCCCAGCACACAGGAGGCTGAGGCAGGAGGATCACTGTGGATTTGAGGACAGCCTGGGCTACCTATAGTGAACTCAAGGCCAGCTTAAACTAAACAGTGAGACCTTGTTTCCAAAAACAAAAAAACAAACAAACAAACAAACAAAAAAACACCAAAAAAGGTAAAAGTAGAAAAGTTAAGACTTCACAAGTCTGACAAGCATGGTGCTCTGAAATGTTCCTGAATTTTATCTCCAAAAGTTCATGTTTTAAACCAACAAGGTTCTTTGCCCTGCTCCTTGGCTTTCATTTATAAAACTATAAAATCTGACAGCTTTTCTGTAACTAAAATAAAATAAACCTATTATTTCTGCCCAGCCTCACCTGTATTCTGATGAGTGCCTGTCTGTCCCGTACCAGAGGAGCTGTTAAGCTGAAGTCCCTCATGGCAGGGCTTCACTAGAGACTTTGAACCAGGAGCCACACCATCCTGGGCAACCTGGGCCATTTCTGCCCTCACACAGAGGCAGGATGTCGAAAAGGAAAGTGAACAGAGTCCTAACAACACTTTATGAACCCTGCACACTGCCTACAAAGTCAAACCTTCAGCCCCATCCCCATTTTCCTCCTCTATGCTAGTTTGGTTTCGGTCTCTTTACTTATAGCAAGAATTTTGACTAACACAATACCAAAACAAAAGTGTTGCAACTAGAGGAAATCAGCCTCTTAAAGAGGCATCTTCCCTGAGCTGTGCTCTTACACTTGCCCTTGGATTATGAGTAGGTTTGAAAATGTCAATAAAAAAATGCCTCGGTATCAGCTGTAAAATCTGCTATGGAGGACACTGTCCTTGAGATCTGGTTCCATATGGATATTAAGTTTTAAATTTAGCACCCTGAAAAACTTTGCTTCTCCCTAGAAGTGGAGAGGCACTTTCCATCTTAAAAACTGTTTCATGGGCCCGAGGGTACAGCTCAATGGTAGATCATGTGCTTAGCATGTGCACAGCCCTGGATTGGATCTCCAGCACGCACTCTCTGTCTCTCTCTCGTACATGCGTGCACGCACACACATAGACACACACACAAAGAAAGCAAAAGCCCCACTGCTAGGAGGCTATAATCATATTTGACACATAATCATCTGCTTCTTTTTCCTCCCTTGATCTTAGTTTCCTATTTCTATTTTCTGATTTACTATGTATTCTCATTAAGTTACCTTAAATTCATTTAGACTGGAAAAAAAAATTCAAATATAGAAAGGAAAAGTAGAAAGTGGGAGAAGAACTATTTGCTATTATTCCTTTAAAGAATTTTTTTTTCCTTTAAAGAATTTATTACTGAAATACCATTATATATTTTTTACCCTATTAAATGCTCTTTGGCTAATCTAGCTACATTTTGAAATATAAAAATGCCATTTTCTTTGCAAATATTTTAAATGACTAGTTTTGCAAGTGCTCATGATTATTTTCTTCTCTATCAAAAAGTTTGGATCTCACAAAGATAAAAATATCTATACATATTTTGTTTTAAAAGATTATATGTTTAAAGAAGATTAAACCTTTTATATTTTTCAAGATTAATACAAAAAGCTTTATCTCCTATTTTCAGTGTATAGAAATAATTTAGATATCCCAACACATACAGCCCCCAACAGATATAAGCTAAACTTTGTGAACTATAGCAAAAAACTGAACAACACAAAAATAAATATATAAACTTTTAGCACCTCTGCTATGTTTGTGTTTTTTTTGAGACAGGGTCTCACTATGTAGTTAAGGCTGTTCTTTTTTTGTGTGTGTGTGTGGGTACCAGGGGTCGACCTCAGGACCTCGCGCGCCAGCAGGCGCCCATGCCGCTGAGCGATATCACCAGCCCTTTTTTCGTGTGTGGGTTCCGGGAGTCGAACTCAGGCCCTCGCACTTGCCAGGGCAGGCGCTTACCACTGAGCCATCTCACCGGCCCATTAAGGCTGTTCTTGAACTCACTACATAGCCCAAGCTGGCCTAAAACTTGTGGCAATCCTCCTGCCTCAGTCTCCCAAGTGCTGGAATTACAGGCATGGTGAGGATTTTAATTTCATACTCAATGTAGACCATAGGGAACTCTGTATACCCATTATGGGAAGACATATTAAAGGAATTTGAGGTCTGTGGAAAGTCGCCTAAAATTTTAACTCTGGTCAGAAAGAGGTACTATAGGTTCCTTTCAGAACAGCTTCTAAGAATGTGAAATCAAGGGAAAAAGAAGTTACCTCTGTCTTACTTCAAGGAAAAATAATACACAACAGAGGATACAAGCGAACCTCAAAGTACTTTTCTGGATCAAGGGCAGAAGGCATAACTTCTTTATTTAAGCCTCAGAAACTAAATACTGTCTTACAGATCTGCCAATGAGAGGGTGTAATTTGAACCTTGTAAAGCTTTTCCTTTTTCCCATAATTTCAGAAGACTCTATATTCTCTGCCTGTCCTTCAGTAATAAAGATTCATGCTCTAGAATCCCTTTCATTTTTGAATCCCAGTCTGCTTATCAATTATTCAATCCCTTTCATTTTTGAATCCCAGTCTGCTTATCAATTTCACTTTAAAATAATACTAGTTCACCCCCAACTGGGTACAAATTAAGTAACTAAGGGCATATTTATATGGCTCTTTCACCTCTCTTCCATCATTGTAGCCGTGGACTAAGCCATGTATCCTTATTCTATGACCATAAAAGATACAAATTTGAATGCCATGTAATTTTCATGGGTCATCGTTATGGCTTCTGTCTAGATGTCCCCTCAAAGCCTTATGTGGTCATACGTGGGGGATTTTCAGAGATGACTAAATCTAGAGTGTGTGACTGATTCATGATGCAGTGCTAGGATTAAAGGTGCTAGGATTAAGGGTGGGTGATTACTAAAGCAGTGCACTGATTGGTTTGGTGCTGCCCTAATCCTGGTAGCCTGGATACAATATAAGGGACAGAAAGAGGCTTGTCTTGTCCCCTTGCTTGCTTTGCTACCTTCTGGGAGCCATGAACTGTTTCTCCTCTGCAACGCCTGCCTTGGAGCCAGCTGATTATGGACTGAAATCTTTATAAACTATGAGTTAAATAAATCTTTCACCCTTTAACTTTGGGTGTTGGATATTTTATCTCAGCAACTCATGAAGTATTCCTCTTTTAATTTTTTCAGCTACTTAAAATTGTAAAAACCATTCTTAGTTTGTGGGCCATACAAAAAACAAGCAGTGGGCAAAATTCAACCCAAAGGCTGTAGTTTACTGATCCCCGATTTAGAACCCCACATTATGAAAAGCACTTTACTGTTCTGTTTTACATAATTCTATTATTATTTGACTTGGACTTCTCTCTTACTCTCTCTCTTACTTTAATTAAAAAGTGTAACGTATTTCAATTAATCTCTTTGTTCCATTGTAGGGATTTTCTTGCATCTGCCTTGGTCAAATGATAAATCCTTTATAAATAATATGGGGGTATTTACCTAAATATCTGAAAGTTTACATGTTACATAATATTGTCCTTTCAAGGGCAGTTTGTCTAGAATCTCTGGTTATTGTATTTTCCCTTTGTTCCAAAGTGATAAGATCTATTCTCACATCTTCCAATATCTTAGGTATACGAATGATTTACTCAAAGAAGAAAATAGAATAAACAGTCAAAAGAATTAGTGAAAGATGCTTAAGGGAAGAGAGATGAATACAGCTATCAATGCCTTTTTACAAACCTTTTCTCTCTAAGGGGAGTAAGGAAGCCAAGCTTCTGTGTGGAAGTTGAGATTAGGTACTGGTTGGTTACTGAGAAATAGTAATTAAATATGTATCTTTGTTATCTGTATCTTTGTTCTGCGTCAGTAACAGATAATGTGTGCTTAAGAAGGTATAATGTTACATCTATGTGGTCTGACAGTTAATCTTGGTTGTCAACTTGACTGGACCAAGAAACACCTAGTACAGTGATAAAACACATTTCTGGGTGTGTCTGTGAAGGTGTTTCTAGAGATGATGGGCATGTAGGACAGCAAACTGAGGAAGGAGATCCACCCTAAATGTGGGTGGCTTGGCCCAAGAGGCTAGGGTCCTGGATAAAACAAAAGTGGAAAAAGGAGGAAGCCCGCCAGCCTGGGCTCCTTTTCTCTTTACTTCCTGGCTGCAGTGAGGTATGCAGCTTTCCTCTACCACATCCTGTGGCCATGATGTTTCTCTGCCTCACCTCAGGCCTAAAAGCAATGAAGCCAACTGGCCTCAGACTGAAACTTCTGAAACCATGAGCCACAATAAACCTTTCCTCTTTTACGTTGTTTTCCTGTTATTTGTCACAGCAACAGAAAGCTGACTATGATACTGGGTGAAACATGGCAGTCCATCCAATACACATTTTCTTATTTACTAAGACCTTGAAACACTATGCAGAGGGCCGATGAGATGGCTCAGCGGCATAAGCACCTGCCTGGCAAGCGCAAGGGCCTGAGTTCGACTCCTGGAACCCACATACAAAAAAAGGGCTGGTGATATCGCTCAGCGGCACGGGGGCCTACTGGCGCACGAGGTCCTGAGGTCGACCCCCAGTACCCACAAAAAAAAAACAAAACAAAAGAAAAAAAACACTATGCAGAAACAATGTTATGTGCTAGTCTTTAAAAAAGATATACACAACAAGAAAACAATGGTCCTATATGTTAAAGCAAAAAGTACTTGGAGGAAGAAACCAATAAAAACTTGAAGAGTTCTCAAAACAAAGCCTTACCCTACATGGTCATATGGAAGAAGGCCTACAGACTTTTAAATCTATTAGGAGAGGGTAGAAAAGGTTAAGTTTTACTTGTTTCGCTCTGATTTGAAACATTTATACTTACATCTTGTCTTGGCCTGCACCAACTCGCAGAGTCAATCTGGGGATAACTGGACTTGGGGCTGGAACGACTGGTTCCACTTTTATCTGTGGAAGTTAGTACATTACAAGTCAATATAGTTTTCCCTCCACCTACAAAAGTGCCTACTAGCACCTCTACCTCTCAACCCCTACAAACTTAATAAACAAATTTCAGCCACAAATATGCTAAAATGCTAGACGTAAGACAATCTGGGCTATTTTATGTTTTGTTCTCAATAACTGAAGGCTTTTTTGCATCATGAGAAATTCTATGAACTTTAACCACAATATGTAAACAGGGCAGTTATTTCTGTTTTATCAGTTTGGGTTAACTTCTTAAGTTCCATTATACTTTTAGGATTTTTAAATAAAAATTGATATTTAGAGCATTTGATAGAGTATTTATATAACTGACAGATTTACCATAAATAGAAAAACCTTCAATGATATTTTCCTTTTAAAAGGAAATGCACCTTGACAAATGTTAAACTCATGTTAAATTTGCTTTAGCACATGAGAAAGATGAAATGCCAACTGTAACTACAGCATTACACTATTCCATTTTTGGCTAGCAATAAAAAGATCTAAAATGTTGTAAAATAAAAAACCGCATTTCTTCTTAGGATTTGTAGTGATTCCTGAAAAAGTTGAAGAATTCACAAATATTTGAGCTATTAGTTAGAAAGAAAATATAGAATTAAGTATCATATTAAAGAGTGTCCACAATTTTTCGTTTGAACATCTTATGGTATAATAAATATTTTGAATAAGCTAAACAAAAACTCTGGGGCTTCGAATTACTATTTACGTCAATTTTCAATGGGGGCTTGACTGGCATTTTCAGTGGGATAATTCTTTGTTGTATGGGACTGTCGCAGGCACTGACAAATGTTCAACATCCATGGTCTTGGAATACTTGTGAGAGCAGTTTACGCTTTATCAATGACAACTAGCTGCAAACCACTGGTTACGAATTTTAAGAATTAAATCATAATAAAAGTGTGTTGGTTCTAATACTACTCAGTACATTATATCATATAGTGATTTGCACATGGATCAAATTTACTACTCTCTCTTACGTATTTACCTATCTCCTCCAAGAGTTTTGTTTAATCCACCATCATATCAAGATTGACTTTGACCATCCTCTTGCCTGGCATGTAGGAGGTGCTCAATAAACATTCTTGAATCAACACATTATTCTGAATGTTCCCTCACCTCTCATGTCTCTTAATTATTCCATTCTTCATCCATGACCAACCTAAAACTGTCCTCCAGAGCACTAAGTGATACCAAAGAAAAATTTATGCCTTCTACCATCAGTTTATTTGGATTTCCAATTCACTTAGATATGGGCTGACACCATGTCTGTTTTGTTTACTGCTAATGCCCAGTGTCTTTAAATGCTTAAGACACATTTAAAGCATGAATATGAAGCAATGAATCTAAAACTTTATCAAGACCATTGCCTTTTTGCTCAGCAAATTCCACAGGAAGAAGTATTAAGGTCACTAGGCAAGAGAACTTCAGCTCCTTACAAACAGACTTCTCTGCATCCTTAATTATAACTACAGCCCATTTCCTCTAGTTTTAAAAGAATATTATTCATTCATTAGCTTAATTATTTACAATATCTTCAACCTATCTGGTCAATTATTTTTATCTACCTTTTACATGTGTTCAACTCTATCTTAAAAAAATTGCCTTCCCTTCAACCTCTAACAACCCCTCACATTTTTCAGTCTTCATTATTCCTTTATTCATTTCACTGTCTGGTTCTTTGCTTATTATTCATTCTTCAACCCGTGCCAATCTAGTTTCTTCCCCAACCAGGTCATTAAAACCACTCATCACAGACACTAATTACTTCCTGATGACCCAGTATGTTTTCCATTATAGGTCTCATATCCTTCTTCCTTTTCTTTACAAAGTCTTCTACTTTTGCCTGATTTGACTTAATTTGGTCCTCTCATCATTCGAGCTTCCCATCCCTTGTTCCTTCCATCCATTTCTATGGTTTCAACTGTGGGCTTTAAATATGTTACATCTTCAAAATTTCCCTTTCTAGATTAGTACTGATTGAACCTCGGACCAAAATACAAGGCCATCTATTAAGCATTTTCCAGTAGATATCCTGCAGGTATTTCATCTCATAATATACACTTTTTTTGGAGTGCTATGGATTGAACTGTGGGCCTCGTGCACGCTAGGCAAGCACACTATAACCCAAATCTTAATTTATCAAAGTCCTTACAAAAGGCTGTCCATTTAACACTCTCACTTTTGGCTGAGGTATCTTTCATTTACCCAGTTCTGAAATACAGTACAATAGATTTTTCTCAAGGCCCCAGAGAGTCAAAAGTCACTAGGTGGGGGAGAGCAAGACCCATGTGTTAACTATCTAGGTTTTTTTTTGTGTGTGTGTGTGTGGGTACTGGGGGGTCGACCTCAGGACCTCACGCGCCAGCAGGCGCCCGTGCCGCTGAGCGATATCACCGGCCCTTTTTTCGTATGTGGGTTCTGGAGTCGAACTCGGGCCCTCGCGCTTGCTGGGCAGGCGCTTACGCCGCTGAGCCGTCTCACCGGCCCAACTATCTAGGTTTTTTACTCTTTGTGTTCACTTTCTCCTCTTAGTGGAGAGGGACGACAAAGTATTTCATAGCGAAGCATATCTGAAAACTGAGGGTCCAGTCTGTATTTTGTACACTATTGAGACTTCTATACTTTTGTCACCTTTTATGTTATCTGTAGGAGAATAAACAAATATAACCAAAATTAATAAACATTTATAACCCACTTACACTTTGCCAGGTATTGTACTTGATTATTTTCCAAATGTTTACATTTAGACTTTTTAACAAGCATGTGGGGCAGATATTATAGGTTTCGTTTTATAGGTAAATTGATCATGTATGGAGTAATCACTTTTCCTTTTTCCTTTTTTTAAAAATTTTGTTTTATTTCATTTGAAGGTTATGCAAACAGCAAAACTGAGATTGAATATGGTCTTTTTGAAGAGAATCAAAAAATTATACAAACTATATAAATTTCCTATATTTGTTCAGTTCTAAAAATTTCAGGTTTGCACATTCATAAGTCATGAGGTATTATGAATATTCCTTTTAAAATTAATTTTTAAACTGACAAATGAAAACAAAAATTTGTACAAACTTATGGGGTATCATGTGATGTTTCAATACATGCATATACTGGATAGCATTTACATCAACTTAAACATATCTCTAGTCAAATATTTATATTTATTTATTTATTTATTTTTAATTTTATTTTTTGCAGTACTGGGGATTGAACACAGGGCCTCATGCATGGTAGGCAAACACTCTAACACTGAGCTATACCCCCAGCCCCATTTATCATTTCTTTCTTTCTTTTTTTTTTGTGGTTACCAGGGGTCGACCTCAGAACCTCGCGTGCCAGCAGGTGCCTGTGCCGTTGAGCGATATCACCAGCCCTTTTTTCGCATGTGGGTTCTGGGAGTCGAACTCGGGCCCTCGTGCTTGCCAGGCAGGCGCTTACGCCGCTGAGCCATCTCACCAGCCCCTGTCATTTCTTTATAGTGGAAACTTTCAAAATTCTTTTGTTTAGCTTTTTGAAAGATACAGTACATTATCATTATCTGTAGCTACCTTACTATGCAGCAGTAGACCAGAACTTCTTGCTCAGTAATACTTATTCCTTCAACTCATAATACTATTGTTTAAACACTTAACACTTCGTAAAGCTTTTTTATTTAAATAAAGCTGCTTCCCTTATATTTAAAAATTCTGTATTACTATTAATTTGCTTTGGAGTGTGTGTTTGGCCCATTTCTTTACCACACTGCGCAGTAATTGTAACTTATATACTATTTCACCAAATATGTCCCATATACATTATCCAACTTGATCTTCACAACTCTGTAAGGTAGGTGTGGAAGGGATTATTATCCCCACATAATGAAGGGCTCAGGAAAATTAAATGGTCTCTCCAGAGTTACAAAGTTAGTACATAAATGGCCTAAATCCAGGCCTCCTGACACCAAACTCATCTTTTCCACCATATGGGTTCTTGATTCTCTGACATGGAACTATTTATTTTTTTTGCAAAGGTATCTTATGATAAATGACATATTCTTTGACATGGCTACTGTTAGTTGTAAAACGTTTTTTTCTCTGTGGAAGGCTAATTTATAGAGAAATTGAGATAAATTTTGCCATTCAACTAAACTAGTTGGGTTTTTAATGCTGTCTTAAATGACCTGGCAGGACAAATGAATCAAGTCATGGCCTACTTATGACCTATTACTTAAAAAGTTAAATGATATAATATGTAAGAAGTAAACAAACAAAAATGTTGATATACTTTAGAAGTCACTAAAGATGATATGAATGTGCCCTGAAAACAACAGGTATTCACTCAACTGACTGAAATAATGAATAATTCTGCTACCTCAGCTCAAAGTTTTATCTGTAATTACAGTGACCATATCATCCAAAAAGAGACACCTCTGTAAAGAAAGAGGGAGCTATTAATTATGCCATAAAATAGATGTAAACTAGGATTGCTTCAGGCAAAGCAGAACAAATAGTAACTCTGCCTACAAACTACGAAAGCACTTTGATTTTATTCTTGAGGAAATTAAATTAGATTTAACTTGAAAAAATTCAAGGGAGTGTAGAAAAAGATCAATAAATTTTTTAAAGAGAAAAAGATTAATGAGGATGCTAATACATAGATATAGAACCTATAATTTCTGAATAAAAATTTCTTCCCAGATTTTAATAACTTTATCTGCTTATAGAAATAAAGACAGTGAAACTTTCTACAAATACAGTATAAAACAACGTTTTATGTCTATTTCCCAGGAAACAATAAACTAAATGACAGTTGCTTTGATTACTTAAATAATACGACATATGCCATCTTTTCACGGCATGAAGCCAAAATCTGGGGACGACCTGGGTTTGTAAGGGTTAAAATAAAAGAACAGCACTTTGGAGTAATGCTGAGAATTGGGGAGAGCAGAAGAGCATTTACAGTGGATTACTAAGCTTCCCAATTCACCAAAGAGGTAAAGTCCAGCAATGTAAGACTCCTTTGTAGCTAACTAAAAATACATTGTCAGTGGATTTGTCCAGTTTTATGTATAAGCAATACTTCTTTCACCTGAACTAATACTAGTAGTCATATAAGCCCCTTATTGCCATGTGCTGCATATTTTTTGCTAATCTTCAAGGATTTAGCTTCTTTGCCACATACCTCAGGGCACCAACTGATAAAGCTCTAACTCTCCATTTTTCCAGGACACCAACAGTGCGGCCTTGCAAAAAATGAAAATCGCTCAAGAGATTTAAAGGGGAAATTTATTTTTAAAATCCTGACTTGAAGCAAAGAGGTGGATTTTTAAAAAGCTTATCTATAAAGAATCAGTTTGAATTTAAATTCTATCTTGGAACTCTTTCATGCATTCCAGCTTTAAAGTTTATCTTTTGACAGGGACTTTCTACAAAGGTAATGGGTAACTTTGTCAATATAATCTGTGCAAGGTTTAAAAAAATTTTTTTTAATGTGAAAGTCCTTTCATTAAAAAAAAAACCATATATGTGTATTAGTTGGGATAGCAGCAAGTTTAGCAAGCACTAGTTCAGATTCCTATCTATAACATTATGTCAGAAAAATAACCCATAGATACTGTTGATGAAAAGTCAAATTTAATCACCTAACATTTTGGATGAGAAGCTATGACTGGTAACCTTTTTGCTGTCTTTCTTAGCAATTAAGGTCTTCACATTAATTCCTTTTAGAAACAGTTTCATGAAACACTGAGAAGTTGTTTAAAATATTAATGAGACAGAGGTGCCTGGTTGTGGTTAACGATAACAAGTGGTGTCCAGCATAAACACATAGCTGTTGGCCAGTGCTTGTTGTACATTCCTGTGAACGCAACCTCTCAATTCACAATACTTGATGAAAAATTAAGCTACTTGTTTCCTCTTACAATAGACAGGAGAAACAGGAAAGGAATATTTCTCCCTTTTACTGTGTTATTTTATTTACTGAAAACACTTTATCTCACTAGTTATGACAGCTGATGAGAAAAGACTAGAAATGAGACTTCATTCCTTTAAATAGAAGGGAAGAAAGATGAACATCTTTCATTAATGGGACAAACCAGTAAAGGTATTTATCATTCTCTAAACTGTTAAAATTTAATAAAAGATTAGAGGCAAATCTTAAAGGACTTGGGGATAGATTAAAGAAACATTAAAAATTTTAACTGTTCAGGTTATTAAGGCTTTGAGGACATCCCTTTCCTGTTCTTTAAAACATGGCAGTTAAACAGGGACACTCTAAGGTTTCTTCAAAGACTAAAATTTTATCAAGTCGTGCTATCACCTTAGTCTTGAATGCTAAATCTTCTTACCCATCTCACTTGCATGCTCTGCTTAGACACATGGACCAGACAGTGACTGGCCTCGGAAGGCTGCCTGGGGTGGTAAAGAACCAGGCTTCGGTTGGACAGACCTGGCCAAGTCACAGCTCTTCCACTCACAGCTGCCGGAAATCACTCAACCTTTCTGTGCAATTTTTTTCAGTTGTAAAATAGGAACAGCAATACCAAGTCCCCAAAGCTGCTTGGAGAATTAAATAATGGGTCCTGGCCAGGCCTGGCACTTGAATGCACTCAATAAGTGACAGTGGCTAAAATAATTTACCATCTAGGTGAGTTCTTTCAATAGCCTATGTTGGCTCAAGTGAAAGAATTCATCAATCAGTATACAATTGGGGAATCCTTTGTAAAGTATATGGACTTTCCATTACAAAGAACTTTTAATTATCCATGAGTAGATTATCAACATTATTACATATTTGTAAAAAAAAAAACCTGAATTGTCAGTCACTTACTCATCTTAAATGACACAAACTGGTCTCAATTAGTGTTTGCTATGAGAAGGCAGAAAAGAAGTCCTTTTATGCCAACGTATTATTAGAGAAGATATGAAACTATTTTTTTTTTTTTTTTTGTGGGTACCGGGGGGTCGACCTCAGGACCTCGCGCGCCAGCAGGCGCCCGTGCCACTGAGCGATATCACCGGCCCCTTTTTCGTATGTGGGTTCTGGGAGTCGAACTTGGGCCCTCGCGCTTGCCGGGCAGGCGCTTAAGCCACTGAGCCATCTCACCGGCCCCTGAAACTATTAATAAAAAAGGTAAACTATACTTTTAATGATGCTGGTATTGAACTCGAGGCAGCGTCGGAGGCAAGGAAACAAAGATCTCAGAGGCTGAGACTTTCATGAGTAGTTCTCAAAGTGGCAGGGCTGGAATTTCCACCCCTGTCAGTGTGAATGCCAAAGCCTGTGCCTTCTATGGGATACTGCTGGGCCTATTTATCTACAGAAGCTAATGGCATGATTTGGGAATGAATTGCTACTGTACCATCCAGATCATATTCAAATAAGAAATATATTCAAATATAAAAACATAATCCTGCAAGGCACAGTGGTAGGTGCCCATCATCCCAGCTCCTTGGGAGGCTGAGGCAGGAGGATCACAAATTTGAGGCCAGCCTGGGAACTTAGCCAGATCTTGTCTAAAAACAAAAAACAAAAAGGGTGGGGGATGTACCTCAGTGGTAGTAAAGTGCTTGCCTAACACATGTGAGCCCATGGGTTTGCTCTTCAGCACCACAAAAACAAACCACATTCCCCTGTTTGACACATGAGTTGTGCCTTATTTTCTATTTAAGATTATAGACACAGTTAGGGGTACAGCTCCACGGCAGAATGCTTGCGAAGCACGTGAGGGGACCCTGGATTCAATCCCTAGCACCACAAAAATTCTCAAACAAGATCAACAGCAGATTATAGGCACAAATGTGCAATTCCAATAATGTAAGTAACACGATGTTTTCTTATTTATTTTTTCACAATGATTCTTCATCCAAAATGCACTTAAAATACCAAGAATAATTTTTAATTAAAATAATCATGTGCATTCATCTAAACTTAAAAGATCCACAGTTTGAAATAAACTATTATACAATATATACAATGATATGCACAGAAAAAAAAATTTTAAGGAAAAATTTAAACTGCTCTGAAATGTACCATTAGGTTCACCACTACTAAAGGTATTATGGTGCATTTATATCTGGTCAACCTAATTGCTCTTAACATGGTTTTCTTTAAAAGCTAGTTTGCTGCCATTTTAAGTGACAGATCAGACTAACATTGACTAATGCATATTACTCCTCACAAAGGGGAACTAAAAGTGTGCACACACTATTTTACTTTTCTTTTTTTGTTTGTTTTTTCTCAGACAGGGTCTTGGGTTGGCCCTGAATTCACTATGTAGCCAAGGCTGGCTTTGAACTCACAATACTTCTGTTTCAGCCTCCCAAGCGCTGGGACTACACATGTGCACCACCATGGCTGGCTTCACTTACCCCCTCTCCCCTTTTGAGATAGGGCCTCACTTATTTCTGACTAGCCTTGGAGTCACTTTGTAGTACAGGCTGGTCTAGAACTCACATCGATCTTCCTGCCTCAGCCTCCCCAGTGCTGGGATTATAGGCGTGTGCCACCATGCCCAGCTCCCATTTTTAACTTAATGTAGGAAAGCACAGTGGCTAGACACATCAATTATTGGATCTTGCTGGCCTGGACTGAAATTCTGGCTCCTGTTCAATTACTTACTATGTATGTTATCTTGGTCAAGTATTTTCCTCTTTCAAAGCCTCAACTGTTTATCTTAAAGTGATGATCATTACGGTGTCCACCTCAGAGGGCTGCAAGAAGGATTAGTACTCAGCATGGTATTCAGCACATAGCAATTACTCAATGTTAACTGCAGTATTACTACTTTGCTATCATTATCTCTAAAGATGAAATATCTAAGGGTTAAAGAAGCAAAAGAGCTTTCCGGGATCTTATCCCAGGTGTTCTGCATTCCAAAGCCCAAAACTCCCTCCATTCGCCAGGCAAACTCTTGTGTAATGAGTGGACTCTTCACTCATCCATAGTACTGAGGGACCACTGTGTAGGGCAAAATAAATGTGGAGAGATTTTTAAATTTAACTTTATTGCTTTTGCTGTGGATATGTAAGAAAACTCACTGGTCACAGGTAAGTATACTCAAGTATACCGCAATTCAGGCATACTTACAATAATTCATTTTGCTTGATATTTGGGAGGAATTTAGTGGGGCTGCAAACAGAGAAGTCTAATGTATATGCTAATATCTACTCCCTGTCAATGGCACTGCCCTTTATTCTTTCTTCTCTATATAAAGGACTAAACTTTTAAAGTAATACTAAGAAAACAAAAATTTTTAAAGGGTATAACAAACAGCTGTTTCACCTGTACTAACAGATAGGCTACTATGGTCCAAAGAAGTGGCAAACTCTTACCTTCTACAATTTTACAGGTTGACTCAAAATGGAATAATAACCCTACCATCAACACCACCATCAATGCCACTTACTGAGAAGGTGTCTGATTATGTGCCAGCTGTGGCAGGGCGCATGTCTGGTATGTTACCTCACCTAATTCTCCTATAAGCAACATGCCCAGTTTCACAAAAGTCAGGATTTGAATTCACGTCTAACTCTACAGGCAGTATTATTATGTTAAAGTCTTATAAGATATGTGACAACATGGGTAAACTTTTACCTTTGTCATTTTTCTCATCCACTGCCCATCAAAACTGATGCAGGGTCTTAAATCCTCTGCCAGGTGAAATCTGTGCTACTAATAAGCTTTCCACTGAGGCAGTCGGAGAGACTTTTCCTTCTCAAAGTCATGGACTGCTATTACAAACCTAATCTGATGGACTTCACTCAAATTCATAACGGCTGTCGAAACAATGCCACTGACTTTCCAAAGTTAAGATGGTGATGAAAGCAACAGCCCCATGTTTGATTTATTGAGCGCTCAGCTGCCAAGTTACTTTGTACATGATGGATAAATGACTAATTGTCAGACAACATCTCTAACATTAAACATTTCAAAATGTGAAGCATATCTGCAGTATAAGTGACTGGCCCTTGCTAGGTGTGACCATGATCTTGGACAGTCATTTTTAGGGTCAGTTTTTCACTCATAAATACTGAAGCCAGTACCTGCTGGATCTGTGTCATAGATATGTTAGGAGAAGAAAATACAGTATGTGGGAGTGCTTTAAAACCCAAGGAGTTGTGTATAAAAATAACATAATAAGATAATGAAAATGATTTTTTATTTTTTATTTTTTTGGTGGCTACTTGGGGGTCGAACTCAGGACCTCGCGCTTGCCAAGCAGGCGCTTATGCCACTGAGCTATCTCACTGGCCCAAAAATGATTTTTTAAATGGAAATAAAAGTTGGGTTTCTGTGTCTTGTTAACTTGCCCATGTTCAATTATTTGACATCAAAATTTCCATTCTACTTCTTCATATTTCAGAAAAGCCAAGGAAGACAAAGAATAAAGTTAGGCAGAAAAATGTGAGAGGTACCATCACTGTTGTCACCCAAACTAATTTCTCTAGATAAGTCTGAAGGTAAAAACATTGCAAAACTATTGGTAATAAATCCGCTGTGGGTCCACTGCACCATATTTAGTATGTGGAAAAAAATTACCGAGCATTGTCTTTGTTGTGAAGCTTAAACAAAGAGGATCGTTTCTCAAGGCCAGGGAAAAAATCTCTGAGGAGACTACAGATGGTACATGAATACTGAGTCACTTCTCCAGAAAGTGTAAAAGAAATTTTTTAAATTAACCAACTGTGTAATAATCTTGAGTCATGGAGGAAGAGCAAAGTTACAAAAGCAGACGCTACATACCATGCCCACAGGATCTAGGTCTTGGTTCCTACAAAAACCATAGAATTTGATCAGTTTCTCTGGAAGGACTCAATAAAAGTGTGATTCACTGACATGGTAAAACATCTCTACTATGTGGAACTGCTTTTGCTCACTAAAAAGAATGCTAGGTCAGCCTTGATGCTTGGGCTACTCCAAAACAAGTTAAAGCAAAAAATGGGAGGAATAAGGCATGTACAGCAGGTAGCCCCATAACTCTAGATAAATCACAAAATGGCTCTCCAGAAAGATGACTTACTAGTCCTTTCCTGAAACATGCTATTCTCTTAAAGCAGGAATATAGTTTCGCGAGCTTAGAAAAATGGATGCTTTTCCTGGTATCTAATAGTATGTATAAAACAGTATGTAGTAGACTTGATAATTAAGAAAAATATCATTCATAGGTTAGAGATTAGAGATTTTAAAAACTTCCAGAGATTAACAGAGTTAAGAGTTTATAGTCTGTGACTAGATTCCTATTAACCTATGCATTTTTAGTATCTTTTAGTGTATAAGGGCTTGATTACAAGTTTATGGGTTTTAGAATTAAAATGAAACTTTGTAACCTCATTACAAACATATTTCCACAGGTGATTTACATCCAGAATACAGATATAATTGCTGGCTTTGTTTACCTGTATTTTTCACTAGGACTTTGCTCAGCTAGTGTCGAAAATGATAAACTGCTTACTTTTTCATGCTTGTGTTTCTCCTTTTCTTTTTCTCTCTTCTCTCTCTCCTTCTTCTCTTTCTCTCTTTCCTTCTCTTTCTTCTCCTTTTCCTTCTCTTTCTCTTTCTTTTTCTTCTTCTCCTTTCTGTCTTTTTTCCTTTCTTTCTCCTTAGGTTTCTCTTTTTCCTCAAACAGTTTTTCTGGGAGCATGGGTGACAAGGCAGGCAGCAGGGAGGGGACCCTCACTGCCGCAGCAGGGCTGAACAGGGGCAGAGCCATGTCCTTTGGGGGCAATACCAGTGGCGTTGGTGGCGCCTTCATCTTATCTTCTCGACCTTTTTCTTTAGCTCTTTCTTTTTCTCTCTTATCTTTATCTTTTTTACCTTTTTCCCTATCTTTTTTCTTATCTTTATGCTTCTCCTTCCTCACAATTCCATCTTTCAATCTCACTTTTGGATCGACGTCTTCAAATTCTTTTATTTTAAACTTATAGGGATCCGAATCGTCATCTTTAAGAAATTCCTTCCATGGATATTTTGTTTCCTTGCCAGCTTCCTTTTCTTTCTCTTTCACTTTATCCTTCTCTTTACTTTTTTCTTTGCTTTTGTCTTTTTCCCTCTCCTTATCTCTCTGCTTTTCTTTCTTTTTCAATTTAGTCTTCAGCTCTTTTTTCAACTTCTTCTTTACCTCCACAGAGGAAGGCAGCTTGGTTTTCTCCTCATACACTTTGTGTAGAGGCTCAGGAGTGGGAGGAGAAACTGATGGTGAAGAGATGTAAGGAAAGTTGGCAGGCATACTGGAAGGTGTTGCCAGCTTTGCCTTCCGTACAACCTCATCAATTGAGGCATCCATTGTCCATGAGTTATCAGAACTTGAAGTTCCACCTGAAAGAGGCAGAGGAGTGGACCCTGACTTCGTGAAATTGTTTGAGGAAGTGGAAGCTTTTGGAGTGGTACACTCCGAACCTGAAATTCTCTTAGGGCTGGTAAAAATGTCTCCTTCGGACTCTGACCCAGAAGAAAACTCAAAAGGATCTGGCTCCCGCTCAGCACAGGCTCGTGCAATCACAGCATTAATAGAGTCATCAATTGTTTTATCTGTTACGACAGCCTTTTTCGGCTGAGTCTCATTATTCAGTTTCCCAGCATCAGGAGGAGTTTGTGTTTGTTTCACTGGGATAGCCTCTTTACTAATTTTTTCATTTATTGTAGCTGAAGGAGTCCTATTTGGTGTTTCGGGTCTGACAGGTAGTTGGGGAATATGAGTCATAGTCTTGGGGCTCTTGGGACTTTTGGGGCTCTTGGAACGTCCAGGTGATTTCTTTTCTTTGGGTACAGTTTTTGGTGACCGAATAGGACTTCCGATTATTGCTGGTGATGTGGTGGTTTTAGGTGATTTACTTTTCTGTCCTGGAGAAGTAGTTTTGGTCTTTGTCTTGGGTGTAAATGCCTTTGTTTCTAATGGTTTTGCAGTTGGAATTTGTGATTTTGCTACTGGAGCCAACATTGGCGGCTCAGGTGACGGAGGTGCTAGGTCAGTGCTGTCCTGCACATGGACGGGAGAAAGCAGTGGTGGAATCTTCTGCGTATTTATTGAGCTGAGTGGTTCTCGAGCTTCCAACAATACTACGTCTAGAGTGTCTCCTTTAGTGTTTAACAGTCGTGGTCGCTTCATGGCAGGCATCTCTTCAGCTTCGGGACTGTCCAATGGTCTCTTACCCAAGAAATTCTCATCATTAATAATTTCCTCCTCCTCCAACTCATCGTCTTCTTCCAGGGGAACCTGCATGGCCTCTGCCGACGTGCCCCCATCAGTGGGTACCTGCTCTTCTTCTTCCTCTGGTAAGGGGAGAAAAAAGAAGGATTACTAGAATGTAACAAAAGCTTAGAAATAAAAACAGTTCTTCAAACATAATTTCTAGAAAGGAAATGACTGAGTATGTAGAGACCAAAGCAGTTAAGTTTTCAAGGATCTTTCTGACCTCTGTGCCATCATGCTTTAAGACTGGCGATCATTGACAGCATATGTACAAAAGGACTGGAGTCTTTTCAAGTGGTCAGGTCCTACCTTCAGGATCTGGACTTCGCGAAGCACCTCCAACTGTCCTCTCTTCCTTAATTAATTCTTTTCCTGACTTGAGAAAATACTGTCTATTTCCATGTTACTCTTGTGTGCTCTCTCTCTCTCCCTCCCTGTCTTCTAAAAATCAAGTTATTTTGTGACTACTGTCCTCAAAAATGAGAGAAAGGTATATTCTTCCAGGGCTTTTGTAGAATTTCAGTTCCCTAGACACAATTCTTATCCTACTTATCATGTCTTTTATCCTTCTTGATGCAGGCTGCTGGAAAGGCAGTACTGTACAATGCAACACATTTGGTCTCAACATTTGAAAAATCACATTTCAGCTAGAGTTTCGGTACTACAGAGCAATGGGCCTTAGGCAATCTCTCAATCTCTTTGAGTATGTGTCCTGACATTTAAAAGGGACTGTTACTTGCCCTGCTTACTTGACTGAGTTACTATAAGATCATAATATTTACTTGTACATAAATTAATCATATAATGCAAAACAAGAAAGGCTGAAAGAGTTCTAGGAATAATTCATGACCTAAAAGAGTTCAGTTTACTGGGGGAAAAGAATGTATGCATGTAGCACACAGGGTGATTAGGGCCAGAGACAGATAAAGTGCTACAGGAGTACAGAGGAGAAGCAGATTACTGCAATGTCAAGCATATGGGAAAGACTTTAGTAATTATGTAGTGTTTGGAATATTTGGCGCTGGGAGTGGTGTGAAGTTCAGGATAAAGGACTGTAAGTAGGTCACAGGAAGTGTACAAGCACAGTGGGGTATCAGATGGGACCCAATAGTAAGAAAGTTTAGTAAAATTGTGTCTAGATCCTACGACTCTGAACTCCAGGAGAAGGAAATGACCTCTATTCCACTGGTAGTATGGATCTAGTGAAGCTTTTAGGCAATGGAGAAAAAAGGGTACATGTTAGAAAGACCACATGGGCAGGAACATGTATGATGGGTGGATTGGGATGGGAGGTAACAGAAGTTATTTGCAAAGGGCATCACCTTGGAGCCTGAGGGTTTTATGGATCCCCTTCTGAGGCTACTGCACAGTAGAGACACGGTCTCTTGTTTTCTATTGAGTGGAAGAATTACCTTTAAGGTTACTTATCTCTAAGGTTATCTGTTTTATATGCTGAGCTTCCACAAAAGCTTTGTTGTGAGGCTAAAACATGTTTGAAAATCACTATTCTAAGCTACAGAAGTCCTACTGCCCTGGCATGGCTGATAAAGGCACTCCACAACCCAGTTCGGTAAGTAACCTCCTCATTCACAGCGAGCCCCAACGCACCACTCACTCCAGCCAAACGTACACAGGGCTGTGTCACCCTTCTGTGCCCCTACACGGGAAACTCCCTCTGTCTGGAATGTCTCTGCCCTTCTGACACCTGGTGACTATTTCTTCTAAGACTCTCACCAAATGTTGTTGTTGTTCTAACACTTTTTCTTAACAACGAGAAATGGCTACTCACACCTTTGGACTTTACATGCAACAAAGAAAGCCTAGAACAGTGGTGGTGAACCTTTTAGAGACTGACTGCCAAACTGCAACCTAAAACCCACTCATTTATTGCAAAGTGCCAACACTGCAATTAAACCTGAATACTGAAGTTTTAGTTTAGAAAAAACAACTCTATATTAACATCTTTTGTCTTAAAAGAAAAACACAATAGCACGTGTGCCATAGGTTCACCACCACTGGGCTAGAATATTTACTATTTGCCCCTTTCCTGTCCTAGACATACCATGTTCAGATCATTTGACGCCTTCCCTCCTCGCTCTTAGAATGACAGGATGGACTTAGAATCTGCTCCATTGCTAATAGGTAAACATATAAAAATCAGAAAGAAGAGAGCTTTAGGATATTCTCCAAGTGACTGAAAGTTTTAGAGCACTCATATTTTTAAATTTTAAAGAGACTTTTCTTACTGTAAAGAGGATCAAAAATCCCAGGGATGCCAAAGCAGGGAAGGTTTTGCCCCAGAGAGCATAACAGGCCTGTAGAATATGTTGTGTGCTTTGTGTCCTAAATCTGGAGGCTAATTTGGATGTGGATTAGTTCTGAGAGTCAGTCCCCCTGAGAGAACTTTAGCAAGCTTGTGGGAGAGCACAGGGAAATTGCTCTAGCACAAGTGGTTCCTGGAGAAGGGAGACACCGGATTAGAAACATAGCGCCAGTTCCTCCAGATGTAAGGCCTGTTTTAAAATAAATCAGAATTTGAAAATTAATGTTTTCTACACTGTATGTATGAAACTGAGTTATTTTACGATTGTGAAGGTTAGAACTGGTGAAACGGCTACCAGAGAGGTAACTGAACTGATGTATGTAAAAATAAATTAATATTTTAAAACATCTATCATTTGCTTTTTCCATTTTGGTTTTACTACATTTGTAGGTGGCTTGCTTGTTTTTTTTTTTTTTTTTTTTTTGTGGGTACCAGGGGTCGACCTCAGGACCTCACGCGCCAGCAGGCGCCTGTGCCGCTGAGTGATATCACTGGCCCCTTTTTTCGTATGTGGGTTCCGGGAGTCGAACTCGGGCCCTCGTGCTTGCCAGGCAGGCGCTTACACCGCTGAGCCATCTCACCGGCCCATGGCTTGCTTGGTTTTGAGCTTGATATAAGTGACATTATACTATAATGTTTGGTGGCTTCTTTGACTCAACATTATGTTTTCTGAGATGAATCCAAGTTGATAGATTTTCACTGTTGTTGAAATGTCCAACACTTACTAATCCATTCTCCGGGGAAGGAAGTTTTCCACTTGAGTGAATATATTTTATTTTAGAAATATTACCAACTTAAAATAAATAAATACAGTTGATCTAGTTTATGCCTGCTCAAACAGATACTCAGTAGATGGTTATGTATGAGTTTCTGGATTTTTATTGTGTGGATAATTTTAATTCTATGTTCTAAGAGTTTGCAATAAGATAAATATAGCTACTGGATTGCTTGCTCTTTACTTTGTGTAAAGGTTTATTTCAGATTGACAAGATTGTATTGCAATAAAGTAGTCTTTGCAGGCATGTGTGTAATGTGCACCATTTACTCATAATCTATAAAATATCCTGGGTTTTAATATTTTCCGTTAGTCTTTTGCAAAAATAGTTTTATTATAAAATTGCATAATTTTCAACAGAAGTTAAGGATAACATGATATTTGACATAATTTCTATTGTTTCAGTGCTTTGAAATCAGAGGAAAGGAATCTTTTGTATGTATATGATAAACAAATATTGGAGAAAACACCAGTCCAAGGAAAATGGATTTTCAGTTGCTAGATATTTAAGCAAGTTCTTCAGCTTCTTAGAGCTTTCTCTCCTGACCCAGCAAATGTGGACATTATCATCATTCATGGTAAGAACATAGTGAAAATTAATCACAGAAGTACTGAAACTTCTAAATAGTAGTACTGGTCAATAATATGAGATGTCTCACAAAGTTAACCTCATGATCCTTTTTTGAGAAGATTAAAAAACAAACAAAAACTCTTCTCCCTATAACACTGTAAAACCATCTAACAACAGCACAAGTTCAGTGAGTTAGCACCTATGGTTCAAAACAGATACCACCTCAGCCATCTGCTCCAGTAACTCTGTTCTGCAATGAAGGTGGTCAAGAGTTGTTGAGGAGACTTTTTTTTTTTTTTCCCTTGGTAGTACTGGTATTGAACACGGGGCCTTTGCACTGAGCCACATCCCCAGGCCCTTTTTAAACTTTTTATCTCTCAGGTCTTGCTAATCACTAAATTCCCCAGGCTGGCCTGGAACTTGCGATTTTTCTGCCTCAGCCTCCCAGGGTGATTGGATTACAAGCATGAGTCACCAATTCCAGCAAGACTTTTTTTTTTAAGATACTGGATATTTTAGTAGGAGGAAACCAGTTCTGGATAAGTATTAATACTTGTGTTATTAAAGGTGGAGCCAGGAATTATAAAACCAGTCTTCTTTTCTGCTTGTGTTAAAATGTGGCTAAAGTTAAGTGATACTGACGTTTAATTTGTTTTTCCTGTGAGAATTTATTTAAAATTATGGTATTTGTTATGGTTATTAGCACTGTCATTCATCAAAGAATACCAAGGGAGAAAAAAAAAAAAGACACTTAACAGCTGCCACAACAAGAAGGGATTTTTCTTTCTGCCAAACGTTTCCGCATGTAGGGTGTTATGATTTGGATCTCAGGTGTCCACCAAAGGACATGTGTTAATGGTCTGGTTTCCAGCTTGGTGCTATTGGGAACTGGTGGAAATTGTAAGTGGTGGGCCTAGTGGTAGATTTTTAAAAAATTTTTGGCACTGGGAATTGAACCCACGACCTTGCACTCGCCAAGGCAGGGGCTGTGCCACTGAGCTATATCCCTGGCCTTAGTGGTAGGTTTTTAAGTCACTGGGGTTGAAGGGGATTGTGGGGCTCTAGTCTCTTTACTTTCTTCCCACAAGGTGAGCTGTTTTGGTGTACCATGTGCTCCCACCATGATGTACTACTCTGCCATAGGCCCAAAGCAATAGGGCCAACCAATCGTGAACAAAAACCTCTAAAACTACGAGCCAAACAGCTTTTGCCTCTTTAGAAGATGCTTTTCTCATGGATTTGTTAAAGTGATGAAAAAGTGACTGACAAACACAGTATGCTTTTCACTAGTCAAAAAAGTGAAACAATGTGAAATAATATGAGTGACTCAGTACAAATTCATTATCACAATTAAAAATACAATTTAAAGTAGATATTTATTTGGTAGCCAGATATTTTATGCTTTTTAAGGTAATTTCTCATTTAAACAGTCAATGCTTCTAAATCAAAATTTGACTATAAAATAATTTTTAAATTTAAAATAATTTTCAAACTTTTAGAAAAGTTATAAGAATACTATGAAGAACTCATGAATAACCATCACTCAGATCCACCTATTATTTACATTTGCCTTACAGTCAAATAATCATATAATTATTATATACACTTATGTAATTTTACTGTAATGTTTTGGGAACTGTTTGAGAATAAGTTATAGATATGGTCCTCTGTCCTAAATATGTCAGTGTATGTGACTGCAGAACAATAGTAAAACTCTCTTTTAATCACATAAAAGAAACAAAATATATCCATATTAATGTCTATCTTTTAAAAATTTCATAAATGCTGATGGGGGCAGGATACCATGAAGTCTGTCCCAATTTTCCTTCATTAATGACACAAATAAATAATCCACACTCCCTGATTCCCTGAGGAATAATGAGAAAAACATGCTTCTTAACCAAACTTCTCAAACAAAAACAAAACAAGGCAGTGAGGTCTGAACATACCACAAGGATTTTGGGGAGGTTAATTCTAAACTACTATAAATATTGACTTAGAGCAAAACATCTTTTTAACTAGAATGGTAAAGGCCTTTAAAGAAACACTATAATCTAAAAAGCTTATAGACATTAGGAAAAAAGGAAATTATTTGCACATGGCATGAAAGCTTTCTATCTCATTAATTACACAGATGCATGCTGCTCTGCAATTCAGTGGCATGTTCTCAAACTAAGCATAAGATACACTTCCATTTTTAAACTTTAAATAAAAAAAATGCTATCTGCATATATTCCACCCAAATTAAATGTACTTAAAGCTAGATTTATAATGATTTTTAAAAAATACACATGCAGAAATGAATTTCTACAATGACACAAACTTTCCCACTGATCTATGCATCCCACTGCTTTTTATAATAGGTGCCTCTATTACGAAAGGGTTACATAAAAATGCTTATTTTTCCCAAAAAACACCTTTCCTTTTGTCTTGATATTAGATTATGTTCACTGCAATCAGTTCCTTGAAGTGACTCAGTGTCACTGGTTCACCTTCACTCACTCATTCATTCACTGTGAACAGTCTAGGGATACAAAGCCTATAAGACAGGAATTCCCGCCAAACATTCTGTGGCCATTGATTCCAGTGGAGGGCAGGGATCTGCACAAAGTACACATGCACCCGTACCAAGGAACATGAGGGCAGAAATGGAAATGCTGACTGGAAAGGGAGCTGGACAGAAATTACTCCTAAGATCCGTTCCAGTCACAATCTACTCGGCCATCTCCTGAGACCTAAGATTTCCCATCTACAAAATCTAAGTATTGACATCTCCTTTTAATCTTTACATGTAATTACCATACATGTGGAATGATCTAAAGGGCAGGACAGAATTATTTTTGCTCCTGAACATCCCACTGAAAAACATGCAATAGTGCTTGGAATTCTGACCCACTTAATTTGTGTCTTTGGATAATGATAGTATCTTTAAGATGTTATTTCAAAATATCTTTAAGACAGGGAAGCTAACAAAAGAAGCTATCCTATGTCTGGGGAGTGAGAAGGCTGAGCAAAATGAAATGTAAGTGAAATAATTTCATGGAATGTTGAGAGTTAAGTAGGTTTGGAGCACAGGATACTGCCAGGAAGGTCGGGGTCAGGCTTGGGTGGGATTTGCTGGTGGATGCAGAGGAAGCTAGGGACAGCTGGCTAACGACAGGTAGACATACAGTGAATGCCTGGTTAGGAAGGAGGAGGAGTGATAGAAAAGACAACTGTCATCCACTTCATAGTTTTATCTTTTAGATCTAAATGAGGCTTAAAAATTTAATTCTACCTATATTGCCTTATAAAATATTTTTTAAGCCTCCTGTCTGCAACAGAAATCAGACTCTTACCACACAGAGCAACATGTACAAGTGGGTATGTATTTTTTAAATAAACCTATATACTTAAAAAAATAAAATTCCTAGCAAAGACAAGACAATTAGGTAATGACAATTCATACAGTACAACCAATCAATAACACAATAAATTAATAGTAAAGTGATGTGTTATAAATACCTATATACACATTGACGTGTAAAAAAGCACTATTTCACTAACATTCTGCATAATAAAAAACTAAAATGCTATATAAGCAAGCCAACCTGAAATGACACCTAGTATTATAAATGGCCTAATCTATATGTTAATACTGTTGTATCACATAACTGCAGCAAGACTAAGATAACAATATGACTTTGGGGTTTCTATGGCTACATCCTGGGCTAACGTGCTGGAAAGGGCTGGCTGCTGACACCACACGAGCATTCTGAGTGCTTCTTTTTGGTTATTTATGATATGATTTATGATAACGACAACATCTCCTATTTTCTCTCCTCGTCAGATACAATAAATTGCTATCGTTAATCACCCTTCTCGGTTCACCTATGATTACAATAATATAATGGAGCTTAGCTATGGTAATACCGTGGATTTTTTTTACAAGAATAAATACAAGTAGATCTCTTCCGACAATGTCAATATATCTAATATTTTAATCATCTTCCTTTAAGTCTTTCAGAACAAATTCTGTTACAACTAAGATTTCATATCCATGATTGTAAGCCATTGGTGCAAATCGAATTTATAATCAAGAACCACACATTCACAAATCACTACTATTGTGATTTTCTTAAACTTACTACAATACTAAGACTGTGCACAGGATACAATTCTTTTTCTACGACAAACAACAAGGGTTGTTTTTTTCTTGTATTGCTAAAACTAATTTTATTGCTGTTCTCTTTGCCCCAGAATAAGAAAAATCAGCTATTCATCTATTAAAAGGCAAAATACTAGAGAAAGAATAAAAACCTTGTAATTATACAGATATGTATGATGCACCTCTGCCAACTATTGGCTATGTAGTTGCTTAATCGTTTTGAACTTCAACTTCCTTTTATGCCAATTTGGGTTAACAGAAAGTATTACCTCTTTGGCTTTGGAATAACACTAAGACAGAATATGTAAAGAACTCAGCAAAATGCTTAAGACATGAGTTAGATTATAAAAGAGAAATTCTTTTTCTCCCTGCACCTACATCCTTTCAATGGGCTGGTACAGCTCTGATCAAGTAGTAGTCTCCTGGAATGTGGGGAGCTGTACAGCTTGCTCTGCCAGGGGGCTGAAATCAGCATGTGACATAAGCAGAGGCTTGAAAGCATTTGTACACTGCCTCTGACCCCCTTCCTGCTCTGGGAAACTACCACTGGTCTAGGACTGAGTTCAAGTCAGCCTGCTGGAGGATAAGAAGTGTGTAGGCCACAGTCCGTTCAAAGCATCAAGCATGTAAGTGGGGCCATCCACCGCCAGCTGGTGGCCGATAGATGAATGAGCCCAACCATGTCCAGCAGAAGAAACTCATGGCTAAGCCACCCAAAATGTCAACTCACAGAACTGTGAACTAATAAATAATTGCTGTTTTAAATCACTAAATTTGTGAGTAGCTTGGTATATAGCAATAGGTTACATACTCACATACATATGCACAATTAGTTGTTACTGTAGTAGTTATAGTCTTACGAAGTGGCTGTGAACACTGAATGGTGAATACTGAACCACTATTCCTAGGGGAAACACAGGGTTAGGCTCCTGTGAGCCTCTGGTCACAATAGTTTCATCAAATGATCAACAAATAACCTTGAGAAACACCTTATTCAATATCTATAGTTGATTCACCAATTCGGAACTACCAGCCGACAGTAATATAACTCAGGCCTGAAGGAAGCTTATGTTATATACGTATTTTCTTTGTTAAGTACATCACAGCCTTTTGTGCTTCAGAACAGTAGACAGCACTGTGAAATTTTAATATAAAATCATGCACAAAAAGTACAAAACTGTAAAAAGTATAGTCCTGCCCAAACCATGAAAACGACACTTGTTTACCATAAGTGGGGTAAAAGGAAGGCAGAGCATCACCTTTTCAGTCTCATGTCATGTCTGAGAATATGAACGCTGATTGGCCCCATTTTTTGCCAATCAGCACTGGTATTCAAATGAATGTAGGAGTGCCCAAGCATCCTGGGGTTACAAGTACCCATCAGTGAGCAGGCAAGTTCACAAAAACAGAACTTGTACATAAAGAAGATCAACTGTATATAGTTTTGTGGATATAAACTCATTGAGTACTTTTATGAACTAATGATTTAAAATAAAAGATTTTACTTGAAAGTAATTCCCATTCTCAAAAGTATTTCATGAAAAGTATAAATATGCTTTATGAATTAAAACATTGTAGCTGGGCATGGTGGCACACACCTGTAATCCCAGCACTCGGGAGGCTGAGGCAGGAGGATCACTGTGAGTTCAAGGCCAGCCTGGGCTACATAGTGAGCTCAAGGTCAGTCTGGACTACATCGTGAGACCCTATCTCAAAAAAAAAAAAAAAAAAAAAAAAGAATTAAAACACTGTGACTCTATCTGGTGAGATGTTTTTCCCAAATTCAAACAGGAACATGTTTGAGTTTCATTCAAAGAACTATGCTAGTGTAGAACATCCTGCTCAAACCTCATGACCTTTCCTTGAAGTTCTGGAATATGCTAAGGTATCTCCCTCATTAAGGTCTTTATGCCCACATACCCTGATGTGTTCTTCCACAGAACACCCTTCCCTTAGATGTGCTTGTGCCCCGCCCCTCCTTGTTCTATAAAGCTCAAGCTTAACATTCTTTTCAAAGAAGCAGTCTCTGGTCATTCACTCTACATACCAAAAATAAAGCATCACGATTTGCAACTTTCATCATTAATGCCCTAGCCTCTTTCCCTAACTAAACCTCACTGAGACAGGAACTACATTTACCTAGCTGTGAACCATTACAGGCCAATGATAAATACAGATGGTCCTGACTTATGATGGTTTCATTTGTTTTTCAACCTTATGATAGTGTGAAAGTGACATTCATTATGTAGCAGTAGGACTCTGAATTTTAAAGTTTCATCTTTCCCAGGCTAGTGATACACAGTAAGATATTCTCTAGGAAACTCAAGGGTAAGTAAATGAAAGATTTCAGCTCTGGTGAATTTACTAGTAGGGCATACAGGCAATAAATTAACACAAAGGATAATTCATAGTGATTTAGTGCTAGGAAGACAAAAAAGGATAACTTGTAGGAAGAGTGAAAGGGCTATTTGGGATACTTAGGAAGACCTGACATTGGGGCCTGGTCCGGGAGAAAGATGTAGTCATGTGATAATGCTTTGAACAAACATTTCAGGGAAAAAAAGAGACCAAGGGCAAAGGCTGTGCTAGAGAATCATCTCTGCTGCTCTGAGGAGAGAGGAGCAGCTGGAGTGGCCCGTGTGCAGAGGGCAGAAAGGCCTACAGGCAACCTGAGGCCTGGACTCCGCCTGGGGCACTGAGAGAATCCAAGGCCAGTGTCAGCAGGGCTGCCCGACTGGAAGAAGAGAAAAGACCCAGGAACTCAGGGAGAGAAAGGTAAGGACAGGTCTTCAGATACTCTGTGGATAAACAAGACAAACCATACAAAAGACAAATGAAAGAATGGGAAAATAACAGTTCTTTATTCCACAAATGGAAAAAGGTCAGTAATATGAAGCCTCAGATGATTAGGTCAGAGTTAAAACAACCATACGAATAGGAAATCAATTATTATATGAAAAGACACACACAAAAACTCACTAAGCAAGCACGATGATCATTACTATCCAACTCTCACAACGTGAGGCAAAATGACTTCACAAAAACTTAAACACAGTCTGTTAATGTTGTAGATGCCAGAGGCCAATGCACTTAAGAATGCACATTGAGAAAGGCTGTTCATCTTTGTGACTAAGCCAATTCTATTTTGTGTATTTCTACAAAAATAAAAATAAAAGTTATATCTACATTTATGTTGTTTGATGCTATATTTTTATATTGCACATATTCATACGCACATAGTAATATATATACTCTTAACCAAACTTTTATTCTAATTTAAGATTGTCCCAGTGCTCTAAATGACCTTGACAAAATTCTGGAGAAAAAAAAGCTCAAGACCTGGGGCTCTAAACCTATTTTAGAATTAACTCTGAATAATTGTCCCATAATATGAGTTTCTTGATTAATTGCTTAAGATAAGGTCTCCTTTTCGTTGTGGCCTCCAGTGGCTCCCTCTCGTTCCCATAATCACTTTTGTCTTATTCTTCTAAACCCTGGAAAGCTAAGAGAAAAATCAGAGATATACCAATTCCATTACTTGAGGATTAGCTAAGAGATAACCCTGTGTATTCCATTACTGACCATTATTTGAGTAATTATTCAATAAGTAGAGTACATTTGAAAGATGCACTAATTGTTTTCTGAGGCTCACTCTGGGTTTATATCAAAAAAAGTTATAAATGTTACATCTTCTAACACTGCAAATCTACATCTGGGTTACGTGAGAAAATGTAGTAACTTTTATCATATTTTGTTTTTCTTTGATTTTTTTTTTTTCCTTAAGGAAAGGTAAAAGCTAAAAAAAAATAGTCCATTAAAATCTTACTGACTAGGGGTGGGGAATGTAGTTCAGTGGCACAGCGCCTGCCTGGCAAGTGTGAGGCCAAGAGTTCGATTAAAAAAAAAAAGATCTTACTAACTAGAAAATTAGGACTCTATTTTTGACCAGATTTTTGTCTTCTAAGAGTCAAATTTCTGCATAATTTAGATAGAAAATTGGCAGGGGTGGCTGTTCCATCTAATTTCAGCAAAATTAGTATTCAGCTACCTGAATTTTCGGCAGCATTCCAGCATGTTTATCCAAAGCAATAAGTAGAGAGAAAATAAAAGAAAATTGACAGTCATGCCTAAACAAGTTAGTTTCTCTCTCTACCTCTACTCCCACTTCCTGCAAAATGCACACACGTACACAAACATTTTAAGAAATGAGTGAATAATTTCAAAAGTACACTTCATAAATGGATTCATGGGTTTGCTTTCTTCCTCTTATGCATATCAACTGCAGACAGAACAAGAAAAATCCCCTCCTTTTTCAACATACAGAGAACCCTATGATAATAAGCTGACTCAAACTTGGCTTACTAAGGAATAATGATTTTTTTTGTGTGTGTGTGGGTACCGGGGGGTCGACCTCAGGACCTCGTGCGCCAGTAGGCGCCCGTGCCACTGAGTGATATCACCAGCCTTTTTCCGTATGTGGGTTCCGGGAGTCGAACTCAGGCCCTCGCGCTCGCCAGGCAGGCGCTTATGCTGCTGAGTCATCTCACCGGCCCAGGAATAATGATTTTTTAAAACACTCATTTATCCTCCAAATAAAGCAAAGCAGTTAAATCAATTATTGACTATCTGTGCTAACAGATGGAAATGATAGTGATGATACTTCTAAATTCACTTATAATTGCTTCAGAATATTTCCTTAAAAAGCTGAAAATACACATAACAAATATTTTCTTACTTAGCTCCTCCTAGAACTGTATTTAGCTGGCACTAAATGAAAAGCCAAGAGGCACAAACCATGCATTCGATGTTTATTGAGTAACTATTACTTGCATGTCTTGAGCTTGGAGAAAACCAAAAAGCATTCTTTTTTTTTTTTTTTTTTTTGTGGGTACCAGGGGGTTGACCTCAGGACCTCGCGCGTCAGGAGGCGCCCGTGCCGCTGAGCAATATCACCGGCCCCTTTTTCGTATGTGGGTTCCGGGAGTCTAACTCGGGCCCTCACGCTTGCCGGGCAGGCGCTTAAGCCACTGAGCCATCTCACTGGCCCCCAAAAAGCATTCTTCAAGCTCATATCAACTTCGTATCTAGCAGTGTCCAAGTTTGGTGGTTCTCAGATACTCCTGAAAGCTAGGGTGGAAAAAGGAAGGACAGTGAAGCATGGTGTAAGGTTTGGAAGCTAGGTAGAAAATGCCAGCAAAATGGGATTCCACTCAGTAACATTTGCTGCACATCTATGCGCTGGGTGCTAGGCGCTAAGAACTCATTATGAAAAGGCCTTGAAAATGTTTATACACAAGAAATTTACAAATCAGAAACAAATGTATCAAATAAAATGTGACCGTTTGCAATAATATGGAGTAAGAGTAAAAAGGTATCTTAGAAGTAAATTTTAAAAGCAGCACCACCCAATAGAAATATGAACCACATAATGTAATTTTGGATTATCCAATAGCCATATTGAAACACTATGAAGAAACAGGTGAAACTTATTTCAATAACATATTCACTCAATACACCAACAATATTATTTCAACATGTAATCAATATAAAAATAATTACTGAGATTGACTTTCCTTTCATACTAAGCTTTTGAAATCTGAGGTGTGTTTATACTAACAGTATATGCCAAATTCAGAGTTTTGGAAATAGTTCATTTATATGTAAGTTCCATAAAATTTATAGTTGAGAAAAGTAATCCACATACCCAAGATGTTTCAAATATACTTAAAAGTGTTTTTACAATGAGTCAATTGTTAGTTTTAAATTTTAAATTTAAAATATAAGTAAAAAGAAATAATGTGAAAATCTTGGTGGCTCAGAGGAGCACTTTTCAAGCATGTCACATGCACCGTGGCTCCTGGCTGTCATGCAGGATGTGCAGGTCTGGACCTCTCTGAGGACAACTTAGGCTACAGACTCAGAGAAGATTTGGAGGTGGGGATCAAGAAATAATTGAGAAGCCAAATAAAGACTGACTATGTGGTTGATTAGATGCAATTGAGAGAACCAGAGCAGTAGCATCAGCAATAAGTGCAGAAAAAGTATATGAAGGGGAGAAGGCCAAGAAATAATGAACACTTATTAATTGTCTATGGTCTACTAAGCACCAGCAACAAAATGCTAGGAGCAGGGTGATTCAGAAACATGGTACTCTAGAACCACAATCTATGGTTCCCTAAACAGCAGTGTCTTAGGCTTCAAGCAGGTGTCATTCTTTGTTTTGTTTGTTTTTTGAGACAGGGTCTCATTATGTAGTGCAGACTGGCCTCAAACTCACAATGATCCTCCTGCCTCAGCCTTCTGAGTGCTGGGATTACATGTGTGCGCCACCACACCTGGTGGAAATCAGTTTTAAATCCTCTCTGTTCATGTGCTCACGTCTCAGATGAGCTAACTTTGCTGTATTCTCCTTTCTGGCTTACAGAAAGCAGAGGCTAAGTATGTGGCTTGGGAGTCAGATGTTGTGACTTCATTCAAATCATGCCTTCACCACATGATGGCTATGCAAAATTGGGGCGCTCTTTAAGCCTCATCTGTAAAAATGGGTGTGATGGTTTAGATGTAGAATGTGCCCCCAAGTCTCCTATATTCTGAGGTGGGCCTTTTAAAGATGACTGGATCATGAGTGGACGGATCCACCTGAGTTCATGGTTAACTGTGCTGCAAGTGGGTGGGGACTGGTGGGGAGAGGTGTGTCACCAGGGGTGTGCCTTTGGAGGATGTCTCCCTCCCTGGCACCTCCCTCATCTCTCTGCTTCCTGGCTGCTGCAAGGGGAGCGGCTTTCCTCTGCTACGCTCTTCCACCATGCTCCTGCCTTATAGCCCTCTGCAACTGCAAAGGCTGCGCACAGTGCTCAGTAGTCTCACAGGGTTACAAAGAATGACAGGATCTGGTTCATTTGAACTGAGCAAGATCACAACAGCTGCTGGTTTGAGATGTGACTTTTGGGGAGCAAACAAAAATGAACACAAAGAGCCAGGTGTGGTGGTACACGCCTGTAATCCCAGCACTTCCAAAACTGAGGCAGAAGGATTACTCTGAGTTTGAGGCCAGCCTGAAACACACAGTGAGAGCCTGTCTCAAAAACAAAAACAAAACAAAAACAAAAACAAACAAAACAAAAAAACACAGGCAACCCAAGCCTGATTCTTTTTCTTCTTCTTCTTTTCTTTTTTTTTTGGTGGGGGGGGGTTGTTTTCAGAGAGGGTCTCACTATGTAGTTCAGCTGGCCTTGAGCTTACTATATAACCCAGACTGGCCTTGAACTCCTAGCCATCCTCCTGCCTCAGCCTCCAGTGCTGGAATTACAGGTGTTATGCCACCACACCTGGTGACCCAAGGCTGATTCTGCCTGCAAATGTGATTCTTTTTTTCTTTGGCCTGTATGATGTTTTTAAGCATTTTGAATGAGCTACCAAAATTTTAAAATTTGGATACTACTAAAAAACTTATAAATCTAAATTTGTATTAAAACATTAGATCTAGAACTCTATGCCTACATTTCCATGAGGTTCTAATGAACTGGAACAGAGTAAGGCTGCTCACATGCACTTCATTCTCACCTTACCCCTGAACTCTTCTTGGGATCTGTGCTTGCAACCCCTACAGGAAAGTGGGAAACAGACCTACCCAGGGTTCCTTCAGTCAGCAAAGACCTGGTGCTTTGTTGGATTCAGCAAAGTTTTCTCTGGGAAACCCCAGAAACTTCACTTTTTTAGAAATGCAAAGCTTAGGGTTTTATAAGGACAGCAGCAAGAATTTGTTATGTACTGTTAACTACATGAAGCAGTACCATACAAATACATAAATACATTTAAAAATGTTTTGGCCGAAAAAAATATAATTGTCAGGTGGGAAAAAAAACCAAAAAACAAACAAAAAAACCCTGGAACTACAAGAGATAAGTCCTATAAATATGCCCATGAAATATAATTAAAGCAGATGGGTTAAAATTATTTGATAAAATATTTATCTTAAGTGTCTTTTCGGAGAAGTAATATTTTTATACTTATACTAAAAACTACAAAAGAGAATTTATAGATTGTCACAGAGGACTGCTAGATTGGTTCTCACAGAGAAATTTCTTCTAAATCACAGTTATACGAACATAACTAATAGAACATTATAGAACTTAATAAAAATGTCAACCTGTCAGCTCTTGAAATATAATTGAAGTGGAACCATACGATATTCCATTTGTGAAGCAAGAAATTGATCTCAGAACAAATATTCCTAACTCCTTGAAGTTGTATTAAATTTGACACTTTGGGGGGGAATGACAAGTAACTGAAATGGACCTATTAAAATCGAAATGTTCCAAAGTAATATTTTACTCAATTTAAGAAAGTAGGAATACGATGCCAGACTCAATACATGGCGCTCTTTCCCCGCCACTGCTTACATGTGTTCAATGTTTCTATAATAATCATGACTGTAAAAACCCAACTACTTCATTCAACCATTGGCTTTCCCTCAACACTGCTGCCCAGCTCAATTAAACACTTCCTTGTGTCTAGTAATTGCTTGAGAACTTGCTGTTTTCCAGACCTAATGGAAACGAATCAGTAGGAAAGATATTTTGCAGCACCTTGAACATCAGTGCAGTGGGAACAATACTCAGGACAGTCAGAATACAATGAGACAATGGTGCCATCAAATCAGATGAGAGGGACTCATGTTGTCAAGTTGCTCCAAAGAGCACCTTAACCTGATTACTCAACTCACTGACTCTTCAACACTTTACTAGCTGACTTGCCCCAGCATTCACCTGAAATGTTTTCCCCACGGTTCCTTATAACGTCCCCATTACTAACTATAGTCTCCACCCAGCTTGCCCTCCATCTAGCAATGACTGCTGATCACCTTTTCTCTTTCTTGAAATTCTCTCCTATTATTTCATTCAAAGTTCAATTCAACAAATATTTAATGTATGGCTACTCAATGCCAAGCAGTAAAAGAAGTAACAGACAGAAAAGAAAGACATTCCACCTGTCAATGAGTTCTGTCTAGCAGGCAAAACTTGGGTCAATATGCAAGATCAATCCTCCCTCAAGGACCGCTCTCTGATAGAAATTTCTCAGGGACTCCTATTCTGCCTAATGAACTAAGGAAGGATTTCTCACTGCCAGTCTGGTATTTGTAGTTCTCCATAATATAGTTTTAACTAACTTTTACTTTTCTTTCCATCTTTCCCTCATTCTAGCAGCACTGAACCATTTACTTCAACAACTCGTGAGCTGTATATTTCTGTGATTCTAGTTATATTATTTCTTGACTGGAATGCTTTTCAATCCACACCTACTTACTGAACTCTGATTGATTTTATAAGAATCCCAAATAAAATTCCCTTCACGAAACTCTGATCTCAATCAGATTTGAGCTCCCCTGTTCCCAAATCCACACAGCAGTTCCTAACTTTATGAGAATACTTATACTCACTATGTTTCATATATAATTATTTGATTTATCAATGATTAGTGAACTGCAAGGCTGTCAAAAGCATGGACTGAGTCTTAAATATTTTTGTTTTCTGAAACTTTCAATTAACACCTATAAATATTCATGGGATAATGGTTAAATGAATGGTATCATGCTAAAAATATAGTGGGTGCTCAAATACCTTTAAGATTTAATTGAATTTAGGCCAAATCAGCTGTTAGTTTTCTGATAAGAGATCCATGAGAAGCAGATGTGTTCAGACTGTGTACATCTACAGTGTCTGTACTCTACGCTATGACCTGATAGTCTGGCTGAATGCAGAGTTTAAGGTTGAAATGATGTCATTCAGTATTCTGATGGTATGTACCACTGTCTTCTTTCATTACTGTTCTTTCCTTCTGACTCCATATCAACTGAAATCCTTTGTATGTGAGCCTGAAGCACGTATAATTTTCTCTTGATGTCTGATATCCTCTAATTTCACAATAATGTGTCCTGGTGTGCATTTGTATTAATCACAAGAAATTTTTATATGGAGATGTATTACTTCTTTGATAAGTTTGTTTCCTTTGGTTTCACTGTACTCTTTTCCTAGAAATCCTTTTAAGTGGGCACAGGACCTCATGAATTAACTCTGTATCATCCACCCTCTACTTTTCTTTTGTTCCTAATTTCAGATTTCCTTAACTTTACCTTAAAACTCCTCTATAGAACTTTTTCTTTTGTTTATTACATCTTTAATTTTCAACAACTTGTTCTTGATCTTTGATTGCTTCTTTTTTTTTTTTTTTTTTTTGTGGGTACCAGGGGGTCGACCTCAGGACCTCGCGCGCCAGCAGGCGCCCGTGCCGCTGAGCGATATCACCGGCCCCTTTTCCGTATGTGGGTTCCGGGAGTCGAACTCGGGCCCTCGCGCTTGCCAGGCAGGCGCTTAAGCCGCTGAGCCATCTCACCGGCCCTGATTGCTTCTTCTTTCACACTTTTTGCTCTTATCTCTCTGAAGGCGTGTGTGTGTGTGCGCGCGTGCGTGTGCAGGTGTGTTTGTGTATGTGTATCATTTTCTTCTATTCCCCATATTTCTCTATCTGAAGTTCTGGCTTCTGCTTTTAACATTGGATATTCTCGTTCCTGGTAGTTACTGGCTATTTAAGAGGAAGTCACTGGAAGCTCTTTGTTGGATGATTCACTTTGCTGACTAATTGACTTCACTATAAGATAATCTAGCTCTCAAATGTTATCATCAAATAATATTTTCCTTAACAGCTCAGTTTCTTCAGAGTAGAATCATCCAATTTCCTGCATAGTAGAAGCCTGATGGAGAAGGGGAATGCAAAGTCCCACCTCTCAGGATGCAAACTTTCACCTCAGCTCTATTTTTGTACTAAGCCTGGACTGGGCTTCAATCCTTGAATTCTGCCCATAACCAAACACAAACACACCTCTGCACCCTGCTTTCTGGGGTTCCCAATACCTTTCATTGGTTCAAATCCAGTCACACTTGCCTCCTCCTTGTTCCATGAGTCAGGGAAACACATTTTAGCCTCAAGGCCCTTGGTTTTGCCCTTCCCCTATATAACTGCATGGCCCCTTCCTTAGTTCCTTTTAAGTCTCTAGTAAATTCTCATTTATCAGAGAGACCCTTCCTGAACATCTTAGGTGAGATGGTAAACCCTCATTATTCTCTGGCCCTGCATCTATCTTTAGCTTTTTATTTCTTTTCAGTATTTGTCACCTGTCATTAATATTTACTGTCTTCTCTCCAGAACACAGGGTTTGTGACAGTAGAGCCTTTGTTTTGTTTTGTTTTGTTTTGTTTGCTGAGGTACTTCCAACTTCCAGAACAGTGACTGCCTCACAGCAGACACTCAGTGACAGGAACGAAAAGGCAGTTAGTAAACTGCTAGTACTTGGTGTTTTATAGCAATGATTACTTCTCAAAAAATATATAAGGAGTGAATGACTACTGCAGTTCCTTCAATCTAAGATGTCCTCCATTACAAGACTTTTTGTACTATAAAGGAAAAACAACCCTGTTAATTAAGAATGCATTTTATCAGAAGTTTCATTTTAGATCAACTGAACAAGCTGTTCTAGACTTAGGTTTTAATACATCACTCATCCTCACCTTAAAAAGTTAAATACACTGCATAAGGCAGTCCTAGAACTTCTTTTCTTTCAGTATCTAATACTTCTGAATTATTTTTCAACCCTGAGTTGTCAGAATAAATGCTTTACCACACAGTATCCACCTCTATGCTATCAAGAATGTTATAAGACAGCATTTTGTGCTCAATAGGCATCTCTGGGGTTTTCTCACAAGCCACTGACACTCATTCTGCAAGTTTTGGTGCATGTGTGCAGGTGATGACAACTATGTTATGACAGCTGCCAGGCAGTAACCATAAGATGCATCTGGATTTAAAAAATGTGAAGATAGGAAAAAATGTGCATCTAAGAATCCATAAAACACGCCCCCCCCAATATACACTAGTCAAAAAACTGGCTTAAGATACTTCCCATAGTTTTATAGTTTGTACTGCATATTCATTTTACACGAGTTCCCTCCTACCCTTAAGCATGACAGCAGAAAGAATCACTTCTAGAGACCTATAAAAGATAGCACTGATGTGTGTATGTATATGTGTGTACATGTGTGTGTTTATAAATGCTGAGGAGATTTTTACTATCACTTTATCACTGTGAGTAGTGTCCTACTTTTCCTTGTATTTGGATTTAAGATGGAGGGAAAAAGGAAGGGCACAAGATGGAGAAGGAGAAAAAGGGAACCCGACACAGAAATTCCCTTGGAGATATTATTACTACTGGAAAAGTCACTTGCAGTCACAGACTGCTCTCCAATGGCCCAAGTAAGGTTTCATCAAAGGTTGCATCAGAGCTTGCAGTGCAGCCCTTGGCTCTGCACGGGGTATTTCCACTCCTTAGGCAGGTACCGTAAAGCTGTTGCATTGGGGAAATGTATACATGAGTCTGGTGAGACAAACTCTTTCCATTGTGTGCCTCTGAGGCGGAATTTACTTCATGTAACCACTTGCATTTTCAGTGAACTGACATTTTATAAAACAAAATGTCATAATGTTTATGCTCTCAGAGTAAGGAAGAGTGTTTCATTAACAAGAAATATGCAAGAGATGAAGGTAATCTTGAAGAAAATACATATCAGTTATTTTAGAGTAACCAGTTATTTTTTAGTTTGCTTTGTTCTAACTCCCTCACCTTTTAAGGCAGCAAGACCATCAAATTCAAACTACAAGGATTTAAGCAGAATTAGGTTTCTTTCTAGCCTTGTTCATTTAACATTAAGTGGAACACAAATCAACATCAGGTAAACATTTGTATTTTGGGTGAAGAATGAGGTTAACACAAATGGTCTTTACATCTGGGATTACTCTGTGCTGGAGAACATAGAAATGTTTTCATTTTATTGGTCATTTTGGATTCACAATTAAAACACATAAACCCAGACTCATAATTCATCTCTCTCCTCCTTTCCCATCCTCTCTGTCTGTCTCTTAACTGCTGGATATTTGCTTCAGGAAACACTCTGCGGTTTGTGCTGTCTGAAGGAATACTGACAAGTGCAGGTGCCAGTCTCTCTAGTGGACCTGACCCAAGTGCGGTCTGTGCATTCAATATTCACTGAGTTAGTTTGTATATTTTCTAAAAGGGAGGAAAGAAAATTATCAGCCTGGGTGAAAACTGATACCACAGTTTTGGTGTGGTTCAGTGGTAGAGCACTTGGGGGTGGGCAGAGACAGAGAGATAGCGATAAGGAAAAGAAGTAAAAACTAGGGAAACATTGCAGTTGACTGCAAGTTGGTTTCATTTTACTTCTTTAAAAAAATCTAATATACACCTAGTACTGAATATGTTCCTAATTAAATTTCTAAGACAATTTTTTCCAAACAGTAACTAAAACATAAATCTAGAGAGGATCTTTCCATTGTTACATCTCCATACAGAGTAGTATAATAATTTTCTTGAACAGCAATAATTTATATAGAAAGGATATTCTGTAGTATCTTGTACTCAAAGATCTTTCTATTATTTCATCCACCATATTATAGTATTATAACATCCACTATGTTTTTTGTCTATCCTTGAGGCTAAAGACAATGCAACAGTGTTACAATGCTTTGAGAAGGAAGAAATTATTCTACCTTAGAATATCATAATCATAGAAATGATTTAGAAATATCATAATTATTTCTGTATATCCAGTATCTAATATACAGTAACTACCCATAAACATTTGTGGAACAAATAAGATAAGCACTCCATGTTTATGCTTGTTGCCTGACTGCCTAGAACTAATTTACATAATCAAATTGCAGAACATACAATGTTATCATAATCTAAGATTTGGCAACATGGGCCTTTTATCTAAGATATCCATTTGAAATAAGCAATAATTGTCATCTTTTTACTTTTTAGAATTTTCATAAAAATCTGTATTCCATTTATTTATAAAATCTTATTGTGCAAGAAATGTAGAATAACTGATGGCCTGTCCTTGTGGTCTACCAAATTCAAATTGTAGACTTAAATTTCCTGTGAGCCAAACCCACAGTGTAATCAAAAATTTTAAAGATCCATGGAAAATCTACTCCAGAATGAAAAAGTAAGAGATCTCTATCTGAAATGAACTTCAAGTTCAACAGGAATATAAATATTGTGTAGTGGTTACGAACAGAGTTCCTTGGGGCCCAAAGTTTGCCACTGATTAGCAGCAACAGCACAGGGAAAAGGGACCTGACTTCCCCATGCTCCATTTATCATTAGTAAAATGAGGATAGTAACAAAGCTGACTCAGAGTCACAGCAAGAAGTGAATTAAATGAGGCAACACATGCTACGTATTAAACACTCAATACATTCCAACTGCTATGCAGGATATTAGGTGGATGAATCAAGTGTAATATCTAAATAAAACCAAAACCAAAAACCAGGAAAACTAGGCAATGCTACTTTTACTACCATTATTACTATAAGATGCTATTACTGGCAACAAATGGCAATGAACAGACTTAACTGGTTAAGTAGGTTCAAATTAAATTCTTGTTTTATTTATAGTGTATACCACCAATTGGGTATAAATATAATCCTATAAAGAGAAAGTCAGTGGCTGCATAAAACAGAGGCTCTGTCCACCACAGAATCCCCTTAATACTGCACAAACTATGGCAAACTGTCTCTTTAAGATGCTGCCGAAATTGTAGAGAATGTAGCTAAAATAGTAACAGTGACAGTTAAAGAGAGAGAAAGCTATGGGACTTACAAACTTCCTTTTCCCCTTTAGGTATATTATACAGTATTTACATGCTACAAAAATAAAAATTCTTATATGTTTTCATGCTAATTCTGTAGTAATAGCAGGGAAAAAATGGACACTTAGCGTTAAAGAGTTCTGTAATACTGCCACCCATAAAAATTAGTTATTGAAAGTTATTTCTCAGATGAATTCTGTTTCTTGTCTGATCTTTTCAAATGTGGTACTTAAAAAAGGTAACTATACTCAGGTACTTTTCTCTTTTCCCTCTGTGTTCTAGTATACAATAAATCTGACTACTACACTATGATGTAGAATTAAGTCCTCCTTAAATTAAAAAAAAAAAAAAAAAAAAAAAAAGAAGAAGAGCTGGGGATATAGCTCAGTGGCACCTGCCTGGCAAGCACGAGGTCATGAGTTCGATTCCCGGTATCAAAAAAAAAAAAAAAAAAAAGGAAACTTGTATTGCAGACTACTTAATACACTACTCAGGACTTTTGAAATACACTGAACATACACTTATATCTTTTGTTCAGGTGACTGTGTTACATGAGCAGAAAAATCAATTTGTACTCCCTAAACTAGGAACAGGGTTGGAAAAGTGTGGTCCAGCATTTAACATTATCCATTAATAACTTACTCATGGGTGATTGAGAATCACATATATAATTCAAGTAAGTACAATCAGCTCTCCTTATTTGTGGGTTCAACATGTAGTGGATAGAAAATATTTGGAAAAAAATTACATCTGTACTGAATATGTACTGACTTTTCCCACGTGTCATCTTTGCTTGGATAAGACAGTACAACTGTTTATGTGACATTTACACTACATTAGGTATCATAAGTCATCTAGAGGTGATTTAACCTACATGGAAGGACATATGCATGTTATATACAAATGATACACCATTTTCTATAAGGGACTTGAGCATTTGAGAATTTTGGCATTTATGAAGGAGGGAAGATCCTGGAACCAATACTGGACGTGTGTGTGTGTGTGTGTGTGTGTGTGTAATCTCTCCCCTTTTTAAACTGTCAATGTTTATAAAATCATATACATAATCATATATATATGTTCTTTTTTCCTTTCTCTCTGCCTGCCTCATACCTACACATATTATCTTGCCTATGTAATTTCTGTTCTTTTAGGATTCTCTTAGACTGGATCTTTACTATTTATACAAACATAATTTCTTACTTAGGCTCCCTCTGACTTATTGGTCCCTCTTCTTGTCACATGTGGACCTTTTTGGGGGGGGTGCACTAGGGATCAAACTCAGGGTGTTATATATGCTAAACAAATGCTATACTGAGTTATATACACAGTCATGTCTGGATTTTTTTTTTTTTTTGCGTCTTACTACTCTGGAGTCAATGTAAATTTAGGGCAAAATTTAACTCTTTAATGAATATAAACAACATCTATACCCTTTTTATTTACTGGTAACACACTGATTGAATGACATAGGCTTATCATTTTTAAAAACAGACAAGCAATGTGAACTTAAAAAAAATACATTAGTTCTAATATCCAGATGGTATGACTTCCCTGTGCTTATTCAGTCACACAATCATTCCTTCACTGTAAAGGACTGAATTGAAGTGGTAACAATAATATAGATTTTGGAAGTCTGTTACCAAAAACAGAAAGAAAATTTACTTCTCACAATACTCACAAAGGGATTGCGATTCTGCGTTATCTAAAACCAGGTATTGAGGATCTGAGATACTGGTGGAAAAAAACAGGACATTGAGGAAGAGGTGTGTAGGAGACACAGAGGCAGAGTTGATCTTTTACATTTTCATGCATAGGTTTATGATCTAACAATTCATAAACATTTAAAGGCAACTAGCAAGCACTACTTAAATGACTTCCAATTACCAATGTGTTGGAAGATGTTCAGAAGATGTGAAAAAAGGAAAAACAGGTGGAGAATGGAGAGGAGACTGACAATGAGAGAAGTTCCATGGCCACCATAGATACACACAGGCAAAATAATTTATGCTCATTCCCCTCCTATTTTTACAAGTAACTGTTTAAAATTATTTGAAATTAACTTTAACCCCAGTAAATTTGAAAGATGAATACTGAATGTTCTCTGAGCTTTCAAACCGAATGAGTCCCCCTGCACAGTAATTAGGTATGAGCAGCACATCACATCTCTACCATTTAGAAGCCACACAGTTACCTCGTTATAAGCTTATCCTTTTGTGCCTATCCCTGTCTCCATCTATATAATAATTTCAATGGTAGGCCACTTCATCTTTGGATCCTCAACATGTAGAATACCACCACTAACAATGTCTGAGTATACGTTAAACCCAACAGAAAAATACCCTAATTTTTGATAATGTTAACATTTTTAAAATGCTATAATAAGCTAACATGATAAAATCAATTTATCCATAACTAAAAGTGGTAAAGTTTAAAAAATACTGCTTACTATTCTTAAACACGACAGAACTGAAATTTTCATTTTAGATATATTGAGCTCTAATTCAGATTATGAAAAGGAATAAGAAGCTGGGCGTGGAGGTGCACGCCTGCAATCCCAGCACTTGGGAGTCTGTTGAAGGAGGATCACCCCAAGTTTGAGGCCAGCCTGGGCTCCAGAGTGAGCTCATGACCAGCCTAAACTGTTTAGCGAGACCCTGTCACCAAAAAAAAAAAAAAAAAAAAAAAAAAAAAAGAATAAGGAAGAATAGCAAAGCAACTGTATTAGTGAATCAATTTAAAAGACTTACATGGCACAAGTGCCTGCCTGGCAAGCGCAAGGTCCTGAGTTCGATTCCCGGTACCAAAAAAAAAAAAAAACTAAAATAAAATTTTAAAAAGACTTACATATTTGCTTAATTTTGCAACTGACCAGAATATTCAAAATTTAAAAGACCTTATTAGGTAGATGTAATGCTGAATCTATTCAATAAACGGAAAATAACTCATGCATAATAAGCAATGATTGCTCACATACAAAACACTAAATCATAAACCCTTCTAACGGTTTGTTTTTCTAATTGCTAAAATACAAGCATTCTGTAGTTCTGTTTATAATATACCTAGAAATTTTTTTCTTCATTAGGATGGTGAAAGAGGGATTTTCAGTCCAAACAAATCACCAAAATTCTGAATTAACAAGTTTAACTTTTACTCAATCAAGTGCGGCAAGTTACTGAACATTTAGAAAATGTACAACATTATAGTAGCCAATCCACTTTTTCCTTGAGTTAATAAAAAGGTTTGATAGATTTAAAGATGAACCAATGAACAACTGAAGGCATTAGTAAAGACAGAGAAACACCATGAAATTATTTGGACCTCTAAAATAATACCTACAAATTAATTCACCTTTCTCAGATCAGTAACATCTATAATTAATTTGATTGGCTTATTTAAAATATTAATTCCACAGGACAACCAGTTTCTTGCTAAATAAAAGGGGTGCCTATATTTGCTGTTTCTTTTTGAGTGTGTGGGTTTTTGTTGTTGTCTTCTTTCCTTTCTTTTCTTTGTTTTTTTTTTTTTTTTTTTTTTTTTTTTTTTTGGGACGGGGTTTCACAACGCAGTTCAGCCTGGTCTTGAACTCACTTTGTAGCCCAGGCTGACCTCGATCTCACAGGGATCTTCCTGCCTCAGCCTCCCAAGTGACACAGTTTGTACAGTATTAAGGGGATTCTGTGGTAGACACAGCTTCTGTTTTATGCAGCCACCGACTTTCTCTTTACAGAACTATATTTATACCCAATCAGTGGTACACAGTATAAATAAAACAAGAACTTAATTTGAACCTACTTAACCAGTTAAGTCTGTTCACTGCCATTTGCTGCCAGTAATAGCATCTTATAGTAATAATGGTAGTAAAAGTAGCATTGCCTAGTTTTCCTGGTTTTTGGTTTTGTTTTTATTTAGATACTACACTTGACTCATCCACCTAATAACCTGCACAGCAGGTGGAATGTACTGAGTCTTTAATACATAGCATGTGTTGCCTCATTTAATTCACTTCTCCCTGTAACTGAGTCAGTTTCATCACTATCCTCATTTTACTGACGACGGATGAAGCAAACTCCATGCTCAGCTCACGTGCGAGACTCCTGCCCAGCCTGCACCTGAGGGCTGCAAATGTGCTACAAATGCAGACTTCCTTGTTCCATCTTCATGACAGCAAACGTATAAGGAGCTGAATTCTTTAAAAATCTCGCAATTCTAGTCATTGACATATTTAGGAGTTTTAAAAATAGAGCTTTATGATAAGGTTGGCAGGAAACATGCTAGGCTGATGTTATCAACTTGGTGGCCTACTAGGGGTTAAAATTTGGTAGCCTATGCATTTGAACAAGTGAATTTAAAACAATTACTTAAATAGTTTGACTATTAAGCTTAGGGTTTTCTCATTTTTAAAAGCATGAAATAGTAGTAAAATAAGGTATCAGGAAACTAAAACAGCATGATTACCCAAAAAGTAGAATCTTTAGCAACGAATGACAGTTTAGTTTTTAAATGGGATATAAACATATTGGTTTAAGTCTTTCAGGAAGATACCTAGAAGGGAGAGCTGAAACCTCAAATGGAGGGTTACACTGGGTCAAATGGAACCTCTAGTTTTAGTTTTTTGAGGAATCTCCATAATGATTTCCACAGTGGTTGTATCATCACACCACAGTGCTATATGCACGGCCATGTTTATAGCAGCACAACTTATACTAGCTAAATCTTGGAAACAGCCCATATGCCTACCAAAGGATGAACAGCTAAAGAAAACGGGGTCTTCATATACAATGAGCACTACTCTGCCATAAAGAAAGATAAACTTGAAGATAAACTTGAAAGATAAACTCTGCCATTTGTAGGAAAATGGATTTACCTCGAGACTGTAATATTAAGTGAAATAAATCAGACACACAAGTTTAGATATCACATTGCTTCTCTTGTGTGAGAAACTCAAAGAGAAAATAAGAGCATAATGGAGGACAGATATTGGGAAGTAGGAAGAACATGTTCAAATAGGAAGGGGAACAAGAGAGAGGGGAGGGAGTAAGGAAGGACGGAAAAAGGAGAAAAAGAATGAAATGAAAAAATGGAAACAAAGCTTATGTAAATGGGGAGGGGAAGAAGATCTGAAGGGAGGGGAAGGTAACGGGAAAAAAAAGAGAATTAAAATATATTATGTACCGGTACAAATTCCCTATGATGAACGTGATCCGTATGTTTGACAAATATGTACTAATAAAAAACTGAAGCTACATGGGCCGGTGAGATGGCTCAGCGGTGTAAGGGCCTGCCTGGCAAGCGCGAGGTCCCGAGTTCGACTCCCGGAACCCACATACGAAAAAAGGGCCGGTGATACTGCTCAGTGGCACGGGCGCCTGCTGGCGCGCGAGGTCCTGAGGTCGACCCCCGGTACCCACACACAAAAAAACAAAAACAAACAAACAAAAAAAAAACTGAAGCTAGAAAAAGGAAAAAAAGAAGAAAAAGACAGCCTACAAAAACAAAACAAAACAAAACAAAAAACTGCTGTGCTATGACAAAGTACAACTAGCATGTTAACTAGACAACAAAGGATTTCCTGTTTTTAAATGGGTCTTCCTCCAGAAAGGAAAAAAAAAGTGTTGTATTGGGGTAAGTTAGAGTGTTTTTATTTCTACTTTCTAATTTTTCTGTAATGTATATATTTAAACTTTTTTTAAACAACAGATTTTTTTTTAATATGCGGGTACCAGGAGTCAAACTCAGGACTTCACGCTTGCCAGGCAGGCACTTGTGCTGCTGAGCTATATCACCGGCCCCAAAACAGATTTTTAAAGAATATTTATTCACTTATAGGGTTACTAATGTATTGCTAAGATAGTGATGTCTTAACTTTTACCAAAAGAAGTGAGTTTAGTTGAGAAAGGTTAAAGAAAAGTGGCAGACACATTCACTAAAGGTGTGTGAATGACCTATGCACTTGACTTCTGTGTTGTTAGTGCTGGGCAGGCAGATCACCGGGCTTCACATGCAAAGGTCACAGGGAATCTCACACTCCTAAGTGAAAAGGAAGCACTTAGTGAAAAGTCAAACCAGCTACATCACAGAACAAAAGGTCCACACTAATCAGACATTCTTTAAAATCAAAACACCAGCGGAGAACTGGTGTTTCTGTACCAATACACTTTCCTATCAGTTTAGCACAAAACAAAACAAACTTGATGTGTTTTACTAAAAAGAAGCTTTGGCTTTCCATTTCTCGTCACACTTTCCCAAATACCTTGGCACCAAGTATAGAACACTAAATAACGTTGCCTAAAACGATATTCAGAATTATTCATATTGATAGAAAAGACATTGAATATTTCTTTTTAATGGCATTGTTTTTATAAAATGATGGTCTAAACACTATCAACTGCATCGTTCAAGTGGTCCATTTCTTCGGTTTCTATGGAATATTCTAAAATACATGTGTGAGCTATCAATGGTGGCACACACCTGTAATCCTAGCACTCTGAGAGGCTGAGGCAGAAGGATCACCAAGTTTGAGCCCAGCCTAGGCAATGAAGCAACTTACTGAGACCTTGTCTCAAAATAAAAAATTAAAAAAAAAAAAAAAAGGGGCCAGGGATGTAGCTCAAGGCCCTCAGTACTGGGGGAAAAATTCAAGTATGAAATGTTCTTTATACCTTGAAATGCTCCAATATTTTCAAAATGAAATTAAACAGGGCCGGTGAGATGGCTCAGCGGCAAAAGCGCCTGCCTTGCAAGCGCGAGGGCCCGAGTTCGACTCCCGGATCCCACATACGAAAAAGGGGCCGGTGATATCGCTCAGCGGCACGGGTGCCTGTTGGCGCGCGAGGTCCTGAGGTCGTCCCCCCGGTACCCACAAAAAAAAAAAAAAAAAAAAAAAATGAAATTAAACAATTTCATTATTACTTCTTATCAAATGTTAACCTTACTACATAACTTCATATTCAAGATACCTAGCCTTGAGTTTTGTATAAGAAGTCAATCATGTGCAAAAATTCAATTCTTTCCCCATTTATTCCAATACAATGGATGATCAACTATAGCAATATTTGTATAGTGAAATCAAAAATAACTGGGGAATGGGTTATTTGTTTGTATTTGAAGTATACTTTGTATTTATCATCATGCATCAACTATTCTATTTAATTCTGGATGAGCACCAAGTAACTGGGAGAGGAAAAATAGGAAGGTTTTTTTTTTTTGGTGGGGGAAGCTATGTAGCAAAAATAGTAATACTAACTTTAAAAATAAAATGAATCCAGAAAAAATGATTAAGCTCATTCTGAGACATTTTACATGTAACAATGTGGCAATACCTTAAGAATAAAAAGTTAATGTTAGTTTTCGTGCAAGCAATATTACAGAACACAGATATCAAACAAAGCTTCATTCTCATCCCAAAGTACACAAGTCTATTTTCATTACAGACACACACAACATATAATAAGCAGACATACAAATGGTACTTACATTATTGTTTAAGATGTGACACAAAGCAATTTTAAATGATATCTGATACCTCTTCCTAGTGTGACTCTATTTTTGTTTACACACTATGAAACAAGGATACAGAATGTCATTCTTCACCTTGAATTGAAATTTCTGTCATAATCATATTAGTATTTAAATATAGTTGCTCATATTTTGAAAGCTTTTATTTATCCATATACTGTATAAAAATTTAATAAAGATAGTCTGAGAAAATGGTTTGGTAGGCAGACCAAATATCTTACATAGGTGAGTCATATACATTAAGAACAAATAAGAGTGAAGAGACAACCCACAATGTGGGAAAAAATGTTTGCCAGCTGTTCCTCAGACAAAGGATTGCTATCGAGAACATATAGAGAACTCAAAAAAATCAGACCTCCCAAATTTAAAGACCCAATCCAAAAATGGGCACCTGAGATGAATACACACTTCTCAGATGAAGAAATACAAGCAGCAAATAAATATATGAAAAAATGTTCAACATTACGGGTCATTCAAGAGATGCAAATTAAAACAACACTGAGATTCCATCTCACCCCAGAAAGAATGGCTATTATCAAGAAATCAACCAATAATAAATGCTGGTGGGGCTGTGAGGAAAAAGGAACCCTTTTCCACTGTTGGTGGGAGTATAGACTGGTGCAACCACTGTGGAAATTGGTGTGGAGATTCCTCAAAAAAACTAGGACTGGAGGTCCCATTTGACCTGCTATTCCCCTTCTGGGTATCTTCCCAGAAGAATTGAAAACATCGTACCACAGAGATATATGTGCACCCATGTTTATAGCAGCACAATTTGTAATAGCTAGATCTTGGAAACAACCTAAATGCCCATCAACTGAGGAATGGATAAAAAAGATGTGCGTTTTTTATTTAATGGAGTACTACTCAGCCATAAAGAAGGATGAACTGGAGACTTTTATAGGTAAATGGATGCAACTCGAGACCATACTCATAAGTGAAATAAACCAGACCCACATGTGTAAACATCATATTGTCTCCCTAGTGTGAGAAGCTGAAAGAGTAAATAAGATCCAAAATGTACAATAGATATTGTAAAATAGGAAGAAATCATTTAAAAGGAAAGAGAAACTGGGATGGGGGAATGGAGAAAAGAAGGAAGGGAAAAGCAAAAAAAAAAAAATATATATATATATATGTGTGTGTGTATACACATATATGAAAGATAGTTAAGATAGATATACTACTAATTTCTTTTAGTTCATTGAAAAGAAAGGTTTGTGCTAATATTGTTTGGACAATTGTATGCTGATATCTTGTACCCTGAGTAATTTAAAGATAACAATACGCAATGTATTAACCATTGTTACCCTCCTATTATGCTGCTTTGAAATTTTTTTTCTCTTTAAAATAAAAATCAAAAAAGAAAAAAAGAACACATAATGTTATGAAGTGGCTTAAACGTACAAGCTGGGAGATACAAACCAATAGCTACTCCAGTTCTGCATTTTAACCTGCTTTTGTTATCTCTAAAGTGATACAGCTGAGATAAAATGAACTCCAAGTGGTTTCTGAATGTTTCAAGGAGCAGCATAATTACTATGTAGCTTTTTATATGTATGTGGATGTGACAGTGACATCTGATAGTCAAAATGCCAATAACTAATAAACTATCATCAACGGATTGCTAACCATCTGCCTTATAAACCTATTATTTAAGGGAGAGCAGAGCACATCATTTTTTTTTTTTTTTTGGTGGGTACCGGGGGGTCGACCTCAGGACCTCGCGCGCCAGCAGGCGCCCGTGCCGCTGAGCGATATCACCGGCCCCTTTTTCGTATGTGGGTTCCGGGAGTTGAACTCGGGCCCTCGCTCTTGCCGGGCAGGCGCTTAAGCCGCTGAGCCATCTCACCGGCCCCACACATCATTGTTTTGAATCCACAATCAAATGTCAATCACCAGGCAAGAGTTTCAGTGTGCCATAATTTTATTCTGATAGTGTTTGATATTTGGAATATGACTTGACTATCATCTGGGTTTTATAGGAGAGAAAGAACTTTGGAGAAATTAAGGGATAGGAATACGATGGTACAGATTTCACAATGGAAAAATCTCACAAGTTTAAAACTCATAAATTGGTCCTCTTTGATCCCAGAAAGACCAATAAAGATATCATGTTGGGATCCCAATATAAAACTAGTGCAAAATGTTTTAACAACTAACAACAGTCCAGTGATAGTTTTTTTAATGAGTAGAAAAATATACAACTAGGAAGAAGTACTTAATTATAAGCTTGCGAAACCTGACAACATTCACAAGGCAAGAGGCAAATTATTTGTTTTAAAATTTTTCTTTGAGCTTAAACACTGAGAATGAATAGGCCACTCTTTTTGAGGAGATGAAGTAAAATAAATACAAACATGATATATTCCAACATGAGGATGACTAAAATTTGACCGAGATTTTCCTGGAGAGGAAGAGTTGTACCTTACATATTTCAATATACCTATTAATGAGCATGATAGTCTTAAATGTTTCTTGAAATAAGAGAAGAGAAGCATGATTTTTGCTTAGCTCTGGCAGTTCAGCTTTTGATCATGGGACAATGTCAGAATTAGAAAAGAAAAATCATATTTGAAACAATGTGGTTTCATTAAAAATACAGTCTTCTAAACTTTTTCTAAAGTATTCAACTAATGGTATCAGAGAGATAAAAGTTCAAGATTTTAAACATGCAAATGCTTATTTAAAAAGGCTATAAAACCTTTACCTAAAGCATCCTCTATAGTAAGTTTGCAATCTTTTATGATGAAAGATAGTAAAAAAAATTACACTTTTCACACATAAATTTAGATTCTACAAATATATCTGTAGAAATGCAACAAACATATCACGAAACAATACTTACTTTTACTATAAGAAATATATTCTATTTAATTTTTTAAAAAATGCTGACTGCAGTCCACTAACTTGATTTAACAACCTCTTAATGGGCCATGACCTGAAGTTTGAAAAACACTGCTCAGCACATCTCAAAAAGTTGAAAGGGGGTGGGAACACAGGGAGTTAACAGAGTAACTTGGCTTGGCTTTGAACAAACACACTTTAGATAAATAATAGATGACTAAAAAGGAAAAAATTTTTAAATGCACTAGGACAACCTCAACTCCAGTAGCTTGAATGCTATATATTACATACTTAGCAACTAGCACTGAAAAGACAGAAAAACTACCAAATAAAACCACCCTTACCTTCTACTTCAAAGTAAAGTTAATTACGCCTTCTACTAATTAGATTTCCAAGAGACATAATAGGCATTACTAGCAAAACCAAGGAAGAATTAAGAAGTATATGATGTCTATGACAGCTTCTGACCTAGAAAGAGCGCCTGAGAATTATCCAGGGATTCCAACTTCCCTGGAAGAGAACACCACTAATATCCTCCAGATTGGCGGGCCAACCCCTAACCATCTCAAGAAAATGTTTACATTACAGCTGGGTTCAAATGGAAGGTCAGTGAGCTTTCAGATTTGGGAAATGACCAACAGCTTTCAAGCTACAGTATAAATCACTGTTTTAAAAAAATTATTAACTTTCTAAATTGACAAAAAATCTTACTTGATTTCAATGCCACCAAATTTCCCTGAAATATTTGGTAAGAAGATAAGTTGTATTTCAAAAATGTTTTAACTATAAGTGAAAAAGCTTTTCAGGTTTTGCCATATTGAGAATGAAAACAATTATCTGTGATTTTTATCTCCATTCTGACTTTAAAAATGCCGGTCTGTATCAAATAAACAAAATAAGGTGTTTATGTTATACAAATTCAGACTTGTCCTTTAGAAATTGTCTCTGTGAATATACGGGATAGATCTGAGGAGATTATTCTCTATTTCATTATACGTTACATGAAAATCAGTATGACTTTATTTGGGATAAGACGGCTATAAATACATTCTATTATTCATTTATCAGAACAAAATCCACAGCATGGAAAACTCAACCTTATAAACAAAATTGGGATCACACAAATTTGCCCATAGCATTCATCTAACCCAATAAATGAACCAAACATTTACATGCAAATGTTTTTAAATTTTTAAATTCTTTTGACATTAATATCAACAACTGAATAAACCATTACAGAATATGAGTGGGGACTGGAAATGTATAAATATTTTTCTGTGTATGTACAAGTAAAAGACATCATTAAGAATACACTATAACCTGGTCCTTTTTTAGGTTCTATGTACTAATTACCTCTACATCTTAAATACTCGCAAGACTAGAATTATCTCCATTTTACAGGTAAAAACACCTAGGCTTGGGAAGGTCATGTGATTTCTGACATGTACAATTAATCACACAAAGGCAGGACAGCATACTCTGCGGGACTTAAGCCGTGGATTCTCAGTATGCCCACTCTTCCCCGGGCTCAGTTCTCTTTACTTCACTATCAGAAACTGCATTAGAGGCAAGCTCCAGAAAGGGTCTATATAAAACATATTGTCATCTCCCCCTAAGAGTATTAGCAAGACTAATACATCTTATGTCCTCTATTACCTTGACCTCCCTGGATACCCTTCCTGCATTCTGATCCTACATGGTTTTCCAGCCTGGTCTGACTCAATCTCCCAATTTTCCCAGACTCTGCACTAAAATTCCCAATCTATCATTAGCAAAATCCACATGTCCAGAGTCTTCTCTAAATGCCCCCTTCAGCTTCCTGTTAAACCGATGAGGGCACTGCTTCTACTGCAGCTCCTGGGCTGATAGTAATCCTTCCTTCCTTGTGTCATACACCCGACTGTTCGGAGGTGAAGTAAGCTCCTTGCTCCTCATTTTGCTTTTCAATGACAGTATTTTCCTTTCTTTCCTGCACAGAAGCAGAAGCAATCAATCAAGCAACACTACTTGCTACTCTTCCTTTAGCAGCCATCTTTGAGCCTGTGGAATCACTCCTCTTCCCTGTTTGAGAATTTTAATGCCTCCTTTACTGTTCTCTCCTGTACTACTCAAGGGACCCTAGGCAACAGAATCTAGATACAGTCTACGCATATACTGTAGTAACTCAGCTTCAGAGCCCAATGCCTAGATCTGAACTCTCAGTTCGCCCTTCCCTGGCTGGCACACTGTTCTACCTCCTTGTGCTTCTGCTTGCACATCCATAATAATCATACAATTTGATCCCCTTGCACACTCAGCACCCATAGTGCCCTTACGTGCTTAATCTTTTGTTCTTGGCTAGAATCCACAGGTCAAACTTAATCACCCCTTCACCTGGCCTTTTAGTGCCTTTGTTCCTCTTTCTCATTGTCACATGTACCAGCTAAATCCCAGCCCTGATTAAATCCAAGTCTAGGCCTGTACCCAGCCAGCTAAATTTGGTTGGAGGAAACACTCAAGGAGCTTATTGCAGTTTCTGCAAACACAGAAGTGTGGATTTTAAATGGGGCCACAGCACTGCCCAGCAACCCCCCATTTCTCTACATAACTCTGCCAACCTTCATGAAAAATATTTCATATCTTTTCCTCTCTCTTCAAGCCTTCGACAACCCCCTTCTCTCATTTTCTGTCATTAACTGTTTCTTGCTTCACTGATTTACCTGAAGAAGCAACTAGAACTACCATTTCTTTTCAAATTGGCAAATTTCCTTAAGCCATGTGCTCTCCCACTCATCCCTATCTCAATCATTAATGGCCTCCTCTCAGCCAGCTCTTTCCCAACAGCATATAAGCATGCTTTAGCATCTCAAATCCTAAAAACAAAATAAAACAATTGAACAAAAACAATCTCCAAGGCCCAGGTACATTCCCATTTGTCTGTTCTTTGTTAGGTCTAAACACTTGGACATTGTCTACATATACTTATTGTCTCTCCTTCCTAATATTCCATTCCATCTTCAGTGTCCTCCAATCTGACTTTCATCCCCCAACTCTCCTCTGAAACTGCACGTGTCTGGTCATCAATGTCCTCTATATTGCTCAATGGCTCATTTTCAGCCTTTATCTTACATAACTTTCCAAAGGTATTTTCTTCTTAATTCTCTATTTCCTCGCTAGCTTCCCAGTCTTCCCTTCTCAAACCCCATACACATCCCAGTAGCATGTCCACTTAAATTCCCCTCCACAGCTGTGCCACCACCTGATGAACACGTCCTAACCCAATCCCTACCTCTGTCCTCCACGTAACAGCCAAGTGAGCTTATTTATAAAACAGAAATTAGGTCACGCCACTCCCTTGACCAAAACTCCATTTAGATTAGTAAAACATCCAAACTCCCTTCCATACTCCGTCCCACAAGGTCCTCTCAGATCTGGTCCCTGCCTCCCTCTCAAGCCCACCTACCTCCCCACAGTCATCTATGACATTCTCTCTAGCTCCTATTCTGCCACAGAGACCAACCTGTCATTCCTAGCGATGCACAGGTGTCTTCTGCGAGATAGTATCTGCGCGTGCTGCCCCCTCTGCCTGAACTGCGGGAATCTCAGAGATCCACAGGCTTTCTCCTCTCCCGAAGCAGCTCCTCTTCCAGGTATCCATCCTCACACTCTTTCCCTCCTTGTTTTATTTTTCTCACAGCACTTATTACTACCTGAGTTTTTACCGTTTGTTTAATTGCTTTTATATTCTTTGTCTCCCCAAGTGAAATGTAGGCACCACTGGAGAAAGAATATTGTTTTGTTCACTAAAATATCTGCCATGTCAAAAAATATGCTTAGGTTTGTGTGCCCACAGGAAGTGCTCAAGAAACGTGTTGACTGAATGAACTCTATGAGTAGAGGTGAGGATTTGAACCCAGGTCCCTATGAGTCCAAAGTCTATGGTCCTTTCAGTACACAACACACTGTCAGTATTTGTGAAGAAAATGAGATATGTGAATATGAATCTAGTTAAGTTTCTTTTTGTCAAATATCTTCAAAAATAGTTATTATGTATTAAGGTAAAGAATACGCCTCAAATAGTAAACAAAACAGAAAATTGCTACTGTTGAAAAAAGAAAATTATGTATACTTCTGTGTTAAGGCAACAACAGATTTTATAAATTTGAGAACCCGGGCTGGTGAGATGGCTCAGCGGCTTAAGCGCCTGCCTGGCAAGAGCGAGGGCCCGAGTTCGACTCCCGGAACCCACATACGAAAAAAGGGCTGGTGACATCACTCAGCGGCACGGGCGCCTGCTGGCATGCGAGGTCCTGAGGTCGACCCCCTGGTACCCACAAAAAAAAAAAAAAATTTGAGAACCCAAATTTATAAAAACAAAAATAAAACTATTTTTAAAATGACTTCTTTAAATATCAAAATACACTAGATTTGATGTACAAATTAAATATATGTACTTAATTTTAAAACCTCATCTATTATGAGAAATATGCCTTTGAAAAGTTTAGCTACCCTGAAAGTTCTACTAGATAAAAAATTGTGTGTTAGACATGGTGTTTTAACAAATAAAGTATACTAAGCTTGGAGGATATGTAGGTATATTAAAAAATGACATATTTTTAAAATTCTGTTCTTATAAACTGAGTTCTATTTATCATGTTTCATAGCTAAGATACTACATATTATGATGAATTAAAGGTGGGTGACAGGTACATTATGTTAATTACACTATTCTACTTTTGTATATAGTAGTTTCTATGTATGTATGCAACTTTATAATGTGGTAAAAAATAGTAATATATCCATTTATAACTTGAAGAAGATCAAGACACAGAACAAACGAAGTAACCAATTAACAAAGGAAAATGTCTAGTGACTGAAAGCAAGGTTTCTGCTCTGAAGAGAGCCTTCCTAAATACGGTAGCATTCAGACCAAGCCCTCGTGGGTAAGGTGGAGGAGCTATGCTGAAACAATTTACAATCCGTTCACTCATTTTGACATAATGGACACAAAAGACTGTTAGACTCTTAACAAACCTGGACTTTAAAAGCTATGTGGTATTAATAAACTTAGGCTGACACAGTTTCTTAGGAGCCTAAAAAGTCCTCACCCTACACTCTAAGAGAAACTTGCTCTCCTAAAGAAAAGCAAAGGAAAGAGAAACACGTTTGGGGCAGTAGGGAAACCAGCTTGTGCTAAAAACATAGGGTGATAGGTACCTGTTGTAAAACACATCTATTTGATGAAAAGCCTAAAGGGTCAATGATTTAGTAATAAGGTTTTTATTCTACCTTAAATACAAGTACCAACTATTAAAGAAATTACTATGTAGAATGTTCTGTAGTTGAATTTTTAAGTACAAAAGCACAGGCAGCACCTAATGTTCCTCCCCTAAAAAAACAGCTAAGCAATAGCTGGGCACAGTGGTGCAGCCTGAATCTCAGCTAATCAGAAGGCTGAGATAGGAGGATTTGAGCCCAGCCTGGGCAACTGAGAAACTTAATGAAACCTTGACTCAAAAAATAAAAAAGGGCACAGCATATAATTTAGTGTGATGGCGTGGGTCCAATCCCCAGCATAGAAACAACAATGAAAGCATAGACATTTACAATAAATTTAACAATTGACAGCAAAAGTCTAAATTTGGAAACACTAAGATGCAGACATTATATGAAATCAAATTCCCTCTTATTTATTCTTTTGATATGTATTAACTGAAAGCTCGCCACATTCTATACTCAGTGCACCAAGCTCTGAGTATAAAACAGCCAACTAGTGACCCCTGTCCTCCTGAAGTTTATACAGCCTGGCATAAGAAACACAGTAAGTAAACCGACATTCAACTCTTAGCCACAGCTTATGATAAATGCTAGAAATAAACCAACACAGTGAAATGATCAAAATTAATGGGATGGGGCAAACGCATGCTTTGAAGCCCCCAACCCCACCAAGAAGGTAACATAAGCAAGGGTCTGAAGGATGAAGGACTTTTTCCCTTTCTTATCTCTGGTATATTTTAACAGAAATCTCAGACATCATACGATTTTACCAATAAATACTTCCATATGTATGAGTATCTCTAACAGGAAACACATTTTATGAACATGTATAACCACAATGCCATTATCACATCTAGGAAAATTAGTAACAATTTAAAGACCCATTCTATATACAAATTTCCTCAAAAATCGCCCCCCCAAAAGGGTATTTTAGTCAGATTCCCTGAGTCAATATCTAAAACAGAACCATACATTGCCATTAGTTGTTACGTTGCATAAATCTCATTCGAGCAATGTATAGTTCCCATTCCTCTCTTCTTTCATGCCATTTATTTTCTGAAGAAACTGCACATCACATTCTGGATTTAGTTGCTTCTCTCCTCATGGTACCACTTGAACTCCTTTGTATTTCCTATAAGCATGTAGCTGATCTTAAGTCTTATTTACACTCAGGTTCAAGTTATTTGGCAAGAACACTTTATAGATGATGCAGTGTACTTTTTGTAATGTCACACCAGTGACACAAATGTCTGATTGTTCCAGCTGTAGTGAGATCAAGATTCATCAATGGACTGAAAAAGAGAGGATGGATGGGTGTCCCTGGTGCAGGGGACAACAGTGCATATCCTGAGACAAGGACTATTTCGGAGATAAAGGATACTGATGAAGCTGATGCACACGGGTTTATAAAGGTAAGTCTGTAAACTGGGTGGAGAGCTTCTCATCTAAGAAGATTTTAAAAATTAATCTTAAAACACAATGTTAAACTAAGTGGGATAGCAACCTTTTAGAAGCATGATTAAGCTTCTGATTTCTGTATTTTTATTATTTATGAGATAAAGGAGCAGAAAGGGGATACAAAATATTGCCTGGAGAGAGCAGTGGCAAATAAGATATGAAATACAGTAAGTCCCCGGCTTAATGAACATTTCAGTTGCGAACTTTCACCAGTGTACTGTATAAAATTCACCGGTGTGCTGTGTAAGACTCACTTTGGGAACAGAACTCGATCGAAAGTAGGGGACTTTGGGCCAGTGAGATGGCTCAGCGGCTTAAGCGCCTGCCCGGCAAGCGCGAGGGCCCGAGTTCGACTCCCGGATCCCACATACGAAAAAGGGGCCGGTAATATCGCTCAGCGGCACGGGCACCTGCTGGCGCGCGAGGTCCTGAGGTCAACCCCCCGGTACCCACAAAAAAAAAAAAAAAAAAAAAAGAAAGTAGGGGACTTACTGTAGCTGCTGGGTGACACTGAGCTCCTTTTCATGTCCAACCTGCACTTAAAAGAAATTATTCTTTCCTCCTTTTCATTTGTCATGGACTGAATTGTACTCCCCTCCCTCCAAGTCCTATGTTGAGCCCGAACCCCCAGTGTGATTCTATGTAGAGAAAGCGGGCTTTAAAGGGCTGATTAAAGTGGCAGGAGGTCAAAAGGGTGTGGATGGGTGTCCATTAAGGAAGAGAAGACATCAGGCATACGTATGTGTACAGAGACAGAGCTGTGTAAGGATACTGAGGAAGAAAGTGGCCATCTGCAAGCCAAGGAGAGAGACCTCCAGGTAAACCAAAGCTGCTGACACCTTGATCTCGATCTAGCTCCCAGAGTTATGAGACATAAATTTTTGCTATTTAGCAGCCAGCTGGTGGCATTTTATTTTAACAACCCAAGCAGATGAATATACCATCTAAAAACTAATACATGAAAGTAACTAGTAGTGTCGACTCTAGAATCCAAGTCAGAAAGAGAGAAAGAGAAAAAGAGAGAGAGACAGAGAAAGAGAGAAAGAGAAATAGAGAGAAGAGAAAAAGAAAAAGACCAAAAAAAAAAAAGAAAAGAAAAGCACTGTGGATGCAGTGCACACCCCTGATAGTTTTTCTGTAGCTACAGAGGACCAACAGATTAAGCTGCTGTCAACTAAGCACTGTACTGGATCTAGATTTTGGGGAAAATATTAACAAATTCAGCCAACTGTGGTGGCACACGCCTGTAATCTCAGCATTTGGGAGGTTGAGGCAGGAGGATAGCCACAAGTTCAAGGCCAGCCTAGGCTACATAGTAAGTTCAAGGCCAATCTGAACTACATAGCACACAAAAAACAAAAAAGCAAAACAAAAACAAACAAAAAACAAATTCATTTATATTAACTACTGTCTGCTACAGTTTCTGAATGGCATACCTGCCAATTCCCAAAACTGTCTACCTTTAGAATTATCATCAATTTCCAGAAATTAAGAAAACTACAGTTTTTCATACCTGGAGAGGTTAGATCATCAGTATTACTTTTGTGGATGAAACTAGTATCTACCAGAGTTACTGAGATTATAATACCTGTTCCAGGACAAAAACAGCTTAAATTATTGTTAGTTCTGTTGCAGAACCAGTACCGAACCGAAAGGAAGACGCTCTGCACCAAGTAGTTGGAAGGCAACGTTTTATTACGCTGGCGGGCTGGTGGGAACCAGTTCCAAATCACCAGCTCCAAGTCAGCTTTGGGTTTAGTTTACACAGGTTTTGTAAGCAGGAAGTACAAAAGCTTGTGAGCATGGTAAACCCTCATTGGGTTGGGTTAGTCACCGTCTGTTGCTGGGTATCAGACTGCTAGTTAGTTAAAATTCTTAAAATTTCTATCAGTTCCACTACATCAGTTGTTTTCTTTTTACTTGTTTTTTGTTTGTTTGTTTGTTTTGAGACAGGGTCTCACTGTATAATTCAGGCTGGCCTTGAACTCACTATGTAGCCCAGGCTGGGCTTGAACTCACAGCAATCATTCTGCCTCAGCCTCCCAACCACTGGGATTACAGGCATGCACCACCACACCCAGCTTCTGGATGATAAAATTTTGAAAGTGAATATGACCCCTGTGATAGCTTATGCATTTTTTTAAATGTAAGGGTCCCAAATCCATATGCCCTAAGAACTAGAAAAACGTAGTAAAGAAAAGTATGGGGAAATATTACAGAAAGGAGGCCAGGGCACTGTGGCAAACAGGGCAAGTCCCAGTTCCAGGTAATTGTGGCCATTATAGGAATGAAAACTTCATGTTCTTAAATCTTCTGATCTTAAAGAAATATCCAGAAACTGGTCATTAGCTGTGTAAAATTTATTTGATTTTAAAATGCTGTCAATAAAATAAAAACTTTAAAATACCCAATATGAAAAAAATTAAACATACCTACAAGGTAACAAATTAAACAAACCTACAAGGTAACAAATTAAACAAACCTACAAGGGTGTACTGTACCCCACACCTGAATGTATTTGCAGACTCTGGTAAATGTCCTGCTGCTGCGAGCCACTGAAATCTATAAAACCAAGGGAAGACTGTATTTTCTAAATATTTTTCTACAACTACTAGATCTGTACTATCATACTAAGTATAACAATGTCATTTGCTGAAATGCATTATATATTTTATTTATTTTGCACCTACTACTCTGCCACACGACAGAGGACTTGTGATCTGTGAAATTCATAAGCAAATGTTTGTTTTTCATATAAATTTTGGTAACTAACTTATTGTCCCTTAAAAATCTAAATATGTTTTCCTAAATAACAATTACTATGCCAGACTAGCATAGATTTCATTTACCAACTAAATATTACCAAATTGCCTGGCAGGTTCAAATACTCAAGTCTTTTTGCATGTTTCTTCTTACCATTTCTATCTTCTTTTTTTTGTGGGTACCAGGGGGTCGACCTCAGCACCTCGCGTGCCAGCAGGCGCCCGTGCCACTGAGCGATATCACCGGCCCCTTTTTCGTATGTGGGTTCCGGAAGTCGAACTCGGGCCCTCGCGCTTGCCGGGCAGGCGCTTAAACCACTGAGCCATCTCACCGGCCCACCATTTCTATCTTCTAAGAAAATGTTTTGTAAACGTGTCAACAATTAACACTCATTTTTCTTATCAAAGCACCTTCATAAAGAGATTTATGTAGTAAAATTAAACTTTCAGACTTGGGTCTTTTCCGTCAGGTTTAGAGAATCAAAGTCAAAATATCATATGAAGCCCAAAATACCACACAGCACCAAGAACGTGGCAAGTTAAAAAAAAGAAAAACAAAAAAAAAAAACAAAAAAAACCACAAAAAACAAAAAACAAAAAACAGCAATACTTAAAAGGTAAAGTCAGAGAACAATATTATTGATTAGAAGTTCTACTTAACAAGTAAGATATCATTTTGGATCGGGCACTCCTTGTTTTAGTTCTGTTCTTATTCAACAGTGTGAGAAAGGATGCATTACTTCTGGCTTGAGCTTACTGATAACATTTTTTTTAACATTCTGATCTGGGGTAGGTGTGGTGGCGCATGCCTGTAATCCAACGCTTAGGAGGGTGAGACAGGAGGACTGCCAGGAGTTCGAGGCCAGACTGGGTTACACAGTGAGTTCAAGGCCAGCCTGAACTACATAGTCAAAAAAAAAAAAAAAAAAAAAAAAAAACCAACAATGACAACAAAAAACTGATCTGGTTCATAATTCAGTATACAAATAAATTCAGTTCAGAATTCAACAAATCATTCTTAGATTTTTTTAGTAGTCAGGTTACTGTCCTTGAAAAAATAGTTTCAATTTGTCACTCAAAAATAAACATGTATGCAGTGTGGAATTAGTTTCAAAAGTCCTGATATTTAGGAGCTTGTATATAGTAGCAGTTAGTGTTGCCCATTTCCAATGTATCATACTATGTGATAGATCTTTATTAGATACTTCATATCTAAATAAAAACAGGAAAAATTCAATGCTTACAAATAGTGCTCAATATAGGGAGAGGATTTTAATAATCATTAACATAGGGTAGCAAGAGTAAAGATTTTAATGATATATAGACATACAGAATCCTGATTCTGCCAATTCCTAGCTGATTCTCCCTGCACCCCCCTGGTTCTTTGAGATAGAGTCTCTCTGTGTTTGGGCTGGTCTTGAACTCACTATGTAGTCCAGACTGGCCTCGAACTGGTGGCAATCCTCCCGCCTCAGCCTCCCAAGTGCTGGGATTACCCAGTGCACCACCATGCCTGACTCCTGGTCGATTCTTATTCTGAAAATGAAAGTATCTTTAACTACTTTGCAGTAGTAATTCTCCACATTTTTAAGAGAATCAAATGGGACAGAGGAAGGTATCTGACATATACTAGACTATTAAACAATGTCAGTTTCTTTTTGTCCTGGATTAACTGCTATCAAGCACAAATAACATCTCTAAAAGTCATCATCCTTTCTATATAAGTGACTTATCCTCCCATGTTTTCATTTTCTGTAGCCTCCACCACCCTTTTGAAATGTTAAGTGATGTAGCAGTTCATATAATGACAATAGTACAATGGAAGCCAGGGGAATTTCTGGTAAAATCAAGGCCTTTCTTTTGGTAGAGTTGCTGTCATGTGGAAAAAGAGTGGTGGAGGTCACCCCTGAAAGTGGTTAACAGAGTGCTAGCCATCGGCAGTTTCTTGGGTTACCCCAACTTCTTTCTGCCTAGCATATGCACAGGCCAGCAGTTCTCAAACTTCCGCAAGTGTAAAAAACAACTAGAAGCTGGGCACAGTGGCACCTGCCAGGACTTGGAAGGCTGAAGTGAGTTCAAGATCAACCTGGACAGCACAGCAGAACTCTATCCAAACAAAACAAAACAAAGCAAAACTACAGTGCAGGGGATATTGCTCAGTGGCACAGCGTCTGCCTGTCAAGCGCAAAGTCCTGAGTTCGATTCCCGGTTCCAAAAAAAAAAAAAGGCAAAGCAAAATTACAGATCGTGGGCCCCCAGATATTATGATTCAACAGATCTAGAATGGAGCCCACCAACTTGCATTTATAACAAGCTGCAGCTGATGCTGGTCAGCGGGCCACACTTAGCCAGGCTACCAAACACATTCCAGACAACAGGCTCCAGGGAAAAGGAAATATTCACAGGTATGGTTGAGACGTAAGATGTTTTCTCCAACTCTTTGGCTTTCACATTAAATCTCCTGGAATATAAAATGGTTAACCAGTAGCATAAGAGTTCTCAACTGTGGTCCTCCCCAGCCCCAATCCCCCACCCCACCCCTAGCAGCAGCAGGTGTCCTGGGAACATCAGAAATGTAAATTTAGAGAGCCCCACCCCAGACCTACTGACTCAGAACCGCTGGGGTTGGGCCCAGAAACCTGCGCTTTAATAAGCCCTCTAAATGATTCTGATGCAAGCTTAAGTTTGAGAACCACTGTTCTAGCAGAGATTCAATTACCCAGAACCACTTCAAACAGAGCAGATCCAAGTTAATCTTTCTTACATATCAGGTTTCCATGTAAATGTTTGTTGAAGACAGGGTCTGTGGCTTGAAAAATGTTTGATATCAGCTTCTGTCTCATGTGCTTTGTGGCTCTGGCAGCCTGAACTAACCTGGGTGTTAGATATCATAAAATGTCTTGTTTCTTTTCTTCAGCAGCCTCTGTGACTCTCAGATTTAGAAGGCGAACAGGAGGATATAAGGATGGGGATGAAGATGATGTATAAGGATAGATGATGGTTACAGGTGTTAGGTACTAGTCTAAGACCTTTGCATTTACTAACCTATCTAATCTTCATAGCTAACCCATGAAATAGCTGTTAGACTTAAGTATCCAAAAATAGGAAGGAATACATGTATTATACTTTGGGAAACACTGGATTCCAATGACCTCATCAAGCATTCAATTTTAAGATCTGAGTCCAGGCTCAAAGACAAACCTCCTAAAGGGCTGTTGATTGTACAGGGGTTCTGAAGCTCTGAAGCACAAGACACCAAGCAGAGGTGTGGCTTGATATGCTAAGGCTTTAACTCTTGAGCAATTCAATGTGCCTTCACGTTACTCCCTATGTGCCAGACCTGGGTTTGAATTTTACAAAAATTGGTAAGCCTTATTAAAGCTACTCAGGCCAACAGGAAGCTAAGCTTGTTGGCCCAAGGAAAACTGTTCACCCAGTGACATTAACCTAATGTCAGTCCAAAATGAATGGCAGAATATAAAGAGTCACGAGAAGGCTTAGACTTCAGATGCAAAGGTCTTCAATAAAAACATGCCATTGGCAGCTGTGTCTGGTGATGTATGCCTATAATTCCAGCACTTTAGGAGGCTGAGGTGGGATTACGAATTCAAGCCCAGTCTGGGCAACTTATGGACTTAGCAAGATCTCACCTCAAAAATAAAAATAAAGGGGTGTTGGGGATATGGCTCAGGGCAAAGACCCTGGGTTCAATTTCCAGAAATAAAAATAAAATAAACATGCTATTGGGTTAAGGGTGTCAGGAGGCTACAAGAGATCTAAATAAACAAAAATAAGTTTCCTTTTTATTGCACAAAGCAAGGTAATAGCAACTTAGCAGAAACTTTTATGGTTTACCTTTCTAAATCTTTCTGTATTTTTCTGGTTTTTCTCCTCTGAAAGAAGAGAGCTTTAGAATAACAATCTTAATCAGCAACCTGCCCCTCCCCAATCAAATATAGGGTTTTCCTTTGATAACAATGTAGCTGTAGTTACCACATGTTTCTGATAGCTTTTGTCACTAAGCAATAGATACTGAATAATCCAATCCTGCTTCACTAAATGTGGCCATTATCAGGTATCTTGCTTGTTTTACCTCTTGGTTAGGAAGATGTGCCAATAACTGAGAATAATGTTCTTAGCCAATACTAAAATTAAAGATAAGCTACTATGAAACTAAAACTTCAGGAGGAAAAATTAAAGCAATGTTGGGGATAGAAAGAAATTAAACAAGAGCTGAAACTCTATGGATATATTCTAAAGTACTCAAACAAAAGAAAAATCTTTTCATAGGATCAACTACCATCCTAGGGGCATTTTTAATTCCCCTGACACAATGCACTAATGTACATTCCATTATATTTCCTTTTGCCTGACAGCAGTTGCCAAAAAACTTCCTGCCTAAAATTGGTGCATTTACCACACATTTCTAAAAGTACAGAGTATATAAAGCAGAATCTTTGCCTAATTTTAAGTTTTTAAAGGAATAATATTGCCTTGCACTACTCTTGCCCCTTGACTTGTAAATTTCACCAAAAATAAACTGTCACACAGCTATGTCTGTCTGAACTCTGGTTAACCAAACTCAAAGAGTGAATGAGTTTGGATAGCAAGGATTACTTGTGTTTTCATTGTGCATAAAAATAAATGGATTCTGTCTAAAAGAAAGAAAACGTTGAATAATTTATTTGAATTAAAATTAGGAAAACTCTAATACAAAATCATTGTTTCCCCGCAGACAGAGAAGAGGACAAGGCAAGGGGAAGGGGCAGCAAACAGCAGTGTGTGTTCAACACACAGGGGGCACAGCCGGGTGTGGCTAGCTTCAGCCACTGAGGTAACATCCAGGGTTGCCAGATCTTTGCCAGAAACATCTCAGGTTTTAAATGCTGACAACTATTTAAAATCAACCTTAAATACCACAAAGATAACACTGCAGACTCCACAGGTCCAGCCCACCATCTGCCAGGGGCAACCTCTGCTCGGCCCTGTTCTCCTTATTCCAATTTCTGCTGTCACGATTATCCACACGTGGGGTTCACTGGTCTAGTCCTTTATGTATTCTTTCCTTTGTTCTTTAACAGATTTATTTACTCACTTTATTATTCATTTAATTATTCAACAAGTATGAGATCAATAGTATGTATCAGATTTTACTAGGTACAGAATATGTAATTAGGAACAAGACAGACAAGGACTTTCCTCATGGCATTTACAATATAATGGAGAGACTAATTTAATTTAATTTATTTTTGAGACAGGGCCTCACTACATGGTTCAGGCTGGTCTTGAACTAACTATGTAGCTCAGGCTGGTCTCAAACTTGCCATTATCCTCCTGCCTCAGCCTTCCCAGTGCTGGGATTATAGGCATGCACCACCATGCCGGTGGGGAGACAAATTTAAAAAAAAAAGCATATCAAAGATTATTTTGTTTTATTTATTTTTATTATTTTGTGTGTGTGTGTGTGTGGGTACCGGGGGTCGACCTCGAGGACCTTGTGCGCTAGTAGGTGCCCATGCCGCTGAGCAGTATCACCGGCCCTTTTTTCGTATGTGGGCACCGGGAGTCGAACTTAGGACCTCGCGCTTGCCAGGCAGGCACTTATGCTGCTGAGCTATCTCACTGGCCCCCTATTTTGTTTTATTTATATTGGGACTATAAAAATGTAAATAAACCATACACCAGTCTTCCCTGGTTCAAGAGGCTCATCAGAGAAGCATTACCAAGTGCCCTTCAAGGACCTCTATCACATCATCCAATGAGGCTCAATTTCAGGTTCTACCCATCAGCACTGAAGAACATGTTCGAACATCATGGCTAAGAATTGAATAGCCCTTCATTGTCTACTGAATTTGCAACAAACAGCCTAAAATGTAAGTCCTTTCCACTGGTTCCCTCGTGGCCCTGTTTCCAGGTAGACTACTCCAACTCATACATACCATGAAACTTCTCTGATATCCTGAACTAGATCTGATCTCTATGTTCTGAATCCCTACAATATCTTAATAGATTTTGTAATTTTCATTGCTGTTTACTTCACATTATAGATATCTGAATACTCGATTTCAATTTTTATATAGTATGTAGTGCCAAGTATCATCTAAGCAATTTCATAGTTTGCTTTATAGATAAAAATTATTTACCAAGATAAAAACATACTAGTTGTAGGCCTGTGATATAGTTAAATACCCATGTCCTTCTTAGAAATCATAAATTTAGGGAAGGGAGAGAGAGGGAAATCAGTTAACAGGTACCAAAATATGGTTAGGAGGAGAAAGTCCTAGTATTCTACAGCACAGTAGGATGACTACAGTTTACAACAATTTATTAAAGAGCTAGAAGAGAAGAGTTCAAGATAATATATAAAATTTTAATGCCTGGCAATGCTAGTTCCTGAGTTTGATTCCCAGTACCAAAAAAAAAAAAATTTTTTTTTAAACTCAAATTTTTTGAAACTCCAATTTTTTGCTAAATACTATTTTCTCACTAAAAGAAGCAATGGCTGTTTCTAAGGCTGAGATAAGACAAGGAAGTATACAGTGAGCCTGGGGCCTCTAGTTCCAGAAAGGTTTAAAAAAAAAAAAGGCTAAAAAATGGATGGAGCATTTGTCAAAGGGCACCAGACAGAGCTATCATTTCTCAAATTTGGGACAATTTGAGCAGCAACATACATAATGACAGAAGTGGATTATTACCTACTAGGTAAAAAAGGAATTTTGAGCTCAGTCTAACAACTAGAAAAAGGCACAGGAGTAGGAGAGAGGCAACCTTTTATTTTATTCTGTAGAAGAATTCCAATAAAAAGTAAATTGAGGCATCAGAAAAATCCACATTTTACAATCACTATTATAATTATTTACTTAAGCAAAAAAAATCAATGAATATTAAATGAATGTTGAAGAATAAAATATTATCAAAATATTACTGTCTGTTCATTAATTATTAAGGGAAAAGGCTACCTTTACAAGGAAAACTATCTGGTATAGAGCACAAAAAGTGATCATCACCCCAAAAAACAGTAAACTGACATTATATACCCCTGACATAATGCACCAAAATGCAAATGAACATCACTACAAAACATCCCTGCAAGTTTTTCACCAGAGTTTAATCAAGAGGAAACAATTACACACACATTCATCTGGACTCATCAATGTCACTGTGAAAAGAGACCAGAGAAAGACTGTAGAGACAGGACAACACAACTGCAGTGTACGACCTTTGACTGGACCCTGAAAAGAGGGGGGGGGGGAAAGCTGCAAAGAGCACTACGGGAAAAATGGGGAATGCTGGTCACTGATATCACAGTGATGTTAAATTCACTAATCTGTGGTTATGCAGAACCGTCCTTGCTCTTAGAAAATACAGGCTGAAATGTGCAGGGATGAAGGGTCACCAGGGTCTGCAATAGCTCTGAAGTGTTTCAGAAAACACAGTTTGGGTGGATGTATGTGTACGCATAGAGGTATCTATGTCCAAAGACAGAGAAGCCAGTGGAGCAAAATTTGGAATACAAATACAGTACGCCTCCTTTAATGACTGCTTGGAATTACTACTGAGGCTTGCTGTTCGGACTTATGACCCGTCTTTACGTTTTTGTACAGTTCTGTACATCTTGTTTATATGGCCTCAATTTTTTTTGGTACAGTACACCTTGTTTATATAGTACTATAAATTTTACTGATTGTACTTTATCATACAGTACTGTAGTTTTATGTTGTTATACATTATAGTACTGCATATAAGAGTTATGTGAATACAAGGAAAGTCATCAAAATGGAGTTTCCTTTGACCATTTCTTTGTTCTGAATATTGCAATGTACATACTATACGCAATTCTTCATTTAGTGACCAATTCAGTTAACAACCTACGTGCAGGAACCAAACTCAGTCATTAAATAAGGAATATCTATATATCTTCCTGTTAAAATATCAGAAAGAAAAGATACAAACACCTATTCCCTGAAAATAAAATTTTTAATGTGACTGCCATAGGCCTTAGTCAATCAGGTATAAAGGTTTTTAAACGCTATTACATTTTTGAAGTGTCTTACTATGAAACACTAACTTAAGAATTTTTGCAGTTATTTCCAACAGACCTGAGAGGTAAACTCTGTTAACACTAAATATACAAAATAAGTGTTGCTCAAGGCATACCTTACAGTAAGTCTAAAGTATAACAAGCCACTAAATTCAAAGATCATGGGAAAAAGCTGATGACCAAAAACTGACCATCTAAACAGCTACACACACAATAATGTTTTCTACTCAAGCCCAATTTCAAAGGAAAGTAGTTTTCAATGGTTGGCTGGTCAAAAACAACATTAAATAGCAAGCACTAGAAAGTTAATTGAATGTTTGCCAAAAAGAGTAGGACTCATTTTCATACTGGATAATTAATTTCTTTGTTTTTATAAGAATTTTAAACAGTGACCAACATGCACCCCGTGGGTAATTAACTTCATTCAAGAAAGACTTCTTGACTTTTGTGGCATGGACGATGCTGAGGCTTGGAAACACTCCAACAATATATTTATTTGTTTTAAATATTTTCTTCTTATACTGTTTTACCTGAAAAAAATATAGTGTTATAGTATTTAAATTCAATTTATAGTATTCAATTACGAATAGCTTTAATAACATCAATGATGGCAAACCTAGAAAAATCCCCATAAAATATATGTATATAATATTTTTTAAATTAATGATAATCAAATGCAATGGATCTAAATTTAACTATGTAATATAAAAATTAGTTTTTAGATCATTGTCCTACATTTAAATAAAAATCTAAATATCTGGAAAGTTTCCATAAGCATGCTGAAAGAAATTAGAAATATCTGTAAACACAACTACTTCATGAAGCATCGCTTTAAAAAATAATTTATTATGTACGTGTACCAACTCCCTATAATGAATGTAATCATTATGTAAACATGTACTAATAAAAATTTAAAAATAGAATAAGTAATTTAAAAGACTAACATGACATCTTAAATGTGAAATGTTTTACAATGAAGCTATTAAGGTTTTTTAAAATGATCTGCTAATTTAGGATAAAATTCATATGCTTCCTATTTTTTTCTCAATATGAATCCTAAAGAGCAAAAAGTTTCATAAAACAGAATTAAGTTAATTAGGTTAAACACTACCCATATATTCTTTACCTGCCCCTGAACTGGAGAAATTCCTACTTAAATATGTTTTACAAGTGGACATATTTTAAAAATGTATTTTTATTAGTGGTTACTCATTTTACAAAGTATTGGGTTTCTATATGGTATTTCCATACATGCACATATTTGGATCATATCCATACTCCCATTGTTCTCCTTAGAATCTGTCCTCCTTTCTCCATATTCTTGTCCTCTGTCCCTTCTGCTTTCATGTCACCTATTTTAGATTCCACACATGCGGGAAAATGTGATCCTTGACTCTCTCAGTCTGGCTTATTTTCCTTAACATGATAATCTCCAGAGTTCCATCCATTTTCCCATAAATGTCACACTTTCCTTCTTTACAGCTGAATAATACAACACTGTGCATATGCACCACATGTTCTTTATCCATTCATCTCTTAAGGGCGCCTAGGCTGGTTCATATCTTGGCTATTGTGAATTGTGCCACAATACCATACTCCTATAGTATACTGACTTAAATGTTTCCAGAGTTGCCCAGGCTGGACTTGAACTTGCCATCTTCCTGCTTCAACCTCCCAGAGTGCTAGGATTACAGGCCTGTGTCACCATTCCAGGCTCTAGTTTTTTTATTTTTTTTGTATTCTTGGTGACAGACATTCTGACTGAGGTGAGACGGAATCTCAATGTGGTTTTAATTTGGATTTTTCTAATGATGAAATATGTTGAACTTTTTTTCATGTACTTATTGGCCATTTGTACTTCTTTTGAGAAGTATCTATTCAATTCATCTGCACGTTTTTTAATTGGGCTATTTGATTTTTTAATAGTTTTAAAAAATATATTCTAGATATGAATCCTGTCAGAAAACTGACAAAGATTCCTATTTTATAGGCTGTCTTTTCACTTTGTTGTTTCACTTGCTGTGCAGAAACTTCTTAGTTTCATGTAGTCCCATTTGTTGGTTTTTTTTTTCCTTTTAAGGCAGATTCTCACTATGTAGTTCACGCTGGCCTCAAATTCACGGCAATCCTCCTGCCTTAGCCTCCCAAGTGATAGGATAATAGAAAATAGGCTTCCAGAAAATGAACTCCAATTTAAAACACTGACAGATAGAAAACCACTGTTCCACTTTCAAGGGTTCAATATCCAGTCATCAACCACTGAAAAACAATCACTCAGGTCACTCTACATACCACGCCATACTTGCTAGGATGGAGGATACTCCTCTCCATTTCAGAGAACTATCAGAAGCCAGCAGCACTGAGATATAACAGAGGCAACTACTAAATGGTTGGTCTTTGCTTTCTACATAACACTTTTCCATCTTAGATGGTAACTTCTTAAAATTTGTTCTTCCACCAAATTGTGTTCCTGAGAGTTAATTATCCCCGCTGATAGTAATTATGCTATTGAAGACTGTGTATCAATAAGGAGGAAAAATTTTTAAATGTGCTGCATTCCAACATAAATACAGATAGTAACTATAACTTTGGATTACATAATATTGCTTCTATTAGAATGGCTAACTGCCAATTTTGAGTTTCCTGTTGCAAAACACAAAAATGGAAAGGAAAAAGGGTAATTTTAGTACTAATAAAATAAAACATGGCATTTCTTTGATGAAATGGGTTACGAGATTACAACTGGGAAAATTTGAGTTTTGTATCTTTTCTGCTGGCAAAATATTAGGTTGAAAAGAGAGGAGGGAGAAATAGAGACTGGCTTTTTCTACATCACTAAAAAAGTTCTTTTGAAAAGAGAGACTAAATAGATATGAGTTAAACAGAAATATTATAAGAGGTAGTATTTCAATTATGAAGATCAATATATATAAAGATCCTAATAGGGATTGAGAGTATCTGATAAAATGTTGATATAGGCCAAACAGGTAAGAGCCTGAGGAAGAGCAGGGGAAAGCGATAGCCTTGGTGAACACACATGAGATGGGTTAGGAAAATGCTAGAAGCAAAGGGATCAACAAGACGGAAGTGGCAACAGGCAAAGCAGATTATGACCAGGATGGATCTGGCCACAGAGTAAGCATGAAGGAAAAAATAAATAAATAAAAAATAAAAAAAAATTCAGTGATATGAAGGAAATCAAGTACCTAAGGCAACAAAAGCCAGAGACATACGGTAAAAGACAGAAAGGAAAATTCTTGATACTACGATGAAAATTTGGTACAATAAAAGGAAATCGTGGTTTAGGACTGACAGGTCGCAACACAGGAAATACTTGGAGCAAAGTGTACATTGTGCAGTTCCTCCCTACTTCTTACCTTAACAGCTACATATACACTGTTGGCATTTTGTAAGAAAGAAGTGTTGTAAAAACCAATCTCAATTTTATAGCAGGACTGATAATTAAAGATAATAAATACTTTTATTTTAATAGCCTGACAATATTTTACCAGGTTAAGATTTAGTATTTTAATACGTTAAAAGATTATAAAATACCATTTGCTGCTTTAAAAAATCATCATTTTATTTTAAGAGATGAAAAACTAAAGCAATGAATCAGGTTTTCATTTGTTTTTTATCTTTTTATTACATTTTTCAAAATTCCTCTAATCAAGCAGAACAAAGAAGGGTAAATTATAGTAGTTTCATATGAAATTTTTATTTCAAAAAAGGAATATACATTACATGAAGTTGAAAGCTCCTCAGGAACTCACCAATGCTAAGTACATCCTCCAGCCCCTGGCATATAGTATATATTGCTTACCAGTATTTTTAGTTATTTCTTAAGCAAGCCCTTGTGAAATAAATAAAAGGGCATAGAAAATTCAAAATTTTTCCCAAGCAAAGGGGCAAAAGAAGTATTCACGATGTATCTCTAAATTTTGTAATATATAAAGTTGTACGCACATAATTGCTTAATAAATATTGAGTGAAGGAATGATTAAACACCTGGGTTTTGGAATTAAATTTTTAAAAGAGGAAATTATCCTATTTGTTAATATGAAAATATTTGCTGGTAAGTTAACTATCAGCAAGTCATTCACTGTTACAATTTATACACATATTGTAATACCATACAACACTATCATACCTGAGTTAACAAACAAAGTAGATATTCCATTTATATTGGCAATGTTCCACAAACAACAAAGCTAAGTCCAGTAGATACAACATTTTCAAAATGCATGTAAACTACTGAGATGAATTCTTTCTGCTGACAATCCCAAGGGAGAGAAGAGAAAATGATTTGTTTTACCCTAAGAGCTCAAAGCTCTCTTGGGAGGTAATTCAATTGAAATTTTACATTCAGTCTAGCCAGGCTGTGATAAACAGATGCTTAAATTAGCTGTCTTATGCCATAATCAAACTATCTGAAGAAAAAAGTTCCTAACAAAAATACAGAGAAGGTGAAGGGGAAAAGGAAAACATAAAAAAGCTATTATTTTTAGGGAAAGAATGTTTTTATAACTTTGACTTCTGTAAGCAGTATGCTGTAGGAAACCACCATGCTTCTCAAACCATTCATAGTAGTGATTAGTTTGTACCATGGTGCAAGTTAGCACACTAATAATCACTTAAAATATTTTTATACTAAACTTTTTGAAATTGATGTGATTTACAAGGGTTTTTCTTAAAAGGCTGCATGGACATAATTTAACTTGCATCTGTATCTTTCACTATAAACATCTTCAGATTTTTCCTGAAAGTAACTGCAGTTATACATAAAAACTAAATTGATAAAAGATGAAAGGTTAAAACTGACTTACAAAACCATTTCCTTATGTCGAAATAGGTAAAACTATACAGTCAGCTTTTAAAAATTATACCCAGCAATCAAACAATAGAAGATAACTTTATTTTAAAAAATGCAACCTATAATCTCCATTTACTTTACTCGCTGGATGAGCTCATGCTCACCTCCCCCCCACAAATCTGCTGCCGCTGTCCCCGCAGCACACAGCCAGAGCAGGGCGGAGCTGTGCTCCAACAGTTCCATAAACACGGGCATCCACTAGCTGAGCTACATTCTTACCAAAAATCACTCAAGCTGTTCTCCAACTAGAGTTTGTCCATTGTACTTGTTACTGTAGGTATGTTACTTAAATATTAACCGAGTAAATATGAGTATAAAAGAGACCTGTTTCTAATGAAAACTAAATTGAATGCTTCAGAAAGACCTGACATAGACTAAACAAAAGGGAAAACAATATTTTTATGATGTAGATGTGAACAAGAATTTAAAAAACAAACTAGAGGGCCGGTGAGATGGCTCAGCGGCGTACGCGCTTGCAAGGCAGGGCCCAAGTATCGCTCAGCGGCACGGGTGCCTGTCGGCGCGCAAAGGTCCTGAGGTCGACCCCCCGGTACCCACAAAAAAACAAAAAACAAAAAACAAAACAAAAAACTAGAGGACTAGAAGTTAAAATTTAGAAGGATTATGTACAGGTTACTTTGTAAGTTTTTAAAGTCTGACTTCACTTTAAAGAAACATAAAGAGGGCCAGGGATATAGCTCAGCGGCACAGCACCTGCCTGGCAAGCGCGAGGTTGTGAGTTCAATTCCCGATACCAAAAAAAAAAAAAAGGAAAAGAAACAGAAAGATCATATTTGATATACTAGAAGTGTGTTCTATGTAAGAAAGGCAACATTAAATTCCAATCAAAGAACCAACACTTGAAGAGTCTTGCCCACACTTATAAAGGTTGAATGTATATTTATGTGTCTTAAAATGCCTAAAGTTTCCATATATAAATCTTTTTTTTTTTTTGTGGGTACTGGGGGGTCGACCTCAGGACCTCGCGCGCCAACAGGCACCCGTGCCGCTGAGCGATATCACCGGCCCCTTTTTCGTATGTGGGTTCCGGGAGTCGAACTCGGGCCCTCGCGCTTGCAAGGCAGGCGCTTACACCGCTGAGCCATCTCACCGGCCCTCCATATATAAATCTTTTAAACAATTGCCTACTGAAACTTTTTTATGATTAACTGACCAACTAATAGGATAAGAGGCTTCTAGTCTATTATGTTAGACCCTGGAACACAAATGCAAGTTGCTCAATAACTAGTGGGTGATGCAATTCGGTATTATAAAGTGCTATGAAAGAAATATGAACAGGATGCTAAGAGGACCCAACTAGCGAAGAGAGATTTAGAAGAATCTGAAATGCTGAGTATTAAATGAGATATATAAATTTAGCAGGCAGATAAAAAGAGATCCCCCCAGGCAGGAAAAAAAAAAGGCAGGCAGGTGAGAGACTAGTGAATTTAGGCTGGCTACCATGTAGGCTATTGAGGAAAAGTTACATGAAGTGAAGCTGGGTAGAGGCTAGTTCACAAAAGGACTTACATGCCATGGCCAAGAGCTTGATTTTTATCAGGAATGCAAAATAATTTGGGGGATTTTAAGTATAGCAGCAATCAAATAGATTTCTAGTTCCAAAACACTTCTCTGGCTGCAGTATGGAATATGGAACAGCGGAAGAAAGAAGAGAAAATTGGAAGAGTGACTGTAAAATTAGCAATGCAAATGAGAACAGGGCCCAAGGGATTGGAAAAGGATCTGAAGTTAGAGCTGGCAGGGACTAGAGAGACGATGGAGAAGAGTGTGAAAATGCCTATAGGAAGACCTCCAGGTTTTACCATATGAAAAGATACAGTAAGGGTATTTAACAAGATATCAACGTAGGTGAGAACCAGACCAATGGAGGAAATAATTCTGTCTTGGAAATGAAGAGTATGGGGTGGAATTTGTCCAGTAAGTCACTGAATATATGAATCGGAACCTCACAAGAAGTCAAAGCTTGAAGAAGTGACAGGAGGTACACATTAGCCATGCACAGGAACAGTTAAAAACATGTTCTCTGGACCCAGACTGAGTGTAAATTCACTCTTGTTAGGTACTGTCTCCATGACTGTGGGCAAATTATTGAACCTTTCTCTGCTTACTCATCTGTAACAAAGAGATAAGAATAGTACTTACCTCATAGGGCAGGGCTGTTGTGAAGATTAAATGAGTAGATATGAGGTATCGCAAATAATGCCTGGCATGTGTGCCATTATGTATTAGTCATTATCACCAAAGATTTTTGTGTAGCTGAGGTTATCCCCCATTGTGGAGAGCCAAGAAGAGAGCCAAAGATGAAATCCTAGAAACACTAAGATTCAAGAGGTAGGAAAGGTAGAGCAGAAGAGGGGAGAGTATTGTCATAGAGGCTGAGAAAGTGTACAGTTTCAGAGAAAGGAAAAGTCAGTAATGTTGAAGGCCACAAAGATATGAAGTAAATAACGTTCTGAAAATGTGGATTAGAATTGAGAATAAAGAAGTCACTGGAAATTCTAATAAAAGCAGTTACCACAGAATGGTCTCTAAGCTTTTAGAACTATATGCCCTGGGAATGAAAAAATAAATATGTACCTCAACTATCCTACCTTTCATCTTTATATATTATATACCTGTATTGTCATCATGGGCTAATCTCTCAAGGCACAATATATACCCCAGGGAGCTTTCACACATCAACAGCAGAGAGGAGAAAACTCTAATTCAAATATAGTTTACTAGGAACTTCTAATCTTGGGGTCCAATTTCTTATTAGACAATATTAGTTGGTCTTTTTAAAAGCATGATGTGGCTAAAAACAAACTTGGACCAGGAATAGATATGTAAGTTCTACCATGATCAATTGTGTTTATACATAAGTAGCACAGTATAGACAATCAAAGGCTTTTAAACTAGCATCTGTTAAAGATACTTTCCCATTTGGTGAGGGCACTTACATAATCCATACATGTACTTGAGTGGGCATGTATAAACTGTTACAACACGGCGATGGACTTAAAGGCAAACAAATGACCATGGTCAACCTCTGAACACTGCATGCAGATCTCCCAGTCTTCTTTAGGAGACCTTACATGACTATTACTGACTGAATAAGGGGTATCAGTGTTTAAATATATTAAATGTAAATTAATTAAACACATCAAAATATACTGAATTTTAAGATTTAAGAAAATACATGTAGATGAAAATAAACAGAAGTTAAACATTTTCTCCTGTCCTGGTAAGTCATCTTGTGTGTTCCATTTTGGAAAGAGTAAGGATGGTTAAAAAGGTTAAAGAGTGAAGAAATTAAAAAAAAATCATGTCTGAACAGTGTTTCAGGAAGCTTAGATGTTAAAAAAAAAAAAAAAAAAAGGGCGTACATTTTGGTCTAGAGGAAGACAGAGTTAAAGGAAAAGTTTAAACATGTTTCTAAGGACCTAAACATGACTGCGGGTGACAGGGAAGAGCCAATGCAGAAAAAGAATTGGAAAGGAAAGGGGATGGGTTACTGAGCAACAGACTCTAAACCTGGCAGATGGTCTCATTCACTCACTGTGATGGCAGGAGTGGCAGCGTATTTTAGAATATAGATTCAAAGGCCTGGAAAGCTCCATTACAAAAAAAAAAAGTTCCTAAAATTATTCGGAGAGCGCTGGTCCATGGAATGAAGCTGGAACCACTGTCCTAGAGCTCTGATAAAGGGTTCAGAAAGTAACAAGTTTCCAGTGCTTCACTTTTTAAACTCCATAATTTATTTTGCTGTTCTTTTTTAAGTGGCCAATTAAAGTTACAAAGAATTTTAATCACCTGAAAGGTACAATCAAGTATCTTTTCTAATCCTTAACTTTTCCTTTATCATCCCCAATTTTAGCTTGGATTGAAAAACCTTTTCCTGGAGTTTGTTCTCAGACTTCAGATGATTCAGCATCAAAACACTCCTGGGGCTCTTATCTGTTTCGGTTCCAGGCAGTCAATTCATCTTGCCTAAACAGGTCACAGTTATCACTAGGAAAGTCTTATGCTAAATTTTCATCTACTCTGCTCACTGATCTCCTGCTTCCTTTTCCTATAAGCAGCACAAGTGGAAAGAGAAAAAGAAGAAAAATAGAGAAAAAGAGAAGAGCTACATAGAATCTCTTCATTGTGGAGATAAAGCCTTTCTTGACTCTTGAGAATATAAAATGTTCCCGCTTCACTAGCAAAAATTTGTAAGCACAATTTCAAGCTGGGGTCATGGCTAAACCATTTTACATAAAATGTCAAGTTCCTATGTCACCTAATTTTCCTTAACAACCCCTTAAGTTCACAAATTGCTTTACATTCAGTTTTCTTAATCATTTTAAGCTTATATTCTATAAAAAGAGAACATTTCAAACAAAATTTTAAAATACTCTTAAAGTACTTAAAATAATTCCAATAAAAGATTAATTTATAGTATCTTGTGTCAACTCATGGGTGTAAGTTACACTTCCTGAATAGGAAGACTGACAGAAGAACCTGAAAGTCAGATATCATGTTGAAGTGTTCAAGTTAAAATAAGTATTAGTACTAAGATGGCAAAATAGGAAAGAAGTGGGTATCTGCTTCTGTACCACGATGTATAAATGTTATCTCATTTAACTTTTACAGGCCAGGTGTGGTGGTGCACACCTGTAATCCCAGCACTCAGAAGGCTGAGGCAGGAGGATTGCCACGAGTTTGAGGCCAGCCTGGACTACATAGTGAGACCCTGTCTCAAAAATAAAATAAAAAACCAAAAAAAAAAAAAAAAAAAAAAAAAACCCACTATTTAAGCAACCCTAGTGTTACAGTCAGGGTCTGCAAGGGAATAGATTTAATACAGGACACATAATTTACAGGATTATTTTATAATATTCAATAAAAAAAAGTCAAATGCAAAAGAGTGCAGATCTGTCCACATACTAGAGATCCAAAGAATCCAGCTGAGGGCCTGGATCCTACGGCAATGTCCTGCACGAGTCCAGCTAAAGACCTAGAGCCCACAGCAATGTCCTCCACGAGTCCAAATGGAGGACTAGAGCCCATGACAATGTCTCGTGCAAGTCTGTGTCAAGGATCTGCACTGGGAAGGCCCAAAGGTCAGTGGTGGAAGCTAGAAAGTCTGCACCAGCAGGATGAAGGATCTGTGCCAGCAGGCTGAGGGATCTGCACTGGAGCCAGGAAGCAACCCTCAAGGTAAGGACCAGAGCTCCCCTGAAGAGAACCACAGCCATCCTCAGTGACAGCAAGGACCCGAGTTCCTCTGACAATGAGAACAGCTGAGTTCGTATCAGGAAAGCCAGCATAACAAGCTTCTCCAGGAGAATCAACAACACACCATCTCCCCCTCCAGTTCTCTTTTTTTATGTTGTTGGCAACAATCCTCAGGTGGGCCTTCCACACCCAGAACCACACTGATTCAGTTCAGCTGTGTGTTACAAGTTGCCCATTAGTTAATCCACTACACCTAGGAGCTATTACTATTCTTATTTTACTGATAAAGAAGGAGGGTTAAGAGAATTATATATCCATGAAATGTTCAGCACAAAGAGCCTCCATTAAAGGCAGCAGTGAAGACATTCACCAATAGGAGAGAACACATGCATGTTTGTCCTTGTGAGAATGGCTGACTGTGTGGGGGAGAGGGAAGACCAAGGGGAAAAGATCAAAGGCAGACACACCTGAATTAGAGACTCTTAGAATTAAATATGGAAGCAAAGGTGACGATGAATACAAAGGAAACAGGGAAGGTGAAACCCAAACTAATATGACTGGTTGCCCACAAGCATGGAGGGAGACAAGTGGAAAGAATTGTGGGTGTGGGGACTCAGCAGTGTAGATAAAATGAGGGCGGCACACTTCTCTTTTATTGTACAATTCCGACTTTTTGGCACCATAAAACTAAAGGCTGGAGGGAAAGCCCAAAAAGGAATGGAAATAGATATAAATGATTCACTATTTTGAATGTAACCATATTTCAAATAATAACAATTATACTGGGGGTGGAGAAAAAGGAACTAGCTCAAATAACTTTTTTGTGTATTGTGCTAAAATCTATATAACATAAGCTCTGCTATTTAAACTATTTTTAAGTATGCAATTCAGTGGCACTGATTAAATTCACAATGTTATGCAACCATCAGTACCATCTACTATCAACTTTTCATCAACTCAAACTGAAACTCTGTACATAACTCACTAAGCAATAACTTCCCATACACCCTCCCCCAGCCCTTCCAAGTAATTTTTGAACACAAAATTTTGATGTACAGTAGTTCTCTCTTACCCATAGCTTCACCTCATGGTTTTAGTTATCCACAGTCAACTGTGGTCCAGAAATAAACAATTTGTAAGATTTAAATTGCACACTATTCTGAGTATGGTGATGAAATCCCAGTCCATGGCAGAAACACTCTTTGGTCCAGCACAGCTACACTGCGTACACTACTTGCTTGTTAGTCCCTGATGCAACTCCTACTTGTGCTCACTGGTCACTTGGTACGCTGTTAGTTACCAGATCCACAGTAGGGGCAACACATTGCTGATGTACTTACAGTGCAAGAGTAGTGATGCTAGAAATTAGAATATACCAAAGAGAAGCCATACAGCGCTTCCTTTAAACGAAAAGGTGAAAGTTCTTGATTGAAGAAAAGGAGAAAAAAAATCCCATGCTGAGGTTGCTACGATCTATGGTAAGAATGAATCTACTATCCATGAAATTGTGAAGAAGGAAAAAGAAATTCATGTTAGTTTTGCTATTGATCCTCAAACTGCAAAAATTAAGGCCAGAGGACACAAAAAGTCCTTTGGTAAGATGGGAAAGACATTAAATTATAGGACTCAGTACTATCCATAGTTTCAGATATCCAGCGTCTTATAATACATCCTCTATAGATAAGGGGCTACTGCTGCATACCTTTGAACTAAAGACTGGGAAGAAAGGATGGGGGGACAGTGAATAAATTAGATACACTGAGATGGGTAAGCAATCCTAAAAACACTTTCTGTATGTGTATTCTAGAATTAAGCAAATATGAGAATAAAATGTAGCATCAGAGACGGAATTATCAGTATGAATTCATGCATTTAATATATACACAGGGAATTATGAAATATATATATGCATAAATACATTTTTGCTAAGAGAAAAAAATGGCACTAGTAGCAACAACTAGTTCTAGTACAATACCTGATTTTGGAATCTACACTCTATTTTTCATGGTTTTTTTTTTTTTTTTTTTTTTGGTACCGGGAATCAAACTCAGGACCTGTGCTTGCCGGGCAGGCACTGTGCCACTGAGCTATATCCCTAGCCCAATTTCTCAAAAATAGGAGCCATGGCTCTTTGGAGAAATGACTGATTCTAGGGCTAGAGATAGGAGGACAAGAAGAGCCTGGATAACCCTATTGGGTTCAAGGAACAATGAGAATGCACCAAGGACACAGCAGAGCGCTTCTGGGGCTCCCATGGGTGAAATCAGGAACTTAAGCACCAAAATAAAGAATGGCAGTAATGGAGTATATAATACACTGACTAAAATCACACACTGCGCGCCAGTGAGATAGCTCAGCGGCATAAGCGCCTGCCTGGCAAGTGCGAGGTCCTGAGTTTGACTTCCGGTACCCACATAAAAATAAATAAATAAAAGCACACACTGCTCTCAACACATGAATAAATAAGTGGAAAGGCATATTAGTTTTGCATTACTACAACTAAATACTTGAGGCAGCTAACTTATAAAAACAAAAGGTTTATTTAGCTCACAGTTTTGGAGGTTCAAAGTCTAAGACTGGGTGGGAGTGGGGAGGCTAGGAGAGGTATCGGTGTCACTGAGAGCAGAGGATGGTGGCACAGCACAGTGAAAGTCCAGGTAGGAGCAAGCTGTTGTATCTTAAACAGAGAAAGCTAGAAGGGCCAGGCTTGCTTCTTTTGTAACAACCCTCCAGTGAGAACTCAAGGAGACCTACTTACTTCTCCCCTCCATGACTTAAGAACCTCCCACTAGAACCCACCTCCCCAAATTCCACCACCTCCCACAGCACCACGCCCGGGGCCACAGCTTCAATCACAAGGGACCCTTGTGAGACACTCACACCACACCCAAGCCACAGCAGAAAAGAAAATCATCCTCACAGTATAATGCCGACTAATAAATGTAGAAGAAAGGATGGAATTAGAAATTTACCATTCAGGGCCGGTGATATAGCTCAGCGGCATAAGCGCCTGCCTGGCAAGCGCGAGGTCCTGATTTCGACTCCTGGTACCAAAATAAAAAAAAAAAAAAAAAAAAAAAAAAGAAATTTACTATTCAGTAACTATCAGTAATAATTGACCCAAGTAACAATCATCAGTGGGTGCTGAAAACTAGTGAGTAAAGGGCCAATGAGGAGAACATTCACATGGTCTCAAAACATCTCACCAGACAGTTACCCTGACAAGAAGGGAAATAATGACTTGATAGCAGAGAAACCCGGCAGTGACCACTTTAACCAAGTAAAATCACCAGTGAATCAACACAAGGCTATTCATACAATGCACTAGAAGAACACGCAACTTCTACAGCAATTCTGACAAAAATAATTTATATCAGACAAACCCAAATTGATGAACATTCTGAAAATGACTACCTTGTTCTCTTGTAAGTTCATGAACGGCAAAGATAGAGTAAAGAACAACTAAAGAACTAAAGAGACATGCAACGTGGGATTCCTAATTGTACACTGGACCAGACAAAATTTTCCTCTCCTTTTGCTACAGAGGATCTTACTGGAACAACTGATGTAATCTAAATGTGGCTTGTAGATTTGATAGTAGCATTACAGCAATGTTAATTTCCTGATTTTGATAAATGCACTGTTACATATGAGAAACCCTTCATTTATGGAAAATACATACTGAAATATTTAAGAGAAAGAGCATCACACTTCCAAATTACTTTCAAACACAGTTGAGAAACAACATATATATATATATAAATACACACACACACACATATATATAGGAATAAAACAATAAAGCGAAGAGGTAAAGAGTGAACATCTTGGCCGGTGAGATGGCTCAGCGGCTTAAGCGCCTGCCCGGCAAGCGCAAGGGCCCGAGTTCGACTCCCGGATCCCACATACGAAAAAGGGGCCGGTGATATCGCTCAGCGGCACGGGCGCCTGCTGGCATGCGAGGTCCTGAGGTCGACCCCCCGGTACTCACAAAAAAAAAAAAAAAAAAGAGTGAACATCTTTGGGGAATCTAGATAAAATGTCTGGAATTCTTTGTGCTATTTTTGCAACTTTTCTATGTCTACAATTATAAAAAGTGACACAAAATCCCGTGGTTTATTAACCTAGCCATTGCTTAATATTTTCTTCAAGACTGACCCTCAGGAAGTGACCACTGGAGCAAGGACGGCTTGCTGCCAGTGGAGATTTCCCTACACTGCCTTCTAATATGAGCACTCCACCTTCAGACAACGTGATTGCTAGAGAATTTATGTTGATTCCAAATCTATCCTAGTATATTTTTCATCCATCAAACCTCTGTGCCTTTTCCAGTGGTTAAAATGTTGTTTCCCTAAGACCTTTCAACAACTTTCTACCATTCTTAAGATTTAATTGTAACACATTTTTCCTGTAGGGGCCAGACTTCACATTCTCATTTCCTGCTTCTGAAGATTCCTTTTCTCATCTCTGTAACAATATTATTTCCTCCACTATAAAATGAAGTAGATGGAGCAGGTGACCTCTAAGATCCTACCAAAGACTGCAAGTTTCTTACAAGCAAAGACTGAGGAATGTGTATGCCTCACACCATGTCAGAAAGGTGTGTTGGACTGACCAAACTTCCAAATCTAACATGCTTTGATAATCCCCAGTAAGCAGATCTCTGTACTCTGCCACAGATTAAAATACCTCCCAGGACCTGAATAAGAAATCGCCTTTATATTTCTAATTGTTTCACCATAATCTGATAAAATATATAGTGTATCATTGTAGGAAATAGCTGTGTTTGTGAAAACTTGCGGATAAATCAAACTCGCTTGGCTTACAGTTTTGAACCCATTGTAGGTGCCCAATGAATATCTGTTTAACTGAATTTACTACTTCCTTACACTGTTCAGTCCAGGACACACCTGTGAATTTATAGGAACAGTCAGTTTAGAAGCTGACCGTCATCTAATGTAAACAGTGTCTAGTGATAGAATGCTTAAGAATCCCAAGATGCAGTTGTTTATTTCCCCCTTTAAGTGAGTCAACTAGGTTACAGGGAAAGTAGGCAAGTCATCAAAAGTTACATAGTGAATTATATGTAAAGTTGGAATAGGGGTAGGAATGCAGCTCAGTTGTAGAGCATGTGCTTAAGCACATGTGAGGCTCTGGGTTTGATCCCAGCTCAATTAAATAATAATAACAGTAGTAGTAGTAGTAGTAATAGTAATGGAATAGAACTAAACCTTAAGGCTCCTCCAACAGAGCTTTTTCTACTTTGCCAATTTCATACTAAAATGCTTCTAAGACAATTTTTTCACTACGTTTAAACGCCACAAGTATTACTCTATCTCATTTTGAGAGGCCCTCTAGAAATTCAAGGTATCTTGCTTTGTCTGTTAAACATATATCTATTTTATATAAAATTTATCAAGTTCATATTTTATTGGTAAGTTCTGTTCCTAAACTTACTGTTTTACGTGTTTGACAGATAAACATCTTTTATGTCTTTCCTAATTTAATTAGATCGTCTGATTTTATAACACGTGTTCCTTTTAAAGAGAATTCTGAAATGCTGATATACTGCTGACTTAGCGGTATTAATTTAAGGCAGCTCTTGAGGGTAAGGGATTTATGATACTGAAATATAACTCAAGACTCTTGTAACAAATACTGGGAAAATAGTACATTAACAAAGCTAACTATTTAAGGGTTTTTTTTCTGTTATGTGAATAATTTCTCTCTAATCTATCTGTTCCTTTTTCCACTGATATGCTGGATTTGCAGAAAACTAGATATGCAACGTAATAGGGTATATAGTTTAAATGTTCCACATTCTACAGGACAGATCCTCATGATGAAAGTTGACCAAATTACAAAATAAATGGCTTGGTGATGCACAGTGAGGACTTGATCCTGATAACCTTGGTGGTCAGAATAGAAACTACTATATTCAGAAAATGCAGAGATGAGGGCCATGAAGGCAAGTACAGTACAGTATGTGTATGTTACCATATGAAATCCAAAGTTGCATTTCACTAATAGCATCTAATTTAAAAAAATCTTTTGTTTGTAATTAGTAACCTATCATACAGTTTAGTATCATCGATAAACATAATTTTATAACAAGATACAATCTCTTAAAAAGGGCAAAAAGAGAAAATAAAAAATAAAAATGCCTTATTACTCTACTTGAAAACACTACTTTTAAAACTCTAAACATGGACATATTAGATATTTCATAAAATTATAACATTTTGAACTTTTTATATCAAAAGAATTTCTGTATAGTATTAGAAACAGCCTAAAAGTCTAATAACAGTAAGTCAGCTGAATTAATTCTAGTGCATCAGGAGGGAGATTTCCCATAAGTTAAAGGCTTCACACAGACTAGGCCTTCCCAAGACTATCTACCTGATTCTAAAGCTCCAATATAATAAAGACACAGTACTGTGTGTCCATCCTCCAGGTGCAGCTTGGTGACTTTTCACAAGTGGAACACACTCGGATCAGGATGAAGCACATCACCAGCTCCTCCCCAGGCCCCCACCCTCCCAAAGCAACCACCAACCAGTCTTCTACCAGTGGAAGTGCTGCTCGGGCCTCGATTCTTTCGCTCAACTCAGTGAAGGATTTTTCCACACTGTGTGCAGCTGACGATTCTTTTCTTCACTGCTGCATAATATTCCACAATATATTTCTCCTTTCTACTGATGATAGATAGGCCTTTGGTATTTGCATTTTGTATTACTTTTTTTTTAAAGGGTCCTTACAGTGTATAAACTTCAGGCCTCACAAAATCAGGGTCTGCTCATGGCTCACCCATATAATTAAATATCTGTATTCTTTTTGAAACCACATTTTAGAATAATTTATACCATAAGCAGGTCAGATGCATAGTATTCGTGATCTACCACTACACACACTGATGCCACACAGTATGTACTATTAAATGTGTGCTGAGCAAATGCCAAACTGGAAGATAAGTCTACTCAAAGGACACTATGACATGTATGGTGACAGAAACATTACCTCCGAAGTATTCTGGTTTTGAATTGCCACTATAATATAGGAACTGCATCTCTAGCAAATCCCTTCTCAACATAACAAATGGTATAAAAGGGATACTCAAAAGAGAGACAGAGGCATTTGTCATATGGTTCCAAAAAAAAAAAAACTGAAACAAGAAACAAGAAACTTTACTCTATCTCAGTTTTGGTCACTAACTAGCTTTAAAGCCTTGGTCATGTTGCTTCATCACTATAGGTCTCAGTTGTCTTATTTTTCAAATAGTAGAGTTGTAATCTCAGAAGTCACTTCTGCTTTAACCTTCTTCGATTCATTCTTAAAAGATAATAATAATATTATTAAAGGGAACTGATATCATTTTACTTAAAAAGTATTTTAAAATTCTAATAGTACATTATATGCCATATTCTCATTATATTCTTATATTCCAAATATTTAAGAATTAAATAAGCAAGTACTTTTTACACCAACTTTTTTGTTTCTTAAAGAACTGAGTCACAAACTCCAACTTTTTTTCTTAACATTTGCTGACAATTCTAGGCTAAAAAATGTGTCTGCTTCTTTTACTTGAAGTTTTAAAAATACTGAGTATTTAATTAACATGAAATATATTAATATAAATTCAATTAACATGAAATACATTCAAATATGAACAGAAAATAAAAGCTCTTAGCTATCCACACCCCTACGCCCTCAATCCTTAACAACGATTTCCAAAGCTGGGCATGGTGTTGCATGCCTGTAATCCCAGCACTTGGGAGGCAGAGGCAGGAGGATTGCTCTGAGTTTGAGGTCAGCCTGGGCTACATAGTGAGTTCAAAGCCAACCTGGACTACATAATGAGTCCCTGTCTCAAAACACAAAACAAAACATTTCCAAAGTTGTAAACTCAAATATCTTAAAAATTATACAGAGTCTGCCAAAAAATGTATACGTTAGGAAAAGAACATCTTGCATAAATATTTTAATACGAAATTTATTGAGTCATCATGAGCTTAATAAAGTTACCTTTGGCCTCTACAACTATAAGAGGTACTCAAAGTGGTGGCTATTAGCTTTCAGACATTTATCATTAGTATGGTGAACTTCTGAAGTGTGTATACATTTTCTTTTTGAGAATTCTATATATAAAACTAGTATTAATTACTTCTAAATACTTTCAGAGATTGGTAATATTCTCGTTTATTCTATAAGATTTTCAACTACACTTGTGGTTACAAGAAAGGAGTAACAGTTAAAGTTACAAAGTACTGCAAAAGTATTTTTTAAATCCAAGAAAGGACAGTTACAAAGTAAGAAATAAACGTCAGATTTGGACTGTGCATTTAAAAAAAAAGTAGTGAGCAGACAGAAAAGTGAGCAATTTGGGTAAAGGAAGTTCAAAGAGAGATTTGAAAATCAGGTTGACAGCTTTATTTAGATTTTCTAAAGATAAAGGAAGCAAATCAAAGTAAAAGTGATAGGTTTAGCATTGTCCTATTTCCAGTACAAGAAAAAGTCTGGAAGAATCAAGCACTTCCCAAAGTTTAAGCAATCCATCTGGAAAGTGGAAAAATAGTTTTACTAGGTGGAAGAAAATTTAAAAACACAGATGAGTTTCAGTAGAAATAATGATTTCCAAAGGTAAAGATAATTAAACCAAAGAACTTTCCCAACTTTTAGGACAATAAATCTATTTAAAAAAAAAACTGATTAAGTACACAAAAAATGACATAACAATTTACACCCATGATTCTGTACACAGCTCTCACATATGTAAATTTGTAAAACTGTCTGCCATTCTTTTCTTTCACCTATGGGACAACTCATTTCTAATAAAAGCATTTCAGTAGCTACTGTTGCAATAAGTAAGTTGTTCTTTTATATTTAATTCTTAAAGACCAAAAGAAAAAAGTTTTAGAAAATAATATGTATTTTTAAATACCAGCACGTGGCCTATTTTATTCAAAATAAAATACCTCTATATACAAGTTCCTAATTAAATTTAGAGAAAACTAGGTCTTAGCCTGAAATACGGGAATCCCTAGAAATGAAGCTAAAGTATTGTTTTCAAGAAACAATAAATCTTTTTTAAATAAAAGCAGCACTTAATATTATTTTAGAAAATTAACTCCAAACAATGATCTCATCTTTCTCTCATTAGAATTTTTGATTTAATGACTATTCAGGAACAAAAGAAAGAAAAATATAAAAACTGCACAAACTAATTTATCACAAGCGAACATTTTTCTTTTGGTCATTAGGTGTCTCCCTTTATTATGCTGAAAAGAAATCAAAAGTAAGAAAAAACACTTCCTTTTCTCAAATATAAATTTAAAACTTCAATAGTTACATGAAATTGCTATGGCTGATATGGAGTTTATTTTTTGCCAGTAAAATTTATCCTTTGAGAAAAAACTGAATTTTAAAAATTTGCTTCTTGTACTGCCCTCCTCATTAAAGTAGAATTAAAATGTTCTCCGTGAAAACTTGCCATTTTTTGCAATGTACTTTTCTGTTAGTAGATAAAGATTTCTCTTTTTCTTTTCTTTTTTGAGTAATTAAACACCAGAGGTTTTGGGGGGTAAATTCACTAAACTAAATATATTTTAAAAGGACCATTGTTCTATTTGTAAAGCTCTAATTTTCCTAACATTGCATTAGACCGGCCACACAAAGATAACTTATGAGAAGAGACAGTCAACTTCTCTTTCATGCTCCTTTCCCGCTGGAAGCCAGCGCACCCTTCACGCCTGCCCGCTCCAGAACAGCGGCCGCTCTCTGTGAGGTGTCTGCACGGTCCCCCTCGCCTTCGGTTTCTCTTTCTTCCAGCACAACCTATCTAGTCCGGCAAGAAAATAAAGCAACTTAATGTTGAGGACAACTGTCACGTCTCGGCCTGAAGAAGAAATGGCTAAGTAGGTGGAAATGCAGACCCATATGATAAAGATTAATCAATGTAGAATTCAAAGGTCATCATTTATACGAAGTTTCAAAGAAAACACAATTTCCAGAAATGGTGCCAGATGCTGACATTGCCTTCTATTTACAATGTATGAAGTATCAAGAAAAGAAAGAAAAACAAGGAGGATGATTATGATAGCAACAGAGTGTGTTAGTTACTACCATATAAATAATGACTCCTAAATAATACCTGAAAATCACTGGGAAGACTGGTTTCAGGCTCCTTATCTCAATTAACAACTAAGATAAGAAAACTTCATTTAAAACAAGGTAAACCTACAAACTGATATCTCTAAAATGAGTAGCAAGGAAAAAGCACACATTTTTAGACAACTAAGAAGCATAAACACATACAGAGCAAAATTCCAAAGTACAAGCCTATGAAATTTCTTTTTAATACAGAAAACAGTAAATTAGGAGTTCAATACACAATTCCTTCATGTGTTTTGAACACTTATGTAGTATTTGTAGGTAAGGAATCTGTGGCAAAACTTTTCTGTGTAATCTGTACCAAGAAAGAAAATAAATTCAATCTACCCTTCTCCTAATGTTGTGGTCATGTTACTAACAGAAAATTAATTTAAAAAAGAAAAAGACAAAAGTTCTTTTCAGAGTCCATGTTTAAAAACATATCCATGAATATAAGCCATAAAAGTATTTGTGTGAGAAAAAAATCAGTGAAAATGTTAGAATACCACATGTATACATGTATATATATATTTTCAGGTTAGAATAGAATTTCTAAAATAATGACATACTTATTATCATCTCTTGGTGTACGTCTTTCTACCACCATTCCCCAACGAAGAAAGCAGAAATCTCACGCAGCAAAGCTGATAAGTAAGATATGTATCTATATATAACGTCCCAAAGTGACTAACAAGTGAATTCAAGTTGTTTGTAATTTATAAATGCCTTCTAATATTCCTTTGTATTTCTTTTCTTTAAAAAGAAAACTAGACTCTAAGACTCATCAGAGTACAGGCTTAAATGCAGAGCAGTTAGTGATTTCCAAAAATGTTCCTGCTCTTTTACTTTTCTTTAAAGTATCTGTAAAATTACTGCTCTCCTGAGCTCTAATCAAATAAAAACAAAACAAAACAAAACACTAAGATATATTTTATATGACAAGCTCACAGCTTTAAAAATTCATTAAGAGCTTGGCACTAATATTTTCAGTGCATTTTACTATTACCTACTGATCCTAATGCACTTGACTTATCTGTAGAGATAAAACTTATCTTGACCTTGCTGAATACGAATCGCCTGGACTAAAACCTGTGACGCCTCTCGGGGGGAAACAGCGCTGGTCATCACCAAGATGATGCAGGGAGCTGTAAGTGCTTAACAGAAATGCTTCAACCAAATGAAAATCCGTTTTATTCTCACTTTGGCAATAAGAAATGACAAAACAATAGTTTTGTACCTAAATAAGCACTGTTATTCTCTCATCCATCTATCATATTTCAATCAAGGAAGCAGCACAGCCCCCGTACTAGCATTCTGTTATTTGCCTGGTTCTTCAAAATGCCCGGCCCCATCTGTCTGCAATGTACCACCCGAAAGCACAAAGGAGTATTGGGCTCATTTGGTGAAGGGGAACAAACCAGAATGTCTTCCTTTGGGGACAGCTGCAACATCAGACAAACTTAAAAAATTCTAAAATTACACCTACAATGACTAATGCATAAAAGATATCTCTTAATGTTTTTCTTAAGTTACATGATAGTGTCTGTAAATAATGTTATGTTCTCTCCAATTTTATCCCTACAATTTTTGTTATCAAAGTAAACAGCTAAGCAAAAGTTAAATTACCCATTCTGCTTTCCTAAGTCTAATATGCAAAATCAGCCAATGCAAGCCCTTTTCACTTTTTAAATAAAATCCTATTTTGAGAGACAGAATTATCCACTTCAGCAGTCAACTGGATTCTTACCAACTGACTGGTGAAATACTGTTAAAATGTTACCAGTATGTCATAAGTTAAAAAAAGTTCCTTTAAAAATTACTAATTCCTGGATTTTACATGACCACAAATTAAAAGGTTAAAAAATAAGTCATTAAGATTTCCAATTCTCAAATAATTTTCTTTTACAAATATTAAAGCAAAAAATGAAATTACTTTCAAATACATTAAAATTACTATTTATAATTTTTCAGTTCCAAAAAAATCACACAGCAAATGATTTATACTTTGGCTTTGAATTAAGATTTCTGTTTGTTTTTAAAACTATTTATGGAGACTTTGGGATTTATGGATAAATTATAACTTCATAAATTACACCTCTGACAACTTAAAAATTCAGGCCTGGATTCTCTCTAACTTCACTGCCCCCAAACATTTCCCAAGGCAGCCAGGCAATGAACGCATACTTAATGTTATATTATATAACATTTATGTTCTTTTAAGAAAGAGATGTATAACTTTAATTGTGCTTTAATATTCAGTATTTTAGTAGTTTGATATCTAAATCAATATTGTATGATTTTAAGGAAACATGAAAAAGAAATTACGTAAAGGATTTGCTAAGTAGATCAGTGGTTTTCTCAAGCAGTACTCTAATGCAAATACATTTTTTTAAATGCTGCAAGAATTAGTTGTCCTCTATTATTATTCAGGGCACCTGAACACAAGATATTATTACTATGGCACATTAACTCTGCTATTTCTCAAGATAGAACCAAGAATTTTAAACATTCCCTATTGAATAATTTGCTCAGAGCACCTAAATGAAACGTATTTTAATTTTATATATTTCCATCTACAGTATTGCTTCATGCTGATAAACAGCAATACAACTTTCTATGTTTTAATAGGCGACAATTTCGGCATTGGCTATAGATGAGCACAGACCCCTCCCCAAAAAAAAGCCATCCACAAACTCTGCCACGGAGAATAAGGCTCAATTGCTAATTATACAGGGAACTGATTTTAATTACACAGAGAACATTGCTTTTAAAAACACTTTCCTAACTGCAAAGGCAGAGAAGTTAGTGAATCAATAACACTTCTATCATGTTACAACAGTGCCCTCTACTGGTAAGCATAGAACTTTGCAGATTAAAAAAAGAAAAGCCAGGAAGAAGAAACTTTAAAGAAAAGCAGCAAAATTTCCATAATTAATGTAAATAATGAAATTAAACTTTATCACTTTAAACCTAAGTAAATATTTAACTTGACATTTGAAAAGCTTCCTGATTAAATTTATAGTTTTGAAATAACTGAATTTAAGAAACGTGGTTTCTGGGCCAGTGAGATGGCTCAGCAGCGTAAGCGCCTGCCGGGCAAGCGCGAGGGCCTGAGTTCGACTCCCAGTACCCACATACGAAAAAAAGGCCGGTGATATCGCTCAGCGGCACGGGCGCCTGCTGGCGCGCGAGGTCCTGAGGTCGACCCCTGGTACCCACATTAAAAAAAAAAAAAGAAACATGGTTTCCAACTATATACAACCTGGCTAAAAGACAAATTATGTTAAGTGATGAACAAATATTAGAAATATTGTACTGAGTATTTCTTAATCTAAAATTCAGATATTTAGTAAAATATCATTAAATGTTTAATTTTTTATTTCTTGGCCTGTCATATATATGTCAATGTCAAACAGCAATAGCTACTTGAAATCAATTTAGACTTAGAGAAAATTTATTTCTATACTTGTTTCTTTTAACTAGCAAATATTTCTTTTTCTTTTTGTACTTCAGGACTCTTTTATTGGCTTTGAGAAATTACAGTACCACCACCAGGAAACTCTTATCTGCTGTTGAGTTTATTGTTTCCATTTTCTGTAGTTTATAGAAAATATCTAAGCTTCTTTCCTTCTAATATTTTGCTACATGAGTGCAAGTTCATGTTTTCCCTGAACCAATGTTACCAAACCCCAAATGACAACAGAAGGGAACTGGAACCTTAGAGGAGTCTCTGAAGAGGCCTCTTTTCTCTCTCTTCCCCAGCCCTGAGCAAAATGGTCTTTTGTGTTTGTTTGTTTTTTTTGTTTGTTTGTTTGTTTTTTGTTTTTTTTAATGTGGGTACCGGGGGTCGACCTTAGGACCTCGCGCGCCAGCAGGCACCCGTGCCGCTGAGCGATATCACCGGCCCTTTCTTCGTATGTGGGTACTGGGAGTCGAACTCAGGACCTCACGCTTGCCAGGCAGGTGCTTATGCTGCTGAGCCATCTCACCAGCTCTGTTTTTGGTTTTTTGAGACAGGGTCTCACAAATAATTCTTTAAATGAATAAAGATTTGTGTAAAAAAAAAATCTTGAGTTCAGCAACAAGTAGTAATATGGTTAGCACATAGATATCAATAACAAAATAACCATAATTACGAATACAGTATTCAGCAGCTCCTTTGACATAAAAACGATCAGATATTAAAGTCTGACTTACAAGAAATCACAAGACTTCAAGTGACATACAAGGTAATCTTTGAATTTTATGTTGTGAGAGGAAATTTCGAAAGTAAATTAATAAAGTTAAGAACAAGCATATTAAACTACTGACCTCAACATATTACTATTTGACCATTTGCTAGGTGTAGACTGCAGAAAATCGTTTCCTTTCCTCACATATAAACAGCTTTTTTCCATTACAGATGTAAACAACCCAAGTCACAGAAATTTTAGTTTTTAAAACCATTACAAGAACTTCATAACTGGATAGGAAACAGTTTGTTTTAGTAACATAAAACTGAGCCTCAAGGAAGGTAATGCCTAGAATCCATCCTTTGAGCATCTTAAATAAGGCGGATTGGGAGGGACAAATAAAGGAAATGATCAAGAATACAGCAGCCACCACAGGAAGCAGTCAGGGAACAGTGTAAAGTCTTGCGGCAGGAGGTTGTGGCAACATTCAAAGCAAGGACTTAGGGCAAGAAGGAAGCAGAAATTAGAGCTGAGGGGCCAGTGAGATAGCTCAGCGGCATAAGAGCCTGCCTGGCAAGCACGAGGTCCTGAGTTTGACTCCCGGTGCCCACATACAAAAAAAGGGCCAGTGATATCGCTCAGTGGCACGGGTGCCTGCTGGCACGCGAAGTCCTAAGTTCGACCCCTGGTACCCACAAAAAAAAAAGAAAAAAGAAAAAAAAAAAGAAATTAGAGCTGAAACCATTCTGGCCTACCGTTAAAACTTTCATGCGAGAAGAGTTCATTGATGGTCACAAGTTACTGTCTTGACTCTTTTTCAAAAAAAAAACCTCCAATTCTCACTAACAGTTACATTTCCAATTGCATAAGGATATAGAAAAATGACATTTATACTTAAATTTTATTTCATAATGAGCCACCTAAAAGTATCTTTTATTGGAAAGCAATACTCATGTAAATAAATTATACTCTAAATGACCACTGGAAGGAAAAACAAAACATAATAAAATAAATTCTGAAAGTAGCAGAGAATTACAATAGAAGTAAAAATGGGGACAATACAACCATACCCTGATGGATTTGAAGTTGCTTTATTTTAAAGGATATATTTTCCATACAAGCCAGAAATAGTTTCTGAAATACAGTAGTTCTGAAGCACAATGGCTGATTAGAATGTCAGATGTAAAAGAGGAGGAATGATGGATTACGAAAAGGAAAAGATCAGTTTTATTATCTTCCATTCGTAAGAATGAATTCAAAGTTATACCTGTATCCAGCTTGTAATGGGAGAGACAAATTCTTAGAACAAAGTTTTATTTTTTTGAGTAATGATACTTACATTACTATTTGTATCATATTCCAGGACTATCTTTTGTTTTTCTTAAGTATCTAAAAATTGTTTTGAAAGTATGATCACCTGAAATCCCTACAATGAAACATGTAAAAAGAGATTAAAATAATTTAAATTTCTGAAAATTATTTCTTCTCCAGGCTAACCAAAATTCAAAACTCAGACAGTAAAATGGGCAAAGAATGACTTTTTTTAGGCAATTTACCATAGAAAAATGCAAATAGTTTATAAACATAAGCATATTCATTGGTAATCAAAGGTATGTAAGACACAACTAATGGGCCTGCAAAGACAAAATGAAAATCCCTACCAATAGGTGCAGGTGTGGAAAAGAGGCAGCTGCGTGCTGCTAGGGGAGAGCACACTGGGAAAGCCTTTCTGGAGAGCAATCGGGAGGATGTATCAAAAGCCTGGAAAATGTGGCAGCCCTATAATCAACCCACCAATTCTACTTTTAGGAGCTTTTCTTAAGGAACTTATTAGAAAGTATGAATAAGTTATGTGTAAGGGTGTTAATGAAAGCACTGTTAAAATAGTGAAAAATTCTCAACAATCAAAATGTCAAACCAAAGAACTGGACAAACGCACAGCATACCTACACAATGCAATACTATGTGGCCGCTAGGAGAGGTTAATGGACATGGAAAGACATTCATGACGGAAGGGGGAGGGGACCCAAATCAGAAGACAGACGTACGGTGTGATCTCATTTTGGAAAAAAGAAACCCGTGTGTGTGTGTAACACATATATACTCACACACACGGGGAAGTCAGGAAGGATACACTTCATTAGGCAGTGGGATTTATAAGTGATGTGTTTCTTCTATCATATTGATATTTTAAAATTTTTATCTGACATACATAATATAAAGTTTTTATTTTTAAAGTAGCAGTAGGATATGAGCATATTAATGTGAATCTTCAAATTAACAACAATAGGAACAAGAAAGGGGAATTGTTCTATGATGTATTTATTCTTTTACACTCTGCACTCTTAATCCAGTGATCTGAATCCCAATCCTAGAAGATCTTTTTTAGAAAGAAATATACAGACCTTCTTAAGTTTAAATCCTACCTCTATTTCCGAGCTGTGCGACATAAGTAAAACTTAAAGTTCTCTATGTATGTTTTTTATCTAAAAAATTAGTTATGACTACTTGTCTTTGGGATTATGAATGAAGTAGATAACATAATTATAATAATTAAAGATATTATTGTTGGTATTGTTCAATCTTTGTAGGTGCCAAAAGACATGGCACTAAGAACTTCACACAGATTATTTCATCTTCATTACTACTCTTTGGCGAGTACTACTTATGATCTATATTTCAAATAACAGGAAATCAGACATGGAATGTTTAAGTAGCTCATGCAATAAAAACCTAACTACTAGAAGGCTACTCCAGAACTGGAAAGCAACACTGTGTGCCTTCAAGGCTTACGATTCCAACCACTATGATACACAGCCTCCACTCCTGAATGGTCACTATGGTTACATCAGTATAACAAGAACACTTGTTGCTACGATTATTGTTGTGTGATGATTTTCTATTATTCTCAATTCAAAACATTTCACTGGTAAAACAACAAAAATCTAATTCTTCATTTTGGTGAACAAATATGCCAATCTTACTTAATATTAAAACCTGTGCAAGACTATCCTCCTTACCTATAAACTTCTAGCACCCATCCTGTCTCCTCCATAGTTAAACACCATACGAAATGAGTGTGTACCTTCCTCAAATTTTACAAATAATCCAGTACACTAAAGATCCAGTCATGGTAAAACAGAAGCAATTTGGCTAATTCAGAGATAGAGTGTGATTTTAAAATAAGTGAGGAAATATTTGTTTTTGAGCTCTAATTTAAACATCGATTTCCTAAAACCTCATCAGCACCATTATGCATTTAGAAAAAAATAAATGAACAAGTACTAATTCCTTCTTTTAAAATACAACATGGTCTTAAAATACACGTATGCATACTTGAAATCACACCTTTAAAAGCTTTTTTTCCAGCTTGGAATTTAAGCTGTATACTGATGTAAAATACAGATAAATATAGATATGTGGATATACTGTAGTTTGTTTGCTTGTTTTGGTGGTACTGGGAATCAAACCCAGGACCTCGCACATGCTATACCACTGAGCTACATCCTCAGCCCTAAACCTTAATTTATCTTTTAAATTTAGAGTCACCAATTCAAGTAAATTATATTTTAGAGTGTACCATACAAACAACGCTCTTTTCGGTCCTCCAACTGTGCATCAATCAGATGCACCTAACACTGCAGAGGGGTCTTAAAACTTGCTTCCAACTGGCTTTCCTTTGTTCTTCTTCTCATGCGGCAACTTCAGCTTTTTCTATTGCTCTATTTTCTTTCTAATAACCTGAAACTCTTCAATGGTGTCCCTTTGTACTCAAAATAAAATCTTCACTCCTCTCCCTGATTACCAGATAAGAACTGACCGACCCCTGCTTCATTTTATACCACTCTCCTTCGCAGCAGATTCTAGACACATGGGCCTTACTGCTGTTTCTTGAACACATGAAGTTTAATCTTACTTCAGAGTTTTTGCACTAGCTCTTCTTTTGTCCAGCACACTCTCCTTTATTGATCTTCATGACTGGCTCTTTGTCACATGAAATATCAGCTTAAGCGCTCCCTTCTTGGAAGAGCCTTGCCCTGAAATTCCACAGGTAATCCCCACTGCAGGCCCGTTTTTCTTCCCTACATACACAACACTTAGCATCATTTCCTAGTTTCTTATTTGGTGACTCTTAGACCACACTAGAATGCAAGTGCCTGAAAGCAGAAGGCTGCCTGTTTTTAAAAATTGTATTACAATCCAAACGAAACAGCTATTAGTATTTTCGTGTATCCATCACTAAAAGGACTCTCAAATGTTCTTCATTACCTTCAGGGAAAAGATGAACAGGATATACTGTTAAGAAAAACAAAAAAGCAAAGTACAGACACTGTACACTGTATGACAGTGTCTGGGTAAGAAATGAAGGGGAAGGATAAAATATAGTTGCTTTTATCTGCATACACAAATGCTGACAAGATGCAAGAGACGTGTACACGGGAGCATCTACAGGGAACAGGAGGAATGAAACGGAGTGGGAGCTTGACAAGAGAAACTTTCTCAGTGCTGTTTGGATTTCTGATCTATGCGAAAGTTCTGCCCATTTAAGACAAATACTTTTACTAATTAACTTGTCTATTTCACTCTTGCTTGTGAAATCTAAAAGAGGAATCCAACTGCCACTTTTAACGTGCCTGCATCCAAATTGTCAGAAGTAACATGAGTAGGCCTGTCCCTCTCGCCAGCCTCCGTGGAGGTCTCTGCATGGCTCATCACCGCATCCTCCTACCCTGCTGGCTTTCTCCTCTTTGGACCACGAGCTCGCCTTCTCCACTCTTCTTAAACTTTCCACTCCCAGGTAACTTTGCTCGCAGCTCATCACTCTGAACCACTCTTCAGTCAGAAGCCAGAGACTGGGAGTTTCCTAAACACATCTTTAAATCCGTGAATCTATCTGAATCTCTACAGAAAATGCTTCCCTAACAACAGAGAAACATCTTATCTAATAAGGCCATCTCTCCACACACAATAGGTATGGTCAATTAACAAAGGAGCCACGGGGACTCATCAAGAATGGATTGCTGTTCAAGAAATGGTACATTTGAGACCATTTGATATTCACATGCAAACAAAACAAAAGCCTCAACTTATCCTGACGCTATACACAAAAAACTCAAAACAAATCATAGGCCTAAGTATAAAACCTAAAACTATAAACTTTCAGAAGAAAACAAAATCTTTGGGACCTTGGGTAAGGCAAAAAAGTTCAGAATACAAAACGTAAAAACTATAAAAGAAAAAAGAAAAATATACAACTGGATTTCCTGCTCCCTGCAAGTACTGTTAACAAAACGAGAAGACAAACACAAGCTGAGAAAAAATATTTGCAAAACACGGGGCTGAGGATGTAGCTCAGTGGTAGAGCCTAGTATGTGCAAGAGCCTGAGTTTGACCCCAGTACTCCAAAAGCTCAGGGGGAGAGGGGATAACATATTTGCAAAACAAATATATGACAAAGGACTGATGACCAGAATATATAGAATTCTCACAGCTCAATAATAAGCCACATCAGCTGGACATTCTACTCCTGTGCATTTATTTACCCAAGAGAAATGAAACACAAATACAAAACCCTATATATAAAGGCTCCTAACAGCTGCACTCTTAATTGTCAAAAACTTTTAAAGACCTATCAACTGGTTAATGGGTAAGTAAATTGTGGTATATTCAAAATAAGGAATACAATTCAACAATAAAATGTGATGACTACTGATAACAAAGTAGATGTCCATTAACAGGGTAATGGTAAGCAAATTGCAGTTTATATACATAGTAAAATACTACTCAGCAATAAAGAATAGATGACTATCTGAAGCAACATGAATGAATCTCAAAATAATCATGCCAATTATGACAAAAAGCTGGGCCAGAAAATAGTACATACCATTATTACATTACATAAAATTCCAAAAATGTAAGCTAACTTATAGTGACAGAAAACAGGTCAGGGACTGCCTAGGGACAAATGTGGAAAAGGCCAGGAGTGGTGGTACGCAACTGTAATTTCAGCAGTTGGGAGGCTGAGGCAGGAGGATCACGAGTTTGAGGCCAGCCTGGATTACACAGTGAGTTGAAGAACAGCTTGGACTATGCAGCAAGACTCTTGTCAGAAAGAAAAGAAAAGAAAAGAAAAGAAAAGAAAAGAAAAGAAAAGAAAGAAAGAAAGAAAGAAAGAAAGAAAGAAAGAAAGAAAGAAAGAAAGAAAGACAGAAAGACAGAAAGACAGACAGAAAGACAGAAAGACAGAAAGACAGAAAGACAGAAAGAAAGACAGAAAGAAAGACAAGAAAGAAAGAAAGAAAGAAAGAAAGAAAGAAAGAAAGAGAAAGAAAGAAAGAAAGAAAGAAAAGAAAAGAAAAGAAAAGAAAAGAAAAGAAAAGAAAAGAAAAGAAAAGAAAAGAGGGAGGGAGGGAGGGAGGGAAGGAAGGAAGGAAGGAAGGAAGGAAGGAAAAGAAAAGAAAAGAAAAGAAAAGAAAAGAAAAGAAAAAAGAAAAAAAAGGAGGGAGGGAGGGAGGGAGGGAAGGAAAGGAAAGGAAAGGAAAGGAAAGGAAAGGAAAGGAAAGGAAAGGAAAGGAAAAGAAAAGAAAAGAGAAAAAAAGAAAAGAAGGAAGGCAGGCCGGGGAGGGGAGGGGAGGGGAGGGGAGGGGAGGGGAAGGGAAGGGAAGGGAAGGGAAGGGAAGGGAAGGGAAAAGAAAAGAAAAAAGAAAAGAAAAGAAAAGAAAAGAGAAAAAAGAAAAGAAAAGAAGGAAGGCAGGCCGGGAAGGAAGGAAGGGGAGGGGAGTGGAGGGGAGGGGAGGAGAGGAAAGGGAAGGGAAGGGGAGGGGAGGGGAGGGGAGGGAAGGGAAGGGAAGGGAAGGGAAGAAAAAGAAAGGAAAGGAAAGGAAAGGAAAGGAAAGGAAAGGAAAGGAAAGGAAAGAAAAAGAAAAAAGAAAAAAGAAAAAAGAAAAGAGAAAAGAGAAAAGAAGGAAGGCAGGCCGGCCTGGGAAGGAGTGAAGCACAAGTACAATAAAATTTTCTGGGTAATAGATATTTAATTATTTTGACAATGAGAATAGTTTCAGAAGTATATACATATGTCAAAATTTACCAAATTGTTATTTTATTTATTTATTTTTTTTTTTGTGGGTACCGGGGGGTCGACCTCAGGACCTCACGCGCCAACAGGCACCTGTGCCGCTGAGCGATATCACCGGCCCCTTTTTCGTATGTGGGATCCGGGAGTCGAACTCGGGCCCTCGCGCTTGCAAGGTAGGCGCTTAGGCCGCTGAGCCATCTCACCGGCCCCCTAATTGTTATTTTAAACAGGTAGTTTACTGTACATCAGCTACGTCAATTAAAATCAAACAAAAGGAAATGGCCCAGAAAACACACACACACACACCCCAAATCAAAACCTGAAGAGATTTCAGTTGCTGCTCAACAGAACAAAGACACACTTGGGGAGTTTAGATTGAGTCAAATTACTTCCTATTCAAACAAAAAATATCAACACTCATCAGACAAAAAAAATCCATTAATACAGATATTTATATCTATAAAAACAGAGAAATAGAATACACAGTCTCTACAAACTACCATTAACGATGTCAAAATCATAATCAGAAAATCTCAACCATACACCAAAGGAAAGGCAATCAACTCAGACCAATACTAAGAAGGTCACAAAAGCTATTAATACTGTGTTCAAAACATAAAAGAAAATATGTTCACTGGCAATCTCAGGAGAAAAAGAGGATTATAAAAATAAATCAAACAATAATTCTAGACCTGAAAATGCTAAAATACTATATTTGAAATTAAACTTTTAACAGCATGGGCAACAGGAAAGTCAGTGAACTTGAAGGCAGATCAATAAAATGATCACATCTGAAGAACAGAAAGAATAAAGGAAAAAAAGAATATCAATTGACCTATAGAATATATCAAAATGCTTAATATGTTTAATTGGAGGTCTCAGAAAGAGGTGATAGAATGAGATAAAAATATTTGAAGGAGTAGCCGAAAAATTTCCAATTTGGCAAACGACATAAATATGCATATTTTAAAAGCTCATTAATCCCCAATCATGATGAAAATTAAGAAAACCACATCTACATACATCACAAATTGCAGAAAACCAAATACAAATAAAAAGGCTTGAAAGCAGAGGGAAAAAAAAAAAAACCCACATTAAATCTCTAGAACAGTAATACCAGTGATATCTGACTTATCTGAAACAATGTCAGAACACAAAAAACTACAAAATTAAAAACAAAAGATAAGGGCCGGTGAGATGGCTCAGCGGCTTAAGCGCCTGCCTGGCAAGCGCGAGGGCCTGAGTTCGACTCCCGGAACCCACATACGAAAAAGGGGCCGGTGATATCGCTCAGTGGCACAGGCGCCTGCTGGCGCATGAGGTCCTGAGGTCGACCCCCTGGTACCCACAAAAAAGAAAAAAAAAAAGATAAAAGCGTGTTCTGACAGTGAAAAGTCATCTGTAAAGCGCTGAAAGACCAAAAAAGAAAAAAAAGGGCCGGTGAGATGGCTCAGCGGCCTACGCGTCTGCCTGGCAGCACGAGGGCCCGAGTTCGACTCCCAGTACCCACAAAAAAAAAAAAAAATCCATCAATATAGACATTTATATCCATAAAAACAAAATTTTTAAAATCAAGGCTCATTTGAGAAATGGCTGGTTTCAGACCTAAGCCAAGAAATACACTAGATGAGCCTGTACCATCGTCACATACACTGTCAGAAACTGACCAGTAGTAAGTACAATCAAGACAAAAGCACTAAAGAACAAACATAAAAAGGTTCCTGCTAGTTAAAGATTGGACAATTGGGTTCTAACAAGGATAAGAATGAAACTGCTTAAAACCTATTAATATGTTTAAACCAATGAGTTCATGATGATGTGAAATTTAATCAGTACCTATGGAAGTAACAAGGTATCATTTTGTTAACTTGAAAACTGAGTATATAAAAGAAATCTAATGTTTAGCCTTCATTTTTTTGTGTATGAACCACACCACTGAAAAACCAAATAGTACATGAAGGGAGGTGTCTTTTTTTCTTTTTGTGGGTACCGGGGGGTCGACCTCAGGACCTCGCGCGCCAGGAGGCGCCCGTGCCGCTGAGCGATATCACCGGCCCCTTTTTCGTATGTGGGTTCCAGGAGTCGAATTCGGGCCCTCGCGCTTGCCGGGCAGGCGCTTAAGCCGCTTAGCCATCTCACCGGCCCGGGAGGTGTCTTTTTATAAAATAATTATAATGTATAAATCAAAAGTGGCCAGGTGTGGGGGAGCATACTTGTAATCCCAGCTACTCAGGAGGCTCTTGCAGGAGGATCACTAGTTCAATGCCAGCCAGGGCAACTTAGCAAGGCCCTGTCTCAAAATAAAATAAAAAAGGATGGGGATATAGCTCAGCAGTCAAGCGCTTCCCTAGCATATGTGAGGCTCTGGGTTCAATACCCAGTACCATCAAAAAAGAAACAAACATACATACAAACAAACAACAGGAAAGTATGAGTTACTTTTGGAAGGAGGAAGAGACTGTGGTTGGGATGGAGCAAAATAACCTAACCGGTAATTTCAGTTTTTGTTCTAAAGCTCTAAATTTGTTGGCGCTAATGGTACCCAAACTTTCTCAGCTCAGAAGTCCCCCTGGAGTCTTGGCAATTTTGAGAGCCCAGTAGGGCCACGAGTAGTGTCCAACAGCTCTATTAAGTAGTTATGTTCAAACAATGTACTAGTTTTGTAATGACAACTTAATAGCTGTTTAAATAAAATCATATACATATACTTTTAAAGATTTTTCATTCTTGAATACACAATTACTACTTGGATCTGTGTGCTTCTCAGTACTAACCTTGTGTACAGACTGGACACAGTCACCCTCATTTCCTGTTCTGCAGCGGTTTTTAAATAAAAATTTACTTTTGCAAAGATATGACATCATCAAAAGAAATTAGGTGTGATTTAATGTTAAAACTATAAACTACCTTGTGCTAAGTGTCTGACAGATACAAAGTTTGCGTATTTTCCCCTGAAAATTTAAAACTTCCCCCGGGACCCCTGTGAGTGAACTGTGTCAATTCAGAGAGTTTCAACAGAGTTTGTGCATGGCATGACTAACCCACTGTGTGTTTGGCTTTTATGTTATCAGTAAGTTAGATGAATATACATTTTAAACGCAATAAATTTATTTTTTAAAAAGTACTATTTAATTGCATAACAAATATATCTCCACTGTACCATTTTTAAAAATAAAACTTTCAAACAACAAATGTCAAATGCTTAATAATTCTTTTTTTTTTTTTTAAATATGTGGGTACCAGGAGGCGAACTCAGGACCTCATGCTTGCCAGGCAGGCGCTTATGCCACTGAGCTATATCACCAGCCCAATAATTAATTTTTTAAAATAAAATTTCAAACAACAAATTTCAACCTATATAGGGTAACTGCCATGAGTCACCATATTTAATATGAGATGGTCTGGGAGATACAAAGCAAGGATGCTAATAAGACAGTGTGCATGATAATTGTCATAAAATAATGGAAGAGCTATTTGTTCAACAAACTTAAATGAGTACCTACTAGGCACTGTGTTGTAAGTGCTAGGAATAAAATGGTGAATAAAATGGACAAAATGTGTTCTCAGATTACATTCTAATAGAGAAAGAAAACAAACTGAATGAAATAAAGTACAGCCATTACATACCATGGGGATAGATTATAACACAAATGGCAAATGAATCCCTACATCCTTGCCTTGTTCTCAAGTGGAGGATGGACTAAAGTTCTTTTCCTTATCAAGAGGAAAGATGTGGGGGTACAGATGGAAGAAGGGAGACAGCTCAGTAGACAGTGCGCAACCCCATCTCAGACGTGGCTTCAGGAACTGGGGATGGTGCGATCTGGGTCTGAAATAAACTGAACTAAAAGCCCATATGAGATGATCTGGAAAGTCAGTACGGCCCTCCTGGAATCCCGAATGGATAATGCAGAATTAAAGACAGGATGCATATGTACAAAAGAGGGGTTACAAATTTCAACAATGTGTTCCAGAAGAGTATCAACATGAAGGTAAGGTATGAATAGAAACCTGAAGAAAGCAGGTGTCAGCCTCACATCTCAGGTCATCTAATTTAAACAGAAGAGAAACAATACAATTTTTAGAATCTTCTGCGTCCTGACTTGTCATTCATACTTTTCCACTACAAGATTAAAAAAAAATAAAAGCCTGGGCAGTTGAACAAGCCTGGCTTTACAGCTTGGATCTTCCATGTAAGAAATGTGTGATCTTAGACAATTACATAACTTCCCTAGGCCTCAGCCTTTTCATTGCAAATGGGGATAACACAAACTCAGAGTGGCTATGGGCAACAAATAGACACACCTGAAGCAGTAAGCACAGAACATAACACTGGGTGGATGTTCAAAAAAAGCTGGTTCATTCCTCAACTTCAATACTAAAAGTTCCACTCACAAGGCCAATATACAATGCCAAATGATAAAGTGAACTGCTGCATCTGAAACATGATGATATCAAATCTTTGAAATCATATATTGTCTGAAGGTACTGTAGGTCAAAATTTTATTACAACAAAACTACAAGAGTTTTTTGGTTTATTTATTTATTTATTTTTTGCTTATACTGGCATTCTGTTAATACCATACTGTTTATAATAAGTGGGCTACAAGGACTTGGTTATAGTTGGTCAGACAACATTTTCAATGCAAGACATAAAGAAGGAAAAGGGTGGAATTGTTTTATAGTATCAATAAGAACAACTTATTTTAATTATGTTGGGAGGCAGAGGAATGGACTGCTTCTCAGTCCTTTCCTATCTGAGGGTTCTCAGTTTTCTAATGCACCACATTTTGAAGAGAAATGGATTCAGGTAAGTAGCAGAGCCAAGAGTGTAACTCTGTGAGCACTTTCTCATTTTTCTCTTCTAAAAGTAAAGTGATATTATGGATGATCAAAAACCAAAACACACAGACACACGATAAACAAACAAAAACCTAAAATGTACCAATGAATCGGATAATGATAATCATGATGATGCTGATATTAGGAGAATAAATACCTAATGATATATCCTGGTCACAGGCTCATGTTCCAGGCACCATTCTGTGTTATATACATTAAACCCACAACAACCCTAAAGTAAGCTCTTATTAACAACAGATGTGCTGAGAGTCAAAACAAACAAACAGACTAAATTTACTTAATAAACTAAGACAGTGGTCACCGTGATACTTAGGGATCAATGTTAGATTTTTCTGCCTCCCACTTTAGTGGAGTAATAAAGCTTAGAGTATTCTAACTGATCAGTAAGGACCAGAACTAGTGAAAAATTGTTGAGTGTATCCAAGAACAAACAACCCCTGCCAATGATAACTGTAGCCTAGATGACATAAGTGAGTGTGTCATCTGAAGGGTTCCAAAGTATCAAATGCCACGAAAAAATAAAACCGAAATATAACATAGAGCAACAGAACCAGAATCGAATTCCAAATCATATAAAACTACCAGAAACGACTTGTCATCTCAGTCATTTCTTTGATGATTTACAAACCAGCAGCTTTAGAATAAAGATGGGGATTTTATGATTCTACTATCAAAATTCCTTAGGAAAAGCTGTGTCTTTTTTTTTTTTTTTTTGTGGGTACCGGGGGGTCGACCTCAGGACCTCGCACGCCAACAGGCACCCGTGCCGCTGAGCGATATCACCGGCCCCTTTTTCGTATGTGGGTTCCGGGAGTCGAACTCAGGCCCTCGCGCTTGCCAGGCAGGCGCTTATGCCGCTGAGCCATCTCACCGGCCCAAGCTGTGTCTTTTAACAGCCAGTCCAATCACTATTTTGAAAGAGTAGTTCTTTTACTACAGGACATAAAAGGGAAACTAAAATGATTTCATATCCCTATTTGTAATGAAACAGCTCAAAAGTGAATACCCTAGTGAAGTCATTCAAACCTATTTGTAATCTGTCAACCCCATAAATCCTCAAATTCCACTCTTCCCTATTCCTACTTCCCCGAAATAATTCAACTGATGGATCAGACTTCTAAGAACTCTCTAAGATTGGTAGGGGAAAAAAAAATTCAGAAATGTTGAAAAGACTCCTGAGGCATGTTATAGCTAAAAATCAGTTTTCTGCCACTGAATGCAGAAAGCTAATAGTAGCTTCATAACTTCTTTAATTTTCTCTTACCTTTTTCTTTCTTAACCTTAACAAAAACATCACTTAAGATGCTGAGGCAAATAGTTACGTAAAAAAAGCTAAGAGAAAGCTAAGAGCTTTTCTTAGATATTTATATCCGTGTGAAAGAAAAAAGTCACTATTTTCCTCAAATTAAAACACAATTACCCTTTCATGAAATAACACAAATAGGATGAAGAATTCAAGCAATATAAAATCAAAATGCCTTTTAAAACTTTAGAACAAGTCTGAGTAGAGTCCTGTGACAGTCCACCCAATAATACACTATCCAGTGTCCACTTTAATGTTCCAAAGACTTGCCAGCACCAGCTCTCTCACTCTCTGGGAGTACCCATTGCTATGCAGCAGGCATCCTGCCAATTTCTCCTCCAGTTCCAGAGAACATTCTCCGGGACAGATTGTCTAGGGGGGCAGTGGTAAGAAACACCTCTAACTTGGTAATGGGATAAAGCGATGTACCTGTGATAGGACAAACAATGTTTCAAAAAGAAGTATATATAGCTTGCTAAAAATCCTGCATTTCATTTCAGTTAATCTTTGTTTTTTCCTTCCTCTTCCTTCACATTCATTAATTTTAGGTGCCTGTATGACTACTCAATTTGTATCACCTTAGAAACAAAGTGCTTACTCACATTGAAATTTTTTTTCTTTTGCCATACAGTACTGATGACTGACAGAGTGAGAGAGCGAACCCAAGGCCTTTGCACTGAATGACATTCCTCATTCCCAACCCTATTTTTTAATTTGAGACAAGGTCTTGCTAAGTCACTAAATTGCCCAGCCTGGGGTCAAACTTGTGAGCCTCCTGCCTCAGCCTCCCAGAGTGCTGGGACTGCAGGCAGAGGCCACCATGTATGGTCTTCATTGTTTTTCCAATCAAAAGAGAAAAGGAATCTGATTCCAAAAAGAAGTAAATTCAAAAGGAACTTCAGAATATTAACTAGAGAATTTACTACTCCTCAAAGTGCATTTTGGGATGGAACTGTAACATCACTATGATAGTATTTTAAATACAGTACAGAGCATTTCTTATTGTTCCCCCTAGCAAATGCAAATTTCAAGAAAGCTCCTTAGTTTTGTGGTCTTCATGAACATATGTCCCTCAAAAAACTAATCTGAAACTAGGGGATCATTACTTATTTTGCAGAAGGATTTATCACTTTACAAAAGACCGAGGAAAAGTTTCCTTTAAGTAGAAGGCATTTTGTCTTCATTTTAAATTCTATTTCTAAAAAAATCTGTAAAACATCAACTTTTTCGGATACATGTCTATTATAAAAAGTGAGATACATCCATAGAGTGGTGGCGTAGATATGAGTTAAAGTTACAGCGTATAAGCTTACAATTTAATTATATCAAAAGCAAAACTGATATTTCAATTTCACAACTCATTATGTACCTTATTCTTGCAGTTATTGACATTCATTGCATCTGAATGACGCACACACTTTTTAACAGTTTAAGTTGCAGTTCTCTTCCACACCACATTCAGTAGAACCCACTGAGGGCTGGAAACTGGCCAAGGTGAGAGTATTTACACCACAGAAATCAACAAACGCTAAAGACCATTGTCACTTACTGTTATGTTGATTATGAAGATGTAAGAAAGTTGCAAAAAAATGTTGAAAATGCAGATTAAATTTAAAAGTATGTTTTATCTGCAGCCATTCCATTATTATTAGCACTATTAGCATTATTATTAGCACTATTAGTGCTAATTTATTAATTTATTAATTTATTTAAAAGTATGTTTTATCTGCAGCCATTCCATTATTATTAGCACTATTAGCATTATTATTAGCACTATTAGCATTATTATTATTAGGAAATATTCTCCTAGTAATTCAAAGACTAGCATCCAATTTAGAAAAACTCCCATTAACAAACAAGGGAAGTTTCAACATATGAAATTTGTTTTACTTTGTTTTCCTAATTAACATAAAGGAAAATGCCAACCAGCATTCCCACTGGAACTATATACTCATTTCTCACTTGTGGTTTAGCTGCAGATTTGAGAGTTCAGTAAATATAAACAAAAGCATTCCTTAAGAATGTTTAAATTCATGTATCTTGCTGTGTCTAGCATAACGTGGGCACCCAAGAATTGTTTGGGAGCAAATGGTTCCTTCCAATTATTTTTTAAAAGCAGCTTAAGGGCTGCTGTTTCTAGAAATCAATGACAAAATATAAACTATGAGTCTCCAAATATGTAATGGCTAACCATTTCTTTGCAGTATTAATTATCCTGATCAGTCACTGATACATTTTCCCTATAAACCTGATCATTCTTGCTTCTTACTGTTTTCAAATCCCCCATTTAAAGGGTAGAGTCACTTCAGTAATGAAATCAGTCACTGGACCCATTTGCTAGATGACAATTCAAGTGGACTCAGTGGTGTGCTAGTAAATGTTTAACTGCCTTCAGGGGAGAAGTGGAGCTTGGTGGGGTGTGCGCATACTTAAGTCTTATTTATATAAAGGGTACATAGAACATAATTTACAAAAAACACATACTACAGAAGTTCTATATAGCCTACTGATTGGTTCTCATAGCATGCTTTTGTTGGTATTTGCTAAACTTACGTTATCAGTAGCCAAGGTATGGCTGTAACTGAGGAATGAATGCATTTCTAAGAGGAATCTCAGTTTAGACCAGAGGACAGCAAACTTCTAAAGAGCCAGATAGCAAATATTTTAGGCTTGTGGGATATACAGTCACTGTCGCATCTACTCACGCCTGTCAATGCAGCATACAAGTATAAATAAGCATAGCTGTGTGCCAATAAAATTTTATTTACAGAATTGGGTTGCTGGCCAGACAGAGCTTACTGACCTCTGATTTAATCTAAAGCACATGGAAGATGTCTATCAGAAGTTTACTTGTCACTGATACAAGCAGCCTCTTTCTTTAACCACGTAACAGTTTTAGAATACCATAAGACCAGTTCTTCATTTTTGGTACTATTCACAATGGAGCAGCTATAGACACTAATGTTTTTAAATTTAATGAATATTTTTCATGTTTTTCACTATCACTTTCTTAAGTCTAGATAATTAACAAAACTATACATCAAACCATGATCCATAGCATTTGCTGACTTCAGGGATGAAAATACTCCCACAATGCCAATTTCATGCTATCTGAATGGGGAGTGGCGAAATATTCAGTAATGTGTAGTTATGCAGTATTTACACCATACAACATGATAAACTTAAATCTCAGGAATAAAACAGCCAAGGAGTGATGAGTTTTCAGTACTTTTGTTTTACCTGCCCACCTCCGAAAAGCCACTATTACAATGCTATACGTAAACTTCAGACTACAAAAAATATACAGGACAGACCAGTTTCTGCAATAAATATCTAAATGCAAATGAGAAAGAAATAGAGAAAGAAGAGAGAGAGAAACAGATATCAACTTGTCACAATGTGTGCAGATATTTGGATCATAATTCAAACAATATATAATAACCCAACAAATATTTATGATATTTGAGAAAATTAAGAATTTTGAAAAGGACTACTTCATGATATTCAAGAATTTTAAAGATGTGATACCATAATCATGCCAAAAATAGCTCTTATCACATAGGAATACATACCTGAACATTTATAATGAGATAATATGATGTAAGAGATTGTCTTCAAGATAATATAAAAGGAGGAGGAGTGAATGAAATAAGATTGACTGTGAGTAGATATTGTTGGAACAAGGTGATGGACACACGGAATGTAATTGTCCTAGTCTGTTTACTTTTGTATATTTCAATTTCTTCTATAATAAAACATGTTTTTAAATATTAACATGCTTCAATCCATCTCACTGAAAGTAAAAGTTGAACTCACACCCAGGCCTTCAGTACTGATGACTGGATTTGCTCTTGATACTCTCTAAGCCACCCCGCCCTCCTCCCATCATCCTGACCCTCACGCAGGCCCAGACTCCCCAGCCTCCTGCCCTTTTGCAGGTCCTGCACTGGATTTCTCTCTGCTTGTGGTCATACCCAAAATGTCCTACTCTTAGCTCCCTTTTACCGCCTTTATGTCTTTGATCAAATGTCCCTTTCACAATACTCTTGTGACCACCATATTTTAAATTACAACTTTCTCTTCGACATCTTAGCATTTTTATTTGCCCTTATAATGCTCTATTTTTTCACAGAGTACTTATCCCCTTCCAAAAAATACTATGTAATTTTTTCTTTTATTGTGTTTATCACTTCTTGTCTGTTCCACCCACTAAAGTGTAAAAAAACAAGAACAGATATTTTTGTTTAGTTTACTTAGGTATTTTCTGTGTTCACAATTCTGCTTGGCACACACAACCAGAGAATAGTAAAACTGTGCTGAACGAATGAATAGTAGTGATTTTTTGTTACTGTAACAAAATATCTAAGGCAGGCTGATTTTATAAAGAAAAGAGAGGTATTTAGATCATAATTCTAGAGGGTCAAAGTCTAAGATGGGTCAGGAAAGGTGGCACTGGTGGGGCCCTAGTGAGAGCACTTAGGGGAGCTGCTGTCACAGTGGTAGGAGGAAGAAACATCTTGAAACAAGAAGCCAGAGAGCAATTGAGAGGCCAGGCTCACTCAAAACAACTCACTCTCACAAAAGCTTGGTGGACCTATGAGCACTACTTGAATCCATTCTAGTCCCTTCGTGTTCCCAGTTACCTTAGGACCCCCTAGTAGATCCCATTTCTCAAAGTCCCATCAACTCCCACATCACCACACTGGGAACCAAGCTCCCAATACATGAATCTTTGAGACATATTTGAATGATATCCCCAAACCACACAATACTGTAACAGGAAGATGCACAAACCACAGGAACACACTGGAAAATAAATCTAAAACCCTAAACCTAAACCTTTATTCTTAAATACTAGAATATACATGGCTGTGTCAATATTTTCAACAGCATTAGAGTTCAACTTTAAATTTACATGTGGTATGGATTTTGCCTCCTGCATATGGCTTCTCCAAAGCAACAGCATGAGTTGTGCTATCAATCCCAGCATAAAATGGATGCAGTACTTTCTCATTCATGAGAGGAGATCAATGAAGAGCAGTAACTGCCAAGTTGGCTTCTTAATTAAAACATAGTAAAGATTTAATCTACAGGTACATCACTGAGAACAGAAAATAACAAGAGTTTCACTATTGATGGTTAAGCAATCTACCTGGACCAGAGAGAAAGTATTTATCAGGAGATGAGGATTCAGACTTGAAGCAAAGCAACTAGTTCTAATAAATAATATCCCTCTTTTACATCAAACTATCTCATAAACCCTCAATAATTGTTAAATTTTAATATATACTAATTGGGAAAATATATGAAAACAATCCATAAACTAAGGAATACTAAATGGACTTGTATTTTATGAACCACAACAACTGTTATATACACTAAATACAATTACATATGTGATGAGCCTATAGACAATGCTTATGTACCATGAATTTGCATATCCCACACAATGACCCTGTCTTTACAGCAATCTAAGACACATCTATGGGGTGTACCTAAATCTTCATCTTGTTTTTTATTTTTTGTTTTGCTTTTGCAGTGCATGGGCATGGGACCCTTGCACGTGTATTAATAGGAAATATCACAGCAACAGAATCTAAGTAGGAAAATAGCTCAGTAATTATTTTTTTAAAAATAGTTCTTTAGAGTCAGACTTTCTAGATTCAAATCCTGGACCTCCTAGTCACTAACATGCAACTTAAAGTTACTCATCTGAGAAAGGTGGCACTTGCCTTTAGTCTCAGGGACACCAGAGGCTGAGGTGGGAGGACGGCTACAGCCAGGAGTGAGACCAATCTGAGCAACACAGCAAGATACTGTCTCCAATTAATCAATTAATCAATCAATCAGTCCATCGGTCAAATTAAAAAGTTATCACTACACCTCATTTTGCTCATGTGTGAAATAAAGATGACAGTATTTACTTTATATGGTTACTATAAAGATTAAATGACTTACTACGTGTAAAGATGATGAGCATACGGTACCTAAGTAAGGGGTTCACAAGTGTTGCCTTTTATAAGTTTCATCAAATCCAAAATTTAGCCCTTTTGGCCCTGCAGGTATGCTCTAACCTCACTGTTTTATTTCCTTTTGTTAGCAAAATTTAGAAAGGCAGAGTTAAAAAAGAAAAATCTCAAAAGAACCCTACCGTGAAACAGTTAACATTTGTTAAACTATAAACCTGTGTTTACTAATAGGCGGCACTGTCATCTAAATACCAGTTTCACAGACAATTCTGCAGTAATTACAAGAGAAGTTATGATATGTACCAGATACACATGTAAAGGTTCAGAATTTCATGCCATTCATTTGATTTTCCCAAAGCATTTTTCTTAAAACCAGAGACAGTTCTAGCTATCCTTTCCCTCGCCAACAAAGCCAGCTTTAATAAAAACGAATGCACTAACAACTCTATTTGAAGTTGAACTTCAAGAAATCCTTTAGATGCGAAAGTAAGTCCATCCCCGTTTCATATTTAATTTGCAATAGGATATCTGGCAGCTGTCAAGGGAGTCGGGAAGCTGTGTTAGCTGATGACTGGATGCCTGCTGAGGTGGGCTCCACACACAGGTACTGCTTGATCGTAGACAAAATCTCCTGACCTACCTCTCACTCTCCTTTAAAGTCAATGTGAACACTCTACATGAAAGGAAATGAAAACTGAGTTTTTCTCCTTTACCACAGCACTGGGACTTCCTGACTTTTTCATTCCTTTGCCGATTGGTTCAGAAATACTATTTCCTTCTAACTATTCCCAGTTGTGTCTGCCAGCCATAATTAGAATTATACACTAAAGAGAGGTGTTAAAACATAATAATGCCATTAGATCTGACAAGTATTTTTCACTTCAACCCTCAGTATATCAGGAAGAACAATGATTATCATTTAATAAATGGGTCTGATAGAATATATTTTTAAGCCATTTTTCTGCACAATTTATGAAAAAAGGATAGTAAAAACAACTTCATTGAAAATTTCATTATAAATCTGAATACACCAAACCCTTTATATAATGCAATACTTGGTGCATAACAGCATAAAATATTTTAAAAGTACACACCTATAATCTCAGCACTTTGGAGGCTGAGGTAGGAGGATTACTACGAGTTCGAGGCCAGCCTACATTACACAGTGAGTTCAAGGCCAGCCTGAACTACACAGCAAGACCCTGTCTCAAGCCAAATAAAACAAAATATTAGTACAAAAAGAACCAAAAATTTTAAAGTGCAAATAAAACATCTATTAAATTTGAAACATTATTTTAAGTGGAAGGATAGAATAAAATGGGTATTCTATATTACCAATGGTAATGTAAATTAATATATTTTAAAGGAATTTTGTCAAAATTATTTTTTAAGACTTTATACTTTTAAATTCTGTATTCAAACTTTTCAACAACCATAAAAAATAATTCACAATATTGATTACACTATAAATAAAAGTAATTATTGCAGTGGTATTTAAATAAGTTAAAAAATTAGAGGTCTCATTATTCAATACTTAGGCCATTTGAAATGATGGTTATAAAGACCACAGCAATATGGAATGAAGTTCTCCCTCTCTCTCTCTCAGATAAGACCCCTCAACTTTTACTTTAAATCTGAACAGCTAGACAGGCATTGTGGTACATACATGAAATCCCTGCTACTCAGGAGGCTGAGGCAGGAGAATTCAAGTTCGAGGCCAGTTTGGGCAATAAGCCAAGATCTTGTGTTAAAATAAAAAATAAAAGGGCTGGGGATGTAGCTCAGGAGTAGAGGGTTCCTGGGTTTAAGCCCCAGTTCTACACGCACATACACACGAAATCCCAGTAAGTCTAGAATGTTATTCACCTCAAACACATTCTTGCTTCTGTACACCTTATCATTTTATACAATTTTATACAATTCCTGTTTCCTCACAAGCCTAGCGCTGTCCAGCAAAAAGAAATTAATTAATGAATAGAGAGCACATAGTAGGTGAATTAATCAAATGAAAAAACACAGAATATAACATTATGCTACAATTAATCGATGCTAAGATAGGCACTGCACACACATACATATATGTACACAAACACTATAAACACACAAAGACCTGGAAGGCTACATCAACATAGTATCAGTGGTTATATTCTAGTGGAAGGTTTTTCATAGTTTCTACATTTCAAGTAAAAAATTAAAACAAATGACGCCCCCCAAAATGTTTAATCTAGGCTAGTAAAAAAATTATACTTTGAAATTCAATTCCAGTGGGACTAGTATAATCACACATTCATTATGGCACTGTAAACTGATACAATTCTTTTGAAAAGCAATGTGTAATATGTGTCAAAAACCATAAATGTGTTTATACCTTTGACCTAAAAACTCCTGGGAATTTATCATAAGGAAATAATATAAAAGAAAAATATGCAGAAGTATATTTGATGTAACGCTATCATATATTTTAAAATAATAAGAATGTCCAACGGTAAGAGAATATCTAAATAATTATGGTACATTCTTTTAAAAAATAGGAAATAAAAATAAACAGAAACAAGGAAACACCATAACAAATAATATTGTTTTTAATAAAGAATATAAACAATGTGAATAAAGAGAGGAAAACTCTGCTGTATTAATTAGTTCAATTAGCTAAATACTCTTCATAATGAAAAATGGATGCACACACTAAAAATAAGAAAAGCTGGTGTATTTTGTTTTTGTTTTGTTATGTTTTGTTTTATTTTTGAGACAGGCTTTCACTGTGCAGTTCGGGCTGGCCTTGAACTCACTTTGTAGCCCAGGCTGGCCTCAAACTCGCAGCAATCCTCCTGCTTCAGCCTCCCGAGTGCTGGTATTACAAGCGTGCACCACAATACCCGGCCAAGCAGGTATGTTAGAATGAAGGAAATGTGTTAATTTCTTAAGTATCTTCTAGTTGGACTTTGATGATAATGTTTGAATATAAAAACATGGAGGACAAGTAGATAATAATGGATAATGGTTTCAAATTTTGGGAAAAAATCTAGCTTCAGAAAGTACACATGGGGGCCGGTGAGATAGCTCAGCGGCACAAGTGCCTGCCTAGCAAGCGCGAGGTCCTGAGCTTGACTCCCGGTAACCACATTAAAAAAAAAAAAAAAAAAAGAAAGAAAATATACCATAAGGCTTTTGCCAAAAAGAATTCTGTTCTACACATAAAAGTTTCCTCAAGGCAAAATATTAAGCACAGTATATTCATATGCAATCATTCTAACAATGCTTCACAAAAGCTATACTATGAACAAAATTGTTACTACTCTTTCTAAAATAAGCCATGTAAAATTTCAATTGTATAATTCTTCCCAAGATTTTGAAAACATTCTTTAGCATTTAATTGGATATTCATTAACATGAACAAGAAAGGAAAGAGTGCCACTTACTGAATTGTAACCTTTTCACATCAAAAATCAATTTTCTTACTTATACTACAGAATTGAAGTTTCTACCAAAAAAAGTAGAATAAAACATTACTAACAATGTCAGAATGTATTTAGAGATTACATTTTTTACTACATAATACTTGACAAACATAGATAATAAATTGCAAACATATCTGACCATATAAGAGAAATGGTCAATTAATGCATGCTAATTGTATACATGGCACTGTAATAAGCACCAAATATCACAATTAATCAACACTATAACAACTTATCACAGTGCTTGTAGTAAAGAAGGAGAAGAGGGGGAGATAGTAGAGGTAGGGACAGGGGAAGAGAAACATTAATATGTTTCCTGTGGTAAAATTAGATGCATGACTACACTACGTTAAAATATCATTTAAAAGAAAAAAATCTTAAATATGTCTGAGGGTTCAAAAAGATTAAAACTTACTAAAGCAGATGAGCAAAATTAAAGTACCTTGCCAGAAAACAAGAGAAGGCAAATACAGAAACTGGAAAGATAATTGTAAAGATCAGGCCAAAACAACTTACACACTCACGAATATTTTCTTTTTATTGCTCGGAGGCCAACTCCCTTTCCCAGCCTGAGCTGTGCTCTGGTCTGCGTCAGCGGAAACAGTTTCTAAGGGAAAGGGAGTGCAGAACCTTGCTCTACCAGAATGTGGAACTGTTGATCAGAACTAAGTCCTACTATGTGCAGTAGCACTTTACACAGCAAGGTGGAATTCCCAGATTATAAAAACTTAGAGCAGACACTATTACAGATTTGTATGTTTACGGCACTGTGTTTTTTCATAAACACAGTAGGACAATCATTATACTTAGTACCGAGATCTTCAGGAACGAACTATGAATGTGAGTCTGTCCTCAGAAGACCGTATCTAAGACCTACAATGATAGATAACCTTGTATGGCATTCTCTGGCTGCCGGTCCCGCCCTGTGATTGCTCCCTCTTGCAGGCCTTCCCACTGCAACGCCATCCACAAGTCTTTCACCGAGACTCAATCCATGGGGCTGCTAAATCCTGGATTTGCAGCCTTCCAAAACTATGAGTGAAATAAATGTGTTTTCTTTATAAAGTGCTTCGCTTCTGGCACTTTATTATGGCAAAGAAAAATGGACTAATCTATGCTTTACATTAAAATTATCCAGGGCTGGGGATATAGCTCAGCGGCATAAGTGCTTGCCTGGCAAGTGCAGGGTCCTGAGTTTGATTGCCAGTACCAAAATAATAATAATAATAAAAATAAAATAAAATTATCCAAAAGACATAAAAGAATGTAAATCAAAATTAGAAAAACTCAGAGCCGGTGAGATGGCTCAGCAGCGTAAGCGCCTTTCTGGCAAGTGCGAGGGCCCGAGTTCGACTCCTGGTACCCACATACGAAAAAAGGGCCGGTGATATCGCTCAGCGGCACGGGCGCCTGCTGGCACACGAGGTCCTGAGGTCGACCCCCGGTACCCACAAAGGAAAAAAAAAATTAGAAAAACTCAGAAACAAGGTCACAGAAATCAAGAAAGTAATATATGATCTGATGACATATACATGGTGTAATTATAGAAAACCGGAAGAAAAAAAAGAAATCAGGAGTAACAGAATAGTGAGGCCCTGGGTTATATCCTGAGCACCACAAAAAAAAAAAGTAAAATCAAATAATTAAAATTAAAATTGACAAATAAAAACAAATGCTACTTCCCAAGAAACTAGTTTCTTGGGGGAAAATGATCAGTTTGGGTGTAAAACATGAATATACAAGATAAGCCCAGAGTATTTTGATACCCCAGGAAGTAAGAAGGTTGTCAAAGAGGGTTATGTCAAAAGGACTCAAGCCAGACTGAAAAAGCTGCCACTGGCCAAAGATGGGACAACCAGAGCTGCAATAAGAGTAAAAGAATTGTATCCAGGCCTGTAATATCAGTACTGTGGGAGGCTGAGGCAGGAGGATTACAAGGGTGAGCCCAGCTGGGGCAACTTAGTGATTTAGAAAGACCCTGTTTTAAAATAAAAAAACGAAAGACTAGAAAGGTAGCTTAATATGAAGGCCCTAGGTTCAATCCCAAGTACTGGAAAAAAAAAAGAAAAGCATAATAAATGAAATCTGTCAAATATGTTTAAATCTTTGATTTCATAAAGATGTATTTAAAAAAACGTTATCTGGAAAACTGGATATATAAAATAAAATAGTCAAGTATTTATCTTGCTGTTCCTATAAAAATCATACCGCTAAGTTACTACATAATGGATGAGGATAAAGATTTTCTTATAAAATTATTCCAGCTAAAGAATTAAAAAATGACAGAACCTTACTGTTTTTCAACCTGTAATGAATTAATAGATCTGAGCAAAGATCACAAACATGGCTAATATCAAAAAAAGGGAAAACGAGATACCATCAGCCTAACTAGAGAAGACAATACTAATTATGTCTTGCAAAAGGCAAGACATAATCTGAGTGTGGCCAAGACTCAGATTTTCACTGCCAGCTTGCAAAAAACACAACGAACAGCCGCAGAGTACACAGAGTACAGGATGAACAAAACCGAACTGGAGAAAGTAAGTCAAAGGACCCACATTCTTCAATAAATTAATTATAAGACAAAAAAAGAATGGGGTTGGGGTGAGGAGAAATCTACAAATTAAGAGAGACTTGTGGTACATGTCTGGAATCTCAGCACTTAGAAGTCTGAGGCAGGAGGATCGCTGCAAGTTCAATGCCAGCCTGGGCAACATGGTGAGTTCAAGGCCAGACTGAACTACATAGTGAGACCCCGTCAATAAATAAATGAAATGAAATAAAAAGAAAAATACAAGAGACAAAAACATGAAAAAGAGAGGAGCTTGAAGAACAGTAAATTAATGGGTCTAGGGACATACATTTGATAAAACTCTAAAGCAAAGAAGTAATTTCTATAAGTTAATTGGCTGGGGAAGGAGCTATGATTGGGGTTGAGGGGCTTCTGTGATAGGTGGCAAAGTTTTATTTCTTGAACTGGGAGGTACTTAAATAGGTATTAAATATCCTTTTCTTTTCCTTTCATTTCATATTGTTTTGTTTCATTTCTTTTTCTCATACTAGAGATTGAACCCAGGACCTTTGCAATGATCTTTTTTTTATCTTGAGACAGGGTCTTGATAACTTGCTAAATTGCCCAGCTATTGTGATCTTCCTGCTTCAGCTTCCCAGAATGCTGGGATTACAGCATGTACTAGCATGTATAGCTTTAAATGTCCTTTTAGATCACCCAATTTGATAGTGTAACTGGTGATTTCAGTGAAAGCTGTTTCAAGAAAAAGATGGTCTGTTGCTATAACAAAATGCCTAAAAAAAAAAAAAAAGAAAGAAAAAGAAAAGGAAAAAGAAAAAAAAAAAGGAAAGAAAAAAGAACCAAACCAAACAGAAGTTGGATTGTAATAACAGTCTTATCAAGGAAACTGAGGTGAACAGAATTTTGAGTCTAAGGAGTCCAGAAGTTTCACCTGAAGAGATCTAGGATTCACACCTGTTAATAAGAAAGGTTATTCTTAAACCAGGTCTGGTGGTACATACCTGTAATCTCAGCACTTGAGGCTGAGAGGGGAGAAACCCCACAAATTCAAGGGCAGCCTGGGCTACACAGTAGGACCCTGTCTCAAAACACCAAAATAAACAAAAACAACAACGAAAACCAAAAGGTTATTCTTGGAAATGAAAGCATGGAAAAGTGAGGAGAACCTTTCTTGTACGCATAAGATACTTGGGGCACTTTCTGTGTGGCAGTGCTGGTGACCTGGGCCTCCACCGCCCAAGGCTTTTTTTTTTTTTTAAACAAGCTTGTATTACTTTAAGCTTTTCAAACATGCAAATACTTTTAAAAGGGCTTCATAAAAAAAATAGAAATTTCTGATAGAAATAAGACAAATACACCGGGCATGTTGCCGCACACCTGTAATCCCAGCAATGAGACTAAGGCAGAAGGATTGCTGAGTTCAAGGACAGTGTAAACTACATAGTGAGACTGTCTCAAAAACAACAACAACAACAATAACTAACAAAGCAAAACAAAACAAACCCCCTCCCCCCAAAAGAAATACGACACATACCCATGCAAAAGAGTTTCAAATGGTTTCTGTTATATACCACCTTCAAAAAGGGATCTATAACTCCTGGTTCCTTAATGCAGGCTATGCAGGTGACTTCTTTCTGAAGAGCACAGTACAGAAGCAGGGGCAAAAAGACTAACCCTACAGCTGGGCGTGGTGGCACACACCTGTAATCACAGCACTTGGGAGGCTGAGGCAGGAGGATCACTGTGAGTTCAAGGCCAGCCTGAACTACATAGTGAGACCCCCTGCAAAAACGGTAATTGTACAGTGGAGAAACCTGACGAGCACTACCTTAGCCAAGTAACCAAGGTCAACTTCAACAGAGGTAAGTCGACTGGGGTTTTAGCTCAGTGGTAGAATGCTTGCCCAGTAAGTGTGAGGCCCTGGGTTCGAGCCTCAACACCAAAAAATTAAAAACCAAAAGAAAAAAAAAATAGATAAATCATGTGGATTAGATACGTCCTTTGACTAGACACTGTGATAAAAACAGTACTTTATCTCTGTCGTCTTCCCCGCTAAAACCTCAAATTCCCAGTCTAATCATGAAAAAAAAATTTTAAAAAATTCTAAGAGAAGGGTATCCTAAAACATACTTGACCAATAATCTTCAAAAGTGTCAACGTTTCCAAAAACAAGAAAAGTCTGAAAAACTACCACAGCCAAGAGGAAAGTCTAAGGAAACATGACAACTAAAGGTAATGGGGTCCTGGAGGGGACCGTAGGGACAGAAAAAGGACAGTAGGGAAAGCTGAAAATAGCTGAGCCAGACATGGTGGCACACACCTGTAATCCCAACCCTCTGGAGGCTGAAGCAGGAGGACTGCTGTGAATTCAAGGCCAGCCTGAAATACACAGCAAGACGCAGGCTCAAAAAAACAAAAAAGAAAGAAAGACAGAAAAAAGAAAAACCCTACATACACACAAAAATCAAAGACAGCTAAACAAAATATGGACTTTCATTAACAATAATGTATCAATATTGGTTCATTAATTATAACAAATGTACCACACTTGTATAAGATTTTAATAATAGGGGAATCTGGGTACAGAATATAAAGAAACTGTCTGTACTACTGTCTCTCTCTCTCTTTTTGTAAATCTAAAACTGAAACACCCCATTTAAATTGTGTAAAACTAGAAACCCTACATGTAGCAATATTACATATCTTTATTTTTCTTCTTTAGGCAGTAGTGGTGATTGAAACCAGGACTGTTGCATTGAGCTACATCCTTAGCCTCTTTCTATTTTTTTGTTTTGAGACAGGACTTTACTATGTTACTGAGTTGTCCAGGCGGGGCTCTAATTTGGGAACCTCCTGCCTTGGCCTCTAAGAGTGCTGGGCTGATAGGCACAGGCCACCACACCAGGCAATCTCTGATATTTTGGTTACAGTTCCTCGGCAGCATTTAAGCATAACCATAACTTTAAGAGAATTTTATTGTAAAATATTTGCATGCTACAAAAATAAAACAAGGGCCAGTGAGATAGCTCAGCGGCATAAGCACCTGCCTAGCAAGCGCGAGGTCCTGAGTTCAACTCCCGGTACCCACATAAAGGAAGAAAAAAGGGCCAGTGATATTGCTCAGCGGCACAAGCACCTGCTGGCAACGGCAAGGTCCTGAGTTCAGCTCCCGGTACCCACATAAAAAAAAAAAAAAAAAGGGCCGGTGAGATAGCTCAGCGGCTCAAGCGCTTGCTGGCAAGCATGAGGTCCTGAGGTCAACTCCTGTTACCCACATAAAATAAATAAACAAATAAATAAATAAGTAAAATAAAACAAGAAGAACCAAATGGTTACAGGTAGATTATTATAAATTAGGTTTATTTATTTATTTTTTGAGACAGGGTCTTGCTATGTAGTTCCAGCTGGCCTCAAACTCATGGTAATCCTCCTGCCTCAGCCTCCTGAGTACCGGGATTACAGGTGTGCACCACCGTGCCTGGCATAGGTTCAGTTTTGGATAGTCTGTTTGCTAGGGCTAAATACACTGTAGAAAAATAATTAAATAACTCTTGAAATAAACAAATACAGATTATGCACAGATCAATGATTAAGTGTGTACATGAAACACGGAGTGAGATTAAGCCAGGGGCCAGGGCTACAGTTCAGTGGCAGGGAGCACGCTTAGTGAGCAACAGGCATTAGGCTCAGTACCCAGCAACAAAAACAAACAAACATATGAACAAACAATTCATCCGGTACAGTCCATCTGAGTATTTTTTATTTTGGGCACGCTGGGAATTGACCCCAGCACGCTAGTAAGAAACAGTACCACTAAGCTACACCTCTAGTCACTTGAGTCTAAGTTTTTTAAAAAAATGGGGGGAAAAAAACCCATATTATTAAACAATTTAACTATTAAACAGGAGGGGGTGTAATAGAGATGGAAAGATAAGCAAAGCAACCCCCAAAACAGATTTAGAACGCTCCAGAAGGCACAGGGAATGTGGACTAAGATTTTGGACATGGAAAACACAATTCTGGCTCAGTCATGTGCCATCTGATAGTACACAAAAGTCTTGGTTCTTAAACTTGACCTAATTCACTGACATAAAACTCATGGGCTCTTATCATTTTAAAAATCACTAACACACCAATTATTTTAACATTAGTGTCTTTAATGTCTTCCTCTAAATCACCTCAAATTTCCTCCCAGCATGTGATTTCAGTTCTGGGTTTTCTTAGCACAATCACAGTTTATGTGTACTAACAAGTGGTCTCTCAGCTAAACATTTTGGAGCTATACCTATTAATTCTCAAAGTACAAAAAGATATAATAGATTGATAACTTAGTAGTACTTTCATAAAGACATCTAGGATGCTTAATAAATCATATTTAAGGACAAGAACAAAGAAGGAAATTCCAGGATCACCTGATATCCATGGCCTCTCTGTAAGAGCAAAAGTTCTTTTCAGCCTGTCTACTACCAGGCCTCTGCCTAAGAAGTCTTCCTTTGATACTGTTGGTATTTAAATGCATTTGTTACATTTTAAAAGTAAATACATTTCTGATTAAAGAAGCTGTAACAAAACCAGTATCAAATCAGAAACACTGATACAAGGGATGATCGAAATTTATGGTGAATGTTTAAAATTCTTTTTTTTTTTTTTTTGGTGGTGGTACTGGGAATCGAATTCAGGACCTTGTGCTTGCCAGGCAGGCGCTGTGCCACTGAGCTATATCCCCAGCCCTTGAATGTTTAAATTTTTAAAAATTATTACAGTAGGGCCGGTGAGATGGCTCAGCGGCTTAAGCGCCTGCCCGGCAAGTGCGAGGACCCCGAGTTCGACTCCCGGATCCCACATACGAAAAAGGGGCCGGTGATATCGCTCAGCGGCACGGGTGCCTGCTGGCGCGCGAGGTCCTGAGGTCGACCCCCTGGTACTCACAAAAAAAAAAAAAAAAAAAAAAAAATTATTACAGTAAAAGACACATAGCCATTAATCCCTCTCAAAATACTCCCCCTTGCTTTGAACACACTTATCCCATCATTCTTGCCACTTTCTGAAGCAGTGCTAGAAGTCCTCTTTCATGAGTGTTCTTATAAAGTGTGATAAAAAATATAGGGAATGTCGCAGCTGAGTGCCATCCAATGGAAAGGCAGGCTCCTAAAAACATTACAGGGTGTCCTCATCCATCTTATTCACTGGCTATGGCACTGTGTGACTTCCCCTAAGTCAAAATGACCATGAGAAGGAAATGTTTTAAATCTATTTAGGACCTTGAGGCAACCATGACAACATAACCAAAGACACAAAAAGAGGACTTCCAGAACTGCTTCAGAAAGCAGCAAGAATGATGAGATAAGTGTGTTTGAAGTGCGGGGGAGTATTGTGATGGGGATTAATGGCAGCGTGTCTTTTACTAATAGAATTTTTAAAAATATCAATATGCACTGTATTTTTCAATCACACCTTATATAAGGCAGTGGGGGTGGTTAAAAAGAACTTCACACAGGAGAATATAAATAGTAAGGTTTCCTGAAAAATAATAAAAGCTATAAATACAAATAAATTCAAAGAAGGGGGAGGCTAAGCAGTTACTGAAGCAATCTGGAGATGACTGAGGTGAATCTGTACATTTCTAAGTCCTACTTTTAATAGTATCCATAGTCCTGGATTAAAGGAGGAACAAGGAACTTTTATATGTGAGATCACACCGATAGTGTGTAATTCAGTTCAAGAACACTTGCTCAAGGTACATTTTGTTCAAAGAGCCATCCTACGCCCTGCTGATACTGATTCCTGGCTTCAGTCAGCATTAATCTCCAAAACCTTGAAATGAAAAAGTGCTAAGCTATTGAGCAAAGCCTTCCCCAAGGGGCTCAAACCAGAAAACTATGAAAATTTTCCAAAAGGTTATAGTAAACCTTTCCATATAGCCAAGGCTATTACCAAATGTGGACACAATCCTTCATTTCAGTACAATGCCAGCATCCAATGATGATCTCCCTATCCACAATAAAGCCCTACAACTTAGGTCAAGTTGGCCCAGTTTTTCAGATGAGACAAGGAGACATGGACTATAAAACATCTTACTCCAACTTTAAACAGATTGCATGAATCAAACAGGTAACACTTCAAATCACTAGTAAAGTGAACAAGAGATTGTAAGAGATGTACTGCAAGAAACTGCAACCCTTAGATGTGGCTTATAGGAAGGAAAGATGGTGCAGCTGCTGTGGAAAACAGGCTGGCACTCTTCAAAGCTCAGGCACAGGGCTGACAGTGTAGCTCAGGGGCAGAGCATGTGCTTAGCACATGATGCCCGGGTTCAATACCCAGCACCAAAACAAACAAACACACAAACCAGAGAATTAATGTATGATCTACTCCTGGGTATAAACCCAGAAGAATTGAAAGCGGGGACTTGCACAGATTATTTATGTATCACTGTTCAAAGCAGCTCTATTCACAGGAATTAAAAGGTAGAAACAACAAGAATCCTTTGACAGGTAAAAAATAAACAAATGTGGAATATACATATAATGTCACATTATTCTACCTTAAAAAGGAATCAATCCTGACACATGATACAACATGGATGAGCCTTGAAGACACTATGCTAGGTGAAATAAGCTGTCACAAATAGACAAATTCCATGCCAGGCAGGGTGGCGCAGGCTTGTAATGCCAGCCACTCAGGACTGCCTGCCACCACTGAGGCAGGAGGATGGCCACTGAATTTGAGGCTGGCCTGGGCCACACAGTGAATTCAAGGCCAATGTGAATGACATACCAAGACCCTACCTCAAAAAATAAAAACAACAATGACAAAAACCAAAAACAGACAAATTCTGTATGATCTCACCTATAAGAGGTACCTAGAGTAGACATTTCAGTGACAGAAAATGAATGGCAGCTGCCAGGGCCCGGGAATAGTGGAAAATGGCGATTTATGTTTAATGGGGACAGAGTTTCAATTTGGGAAGATAAAATGTTTTGGAGATGGATGGTTGTGAAGGTTGTACAATAACATGAACGAAGTTAATGCCATAGAACTATAACGTAACAATGATTAAAATACTTAATTTTATCTCATGTACATTTTACCACAATAAAAAAAAATCATAAATTAGGTTTACTTCTGGGTCACTTATATCATCCTGAAGTATACCAGTGGCTTAAGATTTAAAAAAAAATCAAAAGAAATAAGGGGCCAGGGATATAGCTCAGCGGTACGGTGCCTGCCTGGCAAACGTGAGGTCCTAAGTTCGATTCCCAGTTCCCCCCACCAAAAATAATGAATTAAAACTTTCCCATTTATAAAAAAGTATTTTTTGTCATTATTTAGAGGCTACATATTATTTAAGTATGTTTAGAATCTTGGTGAACTTAATGATCAACACGTAAGACCATGTAGCGAGAACTCAAACTATGCAAAGGGACTGACTACTATGCTTAGTTAACTATTATTTTATACTCAAAAGTTCCAAATGACCAAACAATAAACATTGCTACTCATCATTTCAAACAGCGTGCTATGTCTGCATACTACTAAAGAATACTCACAACAACTCACTCATCCTGGTACACAGCAATGGCATTCGACTCACGTTTAATGGTAATAAAAGGGGAGGAAAAGAACTACCCCAACTTTTCATTTCAAAGGTTTTCTTTTTCATTTGTTTTTTTTGAGACAGAGACTCACTATGTAGTTCAGGCTGGTCTTGAACTCACTGTGCAGCCCAGGTTGGCCTCGAACTCACAGTGATCCTCCTGCCTTAGCCTCCCGAGTGCTGGAGTGCTGGAATTATAGGCACGCACCACCACACCCAGCTTTCAATGGTTTTCTAATTTACTCACTATCCCATTCTCAACTGTTGAAAGGCTTCTTTCTGTGATCACATTCTGTTCTCCCCTATTGAAAACAACACAACCCTGGTCGTATCACAGCTCTGCCTGGTAATGCCAGTTATAAGTTTGTTGCTGTGGACTGCATTTCTAGAATTTATATATTAGCAAAGCACAGAAAGCTAAAAAGATTAAAAATCCATTAAAATAGTCATTAATATATGAGGAACAGGGCCGGTGAGATGGCTCAGCGGCGTAAGCGCCTGCCTTGCAAGCGCGAGGGCCCGAGTTCGACTCCCGGAACCCACATACGAAAAAGGGGCCGGTGATATCGCTCAGTGGCACGGGTGCCTGTTGGCGCGCGAGGTCCTGAGGTCGTCCCCCTGGTACCCACAAAAAAAAAAAAAAAAAAAAAAAAAAAAAAAATATGAGGAACAATCAATGACAAACCTTCTTGAGAAGACACAATGGGTGGCAAATAATCCGGAATGTATTCTTTTCTTTCCTCTGCATCTTTACTTCCGGGTTGTGGAAACTGGAGTACATTGTTCTTGCTAACAGGAAATGAAGGGATCTGATGTGGGAAGGTGACAGGTTCAATATTGTGAATATAGTCTTCTAGTTCATGAAGACTAACTCCCATGAGCTGGAAAGCTTCACTAACATCATCCAAAATTGGGTCTGTTCGGCCATCTGAAAGGCAAGAGCAAACTGTTACTTAAAGAAAAAAAAAATTTAATATTTCTAAAATACTTTAAAAAATTTAAAGATTGCTAATAAATGTTAATATGAACATTTTTAAAAAACATATTAGGCAAATATGCAGCTCTGAGTCAAATACATTATATATTTAAAACCTAGTTACTAGGAAGACTTTAACAGACTTTAAGCAGAACATCACATTAAATATTAGAAAGCTGATTACTAAAAGGGGCTGGGGATGCAGCTCAGTATGAAGGGCTTGGGTTCATTCCCCAATACCACTACCAAAATAAATCTGCAACAGTGGCTGACACAAAGTATATGCCCAATAAATATTACTATCATTACTTTCCTCATCAAATAGCTAGTATGCTGTGTTGAGTTAAGTAAATGTCTGTTACATTTTGTCTGTTATTCACTGATACATCTCTGGAACCGTTAACAGTGGCTGACACATGATGGGTGCTCAAAATAAACGTCTGTTAATAATTATACTACCAAATCAATTTTTTAAATCCAAGAATATTTACAAGGAAGGACTTAGATACTAAAGGTAATTTCTATATAAATTTTCAAGTGTAATTAGAAAACGTTACATAAAATAGACAAACAAAAAGATTAAAAATTACATGTAATGAGACTTTCTTTACAAAAGCTGGTTATGGTGGCACACACCTGTAATCCCTGCGCTTGGGAGGCTGAGGCAGGTGGATCACCGCCAGTTAGAGGCCAGCCTGGGCTACACAGTGAGTTCAAAACCAGCCTGAACTACACAGGGAGACCCTGTTTCAAAAAGCAAAACAAAACAAATGCATTTTTTTCTTAGGACCACCCTTAGCAAAACTTGAGGCGCCTGCATCTTTTTAAATTTCTACAAGACCCAGGCATGGTGGCATACATCTGTAATCCCAGCATTTGGGAGGCTGAGGCAGGAGGATCACTAGTTTGTGGCCATCCGAGGCAACTCAACTTTGTCTCAAAAATAAAAAAGGGCTGGGGATAACTGCCAGTACTGCAATAAAATAAATGCTATTCATTTTCCTTACTAAACATAGATATGCATTTCAACTCTTCTATTCTTATATTATTATCACTCTCTCAGTACAAAAAACAGAATCATCTTAAATGATTAAACAGAATCATCTCCATGTACTCTTCAGTCTCAATCCATCACCTTCTGATGCCTCCCACCCTCCCTTTTTCTTGCCATAGAGTTCTGATTTTTCTTACTCTGTATCTACAATCATTACTTCAGTATACGGTGGTCCCTCCCTTACCCATAGAGGATACATTTCCAAACCCTAGGTAATGCCTGAAACCTCGGATGGGGCTGAACTCTACATAGACTGTTTTTTTTCCCTATATTAAAATATTTACGATAGAGTTTAATTTGTAAAATAGGCACAGTAAGAGGTTAACAATTAATAATTTTAAAATAGAATAATTACAATACACTCTAATAAAAGTTATTTAAAACATACAAATTATTTCTAGTAATTCCATTTAATATTTTCAGACCACTTTGACTGTAGGTAGCTGAAACCTTAGTAAGCAAAACTGTGGATGGGGGGGGAACACTATGTAGTTTCAAGTCCTGCTGCCCACCAGAATCTCCCTTAGATTTCACTGCAATACCATTTCCTTAAAATATCACTTTCTTCACAGTATTCCCCTACTTATGAACATGGAATGTGTTTTTTATTTGTTTGTTTTGTTTTGTTTGAGACAGTATCTCACTACATAGGCCAGGCTGGGCTCAAACTCACGATCCTCCTGCCTCAGCCTTCCAAGTGCTGGAATTACAGCTGTATGCCACCACATCTGGCAAGAGTACGCAGTGTTTTCTACCATGTTTTACTTCTTTCATACAGCTTTGAATTCTTTCCATAACCTAATTTCACTCTTGAATATTTTCCTTGAACATCTTTCAAATGAACTAGCTACCCAAGTGGAGCTGGTCAACTTAAAGGATACTTTCAATCTCACTTGGACATCTTATCTTATGCTATTCTTTAACATAGAATTCTCTCAACCTTTATACAACCGTATGTCATAGCTCGACTCAATTCTCACATTTTATGTGAAGTAACCCTAGCCTGAAACCCATAGACCATGAACATATGTCCTTTATCTTACCCTTTTTTGAACTACATAGTGAGACCCTGTCTCAAAAACAAAATAAAATAAAAATTAGGGGGTGAAATACAAGACTGCATAGTTGTAATCTCCGGTTACAGAATTCAATTTTGAAATAAAGACAGTATGAAAAAAAAAATCTTAAAATGTCTGTCTACTTAATAGTGTATTGAAATTAGCATTTTAAGAAATTCTCCAAATCACCACGAGGAATAATAAACCTGACAATTGCATTCTCACTAAAATCAAGAAAACTGACTTGAGAAATTGGGTAATGAGGAATAAGGCTCACAATAACAGGTCCTGCCAACTTGAACTACCTGATGGGACAGTCATGCATGTACCACCGCTGGTTCAGAGCCACCTGGCAGCAAGACATGAATTATGGCCCTGTTGTGAACATGTTAAAGAACTACAATGATCCTTTGGTGACTTTAGAATACCTAGTTACTTGAAGTGCCAGGACACATTCTGGTTCTAGGTATAAGGCATGAAAGGTAACTATGTATTCAGGGGGTGTTTTGGCATCTGTAAATCAACATCTGTCCTTATTTAGGCAACTTGGTAGCAAAAATATAATCAAGACTACCTACAATGGTAACATTACACTCATGGACCAAGGAAGGCAGCCTGAAAGAAAACAAGCAAAAGCCAGAAAAATATTCTGCTGGTGGACTACTTTCAGGATAATGATGAATAAATGCTACTTCACAGTTCCCACTTTAGAAGTACTGGTGAAATTAAGCATTCAAAAAATTGGACATTTTAAGAACCCAGAAAGTGAAGTCAAGCTGGGTGTAGTGATACATGCCTGTAATCCCAGCTACTCCCGAGGCTGAGGTAGGAAGCTCAAGGCCACCATGGGCAACTTAGCAAGTGTCTGTCTCAAAATTAAATAAATAAAAGGACTGGGGATGCAGCCCAGTGGTAAAGCACCCCTGGGTTCAATCTTCAGTACGGGATGGTGAGGGGAGTCAATATATAGCTATTACGGTAGTGGACTGTCAGTTCAGTCATTCATTGAACAAATATTTCTTGGGTGCCTATTACATTTGGCCCCACTCTAGGTTATAGAACACAATTATAACCAATTTGTCTCCTGAAGAGGGGAAGAGACATACAGACAATCACAAAACAAGTTGAGAAATCTGGGAAATATGCACAGGATTAAAAGCAGAGCTCCCTAGAGCAGGACACTGTGAATCTTCAAATAAAAATGGTTCCACTGGTGGACTAGGGAGTGAAGGACACCTGGAAACAGCATGTATTTAGGACTGAATAGCTTTAAACGTTCTGGAAAAGGCAGCTAGCTCAGTATGGCTACAGATTAGTACAGCAGGGTTGCAGAAGATAAGAAAAACTCACAAAGGGAACTGTGCTGCTTAAATTTAGATTTTTAGCCTCTCACCAATGAGTGCAACTGAAATATTTTAAAGAAAGAATAAGAACATCAGATGTGGGGTTTGGACCGGATCTCATTTGTGTTTTGGACAGCACTTTGGCAGCACTACTGAAATGGAATTTAGAACCTAAGAAATACAAGGCATCTAAGGGTCTCCACTTTTTAAATCTGGGAACCAATTTAACAAAACATATGAAACACTTCATCTAGTTTGCCAATTTATCAATTTAAAAACCACAATCTGAAATTTAAATGTGTGGTACCCCCCAACACCCATATACATATGCATGTTTCACACGTCAACAAAATGATGCTCGGCTTCTGTTAAAATATTCCAAATAATTAAATAGCATTAGCTATAGATAGTTCCAGACACTCACTCAAAAGCCGTAAATACTGAAGTCCAGGTTACCTGGAGAACCCTGCAAATTACCTATGATCCCTCTTCCAGACTTCGATAGCCACTGACATAAAAACTATAAATGAGGAAGCCAACAGGCAACCGAGATGTAAATGAAAGTTAACCTATAGTGAAACTGACCAAGTCAGACTTTGGAAACAGTAAGCGGATGCTGTCTGTGAAACGAACATATACAGAAAGAAGAGGCAGTGTCCTTAACGGAGAGAGCTGTCAAAGAGTCCGTGCAGTGAGGAGCTGCTCGAGAATGGCCAGCCTGGTAAGAAACGGCCGGTAGACGGAGCGCCTGTGACAACTAGTTGTAGTAGTTTGCGGGCAAGAGAGGAAAGGGACCGGGGTAAGAGGGTGTAGGGCATTCTGGGGGTGGTTCCACCCGCAGCAAACACGAGACAAGGAGAAAGTGCAAGGCACATCCCAGAGCGAGGAGAGAGGAAGGTGTGGAGCCCGGAGCGGAGCCTGGGCGCCCGGGCTGGTGGCGGGAAGTTAGCGGATGCAGGAGAGGCACCGAGGATGACTGGAGTTTGCAGAAGCAGTGGAAGCCCAGGGGCGCTGGGAGCCGAGAAGGTGGCAGATCTCGGGGCGGGGTGCAGACAGCAAAACCCAGGGACGCCGAGGGAGAGACGGGGAGACCGAGGTGTCACGCGTGACTCGCCGGGGCAGCCCTCCCGCACCCAGCCCGGTACTCACAGAGTTCAGAGTACCGATGGCAGCCCCGGCCCAGCTGCTGCAGATAGCGCTGCAGCACGTCGGTGAGGAGATGGCAGGCGCTGAGCTGCACCGAGTCCCAGCCTAGAGCCTGGCAGATCTGCGCCACCGAGACCCTCAACAACGACCTGGAGTAACTCTCGCACATCCCGCTGCGTGGACGCCACCGCAGCCCTTGCTGCCACTTCTCTCCAGCCCCGCCGCCTAACCTTAGCAGAGCCCCCAATTCATTCTCTGGGGCCCTCGCGGCGGGGAAATCGTCCCCCGGACCCCCGGCGACCACCTCAAAGCCCCAGCAGCACGGAGCCCGCCAGCCTGAGAGCCGCCATTTTGGACTCGCTCCGCCTCCCGCTGGACGGCCGCCGGGGCGAGGCAGCACGAGTCAAATGCCAGTAGCGCTGATGAGAAAGCTCCTCCCCGTGGGAGTAGAGCGATGGTTTCGGTATCGACTCTCGAGCCTGGAAGTCGGCCGGAAACGGAGGTGCTGAGCTCTGGTGGAGGATACGCCCAAGGCCAGCAGGTACTGGGGGTAGGAGGAGAAGGGAGAGGGAAAGTCAGTGTTCCAAGGGGCAGACGAGGGAGGTGGCGCATGTCAGTGAAATGTTAATATTACTGGGGAGTTAACTGCTAGAGGTCTGGGACAAGAGTATTTAAGGTGGTCCCCCAAACGAGGGTCTGATCCGGTCTCGCCTCTGCTATAGGTAAATAAATAAATAGATAAATGGAGCCAGGAGTGGTGGTACACGCCTGTGAGCCCAGCACTCGGGAAGCTGAGGCAGTAGGATCGCGAGTTCAGACTGGGCCACACAGGGATACCCTGTCTCAAGAAAACCTAAATGAATGAGGGATGGAAGGGGCCCTTTGCCACTGTGCAGTCTGAGTAAAGACCAAGCTGTTCAGCATCTCATTCAAAGTTCTTCGGGATAGAGCCAGGACTAAAGGCAGCCTCCATCCCTATTTAATGGAGACCACCCCCCAAAAGCAGTACTCAAGAGCAATAGTTTAGGCTCTCCTTGAACTCACCGTGTAGCCCAGGCTGGCTTCGAACTTGTGGCGATCCTCTTGCCCCTGCCACCCGAGTGCTGGAACTACAGGTGTGTGCCACCACACCCAGCCAAGAGCAATACTATTTTAATGCAAGTTTTAAATCGAATGTCATATGTCATGCCTAAAACTCCTGCTCTCATTCACCTCATTCTGTACCAGACCTGTTTCACTAAAACTTTTATTTTGTTTTATTTTATTTGTTTTTCTGAGACAGGGTTTCACTGTGTAGTCCAGGATGGCCTTGCACTTGCTGTGTAGCCCAGGATGGCCTAGAAATCACAATGATCCTGCTGCCTCAGCCTCCTGAGTGCTGGGATAACAGGCAGCTGCCACCACACCTGGCTCTAAAACTTTTTTTTACACCCCCCCACATACAAAACAGGTGGATTGCTGGGCATGGTGGTGCACACCGGTAATCCCAGCACTCAGCAGGCTGAGGCAGGAGGATCATTGTGAGTTTGAGGCCAGTCTGGGCTACGAAGTGAGTTCAAGGACAGCCTGAACTGCGTAGCAAGATCCTGTCTCAAAAAACGCAAAAAAAGGGCTGGTGAGATAGCTCGGCAGCGTAAGCGCCTGCCTGGCAAGCGCGAGGGCCCAAGTTCTACTCCCAGAACTCATATACGAAAAAAGGGCCGGTGATATCGCTCAGCGGCACGGGCGCCTGCTGGCGCTCAAGGTCCTGAGGTCGACCCCGGTACCCACAAAACAAAACAAAACAAAAAAAACAAAAAAAAAAAAAAAACGCAAAGAAAAGGAAAAAACCAGGCGGGTTGTCCATGGGCCATGGTTTGCCTGCTCAAGATTTGTGCACTGCCAGCTACTGTGACCTATCCAGGGCACGGGGAACTCACTTTCTCACAGAAGCCAAAGCAGTTCCTAAAATCCATGAAGTAGGCTGTGTCCTGGCAATGGTTGCCTACTCCAGAGCCTTCTGCCAGCTCCAGCCAAGGATCGCTGGATCTTTCCAAGGTGTTGGAAATTGAGGTGTTGTGGTAAATAATTTGATTTTTAAATATTGGGAACAAAGTTGTGTTGTTTTGTTGTCGGGCTGTGTTGCCCAGGCTGTCCTAGAACTCCTGGGCTCCAGTGATTCTCTCACTTCAGCTTCCTGAGTCCCTAGGACTACAGGTGTATGCCACCACACCCTACCTACTGGGAACACAGTTGAAGTTTTAATTTGCAAGCCTCACTAATGCCATGGTTAAGCTACATTTAGCCTGTGAGTAGCCAGGTGTTATGGTTTGGGTCTAGAGGCCCCCGCCATGCTGTCATAGATGGGGCTTTTTCAGAGGTGGCTGAATCTAGAGTGTGTGATGCTGGGATTAAGGGTGGGTGATTATTAAATCAGTCCACTGATTGGTTTGGCGCCACCCTAATATACACTGCCTAGATACAATTTAAAAGGGGCAGAAAGATGCTGTTAAAGTCCCTTGTTAGCTGGGCATGGTGGCACACACCTGTAATCCTAGCATTCGGGAGTCTGAGGCAGGATGATTGCCACGAGTTCGAGGCCAGCCTGAATTACAGAGCAAGACCCTGTCGCAAAAAAAAAAAAAAAAAAAAAGTCCCTGGTCGCTTTGCTACATTTTACCTGCCATGAATTGCTCTACCAAGCCACCCTGCCTTGGAGCCAGCCAACTATGGAGTGAAACCTCTGCAAACTGTGAGCTAAATAAACCTTTCCCCCTTTAACTTTGAGTGTCAGTATTTTGTGTCAGCAATGAGAGAAAAGTAACTAAGACACCAGGTTATAAAGGCTGACCTATTCAGTGTCTTAATTATGCCCTTCTGAGTTGGAAGTGATGGCACATACATACCTGTAATTCTAGCACTTGGGAGGCTGAGGCAGGATGATTGCAAGTTGTAGGCCTCAGCCGGCCTGGGCTACATAATGAGACACTCAAAGAACAAAACAAAACGAAATGAAGAAACACCCAAACAGACCACCTGTGTGACAAATACTACTCCCCTGCCCATGCACATGTGTGCACGCACACACACACGCACGCACGCACACACACACACACACACACACACACACACACACATGCTGTAAGAGTAAGGGCAGCCAGGCCTTCTAATCATCAGGGCCAACTGCTCCTACCAGGGTAGTGACGTCCGTATCTCTCTGCTGCTGTGCGTTGGCTGTAGGATCCAGGTAGCAACTGTAGCTAACATTTCAGCAGGACTGCTGCTGTGTCTCCTCATGAAAGCATTACTCCTTTTGGAAACTGAAGGTCATAAACTTGGAGAACCCAGAATTGCAGGGACAAGAACAATTTTCTAAGTGGGTCACTGGTAGTGATGGTGTCTAGAGAAACTCCAGCCTCTACCCCAGTTCATCTGCCTGGTGAGAACCCAGAACCATAGAAAAGCCACTGACTTGACGAGTGCATGGCATCCTGGGGGGCGGTGCCAGGGTGTTAGCTGTGAGCTGCTGCTTCAGCTATGGCTGCAAGAGGCAGTTCCAGTCGGTGTGATGTCACCACGGATTTCATGACCTGTACCCACTCCCATGCCTCCTGTGTTATAAAATGAATCAATTGGGCTAATGCAGCATAGTATAGGTACTAGCTAATTAGACACCATGAGCCAAAAAGGCAAATACTGGCCCAGAATATGTGTCTATTTCTTACCAAATCCAATGGCTGTTCTTCCTAGGATCAAGAGGTCCCAATGCAGTAAGCTTGATTTTCTTGGTGATTCTTTTTTTTTTTTTTGAGACGGGGTCTTACTCTGTAGTCCAGGCTGGCCTTGAACTCATTGTGTATCCCACGCCGGCCTCAAACTCATGGCAGTCCTCCTGCCTCAGTCTCCCAAGGGCTGGGGTTACAGCTATGTGCCACCATGCCTAGTGCATGTAAGGGCAGTTTCAAAGGCATCTTCTCAGCCTTCCAGCTCTCATAGCTCTTGTTCCTAGGACAAGGAACACCATGTGGGTTGTGCCAACACCCCAGTACGTCTGTTCCAATGACACATTCAGGAATCAGGGAATTAGCTACTGAGTGAGTCTATAAACCTGGGCCAAGATATTGCCCTTATATGCTGTCCTCCGGCAGGGAACCCACAGTGACTCTGCATCTCCTGACTTCATTCTCTGCCCCTCTGTTCAGCAGTCCTCAAATGTGTGGGCATTCCATCCCCCAGTGGCTGGCTGCCCAGTTCTTTGGGATGGCATGGAGGTCCTCGTCTTACCCATGTGGTGTCACAGCACTCTTCCTCCTCAAGATGCCCCATCCTTCAGTCAGTAGGGTGTCAGTCTGAAAATCGGGTCAGATTCAGAAACCAGGCAAGGAACAATGCCTGGTTATTGGGGCACCTGCTCTCAGCCACTGGATTGCCCATTCTTAATTTATGCTGAGGCAGGAGGATCACCATGAGTTCACTGCCAGCCTAGGCTACATAGTGAGGTCAAGGCCAGCCTCAACTACACAGCAAGACCCTGTTTCAACAAATAAACAAAAATTATTTTGATTGTACAAATAGCCCACTTGTTGCTGTCCATCTATTTCATCCTGTGGCCCTTTGTTCTATGACTCAGTTCCATAACTCACCAGGTTGGCCCACTCCCCTGTTTTTCTCCAGGCATTCACCTGGCTTCTGATAAGAGCTAAGACTGCCACCTTGTCTGTATAATTTTAGGGTCCTGTGACCCTCATATGTCTAGAATATCTGATACATGTATACATCGTACTAGCTGGTGCCCACTCTTCTGCTATTCCTGTTCATCACTGGTGAAAGTCTTAACTACTTGCACATTCAGGAATGGATACACTGTACCAGGTTAAGTACCTTTCTACACCTCCACCAGTGCTGAAATCCTTACAGGCAGCCAGGTGGGTGATCCAACTTCAGAGTCCCCTCTTAGTATCTGCTCTCTGGGATGCCTCCAGTACAAACTCTCCCAACTTGAATACCCCAGGAGACATTTTCTAAGATGCAGATTAGCCTGCAGGGGAGCACTCTTTGGATCAACACATGGGGGAGGGGAGGGAAAGGCAGGAAGTAGAATTGGAGGAGAGGGGAAGACGAAGGAAGAAAAGGGATAAAAGAGGGAAGGAGGAAAATAGCAGGGAAGGAAGCAGCATTGGCATAGGAAGACATTGTGTTCCAGCCCACACTCCGGGAAAGCCTCAGCCCATACCGTATCTTTAAAACCAAGATGACCCTTCAGAGTTGGCCAGAGTCAGGCAAAGGGGTGTGTCTTTATGTTCCCACTTTGATTAGGCATTGAAAGTGAGCCTATCACATCAGGGAAGTCAGTCCATTAGTGGTGACAGCGTTTGATCACTTGTGACAATGGGAGCTGCTACATCTCTTCATTTTAAAGTCACCTTTTTCTACTTTGGAATTAATAAGTAATCTGCAGAGTGATCCTTTGAGACTCTGAAAAGCCTGCCTCTCCACAACCTTTCACCTAAGGATTTTATTGTTTGTGATCTCTCTTTTTGCATGATTACATCGGTAGTTTTAAAGTGATCATTTCTTTTACATTTATTAGCAGGCATTCTCTGCAAAGAGGAGTTTCCCCAGCTTTTCAAGTATCCCTGTGTGGTCAGGGACTCAGTTTTTTATAAAATGTGTTATAATGCATTACTATCCTGATTCTTTTGATGCTTAAACTATCCTGTACATGGCCAGTGGAAGCCTTTTCAAGCTGGCTGCTGTATTCTTGTACTATGCCACTGTTTATCATGGAGTTTCCTCACTTTGTGGCACTTGATTGTTCTAGGCTTACCTTGTGCTTTACCTGCCCTTAACTTGGCAGTAGCCCCCTCGCTAAGGGGCCCTGGTTCATTTCAGTGAGGAATAGTATTTAGAACCCTGATGTGAGTGCTAGCTGGCCTTTATTACTACAGGGGCATCGTTACTTCAGAGGCCCTGAAATGGACAGAACTAGAAAATATGTGTATTTTAAAGTCCCAAGTATATGCTGATGCCTCTGATTCAAATAAAAAAAAAATGCATGTTCCTTTCCTTCTGCCCTCTCAGATTTTTATTTCCTGTCTCTCAAAAGGAGAACCCTGGCTTCAGTAACATCAAAGCTTTGCTTTATCTGATGATGTCTTTTCCTGCTTCTGAAGTATGTGTTCTCTCTTCCTATGACTCATCTCGGTGGTTTAATCATTAGCTATATAAAGATGATGCCTTAACTTACCACCTTATCTCATATTTTCCTGCATTTCATACCAGTGTAGCTCACTGCATTAGTGACTAATGTCTATCCCATATGCAACTGTTTGATGGAGGTACAAAAGTAACTACCCCCTCTCTTCACTGTAGATTTCATGGGGCAGGGGTTGTTCATTTCATTCACTGATAAACGTCCAGTAGCATAACGTAGCACCTAGTAGTCAGGGGCCAATAAATAAACGCCTTTCAGAAGAATTCATCTTGTATTAGTGTATGAAATTATTACAGCACAACTCTGTATTGACCCAAACACTAAATAGTATACTCTCAAAGGGTGAATTTTATGGCGTGTAAAGTATATCTCAATAAAGCTGTTGTTTTCAAATAGAAGGTTTAGACGTGGGCAGGTGAAGGCAAGGAGACAAGAATCTCTTGTGAGAGCTGTAGCAGGGGAAATGGAAAGCAGCTGCATGCTACAGGGCAGCGGAGCCCAGTTGTCTGCAGAGAACATGATGGGACACAAGATCTGAGGCTGCACTTTCTTCTTGAGAGCAGAGATCCTAAATCCTTGCCATTCTGTCTTGGTGGGTAAGGAAAAGAGAAGGATAACATGGCAAAGCCAAGGGCTGGAGAAGAGAGTGGTGCTAGGAGAGGGATTATAGATGGGGGCCCATGTACCCAACTTCATGAAGGGTTTCACTTTGATCCACGTGGTGTCACCAGGAGCTCAGTGACTGAACAACTTTCAAGCCTTTGTTTCCAGTAATAATAATAATAATAATAATAATAGTTTCTGAAAATGGCAAATATTCTATTTTAAAGCAGAAGGAAACACAGTAGGCTCAAAAAGATCAAATTATAGAAAATAAGAGATGTAATAGTGAAAATTCAGGCTTACCATGTTAAATTTAACAGATTTAGCAATTTAGGTACTATCTAGATGTTTTGAGAAAATAGAATACTGGTTTAAGTTGTGTAATAAGACTTCCTTTTTTAGTGCTGGGTATTGAACCCAGGACCTAGTGCATGCTAGGTAAGTAAGTGTTCTACACTGAGCTATATCCCTGGTAATAAACACTATTAATAGAAAATGGTTGTCATTTAATTGCAGTGTTATGACACTTAGCAAAAAGAGGAGAGATAACTGGAGGGAGGGTGGATATTGAACTTACTCTTTTTTTCTATTTATTTCAATTTTTATCAGTCCATGTTTTCAGTACATAATGATCACATTCCTTGTGGGGCATTGGTGCATGTACAGAATACATCTCAATTCTTTTTACGGCCCTTTCTCCTCCCTCCCCTCTCCCTCCGTCTCTTGGCCACCTTCTGAGTTTACTCCCTAAGACTCCTACATGTTATGCTCCTGAGCTTTCCCCAGCTGGCCTTTCCAGATTTATGTTGCCTTTCTCCTCTCTGCTAGAAGTTCTCAGAATGGATAGTTGAACACTGGCTTAAGACTTGGCTGCTTCTGCTTATGTGGCCTGACATGCTGTCCCCCACTATGCTGCCCTGTAATTGCTACCTTTAGTCACTGGTCCTTGAAGACCTGGTGTAGCGTCCCTTCCTCCAGGCTGGCTTGACTGCAGAGTCCACTTGTGTCCCCCAAATGGGGCTGGGTGTCCCTCCAGTGCTCACCAGTGACAGCACATCTGAATCGTTGGCATTTGCTTGTCAGACGGTAAGCTCTTTTAGGGACACTATTTAATTATCACTGTATGTGCAGAGTGTAAAAGTAAGGATACATGAAAGAGCAGCAGTGAGTCCTACATTGCACTGATGACCGTGTTTATATAGCTTAGACGTTTAACCACACGCACCGTACTCACTCCATCTCGGGTTCTAAGTATTTTGTGAACATTAACTCACTTCATCCTTCTAACAACCCCATGAGATATTATTTTAATCTCTATTTTACAGATAAAACTGAAAGATTAAGTAAGTTATCTAAAGTCGCAGGTGGTTAGGGCTGAATTAGCATTGTAACCCAGACCATCTGCTTCAGAGTTTATGTAAACAAACTATCTTGTGTTTGTAAAAGCCAATTAAACCCTTGCTCAATTTTATTTAAGACCCTTCCATGGATCTGTTAAGAAAATAGTACCCAAAAAAAAAAAAAAAAAAACCCTTCAAAATTTCTTAATAAAAGTGCCATTTTCCCTCATTGGGTACTGCTTTTCTTTATACATAGCTTTTCAGCTAGTATTTAAAACTAAAAAGGGCTGGGTGTGGGAGACCAGAGGCGAATTGAGGCCTAATTGACCTCCTCTGTGAGCACAAAGGAGAAAGGTAACAAGCAGGGTAATGGTACATTGCAGGTTCTAGAGAAAAGTCAGTACAGGTGAGATTAAGTTCTTTACCTGAGCATGTATTAATGGATAATGTGAGGCAGATGAATCTTGTGTTACTTTAATTGCTGGTACCCGTGTCTGGGTGAATAAAAGGACGAGCCAGAGGCTTGGGGATCCTCCGCCTACTAAGAGGCAAGAGCCCCTTTGCTGCTCATATACTAAACTGACTCAGTGTCTCTTTGTTATTCATCCTTGTTTGCCCTAGGGGTTAGGGGAACAAACTAGTAGCAGGACTAGGTCCCTGCAAGTGGCACCTTGGGTGGGGAAAGCTTGGAGGAGTGGGCTGGTTCCTCACTGGTGGCATCTGGGCAGGGACCTGGGACTGGCAGGCTGGTTGGTCCTCTACAGCTGGGGATGTAGCTCAGTGTTAGAGAGCTTGCCTAACATGCACTGGGCCTTGGGCTTGAGTCCCAGTACCACAAATAAATACATTTTAAAATAATTTAAAAATTGATAGTGTGTTCTTATCCAACCATAGCCACAATAAGTTCCCAATTCATAAAATGCTACAATAAACGTGTTGATGTCACTAATATGCAAAGAACTTATATTTCAATGAGAAAAGCTCAATTTTTAAAAAGGGCAGCCAACACCAACTAGACATGATCAAAAAAAAACTTCAGCCAGACATATTATAGTCAAGATCCCAGAAATTCAACAGAAGGGCAGAATCTTAAAAGCTGTTAGGGAGAAGAGACAAATCACCTATGAAGGAAAACCCATCAGAATCACAGCTGACTTTTCAGCACAAACCCTCAATTCAAGAAGAGCTTGGAATGATGTATTGCAAGCTCTAAAGGAAAATAATTTTCAGCCCAGATTGATGTACCCTGCAAAACTATCTTTCAGAATTGATGGAGAAATAAAATACTTTCATGACAAAGAACATCTGAGAAAATTTATGACCACCAAAACCAGCACTCCAAAACGTTCTGAAGGACATTCTAGAAAGAGATAGGAACCCCAACAGAAGGAATCCACCAGGCAGGGCAAATAATTAAATAGCCGGAAAGCGGAAAAAACAAAGAGTGGGAACCAACAACAGGAAAATATCATGACAAGTCAATACATATCAGTTTTAACCATCAATGTTAACGGTCTCAATTCACCAATCAAAAGGCACAGACTGGCGAAATGGATCAAGAAGCAAGATCCAACAATATGCTGTATACAAGAAACACATTTAATTCAGAAAGAAATTCATAGACTGAAAGTCAAAGGATGGAAAACAATACTCCATGCCACAGGAACCCAGAAAAAAGCAGGGGTAGCTATTCTTTTTGCAGACAAAGTGAACTTCAAGCCAAGAAGGATTCAGAGAGATAAAGACGGTCATTACATCCTGGTAAAGGGAACAATCCAAGAGGAAGAGATAACGATCATAAATATATATGCGTCAAATACCAATGCACCCAGCTATATAAAACAAGTAAAAAGGGCAGCCAGCCAGTGGCACAAACCTATAAACCCAGCACTTGGAAGGCTGAGGCAGTCCTACCAGGGCAATATAGTGAGACCCTGTCTGAAAAAATTTAAAAATGGCTGGAAATGTAGCTTAGTGCGATGGCCCTGGGTTCAACCTCAGTTCCATGGGGGGGGGGAATAAATGTTTTTTCACCTACCTTATTGCTAAAGATTAGAGTAGGAAGAATCAATCTCACTCAAGATTCAAATTTAGAGTCTTACAGCGATTTGGCAGTGTCTATTAAACTTTTAAATGTACACAGTTTGAGTCATCAATTCCATCTCTAATATTTAAATCTACAGAAATACAAGTGTACATATACTTGCCCAAGGATGCTGCTCATTCAGCACTTTTAAAGTACTGAAAAACTGGAAACCCTTCTGTCTACCAGTAGGTAGCTCTTTATCAATACAGAATGTCAAGTCTAACGTTTTACGCACAATACAATGCCTTTGTTGCAGAAACCTTTCCCTGGATTTCCATTGATAAATGCACACATATTCAATTTCATTCATCCCATATGCTACTAAAACTTCAGCAAGGGGGTTTGTTTCTTCCTAAAAGATAAATTCACAAGAGCCAAGAGAACTGAAGAGGAGACAATAGGAAACAGCAATAATTTTCAAGCTGGATCCTTTCCTCCATGTGGCAGCTTTATGATAGCTGCCCTCTGATCTTGGCAGCCACCCACAGGCTTGTTCCTTGGAGAGAAGCAAAATCTTCAGCACTTCAGCCATCAGGCCCTTTAAATGTTGATGGTGCCCATGCTGGCCAGAAAAGAGGGTGCTGAGATTCTTAGCCACTTCCCTACCTGACTTGGTTCCCACCTGCTGGCTTTCAAGCCTTCACTCTTCGGAAGGAGGTTGACTCTGAGGGGACAAGGAAAGACCTAAAGATGCTGGCAGGAGAGGTGAACAATAAGTGACCTAATCAGGTCACCCTCAGTGAAGCTCCTGGCAAGAGCCCTACTCATATGTCAAGAGCTTCTAATCATTCTTCAACATGGGCAGACAACCAGGGGTCCCCAGGCATCTAGGGAAGCTTGGGACAAGGGTGGGCTGACAAACCAGGGCCAAGATGCTGGCCCTTCACAGAAAAAGCTTGCCAACCCATTGGGGCATGAAAACTAGACACCTTGCAGGGATAACATCAAGTAAAATAAGTAAAATCAGTATCTTAAGGAACTATTTAAAAAGAATTCCCAGAGAACAAAAAAAGAATAGAATTACAAGGTAAATTTCAGAAAAATCTCTTACCAAAGTAGAAAAAAAAAAAAGATGGAAAATGCAAAGAAAGAACGGGATGATCAAACAGATGTTCTAGGAAGTGGAGAGCAGAAAGGAGGAAATCAACACATCAATGAAATAATTGGTGAAAATATCCCTGGAAGCTGGGTGTGATATACACACCTATAATTCCAGCATTCTGGAAGGCTGAGGCAGGAGGACTAAGAATTTGAGTCCAGTGTGGGCAATTTAGTGAGACTGTTTCAAAAGAAAAGGGTCTAAGGCTCAGTGTGAAGGTCCTGGGTTCAATCCAGTACTATAAAAAGTCCCTGGACTACAGATTGTTATTTATTTGACTGTTTCCACAGCTAAAAGCCTAAGTGTTCAACATAGTGTATAAAAAGGATCCACACAAAGGTCATCACTTTGAACTTTCAGAATAATGAGGACAAAGAGACCTAAAAGCCTTCAGAAGGGATTGATGATATAGCTCAATGGTAGAGAGCACACTTAGCTACTCAGTCCTGGGTTTGATCTGCAGCACCGGCAACAAAAACAAGTTTTCAGAGAAGAAAAACACAAAAGGTTCAGACATCAGGTATGTGGTGGTATACTGCTGTAAACCCAGTGACTCAGGAGGATGAGGCAGAGGGATTCTGAGTCTGAAGCCAGGCCAGGCAACTTAAGGAGACCCTTTGTAAAAATGAAAATAGCCTGGGGGATATACCTCAGTGCAAGGACATGGGTTCAATCCCCAATGCCAAAACACTGAAAACCTCTTCAAATGTGAGGAGGAAATAGACATTTTAAGAAAAAGGTCTTGAGCTGGGCATGGTGGCATACACCTGTAATCCCAGCCATCGGGAGGCTGAGGCAGGATCACAAGTTTGAGGCCAGCCTGGGGTACATAGTGAGTTCAAGGTCAGCCTGAATTAGAGTGAGACCCTATCTCAAAAAATAAATATTAGAAAGTCTTAAGGTCTTAAAAGATGCCCCCCCACACCCCCGCCATCCTGGAGGATGAGTACCACTAACTGGAGGGAAAATGTGACAAGAAATGAGGCCCACAGGGAACCCTCCAGGTGGCAATAAAGACCCAGGATGCTGTGCACTTGGGGACCACTTGTATAAACCACAGCATTCAGGCTTCACGCAAACTGAGAGGTGTTACCTTGGGACCTCATTTTCATCCTCTCCTAACCTTGGATAGACTGCCATATATCAGCCTGACATTATCATGTTGGTTGTGTGTTCAAATTCTTGCTTTTCCTCCTTGCATGTTGTCTAGGAAACTCAGTTCAACCTCAAACAAATGTTGTTACCCAGAAATGGAAGGTGGGTCATTTGAAGCAAAATACAAAACAAATGGACAGAGCCCACAGAGCACCCAGTTTCCTGCCAGAATTCCTTAAGGTCCCTGGTTACTTGGTTCACTCATACTACCTGTGTTAGCTCTCCAGTTGCCAGGACACAACACCCAACACCTGTAACTTGAGGAGAGGTTTAATTTGGCTCATGGTTTCAGTCCAATCAGCTGGCTCCAATGCAGAGGATGAGCAAGGGAGTAGCAATACTAGAGAAGGCACAAGGGACAAGATGTTGACCCAAAGTCACACCTCCAGGAGATACCCAGAAGTGGGCTCTACCAGTCCTGGGGCAGATCCACCCTGTCTCATTACTCCTCTTCCTGGGGCTTCAGTTGTGGCCTGCTCCTCACAGCCTGTCATAACCCATTCAGAAATGGTTCTTGGGAACTCTCAGGGGAGCTACAGGACAACCAGGTTCTCATCAGTTTCTTCCTGCACCCTTCACGTTAGAGGCAGCACTGCTTGCTTCATCATTTTGTACTTGTTACTCAACTTTTCTATTGATCTCTGTTCAATCCATTGCTAAATGTTATAGTCAGGGCTTGCAAGGGAATAGATTTAGCTTTAATACAGGACACATAATTTATAGGATTATTTTATAATATTCACCCAAAAAGTCAAATGCAGAAGAGTGCAGGAGATCTGTCTATATACTAGAGACCCAAAGAATCCAGCTGAGGGCCTGAATCCCAAGGCAATGTCATACATGAGTCCAGCTGAAGACCTAGAGCACATGGCAGTGTCCTCCATGAGTCTAGCTGGAGGCCTAGAGCCCATGACAGTGTCTCATGCAAGTCTGTATCAAGGATCTGCACTGGGAAGGCCCAAAGGCACCAGAAGGATCTGTGCCAGCAGGCTGAGGGATCTGCACTGGAGCCAGGAAGCGACCAAGATAAGGACCAGAGCTCCCCCGAAGAAAACCACAGCCATCCTCAGTGACAGTGAGGACCCAAGCTCCTCTGATGATAACAGCTGTGTTCACATCAGGAAAGCCAGCGTAACAAGCTTCTCCAGGAGAATCAACAACACACCATCTTCCCCTCCAGTTTTTATGCTGTTGGTAGTAATTCTCAGGTGGGCCTTCCACACCCAGAACCACACTGATTCAGTTCAGCTGGGTGTCACAAGTTGACCATTTGTTAGCCTACCACACTAAAGATAGAGTTCGAAAAAATGAATCTTTTATAAATAAAATCACTTATTTATTTAGTGGCTTTAATTTTTTTAGTGTTTTGAGACAGGGTCTTGCTATGTAGTCTAGGCTGGCCTTGAACTCACAGGGATCCTCCTACCTCAGCCTCCTGAGTGTGGGATTGCAGGCATGTGCCACCACACCCAACAAGTTAGTGGCTTTTAGGTTAGGAGTGATATACATCAACCGTTGAGAATGGTTTTCTATATTTTATTATTCTGGAAGTCATATATTACTTTTATAATTAAAAATACTAAGCACCCTATTTTAAACAAATGGGAAAAATCTGACATTTTAGTATAACCAACTTGGTGTATGGAATCAGTTCAAGCATCCATTTTTTTTTTTTTTTTTTTTTTTTGTGGGTACCGGGGGGTCGACCTCAGGACCTCGCATGCCAGCAGGCACCCGTGCCACTGAGTGGTATCACCGGCCCCTTTTTCGTATGTGGGTTCCAGGAGTTGAACTCGGGCCCTCGCGCTTGTCGGGCAGGCGCTTAAGCCGCTGAGCCATCTCACCAGCCCTCAAGCATCCATTCTTAATGGTTATGTAAATGGAACTATAATCCTCAGTTTTTTTAGTGTGTGAAAAAGGCATTAAAAAAAAATTCATTTAAATTCACTATATCAGGCCGGTGAGATGGCTCAGCGGCTTAAGCGCCTGACTTGCAAGCGCGAGGGCCCGAGTTCGACTCCCGGAACCCACATACGAAAAAGGGGCCGGTGATATCGCTCAGCGGCACGGGTGCCTGCTGGCACGCGAGGTCCTGAGGTCGACCCCCCGGTACCCACAAAAAAAAATAAATAAATAAATAAAAAAATAAAAAAATAAATTCACTATATCCCTGAAATTCTGTATCTTATATTTAAGAAGTGACAAATGCCTCTAGTGGCATTTTTATTTCATTTTGTTGCAAAAGAAGGAAAGCCCAGAAGCTAAGCTTTTGAAGGTTGGTAGAGAACTATAAAATGAGGGGAGCTTCTTGAATTATCTTCCACTAAAAATTTTAATCATAGTATGTTAATATTTTAAAATTTTTAACATTGTTTCATTTGGAAAACTACAACTACTATCCTTATATAATACAAGAACAAACAGTGATTTTCTTATTGTAAGTTCTTTATTGTAAGGTATTTTATAAACATCTTGCTGTCTTTCGTAATTCAAACCGTGGACCACATTTCTTCTGACAAAGACAGTAGTAAGCTAAAAACAAAATCAGCTTGTTGAATTTTCCTTCTTTACCTGAAAAACAAAGGACAGAACAAGTAAAAATCCAATCGTATTTTTTTTTGGGGGAGAAAATAATATTAAGAGGTAACACATATTTAAATGGGGTTTAATGAACTAAATTTACATAATAACATAAAATGTTCCAGTAGTTCTCAGATTTTGGGCTGTGGAACCTTTCATGGGTTCATGATAATAATGGTATTTGTTTATTCTCATTGTATTCACAGAGTACACAATTATTTTCCAGAAGATATATGACATCACAAGAAAATGAATCCATAATGAGATGAGAATCTAGTGTCTTCTTTTAAATTAGACATTAAGGGGCTCTGAGACCACTCAGTTTGAGCCACCTTCACCACTAACCTACATTTAATATCTCAAAAATAATGCTAATTCTCTATCCTCAAAGCTTATTTCCTACATCTACATTTTCTACAACCAATGCAAATAGGAAAGACTAAAGATATAATTTAAATTACTATTTTTTTTAATGTGGGTACCAGGAGTCGAACTCAGGACCTCACGCTTACCAGCAGGCACTTGTGCTGCTGAGTGATATCACCGGCCCCTTTTTTCCTTTTATGTGGGTACCGGGAGTCGAACTCAGGACCTTGCGTTTGCCAGGCAGGCACTTATGCCACTGAGCTATCTCACTGGCCCCCACTATTTTTTCTATGAGGAGCATACATTAAAAAATTTTAAACTGGTAGCATACACTTGTCACTTCAAATATTATGATTAGTCATGCTTTTAATTTTATTACTAGTCATATGTATCTACGTTAAATATTAAAAAGTTTCAAATCATAAACAAACAAAATCCACTAGTACTGCCCATATGCATCCACAAATTGGCTGCTGCTATAAATTGGCCTGCCAAAATCTCTTACAGAAGCAGTTTCATTATTGCTAAATTAACTTAGGTTATATTTGGCTAGGTTTCCTTTCTGAAGGGGAAAAGGAAGGGTGAATGAACTTTACCTCTTGTCTGAGGATGGAACGTGATTTTCATTAATCCCTGGTTATTGTATTAGAAGAAAAAGACAAACACAAAACAAGCAGGTCAAGAGGCATCCCATGCTAGTTAATCACAGTCATTTCTTTAGGTGCTACCTCGAGTGTATCATATAAATACTTACCAAAACATTCCTTTAAAATCAACTCAATGATATAAAGGTTATAGATTCCAGTCTGGTTAGAAGCAATAAAAATATGTTCATGCAAATAGGTAAGAATGAAGATAAAATTTAAATTACTATTTTTTTCTATAAGGAGCATACATTAAAAAATTTTAAACTGGTAGCATATACTTGTCACTTCAAATATGATTAGTCATGCTTTTTATTTTATTACTAGTCATGTATCTATGTTAAATATTAAAAAGTTTAAATCATAAAAACAAACAGGTTACAAAGCACACTCATATAAATAATCCAACCTTGGACTACACAACTTTTTTTTTTTTTTTAACAATTAACTTTTAAAATAAGGAGGTATACCACCCTTCTAGATAGTGAAAATTTAATAGGTAATTTTCAGTTGTTAGGATTCATTTTTCTAAATTCTTAGTTTTATGTCCCAATCCCCCTCTCCTCATTTCCCTTGATTTTGCTACTTTTAGTAAGGTTTCCACATTCCTAATCAAGAAAGAAGAGCCTAGTTCTGAATTTTGCAAAAGTTGTATCCTACAATTCAAACCTAACACTAGTTTTGCAAAAGCCATAAAGAACTTTGACTTCTCTGGATTCCACACAGCCTCTCGGCCTTCAGAATGCAGTTCCTCCCCCTGGGCCTTCTCAGACTGAGCATCCAAGAAGCATTCAGCCTAGCAGCAGTGCAGGACTTACAGCAAGGAGAATGATGAGTGATTATTTAATCCTGGTATCAGTCCTCGTTTATAGGTGACAAAGCTAAGTCACAGAGTCTCAACCAAGTCTATCATGCTGGACATCATGAGACAGTATTCCACGATGCCAACAGAACACTTGTGCCCAGGCCAAGAGATGGGACTGTCCTAAGAAAACCACGCTTAGGAAGCAAAGTAAAAGAAGGAAGAAGAATGCGTAGGATTGCAGAGCAGATGAAGTCAACTAGCAACTTATGGGCCGGTGAGATGGCTCAGCGGTGTACGCGCCTGCCTGGCAAGCGCGAGGGCCTGAGTTCGACTCCCGGAACCCACGTACGAAAAAAGGGCCGGTGATATCGCTCAGTAGCACGGGCGCCTGCTGGCGCACAAGGTCCTGAGGTCGACCCCCGGTACCCACAAAACAAAAAAAAAAAACAAAAAAAAACACTAGCAACTTATACAATAATCTCCATCGGCTCAATTAGTTTTAGAACATGATCCTACCCTCGCCTCAAGCACACGGTCAAAGTAAAAAAGGCAATTCTTGAAGTAATGTCGGAAGTGTGAAGATAACAGAGGCACAGGATAAGAAGAGTACCTTGCTTAAACCATGAAGGAGTGTCTTCTGGAAGAAAGGGTTCCCCTAGCTCAGTTAGGAAGGATAAGTAGGAAGCTCTCAGATGAAGAATCAAAGCAAGAGGAAGGAAAGAATGGCATTTTAAGCTGCCTGTGGTGGCACACAGTTGTAATCCCAGCACTCTGGGAGGCTGAGACAGGAGGATTACAGTTTGAGTCCAGCCTGGGTAATTCAGTGACATGGCAGGATCCTGGTTTCAAAAAGTAAAAAAAAAGGGCTGGTGAGATAGCTCAGCGGCATAAGCGCCTGCCTGGCAAACGCAAGGTCCTGAGTTCCACTGCCGGTACCCAAATAAAGGTAAAAAGGGTCTGGTGATATCACTCAGTGGCACAAGCGCCTGCTGGCAAGCGTGAGGTCCTGAGTTCGACTCCCGGTACCCACATTAAAAAAAAAAAAAAAAGGGCTGGGGATATAGCCCAGTTTGAAGCCCCAGGCCACCTCCTTGGAGCTGAGAGAAAAGCATGATATATTTGAAGACCTAGAAATAGATCAAAGTGGCTAAGGTTCAAGCAAGCCAGAAATGGTGAGGGATTAGACTGGAAAGAATACTGATGGCCAGAAAATATATGACCACATATATCAAGCTAGGCTGTTTCTGTAGAACCATCATATTCCAAAGAATGAGTTCTATCACTTTCCTCATATACTCTCAAAGATCAGCAATTGTCTTTTCTGTGAAGGGCCAGATAGTAAATACTGTAGTTTAGGCTCATGGGTCACATACTATCTGCCCCTTTCCCTACTTTAATAAACTTTTAAAATGTAGCTCTGTGCTACAGTTTGCTGACCTCTGTAATTTCTTATTAATATCTGTCTTCTCTGTTAAGACTTAGCTCCCTGAAGGCAAAGACTGTCAGCATTATAGCTTCAATATCTAGTACATGGCCTTGCACTTAAGAGGCATTCAAAGTTGAAAAAAGAATCTTTTTGTTAAGTGTACTGAGGAGGTGTACTGGGGAGGCCAAGGCAGGAGGATCGTTGGAGCCCAGGAGTTTAAAACTACCTTGGACAACGTGGCAAGAACCTGTCTCAAAACACAACAAAAAACCCCGCAAAACAACTCTTATCTTCTAGAAGTTGATGAACAACTAGTAGGTGAGATGGAATGAATCAAAGATAACTCACTATACATTTTATCTTTCATCACAATTACCGTGTTTTCTCAGCCTATTGAAAGAGAGAACCAAATCCTAAATACTGTGCCCAGCATTACACTTTGCACATAGATATTCAACTTAACAATTTTCTGAATAAAATTGCCATGATGTTACTCTTTGTTTCACAAACATTAACATGTCTTGACAATCACATTTCCTTAAGGAAAGCAGTGTGGTATCTTATGGTTCTGATATAGGAAAAATAATTTTAAAAATTCCCAGACTCTACCACCATTAAGTGGTTTATAAAATCAAATGCAAAACTAGTCCTGAAATTCAGACAGCTTGGCCTGCAATGCTTTAAGTTCCAAAGACAGATTTACAAATGGTACTGAATTATTCACATCTTTACTCCTAACACTCAGGAAAGTAAAAGCTAACATAGTGATCTCTAAACAGAAGAAACTAAGCCTGAATGTTTCAGTTGAAATAATCAGAATAAACCAGAGAGCCTAAAGAGTCAAGATTCAGAAAGGAATCCTTTTCACTTTAATAGACAAACAAAACAGAAAACATTTACATGCAAAGGTTAAAGGAGCAGATGGGAGAGGAGAAAACACCCCCCAAGGGTAACAATCTACAGTTACTCACAGAGCTGCTGCCCCAGAGATGATTTCAATCAACTCTTTGGTGATGACGGCTTGGCGAGTGCGATTGAATGTCAAAGTCAATTTATCAATCATCTCAGCTGCAAACAAAACAAAAAGATTGGATAACAAAATCCAAACATAGAAAGGAACAACTAGCTAATTAACCTCTGTTGCTTAATTTAAAAGTAAGAGCTAGGAATGGCAGTGCACATCTGTAATCCTAGCACTCCAGGAGGCTGAGGCAGAAAGACTGCAAGTTTGAGCCCAGCCCAGGTAACTTGTGAGATTTGTCTCAGAAGAAAAATTAGAGAGGACAAAAAAAAAAAAAAGGACTATAAGTTTAGCTCAGTACAATCCCCAGTACCACAAAAGTAAAAGAAAAAAGAGACTGTTTCTTTTTGGATTCCCAAAGTAGCCTCTCAGAACCAATTTTATGAAGATTAATGTACACATCTGGAAACATATTTATACATGTGGAAACAGGATAAAGTAAGATGTACTTCCCTCCAAGGCAAAAAATATTTTGTTAGCATTTTTGAAGCTACTGTGAGTGAGGTACTCAGCAGAGATGCACCACGAGCTTCCACCAGTTCTCCCTGGTTTTGTCCCTGTGCTGTGTGTCCCAGCACTAGCACCGTCGCCACAGTGCACTTACAAGCGTTCTTGCTGGCGCTGTCCATCGCTGTCATCCTGGCGCTCTGCTCACTGGTGGTGGATTCCTTCAGGGAGTAGTAGATGATGTTAGCCAGACTGTACTCTTGGTAATTTTGCAGCACATCAGCGTCAATATCATCATAGATGCTCATGCTCTCTGTTAGAACAAGTGATGAATTTCTCTGAAGTTAAATGAACTAAAGACTGATTTTATCAAAACGACTCACTACTATAAAAATCGTTATAATTATAGAGCAGAAGCCATTTTAAGTTAAGTCAAATATCTGTTTAATAGTTTCTTATTCAGCAAACTAACGTGACAACAAAACATCTGATGTTCTGCTTCAGATGTTTAACTTAAATATTAAGAAGCTGACGTTTAAAACGGCTACCAGATTTCATGGCTGTAACATCCTCTGGACAGCATCTAGCAGTATCTGGCACGAGCACTCAATAAAATGCTTTAAAAAAAAAAGTTGGCCTTCCATTGGGTAATAGAGGCATTGTAATCTCAAAGATGTTAAAATGTAAAAAATAATACATACATCACATAAAATACAGTATATACAATTGGAAAAAACATTTAGAAAAATAAATTCCAGAATATTATTTTTTAGGATGCTTCACTAGGCAAAGATGACTTTATTCAAACAAAATAAGACTTGAGTGGATCCATGTAAATCCACTGTGAACACTGTTCAAATCTCTGTTCCAGAGCTTCTGATTGCTCTGTACTTAGTTCCCATACAGATTGTAAAGCCCATTTCTAGTGAGGCACTTCAACCCTGGATGAGGGGGACACAGCTCTCAGCAGACACACTGGTTCAGTTCATGAAGAAATAGAGTAGCACTCGTCACACAACACCTGGAATAGGTCAGAAGTCACTAACACACGGTGCGCCTTAAAAACAGCCCCCAAAGGTAACTGGGCATCCTGACAAACAGTATTTTCATTAAAGTACAAAATCTCTCCTTTCCAAATCCAAAAACACTTCTCATATAAAACACACTTACCAGCACTTGCAATGGTATTAAGAGAAAAGATAGGCTTTTCTTCTGTCTTATAGGAGATAACAGACCTAGAAATAACAAAAGCAAATATAAATCTCAAAATAAAGAGATATTTAGTTATTTTAAAACACAAACATAAAAGAACTTTGAATTCTAAATGTTTCTTGCCTGAATCGATTGAAGATGATAGAGCCTTCATCAAATTCATATCCAGAATTTAATAATTCAAGAGCAATGATGGATGCATCTCCAAAAGTAGGAGGCTTTCTTCCCACGTCCTTGAATGTCACCAGAAACTGGTCAGAATGAGTCCTAGAGATCACATAAATTTAATGGTATGCTTGTGTTGAAAAAATATAGGGAACAAGGAAAAAGCATCATGATAGATCAAGTTTTTGTTTTTGTTTTTTGAGACAGGGTCTCGCTATGTAGTTCAGGCTGGCCTTAAACTATGTAGCCAAGGCTGGCCTCAGACCCACGGAAATCTTCCTGCCTCAGCCTCTCAAGTGCTGGGATTATAGGTGTGCACCTCCACACCCAGCCAGATCAACGTTTTTTGGGAGGATGTGGGTGGTGATGGTTGCCTGAGTTAAGCTGTTCCACACATTATCATTATTCCTTTCCTTCAGCAAAGAAGTACTAAAACTTACATCTTTCTTATTTTATATTCCCTTTATTTTTCTCCTTTTAATACTAATGAACTATTGTTCCTTTCTAACATTTCCAGGCTGTGACAGCTCCTCAGATTCCTTATTTGGCTTAATATCTATAGCTCTGGCTATTTCCATTGTATTCAACTATGTTGTGGATGAAAAGAAAAGAAAAAATAAAAATAAAAAAAGTGGAGAAATTATATGTATTTCAATATATCCTGAAAAGTATGAAAACAAAACAAAATCTTCTCTGAGTATACAAAAAAAAAGATGTTTGCTTAATATCAAAGACACCTCCATTTACTCATGCCTGCAACCTTCTGAACAAGAATAACATATATTTAACTTACCTGGAAAGTATGCCCCTGATTTTATCACCAATTCCAACGATCATGACCTCTTTTCCAGCTGCCGTGAGTGTGGCCACCTCACTCTTCATCTGTTTAGCGACTGAGGAATGAATAGCACCACAAAGCCCTCGATCTGAGGACACCCCAATGAGAAGGTGTTTCTTATTGTCTTCAGGTACCTTAATATCAGCTTTTTCATACAGAGCTTAGAAATAAAGAAAGGCAAACAGTTTTTTAAATATGCAATTCATATTAAATACAGTAATAATCCCTAATTTATAAAACGGGGAGCTGTTTTCAAACTATGCATTTAAGTATATGTAGCACTTGACCGACTAGTATAATCAAATGTCAGTATACTTACTGCTTACAACCAGGCAGAAAACCAGAAAGGTTTAAATCTCTATAACAGAGTTTCCAAAAGGTCAATCAATGGCCAATTTTTTTAAAAAATGTTGACTAAAAAAAAATTCCAGCCAGGTGTGGTAGTGCACACCTATAATCCCAGCACCGGGGAGGCTGAGGCCTGAACTACATAGTGAGACTTTCTCAAAAAACCAAAAATGCCAAGCCAAACCAAAAGAGAAAAATTCCTAGTATAATTAAAAACTTGTAAAGAGGTAGAATTATGGAGGTACCTACTTATCTAGATATTAAGATATCAGACTTCTATAGAATGTAAACTACCAGCATACAACTAAAACAGAAGGAAAAAATATTTACTGAGCTGCTCATATAAACTGCATATCAATTTCTTATTTCAAAAAATTGGCTGGGCATGGTGGTGCATGCTTGTAATCCCAGAACTCTAGGAGGCTAAGGCAGAAGAATTTCAAGTTCAGCCCAACCTGGTTATTTCCAGGCAACTTAGCAAGACCCTGTCTCCAAAAAAGAAACAAAAAGGGCCCGTATGTACTACAAAAACAAAAAACCACTGGTGATACTGAAGTAATAACTGCCAGTTTAATTTTGATATTATTTTACCAACTTCGTTGGTCTAGTCTTCCAAGAGGAGAGGAAATGGGATGAAAGATACATGATCTTACTAGGTGAGATGGCTATAAGAGAACACACGAGGAAGTTGAAAGAGACAGAAGAGCCTCATACAAGACACACCTGCCCTGTGACAGGAAGGAGAGGAAGAATGGCTGGAGAGCAGCTTCCTGGACCACTGTCCATTTGAGGAAAGTTAGGCTAGGCTGCTGGGGAGCCCCCAAGTCTCCCAAGAACAGTCTGCCTCAGTACTGGCCTATGCTCAGCCACTGGCAGGGAGCAGGCCTTGGTTAGCAAGGTCTGGCCAAATGTGTGCTGGATTTCAGTAGCTGGCTGCAGCTGGGTAGCTGGGGCTCCCTGCAGCAGCAAGAGCCATTATCACTGTCTCAAATTTTAACTTCTGAGTACCCCCTTCCCCAAAAAAGCAGAGAGGAATAAATACTCAACTCCAAAGTTCAGAAACTGGTAAGAACACTTCTGTAAGTCTCTCTCCTTTTTTTGTTATTAATACTGTACTACAAATACTCTAATAAGGTATCAAAGTTAGTTTCTCCTTTTTTAGATGAACAATTTTATGGTATAGTCTTTTGAGGGGAATTTATTAAATTTATTCATACTGGCAAGAAAGTAACTTTTTTTTTTGAGACAGGTTATTATTTTGCCCAGGCTGGCCTTGAACTGGTGAAATTCCTGCCTCAGCCTTCCAAATAGCTGGGACTACAGGTGTGTGCTACCACATCTACCTTAGAAAGTAACTTTTCAAAGAATGCTTTTCTTCCTCCACATTAACATACCCATAAGGAAATTCAATTTTGTGTGTGTGTGTGTGTGTGAGACACTGGGGGTTGAAACCAGGGCCTTCACAGAGCTATATCCCCACCTATTTTTTATTCTTTCAGACAAGGTCTCATTGAGTTGCCCACACTGGGCTCGAACTCATGATCCTCTTGCCTCAGCCTCCCAAAGTGCTGGGATCACATGCATGCACCACCACACCTGGCTAGGAAATTCAACATTTAACAGACTACAATGGGGGTTGGCAGAGTTGCTCAGTGGTATAAGACTTACTCGCCATGTGCAAAGTCCTGAATTCTATCCCTGGCAGTGTAAAAAACAAAATCAAAAATATACGGTGCTGTAATTATTGCATGTCCACCACACATTTTACATAAGTTAGGTATTCAAAGATACAAATATGAGTAAGATATAGTCCTATATATACCTGGAGATCAGTAACCTACTCTAAGCTAGATTTGCACGTGTTTACTGACAAAGCAACTCATGGCAGCCAATAAGGATGGTTAAATTCTAACCTATCAACTCTGCACCAGTTAGCTAATACTAAATATGGCTTGCTTGTTTATTTATTCATTTATTATTTTTTTTTACGTGGGTACCGAGAGTCGAACTTAGGACCTCGCGCTTGTAAGCAGGCGCTTGTGCCGCTGAGTGACATCACCGGCCCATTTTTTCCTTTATGTGGGTACCGGGAATCAAACTCAGGACCTCGTGCTTGCCAGGCAGGCGCTTATGCCACTGAGCTATCTCACCGGCCCTATTTATTGGTTTTTTGAGACAGGCTCTTGCCATGCAGTTCAGGCTGGACTTGAACTCACTATGCAGCCCAGGCTGGCCTTGAACTCACAGCAATCCTCCTGCCTCAGCCTCCTGAGTGTTGGGATTACAGGCATGAGCCATCACACCTGGCTTAATATGGCATTTTTAATGTAAGAAGCTATTTCACCTGAGGCCTAGAGTGCTAGCATTTTCTCACATAAAATCCCTTTAGTGGTATAAATGCATGTTTAAAAACATATGGGAGAGCACAAGGAAAATTAATGCAAAAGGCAATTTTGGATATGCCATTATATAATACACAGATATACATAGACATATTATGTTCAGTTTGGAAATGAGCAAATTTTGCCTTCTAAGTTGATGTTTAAACATGCTGCTTGTGGGTTCTGCTGGTAAGAGCCATACTTTTCAGGCCTCAGTCACTTGTGTATTTACTGAGCACCCACTGCTCTAAGTGCCGCGGATACAGGAATGAAGCTTCTGCGGGACAGGTAAAGACGATGGAACAGGTGACAGTGAAGTAGAAACCTGAACAAAACAAGGGAAGGAGCATGCGGAGCACAGGAAACCAATAGCAGCAATGTGGGCGCGAGGGTGCGAGGTAGGACCAGAATCAAGTAAAGATGTGAAGGCCGCAGCAATGGGACCATTTTATTCTAACCAGAAAGAGATTTTGGGGTGGGAAGCATGAACTGATTCACATCTTAACCTTTCTGGCTGCAGGGCAGAGCAGACTATGGGGGCAAGTGCAGAAGCCAAGGTACCGATTCGCAGGCCGCAACAGACCGAGCAGTAGGGACTAGTTTACTTACATGAAAATATTCCTTTGGGAAGATACCAGTCCCAAACTTAAAATTTGGAGACTTGAGCTGATAATGTAAGGCTAAACAATAAATGGGGACTCACGGCATGGTTTTCTTTACTTTCATATTTGCCTAATTTTTTTCATATTAAGTTAAAATCTTTTGAGGCGGCCTTAATTCAGTATGAGGGAGCATGAGAAGCCAAGAGTGTAGACACTACATAGGTCAAGAGGAGAACTTTCCAGCTTTCTGCAATTTTGCTTATTTCCAAGAAGTATGAAAACGAAGTACAAATTCTTTTCAAAACTACCACATCAGTTTTCTCCATTAGGAAGATCATGAATGGATTACATAAAATTAGAAGGGACAAATGGTTCATGCTTTTGAAAGGATAAGAATAATAATGATCTTATAAATGAAGGCTTGAGACAGTTTTTCCTTTTTCTACCTCACTCATATCAACATGACAAGTCCCATCTGTGACCACTCCATCAACTCTCCCTGCAGGCTGCCACCTCCCCATCACCAGTCCCCAACCTTGTGATGTCCTAAAAACAGCACATCACAAGACAACTGCATGAGATCAAGCATTTGTGTCTAATGCACCATTTCTAATTGTTTTTGTTTTGTTTTTTGAGACAGGGTCCTTCTATAGTTCAGGCTGGCCTCGAACTCATGGCAATCCTCCTGCCTCAGCCTCCTGAGTGCTAGAATTATAGGCATATGCCACCATAGCCAGCCCCAAGAGTTTTTAATGGTATATTAATAATCTAGGAAAAACTTCAGAATGTTTAAAGTTAATATAGTCACATGCAATGGTTAATAAACAGGCTTTATTGACAACACATGAAGATTCAAACAGACTTCTTGTCCATTTATCTAAGACCCTAACAGTTCCTACCCTTACAGGATTGCTGAGTACAAGTGCTCTGACTAGGGCTGGCACCACAGTAAGCACTACGTAGGCGCCATCAGTACTCTTCTTTACGGTAAATAGTTCTCGATAACTTGTGGAATGACCATCTTCTCTTACCAAAAGATCCTATTCCATATATCCGAGCCGGTTTCAGCTCTCTCTCAGCTCGGGCATATTTTGCTGCTGCTACCATTTTCATAGACTTGGTAATTTTCTGGATGTTTTTGATTGACTTTAGTCGCCTGGTAACTGAAAAATTGAAGAAGTTTGTTAAGAAAGGAGTTACAGTAGCATTTGACTGGGAAATTTCATTGAAAGATTTTTCAAAGTACAAAATGAAATAGTTTGCATTTAGGTCATCAATAAACAGCATAAGACTGCTGAAGCAGTCTTAATGTTAAAACTAGTATTAATAAAAAGGGGAAGTCTAGTTGCTAGACAGGACAAGCAAATGGCAACGTAAGATAATAGTACATTACATATTTACTTTTTTTTCATTATGTACTTAAAACATTAAATGACATTACAAGTCACCTTAACCAAACAGTCCATAACATTACTTTTATGTATAAACAAACAGTATAGTTTTGTTTTTGGAGACAGGGTCTCACTATGTAGTTCAGGCTGGCCTTGAACTCACTATGTAGCCTAGGCTGGCCTCAAACTCAGTGATCCTCCTGCCTCAGGCTCCTGAGTGCTGGGATTACAGGCGTGTGCCACCACACCAAGCTTATAAATAGGATACTTTTTCTAGTTATATCATTATCATCCTACAGACTATAGAGTAAGAAAAAAACTTCCTCATATGTCACCTCATACTTGTCTTTTCCAAAACAAGTCCAATGTCCTGAACATATCATGTAAATTCATTTTGCCAATTTTGACCAATACACAATGGGTTAAAGTGGTATTTTTTTTAAAGTATTTTATTTGTCAAAATTTAGTTTTTCTTGATTCAAGTATCAAGACAAATAACATACTTACTATCTTTCAAAGTTGCCATATTTCGGACTTGGATCCTAAGAATAAAGGTTTTAAAAATATTTCAGTTTTTCTGAAAAACAGCTTTAGTAGATAAGAGAAAAACATCAGAATTGTTTAAATTGAATGTCTCATTAAAATAATCTATCAAATATAAGATTCTGAATGTATACAGATATTTATATATTTAAATTCCCAATACTGATAAGCAAGGCCTGTATGTATTAAAGACCTTACTATATTTGCCATAACTCTAACACAACCCTTTCACTGAGTCATCATGGCATTCACGAATGCTATTTCTACATCTATATCTTGGCTTAATTTCCAGGACAGGAAAGTCCTTCCCCTTGTTAGGCTAAACTAACTATACTTAAAATTAAGGTCAGAATGTCTGAAAAGCAACCCTGACTTCCTGGTCAGCAACCTTTAGTAGTACAGAGTCAATTACAGCCTAGCTGACCACATGTACGGGAGTACATTTAAACAGGTTTTTAACTTTTTCAATTCGATTCTGTAAACGTTCACTAAGCCGCCTCTATGGTGCAGGCACTGGTGACTAAGGCATGGTCTCTTACTGTAGGAGACAGGTTATCCTCTCACTGGCAAGATTCATGAGAACTCAGACTTATGTAAAATTTAATCAAAGATTTGTCTATTAAAACTAAGTGCTGGGGGCCGGTGAGATGGCTCAGCGGCATAAGCGCCTGCCTGGCAAGCGCGAGGGCCCAAGTTCAACTCCTGGAACCCACATACAAAAAAAGGGCCGGTGATATCGCTCAGCGGCACTGGCGCCTGCTGGCATGCAAGGTCCTGAGGTCGACCCCCCGGTACCCACAAAAAAAAAAACAAAAAAACAAACTAAGGGCTAATGCACCAGAATAAAAATGATCTGATTTAAATGCTAGTGAAAGACGAGAGGATCCCTGCCCTAGTGGGAAAGACAACATGATATAAAATCTTCAAGGCTTCGAACCTATACACAGTACTTGTCCTGGCGGGCAGTGCCTCCTGGGAGATGCAAAAAAATCAGTAAATCTGTGCATACCGGAGGCCCTGATGAGGGCCTTCTCAGAACAGGAGGTAGTTCTGAGACAACATTATGTTCAAGGAATTGTAAAAAATGGTAGATAGGGGAGACAAACACAGGTTGTGCTTAAATATTATTTTAAATATTGATTATTTTTAAATACTAAAAACTAAATCAGAGTAAGTACTATTTTGTAGGTCGTAGGCTTTGAAAAGAATATTTATAAGTGCACAATTCAGTTTAGTTTTCAGATGGCAGTGAGAAGATGAAAGGAGGTTACACCAATGTCCTTACACAGCATGGAGACAGCTACTGCAGCTTCCACACAAGACAGCAGGAACCCAGGCCAAGATGGCGGCCGTGCCACAGGAGACCAGAGCTGAGCGCAAATTCTCAGTGGAAAGGAAAACAGTAACACTGACCCGAGCTTTCTAATGGAATGACCTGAGTGGATGGTGCTGCCATAACCAGTATAGAAAAACCGGGTGGGAAGAACTCCCTGGAGATAATGAATTTTGAATAAAATATAGTTAAAACACTACGGGGGTAGGTAGAAATGTCCACGGGAAACAAGAGGTTCTGAGAATTCCGATAAAGACCTGAAAACTATCAGTAACATGGTCATTGGTACTAAAGGCCAAACCAAAACAAACTACTCAACAACAGCAAGTGGAATTAGAAGCAGAAGAAACAGAATGTGCTAATTCTCTGAAGCAAGCATTAACTCAGTACTGAAACAAGATAAAGACACTGTAAGAAATGGAAACAAACAAACAAAAAAAAAAGAATCAAGTTATAGCATGTACAGGTACAAATACCCTGTAATGAATGTGATCATTATGTATACCTAAAATGTACCAATAAGCTTAATTAAAAAAAAAAAGGAAACTAGAGACTCATATCTCTTGTAAACATAGATGCGAAAATACTTACCAAAGTATTAAAGGAATTACAGCCAAGCCATGGTCAAGCAGTACTTATTCCAGGTATGGAAAGTTCACTTACTGTTCAAAAATTATGCAGAAAAAGCATCTGACAAAATCTAACACCCATTCATGATAAAGTCTCTCAGTAAATTAGGAATAGAGAGCTTCCTTAGCCTGACAAATACACCCAAAGCTATGATTTAATGGTGAGAAACTAGAAGCTTTCCTTCTAAGATCAGGAATGAAGCAAGATTTTTCTTATACCACCCTTACTCAGTACATCCTGGAAGTGATAACTAATGAGGTAAATCAAGAAAAGGAAAAAGTCAAATAAGTGGTTTTTTGTATGTAGGTGCCTCTTGGTATCCACAGTGTTTGGTTCTAGGACCCCCTGTAGATGTCAAAATCCTCGATGTTCAAGTCCCTTATATAAAATGGGATACTGGCTATTGCACACCTATAATCACAGCTATGTAGGAAGCTGAGGCAGGAGGATCACAAGGTCAAGGCCAACCTGAGCAGCTTACATCCTGCCATATACTTTTTTGTTCTTTTTTGCTCATATACTTTAAATCATATCTAGATTACTTATAATAATGTAAAAAGTTATTAGACTGTGTTGTTTAGGGAATAATGACAGGAAAAAAGCAACTGTATATGTTCAATACAGTGTTTTTTTTTTTTTTTTTTTTGGTTTTTTGAGACAGGGTCTCACATGTAGTAGTTTAGACTGGACTTGAACTCATGACAATATTCCTGTGTCAGCTCCTCCAAGTGCTGGGATTACAGGGGTATGCTACCATGCCTGGCTCATAGTACAGATGCTTTTAAAAAAGTATTCTTTATCTCTAATTGGTTGGATTTGCAGATCACATTCACGGATTGGAAGCCTCAATGTTGCTAAGATGAATTCTTTCGAACTTGATATATAGATTCAACATAATTCCAATCGAAATCTTAGCAAGTTACTTTGTGGACATCAATGAACTGATATGAAAGTTATACGGAAAGCCAAAAGATCTACAGAGGTCAAAAAATAATAAAGAAAAATTTGAAGGCTGACCCTACCTGACTTCAAGATTTACTATAAAGTCACAGTAATGAGACAACTTGGCACTGGTGAAAGAATGGACAAGTGTGTCAACAGAAGAGAATTGAGGAGCCCAGAAACAGAGTGACACAAATACAGTCAACTGATCTTTGACAAAGGGGCAAAACAACAAGAAAAGATGCTATTTTCAACAAACAGTGCTAGAAGCAGCAGACATCCATATACCAAAATATTAATCCAAAAATTTACTCAAAGTGGATCACAGACCTAAATGTGAAATGCAAAGCTATACAACTTCTAGAAGATACTATAGCAGAAACTCTAAGTATCCTGGGTTTGGCAATGAGTCTTTAGATGCAACACCAAAAGCATGATCCACGACAGGAAAAAAACACTGGGAAGTTCAACTTGAGCTTCTGCTCTGTGAAAAATATGTAAGTGAATGAATAGCCAGGCGTGAAAAGTACACACCTGTAATCCCAGCTACTAAAGAGGCCAAGGCCTGAGGACCTCAAGTTTGAGGCCAGCCTGGGCAATTTAGAGAGACCCTGTCTCAAAATGAATAAGAAAGGGATGGGACATAGTATTCTGTGGGTTTAGTTCCTAGTACTGGAAACAAAGAAGAAAGAAAGATGAAGACAAGCCACAGACTGGAAGAAAATACTTGTAAATGTATCTCTGATAAAGGACTTGTACCCAAAATATAACTCTTAAAGTGCAACAATAAGAACAACCTAAATAAAAAATGGACAAGCTAGGCGTGGTAGCATAGGCCTAAAATTCTGGGAGGCTGAGGCAGGATGACTGCAAGTTCAAGCCCAGCCTGGGCAACTCTGTGACTTAAAAAGACCCTGTCTCAAAATAAAAAATAAAATAAAGGGCTGGGGATGTAGCTCAGTGAGATGGCCCTAGCTTCAAACCCTAGTACCACCACCACCAAAAGAAAAAAAAAAAAAAGAAAAAATTTGCACAATTCAACAAAGATATAAGGATGGCAAATAAGCACATAAAATGATACTCGCTATCATGTTATTAGGGAATTAGAAGTCAAAACAATGAGATACCACTACGCACCTTCACTAATAGGTAAAACGCAGTAAAACTAAGCAGCAACAAATGATGCTAGGATGTGGGACAACATGGATTCTCACTGATTGCTAATGGGAACACACTGGTACAGCCACTTGGGGAGATGGTCTGGCAGCTTATTACAAAGCTAAACATAATCTTAATATATGACCCCAAAATCATGCTCGTAGGTATTTACGCAACTGAACTAAAAACCTACGTCCACATAAAAACCTGCACCCAAGTCTTTACCATAGCTTTATTCAGCACAGCTCAAAACTGGAAGTCACCAAAGTAACCAAGATGCTTCTCGATATGTGCAACCTAGCCTCCCTGGTACACCCATACAACACAGTATTGCTCAGCAGTAAGAATAAATACACTATCAAGTTGTAAAAAGACGAGAGAAATCTTAAATGCATATTGCTAATGAAAGGATGCAGCCTGAAAAAAGCTTTATATTGTTTGATTTTAACTATATTCCATGCCAGAAAAGATACAATTAGAGCAACAGTAAAGAGAGCAGTTGTTGCCAGGGTTTTTAGGGCAGTGAAACTGTTCTGGGTAATAGTAGAATGCAGGATACATGTCCATATGCCTTTGTCGAAACCCACAGAACTGTATCACAAAAAGAGTGAACCGTAATGAAACTACCAACTCTAGTGAGTAATAATGTATTGATAGTGACTGGCTCATTAACCGTACCACTATAAAGCAAGATGTTAATAACATGAAACTGTCCAGAGTGGTAGATGGGAATGTGAACTCTCTGTATTACATGCTCAACTTGAAGTCTATTGAGTCCAGTTTTTAAAATGTAGGTTCTGCAGCCGGGTATGCCTGTAAACCTAGCATTTGGGAGGCTGAGGCAGGAGGATTTCAAGCTCAAATTTAGATTGCTCTACAGATCAATTCAAGGCCAGCCCCAGCTACATCTCAAAAAACAAAAACTACAACAAAAAATGCAGGTTATGAAATAATATATATTGTATGGTTATCATTTTTGTGATATGTTTATGTATACAAAAATAAGTCTGGGGCCGGTGAGATGGCTCAGCGGTTTAAGCGCCTGCCTTGCAAGCGCGAGGGCCTGAGTTCGACTCCCGGAACCCACATACAAAAAAGGGGCCGGTGATATTTTTTGAATTAATATATTGGATCCACACCTGCATTTCTCTCGGTGCCCTAGGTTCTTTGCAATTATTCACGTAATCCTTACACTAACCCAACGAATTGTGTCCTACTATTATGTCCATTTAAAAGGTGAGGAACAAGCAGCACAGACACTAACTTGTCCAAGGTCCCACAGCCAGATGAGTGGTACCATAACAGTCTAAAAATACTAAATGGTAACAGTAATGCACAGTGAGATGGGAAGGACAGAAAAAGAGCTGATTTTTACTGAGCAGCAGTGGATGCCAGGAACTGTTCCAAACTCACTCACACCATATCTGTTCACATTTCAGCACTTTCCATAATGCCCACTGGTGCGGGGCAGGCACTCAGCAAGTGTCTGCTGAATGGGTAGCAAATGGGACAATCTACACAACTGAGAATAACTACGGTGACTTAATTCTCATGAATATTCTTTCTCAATATTGAGTGACTGAGGTATTGGGGACTGAACCCAGGATCTTCCACTGAGCTGCATCCCCACCCCTTTTTACAAAGTGTTCCTTCTCAATACTAGGGGGAAAAAAAATTTGACTTCCAAGTCTAATCTACCCAGAATTTTATGTAGATAATTCACATAACATTTAATTTCATTACCCTGAAATTCTTGTATATTGCTACAAATTCTTTGTGTAATCAAAGATCTATCTCAATTAATGCTTTATAGCCCTTTACCCAAATTAAGAATACAAATATCTAGTTTAGTGTTTCAGCTGCTTAGAAATCTTCCTTATTGTAAAACTAGGGAATTTCGAGGGCACAGTCTATATCTAATAATCATCTTAGCATTTTGTCTAAAGTGCTTTCAGACTCTCCAGCTTCATAACATTTCATCCTATTGTACAGCACCACCCACAAACCAATTTAACTGTCTCTTCCTAGGCTTCTAATACGCATTTTTTGCCCCAGAGACATAATATTTAAAATCATCAAAACTTACAGCATCCTTTAAATGCATGGCAGTTAGTAAATGTCTTTTAAGGCCTATGCGTCTCTACTTCCCTGGGACCTTGGGACAATTTCATGACCTTGCAGGGTAACTGCTTCAGCACGTTTTGGAGATAGTGCTGGATGTCTTTCCCTTCCTCACCAACAGGTCTTTAAAGTCCCTTCTGCACGCACGACCATTAGCTTTCGTCTTTCCATACTCAGCAAAGCGCCTGCTACAGTGAGTGCTCACTGAAACAATCAGATCTTAAAAGGTCACTCTGCCCTGCACTGGCATGCTTCAAAAGGCATCAAGGGCACAAAATACAACTTGGCGTCCCCCTGGGCGTTTTCCACATGTCTCTCCTTCACCTTGTGGGCCTGCTGAAGACTTCCCTGGCCTTGATGCCGCGTACGCAGAGGAAGCTCAGGAAGTATTTATCAGGAGGATGAATTCAACACCGCCCCGACATTAATCCGGACTAAGGGCTCAGTCTCGAGGTCCCAGGGGACCCTCCCAGCCCCAGCTGGACGTGGCATGACCTTGCTCCCCCTAACCGCAGCTCCGTTCCTTGCGCACGCCCTTCCCGCTCAGGGGCCGCTTCCCGCAGCCCAAGCAGCCGGGGAGACTGCTCGGCCCTGCAACCCCGGGTCCGTGCTACACGCCCCCAACCCTTCTTTCAGCCCATCTGACTGAGCGCTTCCATCCCTCGCAATCTTCCCAACCCTCCTGCAAGCTACCATACCATTGCGGCTGCAAGGCCCAGACCGACAGCCCAACGACGTTCGCCCGAGAGAACATGGTAGCAGCTTTGCTGAAGGTCGGGCAGACAGGCCTTCTCGCGCATGCGCCCTGCCTAACCTCGCTCGCTCCTCCAATCTCGTTTCCTAGCGTCTGAAGGAAGTCTCGCGAGCATTGGTGTCTGTTCTTTCCAGGCCCTTCCTTTTTCTGGCTGTCAGATTTGTCCCGCCTACCGCCGCAGTCCACTTCCGCTTCCGGTCGGCGAGGTTGCCTTCTCCTCAAAGTGGTCACCTCAGTGGTCGCGATGGGGAAGTCAGACTTTCTTACCCCCAAGGCCATCGCCAATAGGATTAAATCCAAAGGGCTTCAGAAGCTGCGCTGGTATTGCCAGATGTGTCAGAAGCAATGCCGGGACGAGGTAAGTGGGCCTGGGATCGCTCCATGACCCCCGCGGGACCTACTGGAAATCCAGGTTCGACTCCAGACGCCGATGAAGGCGCGGATCTCGGGTTCCGGGCCGTGAGGTTTCTGAGATGTGCACTGACCGAGTCAAGTACTCGACCCATTACTGCTGTCTTTTCCTGCCATCTGCAGCCCTAGCGGGGCCTCTGTGACCTGTGACACCTTTTTCTTCGTCGTTCCTCTCCTCCAAAAGAATTGAAATCAAAAGGTTTTGCAGCTTTCGTAGAGGCGTGAATAGGGCAGGACGCCTGGGAATTAACAACAGTCATCATCTCTGACTTGACTCTTGAGAGAAACAGGATGATTAGGAGTCACACCTCTTTGGAATCGGGTGAAAACGGAAAACAATGCTCGTCCACAAGACTCAACTAAAAACTAAAAAGTGTTTATTGAGCACTTACAACTCCGGGTCCAGATTAATACTGTGTTTAAAATGATGCACTGACCTAGGGTCAGACTGTTCAAATTATGAGCTCAGGCTGCGCCACTTAGTATTGGTATGGTCTTGAGATAGTTATGTTCTCTTTATCTATTTATTTATCTGTAAAATGTTGGTAATATTTGTACCCACTTGTAAAATTGTTGCTGAGTTTTAAATGAGTGAATTATATAGAAAGTGGCTCAGAGTCAGGTAGATCTTGAAAGGTTTTGTGTATTGTGCTACGGAATTTGAACTTTTCCCAATTAATGAGGTGGATGGTGGAGCCCCATTAAAGAACTGAGCGCAGGCTACTTGATTAGGCATTTTTTTCTGGGGATTGGATTGGGCAAGAGTGGAAGAACACTGAGGCAATAGGACACATCTAATCCAGTGCTTCTTTCTTTCATTACTCTTTGAATTTAAGTCAAGATGCAGGTCTCATACAGAAAACTAGACACTGGTACAATGAATGTCCATATATCCATTTCCCTGTGTCTCAGTCTGTCTGGCCTCATATAACGAATACAACTGAAACTTATTTTTTGCAGTTCTGGAGGCTGGCATGGTTGCATTCTAGTGAGGGCCCTCTCCCTGTTCTGTAGACATCAGTTCACCTGGAAACACAAAAAGAAAAACAGACTCTAGGCTCTTGTAAGGGTACTAACCCCGTCATGGGGCTGTACCCTCAGGACCTAATCTAAACTTAATTACTTCCCAAAGGCCCTGCTTCCTAATGTCATCCCATTGGGGTTAGAGTTTCAATATATGAATTTTGAGTCTCCATAATGTCCTGATGTAACGTGCTTTTTTTGCCGTATTTGCTTTATTTCAGAAACAGTTTAAACATCAAGGTATTTCACCTCTAAATACTTAAATATGTACATAAAATCTCAATACTTCTCTATATAACTGCAATGTAGCTTAATATGTCATCAATATAACAAAATTAATAAAAATTCCTCTATATCATCTGATACAGTGATGGCAAACTGTTTAGAGCATTCAGTGATACAAACAGCCCGCTGCAGCACACATGGCATAGGTTTGCCACCACTGATCTGATACATACTCATTCATACTTCCTTAGTTGTCCCCCAGTTGTTTTTTAAAGCAGTTTTTAAAAACCAAGATATAATCAAAAGTCCTGCACCAGGCCAGTGAGATGGCTCAGTGGCATAAGCGCCTGCCTGGCAAGCGCGAGGGCCTGAGTTTGACTCCCGGAAGCCACATACGAAAAAAGGGCCGGTGATACCGCTCAGCGGCACAGGCGCCTGCTGGCGCGCGAGGTCCTGAGGTCGACCCCCGGTACCCAAAAAAAAAAAAAAAAAAAAAAAAGGCCTGCACCAGATTTAGTTGCTTGGCCTTATTTAAAAATATAAAATATCTTTATTTTAAGTTTCTGGAAAATGAATTATTTGTAATTGGCATACAAGCTAATAAAAAAATCTCAGATTGCTAGACGTGCAGACTAAGTACAAGGAATGAATTTGTAGTGGGCTCTGAGCATCTTGCCAGATTCTCAGATTTCTTCCCACATGAAAACTATCACCTCTGATACTTACGTGTCCTAATAACCTCGTATAGTTATGTCCTTTAAATCCCTTTTATATCTTGTTGCATTACATACATTTACAAAATTCACATGCTGACAGATGCTCCTTTTTTGCCAAATTTTGGGAAACTAGGTTCAATGCAATTAAATACTCTGAAGAGTTTATATTCTTAACAGCTCTGTGGTTTTCTTCCCCCCAAACTGGCCTAATCTGTTTAAATATATATATTTTTTACTGTTATACAGAGATCCCGAGTTTTATGGATTGTGTCTAGATGTCCCCCCGCAAAGCCTCATGGGGTCATAGGTGAGGCTTTTTCAGAGGTGGCTGGATCTACAGTGTGTGATGCTGGGATTAAAGGTGTGTGATAACTAAATCAGTCCACTGATTGGTCTGGCACTGCCCTAGTCCCGGTAGCCTAGATAGAGTATAAAAGGGGCAGAAAAAAGCTGCTGAGGTCCCTTTTCCTTGCTTGCTTTTGCTGTCTTCTGCTTGTCGTGGACTGGTTCTCTTCTGCGTTGCCCCTCTGCCAAGCCACTCTGCCTTGGAACCAGCCGATTATGGACTGAAACCTCTACAGACTGTGAGCTAAATAAGCCTTTCCCCCTTTAACTTCTGGTGTCTGTTATTTTGTCTCAGTAATGAGAGAAAAGTGACTAAGACACCAAGTCTCTAGGGATCACATTACTCAGATAGCCACAGTTACATATGTGAGGCTCCTTGTTCAGAGCTGCTCATTGGTAGAGAAACCCAGCTGCCACCTACCCATTTCTTCATCTCTATCGTGGGAGAACAGTGCCTACCTCAGAGATATGAGTTAAATGAAAGGGGTCCATGGAGCACCTGCCAGATGGTCCTGTCACCACCAGTGCTATCCTCCTGCTCTAACTCCTGTGGCTGTGTATGCACACATTTCGTGCTCTCTCACCTCATGTTCAAATCTGTCGTTAAAATGCTTTGTACGGTGAGATGTTCAGGTCCTCAGAAATTTTCCCAATAGTCAGTTGTTTATTTGATCAAATCATCTTGCTTACTCTTTCAGCGTTCTCTCTGGTTTTTGAGGTTGAAGGACCCAGATCTCTCCCTCTTGTTAACAGATTCACAGTCCCTTACAAAATCTCTCAAACCACTTATAAACTGTCTTCCTGGTCACTGCAGAGCACCTTAAACTAACTTGAACATTTCGTGTGTTTCTTTTGCACTTTTTTGTAGTTTGAAACAAGATTTCACATTAATGCATTGTTCGTGATCATCATTTATGGCACTTGTTAAAAACACCTTCTCTGCACCATAGCTCAGGCTGACTGCCCTGAACAAGTTGAAACTTGTCGCACACTGTTCCTAAGGTTCCATGTGCTCTTCTCCTATTGAAGGTCCATGCCTTTCTGTTGGGTGGCCAAATGCGTTCGTTTTTACCACACCACATATGTTTAAAAATATCTCAGCTCCTTAGAGGCAGCCTCCTGTTGTAACTAGAGTAACAATTGGTGTCAGCTGACGCACCAGCATGAGCCCACCCCAGCTTCATTAGCTTGTACCAGAGGTTTTCAGCCTGCACTCAGGACTCAGGCTGCTGACCTCTGCATAGGTTGGAGACAAACTCCTGAGGCTCAGGGGTTGGCCATGGTCCAGGTTCTTGCAAGTCCTGCTTGGAACCTGCTGAAAAGTGGTGGATCTTCCTGTAGCCTCTCAGAACAAAACAAAAAAGCCCAAAACAGAAGCATGTGCATAACACTCTCTATGAAGTAGGTGCTCAATAAGAATTGGTTAAATGGAGTCCAAAAAATAAAATGACTCTCTGTTACTCTGCCTTGTAATATTTGTTATTTTTTATTTTTATTTTTTGTGGGTACCGGGGGTCAAACTCAGGACCTCGGCGCCAGCAGGAACCCGTGCCGCTGAGCGATATCACCGGCCCTTTTTTCGTATGTGGGTACTGGGAGTCAAACTTAGGGCCTTGCGCTTGCCAGGCAGGTGCTTAACGCCGCTGAGCTATCTCACTGGCCCTGTTATTAATGTCTGGTTTTATGCAGCAATATTTTTCAGTCTCTTTGATCTCAGAGATTGTTCTTTGGTTACCACATTTGCAAAACTCAACTCTATAAAAAGTATAAATAAAAAAAACTAGAGAGTGATTGTTGCTAGTGACTAGATTTTTACAATTTATCATTAAAGAGCAGATTTTTTTAGGACTTAATTAAATACTTCTATTCAAAGACCACTTTGATGATACATATCAGAATTTAACTACTACTTTTATATTTTTTATAGAATGGCTTTAAGTGTCATTGTATGTCAGAATCTCATCAGAGACAACTATTGCTGGCTTCAGAAAATCCTCAGCAGTTTATGGATTATTTTTCAGAGTAAGTAACTCAAAAACATCCTTATCTCATAAGCTTTATTCAGGTGAACATTTAGTGGGTGATTGGTATTTCACTTATTGGATATCTGTTATTTTTTCCGTCTTAAAATGATAGCTGTATTCTCTATGCTCAATTTTATCTTTTGAAAGTTTTTCTTAGTGTGAAATTGTTACAAATGTGCTGCTTACAACTAATTGTCTTCCTTCCCATTTCAAATGTACAAAACTATAAAACTGCCTTTCACTGTGACACAGTTCTGAGGAATAGCACAGATTGTTTTGTCAGCTGTCTGACTTCAAACCCTTCCTACTCGGGAACTGTGGAGGGTCCCTCTGGATGGGTTTTCTGTGCTTAGTCTCCTTATCTGTGAGACGGTACTAAATATGGCACCTGTATTGTTGATCTTTCCAGGGTTTTTAGGAGAATCAGATTAATGCTTTTAAAATTCTTAGAAGAGTACTCAGTACTCGAGATTAGCTGTTAATTATTGTCATTGCTATTAATATTTAGTTGTGCTTCTATGAACCTTTTTGTTTCCAAACTGCTGGACCTTTTGGTCTGAGAATCCCTTTCCACTTATTGAAGACTTCAAGGAGTTTTTGTTGTTGTTTTTTTAATGTGAGTTGTAGGTATCAACACTTAGAAATTAAAACTGAGAAATTTAATTTTTTTTGTATTAATTCAGGTTAAAATAATGTTTAATGAAAATATATTTTCTGAATAAAAAAAATGTAACATTTTAGAAATCTCTTTAGCATTTTACAAATCTCGTTAGTGTTTCACTTAATAGAAAGTTGGATTCTCACATCTCTTACATTTAGTCTGTCATGAAATATTGTCCGGATTGAAGCATATAAAGAAAATCCAGCCTTTAAATAGACGCATTGTTAGAAGGGGGAAGTATTTTAATAATCTCTTCAAATATTTTCAGATACTCTTCTTTGAAAACTACATCAAAACACAATGTGTGGCAGCTTCTCGAAGATTAGTTGCAATGTAGAATCTGAAACCAGATCCATGAACTTTTTATACTGCTACATTAAAGTCTACTGGTCTATCTTTTGAGCAGACCTTGTCCTCATGTATGACTTAGTAACATCGTCGTCGTCATTCAAAACTTAGAGGTTCACTGAGTTACCCTGACTTTCCAAATGGTGACACATTTTATCTTACAGTGTCATCAAGTCATATTCATTAATGTCAACATTGATGTCATCAGAACATCTGCAGATATTGGGAAGTAAGGCAAGCTCACGGTGACAAGTACTTGTTTACCAAAATCCTACTTGTTGCTTAAGAGCTCAAATTTTATCATTGGCAACAAATACTATCAGTTCTTTTCCTTGATGTGACAGGCTTGCTTTATTTATTTTTGAGAAAATGTATTCCAGATGCCCAATTTGGAACAATGATAGTTTATGTGTCAGTTGTCTTTTCAATTAAAAACTAGTATCTGATGAAAAATATTTCAGCTCATGGCTCAGTCAAGGTGCTTTTCTCAAGACAACTAATGTATAGCAACAGCAGCTGCAGTGGTTCATTCATATTTCTCATTTCAGCACAGAAAATTAGACATGTTCTTAAGGGATGAGATTTAATAATTATTTAAAATGGAATTTTACTACTTTATCAAGGACATTTTAGATGAAATTAGCTATGGCTTTTCCTCTGAGTGCATGACATTGAAGGATCCATTGTTGGTGCAGTTTGGCATTAGCGCACTTCTTTGGCTTTTGTGCTGAGCTGCTGGCGTGTTTACCCTCCATTGCTTGTCTGTCATCAGTGCAAATAGCAGTGACAAAGGAAAAATTGCTTATCTGTGACCCACCTAAAACCATGTTGAGGGTCAGCAGGCTGCATGTGCTGCACTTTGAGAAACACCATTCTGACAAGGCCGTCTGTACTCACTGCCACTTCCATTCACTCTGTCTGCTGACTTCTACCCCTTTAGTCTCCTGAAGGGTCATTTGTGCCTTTTTCCATCTTCATCTTCCTTGATCTTCTTATGGTGGATAATGCTTGCAACTGCACTGGGACACTTCTCTGTTTCATCTTCTTTCATGGCTTTCCTACTTGTACTTCCTTTGCGCTTTCTCTCTTCAGTAACTCCTCTTCCACTCTCAGATCCTTGAATGTAGAAAGGTTCTTCAAGGTGCCCCTTTGACTTCTTTTCATCCCACACCACACAGTCTCCATGACTCACAGTAGTCTTTTAACTGTTACCTTTATGCTTGGATGGTTCCTAAATCCTGATTTTCATCCCTGACAGCAGCTTTGAGGTACAAGTATTTTTTTTCCTTGACCACTCTGATCTGTATGTCTTAAGACTATTTCAGAGCCGGCATTTCTAAAATTGAACTCAGTGTCCCCATTCCCCCTGGCCTGTTTCTTACCCTGTTGTTGTCTAGTAACTATTTACCCAGACTCCTAAACTGTAAACCTTGAGTTTTCTTGGAATCACTTGGATTCTCCTTTATACTGTCCTTGAAGCCTATGTGCTTCGCATTTTCACTGCCCTAGTAAGTACCTCTCAGCATCTCTCACGGGGTTATTCAGTGACTTCCTAACGTGCACTTTTGGCCCGTCCTCTGTGTGTTTTATGCCAGTGGTTCACAAACCACTGTGTGCGTCAGAATCAGTTGCAGTGCTCAACAGAGTGGCAGCTTCTGACTCAGCAGGCCTGAGGTAGGGTAGAGGTTCCGCGTTTCTGTCCAGTTCCAATGACAGTGATACAGCTAGTTTGGGGACCACAGTGGAGGATCATTGTTCTCACCACTGTGATTATCTTTCTAAATTATAGATCTTAACAAATTAATTTCCCAACTAAATTATCTAGTCTTCTTCTATTGCCTTCATAAAATACAGCCTATTTAGGATGACATTCAAGGTGCTGCAAAAATTACTTTCCAGTCACTTTCTGTCCCTTTAGTCTATTCCACCCCTAATCTCACCCCCATTTTTCAATGCCCTCACCTTTAGCCAAAGTAGCTTAAATGTCATTTCTCAAATATGTTTTGCTTCCAGGGTCCTATGCTAGTTGAGAATAGCCTTCCTTCCTTTTTACCTATAAAAGTCTTATTTATATTTCACTGCCCATGTTAAAATCATCTCTCAGCACTGCCTCTACTTTTTTAGTGAGAAATTGTTACATCACTTTTTTAGTTTAACTTGTTGTGATTGGTTCTGCTAGGTTGTAATCTGCTTGAAGATGAGGATTATATCTTGTTTACCTGTATTTATCTGGCACTTAATACAGGGTACCTATTTCAGAGAGACACAGTAAGTGGCATTTTCACATGAAATAATGAGTTTTGTATAACAGATAGAATGGACTTCTTGTGTCATGCTCAGTAGCACTGAGACTTTGTGAAAAACACTCTGTAAAAGTAGGTGGTAACTTTTACTGTGGTTGCTTTACTAGGACAAAACCTTTCAACTTCAAAATGACTTTTACCATTAATCCTTGAAAGCTGTAATCTTTTGGAGTTTTTCCTTCTTCAGATTTTACAGGTTCCTACTAATCAGGTAAATTTTTCATGTATCATTTGGACATTAAAAGTGTATGACTGATCAAATTTCAGGAAGATGATGCTATGTATTTGTAGAAAGTACCTTAATGTTTTCCTTTCTTTCTTCATTAGGGAATTCCGCAATGACTTTTTAGAACTTCTCAGGAGACGCTTTGGTAAACATCTTAACTATTGTGTAAATAATAACTTCATAATTATATAATCTTCTCAGGATTGACAGTGTCGTATTTTTTTCTTAGGCACCAAGCGAGTCCATAACAATATTGTCTACAATGAGTACATCAGCCACCGAGAGCACATCCATATGAATGCTACTCAGTGGGAAACGCTGACTGACTTTACTAAGTGGCTGGGCAGAGAAGGTAAGAAGAGATATTCTAATAGTTGATATGTGGCTTCATTGACAGGAGAGAAAGAATTGTCAGTTTCATTCTAAATTCATGGAAAAAAGAATGCATAGGTCAATATAAAAACTGGAGAATATAAAAACTGGGCGTGGTGGTGCATACCTGTAATACCAATATTCTGGGAGGCTGAAGCAGGAGAATCACAAGTTTGAGTCCATCCTGGGCAACTTAGCTATTTAGCAAGACCCTGCCTCAAAATTAAAATAGGGCTAGGGTTATAAGCTCAGTGTGAACGCCCTGGGTTCTGCAAGTACTGCAAGAAAAACCGGAGGAGAAGAACATACTATCCCAGGATTGATTTTGCTTATAGTTGATTATGAATATCTGGAATAATTCTTTTGACAATTCAAATATTTATCACTGGAGCATTGTTTAGATGGAGAGTAATTAGCAATCTCTTCCATCCTTCCCTCCCATATTTATTGAACTTTACAGAACTTTTCTTACCCCATGTTAAGGCAATTTTTAAAAAATATTTCTTTTTCCATTTCTAGTCTTCATAGGATAAGAAGTTAGGAAGAGAAAGGAGTTTTCAGCCAATGTACTTTTTATTCAGTGTGTTACCTTGTTCCATTTCAAGTTCACAGAGCATCATGCTCTCATTCAATATTAAATACATAGGTATGGGAGAAAAATTACTATGCAAGGTAATGCTTTTTCATGTAGTTCCCTTGTTTAAATATGTTGCCTCAGTGCAGCTATGTAAAAATCCTAATGATAGTTTTTTTGCTTGAGGAGATTAAAAAAATTCTATTTGTATCTGAATTTCATTAAATGTAAATATGAAAATTTCATGTGCTTCATGAGTTTGTGTATTTGATTGTATTTGAATGAATAAGAAAATATGCAAAGATAGAGCACATTGATATTTCCATTTTGCTCTGATTGTATACAAATGGATAGTGTCTGTTGTTCTCTTAAGGCCTGTGCAAAGTGGATGAGACCCCCAAAGGCTGGTATATTCAGTACATAGACAGGGACCCAGAGACCATTCGCCGGCAGCTGGAGCTAGAGAAGAAGAAGAAGCAGGACCTTGACGATGAAGAAAAAACTGCCAAATTTATTAAAGAACAAGTGCGAAGAGGTCTGGAAGGGAAGGAGCAGGTGGGCAGCACTATTACTCAGAAGGGCAATATCAAAAGGCATAAACAAGTAAAATTGCTTGTGTTTTAAAATATTGAATTGGGGTTTTAGGTGTTGTTCCTTAATTAGGTGGAGAAAGAAGATGGTGTGGTGTTAAAGCATAGGCTTTGGAGTTGAGGAAAACTTGAATTCCTGACTTACTGACTTCGTGCTCTTGCGTATTTATAAAGCTTTCTGAACCTCAGTCTCCTCAGCTCTAAAAGAGACAGCACTTAATGGGAAGACCTATAAGTAGATCATTTCGACTGATTGTAATTATTGCAATGCTAGAGATAAATGCAGTGCGCAGGTGAACACTATTCCGTCCCAGAGAAGACAAAGAATGTTTGAAGGTAGATAAACCCCTGACTCAATGGATTTTGAAGAACAAATGGATGAGAGCCTGGCAAATGGGCAAAGGCGGGTGTGGTAAAGGGTTTGGGTGTTAGAATAACTAGATCAAGGCATTTATTTCTACAGATATTTGTGGTGCCTCCTGTGTGCCAGGACTCTTCTAGGTTCCAGGGATACACAGTGAACAAAAGATGCAAAAACCCTGTCCTCACAGGCCTTGCATTCTAACGGTTGTGAGCAGGAAAATACAGCCTGGTGTGTAAGTGAAATTATTAGTTATTTAGTGTTTAAAAGCTGTATTGAGCTCTAACCAAGTTGCAATAAAGTATAAGATGTTCCTTAATCTTACATATATAGTTTATTGAACTTCTGCTTATGTGTAGGGTGGGGAGAGCAAGCAAGCAGGTGAGTGAGGGAGAGCCTGCGTAGTCACACCAGGATTGATATAGAGCATTTCTAGTATCCCAGAGCTTTCCCTCATGCTTATTCCCACTTAATACTCCAGCCCCTAGCAGTAAGAACTTTCTGATGCACCACTTTTGGTTATTGGTTAATTTAGTCCATTCTCAAACCTCATATAAATCGAATCCTACTATAAGTTCTCTTTTGCGTCTGACTTTCAAAACTCAAACATAATGTTGTACAGTTCATCCATTTCTTTCCTATGTTTCATTCTTTTTTAATTTTTTAGGCAGATACATAAAAGCATAGAAATTGTCTATATTATTGGGTATCATGTAATGTTTTAATACACGTATACAATTGTGTTATCAGGGTAAACATATCGATCTCAAACATTTCTCAGTTTTTATTTTTTAAATTGATGTTTGGTAACCCATTTTATGATTCTAACACTATCCATTTTTCTGCTGAGGAACATTTGGTTTGATTCCAGTTTTTCACTAATATGAAGACTGTTGCCGCGGTCATTGTTGCACAGGTCTTATTGAAGCCATTTAACATAGAGTGGTGCAGGAAGTAGGAGGCAGTAAGACTTAAAATATGGGAAAGGACCAGTTTTATCAACCACCTTTTATAGCGTGTCAATTGAGCTTCTTCTTCTTTTTTTTTTTTTTGACTTCTTGACTTTTTGAGACAGGGTCTCATTATGCAGTTCAAGCTGGCAAAATTGAACTCACTTTGTAGCCCAGGCTGGTCTCAAACATGCAGCGATCCTCCTGCCTCAGCCTCTTGAGGGGATTGCTGGGATTATAGGCATGTGCCACTACACCCGGCTTAATTGAGCTTCTTGATAAGTGAGAATGTGCATTACAGTATTTGTTACATTAATATACATATATTCACATAATCTTTAGGAGTTTTCAACACTGAACTAAAACAGGAATTGTTTAAAAACTGCTTAATTGTGACATCTAAATACCTCCTTATGGTGAAAGCTATTTATTCTTGAATTTCTCTCACCTTTTTAAAATTTAAACTTTTGTTTTCATAGATCGGAGAAAATTTAATTTCATATTGTGAAAATTAAGAGTCATATCTTCTTGTATAGAAGAAAGTGGGGAAAATAGTTTACTTTTTGGAATAACATTGTTTGATAACATTTTAGTTACTACTGCTAAAACTTTCAAGTTATTTTGTACTTTACAGCTACAAATAGTATCTTTACAGAAAGGTTAGAGAAACCCTGCTGATCAATGCATCCTCATTCAATGTTTAAGTACATCAGTTATAAGTAAGATTATGTTCATTTGCCTTGCCATGTGAAAGTTTGTATGGGCATTACCTGAGAAAATAATATTTTATTATTTTTTTACTTTTTTTATTTTTTGTGGGTACCGGGGGTTGAACTCAGGACCTTGTGCGCCAGTAGGCGCCCGTGCCGCTGAGCGATATCACTGGTCCTTTTTTCGTATGTGGGTACCGGGAGTCGAACTCAGGACCTCGCGCTTGCCAGGCAGGCGCTTATGCCGCTGAGCTATCTCACCGGCCCAAGAATATTTTAGTTAAACCTCAAGAACATCTTTTTTTTTTTTTTTTGGGAATTGAACTCAGGACCTTGAACTTGCCAGGCAGGTGCTGTGCCACTGAGCTGTATCCCCGGCCCATCGTTTTTTTTTAATTAGTAGAAACAGCAATTAATATTTATAGACCACCTACTATAGAGAACACTCTGCTAAGTGTTTCCTACATCTTTTATTCTACTTAATCCTTTGTATTGGTCACCTTTCTACTAGCTGGGACAAAGTACCTGACACCTGCAAAATAAAGAAGGAAAGGTTTGGGCTTGCAGTTTCAGAAGGTTGCAGTCCATGGTTGTCTGGCTCCAAGACTGCACCCTCATGGCAGTGGAAAGCTGCTCATGTCATGGCATCTGGGAAGCAGAGAGTAAGCAAAGAGCACCAGAGAGGAAGAAGCCAGGGACCAGATATAGTCACCAAGGTCACACCCCTGACCCACTTCTCCAACTAGGTCCCACCTCCTAATAGCCCATTCAGGTATGAATTCATTGATGGCTTAGTCCATTGATAGGGTTAGCAACCACAATTTGCATCTTGGAGGGGCTCTTCATATTAAGCTAAAACGCCTCCTCTGTGTGTCAGAGCCCCTTAATAGGGCAGAGAGCATTTAAGGACTACTCAAATGAGATAATCTCTTCATCTCAAAATCTGTAACTTAGTCTGATTTTCAGAAACCTTTTTTTCCCCAAATATAGTAGGATTTGTAGGTTCCAGGGGCAAGGACCTGATATCTGTAAGAGTCTACTCAGCCCCCTGTACCCTTATGTCAAGCCTTGCTATTATTGTTAGTAAAATACTAGTTTTGTTTGACCAAGCTCTGTGAATTCTGTTATTTGTATTACTGTATAAATAGTGTCACAGATAATACAATTGAAAGACTCATCTAAATTATTTTCTCTGAGATGATGGTATATGTTTATAGGGTTGGAGATCTGTTCTTCTGCTGACGTCTCTCCTGTATATGTAAAACTTAGAATGAACTAAATGATGTAGATATTAAAATGGACATTTTAGGTGATGTTGAGGCATAAAAGTGTGCTCTCATGATCCAGTCACTGTCCAGGAGTTTTCTTCAAGTTGACCATTAAGATTAACCGGTACACCCTTCTACCTACTCTTACATATGTACATTATCCCATTTGAAAAATCAGAAAACTGAGACTTAAGGAAGATGATGAAACTGAGAGAGATTGTAAAGCTAATAAGTTGGAGAGGTAGGTTTGATATGCACTTTTGTTTGAGTTTAGTCTTAGGCTATCAGTCATTATACTAAATTATCCTACATATAGAAAGGTTTTTTTTTTTCCCCCTTGTCTTTTCTTTTTTTCTTTTTCTTTCTTTTTTTTTTTTTTTTTTTTTTATCTTTTTAATTTTTTGGTGCTGAGCACCAAACCCAGGGCCTCCTGCTTGCTAGACAAGCATTCTACCACTGAGCTAAATCCTCAGCCCCTAGAAAAGTTTTGCTTTTTAAAGTAGTCCTGTAGTTAGGATTCCTAAAGATCATTGCGTTACCTTCATGTTGTTTTACTGTTTAAATTCTAATCAAAGAAAAGGATACAGGCAGGCATCTGTAGTTCAGTATTTAAAAAAACTCCTGTTTTTGCTTTAGAATAATTATTAATTGGAGAAATCTGCCATGCATGTGATTTTTTAGGAGCATAGTCACCTTAGAGTTTGCCTCATAACAGGTAGCAAGTCATAATGTAAGCTGTTGAATATGGATACCATAGCAAATGCCCTGTAAACCAAATCTTTAGACTCTTGCTCTCTCTCTTTCAGGAGGCCCCTGTCTTTACAGAATTAAGCAGAGAAAATGATGAAGAGAAAGGTAGTTTACATTTTCCTTCTCTTTTTTGGAAGCTTAGATGCTTTTGTACTGGCTTTGCTAAAGACTAGCAGCATATCTGGGAACAAGACATTTACTCTGTCAGAGTTACAGTGTTCTTATCTTTAAAATAAAAAAGTAATATTATGAATTAGAGGAATGCCTTCAGACATAAGTAACAAAATTGAATCAAATTAGCCTAAATGGTAAGGAAATATCTTGACAGAATAAGAATCCCAGAAGCGAAGTGATTCAGCATGCACTGCAGACACACAGGATGGCTGCTGGCACTCCGCTCATCACATCCAGACTCACCATTTGCCAAAGGATGGAGAGAGAATTTCTCCTGAAATCCCATAAGAGCCAGGAAGTTTTCCTGGAAGACACTCCTCTTCCCAGTGGACTTCTTTTGAACGTCATTGGCCAGAACTGCATCACATGTCTACCTTAAAAGCAGTCACAGGAATTATACTGATTGCTTTAGACAACCAGAATTTACCCTAGAGCTGAAGATGGTGTTCTGTCCCCTGAACCACTTGCCAGAAGTATGGACACCAAAGCAGAGCAGGAGAACCGTTAGCAAGGGGAAGCAGGGGTTGGAGCGGTGAGGCAGCCAGTGTTGTCTGCTGGGGCATAATGTGTGAGGCCCTTCCCAGCTCCACAGGCATCAGCCGGGGACCTTTTACAGGAATCTGTGGTCTCTGGAGAGGAGCATTTTAGCCTCGTTTATTAAAACTGTCTGTGAATTCCTATGTGACTACCTAAGGAATATTATCTGAGAAATGTTATTATAGTCCCTCCCAAAGAAATATATATATTCTTCATATATATAGATAGATAGATAGATAGATAACCTGTATATATATATATATATATATATATATATAAAACCTGTATATATATATATTCAGTAACCATTTTTTTCTTCTAGTTACATTTAATCTGAATAAAGGAGCATGTAGTTCAGCAGGAGCAACATCGTCCAAATCAAGGTGAGCTACAGTAACAGTTATCTTAAAAATTAAGAAACTTTGTGGGGCCAGTGATATAGCTCAGCGGCATAAGCGCTTGCCTGGCAAACGCAAGGTCCTGAGTTCGATTCCCGGTACCCACATTAAAAAAAAAAAAAAAGAAAGAAACTTTGTGGAATATTGGTTACTATGCTTCAAAATATTGTGACTCTTTTCTTTCTGGTTACAGTTTTTGTTTCAGTTTGTGTTTGTTGTTTGATTAGGACTTTTTTTTTTACTTTTGATGAAATGGTTCTCTTTTGAGGTATGACTTATTTTATTTTATTTTATTTTATTTTATTGGGATGGGAATCTCACCCATGTGTGCCCTAGCTGCCCTGGAACTCCTGGGCTCAAGCAATCCTCTTGCCTCAGCCTTCTGAGTAGCTGGGACTACAGGCAAATGCCACGGCACCCAACTTGAAAAGGCTCATTATGATGAAATGCTTCACATTAAAAATGCGTGGTTCTCTGTGAATTGTCCTCTATTTAATGGTTCCTTTTGCATTACTTAATACTCTTTATTTTCCTATCACAGCCCACTTCCCATAGATTAAATGTTAATTACCTATACAATTGTGATTTCCTGAGAATAGAGAGTAGATTATCAACCTGTCTCCTTATTACACAGTGCAGTATAAACTCCTGTAGAATAATGGTATTTATTTGGGACTAGAATAACATTGCAATAGGAATATGCATACCATAATGACTTATGAGAGTATTCCTGGAGGTTGAGGCAAGGGGACATTATTAAAGGCAAAAATGAGGAGGATTGCATAAAATACTTTGAAATAGTAGTATTCAATCATGTAGATTAATAATAAGGGTGGCACCCTTCACTCCAGGTTGGGCAGTAGCTAGGTAGATGTCTGTGCAGAAGTATTTTTTGCATAAGGTTGCAGTAGCCTTGTAGAAGGTTGTGATTCTGGCAGAATCTTTTATGGTAATTATCATCAGGCAGTTATGCATAAGGACCCTTCCTATGTTCATAACCTCTCAGCTTTATTTATTTTTTTCTTAGGAGTGATACAAGTGACTCTGTTTTTAGTCTGATAACTTTCACATTTTCCATTCTTTTTATTCTTTATTATTTTTTGGTGTAGATAAATATGTATTAAGATCAGTTCTACTGGCCTCCAAAATTGATCACTCTTATATTAGTTTTATTTGGCTACTACTGTGTAACAAATTACCACAAATTAGTTGGATTAAAATAACAAAAATGTGTCTCTCTGGAGGCCAGAATTCAGAAATCAGAGTCACTGGGCTGATTTGGAGTGTTGTGCTCCTTCCAGAGCCTCTGGGGGAGAATCTGTTCTTTGTCTCTTCCACTTGCAGTGGCTGCTGGCATTCCTTGGCTTGTGATTGTACTCTTCTGGTCTTCAAGACGTATCTTCAAACTTCTTTGTCTTCACTTTACCTGTATTAGTCAGCTTTCTATTGCTGGGACAAAATACCCAATATAAACAACTTAAAGGGAAAAAAAAGTTTATTTCAGCTAATGGTTGCAGTGGTTTCAGTCCATGGTTAGCTGGCTCCAAGACTGCAACATCATAGCAGAAGGGCATGGTGGAGAAAAGATGCTCATATTACAGTAGCCAGGAAGGCAAACGAGCAAGAAAGAGCCAAAGATAGACCCCTCGAGCCAGGCATGGTGGTACATGCCTTTAATCCCAGCACTAGGGAGGCTGAGGCTGGAGGATTGCCATAAATTTGAGGCCAACCTGGGCTACACAGTGAGTTCAAGGCCAGCCTGAACTACATAGCAAGACCCTATCTCAAAACAAACAAACAAACAAACAAACCAAAGATAGACCCTTTGAAGGCATGCCCCAAGTGACCTACTTCCTCCAACTAGATCGTACCTCCCAATAGCCCATTCAGCTATGAATTCATCAATGGATTACTCCATTGATGGGGTTAACACCCTCAATATTTGAGCCTTTGGGGGATACTTCATATTTAAAACATAGTACCTTCTCCATGTGTCATCTCATTGTGTCTCCCTCTTATTAGGGATGATTGCACATAAGGTCTACTCAGATTGGATAATCTCTTTATCTCAGAATCTTTAATCTGATTTTCAAAGACCCTTTTTCCAAATAAATAGATAACTAGATTCCAGGGGTGAGGACCTGATATCTCTAGTGATCTACTCAACCTGCTACCCCTTATGTCAAGCTTTGATATTAGTAAAATATTAATTTGACCAAACTCTGTGAATTCTATCTCTGTTATTTATATTACTATATGCAAATATAATTGAAAGATTCATCTAAATTTTTTTCTCCTGAGATCATGGTGTATATTTATAGGGTTAGAGATTTGTTCTTCTGTTTCATATCCACAACTTTGAATGAACTAAATGATGCAAATATTAGAATGGACATTTTAGGCTTGTTGAGGCACAAAAAAAAAAAAAGTCCTTCCCCACTGGTTGAAGAAAGTTTACTTAATTTTCTTTTCTTTTCTTTCTTTTTTTTTTTTTCTGGAGACAAGGTCTCGCTGTGTAGCCCAGGCTGGCCTGGAACTTGTGGTGCTCCTCCTGTCTCAACATCCCAAGTGCTGGGATTACAGACGTGCACCACTATACCCGGCAGGTTACTTAATTTTCATTTCTGTTTTTTTATATGGAGTCCAAGTTTGGACAGACCTGTCTGTATAGCACCGGGATTCACTCTAGTTATTGAAAACAGAAATCTAGGGCTGTTTTAGAAGACTTATCTGCTAATTCTGATCTGTTAATATTCACTTCTTGCCTTGATTTTAACCTCATTTTAGCCCTGTTTTATTCTCTCACCAATCTGATAGAATCCTGATATTTTAAGCAGAAAGATCTTTGTAAACTTCAAATCTTCCCCTGCCATCCTCATATTAAAGTCCATGCCAGCATCTGTAAGTTGGCCTCTAATGTTTTTCCATGGTTTTGGATGACCCTTGTAATCTGCTGTCTCTACTGCTCTTTGCACTCCAGCTATGCTAAACTTTTCACAGTTTCCCTAGGGTGCCATAAGGTCTCAGCTGTTTCTTGTCTTTGCATCTGCTGTTCCCTTTTTCTGAAATGTCCTTGCATGTCTGTTCACTGTTGTGAAATCCAGGTTATCATCCTTTTATCCTTACTGCTTGTCACATTCTGAGCATTTAATAATGCTGGATAGATTTTCTTGGTAGAAAATGCTCTTAGTTTGTGTTTGTGTGTGTGCGTATGGTAAAATGTACAGTACGTAACATAATATTGATCATCTTAACCATTTTATGTATGCTGTTCAATCATTAAGGAAATCCATACTTCTCTGGACCATCACCACCATCCATCTCTCCTGGATTTTGATGTCTTCTCAGACTTCATCTCTGTACCCATTCAACCCCTCTCAGTCCCTGTAAACCACTATTCTAAGTTTTCTTTACAAATTTGACTGCTCTAGCAACCTCATATAACTAGAATCATGTAATATTTGTCCTTTTGCAGGTGGTTTATTTCACTTAGCATAACATCTTCAGAGTTTACCCATGTTGTAGCTTGTGGCAGAATTTCATTCCTTTTTAAGGCTAGTACCTAATAATATGTATATTCCACATTTTGTCATCCATTAATGGACATTAGAATTGTCTTTGTCTTTTGGCTATTATAAATACTACTACTGTGAAGACTGGTGTACACAGATCTGTTCTGAGTCCCTGTTCTCAGTTTTGCTTTGTCTGGTTTTTTGCATATATACACACAAATGATGATACGGTCATCTGTGTATAGGTTTTTGAGGAGCTGCCATACCATTTTCCTACAGGACCTACAGAATTTTACATTCCTACCAGTAATCCCAAGCATTCCAATTTCTCCATATCCTTGTCAATACTTCTTATTTTATGTTTTTTTTTTTTTAATAACAGTGTGAAGTGTATTTTGTTGTAGTTTTGCTTTGCATTTCCTATGTTAGCATGTAAGGGGAAAGCATAATCACTAAAATCAAAAATAATGAAAAACTTCCCTTTTACTGGGTTTTCTAGTGCCTATTTATAGACATCCTGTGACTGACGATTAGAATCATCCCTGAATTGTGTAGGTTCCTAGCTCAAGGTACATTTAAATCTAAAGAACATTTAAGTAGCAAGGGGAGAAGTTTCTCTGTGTGTGGAATTAAATAATAACAATTCAAATAATAAATAATTAAATAATAATAATTCAAAACCAAAGCACATCATGTAGGATTACACCTGAGAATCAGAACTTAAAAATATGTTCTTTGGATTGAACTATGAGACAAATCCTGTAAATGAAGTTTAAAACTTACCGTTAGGTAAAGAGACAACAATTTCTATAAAGACAAAGTGGGAGTCTTGAACTATAATCTACCATATAGAAAAGATACAGGTATTTTAGTTGACTTTACAGTGAATGTAAGTCTTTAAAGTATCCTGACTTCTAGTAAATCTAATGCTACCTTTAAATGCACTAAAAATAAAAGTCCAAATAAAAGACAGTAATAATGGTGTTGTGTTCTCTACCAACCACACTTTTATTTGTTATCTCCATGGTAGCTTGGTATAACTATGACATATTAAGTAAACTGATAAGATTTGCTTAGTGAGCAAATATTAATTACTTGTTTTATACAAGTTACACGACAATTACAGCTGCTTTACAGGAGCAAAGAGTACATGGTTCTTCCCCTGTCGTAAGAGAGGCATCCTAGACACATGTGACTACAACACGAGGCGGAGGGCCGCGGCGTCTTCAGCGTCTCGCGGCGCAGGGCGGGGCTGGCGGCGGCGGCTGTGTTGTTGGCGGCTGCGGGAAGGGCACTGGTGGCGGTGCCCGCGCTGGGTGTGCCATGAAGGATTTTGAAGAGTTGAATATGGTTTCTACTTCTAGAGTTTCTGAACTACAAGTGTTACTAGGCTTTGCTAGATGGGATAAAAGTGGACGCAAGCATGACCTCCTGATGAGGGCTCTGCATTTAGTGAAGAGCAGCTGCAGCCCTGTGGTTCAGATTCAAATCCGAGAATTATATAGACGCCGATATCCAGGGATTCTTGAAGGTCTTTCGGACTTATCTGCAATCAAATCATCAGTTTTCAATTTGGATGGTAGCTCATCATCTGTAGAACCTGACTCGGCTGTGGCTGGAATCCACTCGTTTCCTTTTTCTTCAGTTACACCTCACTCACCGTCCTCTCCTGTTGGTTCTGTGCTACTTCAAGAAACTCAGCCCACTTTGAGATGCAGCAACCATCCCCAATTCCTCCTGTCCCGAAGTGCAGTTTAAAATCCTGCCCTTTTATAATGTCCTTGATGGTCTCATCAACCCAAAATTTAGTTCAAAGCAGTATTCAACGATTTCAAGAGGAGTTTTTTATTTTTGCTTTGACACCTCAACAAGTTAGAGAGATATACATATGGAGGTACTTTTTGCCAGGTGATCAGAGAGATTATACAGTTCAAATTCAGCTGAGACTTTGCCTAGTAGAGACAAGTTGTCCTCAAGAAGATAACTGTCCCAGTGGTCTGTGTATAAAAGTAAATGGGAAGCTGTTTCCTTTGCCTGGCTATGTACCACTGCCTAAAAATGGGATTAAGCAGAAGTGCCCCTTGACTATTACATCTTTAGTTAGGTTGTCTTCATCTGTGCCAAACCAGATTTCTATTTCTTGGGCATCTGAAATTAGAAAGAATTGTTCCATGTCTGTATATCTTGTACAACAGCTGACATCAGTCATGTTATTAAAGAGACTAAAAATGAAAGGTATTAGAAACCCTGATCATTCCAGAGCACTAATTAAATAAAAACTTACTGCAGATCCTGATAGTGAACTTGCTACAACTAATCTTTGGGTATCCTTGTCCTGCCATCTAGGAAAAATGAGACTAACAGTCCTATGCCATGCAGTGACATGTACACATCTGCAGTGTTTCAGTGCTACCCTTTATCTACAAATGAATGAGAAGAAGCCTACCTGGGTTTGTCCTGTGTGTGACAAAACTGCCTACGAAAGCCTAATATTAAATGGACATTTTATGGAAATTCTCAATGCCTGTTCTGATGTGGATGAGATCAGATTCCAGGAAGATTGGTTCTTGGTGTCCAGTGAGACCAAAGAAAGAAGCTCTGAAAGTATCCAACCAATCATATACAAAAATAGAAAGCTCAAGTGTCCTTAGTAAGCCTTGTGCAGTTACTACAGCCGGTGAGGCAAGCAAGAAGAAAGTGAACGTTATGGACCTAACAATAGAAAGCTCTTCTGGTGATGAGGAAGACCCTCTTCCTGCCAAAAGGAAATGCATCTTTATGTCAGAAACACAAAGCAGCCCAACCAAAGGGGTTCTCATGTATCAGCCGTCTTTATAATGGTGCCCAGTTTGATTTTGGTTGATCCTGCTGCTATTCCACCTTCATTAACAGACTACTCAGTGCCATTCCACCACACACCAATATCAAGCATGTCATCAGATTTGCCAGGTTTGGGTCTTTTTTTTTCCCTTATTTCAGTTGATCCCCAGTACAATCCTCCTATGTTTTTGTATAGTCTGACCTCACCCTTAACAGCAAACAGTACGTCTGTCACCACCACCAGCCCCCGCGAAAGCAGCACTCGTGGTAGTTCACCCAGCAGCAGGAGTGAGACGGGTCATAACCAGCAGTGGAAGTAGCCTTCCTGACATCATCTCATTGGACTGAAGAAAGACACACTTGACTTTGGGAATCATTCATCAGAACTACTTTTCTTGGATCTCTGGTCCATGGAAGCTTTTTTTTTGGCAATTTGATATTTACTGAAACATCAGATGGATTCTTGTGCTTCCTGGGAGATAAGCATAGATGACAGCCACAAGAAGCAAATGACGGGCAAGGACCTCTTACACATGCTGTATGCTGAGCATCAGATACATTCAGCCACAAACAGTGCCTTGAGCAGTGGATTTCAATTTCTTATGTTACTGGATGGATTCTACAAATAATTTTAAAATGTTTGTTATATAATAAACAGCAATAAAAATCATGTAAATGTTTAAACTTAAAGAAAAAAGGGGGCCGGTGAGATGGCTCAGCGACATAAGCGCCTGCCTGGCAAGCACGAGGTCCTCAGTTTGACTCCCAGTACCCACATAAAAAAAAGAAAAAAAAAAGGGTGGAGTGTGATTCATGCCACAAAGTGCTATGGCAGGACAAAAAGATGGAAGATCCAAGAACCCTCATGAATAATGGATCATAAAGAATTTTAACAAATGATTATTTATAGGTATAAAACAAAACACGTACAGATTTTCAGAGGTGAAGCACATGGCATGACCCAGTCAATAGCAAATTACTCAGTGTAACCAGAGCAGCGTTCTGGTGACCACTGTATGTTGGCACCAAAGAATTTAAAATTTACCCTATCAACATGAGACAGGAACAATCAAAAACTTTTGACACATCAAAGTTTTTGCTTTTAAGAAAGCAGAACTGACAGTAATGTGTTAAACTTTCACCAATCATTTAAAAACATCTCATTCAATCCGTGCATTCAAGCTAAGAGTTGGGTCATATTATTACTCCCATGTATATACATGAGGATCTGAGGCTTTACAAAGTAAATTTCTAAGAGTCCTAACGCAGAGTCTCAAATCCTGCTGTTTCCCAAAATGAAGCCTTTTCTACCACCATTCAACTATATTGATTATAGCAGCATTAACCAAAGTGTAAAGAGAAAGAAAATGGAGTTAACGACAGGACAGGGTAAGTGTTCTTTTGTGCTGATTGCCCTGTGAGAGATGCAGACAGAGCTTGCTTGCTTCTCCTCTTCTTCCTGATCGTCCCTAAATGAACCATATAACATTTATTGTGTATTGTTAATTTTGCCCATTGTAAAATCTTTGTCTCTGTGTGGTTCTTATGAACATGCATGGTTCTTCTGTTCATCAGTTCTTTGGGGCCAAGTGCACTGAAGACGCTCGGGAGTACAACATCAGTGAAACGAAAAGAATCTTCCCAGAGCTCAGCTCAGTCTAAAGAAAAGAAGAAAAAGAAATCTGCACTTGATGAAATCATGGAGGTATGGTTTATGAGCTACTTATAGACCCCTAACAATGAGAGGAATGATATAATTCAAACCTAAGGAAACTTGTGTAGTTTTACCATTTATTAGATTAACATTAAGTTATAAAGATGTTTGTATATGAGGTTAGGGAAAAGAAGCCTATTTGCTGTTTCATCGGGACAGAGTTGTAGACCCCCCCACCCAATATGTTTATTTCCCTATCCCAAGTGCTGTCTTTGAAACTCTCAATGCGATTAGGTCAGTAGTGTTGAAGTAGAAGGGCTTAGTGGTAACTGAAATGGGATCTTCTGTGGATGTCCTGCATCTTCCAGCTCGCACTCTTCTGTTGCCTCTGATTTCCACGTATCACGTCCAAGCTAGCAAGAGAAAGGCTGTGATGTGTTTTTAATTTGTTTTAACCTAGTGGCTAAGTTTATGTAATGAATCATTGAAAATATATGATTGTCTGGAGTTAGGGCCTGTCTTAGTTACTTTTCTCTCATTGCTGAGACAAAAATACAAGATACCCAAAGTTAAAGGGGGAAGGTTTATTTAGCTCACAGTTTTGCAGAGGTTTCAGTCCATACTCAGCTGGGTCCAAGGCAGGGTGGCTTGGCAGAGGGGCAGTGCAGAAGAGAACCAGTCCACAGCAAGCAGAAAACAACAAAAGCAAGCAAGGGGGGAGACAAGACTCTTTCTGTCCCTGACATTGTATGCTGGCTGCCTACCCTAGGGCAGGTGTAGCACTCATACCCTTAACCCTAGCCAGAATTATGCCAAACCAGTCAGTGGATTGGTTTACTAATCACATACACTTAATCCCAGCATCACACACTCTAGATCCAGCCACCTCTGAAAAAGCCCTATGACTGCATGAGGCTTTGGGGGGACATCCAGACACAAGCCATAACAGGGCCATACTTTGGCTTTAAATCAACCCCAAACTGTAAGGAAACTGCAGAAAGTTTGTAATGTGTTCTAAATACTCTTTTCTCTCTTCCAACGTATAACCTGACCTTATCAATGAATTATTTATAAAATAAGTAGAAGAAAAGAGAAAGGTCAGGGAAAGAGAATGGATATAAGAAGGTAATTTTTTCCCCTTTATTATTTCATCCTCAAGTCTTTCCATCTCTTCATTTGTGTAGGAATTGTATTCTTTCTTACTGGTCCTCATACTATGCAGGGCAGCATAAAAGCTTAAAAGATAAGATGGATACACTATGACATGATGTCATTCTATCATGCCTTGACTATCGAATTGCTGTTATGTAGTAGGAAATACACAGAGTCCTAGGTCTGTATTATACAGATAAAAACAGTCTTGTTTGTCATGGAGCTTTCATTTTAGTGCAGAAGCCATTCTGCAAAGAAATAAACCAATAAAAAAGAAATAGCACAATAGGTAAGTGCTAAGGAGGAATATGGTGAGGAATTGGGGAAAAAAGGCGGAAAAGATCTCAGGCGAAGTGGCTGGAGCATACCAAGCTCATAGTAGTAGCGTTTAAAATAAGAGAGAAGTATGGGCAACATTACAGAGGTCTCACATGCCTTAGGGAATTTTAAAATTTAGTTAAAAGTCAGATCTACCTACTTGAAGTACAATACATGGCTAAATTTAGAGTATTCTTTGTCAGTGTCGGAAAGTTGAAGAATTTAAAATGAGCTTTGGAGTGAACTAAAGACTAATGTCATTGGATCCCACTGAAATTTGGTTGTAGGGTTAAGTTTAAGCAGTGGAAAGAGAAAAAGTTGTAATATACAGTATAGCCCTAAGAGGCAAACAGCACTTTATTTTGTTGGTCACTTTTTTATTTACGTCTCTCCATTCATGAGCTTTATTATCATTGTCAAACAAGGAACCTCGTTTTTGCTGTCAGACTACCTCCCTGACATGCTGTGCTCAGTTGATCCATGTATTGTTGTTACCATATGAAAAAGTCACGTGTTTCCAGCTCATGACACTCACCTGGGAGGACAGGACGTGGGAGGGTGTACAATAGGCCTGGCAGATGGCCTTGCAGTATTGACTAAATAGAGGTTTTGCTTTTGTTTTGTTTTGTTGTCTGGGTCAGTTTATTTGTTTTATGACATGTATTTTAATATTCACGGTTCCTTTTCCAGTCAAAAACTGATTATAGATAATGTTTATTTGTATTTATCAGAGCTTGAAAATTATGTCATTCATTAGTCTTTGGTGGAATATGGATTTTATGGTGTGATTTTGCTAAACATAAGGCCATTTTGGAATAAATTAAGGATTTTAAAGAGATAATCTTACGAATGTCTTATGTATTTTACAGATTGAAGAGGAAAAGAAAAGAACTTCTCGAACAGACTATTGGCTACAGCCTGTGAGTATTCAGTTGGAGCTTCTTAAATACTGTGTTCACATTTAGTGAATGATTTAAATAGTATTTGATCTAAATAACTTAATTTCTTAAATATATGTAAGTTGTAGGGTTAGTTATAATTTATGCTGACTTCCTTCTCTATTGGACCTCTAGTTATTGAATGCAGCTGTGTTGGAAGTTGCTTCATGTTTATGACCCAATGATGTAGCTTGAGCTTAGTTCTTTTTTTTTTTTTTTGTGGGTACCGGGGGTCGACCTCAGGACCTCACGCGCCAGTAGGTGCCCGTGCCGCTGAGCGATATCACCGGCCCCTTTTTTCGTATGTGGGATCTGGGAGTCGAACTCGGGCCCTCACGCTTGCCAGGCAGATGCGTAGGCTGCTGAGCCATCTCACCGGCCCCTTGAGCTTAGTTCTAAATTTATTCATGGACATCTTGAATTTGAGCCTGAAATTACAGTCACTTTTTGCTCTAAGGCAAAAGATTACATTTTCAGAAATGAGATTAAAAGGTAGAATTGTAGGGCTCAGCAGCACAGTGCCTGCCTGGCAAGCACAAGGTCCTGAGTTTGATTCCTGGTACCTAAATAAATAAATAAATAAAAAATAAAAGATAGAATAGTAAACTCTAAAGTATTGGTTTTCAATTTATGGTTTATTAAAATACCTATTTAGGGACTTTGTAGAAAAAAATCAGGTCTTAATTTACAAACTCAAGGAAAGTTTATGTTTAATTGCTTATTTTAAAATAATTTAAGGTATTTTTTAAACATTTACTATAGTTTCTTAAGTTATTATTTACTGATGCTCTCCTTTGGACTGAGATGCAAAGTTTTCCTAAAATTTTCAGTCCCTTAGTTTTTCTTCAAGTGCTGATTTGGTCAATAATAGGGGAGTGAAAGTAGAATATTATTTAGATAATTTCTGATTTGGGAAATTAGATTAATAACTTTGAAAAACCATGAAGTCCAAAGTTGTAATACAGTTCTTCATAGTCCTTCTCCCTCCTTTGTGAGAATACTTTAGTTTCTGTGTTTTAGTTTATCTTTTTCATGGTGGGAAGCACTGTGATCAAGTGAAGGACCATGAAATAAGTTATCTAAGGTGAAAATATTTGCTGTGTTAAATGCAAAGTAAATATGTCGTATGAATTGTTTCAGTTAATTCTCATAACAGCTCTCTAAGATCTTACAGTTACTGCTCCCCCTTTACAGGTATAGAAACTTGAGGTATAGAATACTTTTTCCAAGGTCATCTGTTAAGTGAGGAGTCAGGAGTTCTCTGGCAGCCTAATTCCATAGCTTTGCCGTCCTTGACCATGTAGTTCTGCCTACTTGATTCCTTGATCTGTGACTAAAAGTTTAGGTCATTGTAAAGTTAGGAGTATTTCATGGGATAGAAAAATCTAATTTTCTTACTTAAAAGATTAGTAATGGAAGGACCAGTAGGGAAGAAACAATCTGTGCATTATTTAGATTTGTTTTCCCTGTTAAAGCAGCTGGCATTTGAACATTAATAGTTTCACATATTGTTTATGAAAACATAATCAAAAATTTTGCTTAAAGCATTAGTTATTAACCAGAGAATAATTGAAAACTTCTTAAGAGTTTTTTTCAAAATCATGTGCTATATACTTCTGCCATCCAGTCTCCTGGGGCAAAGTGTGGCTTTTTATCTACCTCCCAAGTGATTCTGCCTTGGCTAAGAACTGTTGGTTTAAAGGAAAAAGAAAATCTAAAGAGAGGGAAAAAGGTACAACATTTTGAGTTTTAGCCCCCAAATGCTCTTTGTGTTGGCAATACTTGCAATTAAATTTTATTTTCTATCGGATAATTTTCTCCTACTGCAAGTGCATAGTTTTCATAGCTCTTCATATAGAGCGCAATGTTAAAAGTCTTGCTCTGCCAAGAGTGTGCTAATGACTCAATGTGTCTCCTGCTTTGAAATGGGTAACAAGTTTATTAAAATAACCAGCAGTCCACAGAGACAGATTTGGAGGACTTTATTTCTTAAACTCAGAAAAGAAATAGTTTGAACAGATCTATTGTGAGTAAGGGTCAGTCAAAACAGAGATATAGTGAGTTATCTTCAGATGACTAAAATATAATCCAGTGAGAGTCTTTGAGAAGTTTAACCTAGGAATATTACGGTTGAGTCAGAGATGTTTGGGTATTAATTGGCCTCATTTAGAAAGTCTTAGCAGAGTAGAGCCATAAGAATAAGACCATTAATGTTTTCCCTTAAACATGTCTTTCTACTATTAAATAGCCTTGCCCTGAAGTGAGTATAGCAATGGCAGGCAATTTAATTTTCATTATTAGCTTTTAGACAATTAATACAAATTACAAAAACAACAATAAAGCAGCAAACTTAGGATTCATTAATATGACTTAAACCCATATTTCTCTCTCATTTAAGATGAGATTCTCAGAAGAACAATAGTTTTAGCTAAAGCTGATCTGCAGGGATCCCATTTATATGAAAAATTCAAAGCAACCTAATAAGAAAAGAATATTGTGAAAAGTATCATGCATAAGCTCAAAGCCTCTGTTCTTTACAATCCTCAGTAAAACTCTTATAATCAGTTTTTATCAGTAGCAAATACCAGAAATGTAATAATATCCTTGGCACTTTTCACTATCTTGAATGGACAAAGAAAAAGAAGCTATCTGTTGTGGTTTGTGTCTAGATGTCCCCCCAAAGCCTCATGCAGTCACGGGGGCGAGCTTCCAGAGTTTGTGATAGATTCATGGTCCAATGCTGGGATTATGGGTGTGAGTGCTACACCTGCCCTGGGGAGCATACCCTGCATACAGTATAAGGCAGGGAAAGAGGCTTGTTCTCTTTCTCTCCTCCCTTTTTGCTCTTGTTGCTTTTGCTCTTTTCGACCGCCATGAACTGTTGCCCTCTGCCATGTGCCACTCTGTCTTGGAGCCAGCCAAGTATGGACTGAAACCTTCACAAACTGTGAGCTAAATAAAACTTTCCTTCCTTAATTTTGGGCCTTGGTTATTTTGTCTCAGCAACAAGAGAAAAGTAACTAACACAGAATTTGGTAGCAGAGAAGTGGAGTCGTTGCTGTGACTATACCTGACCATGTGGTTTAAGAGCCTTTGAGAATGGCTTGTGGGAAATGTTCGGAAAGGTTCGGAGATGTCACCTGAAAGAGTAGAGCTGGAACACCTTAGGCTGTTCTGTATGGGAGATTCTGGTCAGAGCTCAGAAGACCAGAAAACTGGTAAAGACCAGGCTCGGAAGGTTTCTGCTGGGAAGAAGGGCTGCACTGGCTGTTGGACTCCAGACGATGTGTGCTATGGCTTGGCAGAAAGTTTGTCTGCATTTTGCTCGTGTCCAGAATCTCTGCCTGAGACTGAGATTAAGGGCGGTGAACTAATTAATCTGGCAGAAGAAATTTCAGGGCAGTCTAATGTTGAGGCGATGGCATGGCTGCTGTTGGGGGCTTTTAGCCAGATTTATGTTGAGAATTAAGAGCAAAGAACCCAGTAGGATGATTTAAAATACTGTGAGTTTAGATATCAACTGGGTGTGGTAGCACATGCCTGTAATCCCAAATCTCTGGGAGGCTGAGGCAGGAGTATTATAAATTTGAGCTCAGCCTAGGCAACTTAGTGACTTAATAAGACTCTGTCTCAAAAAATAAGAAAGGCTGGGGATGTAGCTCAGTGTGAAGGCCCCAGGATCCGTCCCCAGTACCCTGCCACACACAAAGTCCTAAATTTAATTTCATTGTAGAAATTAGCCATTTTATGTCCCCTCACCCCCTTGGTAACTATGTTAAGCAAAAAAAAAAAAAGATTACTAACAAAATGTTTTGCCACCATCAAGAAAGATTAGGACTTCCTACTTTTTTATTTAGCAGACCAGTTATATTTTACTATGTTTTTTGGTGAATGTGGTTTAAAAGGAAGAAGTGAAATATAAAAGATAAATTTATATCTTTTCCTTAATTTTTATTTTTGTTGTTGTTATTTTCTAGGAAATCATCGTGAAAATTATAACCAAAAAACTTGGAGAGAAATACCATAAGAAAAAGGGTATCGTTAAGGTGAGGATATGAAGTTATGCATTGAATTTCTGAAAAAAGCTGGTGGGTAACCAAGTGAAGCTATTTTGAAATTCCTTGAAATTCAAATCCTGGTAGTTTTGTGTCTAAGGTTCTAATTATTCCATACAATGAAATCTGAATACATAGTTGTTAAAGAAATGCTTCTTTTCCAGTTGTACTTTATACTTAACCTTGGTCTGTTTTCTTGCTAGGCAAATAGTGTGTATGAAATCCCATAGGTACCACTTCAAAAACTCAGCATGCATGTCTTGCTACTTCATCAGTAAAACCTGTTCTGTTTAATGATGGGTGATATTCCCCCACCAGTCAAACCAGGGCTTGCTCATGTAATGCTGTGGTAACTATCCTTTGGCTGCTCCACATTTTGAAATTCCTGTCCTCTCTGCTTTTTGCTGTTCCTAAATACAGTTTCATTCTAAAACCCAGCTTTGTGCGTATAGAAACTACCCTTCTTCTTTGGGCAAAATTATCCCTTCTAGATTTCTTAAATTTAAATTTCTTAAATTCTTATTCTACAATTACTATTTTCATATTCTTTCCAGAGAAAAATTTTAAGGTTTGAATTGAGTTCTTTATTGAGAAGTGTAAGAGTTAACTCTTATCTTCTAAATGAAATTTCATTTGCTTTTATTTCTTTTGTCCTTTTAACTTAGCAGTCACATATTTCTTCTGTTATAAAAGTGTTACTTTTACACAACAGGAAGTGATTGACAAATACACAGCCGTTGTAAAGATGATTGATTCTGGAGACAAGCTGAAACTCAACCAGACTCATTTAGAAACAGTAATTCCAGCACCAGGTAAATCTGTTTGCAGACCATTTAATACATGTCCCATCTTAATGAGTGATTTCATTCTTTAAACCATAGATTTTGGATATTACTTGATGGTTATAGACATGTTTCCCTTTCAGAAATATTAACTGCTGACGTAACAAATCTCCATATGCCTTCAGGGGGCATAACAGTCCTCTAATCAAGTGATTTTGTACCATAAATAAATTTTCCCTTTCCAGAATACATTTTTTCCCCTGAGGCAAAAGACAGACATATATAAATAAAATCAGTCATATTAAACTTATGTATAATATATATGTTTAGCTACTTGACATAGTCAGAATTTTGTTTTACTTATTTTTTCTCTTAACTGTCCTTGTCATTTAAGTGTTTGTTCATATTAAGTGTAAACCCTCCTTTGGTTAGGTAGTTTGCCTCTGATTCAGAATCTTGGAGATATCATTTTGGTGCATTGATAATATCTTGGAAACTTCCCCTTACCATATCCTTTTTTATTTTTGGTACTGGGGATTTAACCCAGGGCCTTCACACTGTGCTACATCCTTTCTTCCCCTTTTTTTTATTTTTTATTTTTGAGACAGAGTCTTGCTAAGTTGCCCAGACTGGGGTGGAACTTACAATCCTCCTATCTCAGCCTCCCAGAGTGCTGGGATTACAGGTGTGTGCTATCACTCCCAGCTCCACTTACCATATTCTTAATTCTTTTTTCTTCTAAAATAAAACTCTTCCTACAAGTTAGAAAAATGTTTTATCAGCCTTACTGACACATATACCAAGTGATGGCAAACCTTTTAGAGCTTTCAATGACATGGTCAGCCCTCTGCGGCATGCATGCCATAGGTTCGGCACCACCGATATATTCAGTGTACAGTAAATTACACTTATATAGAAATGCACTGATCAGTTTTCAGATATGAATACTCCATTGAGACCATCAGTGTAATCAAGATGCATTTCTGCCTTTATTTCCCTTTCTGATCCCTCCTTACAGTCCTCTACTCCTGCTATCCTGCCTTCCCAGGCAACCTGAGATTTGCTTTCTGTCATTCTACAGTAGTTCTTATTTTTCTAGAATTTTATATAAGTAAAATCATACTGCGTATCTTGTTTTTTCTTTTTTTCTTTTGGTCTGGCTTCTTTCACTTCACACAGTGATTTTGGATTCACCCATGTTGTTGTGTATTTCTGTTATTGTTCAAGTTAATTTTTTTTTTTTTTTTTTTTTTTGTGGGTACCAGGGGTCGACCTCAGGACCTCACACGCCATCAGGCGCCTGTGCCGCTGAGCGATATCACCGGCCCTTTTTTTGTATGTGGGTTCCGGGAGTCGAACTCGGGCCCTCGCGCTTGCCAGGCAGGCGCTTACGCCGCTGAGCCATCTCACCGGCCCTCAAGTTAATTTTATTGCTGAATAGTATGTCATTGGATAGGCATACCACAGTTTGTTTATCCAGTGACTTGTCAATAAGACATTTGGATTACTGATAGTTTTTAACAGCTATGGATAAACTGCTGTGAGCATTCCCATACAAGTGTTTATGTGAATATATACTGTAATTTGTTTTCTCTTGGGTAAACACTTAGGGTAGTTCAGTCATATAGCGTAAATCTTTATAAAACTGCCAAGCCCGCTTAAGAATTTTGAAAAGAGACAAACTAAAGTATTAAACTAAGCTAAATTTTCTCTGAGTGTGTCTGGGCTCTGAACATTTTTTCGAAGTACCTTGAACTCTTTGCAAACTAAAAACATATTCCTTTAACAAACAAATGAGAAAAATGAGGACTCATATAATGTTAAAGTGTTTACAAACTGTACTGTAGAATACTACCCATTTCATATATAATGAAGAACTTCTAAGAGAAGATTTTGGTTTTCATTATGTTCAGTGTAAAGCATTTTGGTGTAATAAAGTAGGAAAAAAATAGACATTTCTTTGCATTAAGTTTTATATTTTCTACTATAGGAAAAAGAATTCTAGTTTTAAATGGAGGTTACAGAGGAAATGAAGGTACCCTGGAATCCATCAATGAAAAGACTTTTTCAGCTACTATAGTCATTGAAACTGTAAGTTTGCTTAACAAAGACAAAAATCTCAAAATGTCTTAAAATTTTTCCCTAGTTCTTTTTAATTTGATTGCTGTTTATTTTAGAGTGTAAGTTATTTGTTTGCCTTCTGTCCCATTTGGATGATTTTTTTTTTTTTTTTTTTTTGAGACAGGGTCTTGCTCTATAGTTCAGGTTGGTTTTGAACTTACTTTACTATGTATCACAAGTGGGCCTCGAACTCATGGCGATCCTCCTGCTTCAGCTTCCCAAATTCTGTCATTACAGGTGTGCCACTACACCTGGCTTTCCATCCCATTTAGAAATCTGTAACCTTATTTTTTCTAGTAATTCTACCATTGATGAAACATTCTGTTTTCTTATTACAAAAGGAATCTGTACACATTGTATAAAACCTGAAAATTACTATTGAATATAAATAATTCTGAATGTCACTCATAATCGCCCCGTCCAGTGAATACTCTTGTTAATATTTTGGTCTGTTCCTTTCCAGTCTTTATATTTTCGTCAAGAGCTAATTTCTTCTGTCACTAAAAAACTCACAGCTTCATCTTGTTTTTCTGATGCTTTAGTTGTTCAGGTTGTACTGAGAGAGAACCTATGAGCAAAACCATATGGAAACCTTTCTAGCTGATTGCAAAGCAACGTGTACTTCTGGAAGAGGAAACCTGTTTTCCAATTTTTGGTTCTTTATCTCTCTCTCTTTTTTCCCCTGCCTGCCCCCATTTTTAAAAAAAATGTTTATATGTGCATGTGTTTCTCTATTTTGTTTTTTGAGTCCCTAAAACTTTTCTAGTGGTTTCTCCCAGTATTTTTATCATTTCTAACAACAGATTTTTAATAGCTAATAAATTATTCCTAAACAACCTCAGCCTTTTAGTTTTTTTATCTAATGAACCCCTATGTCTGGCTCCCTTCTTCTCTAGATCTGTAGTTATCAGAAACATGTAATTGACCATAGAGCTTTAATTCTCCAAGTTTTGTTTTGTTTTGTTTCTTTTTTTGTGGTGCTGGGATTGAACTCAGGGTCCTGTGCATGCAAGGCAAGAGCTCTACCACTGAGCCACATCCCTAGCCCGACCATAGAGCTTTAAATGCAGTAATGAAAAATTCAACCTAGGTTGTGCTTTATCTGGAAACTCATTTCCTTTAAATATAATCATTATTTTAAAAGACTGACACTTTAAAAAACATTTTAAAAGGAATTTGAGATTCTCAGATACACATATTAAAATCTCAGCCCAGGGTTAAGGGCATATTATCAATGTTGTCATTGTCATCATCATCATCGTGTCATACTTTGCTAAGGGGAGGTTCACCCTTCTATTTTTTTTTTTTTTTTTTGGTGAGTACTGGGGGTCGACCTCAGGACTTCGTGCACCAGCAGGCACCTATGCCGCTGAGCGATATCACCGGCCCTTTTTTCATATGTGGGTTGTGGGAGTCGAACTTGGGCCCTCGCGCTTCCCAGGCAGGCGCTTACGCCGCTGAGCCATCTCACCAGCCCCACCCTTCTAATTTTAACCAAAAGATTTAATAATAACAGTTTAAAATTGCTGAGCCCATACTCATTCCAAGTATTTTTCTAAGCATTTAATATGTATGAATTTGTTCATATTTTCCAACACCTGAGTTATACAGGGTACTACCATCACCTGCACTGGGGACACTGGGGCACAGAGGGATGTAGGAAACAGAAGCACAGAGAGGTGCAGGCATCTGCTGGAGGTGGGAGTTGAGCTTGGGCAGCCTGGGCCAGGAGCCTGTACTCTGAGGCTCTGTGTGCTCAGGTTGTCTCTGCTTTTGAAGTTTTTCCTTTTCCTTTTTTTGGATATGAAGGGAAGAAGAAAGTTGGACCCATTTTCTGTAATATAGACCAGCCCTATTAACTAGACAAGCAAGTTTGAACATTTGTATTGCTTACAAAAATATTAGCTATAAAAAGACCCCCCAGTGGATAAAGGCACAAACATGGTAGAAATATTAAAAGTCAAAAGTGAGTATTCTTCTTTTTGTCTTTTTCAGTGGTATTGGAATTGAACCCAGGGCTTTTGCACTGAGCTACATTCCCAGCCCTTTTTATTTTTATTTTGTGACACATTCTCATTAAGTTACTAAGTTGTCCATGCTCTGCTTCAACTTGTGATCCTCTGGCCTCAAAAAGTGGATATTCTTGATTAGACTATAGCCCTTTTCTAAGTAGTAACTTGTGTATGCAGGGTCCTTTCAGTCAGTGACCCTGACATATTCAACGGGTCATGTCCACAGTTGCTGTGTCAGGGAGGCCACAGAGGAGCATGGAACATCGCAAGGGGAGCCTGGCCGGGCACCACTTGTGTTTGCTGCGCTGCCGTGGGCTGGAGCTCCCTCTCTGGCCACACGTACTCACTAGGGGAGTAAAGAAATGTAGCAGGGAGATAACAAGCAGCTAGCCACTCTCACAGTGTCTACTGATAACATTTTCAAATAGCATTGAAGAAAACAGCTTTATTTTTAATTGGGGTGCCATGGATTATTTTTAAAATTCATAGGTGTGTAGAAACATTAGATACCTTAGTGATGTTTTAGAGATTTGGAAAAGGTAAATTTGTATCCATAAACATGATGTTATTGTTTTAATCTTTTATAAGTACATATGTTTTTAATATTTTCTTAAATTACTTTAATTTTAGGGCCCTTTAAAAGGACGCAGAGTTGAAGGAATTCAATATGAAGACATTTCTAAACTTGCCTGAGTTGGAAAATTTGTTAATGCATTAAAATCCTAAAGCATCACATTGGTGTTTGCCAAAGTATTATGAGACTCTACTGTGTTAGGGTATTTCTTTGTATAAAACAAATAGACTTATTTAAATATTATTGTATAGGTATTTAGCTAAATTTATAGCAAATTCTAATTATGTCTCCTAAAGTATCATTTTTGACCTTGTTTAATTTTGTATAATTTTGACCTTTTTTCTTTTCTTTGTAATATTTCTTTGATGGTTTTTTTTTATCTTCATTAAAAATATTGTAAATGTTTTGTATAAGACAATTTAGAATCCTATAATTGGAGGAAATCCTTCATATACTCTAAATTTATATTTTTAGTAGTAGAATAGTAATGTTGAACTGTAATGTAAGTGTAATTAAAATTTAAAAAGCTGGGCCGGTGAGACGGCTCAGCGGCTTAAGCGCCTGCCTTGCAAGCGCGAGGGCCTGAGTTCGACTCCCGGAACCCACATACGAAAAAGGGACCGGTGATATCGCTCAGTGGCACGGGCGCCTGCTGGCGCGCGAGGTCCTGAGGTCGACCCCCCGGTACCCACCAAAAAAAAAAAAAAAAAAAAAAAAAATTTAAAAAGCTAAGTTATAGCACCTTTATTATTAATTCACACACCATACAACTCACCCATTTAGAGTGTACAATTCATTGGTTTCTACTGTATTTACAGAGATGTGTAACCATCTCCACTCTCTAATTTTTGAGGATATATTTTGTCACCCCCAAAAGAAACCCTGTACACAGTAATCTCCATTCTTCTTCACCCCATGCTTATCCCTGGCAATGATTGATGGCCTTTCTATCTCTTTAGATTTGCCTATTCTGGATATTTTAAATAAATGGAGTAAGCTGTGGGTTTTCTTTCCTTTTACAATGGGTGTCTTTACACTTAGCCTAATGTTTGCAAGGTTCATCCATGTTGTAGCATGGAGGAATACTTGATTTCTTTGTATTGCCAAATATTACTCCATTGTGTGGATATACCACATTTTGCTTGTCCACTCATTCGTTGATGGATTTGTTGGCTGTTATGAACACTGCTATGACATTTGTTTATGAGACTTTCTGTGGACATACACTTTAAACTCCCAGTGGTAGGACTGCAGTGTCATAACTTATATCATGTTTAATATTTTGAGGAACTGCCTAACTTTTATATAGTACTTGTATCACATTAGCAGTGTTTGTACTATACATTTTTAAATAAATAGGGAACATGTTTTGGGATGCAGAATATTGGAAACCTACCTCATACTTGTTTATACCTCCCCCTACATGCACACACAAAAAATTCACAGTTTGATTCACTGAAAATAAACAGGTGCAGCGGGATCTAAATATGAATCAGGGCTTGTTTTCGGTGCCTGTGGTTTCTCTGTTAGCACCATTCTCAGGCCCTCTTAAAAGAGCAAGATAACTCAGAAAACCTCCAGGTTTCTATCTAAACCTTTCAGCAGCACCAGTAAGAAGAGACTATCTTCTGTAATGATTCAGACGGAAGGCCTAGAATTGAGTTTGACTGGACCATTCCTGGACAAATCACTCCGAAGAAAAGGATGGATCCATTGCTTGACCACACAGGTTGTATGTCACCCCTGGGCTGCCTGGCTTGGACTGAGTGGAAGAGGGCTGATAACTGCGGTGAGCCTTCCAAGACAGCTTTACAGTGTGGAACTGTGGAGAACAGCTGGGCCTCCTAGTTGGGCCTACTTTAGATTGAATGTTGAATGTTGCATTCACTGGGTATATAACCTTAAAGAACTAATGTTTCTTGAGTTACAATGATATTAGTGTATAAATTGTCAAAACTGATGTGTCCTGTATGGTTGATGTGAGAACTGCAGAAAATACATAAAGTTAAAAGAAAAGAAAATATGTATGAAGTATCAGACATAAAGCTTGGCACGTAGTAGGTGTTCAGTTAACATCAGTGAGTGGTAGTGTCAGTAAATGGAGCCAAATATTTGAAGCCTATGTGGGAATAAGTCTGGCATGAAGAATTTTAGTAAGGAGAAGAGTTCTTGGTAATAGCGGGATAAATAAAATGTGACAAATTACATACACTTCTGCCCCAAGTCAGTCATTGGTTTTCTTTGTAGAAAAATGATTCATTCCCTGTTTCTCACATGTAATTCTTTTCTCCAGTATCCACTTGAAATTATCTCAGAATGAAATAAAATATTGTACATCAGGTTAAACTCAATTTAAAAAATCTGACATGCAAAAATGTGATCCTAAACTATAGAACATTTTTTTCTCTAAGTTCTCAGAGGCCAATACAGGTGTTGAGCAGAATGAGTGCAGACACCTAAAATTAGGTCCTAATGACTTTTCTTCATGAAGTCTATCTCTTTTCTGTTATAAAAACTAGACTATTTTTAGAGTAGTTTCTGTGGACTTTGGCCAATGTATGATGACATGTGTTCAACATTATAGTATTGAACACAGTATAGTACTTTGCTCTGGAAATCCCATGCTCTGCCCATTGTTCCCTCCCCACCCCACCCCACCCCACCCCACCCCTGAGCCCTGATCTTTTTACTGTCTCCATAGCTTTGTCTTTTCCAGAACATTGTATGTTAGCATTGTACAGTGTGTAGCCTTTTTATTTTATTTTTATGTGGGTACCGGGAGTCCACCTCAGGACCTCGTGCTTACCAGCAGGTGCTTGTGCCACTGAGCGATATCACCGGCCCTTTTTTTCCTTTATGTGGGTACCGGGAGTCGAACTCAGGACCTTGCACTTGCCAGGTAGGCGCTTACGCCACTGAGCCACCTCACCAGCCCTGTGTAGCCTTTTTAAATTAACTTCTTTGACTCAGTAATGTGCATTTAAAATTCTCCTTGTCAGGCTGGTGAGATGGCTCAGCAGCATAAGTGCCTGCCTGGCAAGTGCAAGGTCCTGAGGTCAATTCCCGGTACTCACATACAAAAGAAGGGCCGGTGATATCACTCAGCAGCACGGGCGCCTGCTGGCGTGCTAAGTCCTGAGTTCGACCCCCAGTACCCACAAAAAAATAAAATAAAATTTTCCTTGTCTTTTCATTTAATATTTCTTTTTATTTATTTACTTTTTTGTGTGTGTGGGTACTGGGGGTTGAACTCAGCACTTCGCACGCCAGCAGGCGCCCATGCCACTGAGCAATATCACTGGCCCTTTTTCTCCTTTATGTGGGTACTGGGAGTCGAACTTGGGACCTCACGCTTGCCAGGCAGGCGCTTATGCCACAGAGCCATCTCACCGGCCCTACTGTTTCTTTTTAATGTTGAATAGTATTTCATTGTCTGACTGTTACATAGTTTATCCATTTAGATTCTGAAGGACACTTTGGTTGTTTCCAAGTTATTGGCAGTTAAGAATGAAGTTGCTATAAACATCCTGTGTACAGACTTTGGTGCAGATTCAAATTTCAGCTCATTTGAGTAAATATCAAGGATTATGATTGCTAGATTATCTAAGAGTATGTTTCCTTTTGCAAGAGACCACCAAACTGTCTTCAAAAGTGGTTGTACTTTACATTTCCATCAAGAATAAATGGAGGGGGCGGTGAGATAGCTCAGCGGCATAAGCACCTGCCTGCCAAGCGCGAGGTCCTGAGTTTGACTCCCAGTACACACATACGAAAAAAGGGTCGGTGATATCGCTCAGCAGCACGGGCGCCTGTTGGCGCACAAGGTCCTGAGTTCGACCCCCGGTACCCACAGAAAAAAAAAAAGAATAAATGGAGGCTGTGTTTTAGCTCAGTGGCATAACGCCTGCCTGGCAAGCACGAGGTCCTGAGTTCAATTCCCGGTACCAAAAAAAAAAAGAATAAATGGAGAGTTCCTGTTTCACATCTGTGCCAGTATGTGGTGTTAGTGTTCTGGATTTTGGCTGTTCTATTATGTGTGTTGTGTTGTCTCATTGTTTTAGTTTGCAGGCTCCTAACAATATCTGACACTGAACACCATCTGCTGCTTTTTTGCCATCTGTTTGTCTTTGGTGAAGCCTCTTTTTTAATTAGGTCAGTCATTTTCCTATTGTTGAGTTTCGAAAGGCTTTTATAACAGTCTTCTATCAGATATGTCTTTCATAAATTTCTTTCTCCAGTCTGGCTTGTCCTCATATTTTTAAAAAGCTATTCTTTTTATCAACATGCTTAAATTATCAAATTATTAGCATTACTATTCTGGAAGACTAAATTCCCTGAGTTTTCATTATAGGAATGCCATTAAATCCTGTTGCCTTATTTGCTGATTTTTCTTCCCTTTGTCTTCTGGCATCTACTTCCAAGCACCTATCAATTTTTCTGACATAATAGGTCATATTCATTCAGTAAATGCTTAAGCGAGCACCTCCAGTAGGTAAGCTGCTGCACTAGATGGGAGATACAAGAGTGAGAGGCAGGTATAGACCCATGTCTGTGTTGTATAGGGAACTGAGGGTGATTGGTGACAGGCAAATGAAATGGTAGCCAGTAATGAGAAACTTGATAGTCTGGGGCCACTAATAAAAATTGGCCCTGACTTAGCTGGGCCTAAGAGATTTAACTGATACCAGTGTATACCTCAATTCCTACCTTGGTAAAATAGTAGCGCAGAATTAGAATACAAGTCAGTCCTTGATGGGGTTATAAATTGAGTCTAGGGGATGTCCAAAGCTGTCCGTGTTCTGCCCTTTGAGCCACATTAGAACGTGAAAACTCCTTGCCATTTTCCGGTCACAGCTGGAAGCCCTAGGGCTAATGACTGCTGTGGTGCTCACAGGGCAAGATAAGACCTGCCGAAGATGATAAGGCACCTAGGGGAACTACAGTTTCCTTATTGCACCCCTGTCTCGTCCTTCTGCGTGCAAGAATGTTTTGTTCTTACTCGCCCACCATAGTCACCATGACTGTGCCTGGAAACACTCACTGCCCTTCACCCATTGTCCTTGACTCATGTAATGAATAAATACCAAGGTTCTGGGTGCGTCGTGGCCTTTTGTTCCCCGCAAATAACTGGTCAACCCAGATCCCTGCTGCACCCCTGTTTTGTTTCTTGGTCTTTCTTCCCGCTGTGTGCCATAACTGTGGGCAGGAGACTGGGGACTCACTGCAGGGGTCGCTGATAACTGGCGCCGTGGAAAGGGTGTCTGATAAGCCTTGATTGTAAATTAGTTGTTAGGTTGACTGAATAACCCTAGAAATATTATTTGTATGTTTGAATCATTATACTATTAGAGGGGAATATCTTTTTTTCTGTCTTACATAGATATTTCAGAGTCATGAAATAGACTTAAGTGTGAAAAGTGTTAAATCATCCTAAGTTGTTTTTGTTTTTGTTTTTTTGGTTTTTTTTTGAGGCAGGGTTTCACTATGTAGTTCTGACTAATCTTGAATTCACTATGTAGCCCAGGCTAGCCTCAAACTCATGGCGATCCTCCTGCCTCAGCCTCCCAAGTGCTGGGATTAGAGGCGTGTGCCACCATGCCCAGCCATTTTAAGTTCTTATAGCACAAAAGCACTATGTTTCTAGACAGCCATGAATTATCTTTGGAATCACTTTTATCTCGTCCATTTGGATAAGGCTGGAGAAAAGATGCCACTTGATGGTTATTAAAGGATCCTTTAGAGCATGTACAGTGACTTTCAATTAAAATAACACCCCAAACCAGCCTGTACTGAAATAATTCCTGATCCTTAGCTAATTTGTACAACACATTGACTGAGATGACTCTTAATTCTGTTCATTTAGTTATTTCTTTGGATTGACAGTTTTCAACCCCCTGAAAAACTTGTCTAATTTTCAGTAATTTAAAAGCACAATAACTTAAAACTAATTTAAAAACAAACATAAACTTGTGACCAAGGTATGATCTGAGCCAAGAGTCTGTTTTTTTCTCAAACATAAAGCTTACACTTTCCTCACAGTAAAACATATATGTCTGATTGGTTTAATGACTGTGTGGTTGATGCTTGAGGAAAGTTTTGAACATAGGCTATATAAGTCTGAAAGATGATTAATATATCTCACAATAGTAGCCCCATAATAATCCAGCTGAAATTTAAATTAAATACTAGTATTCTAGGAGTTCCCAGTAAGCAAAGCAAATGGCTGTAGGTCTAAAGAATAACGGGGTACATTAAAAAAAAAAATTCTTAAGTCTGCATTTTGAAATTGAAAAAGATTTAATGTTACTGATTTTAGTTTGTATTTAATTGAGATTCATTATTGGATTATCAAGACATGAATCTACCATAGCAATTTGCTTTCAGGACTTGGAGATTTTGTTTTATATTTTGGTGGTCTGGGTTAAACCTAGGACCTCGTGCCTGCTAAGTACACACTCTGCCACTGAGCTACACCCCCAGCCAAACCTGGAGAGTTAAAAATATCCTAATGAAGAACTACACAGTTATTTTTAAAAATAGCTTTACTAAGTTATGATTAAAATTAAATCCTAATAGTTTGTACAAAACTATTGATCCACCATTAATTGTTTGTCAAGTGCTCCAAAGAATAAATAAGCATAGTTTTTCTTCATTGCTGAGGGGCCTATTCTTTCAGACCCTGATCAGGAGGTAGCCAGGGGAAGTTGTTCCTTTCCAAATATTCCTGTTAATTTGGTTCCTTTGTTTGAAATCTAAAACATTATTCATTTAAAATTCAAAATTAATTAATATAGACAAAGCATATTTCTGGTATCCACAGGGATCTGTATGAGCAATTATCACTTTTCCAGGCAATGACTTTCAAGATGCCAACTATTTATAAAGGTTTGATAACTTGAATTACATATATAGATATGATTTTTTTTTTTTTTTTTTTTTTGGTGGGCACTGGGGGTCGACCTCAGGACCTCACGCGCCAGCAGGCGCCCGTGCCGCTGAGCGATATCACCAGCCCTTTTTCGTATGTGGGTACCAGGAGTCAAACTCAGGACCTCGCGCTTGCCAGGCAGGTGCTTACACCACTGAGCTATCTCACCGGCCCTATAAATATGATTTTAAATCTAATTTCTTTTTATAGAACTCTGTTACCCAATATCTTGCATAGATTTTCATTATTATTTTTATAGTCACTGAGCAACACATAAAATACTAGGAATCCAACTATACTTAATATTTAATGATAGCTATTTTAAAGTCAAGATTTTTACCAAGTAATAGAATTAATTATAAAAACCCACTTTTGAAGTTTGTATTGAATATATTATCATTTTAAGATTAGTATTTTTGAAATAGGAAATAGAAAAGATATATTGAATTTTGAAAAATGTGTCATAGTTGGCCATTTTTGTAGAAGAATACAATAAAAAGTTGTGCCATTTACCTCTTTAGCACTGCAGTTATTTTTCTATTATAGAAATAATCACCTTTCTTTAATATTTTATAATTAATCCAAAGAGACTCGCTTGTTTAAATATGGGTTGGATATGTGCAAAGGAGTTTTGCCTACTTTCTAGAATGAAAAATGAATTTTATCAAATTATGGAAAGCAAGTTTCATCAAAATGTACCTTTAAATTTTTTTAAGGACAGTTTCACCAATATGACCTTTGAAAATGTACTTATTTTAGGAATTGAATTTTTTAAGGAAAACTGTAAACAAAGGGATGAATTGCAAACTTTCACCTTACTATCCACTGTCTACTAATACAAACTTAATAGTTTTGATTTTATTTCAAATTTGTAGTTTATTTATTCTGCCTTATAAGCTTCATTAGCTTTTTGTTAGGACTAATTTACTACTTTTTTTTGAAGTAAAGTCTAATACAAGGTTTAGAATGTAAATAGTATTTATTGCGGCTTGGATCTAAAAATCTCCCAAAAGGCTGATGTGTTCAGAGGTAGAGTTTTGGAAGGTGATTGGATCATGAGGCCTCTAACTTGATCAGTGGACTAGCTGAAATTTATTATGGATTCATAATTTGATGGCATTTTTGGGAGATGATAGAAACTTAAATGGTGGGGCCTAACTGGAGGGAGTGGGCCATGGGGGCATGATCTTGGGGACTATATTTTGTCCCCAGTGCCTCCCTCTCTGGCTCTCTATCTTTGTGTCCTGGCTGCTATGAAGTGAGCAGCTTTCCTCTGCCATGTTTCTGTCTCATCACAGACCTAAAAGCAATGGAACCAGCATACCATGGACTGAAACCTCTGAAACCATGAGCCAAAATAAGCCTTTCTTTCTTTAATTTGTTATTCTCGGGTATGGTATGTTGTCACAGTGAGGGAAGCTAACATAATTGCTCTTAGAAACCAGTTAAATTCTACGTGGAGTGTTAAGACTGTGTTCACACTATGTTACATGATTCACAGCTGGAGGGGGTTCTAGAGAATTGGCACTATTTCTCTTTGTCATTTAGTGATCACAATACTACACAATTAGCCATTTGAGGTAGCATTCTGAGCCATTTTAAATGTGTAAGGAATTTGAGGAGCAACCGAAACTCCAGGGAGATCATCAAATAGAGAGGCAAGACTGTTAGGTGATTGTCATTTCATAAGCAGACACCTGCCCAGTTGTGTTGTATCTTATATGGAGAATGTGTGAACAGAAAGTGGTTGTTCAACTAAGCCTTCTGATGATTAATTTTATGTCAATATGACTGGGAGATGGGTCCAGATAGTTCATCAAACATTATTATAAATGTTTCTAAGAGGGTATTCTTGTGTGAGGTTAACATTTAAATTGGTGAACTTGAATAAAACAGATTCTCCTCCTTAATGTGGCAGGCCTTGTCCAAAGTCGAAGACATGAATAGAACAAAACAGATGACTCCCGAGTGAGAGAGCGTCCTCAGCAGAGTGACCTCAGTCTTCATCTGCAACGTCGGTTTTACTACCTGAGGCCTTTCAACTGGAACATCAGCTCTTTCGGCTCTGTAGTACTATTGGCTCACTGCAGATTTTGGACTTACCAGCTTCCATAATTATGTGAACCAATCCTTTTAATAAATCTGTTGGTTTTATTTCCCTGGACAACTGTGACTAATCCAGGCCTTAGGAATTAAAAAGGACCTCAAGGGCCAACACTATGGAGGGAATCTTAGCTAAGTGCATTGGGCCATCTCAGCTACCTTAGCAAAGTTATCTCTACAGAGAGTGACAGGGTAACCATATAAATCTCTACAGAGCAACAAAGGTCAATAACCTCCCCTATTCATTTTCATGTTCACCAATAACTTTCTCATAACTGAACTTTCCTATGTAAATAACTGTAAAAAATGTGCTCAATCTGCACGGTTGAGGACCCTGATTCAACACTAGTGAAATCATTATGGTAAATGCCACATATAGGTCTCTGCCTTGATGCCAGCTTGAATTGCCAGAGCTGCTCTCCCTTGAATCACCTTGATTAACACTCCTTAGCCTCTGAGAAATGCAACAAAATCTTAACGCTTCTTTGCAAAATATTTATTTTCTTCAGATGTGTTAATAGACTTGCTCAACTAACATTGGTTGGGTTTTTTAAAAATTATAATGAGGAAGGACTACAAAAGTGACAGAGAAAAAAAGTATGTATTTATACAGAGAATTTCCAAAACTATAAACCTTTAAGGTCGTTTGAGGAAGCTGTAGAGTTGAGGCACGAAGTAATCCTTGTAATATCCGTCAATAAAACCTTTTCCACTGTTGTGCACAAACCAACAAGGAACATCTGTTCCAAACACAATGTCCGTTCTGTAGTCTTTCTGTAAGCCTCTGCAAGGAAAGTGGTGTGTGGTCAGGGAACAAGTGTGGCTATCCTGGAACAGACACCAGATACCCTCTATCCCTTGCTGGTTTTTATGCCCCTTCTTATTACCACCTCTGCCCAGCCCCCACCCACCTTACCCAAGTTGTACATACTGTCAGAATCTAGAGATTGGTGTTGAAATGTCAGAGTCTGGAGGTTAGTGTTGGAAGGGCAGGAAATAAGAATTATGTCTTTAGATAATTCAAATAACCCACACAGAGGTTGAACCTCATGGACCCCTTCAGCAAGGTAAAAAGCAGCAAATGAGAAGAAGGCAGGACTCAAACTCCAAAGTGTTGTAGGCTAATCTCATCCTTCATCCAGAGACACCTCTTATGCTCACTTTATGGATGACTGTTTTATTTAAGGGTGATGCCAGTTGTTTTGAGCAAATTCATGTCTTCCTCTTGCAGGACAAAGAAGCAAATGATTTGCAAAGGTACACAGCATATTGCCATTAATAAGCCAAAAAATATTTAACTGCTGAGCCCACAGGTCAGCTCTGCTTCAGCTACGAATCATGAGGTGCTTGGAGTGGATGACACTGAGGCCCAGCATGTACATTTTGTCATATAATAGATGCTCTTTCACCAAGCTTCATATAACTGATTACTAACGGGTGCTCACTATTTTGTCGTCATGCTCCCTGATGCCCACTGGTAACTCACTGTTCTCTATCTTGTATCAGCGTAGTGGTACACTAAGAATCCACTGTTTTAGTTCACAAATCTATTTTTTGTAGTGGCACTTACCATAATTTTATGGTTTGTTATTGTAATATAATTTCATTAAGCATATGATACATGTGATCAGAAAGTTGTTTCTAAGAAAGCAATGTTGGCTGTTTATAAAATTTCTTTAAAGACAAAAATTGCTTTAAAAGGATATTGAATTAGGCATGGCTGAGACCACTGTAAAAGACTGGAAAAGACTATAAAGATGTATAAGAAGTTTGCACTCAGAATGTTTTACAAGTGTATAAGTTCTCACTTCAGGATGAAGCATATGGATATGATTTGTGCAAGAAAAGCTACACAAAAATCAGTAAATCCACACTGAAAAAGAAGGCTTTCCATAAAAATACACATTCATAAAACCATAGCACTTTCATGGTTCAAGGGTATTTTTATGATTTCTTCCTTTGGACAACTGTTATGATTTAGACATAGAAGTCTCCTATGTTCAGAATTGGGGTTTTTGGGAGGTGATTAGACCATGGAGATCCTTCAGGAGGTGGGGACTGGTGGGAAGAGGTGTATCACCAGGGGTGAGCCTTTGGAGGGTTGATCTCCATCTCACCTCCTCCCTTCTCTCTGCTTCCTGGCTGCCATGAGGTGAGCAGTCTTACTCCACCATGCCCTTGGAGCTAGCCAACCATGGACTGCAACCCCAAAACCACGAGCGAAATTTAACCTCTCCTCCTTTAAGTTGTGTGTGTCAGCTATTTTGTCCCAGTGACAGTAAAATAACCAATGCAGCAACTTTTTCAATTATCTCCCTTGTGACCATAGGGCTTCTAATGCATGAAGATGAGAAAAATAAATAGATCAATAAGTCTTGGCATTTCGTGATGCACACTTACATACATAGACATTATTGACATTTAAGGTGAGCTATCTGAAATGTCTTCATGCAAATGTTATATATGTGTCTCTTCTTGGTGCACTGTTGCATTTGACAGAGGTAGAGCTTAAAATGGCTTTTTTTTAACTCTTACATTTCACTGAATGAGTCCAGTCCTACAAGAACCCTTTTTGTTATTGTCTTATGCATCCCAGGCCTACCTGGTGACAATCAGCTTCTGTCCTTTCACTTCCATGATTGCCTCTGGCTTCTTGGGGTCCTTTCCTGGTCTCTTATTGGAGATGTATATCTTTGGCTCATGCATGAACTGGCCTAGTAAAGCAAAACCCAAACATTTACATGTGACTCAAGGTAAAATAAAAAGGGCTATCACTGGGTTCAAGTGACATGTTGCCCCTCCCTCCAGAATTTCCAGGGTAAAAAGATAACATGGAAAGGTAAAAAGAGCAGCAATGGGAAGAAGGAGTCCTTCCTGAGAGCTAATTTCTCACAGTCTCTTTATACATAAAGTCCGTTCACTGGGCCATCAGTAAACTGACTGCCCATCTGATGGCAGCGGAGCAAGATCCTCACTGGCGAGCATAGCTCAAATCATAGCAATAGGTTTGTTTGTGGTGTCATATACTTACATTTTAATCCTTCTTAAAATGCTAGGAACTGTTGGCCGGATGCCCTGCTTGTTATCACAGACTTCCTAAACCAGCCCATCCCCCTGCTGTTAAAAGAAAATCTTCAGCATTAAACTTAAAATGGTTCTGCCCCTTATTTTAGCTCGCCCAGTTTGCCTTGCTGAGGCGCTGTCCCTGGGCACTTTTGCATTCCAGAGTCACCACACTGCCATCTTGGTCCTCTACTCCACAGTCACACCTGCCACCTCCCCAACTTCTAACATCCACCGTCCAAGTCGCTGAAGAGCTAGAGTGGCCCCACGTGTGCCAGATGGCTGAGAGACACTTTACCTATTAGTCCATGAGCCTTAGGCGAGAACTTGTTTGTAGGAGGGATGTAGATCCCCAGAAAGTCTACGTTGACTGGATGCTTCTTCCAAACACGATGCAGCAGAATGGAAAAGGACATTTCTTTATCCAGGGTGAGAGTCACAGCTTTTTCTTTCTTCACAGAGACAAGCACCCTAGTGTGAAAGACAACCGGGAACTGAAGGATTCCAGAGCAGATGTTTTAGCAAGTCATCATTCTCGCCCCTACTTGGAATGCCTCATTCCTCCCAGTACAATTCTACTAGCTTTCTAAGAGCTTGACAATGTTCTTGTTATGGAGTGTTGTTGTTTTAACTCCTGGCTCTAAAATTTTGTCAGTTGGCGTGTTTGTAGATCAATAGTTAGTTAACCAATACTATTTGGGAATTTACTCCACTTAAGATACAAAAGTATAGGCCGGTGATATAGCTCAGCGGCATAAGTGCCTGCCTGGCAAGCGCGAGGTCCTGAGTTTGACTCCCAGTACCCGCATATTAAAAAAAAAAAAAAGAGATACAAAAGTATAGTGTTTACAGCATGCTCTCTGACACAGAGCCTGCTATGGATTTCAGTAGTGCTCACTTACTGTGTGTCATGCACGAGGCTAGGCACAGTGGTGATCAAACACATGGTCCATGTGCCACAAATAGTGTACTAAGAACAATTTTCCTGAACATCAATTTTCCTTTTATTTTCCTTTCTTTTGATGATACTGGGGATTGAACCCAGGACCTTATTACTGAGTTACATTCCCAGCCTTCTTTAATTCTGAGACAGAGTCTCACTAAGTCACTAAATTACTCAGGCTGGGCTCAAACTTGGCAATTCTCTAGCCTCAGCCTCTAGAGTGCTGGGATTGCAGGCATCCACCACCACATCAGACTTCCTTGACTTCCTTATATTAAAATGATTACTTTAAGTTCTGTGTTAATGTGGTTGGTGACTGGATGTATTTGTGCAGGCCTGTGTAAAGGATAGGCCTCGACTCGGATGGCACAGTACTTGCCTTGAGTTCACAATGCGAGCCGTATCAGACCAGGACAGGATGGATGTATGAGAACCATGGCTTAGGGTGATGTTGTCAGTGCTGACTTCTATTTTCATGTCTTCACTTTGGAAATAAAATCCCAGTTTTCCAAAATAAGTGCTTAGTTTTCCATCTTGGGGCTTCTTGGCACCAATAAGCTGACCGTTGACTAAAATTCCTATAGAAGAGAAAATGTTTCTCTTTTGTACTTTAGCCATTTTTTTTTTTCTGCATGTGTGGCACCATAATTTGGATTTACAAAACTTGGCATTTTGAGAAAATTATCTTGCTTCAGAATTTACATAAATTTTTCCCTTATAAATCCCATTTTGTAACAGATTTTATTACAAAGCAATTATATTAAAATAAGATCAGCTAGTTAGAACTTATAGTATATACTTTGAATTATAATTATTCAAGACAATATACTTATGATTTAATTTCTTACAAATTATCAGAGTTTGAAAAATACAGAATTCCTATTAAGGTGAAAAAGAAATCCAGATAGTGACAGGGAGGTACACAATTACCTAATTGTCTAATTCAAATATAATTTCCCTTTATTTTTACCTGATTCTGGATCAGAAATCAGGTTGAGGATTTTTCCAGGTTCTGAGTCAATATTGAAACAAATATTCTTCTGGTTTTTTGGTAGGTAAATGATGAAATGTGGGTCATTTTCAACTAGAAAATAACACAAGAAAATTGAAAATAAAATCATCCAAAGGATGGTGTAGCTTTAAAATTTGATTAGCTAGAAAGTAGTGCATTGAGGACCTCCACGAAGACTTCGTAGATTCTTAAGGACTTGAGGTGTCTGGGTATAACACTAGCCAGTGTTTGCTGGACTTCTACCAGGTACGAGAAACTTACTGCATAACCACTCTGCAAGCATCATCCCATTTTACAGAAGGTGAGACCCAGACAGACTTCAGTGTCATCCAAAGTCATATGGGCAGAATTGGGCCCCAAGGCTGTCTGACGCAGTGTAGAAACTTGGGAGAAGTCTTGCATTCTTACTGGGAAGAATATTTTTAAAAAGATTACCCCAACGTTTTCCACAAAAGTTTTATTTTGCAAAGCAACAGTTTAAGTGGCTCACTCATGGTCATCACAGAAGTCTCCTGTTCTCGGAAGCCACTCACTGCAGCGGCTGCTGTGGCACCAGTACAGCGATTTCCCACACAGACTACTCCCATGAGTGGCTTTCTGAGGTCACTGTTTTTAATACCCAGGCCAGTGCAGAGCCCCTCCTGAGGCTCCATAGCCAGGAGTCAAGGGTAAGAGACAAGAGGGGTGGCTCTTATGAAGCACTCTAAGCAGCAAGTCCCTTGGGACCCACCAATAACAGTTTTAGAGCTAAGCCACAGGAGTGAGATGAGCTCACTTAGCATATCCACCCAAAGCCCTGTGGAAACACAATGCTCGGGGCAGTGGTAGATACACCCCTGAGAATCTCTGCTGAGGTTGTTCTGACAGAAGAGTATATATTCCAGGGAGTGCAGAGCACCACTGTCTAGGAACTACAGTTCCATTTACATTCCAGAAAACCAAGTTAGGCACTTAGGACCTTCCTCTAGGGAGAGACAGGCTCTCCCTTTGAATGTTCAAGCTTCCTTTCTCACAAAAAGAGAAGCGAGGGAAAGAACACAAGTTTTCTCCTGAGGCTGGCCAGTTCTTAGGCAGCTGTGAACTCTAGGTGACAGCATTGGTGCAGGGAGCTGGGGAAACTGAGGAAGAACCTGAATCAGCCCTCCAGCTTCACTTGCTGCTAGCTACTTGCTTTAGTTGACTTGGAAGATCACTAATGGTGGGAGTCACACAGCTGAGGTGTTATCAGTCTCCCACCAGCTTTGGGGTAGATGACACCTCTGATGTGTGGCTCATAACTGTAACAGTGGTTTAGGTCACTTTTCAGGGACTGGAAGGCCACTTTTGTTGAAGCCACTAACTCCTCACTTAGGCCTGACTAGGTGTCCAATGGGTGACATTTTGACTTTGGAGAACCAACGTCTCACCCTCAGATTACACGAATGCTGCCATTTTCTCAATATGTGTCCCACAAAGAGCGATGAAGATTGATTTTGCTTGCATACCACTGGTTCCTTCACTCCCAGTCACCTTCTTCTGTGTTTTAAATCGCTCTGCTTCTTTGTCCCATAAATGTCTCTAAACACTGTTCTCAGAGAGGTGAATTTGAAACTTGGCTCTCCCAACTGTTCATGTTTTTCCCCCTTATGAATAAACTCTCTGTTTTGCATAATATCACTTCAGCGATTGGCACACTGTATTATGGGCCTGGTTTTGTACTTGTCTCGGCTTCCTCAGCTGGCTCCTCTGTCTGACATGTTGAGAGGGCAGAGGCTAGCGAGGCTGACCGCTGCATAAGGGAGCAACAGCTGCCAAAACCCTCAAAGAAATACATTGTCCTGGCCTTCAGATAATCTCACCTACTACCTATGACTCCCACCACAATAGTCCATAGAAAGGTTTTTTATTAAAGACTGAGCAAAGCCAGGTGTGGTGGCACACATCGTTAATCCCAGCACTTGGGAGACTGGGGCAGGAGGACTGCTGTGAGTTAAAGGCCAGTCTGGGCTACACAGTGAGTTCAAGGCTAGCCTGGACTTCGCAGCAAGACCCTGTCCAAAAAAAAAAAAAAAAAAAAAAAAAAAATCGAAACCAACCCAAACTCAACAAAGCCTGAGCAAAATTAGAATTTTTATACTCTATTTAAAACAAACAAATCCCACAGAATAACATGTACTAGGGAGGAAAGAATATTAATGTATTTTAGATCACTAAATTTATAGATCCAAATCTCTAACAATAGCATCTATTTATTGATGGTTATGTGCTTCTTATTGCTTTAGACATGTTTCACATTTAATCAATAGCCTAGCTACCAAAAAGTATATGTGGAAGTACCATTATGCCTATTTTCATTTGGAAGGAAGCAAAGTGCAGACACATTATGTAACTTGTTCGAGTTTGCGCAGATGATGTGAACGGAGAAGGTTTTTACACAGTTGGAAATGGGGTGCTGTGCACTAATTGGCTCCCTGCAGATTCCTAGACGAGGCCTAAGCCTCAGTGCAATAGTGTTCGGAAATGGGGCTGGGGCTTTGGGGAGGGCGGTAGAGTTAGATGCGATCATGAGCATGAGGCCCTCATGCTGTGATTACCGCAGAGCTCTAAGAGGAGACTCCAGAGAGCTCTTTCTCTCCTTCCCTGAGTGCACCCAGAGAAGAGATCAGGGACCACCCAGAAAGAGGCCTCAGAATGAAGCCCACCTTGCTGGCACCTTGAGCTTGACCTTCTACCACCAGAACCGAGGTAAATGAATGTTTGTTATTTAGGTTCCCCTGCTAAGGCATGGAGCTCTTCTCTCAGTGGAAGCCCTCTATGCCTGTACGGGTCACCTCGCTCTGCATTCTGCGGGCTGAGGGGTGGAAGCAGCAAGAGGCGCTCTTACCTCGTATCACGTGGGAAGGGGGTGTGGCCTCCACAGGTGGCCCAGCTACCAGAGACTGCGCAGTTGGTGACATCCCGGAGGGGTTGGCCCAGGATGGGATGGAACCTGGGGCAACTTTGCTGCCATAGTAGAGGGCACCTGTGTGGGAAAACCTGCCCCCGTCAGTTCCTAGGTCCACTTTTCTATAGGAGTTGCTCAGGTCATCAAGAACCTTGTGCGCCCCTATAGGTTCTTGGTAAGGTTTTCACCCCCTCCTTTTTTGCAGCCCTGGAGGGTGAACCCAGGGCTTTGTACATGCTAGGCGAGAGCTCTACCCTGAGCCAAACCCCAGGCTTTCCCCCTGCTTTTATTCCAGAGTCCTCTCTCCTACAGCATCCTCTGGCATCACACTGTATTCAACTAGAAGAGAGAACATTATCATCATTTTCAATAATTAAAATAGAATTATTATTATTTATAGGACTGTAGATTGAACTCAGGGCCTCCACACTGAGCTCCACACACCCACAGGCCCTTTTTAATTAAAAAAAATTTTTTTTGGACAGATTCTCATTAAATTGCTAAGTTGCCCCAGCGGTGCTCAAATTTGCCATCTTCCCGCCTCAGCCTCCGGGATTGCAGCTGTGCACCGCCACACCCAGCCTTGTTCATGTATTTTTTTAAAAAAAGATGAATGATAGTATCACATATTCTATTTCCTTAGTTACAGTTAGAACACTGACCTAATTTTATTACAAGATCAATATTTACCACACACCAGAAATATATTAGTAGCAATTGTTTAAGCAAGATGAAAAAAATCTAAACGTTGATTTTAAAAGTGGGTGTGGGGGGCCGGTGATACAGCTCATCGGCACAAGCGCCTGCCTGGCAAGCGCGAGGTCCTGAGTTCGACTTCCGGTACCCGCATTAAAAAAAAAAGTGGGTGTGGGAGTTCATAGGTTTTTCAAAATTCCTTCGGGAGATGTGTGAGCAAAAATGTTTTAAGTCCACAGCAATAAACCACCCTGAAAGCAAGCTGAAGGGATGAGCTCGGGGCACAGGGACACGGGCTGGGAGCAAGGGGTGGACGGGGGTGGGAGAGCAGAGGTGCAGGGCGGGAGAGTTGCGTCTGCTGCTCGCAGACCAGCACGCTGACCTGAACAGCACGAGACGTCCTGCGGTGGGGCATCGGCCAGCATGCGCTCGTCCCCAGCGGCGTTCTCAATGAGCATCGAGGTAAGTGGGGTCACAATGTGATGTTCGAGGGACATCTGCAGGATTGTTTTCGTAATTTTCCTCTTGGTGGCAGCAGTAGGGGCCAGGCTTCTGCAGCAGAGAAGAAGAGGCGTTATAGAACTGCACTTGAGGGGGCGCTCAGGTCACGTCCCCACTCACCTCCACTTCCGACGTCCAGTCAGGCCCCGGACAGATGGTGGAAGGGGGTGCACCGAACCAACTGGCTTCATGAAACTTACTCTTTCATCTAGCTGTGCAGTCCCAAGGGATTTTTTTAAAAAGACTAATTTTTTTTTCCCCCCGAGCAGTTTTAGTTTAACAGAAGTTGAGCAGAAGGTACTGAGAGTTTTCCCATGTACCCTCCACACCCCCGGTATCCTCCCCTACAGCTGACATCCTGCACCGGGGTGGTACATGTGTTACAAGTGATGACGTGAGTTAATGGTTTACTTTAGGGTTTACTCCAGGCGTTGTTCATTCTACAATTTGGACAAATGCATGGCATATATCCACCATCGCAGGGTCGTTTTCACTACCCTAAAAATATTCTGTGCTTCGCATATTCAATGCCCCTTCCCTGAGCCCCCTGGTGACCACTGATCTTTTCACAGGGATTTAAAAAAATCAATATGTAACTTCTGCAGCAATTTTGCTCCATGCCTGTAAGTATATCCAGTGTGCTTCTGTCCAAAGGACCAGGATATTTCTTGCTTACTTCAAATCACAGCTTACAACCTTGTGTGTGTGTTTTTTTTTAATAATCTTATTGACATCAGAGATTTTCTGAGTCCAGTTATACACTGATGTTTTATTTTCCCAGCCTACTTTGATAACCTTGTTCCATCTTTCCAAAATTTGATTCAACAGGTGGCATGAGGCTTGGGAATGGTCATTTTTATCAAACACCCCCATGTAATTGTGATGCAGGTTACTCTAGTGATCCAGTGTCTATGCTGGGGAGTTGAGAAGCAGCTCAACTGAAAAGCCAGAGGTGATATAGATGAGCATTAGGGATCCCTTCCTTAAGGGACATCATAATTACATGATCGTATATTTCTCTTTGGACAATAACCTGTTTTCAAGAGTAAATGCAAATGAATTACTGATCCACACAGCAACATGAATGAATCTCACAGACATCATATTGAGTGAAAGAAGCCAGAAACAGATTGCATGGTTATATGAAATTTAGCAACAAGCAAAACTAATGAATGATGACAAGTGCCAGCATAATGATCTCCAGTGTAGGTCGGGGAAGAGAAACAAGGGATCACTCAGCAGCTCTACATCTGGATCCAGGTAGTGATTACATGAGTGATATATATTCCTTGTTACACAGCACAGTTACATTCCTGCAACGAGGTCATTAAAAGAATTGGTTGCTAAATGAGGAATTGTATCTAGCATGTTAATTATGTCTTAGTTACTTTTCTCCTTGCTGAAACAAAATACTTGATGCCCAATGTCAAGGGAGGAAGGGTTTATTTAGCTCGTGGTTTGTAGAGGTTTCAGTCCATAACTGGCTGGCTCCAAGGCAGGGTGGCACATGGCAGAGGGCCAACAGTTCATGGTGTTGGAAGACAGCAAAAGCAACAAAAGGGAGCAAGACAAGCCTCTTTCTGTCCTTTATATTGTATCCAGTCTACTGGGATTATGGTGGTGCCAATCCAATCAGTGGACAGATCCAGCAATCACCCACCCTTAATCCCAGCATTGCACTATGAATCAATCACACACTCTAGATTCAGCCAGCTCTGAAAAAACCCTGTGACCACATGAAGCTTTGGGGGGACATCTAGACACAAACCATAACACATTACAATATTCAGAACAAAAAAATGGTCACAGGAAATTCCAACTTGATGACTTTGCTTTTATTTGCATAACTCTCGCATGCAATACTGTAATGTATAACAGAACATAAAACTACAGTATTGTACTGTACTGTACAGAACAACTAGCAAAAAATACAGTATCACATAAATAAGGTTTACCATACCAAAAAAAAAAAAAATGACGCTGAGGCTCTATAAACAAGATGTACAGAACTGTACAGAAAAAAAGATGGGTCATAAATCTGAGCAGCAGGTTATAAGTCTGAACAGTGCACTGTTGTAAGTCCAACAGTCGCTAAATAGGTATGTCATTAAATGAGGAATATCTGTATGTGCATATATATTTCACATTCATAAATTTTTTTGCTTTTTTTTTTTTTTTTGAGACAGGGTCTCACTATGTAGTTCAGACTGGTCTTGAACTAACTATGTAGCCCAGGCTGGCCTCGAACTCACAGCAATCCTCTGGCCTTAGCCTCTCAAGTGCTGAGGTTATAGGCATGCACCACCATGCCCAGCATAAAGTCATTAAAAGTAATACACTTCACACGCTTTAAGAATGTTATACCTTAATTACAAAAGAAAAAAAAGAGTTAATCTAGCTTTAGCTGAAATTTTGGGAACCAGTAGAAGTAAATAATTGAAACATTATATTAATTTCTTCTTTCTTTTTCTTTCTTTCTTTCTCTTTCTTTCTTTTTCTTTCTTCTTCCTTCCTTCCTTTCTCCCTCCCTCCCTCCCTTCCTTCCTTCCTTTCTTCCTTTCTTCCTTTCCTCTGTCTCTCTCTTTCTTCAGTACTGGGAATTGAACACAGGGCCTTTGCACTGAGCTACATACCCAGCCCTCTTTCACTTTTTATTTTGAGACATGGTCTCATTAATTTGCTAAGTTGCCCAGACTGGGCTTGAATTTGCCATCCTCCTGCATCAGCCTCCCAAAATGCTGAGATTATAGGTGTATGCCACCATGCCCAGCTAATTTGCTTTCTTTCTTGGTTTCAAACTCTTTCTGTGCCAGGTGTGGTGGCACATGCCAGTAATTCCAGCATTTAGGAAGCTGAGGCAGGAGGATTGCCATGAATTTGAGGCCAGCCTAGGCTACATAATAAGTTCAAGGCCAGCCTGAACTACATAGCAAGACCTTGTCTCAAGAAACAAAAAACAATCAAACTCTTTCTGTGTATGACCTAACAAATATTCTAGGTGAACATCTTACTTTTGCAAATCACTGTGGTACATTTCTGTCCTTACCGCTCGGCCAGCAGTTGGTTGATTGTTAGATAGGCCCACAGTTTCCTGGTGAAGTTGGGATCCGCATGCTTGTCTTTTGACAGAAAATCCTCCAAGTCATCCATCTGGGCCAGGGTTTCCAAGACCAAATCCGTGTTAGCCTAGACATGAAAGTTTCAGTTGAAGGATGCTGACGGAGCAGAACTGTTCAATCAGTTCATGTTTTAGTATCTATTGTAAGTGAATTAGGGCACTACATACTTTTGGAGAATATAAATGGGAATATAAATAGGAAATGGGAATTTTCATTACTGCTTCAGGTTTATTGCCTGTTAGTGGTCTGTTTTTTTGTGTGTGTGTGTGTGTTCCGGGAGTCGAACTCGGGCCCTCGTGCTTGCCAGGCAGGCGCTTACGCCGCTGAGCCATCTCACTGGCCCTAGTGGTCTGTTTTAAAGAGTAAAAAAGGGATAGATGGTAGGAAACAGACTTCTTGGAAATGGGGAAGGGGAGAAAAGGGAGGGTAAAGAATGGGAGGAAAAGGTACTGAAAACAATCAAAATACTATATATATATATGTGTGTGTGTGTATACATATAAACCTATTTCCCAAATGTAATTAGTATGTATTACCAACATGTACCAATTAAATAAAAATATACTGAAAAAAAGAGAAAGAAGTGGGAGAAAAAAGTACATCCTCCAGAGGCTGGGCTTGGGCTGAGGGCAAAAGAGGGTTTACACAATAGTTGGGAAGCTGGCAGAGGGTCTCATGCCTTCTCTTTCACCCACTGCTCCTGTTCTACACACGTGATTCCAGGAATGTGGACTATTAGTTTGTGAACTCGCAGGATCCACGGCGTTTCAGGGGCCCATTTAGTGGTACGTCGGTTCATGAAGGCTTTTGTTTGCAAATAATTTGGTCTGCGAAGAGAATCATTTGGCCAAATTTTGTTTTTGTTTGGAACTCTGCACTGGGTGACAAACACGACCACGGCCGTCTTTTCCAGAATCATGCAGCGAATTAAGTTTGTGAATTGAGGCACCACTGTACTTTTAGAATAAAGGGATAGGCAGAAGTACCGAAGTTGCAGTGATAATGCTCTGTATTTGCTGTAGTTTATCCGGGTCAAATTTTCCTGCCACCACAATCTCCGAGCCTCCAAAATAGTTGGGGAAACTGTTTTGAGTGACATCTGTTACTGAGGGATGCGGATAGCTGAACTGAACATTCCGGAGGAGGGGAGTAGATACTTGGTTGTAGAATTTCTAAAATTCAAAAAAAAAAAAAAAAAAAAGGGAAAAAAACCCCACAGAGAAGTAATTATTTTCATGTCACTTTGTATATCTAAAGCATTTTCCTATCATTTTTTTTTTCACATGCTTACCAGATACCTCTTAAGTTAGTCTCATGGATTTCTGGGACAAGAAAGAATACATATAATTATTCAGTTAAGAAAAACTGAGACACAGACATGGTCACAATGTGTTAAAACACTTTCCTTGACTTAAAAGCCCAACATTATTTTCCATTTCTGTTATGATCAGCTTTAAAAATATCATGGATACTCATAATAAAAATCAGTTGGGTTAATATTCCCCAAATTAGAAACGTATCCTTTACTTGTCTCCGGTTTTAAATATGCTGCCTGGGATTGGCATCATTTTCTGGTTCATTTAATTAAAATAAACAAGTACTTTGTATCTTTATTTATTTTTCTTTTTTATTTAAGGAAAATTTTTTATTTGAGGGAAAACAGATGACCATGATAACAGGAAGAGTAATTGCCTGGGGGGGGCCTAGGGGGGGCCTAGGGAGCCAGCTGAAGCTGGATGGTGTCTCAGAAGACCCTACTGTTTGGGCCCAGGCCTTGCCCCTCCCTTTGCACTGTTAGTGCAGAAATACAAGGGGTGAAGGGAAATGTGTGGGGATGGAACTAAACACTTCTCAGGTTCTTACAACTGGCTATGGCTGAAATGATTTGAATTGAACTCTTCTTTTGGGCATCAGATATGAGTGGTTCTAGTAAGGTGGGAAAGAAGAACTTGTTACCTTGAGCTGGGAGGATGTATCCTGGTTTCCATAAATTCTTTGAGCAATTCCACGGTTATCATTAGATAGTCTCTTCAGAAAATCATAGTCAACATCAAATCCTATCCCCAAACTGAACAAGGAGATATTGTCTTGTATATTCTGCTTCACATTTTTCTGAATTTTTGATAATTTTAATTCACCTGAAGTTGGTGAAGACAGAAGGGAAAGGAATGAGGAATTAATGTTAAGAAGTTTTTGCAAAGTCCAGAGAGAATCATTTAGCAATAATTATCCAAATTAAAAATGTACTTGCCCTTTGACTCAGTAATGTAACTTCTAGCAATTTTTCTTAACAAAGCACTCATACATGTGGTAATGGAGTATGGGTAATGGTTCCTAGCAACATTATTTGGGCATAGCAGCATACTGGAAACAACTTAAATGTATACCAATAAGCAAGATTGGTTACATTAATTTAAACAATGAAATATTATGCAGTTACTAAGAAGGACAAAGCAGACCCAGTGACTCTACATGTTTATATTGAATAATTTCACTGTTTTTCTTTTTAAAAAATGAGGTTTCATTATGTTGCTCAGGCTGGTCTCAAACAAAAAACACCTTTTTCTTGTTTGAAATTGTGTCTTGCTATGTTGCCCAGGCTAGCTTTAAATTTGTGATCCTCCTTTCTCAGCCTCTTGAATAGCTAGAATTATAGGTGAAAGACACATTTTTTTAATGGCAAAAAAAACCAAGATGAGTGGGTGTGTATACAGGAGGTATTTCCATATATATATACATATGAATGTGTGTACATGTATATACATGTGTATCTATACCAATGTGTATATAGAGTAATTCAGGTAAGCATGAACTACAGGATGTGATGGAAATATACAGTGAATGTTTACATTTAAAAAAAATTATTACGGTAGAAGACACATTGCCATTAATAAATACTTCCCCCCACTTCAAACACACTTATCTCATCATTCTTGCCACTTTCTGAAGCTATTCTGGGAGTCCTTTTTGTTAATGTCTTTAGGAGGCGTGATAAGTGCTGCTGCGGAGCACTGTCCAATGGAAAGACAGGCTTGTAAAAGCATTACAGTGTGTCCTGAACACCTTATTCACTGAGTGGCACCATGTGACTTCTGGCTCTTCCTCAAAGTCAGAATGACTGTGAAAGGTAATGTTTTGAATCCATTCAAGACACCAAAGCAGCCATGACAGCAAAATTGATGACATTCATGAAAGAAGACTTCTAGAACTGCTTCAGAAAGTGGCAAGAATGATGGAATAGTTGTGTTTGAAGCAAGGGGGAGTATTTTGAGATGGGTTAATGGCAATGTGTCTTTTGCTGTAATAAAAGACACATTTGTTTTGGATCACACCTTGTATGTCCATGTGCAAATGGGTATACAGAGTAAAACAAGTGTGCATGAATTCTCCCTGGAAACTGGCTATGGGTGACTGGCACAGACAGGAACAGGATGATTAAGAGGCAGGAGGAAAGGACGTTTCATTTTTTAAAACCATATTTCCTTTTCTTCCTCATGATTTTATTCAGAAGTGAATTTTAATTTATCTGACTTGAAAAGGAAAAGCACTGGATCTACTACAAATACATAAATAAAACCTACTCATGTTGGTCTCACTGTTAATGAAAAGGTTGCTCTGGGTCTTTCAGCAACTCCTGTAATCATTATCACCTCACTAGTTCTCCTTCTGCTTACGCAGGTCAGGCACAGGTTAGACACATCCACATGACAAACTTGTGCAATCCCATCTAGTATCCACTATTACTTATATTTGTCACTGTAAAGACACCAATACAACAAATAAAAATAAATGTAGATAGTATAAGTTAGGAGATGTTAGAAGTTGGAAGTGGATAAGAAAAAAGATTAACTTAAAGGATGTGTCAGAGAGCAGTGATTTCTCCAGTTTAAACAGGGAGAAGAGTGGACAACAGAGGATATATTACTGTGGGCCCTGGAGGTACTATTGAGAGAGCTGGGTTATGTGTTCAGCGTTCACAGCTCACATCTTTCCAGACCTAAAGTTGAGAGGATAAATACATTTTGTGAATACATCAGCAAATCCTGACACCAGACAATTATAAGTCAAACTCAGCTTTCTCCTCACCATGGAGAGGAAAGAGAGGCATTCAAGAGCACTACTGAAGGTGTCTGGGGACTCCTTGGGGTGTGTTATGGTTTAGATCTAAAATGTCCCCAGAAGTCTCACGTGGGCCTTTTGGAAGGTGATTGGATCATGAGGGCTCTTACTTCATTAATTCATTAATAGGATCATAATTTTTTTCACTAATCTTCAGTCATTTTCAAATTTCATTCATTTTCCCATTAATGTGCTTTTTCTGGACCACAGTACATAGAATCATAATGTGATGGCATTATTCGGAGGTGACAGAGATTTAGGAGATGGGACCTAGTGGAAGAGAGAAGATCATGGGAACATGGCCTTGAGACTGTATCTGTTTTCTGGCTCCTTCCTCTCTGGCTCTTTCCTTCTCTCTGCTTCACTGCTGTCATGTGTTGAGTAGTTCTCCTCCACCACACCCTTCCCATGCCATTTCTGCCTTGGAGCCAGCCCACCATGGACTGAAACCTCTGAAACTGCAAGTCAAAATAAAACTTCCCTCTCTTATATTGTGTATGTTAGGTATTTTCCTGAGTGATTAAAAGCTAATATAGGGGATAAATCCTTTCAGGCTAGAAGACTTCCTTGAGGAAGCAGAGACTTAAATATTTTAGAAACTCAGGCAAATGTCATCAGAGTACTCATTTTAAGCAAATCACATTCCTAAGAAACAATAGTAAAAACATTTGTCATGGGAAAATTGAAGTGATACTTGCCTACTGTTGGATCTCCATCAGAAACCAGAATGATCAGAGAGACTGAGTTGGGGTCCAACAATCCTAAGTTATTGGCTTCATTCAAAATAAAGATGGCCCGCAGGAGTGCTTCATTGATATTTGTGCCTGTGAAAGTAATACAATGTGTCATTGCAAATTCTTTTCACACACACGATCATATCTTGGATTCAAGCTGGTCTGTCTGGTGATTACTGATGCATTGTTTACTCAATATTAAAGTCATTTGATTGCTTTCTGAGTAAATTTTGCTTTGCCTGGTCAAGATCCCCCAGTGAAATAAATTATTTAAATTATCCCCCTGGAAAAGAAGCCCTTCAAAGCACCCATCTGTCATTTTGTAGAACACCCACTTTAAGATGTCTAAATCAGCTTTGCTGACATACTCTGAAGACAGTTACATTTCATGCTATGCAAGTGAAAATAAAAAGGCTAGTGTGTCACTTACTGAACCCTCTTCCATAAAAGATGGGAATGGTTAAAAACTTGTATGGGTGGGATTATGCATTTTACTTTTACCACAAACAATATTCATCATTTAACAAGAAATGTGTGGGTAGACCATTGCAGACTGGCCAAAGATCACTGTGGTGAGCAACGGTGATCCTTAAGTGAGCCAACATTTGAACGATGAGGCCTTAGGCCAAACCCCCTCACCTCCACTGGGCTGGATTTTCTCTATGTATCTCTTGGCATCTGCGATCTGTGTTTTAGTAGCAGAAACTAAATCATTTCTCCAGGATCGAACATTGTGGTTGAAGTCAACCACAGAGAATTGGTCTTCTGCTCTTAGGTCATCCAATATGGTCTTCATTGCTTCTACAGTCTATTACAAAAGAGATTTAAAGAGGTATCATTACACAAACTCTAAGCCTAAGAAGAAACTAGGAGACCAAGCACTGATCCTATTCATCCTTTAATTACTGACTCAAGCTGAAGATCTTCTAAAAACCCTGCTTCAGCCCATCTTGGTTAATGCAGATCTATCCCTGGTACATTCTGAACACATATTGTTGACTTTTTTTGTACTTCAGTTTTTACTCTTTTTTAAACTGCAATACCAGTTTGACTACCCCTATTTTAAGGATCACAAACTTCAGCTGTGTTGAATGCTTCAAAATCAAATACTTGAAAATCTCAAAACTACTATTTCACATCTTTCTTCTTGAACAGTTTACTTCTCCTTCTTCCTCTCTCTCAGTTGATGACCTCAATTCCTGTTCCACCAAAAAACTGAAGCAATCAGAAGAAAATTTCCATAAACTCCCTCCATCATAAATCTTTAGCTAGCAACATTTCTACCCACACACATGTCCCTTCTGCAATGTAGTACAGAGCAATCAGCAGTATTTCTACCTATTGCAAATTCATCTAATACAAACTAAATTTCATTCCTCCTCGTCTATTGAAAATCATGACTCCAGCAATTGTCCTTTGCCTCTTAATCCCCCTCCTCTGTTGATACATTTCTATAAACATAAAACATGCTTCACTTTTTCGTATTCCTTTAAAAACCTCGTTTGTACCCACTTTCTCGGCTTGTCTTTTAATAAATTCCTTGAATGAATTGCCTAAGTACATGGTCTTCAAATCTTTTGTGTTAAACCCACTCCATTCAGATGCTCATCCTCATCATTGCACTGAAACTGCCTTTGACAAGGTTATCATCAGTGACCTTGATGTTGCTAAATCCAGTGGACTCCCAATTCCTCATCAGATGAAGGCTGTCGCCAGCATTTGGAACAGCTGCTCCCTCCCTCCTTAGTACAACTTCTTCATTTTGTCTTCCAGGATTTTCCTCCACCTCTCATTAGTTACTTTTTGTTAATGGCCATTGCTGGCTCTCCTCCCTCTTCCAGTTCTTGATGCTGGAATGCTCTGTTCATCATCTCTATTGATGTCTTGGCATTCCCATCTAGTCTCAGTGCTGGAAATACCTTCTACACACTGGTGACTTCCAATTGTTTATCTCCATGTCTCACTTTTGAACACCAGCACTGCACAGACGACATCCTCCTTGACAGATCCACTTGGATGTTTAATGGCATCTCAGTCTTAACATGCTCCCAATAAATCCTCTGTTCCCCACAATGTTTGATTCTCTCCGTGACTTTTCCAGTCACTGATGGCAAACTCCATCCTTCTTTCTGATTGCTCAGGCTAAAACCTAGGACTGTCTTTCCACCTTCTTTCTCCTCCTCCCTAACAGTTAACCCTCCAGGAAACAGTATTTACTTTACATTCAAAACAGATTTCAGAATCCAGTCACTTCTCACCATACCCACAATCGCCACTCTGGCCTAAGCTACTGTCTTGTCTTGCTTGGGTTATTACAATGGCCTCTTTTCTGGCCTCCCTGTTCCTACCCTTAGGTCTGTATCAATCTGTTCTCAACATAGGAGCCCAAGATACCCTTTGGCACACATCGGATCATGACACTCCTTCATTCAAACCTTCTCCCCAGTAGTTTTCTGTATCCCTAAGTACTATAAAGGCCAAAGTTCTGATTGTGACCTGCTGTTATGGCTTGTGTCTAGATGTCCCCCCAATGCCTCATGTGGTCATAGGTGGGGCTTTTTCAGAGGTGGCTGGATCTAGAGTGTGTGATGCTGGGATTGATTCATGGTGCAATGCTAGACTCAAGGGCACTAGGATTAAGGGTGTGCGTGCTACCCACCCTAAGTAGCCTGGATAAGATAAAAGGGGCAGAAAGATGCTATTAAGGTCCTTTCCTTGTTGTTTTGCTACTTTCTTCCTGCCATGAACTGTTTCACCTCTGCCATGACTGTCTGCAATGCCACCCTGCCTTGGAGCAAGCCAATTATAGACTGAAACCTCTACAAACTGTGAGCCAAATAAACTTTTCTTCCTTTAATTTTGGGTGTCGGGTGTTTTGTCTCAGCAATGAGAAAAATAACTAAGATGCCTGCCCTACCCTTTACTTCTCAGTTCTCACCTCCCACCACTGTTCCCCGGGCCTGCTCTCTGTTCTTTGCCCCTGCCTGGCACATTTCTGGCTTAGCACCATCACACTGGCAGTTGTTGCCACCTACATTGGTCTTTCTCCAGATGCCTGCATGGCTCTTTTTGCCTTCCGAAGGTTTCTTCAAAGAATTATCAATGAAGCCATCTATTTAATTTAATTTTTTTTTTTTAGTACTGGGAAATGAACCCAGGGCCTTCACACTGAGCTACATTCCTGGTCCTTTGCTTTTTTTTTTTTAATTTTGAGACAGGGCCTCACTAAGGTGCTAAGTTGTCCGGACTGAGCTCGAACCTATAATCCTTCAGCCTCAGCCTCTGGAGTGCTGGGATTGTAGGCATGTACCACCATGCCCAGCTGGTTTACAAATGTAAGATTGCATCTGCCTGAAATTGGTACTCTTGGTTCCTAATGTACTCCTCTTTTACAAATAATCCACCATTGAATGCTCTTTAAAATTTAATTATATGTATTATTCATTCTCTGCTCCTTTTCCTCCTGGAATGTAAGCTCCATGAGGGCAGGGATGAGGTTTTATATATTTTAAAAAATTTCACTAACATGTAATAATTTGATATTTCAATACCTGCATACAGCCTGCACTGATCAAATCATGGTAGTTAGATTTCAATCTCCTTATCATTTCTTTGTGTTTGGAGCCTTCAAGATCCTCTCTTCTAGTTCATTATAACATATATAACAGGCTATTTTGAACTATTGTCACCCCAACCTGCTGCAGAACTTCATAACTGATTCCTCTGGCTAAGGGGGGGAGTTTTGTTTGATTGTTGTTTTTTATTTTTATAATTTTGGTCTGTTTTGCTGACTGATGAGCTAAGTACCTGATACATAATAGCTGCTTCACACATACTCGTTGAATGGATAAGGGAAGGTGGGAAGGAAGGAAGCAGTGAATAAACCAGTGTTGAGATATGGTCTTGCTCTGTAGCTCAGGCTGGCCTTGAACTCTCAATGCTCCTGCCTCAGCCTCTTGTGTGTTGGGATTACAGGCATGTGCCACTGTGCCCGGCTGTTTTTCTTATTTATTCTCTAGACTTGCCTCTGTTCTACCGTTCACTGAGTAAACTTACATCGAACTCTGAACTGGAAGACATGGACGAGAGAGCCAACTTCAAGGAATTGTGATATAATTTAAAAGACATGCATATGATTCTTTAAAAGTTACTTATGAGTAATGAGATGATATTAAAGTAAAGTGTTATGCAGAAGAATTGAAAGATTATGACACAAAAGAGTGAACAGAGTGAGAAGAGGTTGTATAGAGATGAGACTTCAAAGAGGTGAGTTGGGAAATGATTTTTCAGGGAAATATTACACACAGAATAGAAAAAGGAGGACGAGAGGGAAGAGGAGCCAGGAAACAGGGAGTTGAGAAGGAAGGAAAATTTACAAGGAAGGGATAATTGGGGCATATGTCCAGAGAGCAAATGATCATCTCAAAGCTTTGGAAGAGTTTGCACCCTCAAGCAGTAATCACAGTTGCTGAGTTTTATCCCAAAGGGCAACAGTGATGGTTTATTGCATTAAGAGAGGATCAAAGAAGAAGGAAGATCCCACCTACCACTTCCCATAAAGTAGTACTTACTTGTTTCATCTTAATTCCCCACATGGAGCCACTAACGTCAATGACAAAAAGGATATTTTTAGGAATGGGGTCCAGGTTCTCAGGAGCAAAGAAGTGGACAAAATATCCGTTGAACACCTGAAAATAGAATATATATGTGAGTTAGATCAATGACCAATGTCTAGAAGGTAGGGAAGGGGGACCTGAGGACAACAAGAGAAGCTGGTGATGGAAAAAGGAGGCAGGACACTCATAGATGAGGAGAGAGGTAGAAGCTAGGCACAGGTCCATCTCTCTCTTCTGCTGCTGCTCCTTGTTCCTCTGTTGTGAGGTTCTAAGCCTTCTTGGCAAAGTTTCCACCCCACTCCATGCCAGTCTGCTTCATGTAGTCTTTATCTCAAGCCTCTGTTTCTACTCTGGTAACCAAGGGTGAAGCAGGCTGAGTCCCTGCTTTTATGGGACTCACAGCCAGTGGAGGACACAGACAAGCCATGGTATTTGAAGCATAGGTGTCAAGTGCCATGATTAGGAAGGTAAAGGGCTCTGAAAGAATCCAATGGAGAAGAATCTAACTCAGATGAGGGCATCTCACCCAAAGACATGCAGCTGAATTGCGACCTAAAGATGTGCCTGGAGTTAGCCTGCCATTGTGGGAGCTGGGCTCGGTTGGGGTGGAGGAATGGGGAAGAGATTCCAGACAGAGATGAAAGAACATGGTATACTTGGGGCTGTCTAAGTGGTTCAACAACAGGGGGCCATAGAATTAAAGAATTCAAGACATTTGGTGGAAATTAACCAAGATAGTTCACAAAGGACCTTCCTGTGTTACTTTAGGAAATTTGGATTTTTTTTTTCTCAAAGTTAGCAGGAGGCCATCCAGCTAGATTCCTGCTCATCCTCTTTGTCTTCCAATGACTGGCTGCCTAATTTTCTTTCCCCTGACCTTTGGTTCATTCTATCCCAGACATTATGGTCCTCAGACCTGGGTGTGTGGCTGTAGCCTCCAATATACTTCTCTACCCTCTGTCCCTGGGGAGCCTCGCATGTTTTTGATACACTCTAGGGGTTCCCACCTTGGCACAAGGGAAATGGAGACATATCTTAGATGAGGCAAAGACAGAAAGGAAAATCTGGAAGGAATCTCACAGTAATCATGGACCCTGGATTTCACCACTAGCTCCGATCTTCCTCTGGGCTTTGGTTGTGCTTGCTTCCTCACCCCATCATCTCTGTTTTTCTTTGATCATCTAATTATAAAGGGCCTTAGAACATTGTCCAGAAAGCCCGATTTATAATTGCTGTAGTTCTTCATAGTGTAGCAGAAAAAGCCCAGGTAGCCTCCAGTTTACTTCAGTTCCTGTTACTTCTGTTTCCCAGAAACGGTGGTCACTATGATGCATGGCTGGTCACTATTATGCACGTTGTACAAACCAATCCCCAATTGACGAGCCATTCTGTGTCTGTACTTCCCCTTTGCAACCCCATAAAAACCTCCCTCCCTGAGCCTTCAGGGCCTCACAGTTTTTTGAGGTCATTGCCTGTCAACATTAAATAAATCTGCCTCCAAATCCTGGGTGACATCTTGGTGTTTCTGGGATAAGACCAGAAGACCTGCTAAGGTTTGAACTTGGGTAGTGTCCCCCAAAGACCCATGTGTTAAACCTTGTTCCTTAGCATGGTGCTATTGGGAGGTGCTGTGGACCTGTAGGAGGTGGAGCCTTATGGGAGGTCCTTAGGTCATTGGGAGTGCACCCTTGAGGGGGATGGTGAGTTCCTAGCCTCTCCCTCTTCCTCTCCTTTGTTTCCTGTCCATGAGGTGATCAGTTTGTTCTCTTATATGCTCCCTGCTGTTGCCATCTTGCCCTTCAACCAGAGGCCTAAAAGCAGTGGGCCCACCTGGTCATGAACCTCTAAAACTATGAGCCAAAACAAACCTTGTCTCTTTATAAGTTAATTATCTCAGATATTTTGTTATAGTGATGGAAAGCTGACTAACACAAGACCCAATGAACCTTTACTTAGTTTTTATGACACAAAAGGTAATGCTTAGTGGCATATTAGAGAAATAGGATTTTAGTCCCTGCTCTGCAGCTTTGACACTTGCCTTGGCAGCTATAAACTACCCATAGATCAGGGAGATTCTTCAACAAGGAGTTTCCTTGGATTTGGCTTGGAAGTTCTACCAAAGACAGTCTACACTGACCTCAAGCTCACCAGCCTTCTCTTCTCTGTTCACATCGTACATCACTACCAGCTCTCCATCCACTGCAGTCTCAGAGCAGTTGGAACATTTTCTTTGCTGTGCTACTGTGGGCCGGAAGGAGACATGTGCCTGGAAGGAACAAGAACATCAGAATCTGTCCTCTGCTTGAGCCCCTGCCAGGGCAGGGCTTGGTGGCTGTACCCACTGATGCACAGGGCTGAAGGGTGCTGACCCCTAATGATTCAAAGAATCTCCCCTGTGCCTCAAGGAAGGGATGGCTACCAGCTCCGGAAAGAGTTTGTGAAGGGATTTCAGATGAGTTTGACTTACTTACAGTTTCTTATTATTGACCATTAAGGCAGAAAGAATTCAGCTGAATAATTCTTGCTGTGATTCATGGAAATGCACTATGTATTATGTGAAAGTTGTCTTTAGCCACTGTCAAGTAGATGAGTAGGGAGAAATGAGGTTTCAAAAGGGACAGTCAAGGGTCAAAATGGAATGAAACAATTGGGAGCATTATTTTATATCTTCAATAAAAGACCCTATACTCTTCCTGGGGATCATTGGTCCTTTACATAGTGCCCTCGGCCCAACACCAGACCATATTTTTATTCTCCAGAGCATAGGAGCTTGTAGCTGATCTGATGGCTGGAAACATGCAGTGTTTATGGTACCTTCTGGGGTCCTTTAGATATCACAGGAACACCATCAAAATGGCCTTCAAATGTGTCAGGAACATGAAGAAATCTCATTCCCTGAGGTTCAACTATCCACACATCCACCTGGAGATGGGAACAGCATTAAAAGTCTGTAAGCAAGAAATAAAATTACTAATAAATCATTCAAGGCTTTTTTCATCTCCAAGTCTTCCATGATCACTTCTGGAAGTTGTTTAATTCCCTGCGATGGGATGGAGGCTTAACCTCTCTCTATCAGTTCCGTATACTCCATTTCCTTATTTCACTGGGATTTAATTCCCTTTTGCTATAGTTTGGATATGGTTTCGAATGTGTCCTCCAAAGTTTCATGGAATCTTGGTCCCAAGTGCAGCAGTTTTTACATGGTGGAACATTTAAGAGGTAGGATCCGAGGCAAGGTAATTAGGTCATGGGATGTCACCTTGGAAGAGATTAATGCTGGTCTGCATGATTCAGTTGGTTCGCCAGAGGGTGGACTGTTAGAAAGCGAGGCCATTGTATGTGATTTCCCCCTTCTGCCTACAGCTAGTTCTCTTTCTGTTTCTCTACTGTGTTGTGACAAGGGGATCCTTCTCAGGATGCTGGCTTCATGCCGTGCTGTTTGGAAGCCTCCAGCTACCAGAACTACAGGCCAAGTAAATCCCCTTGCTTATAAGTATCCAGCCTCAAGTATTATAGTAATACAAAATGGACCTTCTCCATTCTGTTCTATTATTTTTGTTTTGTTGTTTTTGTTTATATGGTGGTGCTGGGTATCAAACCCAGGACCTCACACATGCTAGGCAAATACTGTGCCACTGAGCTACATTCCCAGTCCCAATTTTTATTTTTAAGAGCATTCATGTTGCTAGGGAAAGAAGAAGGAAAGCAATTATTAAATTATACTGCATTTTCTCTATAGATCTGTCAAAATAGATATTTTTTTCCTATATAGTGGGGCTTTTTTATCCCTTCTCTGTCTTTTTTTCTTTAAACAGAGCTCAACAGAGAGAAATCCTTTTTAGTGATTCTTGACAAAGCCATAGTCACAACTGCTATTTCTCTTTTGTTTGTTTGTTGAAACAGGGTCTCACTATGTAGTTTGGGCTGGTCTTGAGCTCACTACATAACCCACACGTTTGTGCTACCTGATACGTGCAATAAGAGTCCTTATCTGCATTGACTTATAGCCTAGACTGTAGTTTTAGATGTATTCAGGCCCAGCCAAAACCTTACTTGTTAGCTTTGTGACCTTAGGCAAGTTATTTAACTGAATCTTACTTTCTAAATGTGTAAGTGAAGGGTAATGATATCTACTTTGTGATGAGGGTTCAATGACATAATGGGTATAAATACTTCCCCCCAGATATCATGGAAGTATATATTTTCATAACATTTACTCAGCTTTTTATTAACATTATTTGTTATCAACAAACTCAGGAGTAGCCTCAATATAGGGTAGGTGCTAATCACACAAAGCTGCTCCCTCAATACTGCTTACCATGGGATTCATAGTACTGAGCAAAAGAATATGGTAACCATTGTCATTACTAGAAAAATAACCATGAGCACATATTTAGTGGCCCAGGGAACCCGAGTAGCTCTCTTGCCAAGTCACATGTCCTAGCATGTGGCAGCGATTGCCAGGAGGAAAGTTCCCCTTTTCTAGTTCACATAAAAGTGCTGTATGTGCAAAAGGAATGGCCCCCAAAAGAACTCAACAGCATATATCCTGTTAGTAAACCGATCCCCAGCAGGGGATATTATTTATCAGATATGCAGATGGTCACATTGGAATTAAAATTTCCAATTGATTCACCCTGTTTCATTTTCTTGGGCTATGGGCAGTTCACGACCTGCCTGCTTCACTTTCTCATTTGTTGTGGGGGAGAGGATTGTTGTCTACTGTCCTGTCTTCTTCCAGCTTTGCTTGGCCTCTTACATAGAAGGTTCGTAGAATGTCAAAAGACTCAAGCAAAGAGCATTTCCAGCCTTTTTGTTTGCTTTTGGTGTACTGGTGATTGAACCCAGGACCTTCACACTGAACTACATCCTCAACACTTTTTATTTTTTATTTTGAGACAGGTCTTGCTAAGTCCCTAAGTTGCCCAGGCTGGACTCAAACTTGTGGTCCTTCTGCCTCAGCTGTTCAGAGTGCTGGGATTGCAGGAGTGCACCACTATACCCAGCTGCATTTCTCTTTTTAAAGCAAGCTATAACAGCAAAGGTAAATTCACTTTAATAGCCAATGCAATCATTGCATTGCTCTCTCTTTTTAAAAATTATAATTATTAGTGCATACTAATTGTACTGATTAGATATTTCTTTCTTGAGGTGGGTGCTGGAAGATAACACACATGGAGCTCTATTTCCATAAACTCGTCTTATAATTATTTCCACAAGTTATTTCACTTCAGTATGTTGTAGTGTCCTTTTTACAGATGAGGAAGTAGATACTCAGGATAACATGACCCTAAAGATTAGTGTTGTGGGGGAAACAGTGGCCCTTGAAGGATATGTTGTGGTTAAACCCTTGGAACCTGTGAACGTGAACTTATTTGGGAAAAGGGTGTTTGTGGATATAGTAATTAAGTGAAGAATCTTGAGATGTGATCATCCTCTGCTCCTTGGTGGGCCCTAAATCCAATGACGAGTGTTCTTACAAGAAAAAGGTAGAGGGAGATTCGAGGTTGTCAGAGAAGGAAGCAAAGTGGCTATAGGGGAAGAGATTGGGGGTGGCATTGCCAAAAGGAGCCCTAAGTCCGAGAATGCCGGCAGCTGTGGGACCCTAGAAAGAGCAAGGAACAGAATCGCCCCCCGAGCCTCCTAAAGGAGTATATCTCTGCTGACACCTTGACTTCAAACTTCTGTGCTTCAGGATTGTGTGATAATAGGACAGTTTGTGGGTGGTTGTTACAACAGCTCCAGAATACTCATCCAGCTACTAAGGAGCTGAGCTGGTGTTGAAATCGGAAAGAAGTGGTATGGCTGACTCCAAACCCAAGTGTTCTCAGTGTACCATCTTATTTTGCAGGCTTGAGTGCATTGAGCCCCACAGATAGGGGTGACAAACAGAAAGTATGAATCAGGGATAGTAACCAAAAGAGACTGACGTCGCTGCACACCCTGCACACCCATGCTCACCTCCAAGTGTTTGGCCAGCCGTCCCGGCTGCAGGTGAAGCCTGTGCTCATACGATCCCAGCTTCCTCCACTTCACTTCCTGGTAGTGAAGCTCAAACTGCACCTTTGCTCCGGGACGGATGTTTACCTCGGTTTTGAAGTTCTCCATGTCAAGGGCTCTGCTCCTAAATGTGGGAGCCCCCAACATAAGTCATCACAGAGGACAGAGCTACAAGACCAAGTGTCTAGAGAGAGGGCATCTGGCCTTTATGCTGGGTGATCAGACCTGCTCAGCTGTTCATGAAATAGGCACAATAGATGTAAATTCCTAGAAGTTCAATTTCTAGATAAATTTAATCCTACCAAGAATTTCAATCTCTTCTCCTCCCTTATCTGTTGATTCCAGAGCTTCTTGCCGATTTGAGTGTCATCTACAAAAAGCTGCCATTGACTGGCCCCTAGTGTGTGCCAGGAACATGACATATATCATGTCTGATAGAGCAGTTCTGCAGTATGGAAATCATCACCCTCATTTTCCAGATGATAACAAAGGAGGCTCAGAGAAAATAAGTAACCCGCTCAAGAGCCCACTCTAGTCAGTTGTAGCATCAAGAGTCGAATCCAATAAACTGGAGACTTTTATAGGTAAATGGATGCAACTCGAGACCATACTCATAAGTGAAATAAACCAGACGCACATGTGTAAACATCGTATTGTCTCCCCAGTGTGAGAAGCTGAAAGAGTAAATAAGATCCAAAATGTACAATATATATTGTAAAATGGGAAGAAACTGTTCAAAAGGAAAGAGAAACTGGGATGGGGGAATGGAGAAAAGAAGGAAGGGAAAAGCAAAAAAAAATACATATATATATAAAAGATAGTTAAGATAGATATACTACTAATTTCTTTTAGTCCATTGAAAAGAAAGGTGTGTGCTAATATTGTTTGGACCATTGAATATGGATATCCCCTTGTACTCTGAGTAACTAATTTAAAGATAACAATATGCAATGTATTAACCATTGGTACCCTCCTATTATGTTGTTTTGAAATTTTGTTCTATTTTTTTCTCTTTAAAATAAAAAAAAAGAGTCCAATCCAAGTATAGATGCCTCTGAAGACAGCACTTGTTTCCTGCACTGCATTTTGAGACTTGAGGGATTCTTAATATTTTTGGAGGTCTTCAGGGAGAAGAATTCTATTATTCCATTAAGCTGGATATGCATTTCCAGTACAAGACCTTATTTTGTCACTGTACATGAGGTGTCCGATGAGAACATTGATCTTGAAGTGTTTATGGTTTTACAGAGAAAACAGCAGGATTATCCAGGGAAGGTGATTCCAGTGTTATAATTAACAATGAATGATTTTTAAAAATGAAGTAAGTAAACAAGTGCATAATCAGCCTATTTGGGATAAGGGAAGTACTGGACTATGGGCAGTCATCCTGGGATACTGGTAGTTGAAGAAAAAGCTGAATGTGGCCTGATGCCAGGTTTTGAGGAGAGGCCCTGTTTACTTGAGAAGCAGGAAGTAAGCTATGTTCCTTGCTAAACTGTCAGTGCCCAGAAGAGTTTGTGTTACAAAGAAATGTTTGTGGGATGAATAAATGAATGGAGGGACTTTCCCAAATGATGGGTAACTATGGCAAAATGATTCCGCAGTTAAAATAACTGATTAACATGCAGCGATGCTAGAGGTGGTCCCTCTGTTTGGAATTTCTTCTTTCCTTTCCCCACCTGGCTGAATTCCACAGCTTTGCTTAGGCTCAGCTGGAACATTGGTTCCTCTGTGGATTTTCCAGACCCCGCTACAAAGCCACACACTTAGTACTCATTGTGTTGCACACCCACTCTATGTCAGCACCTGCCCACTGTCCATATAACAGTCACCACTTCCTTGCCTGTCTCCTCCACAGGTCTGAGAGTACTTTTGTGTGCATGCTGCTTCTAGCAGAACTGGGTACAGAGTTAACATTTGATGTGCTTTTGCTGAATGAGTGAAATGAAAAGGACTTCACCTAGAGATACATTGGGGAACGTAGAAGAAAAAATCATGGTAGAATTGGGCAAAAATGACATGTGCAGTGTAAGGAGTGGTAAGTCAAAGATTTCTTTGAAGTTTCTTGCTTAAAAGAATGCTTTTTGAGATGACTTGAGCATTTTCAGTATCTTATGCAAGATTATAAAGGAAAAAAAATCCCTAGAATCTAAGCTTAGTAATTGATGCCTTCAAAGGCCCTCTCCTATAAAAATAAGGGAGAAGAAATCATTAAAACAAATTCCAATAATTTTCTTCTGTATGCTTGGTAAATTTTGCAACAAGGTTACTAATGAAGGATTTCTAGTTCCTCTCTGCATTCTTTAGGAAAAAAATCAGCATTTATTTACAGAACATCCATCTACCTATAAGACAAGAAATATAAACTCAACCCATATGAAATCTCCCAAAATCACTGGTGGAAGAGAGGCCTTTAGGGAAATAGAAATTGTGATGTCTAATTCTACAATCTGACTATGAAAGCTTGCTATTGGTTTAGGTTCGGTGCCTTTCTGGAGGTGAGTTTGCACTGGGGGAATGCGACGGGAGAGGAAGAAACAATGGAGATGAGATGAAAAACCCTGCTTGTCCTGCCCTTACCTCACCAATCCAGCCGTCTTGCCTTTTGCTCTTGCCTGTGAGTAGAGAGCTCGACCCACAGTCTTCTCCTTAATGGTACTAGTGAATGTTGTGCCATCTACAGTCCTATAGAATGACAGGACACAAGCAGTTGGTCAGAATAGTAGTCTTAGCAAAACTAATAAACAATAAACAATCAGTACAACACGATTGATTTATTGAATGGGGGCAATTTTGCATCTGTAAGAAACAAGAAGAGAGATAGTGGAATAATTCATAGATGAGATACCCTTTATCTGGCAGTATGATCCGAGAGGGACTAGGTTGGCTCCCACCCTAAACACTTTTCCTCATGTGTACTGTTGTGTATTTAAACTTGCACTTATGCAAATTTTATCAGATTAAGCATTATTCTCTTTGGGTTTCCCTTTTCAATGATAAGTAATGAGGAGAGGTGACTGATAAATCGTTGATTCTCTAACTTGTATTTGGTTCATTAGATCATTCTTCCGCAAGTTAAGAATTAGGGTTGGCCAGGTGTGGTGGTACACACATGCAATCCCAGCACTCGGGAGGCTGAGGCAGGAGGATTGCCCTGAGATCAAGACCAGCCTGAGCTACATAGTGAGTTCAAGGCCTGGCTGAACTATGTAGCAAGTCCTTGTCTCAAAAAAAAAAAAAAAAAAAAAAAAGAGGGATAAACTGAGCATGGTGGCACATGCCTATTATCCCAGTACTCTGAGAGGCTGAGGCAGGAGGATCATAAATTTGAGCCCAGTCTGGACAATTTAGCAACTTAGCAAGACACTGTCTCAAAATGAAAAATAAAAAGGGCTAGGGATATAGTTCATTGTGAAGACCCTGTGTTTGATCTCTAGTAACTAAAAACAAAAACAACCCCCCCCCAAAACTAGGCATAGCCTGAAGGTATGCAGTGGACTGAATATTGTCTCACCAAATTCATAAGTTGAATCCTACCTCCTAATATGATGGTGTTACAAGTGGCCTTTAGGACATAATTAGGTCAAAGAAGCAGAGCCCTCACAAATAGGATTAGTGCCCTTATAAAAGAGAACCCTTAAAGTTCTCCTGACACTTCCCCCATGTGAGAACAGCCATGTGTGAATTAGGAAGTGAGCCCTCACCAGACACTGAATCTGCCAGCATCTTGATCTTGACTATCAAGCCTCCAAAACGATGAGAAATAAGCTTTTGTTGTTTAAGCCTGCCCATCTATGGTACCTTGTTATGACAGTACAAACTAAGACAAGGTAGTATCTCCTCTTGAAAGGGTGGAAAAAAACAGATGCAGGGAGGTGCAGATAAATGCCTTCAGGAAGTTTTGTGTTTGTCTCTGTATCATCTCCTTTGGGGACTTGCGTCTTCTCTTTGCATCTGTCTCTAGTCATCTTGCTTTTTTCTGGCAGCACCTAATCTCACTGAGCAATGGTTTGTTAGAGTAGCAGAATCACAGAGCTTCAGAAGCACGTGGGAACTTACAGTACTCAAATGGGCACTGCCTGTTCAAGGAGGCACTTGGAAATGTATGGAGAAACTTTTGCTTGCTACGGTGCCTGGAAAGTGCTACTGGCATTATGGGAGGAAATCCAGAATGCTAGACAACCCACGGTGGGAGGGACAGGTCCCTTGAACAACTTTCCTCCCCAGATGACAATAACACATGTGTTGAGGCACATTTCTAGGTTTGCCCCTTTAGATGAGAGACATCAGACCCAAGGAGCCACCTGGCCCACTCAAGGTCACACAGCAGTCAGAACACAGCTGGTGAGAACCTGAGCGAGAACCGAAGTCTACAGGTCCAGGCCTGCATTCTTCCATCAAATCGCAGTAAGACTCAAAGGCCAGCAATACTTTAGACCGAGGAAGGATATTTGGAACCTTGATAAAAAGGCAGAAGACATATTTTGGCTGGTATGGAGGGGGTTTTAAGTTTATTTTAAATTGTGACAATAAAGCAACTGTCTTCAGGGATCTTATAATTTCAGCCCTGATCATAAAGAGACCAAAATAAATATACATTTCACAGTTCTGTATTTTGCCACCTCAAATCTTCTTGGGGAACTAAAAAAAAAAAAAAAAAGAGAAGGAAAACAGAAACAATACCTAAAATGAATTCTGATTATGTGATTTAAAAATAAGAATTTAGATGAATAGTTTAAAATATGCTTTATAGACATGGTGTCCTATAATAACACTACAAAAAAAGTTTTCCCTTTCCATTTGCTTTTTTAGAAGAGAACAACTAAAAAAAAAGTTGTAAATCTTTAAGGCAATTAAAAGGATACCAGTTTGCATAATGCTTTTTTCTACCCATTTTTAAAACAAAAACATGGATTTGCAGATTTTAGCAGCCAAAGTGCTTGCTAACGAACCTTTAATTTTATTCATTCACAATTATCACTGATTACCTTGGTGTATGAAAGACAAAAACAAATGAGAAGTAATTCAAGCTAATGCTTGAATAAAAAATAAACTATTTGCAAAGTATTGTCATCTGTTCTAGGGAACCTAAAAGGGACACTGGTCCATGGCAGCACTCTCTGGGGATGGCCACCTATGTGCTCAGGGAAGAAAACCATTCGAATCCCTGGAGCAACAGGGAATGTTTATCCTTGATCATGATCCCTCCAAGTGGATAACTGGCCCTAAATATGTGAAAGATATTGGCATAGTTTAAAATTGTTTTTACAACCCAAATGCCCATCAACTGAGGAATGGATAAAAAAGATGTGGTCTTTTTATACAGTGGAGTACTACTCAGCCATAAAGAAAGATAAACTGGAGACTTTTCTTTTTTTTTTAATGTGGGTACTGGGAGTTGACCTCAGGACCTTGCGCTTACCAGCAAGCGCTTGTGCCTCTGAGCGATATCACCGGCCCTTTTTTGCTTTATGTGGGTTCTGAGAGTCGAACATCAGGACCTCGCGCTTGCTAGGCAGGCGCTTATGCCGCTGAGCCATCTCACTGGCCCCGTAACTGGAGACTTTTATAGGTAAATGGATGCAACTCAAGACCATACTCATAAGTGAAATAAACCAGATGCACATGTGTAAACATTGTATTGTCTCCCTAGCATGAGAAACTGAAAGAGTAAATAAGATCCAAAATGTACAATAGATATGGTAAAACAGGAAGAAACTGTTCAAAAGGAAAGAGAAACTGGGATGAGGGAATGGAGTAAAGAAAGAAGGGAAAAGGAAAAATTATATATATGTATAAGATAGTTAAGATAGATACACTACTAATTTCGCTAATTTTCATTGAAAAGAAAGGTGCGTGCTAATATTGTTTAGACAATTGAATGCTGATATCTTGTACCCTGAGTAACTAATTTAAAGATAACAATATGAAATATATTAACCATTGGTACCCTCCTATTACGTTGTTTTGAAATTTTGTTCTATTTTTTTCTCTTTAAAAAAATTGTTTTTCATCATACCACAGCAATATATGTTCACCCATGTTTATAGCAGCACAATTTGTAATAGCCAGATCTTGGAAACAACCCAAATGCCCATCAACTGAGGAATGGATAAGAAAGATGTGGTGATTTTATACAATGGAGTACTATTCAGCCATAAAGAAGGATAAACTGGAGACTTTTATAGGTAAATGGATGCAACTCGAGAAAATACTCATAAGTGAAATAAACCAGACGCACATGTGTGAGCATTGTATTGTCTCTCTAGTATGAGAAACTGAAAGAGTAAATAAGATCCAAAATGTACAATAGACATGGTGAATCAAAAAGAAACTGATCAAAAGGAAAGAGAGACTGGGATGGGGGAATAGGGAAAAGAAGGAAGGGAAAGGAAAAAAAATTGTATATATATATAAGATGGTTAAAATAGATACACTACTAATTTTACTTAGTTCATTGAAGAGTAAGGTTTGTGCCAATAATGTTTGGACAATTGAATGCTAATATCTGGTATCCTGAATAACTAACTTAAAGATAACAATATGTAATGCATTAACCATTGTTACCCTCCTATTATGTTGTTTTGAAAATTTGTTCTTTTTTGACTTATTTTGTTTTGTTTTTTCTTCTCTTTAAAATAATAAAAAATTGTTTATATTATGGAAAAATTTAAATATATTTAAAACGAAGAGAATAGTATGAGACTGCCAAGAAACCATCATTGTCAATACTCTGCCCATCTTAATTTGTCTGCATTCCCATCTTTCTACCTCAATTCTTGTGAAGCCAATCTTAGACAGCATATCATTTCATCCATAAGCACTTCAATATATATTTTGTAGAGAAGTTTTAAAAATTCTATGGGAGTAGCACTAGAATCATTGGGTAGAAAATGCAAAAATATTTAAATTAAGTATAAGAAATAATTCTAACAGAGCTGTCAACCATGAGTTGATAGCCTTGGGAAGTAGTGGGTTTATCATTAAGGAAATAGTCAAGTCAAACTCAGATAACCCACTTGTTAGTGATATAATAGAGGAATTCAGCCCTGGATAAGTGATCGGATTCAAACAGCAGTTGTCAAACATCTGGCAGATGGCACTGACTGACTGCACACAGTCCTACATAGTTTCCTATAAGCCAGGGCAACTTCATATATTTTTCTCCCCTAAGTAAAGGATATTAAAATGTAAGCAAGCAGGAGGTTGTTACTACACAGATTAAGTTTGCTTTAATTTAGTAGCAATAAAAATCCTTTACAAATTCTGGTACTTGGAACTATGGGGACTCATCCCATAGCGATTCTTGATATCCAACAGCTCCACAGCTCTGGGAGTGAGAACCACTGGACCAGTTGACCAGTAAGGTCTGCTCTCATGAGGAAGGTTTTTGATTCTGTCAGTAGAGCAGTTAGTACCTGATTTTTGGCTCTGCAGAGGAACTACTCACATGGAGAAATTGGTGATGAAGGCTCCTTTGGGAATTTGGACATCAAATACAACATTTTGAGGCTGTGGGGAGTTGTTCACCAGTTTGCTCTGGATGATGGTATTGGCCGTACGAGAAGTAATCATGGACTGGACTTTATAGCTATAAAGAGTTACTTGATCAACATCCTCCTGAAATTGGCAAGAAGGCATAACTACTCACAGAAAAATCACACAGAACATCACTACACACATGATATTCACAGCAGCAGTATTTTGCTCATTATGAACAATTCTGGGCATTGGTGAATATATAACTAAGGTATTTTGGGGCAGTCTCTTAATTCTTGGAGCAACCTACAAGAAGTTGGCTTTTGTTTTGAGATAATTTGTTTTGAGATACTTTGAGAGAAATTTTTTTTTAAACCCACGTAGAAAATGATTGTAGAAAGACTGGATTGAGAATGTCCAGGAAATAACTTCGAATTCAGGGCCACGCTTGGGAAAGGAAGCAGGATCAGGGTTTGAAGAGGAACGCTGCTGTGTGTTTAGAGTGGAGTGAGTGCTGGACGGCTGCTGTGGGGGGAAAGGTACATGCAGCTCCCCAAATGTCATAGTGCTACCTTCCTGCCTTCTTTAGTTTCATCTATTTCTGCTCCATCTTTAGTCTTCATTTCTTTCATTAAGTTAAAATGAGCTATGAGAACACTGATGTGTGCGAGTGACAGACTATTCTGGAGAGGTCATTGTGGTGTAATTATTGGTTCCCACCCTGGACCTCCTTTCCCACCCTTCTCTGTCCATTTAAGGCAGCCCTAGGTAAAAAGCAGGACCACATGCTCAAAGGCAAGGTGTGAAAAACACACATCTTAGGCTACGCCTGAGGTCTGTAAGCTTCTTCAGATTTATGGCAATTATGTGACCTACTAGATTTTTCTTTTTTCTCCAAGAGGAGTTGCTTTTTTCAATACTAGATCTCATCCTCCAAACTTTATTGTATAAGATTAAAACTTACAACTAGTTAACACCAAGCTCATCTCAAGCTAAGATAAAATCCGGCCTAAATGACTTGCCGTTCTACCCCCTCAAGTGTGAGCCTCCAATGGTTACTGTCAGTTCAGAGCAGGAAGTGCAACATAAGTCAATCCTTTTTGCTGTCCCCTAGCCCCAGATGGTCTACTTTTAACATTTCAGGGAACTGGGCCATCTCGTGCTAAGAGTGCTTTTCCATAGCCACTGTTTTATCTCCACAGCTGTCAGGTGTCATATTCTGAATCAGAACTGTTACACTGGAATAAATACATACATTTGGGTGGAACCTATACAGCTGGTGAAACTACATAAAATAAAGAGAAAAGACATTTATTGTCTCTTGGCACCATTTGTCTCGTCTGCTCAAACTGTACTTGTTACAGCAGAATTTTAGAAACACTTCCAAACAGAGTTGGGCAAGGAAGGTATTTCAAAAGGCAGGTAAATACACTCAGTGATGATGACAAAAGAGACGCCTCGATTGATTTCCAGATAATAGTTAACAGGAAAATCATTCAGATACCAATTTGTAACAATCAAAGCAAACTTACCATCCTTTCGCCTGATTCTTCTTCAGAAAGGCTTCTCTGTGAAAGGAAGTTGGACAATCATTCTTCAACTGCATGTAACTTATTAGCTCGAGGGCAAAAACTGTTCTCTCAGTCAAAAAAATTTTTTCCCTTCAATATGAACTGTAACTCATTCATCGGAACTGAGACATAAATATGGAATATTCTTGAAATCTATTTTCCCACTGGTGAGTTTCTCTGAACAAATTTCTCAGCCACTCTTTGTTGCATGGACAATGCTAAAACAAATATTTTTTAACCAAAATATGCCCTTTACTCTATCTGTCTGATTTGTTTTTTATTTAGTTGAATGGTGATTTGGATGTTCCATTCTTCCATGAGGCCATGGGGCTCTGGATATGCTGTCCCCACTGTCTGAAATGCCAGTTCTCCTTGATCCCACCCTTCAAATCTCAGCTCTGGTAGAATTTCCTCAGTGAAATTCTGACTTCCAGAATGGTCAGTTTCCTTTACTATATGTTCCCCTTGAAACTTATTCCTTCCCCGAGAGCATCTACTGGGCTTTATAAATATCCATTCTACTTGATTCATGACTTACTTAGGGTCTATCTCCTTTTGGACCAAGCTGCACGAGCGCAGGGACTTTGATGTGCTTTCTCCATAGTTAGCCCTGGTGCCAAGCACAGTGGTTGGCATCTGAAAAATTCTGTGCTTTTGTCTGCATGCTAGGAAATTATCTATATGAATAACTGTCTTGTGGGAGGGACAGAGGAATCACCTTTTCTTTGAAAGGTGAGTGGCTTAAGAGTGATGGGTGAACATTTGATGTTTTAGGGATTACAAAACAAGTCAAGTGTTGGATGTAGTGTCAGAAGGCCGAATTTGGGGTAAACTGAGATTTTAGTGGGTGCTGTGTAACACAATGATTGTTTTCTTTTGGACTTTTTGAGTGCAAAGCTCAGTTAGCAAGTTTTCTCTCTTGTGCCTAGATGAAGACCTGATGTGAAGTCTGCCTATTGGGTTTTAACATTATTGACCTACAAAAACCTGGACTTTAGAAAGTCAAACATTCACACCCATACAAAGTAAGTCATTGGTGAGCTTAGTGTTGCTTCAGTGAATACCTCCTTTCTTAGCACACGGGCTGTGTTAAAGAATCTGAAACCTTCCTGGCATTGCAGAGAACTCACCCCTTTGAGTTAGGGGATTCTGTCTATGCCGCCTCTGTGACCTCTAGGATGCAGCCCCATGGTGGTCAGGTCTCCTTCCCAAGGGGCTTGCTGAGCTGCTTCCCAAGGCAGAGTGACCAGAAGAAGGAAAATGTGTGGCTGCAGTGGAAAGTGTCTGTCACCACTGGAATAAGAGATGTGCTCCGAAAAGGAAATTCCTTCTTATCAGGCAATGCAATCATTGCATTATCTTACATTTTGAAGAAACACATAGCCACGTATCATTTGAGGCACTATGTGGCCACTATGGTGGGAGGCTGCAGGACACCCACGGCAGGAGTGTTGCTTTCTTCCCCTTGACAATGCTTCACCTGGGTATAAAACCACCGGACTCTGCTACGAAGTGAGCTCTTGAGAAAATCTAGCAACAGGCATCTTTATACCTCTCTTACTTCTTCAATGATGACCTCATGCAATATTTCCCCTTTAGGAACAAAGCTTACTGTACCTGATACCTCCGGTTGTCTGGGACAAATTGAAATTTGCCTGGGGCAAGTTCCACAAGATTACCATATTCTGCAAACTGAAAAAAGAAGTTAGGGTATTTATTTCCATTTTAAAATGTCGACAGCAGAAGAGGCAGTGGTAGTATTCATTGTTTTATTTTACGTTCTTTCCTCTGCCTATGTACAACCTCTTTTTTTTTTTTTTTTTTTTTTTTTAGCAATGGTTTCATCAGTATACTTATGTTTGCTAGTTAGGTCTCAGAGGAGAGTAAAGGGAAATTGACATCTTCTGATTTTTTGGATGGAGAAATTACATTTTTGTGTTTGTGTGGAGATGATAGATAGGCATGTAGGGGTCAAAGTGACCCAGTAATTAGGTGCGTGCCTGGGGAAGTAGTTGGGTGGAGCTGGTGGGTTGGGGAGTTAGCACATTGGCAGTGTCGGACAGGGCAGATGTGAACCATTCATCTCCCTGCTTTACAAATGTATGTAGGATGGGAGCATCAGTTAGAAATGACTGAAAAAGCACAGATACCTTTGGTGTCTTGGCTTCAATTCCAGATTCCAACACATTGGTGCTTTTCAAGGTATTAGAAAATATGATGCTGTCTAAACAGTGATTTTTTTCCCCTTGCAAACATGCCATCACATTCTTAGCAATTTTTTTTTGCAATTAGAAAATACTTTTAATTTAAATTTATTTTTGATTGATACATAAAATCATAAAAATTATACATATATATGGAGTACTGTATGATGTTTTGATACATGTATATGGTATGTTAAGGTATAAATCAGGGTAAGTATATCTATTTCCCTACACATCATTTTTTTCCTTTTTATTTTATGAAAAAATAAAACATTTTCAAAACCAAATAAGAGAATAACAATAGTTATTACACTAAAAACATATTTTCAAAACCAAATAATAAGAATAACAATAGCTACTACACTATGTATTGTTATCTTCAAAGTAGCTCTTGGTATTTTTTGTAGGCAATCCATCCTTCAAGCATTAGGGACTTCTCCATTTGCTACGATAGTTCTAGAACATATTTTGCTTTTCTAGCACAAAAGTAGCTTTTGTCTGACTTTCAGAATGACTCAGTCCAAGAACTTCCTTATATTGGGGTGGCTAAGGGTCCAAAGTGGAGACTGAGTTCCATGGTAATTATTCCTTCACTTTGCCAGCCCACTTGCCATCTCCCCCATAACAAGAATATTTAAAGTGTCTTTTTACAAAAATCATTGTTCAGTTAGTTGTGAAATACAGTGGTGCCATGATAATGACTAGAACCATCACAATATTTCTTAACAGTAATAAAAATAATTATTAAGCACTTGCTAGTCTATGCACTGTGGTAGGTGGTTTACATACATCATGTAATTCTCATAAAAATCCTGTGGATTGGGTCTAGTCTCACTCCCAATTTTTTTTTTTTTTTTTTTTTTTGTGGGTACCAGGGGTCAAACTCAGGACCTTGCGCTTGCCAGGCAGGCACTTATGCTGCTGAGCTATCTCACCGGCCCCTCACTCCCATTTTTAAGTAAAAAGTCAATAACTGTGCTCCATAAATGCTACACTATGATGCCTGATCACTGAACTTGATTTAAGGCTCATACGAAACCTGTTAATGTGTTAAGAGGCAAATACACATTCCAGTAATTATAAGAGTAAACACTGGTACTCTGATGAATATTCTCAGAAGTGTCCATTCTACATGGAACAAGGTCATCGAATAGCAATTACAGTACAATCAGCTCTTTACTGACCGGGTGTTTAGGACAATAGCACAGAGTCCTCTGGAATTACTTACTTCGGGAAGTCCATTTGTGGGGATTTCGAAGGCTGGTGCTTTCAGAAGAAATAACCAGATGAGAAAGCACGTGAGTTGTTTCATTTTTCTGCACGGTTTTGCCAACATCTCCAGAGCAGATGGTCTGGGGAGAGCACTGCTCCTTCCGAGTCAAGTTCAAAGGAGATGCAGAAGAGGATGGTTCTCTTTAAAAAAGAAGAAAAAGAAGAAAGCGCTCTAATTTTGTTCAAAATGTGGACAAATATTTGTTCTGGAGCTCGGACTTGAGCTATGGGGGTGGAAGGGACACCTGGAGGTTATTCAAACAGCAAAGCCAGAAGCAGTTACTAGGCTGCGGGGACAAGTGAAGGTCAGAATCTGGGTCAGATGGCTGTGCTTTTTTTGTTTTTTTCTTCTTTACTAATTTCTATTGACCTAAAAATAATTGTCATCTTCTTTAAAGGACCAAGTGTGGAACCATACCAAGAAATAGAGGCAGAGCGGCAAGTTAAAATGAAAAATTTCTGGAAACAAAATTCTTTCATTTAAACGAAAGCAGGAGGTGGTGGGCATGGGTGCACATGTCTGTAGTGCTGGCCACTTGGAGGACTGAGGCAGGGAGGTTGAAAGTTTGAAGCCAGCCTGGCCAATTCAGTGAGACCTTGTCTCAAAATAAAATTTAAAAAGGGCTCAGTGGTAGAGCACTTGCCTAGCATGCATAAGGCCCTGGGGTTCAATCCCTTGCATTGCAAAAGCAAACAAACAAATAAAAATTTAAAAATAAAGTAGCAGAAGTTTAGGAAAAGTAAGGGAAGAAAGACACAGTTTTCTTAGCTAAAAATTCATGGTTAATGTTTTCCTTCTCTCTCTGATGACGGAGTACCTCTTACATTTAAGGTTGACGTGGTAGACAAAGGCTCACTCTTCAGAGAGAATGCCTCTTGAATGGATTTGATTAAGGCCGCGGTGTTCGCCCCTGCTATTCCCTGATCCCAGTCTGCCTACTGGCACAGTGAGTTAGTTCCATCATTCTGGTGAGTCATTAGTAAAAAATATGAACTATGAACTGTAAAATTGGTACACGTTATTTCTGTAGGAGGAACAAATTCCCAGGAAATCATATAGGAAGAATAATTATGGAAAAGTTCACATCCATGGAAGATGGACAACGAGCACATTGACAAATAATGGGGAAATGCCGAAGTAAATAGTTCAGTTAGTTAATGAATTGGTTCATATACCACAGACATTGATAGGGACTTTACTATGTCTACTACATGTAGACATACATACATGTAAATCACAGGGAGTCCTTACCTTCCGGTGACTCAGTGCTGTAGTGGAGAAGGAGGGACAATATCTAGGACAGGGGGTAAGCTGGAGAATTGGGTGCAGTGCAAAGATGGTACACAGGAAGTGGGATCCACTTACTTTGCAATGCGTGTGTGCTCTGCAGAGAAGATGGGCTTCATCTGGTGGATCTAGAGAGATGGGGGCATTTCTCCAGGCTGGTGGTGGGAGGCTCCCATCAGGGAGTGAGATGAGGATGCAAGGCTGGCCAGGCACACAGGGACATAGAATGCATCAGTTTGGCAGGGGCTGGAGGAGAGCTGGATAGAGCAGGCAGCTGAGCCAGAGGGCCACAGGGCACCAAATGCACCAGGAGATGAGAGCCTGAACTCTGCACTCCATCAAGTGGGGACCCAGTGGAAGGTTGTTAGGAGTGAGAAGCATAATTGACAACACTCACGTTTTATAAAGATCACGTAAGTGCAGCTCAGAGGATGGAAGAGGTGAGACTAGAAGCCAAGGAAACATTGAAGAGACTGATAGTTTTGTTGAGATAGTGTGAGAACAAGGCTGTGGCAGTGAGGATGGCTTGAGAAGAGGGCCCATAAGAAATTCCTGTAAAATGCCAGATATTAATGTAAAATCCAAGTATATGTTTTTGACATATAGAAGTGTGTGTGCAAATTATTGTTAAGTAATGATAAGCAGCATGCAACTTAATAAGAACATATATTTATAGCTACAAGAAAAATGTGTAGATTGGCAAATAGTCAAGAAATCATAGTGACTAAAATGTTTTGGCGGCAGGTTTCTTAGTAATTTATGCTTTCTTCTTCGGGATAGTTGTTAAGACCCTTGTGCTTAGTAGCCTGTCTTCCTAGGTTCCTAATCCTGCTCCTCCCACTTTCTAGTTGTGAGATCTTAGGTGGTCTCATTAATCTCTGTGAGCTTTATTTGTTAAATGACAATGATTTTTCATTGCATTCCTCCCAATTCATACATCAAAGCCATAGTTCCTAGTGCAGTTATATTTGCAGTAAGGAAGTAATTAGATGAGGTCATAAGGGTGGGGCCCTGATCCAATGGGATTAGTGTTCCTATGAGACGCAGGAGTGAGCTCCGATTTCTTCTCCCTTTCTGTCTTCTTCTCCTCTCCATTTCTCATATTCTTTCTTCCTCTGTTATGTGAGGGCAGAGTGAGAAGATAGCAGCAGTCTACAAATCAGGAAAACAATCCACGCTGGAGACCAAACTGACTCAACCTCTGACGTTGGACTTTCAGCTTTCAGAACTGTGAGAAATAAAGTTCTGTTTCAGCTGATCAGTTTGTGATATTTCATTATGGCAGCCTGAGTTAAGATGCTTACCTACTTTTACAGGGTTTTCATGAACATTAAGTATGACAATGTGTGTAAGTTACTTGACACAAATATGCCATTGTGATTAGTTACCAGTATAGTGACACATACTAAATGCTCAATTAACATTGTTTACAAATTAACTTTTTCTTTTTTTTTGAGACAGGGTCTCACTATGTAGTCCATGATGGCCTTGAGCTTACCACATAGCCCAGGCTGGCCTCAAACTCATGGCAATCCTCCTGCCTCAGTCTCCTGAGTCCTGGGATTACAGGCGTGCACCATCACATCCTGCCATATTAACTTTATCATTAAAGAAGAATGTAGATTTCTATGTGAAAACATTTAGGGCACATAAAATAGAGTTTAATACTTACTTAATACTTATTAGCCATTTTTATCTATAAGGTTACTTCTATTTTCAGATTTCTTTTTGAGACAGGGTCTTGCTATATAGTTCAGGCTGGCCTTGTGCTCACTATGTACCCCAAGCTAGCCTCAAATTCATGATGCTCCTCCTGCCTCAGCCTCCTAAGTGCTGGCATTACAGGTGTGCACTACCATGCCTGGCTAATTTTCAGATTAGTGGCCTAAGTCTTTATTTAGATCCTATCAGCACATTTTCCTGCACATTGTAGATGGTGAATAAATGTCTGCTCAAATATTTAAAGTTTTTCTTCACAGATTACTCTCCTTTATTGCTTTTTTCTTTTAGTTTCTGCTCAACAGTTCAATTTCTTTAGTATTTTATCTCTGTTTGATTTTGCACATTATCCTCAAGCTCTCCCTCTAAGATTTGCACAAGAGACTAGTGCAGTGAAGACATTTTAGATACTAACTGATCTTGGTAGACTTTTATTTTCTTTGTCACAAACAAGAGACAGCCTTTTGGACAAGGCTCTCAGGTTGTGGACAGAATTATGACACAGAGGAAGTTGTCTCACATCTAAGGCCAAGGATTCCCTGCCAACTTCTGGTCTCTCCCAGCTCCCTGGAACATGTAAAGCTTGATTTGCAGGGCATATGTCTGAGATTTGCCTATTTTTCGGCGTAGCTTTTGTCTTCAGCCTCTGCAATTGCACAGGAGTGAATGTGCTGGGGAAACATAGGTTCTGGAATAACAGAAAGTCAAACGGCTGCCTTGGCCAAGCCCTCCTGGTAATCCCCTGCCCTAGCTTTGCATTTTCTGCTGAGGTGGCGCTTGGGGCAGTGATGACCTGATGGCATGTTTTTCAAAAATTGTGATCTTCAACATTCTGGCCTTTTCCATCAATCGTCTCATCTTCAATCTGATACTTAAAATTTCTTAAGAACCATACCAAGGGCAGCCTGGGTCACACCTCCTTTTCATGCTGAAAGCCTGTCTCCAAATCCGAAGGTCTCGGGAAAAACACCCTGTTTGTTCTGTCTTGATGTTCAGAAGCACAGAGGCCCCCATCCAGGTAGGTTGTGTGTTCAGGTCACTGAGTCCTGAACCTGTGACCCTGCCACTCCCCTCTGCCATGCCCAGGCAGCTGAAAGGTGGTGAGCTGAAAGTGTCCACTGTCTTAAATGTTCCTGATTTACAAGAGTAAAAGTACTGCTGGGATGGCCACAAGAATATTCACTTTCATGGAGGTGAATACCAGTAGGAAATCTACAAGGAAAAAAATTCATAATGTGTCACCTCTTTGAACAAACTAATAACTTAATTATGTACTCACTGAGAATTCTGAGAAATATCAATAAAACTGCAAATCATCACCATGAATATGTCATTGGGATTAGTTAACAGTATAGCCATAGCAATCACAGATTTGTAATATTTATAATATTTAGATTTATAATATTTACTCTATCATTGTGAAAGAGTATAACTTTTAACATCCAAAGTTGAAGCTGGACTAATGTATAAATAACTATATCTGACCCTTACATCCTTGTTCACTAGGTCAGATGAAGCATAATGTGGAAAAGACATTTTCTACATATATTTGAACTCTGATGTCTTCCTTCTCCTGGTGAAGTTGAGACATTTTGTTAAGAATTAAATAATTAGCTATTTGAATTTTCAAGATGATATTCTATTACTCTGCCAAATCTTTTCCCCTCTTTTAGGCACAGGTGTGGTTTAATGTGATTTGGAGCCAGAACATAAAGATGTTTTGGAAGAAAAAATGTTTGAAAAAGAGTAGATGTATCAGAGTGTAAGGTTAACACTCTCATTTGTTCTTGAGCCAATAAACTCTGCTGTTGAATCCTTTCAGTTTTTTATGCTCTGTGTTTCTGACGTCTAAAGTTCAAATGTATACCCGCTGCTAGAACAGAGACAGTTGGGCTCAGGGTACCAGTGCTGCCACACAGCAGGTCCATTGTAGCGCAGCAGCTTCTGGTGTTCTTTCCAGGGTATCTGGTATCTCTGGCGAGGAAGGGCCCAGCCCTGGGAGTTGAGTCTCCCGAATTCTTACATCAGGTATTGCTGTTCTGTGTTCCAGGTGGGAAGTACTTCACATGAGTATCGGGGTGCCTCTAAGATGTGAAGAACCCAGGAGCATATTCGAGTATTTGGGGCACAAGGGATGTTCAGTGTCATCTAACTGGATTCTCTAGAAGAGGATGAAGCGAGGTTCATGTGGCCAGAGTCATCCGGCCAGGTGGAGGATGGAGAAGTGGCCTGGGGGGCTGAGGGCACAGGGGACCCTGCAGTGGGATCTGAACTGAGCAGTCTGGTCCCAGAGCCTCACTATCGATCACTCTGTAGCTCACCAGTGCTTCCACAGTTCTGCACAAATCTCTGTGTCCCTCAGTGTCCTCCCCTGGAAACTGAGGAAAACACATACAAAGGGCTTCAAATAGTGCTGGGGATGCATCCAGTGCTCCTTAAGTGCTAGAACTGCTACCAGTAAAGCAAGTTCAGTGCGAGGTGTCCTGACTTCCAGGCAAGTACTGGTGCTTTCCCCACTTACGTTACTGCTCTTGACTCCTCAGTGTCGAGGGCACTCCACAGAGGACAGATGGAACCCGGGAGACAGGCAGACCTTATTAGCTTTCAATCAACATTTATTGAGCATCACTTCCACCTCTAATTAACCCCCGCAGTTCAGTGTTGGGGTGATAGACCCAACTCTGTCCCCTCTTTCTAGTGAGTGTAATTATGAAAGAACGCACAAGGAGAGGGGATTGAAGAGTCATAACCCTGAGGGGCAGCACCAAGAACAAAGTGAAGAAGTCTAAAAAGAGAATAAACCAGATCTCATGAGACCCACCAAAATGCGCTTGACAAACCGTGTTTGAAAAATGTGGGAAAATGTTAAGAAGAATGATAGACCAACAGTGAGGGAAAGATGGGTTAATGTCAGTTCATATTTTATTTAGGTTGGTTTTTCCTCAGAATATGACTATCAATCTGGAAAGAACAGAAAGCAGTGGAGAAGAGGGAAATAAAATTCAAGAGAAATGTGGTGATAACAAGACTGCACTGAAGTCATTTAAAAGAATTGTTTCCCAGACTAATTATATTCCAGGGTACTGAACGAAGTTCTGAATGGAAAGAGCTTGTAAATGATAACTACTAGGTTACTTCAGTGTTAAAATGGAAGACATTTAGATTCTGTAAATTATAGGTTGGGGAGTTTGAAATTGACTAGATTTTGAAAAAAAAATTATAAGAAACTAAGAAGACGGTTTGAGAACTCTTTAAAAATGAAGCAATCTGACAATGTTGGGGGGAGGGGTCTGATAACTAACAGTTGCCAGTACGAGGAGGGATGAGGTGAGGAGCCACTGGGCAGTGAGGGTCAAGGCAGGGTTCTTATTCAGCTTCCCATCACTGTGACAAAATACCTGAGATAAAAACTGTTGAGGAGGAAATGTGTAGTTTGGTTCACAGTTTTAGAGGTTTCAGTCCACATTCAGTGGCTCTGTTGCTTTTGGGCCTGTAGTGAAGCAATGTACTATGGGGGGAGCTTGTGTCAGAGGAAACTGTTCACCTCATGGCAGCCAGAAGGCAGAGAGAGACAGAGAGAGAGAGTAAGGGGGTTAGGGTCCCAGTATCCCTTGAAAGCCACACCCCCAATGATCTAACTTATTCTCAGAGGCCCCACCTCCTAAAGGTGCTACCACCTCCTGGTAGTACCACAGGCTGGGGCTTTTGCGGGACATTCCAGATCCAAACTATAGCCAAGGTTGACAGACCAAGATAGGCAGAAGAAGGCAACCTGGGTCTTGAAGTCCAGGAGTTGCCTGCAAAGAAGCCAAAGGGAGACTGGAAACCAAGCCAAGCAGAGAGTGTAATGCCAACACATTCTCAGGGGTCAGGAAGCAGAAGAACCAAACCATCCTCAGATGTAGCTAAGGTTGGGTTTATGCCCATGCCAGAGATTCATCCCCATCCTAGCTAGGGCTAAGAGGTAAACCAGTTTGTCAGCAGACCCAGGAGTTGGTAACACTGCATAATGCATAAGCATGGCCCACAAGTCATAGCCCAGTTCTTCCCCTTGATTATCGAGCTTGAAAATGCACAGGAAAATGTACTGTCTGAAGAATCCATGATTACGCAGTGCTTGAATGAACAGCAAGCTGAACTAATTCTACTTTTTTTTACTATGGTATTTCTAAACTGGAAGATTTGGACTTGTTATAAGCACAGACTTGTCACAACATGCTTATCATGGATGAAGGAAAAAAAGAAAATGGAATGAATTTCATCATTGTAGAACCAGTTGTTTGAACAAATTCAAGCTTTGATGAATAGACCGATGCTACTTGAAGGAATGAATTTAGTGGTGAGACATAGGGCCCTATAATTCATGGAACCTGTTTGAATAAACTATTCCTGAAATAAATCTGAAGGATGAAAAAGGAGATCAGCTGAACTTAGATTCTAGAAGCATTTTGCTGAAGTCTCAGTGCATTCTTTGATACAGACTTGGAATACTGCATCCAATTTTGAGTGATATTATGAAGGACTTTAATAAATTAGAGGCAAACTGTTGGAGGCTATAGGATAGTTCTAGATTTGAAAACTGTCATATGAAGATATAGAATTAACACACAGTTCAAGGAGAAAACCATTCAAAAATAAGAAGCTGGGGTGGCGATGACAACCACCTCTGTACAAAGCCAAAGAGGAGGTTATTTAAGGAGTTGTTATTCTGTGGAGACGCCACACCAGAATGGAAGAACAAAGAATCCAAGAAAAGGAACCAACAGTTGGAAGAAACCGGGCAGGGGGCCAGGCTATGCGGCAGAAGGATGAGCAGGGCCAAGACTGCACTGAGGAGTTCAAACGAATGGAGCGAGGACCTTCTGGAAGGCCTCCGAGGACTCTGAGCACCTGCTGGCACATTCCTTTGGGATGCAAGTTTGGCAGTGTCCACGGGGCCGGGACATGGTAGTGAGCGGGGCCAACTCCCCTGTGCGTGGGCTTAGTCACTGTATTTCCAGCGGGTGGTTCCCGGAATGTTCTTGTTATCTACTGCTACATCCGTGTTTCGAAACGACGGTTTAGTATCTCTCTTGAGTCTGGGGCTGACTGGGTTCAGAAGGGTGATGCTGTCATCCTGTGCGGTGTTTCAGGGCTTGCAGTCAACATGACACTCAGCCCGTTGGAAAAGCCAAAGAGCTCACTGAAGGCCCGTGGCTGGTGCTGACTATTGGCGGGGAGCTCAGTGAGGGCTGCTGACGAGGGTGCCTCGGTTCTCCTCTGTGCGGTATCCCCACATGACTTGCACAGCAATTGGGGTCTCCAGAAGGCCATTCATTCCAAAGGTGCAGAAACCGAGGCTGTGGATCACATAAGGCCCATCTTTAGAACTCACATAGTAACATTTCTCTAGTGCTGGGGAAATCAAGTCTCAGAGACAGTGATGACTCGAGGGGAGGGGAAATAAATTCCACCTCCAGTTAGAAGAGTGGCAGTGAGTATGGGGCCATCTTTACTCCACTACGGGAAAAATAGGGGAATAGGAGATGGCATAAGGGAATGGAATTTCAGAGACTTTGACTCAAATGGAAATGACAGCCTAATGAAGGGTATCATGACGATGAATTGAATGATAGATGTGATGGTCTTGATAATAATTGGAGCATAGTCAAGTCTAGTTAAATAGCAGCTGCCGTTAATACTGTTGTTATTACTAATGCCGTGTCTGTCACGGATGTGTCTAATCTCTAAACACAGGCTGCAAGGCCAGAGTTTAGGAAAGCATAGGAAGGATTCGCACACTGGGATAGTTCACTGTTGGAAAATGAACTCTATGGGACCATGATGCTCCTGTAGCTCAAAGTGCTAGAAAAAGACTTCGTCCCACTTTCACTTGCTTTTCCTTCTTCCATCGAGTTTCTTTCTTGCCTTATCTAGAGGACAGTCTATGTGATATAAGTTATGAAATGAGGGCAACATGAAAAATAGACCTAAAAGGAAAGTATTTCAAGTCAGTGGGCTTCTACAGTACTCTTCAGATTGGAGCAAACAAATAAACAAATTGGCCCTTTAAAACATTTACTGGTGTGGCCTCACTATTTTTTTTTGTGGGTACCAGGAATCGAACTCAGGACCTTGCCCTTGTCAGGCAAGCGCTTATGCTGCTGAGCTATATCACCAGCCCTGACTTTTTATATGGGACTTGATCTATATAACAAACTCACTATAATTTTATTTCTCTAGGTAGAGATTAGGGTGTAAATTTGTTCTTCAGTACAGTAGGTTCCTACCTCTGGAGCATTCCTGTGCTTATATATATATACAGGGGAAAATGATTCTTAAAATCATAACTGATTGAAGCTGCTTTTGTCTCTAAGGGAGTATTATAGTTTTGGTCTGAAAAATGCAGTTGTTTGTATGGAATATTCTATTATAGGCTTTCCTTGTTTCCCATGCATGGACTTCAGTTGCCATCATTTGGTTAAATAACCCAGTCTTCCAATGTCATGGCTCAGATTTCAGGCTTGCAGAACATCTGTGGGACGAAGTGCACAAAGCCCACGCCTCGCTGCAGGTTCCCCGGTCCATCGATCAACTTCGTAGTGGCAGATGATCATGACCAGTGGCGGTGACCAATGGCGTTGCTTCCTATGTAGTCTTCCTGTGACTGATCGCTATACATCTGCTCTTGGGTTCAAATGCAGGCATCAAAATGTGTAGCTTGTTTCCTCCTTAACTTGCAGTGATCAACTCACCTGACACTTCACGAAAATGGATAATTGAAAGACAGAATAGGCAATAAAGATGAAAGCGCAGCAGGGAAATAGAAATTGATATGCTGAGAGTAAAATTTGAATTTGAATGTAGATAAAGTCATAGAAGAAATAGCTGAGCAGGGAAAAATGCTATAGAACATGAGCAGTTACTGCTCCTAAACCAACTGCACCCTGTTAAGACTTAAAAAATAAAAAGCTATGTTCCACAGGGAATGCAGGGAGAGAGAGGGAAAAAAGAGGGAGAGAGAGAGAAGCTTTGGGAAATGTATTAGTCAGTATGGGCCAGGCAATGTTTAGGTAACAAACAATCCCCAAATCTCAATGGTTTAAAAGGACCACAGTTTGCTTGCGTCATTTGCAGGTGAGCAGGAGCTCTGGTCTGTGTTTCACTTACTCAGGACCAGGCTGAGAGAAGCAGAGCACGCTTGTAGGGAGAATGAGGAAAAATGGGAAGAGCACTTTGGTTAAATATTTGTGGGTGGAGATGACATGTCAATTCCACCCGTGGTTCCTCAGCGACGGCAAGGCACGTGGCCAGGCTTAATTTCAAGACAGTGGGGGAACTGTGATCTTCCCCTGCCTGGAAGTAGGAGGAAACTGGGTTGTACTGTAGTTACCACCAGAGGAAAGCTCTGAGATCTAGCCTTGAATGTGATCATGAAAACCCCAGAGTGTGTAAATATCTTGGGGAGGCCCTTGAACTTGCTGCCAAGCATGAACTAGCACATTCAAATGGTATTTACATAAACAACAAAGGTGAGTGCCTGGTTGCCACAGGTTCTTGCAAATCACAGACTTGCCCTTTCCATCGCGGTCTGCACCCCTCTCCCTGGGCCCCAGGCAGCAGCGCTGACTGCCGGGAGCCCCTTCCTCATTTCAGGGAGGAATCTTTGTGATCAACTGATGGAGAGAGAGGGGTGTGCTAGAAACACTCTGCGGCATCAGGTTCCGGGGAAAACAACCCGGGAGAGTTTGGAAGAATAATTTTAGAGCAGGTGTGATCATGACCAATGATTATAAAAGACCCTAGTTTTATTAAGTGTTTCCGTTGTTTTCGTCATAGGTTTCTGTTGTTTGGGTGGTATTCATACCAGACCGCCAAAATTAAGAAATTCACTTGAAATGTTTTTCAAAACTATGTCCACTAGGTGGCGTTAAGCGCTCATCAATTGGGAGCTGCTGTAAAGGACTTGGGCTAAGCAGGAATTTGAAATAGCGCCCTGCTGGCAGCTACGAGACATGCAGCCGGTAGCTGTAAAAGACTACACGCCATACCAGAATAATAATCTAATAAGGGCTTTACTGCAGTGACATTAAATAAATACACACCTAATGTCACTGGAACGAAATATGTTGCTTTCTTGCCCAAAATAATTTAAATAGTTAATATTAAAACTATTATTGTAGCTTGATTCTGATAGAAAATATAAATACATATTACTATATATACTACAGTATATATAAAACATAATGAATCACTTGTATTCAAAACCTGTACTTACAAAACAGAAGGTGTATATAATTACTGACAGTAAATTAATCAGCTAACCAATATTCACTGTATTTTTTTTTATACATAAGGCAAGTTCTTAGATTTTATACGGCACACGAGGCAGTATTGCACAATGTTAAGGCCAGGCAGCCTGAGTTTGTATCCTGAGTTTCTAACAAATGGTTAGCTATGACCGGGGATATGTTCCTTCACCTCAAGTGGGGAGAGGCTGACCAATGGGTGTGAGATTATAGCTGGACAGGGAGGAAGAAGTCCCGCTGAGCTATTGCACACTACATTCACCGCAGAGAACATCAATGAATGCGTATGCCAAGAAACTAGCAGAAAAGATTTTATGTTTTTATCCCAGAGAAATAATAAAGTTTTCAGGAGACAGAGGTGCTTAATCTGGTTGAATATAGCGCAGTGCACCCATGTATTGAAACAGCTCATGGTACCTGGTTACTAGATACAATTTTTATGCTTTCATGTATCAATTTAAAAAAAAAGCCCAGGGTCCAGTGAGATAGCTCAGCAGCATAAGCGCCTGCCTGGCAAGCTTGAGGTCCCGAGTTCGACTCCTGGAACCCACATACGAAAAAAGGGCCTGTGATATCGCTCAGCAGCACAGGCGCCTGCTGCTGCGCGAGGTCCTGAGGTCGACTCCCGGTACCCACAAAAAAAAAAAAAAAAAAAAAGCCCAAAGGGCTGCAAGAATGCATGAAGTGTGGCTTCTGCTTACAGAATCCAAGAATTTCACACACTGTCCAACACCCACAACTCTCAGGAGGAAAGGTTTATTTTGGCTTACAGTTTGTAAGGTTTCAGTCCATGGACATCTGGCTCCAAGGCAGGGTGGCAGGGCAGAGGAGGCTTGCTTACGGCATGGCAGTGGGAAGCAGACAGAGACCAAGGCAGGCGGGAGATAGACCTTTCCGGGCCTCCTCTCCAGTGACCCACCTCTTCCCACCAGGCTTCACCTCCCGACATCACATTTAGCTATAAACTCACCAGTGGACTAATCTGCTGATAAGAATCACACCCCCATGATCTAGTCACCTCCTAAAAGCACCACTCATGCTTGCATGAGGCTTCGGGGGACATCTAGATATAAACCGTCACACTACCACAGCCCAGTTTCCATCAAGGAGTGGAGGTGGCCATCCCCAGGTGATGGTGAGCCATAGTTGGCCAATACCTGTCTGTAACACTCGATACCACTTTGGATACAGTGAACTTCTACCCCTTGTGGCTTGCAGAGGCCTTGGAGCCAGTCTGCTGGCTGGCTACGGAGGAAGTTTTGCTTTCTTGATAAAATGGACAGATGTAGCAAGAGACTCTTTTCCTTCTCATCTCCCACATGGTGTAAGATCTGAACCAAGAGCAACCTTTTTGAGACCATTTTCTTGTGACAAGGAAGAGAACAAAAGGCCAACATAAATCAGGCAAAGAAAAAGCATGCAGGTCCTAGATGGGAGAGCTCAATCGGTGGTGGCAGTCTTTTACACCTGGAATCTCTGTTAAGCAAAAAATAAATACCCCGATGGAGGTGGCTACTGTTCGTGGGGTATTCTGCTCCTTGCAGAAGACACCATATCAAGCAAATGGAATCAAAGTTTTGTTTTAAAAAATTCTAATTCTGGAAAATGTAAAACAGAATTAAGAAAAAAAGAGATTAGCAAGAGTTCCCATTTTGATCACTCCAAAAGTCATCAACATTTTGCAAATCATTCTTTTCCATTTTACTTGAATATTGTAAAGAACATCCCAGATCTCAGCCCATTACATCCTTCAAAACCTCCAGATGATCCCCTCCTGGGAGAACATCTTTTAATGTAGCTACAAAGCCATTATTACAACTTAGATAACTAACAGTATTTCTTAAAAGTGCTAATACTTATTTGAAATTGGTTTTGTTTTGCTTTTAAGAGTAAGAAGTTCATTCTGCTGATATTGTAAAAAGTAAATTAGAGAGGAGAAAACAAATCTAAACCCCTCTAGGGGTTTATCGCCACAGCTGTTGCTAAAAGCTTGAGTTTAGACCTTAGCAGTGCACAAGGCCAAAGAGAAAATGGAAAAGCAGTGAGAAGCCAGGACTGAGTGAAAGGGAGTTTTAAGAGTAAAACACTATAAAATGAAGCACAGAATAGACAGGGAGATGAGAGGAAAATTGGTCACACTTTACTGGTTATCTAATAATATTATGCTAGTTATGAGGGAGACAGTTATATTGAAAAAGATTGTGTAATGGCACAAGTTTTGAAGTCTGACATTAAACAAAAGCATGCCTGCCTGCTTTTACACATACACACCCACATACGTACACATACACACATGTCTGAATTCCTAGGGTTTGGGTAGTCTTCTAGGAAGAAGAAGAAAACCAGAATGAGCCTATTTTGGGCTACTACCTCCCAGCCATGTGGTATAGTTTGGATCTTGTATATTCTGCAAAAGCCCACATGTCGAAACCTTGTTCCCCAGCCGATGGTGCTACTGGGAGGTGGGTCACCTATAGAGGGTGGGCCTAACAGGAGGATATTAAGTCACTGTGGGTGTGCCCTTGAAAGATATGCTGGGGCCCTGGCCCCTTCTTTTCTCTGCGTTTGCCTCTTGGCCACCATGAGGTATGCAGGCCTCCTCTGCTATGTGTATCCACAGAACAGGGTCAATAGACCAGGGACTGAAACCTCTGAAACCGTGAGTTGAAATAAACCTTTCCTTCTATTAGATTAAATATCACATCTCTGGTTCTTATCTTTAGCATTGCTTCCTGGCTCCAGTGCAGATCCCTCAGCCTGCTGGCACAGTTCCTTCACCCCTCTGGCGCAGACTTTCTAGCTTCCACCACTGACCTTTGGGTCTTCCCAGTGCAGATCCTTGATATAGACTTGCATGAGACATTGTCGTGGGCTCTCAGCCTCCAGCTGGACTCGTGGAGGACATTGCCCTGGGCTCTAGGTCTTCAGCTGGTCTCGTGCATGACATTGCCTTGGAATCCAGGCCCTCAACTGGATTCTTTGGGTCTCTAGTGTGTGGACAGATCTCCTGTACTCTTCTGCATTTGACTCTTTGGGTGAATATTATAAAATAATCCTATAAATTATGTGACCTGTATTAAATCTATTCCCTTGTAAACTCTGACTACAACAATCTTTGGTATTTGTCCCAGTCATGGAAAGCTGATCTAGAACCACGTGAGCTTATGCAAGCCCTTACCCTTTCTCTGTCTCTGCTTGTGCATCAAGTACGGACAATCAAAGCCTCTCCCTGTAATGTCATGGAGAGGATTAGTGGGTTTGTAGAACTAACTTGAATAGTGCCTCACACGTAGAAGCAAAACACAAGTGTGGGCCTTTGTCAGATGTTGACTCTCACGGTCTTTGTTCTGTGTCATGCACTTCATTGGTGCACGCACTTCATTTCGTTAAAATGCCTGATACAACTGTGTTGACCTTTTTTGTGGTTTCTCTAACTCTTAGGAATTAACGGGACATTTAGAATGCTTTAGCAGGGTGACACATTTACATTGGGAATTTGAGGTGTAAATATCTCTACTAAATTTAAAAATAGTGAGCCCGTCTGATAATTTCACTCCACAGAGGAGCCAGGTCCATCTGCAGACTTTTCAGATATGGCACCAAAGCTCGTTACTGGCTGCAGCAGCCCCTTTGTCAGCTGCTACTTGAGCTCCACTGGCAAAATGTCTCAGAGCTCACTCACTCCCCTTCTTTTCCAATTGTCTCTGCATCTTCACCCAGCACACCTGTACTTGGGCTAATTGATAATTCCACATTAATTGGGTGTCAATTAATCACATTAGTGGTACTGGAGTAGGGGAGAAGTTGGCTTATGCTAGTTTTCTTAATTGTGTTGAAATTTACACAACGTAAAAGTAGCCATTTTAAAGTCAGTAATTTAGTGGTGCATAGAACACAACTTGGTACAACCATCACCTCGTGGTTGAGAAGTTTAACACAGAATTCAGAATAAGTTTTGGTGGCTCCCACAGTCTTTGGGTTCATGGGTACACAGAAAGAGAGGAAGAGAGGGCCAGGAGAGACAAAGGTGCAGTGATAGTTCATTTTATGGTGAACTTGGCCATGGTACCCAGTTATTTGGTCAAATGTTAACTCTGGATGTTCCCGTGAGAGTGTTTTGGGATGAGAATGACATTTAAATCAGTGGACTTGAAATAAAGCAGATTACACTCTCTAATGGGGGTGAGCCTTATCCAATCAGTAGAAGGCCTGAATAGCACAAAAGAATTGAGCAAAAAGGAATTCTCAGCAGCTGCCATAGGACTTCATCAGCAACACTGCTCTTCCTCCTACAGCAGATGACCTTTGGACTCAGCTGTAACTCTTCCCCGTGTCTCCAAAGTGATGGCCTACCCTGTAGGTTTTGGACTCACCTGTCTCTATGATCATGTAAACATAAATATCACACACACACACACACACACACACACACACACTGATTCTGTGTCTCTGGAAAAGCCCATCAGAATGCTCTCTCTGGTGGGGGAATCTCCAATTATCCAGCCTTCTGCACTGCACTGGCCATGTCTATCCTGCTGCTGCTCTGAGCACCTCCCTCAGCCTCTGGCCTCCTGTGATCTGCCCCCCAGCTAGGGTGACATCCGGCGCCCTCATCCAGTTCTCTTGGGTGGAAACAAAGTAGCCCCAGGGCAGCTCCCTCCCATGATGGCCATGCACACCCCAGAACACAGGCAGGATCTCCCTAGCAGCCTTCAGCTCTCTGCTCAGCCTCCTGAGGTTAGGGGGAGACTCCCAAGGGCATCAAACGACCTTGCCCAAAGGACCCTTCTCCAAAGGCACCCTGGCCTTGGACTCCCTGTATCGTCCTTGAGGAAGTTGATGGAAGAAGGGACACAAAGCTGGTTTGGGGACACTCCTTCCCATGATCTGCAGGGCAGCGAGGATGGCCCTGTCTTTGCAGTATGTGAGAGCAAATATTCAGCTGGTGCCAGGCTGCATGATTCCCATGATGATGTCCCATCTTAATCCTGGAACCTGTGAGTATACTACTTTACTTCTACGAGGGACTTTGCTGATGTGATTAAGCCATGGATCTTGAGAAAAGGAAACTTCCTGTGTTATCTGGTGGGCCCACGGTGATACCAAGAGTCTCTATAAGAAGTGGGGCCAAGAGGGTCAGAGGGGAGATGCAATGAGGGCAGCCCAGGTCAGACTGATGCCAGACCATGAGCCAAGGAATGTGGGGGGCCTCTGGAAGCTGGAAGAGGCAGGGATGTGATTTTGCTCTAGAGCTTCCTGCATGAACCAACTCAGTGGATACATGTTAGACTTCAGACACTTAGAAATGTAAGATAATAAATTAACATTGTTTTAAGCTACTAGGTTTGTAGCTTACATCAACAATAGGGAAATAAAGATGATCTTGGGGTTTCTGCCACTGAAAAGTGCACAATTTATGCATCATAGAAATACATCATAGAAAATGGTATTTCTTTATGGTACTTTTAAATTATCTCAGCAAAACTTTTTCTTTCAGTGCTGGGAATTGAGCCCAGGACCTTATGTATGCTAAGCATGCGCTGCATCATTCAGCTACACTTCTACCCCCTCAAGAGTTTTGCTATCAGAGGGATATATATTATTATTCCTATGTTAAAGGTGATGAAAACAGCAACATAGAAATTGAAAAAGATACTCAATTACAAGGTTAAATTACATAAGCAGTGGCATTTTCTGTAATATGCTTAGTGACTCTTCAAAATTTAGTGACTAAAGATTTGGAATAGACCATAAGACAGACCAAATATTTAATAAAAACACAGCAACCACATGAATTAAAAGCTTCATTGCTGGGCTGGTGAGATGGCTCAATGGCGTAAGTGCCTGTCTGGCAAGCGCGAGGGCCCGAGTTCAACTCCCGGAACCCACATACGAAAAAGGGGCCGGTGATATCGTTCAGCGGCACATGAGGTCCTGAGGTCGACCACTGGAACCCACAAAAAAAAAAAAAAAAAAGCTTCATTGCTGTTTTTATGTTTAGATACTGGTGGGTTTACTAACTCCAAATTCTACTACTTACAACTCTGTCACTTTGGAGAAGCTACTGAATTTCTCTGATGCCATATTTGCATCTGTGCTGTGCACATTATCTTCGGAGATGACTAAGACATAGCGTGTAAGCCTGGCATGATGGTGCATACCCTTAATCCCAGCACTCTGGGAGGCTGAGGTAGGAGGATGATGAGTTCAAGCCCAGCCCAGATAACTTTGTGAGAACTTGTCTCAAAAAATGTTTTGAAAAAGTATGGGGATGTAGTTCAGTGTGAAGGCCCTGAGTTCAATCCCTGGTACCACACACACACACACACACACACACACACACATACACGTCAGGTACTCAGGTGTAGTGGTGCACACCTATAGTCCCAACTACTTGGGAGGCAGAGACAGGAGGATTGTGAGTTTGAGGTCAGCCTGGGCAGCTTAGCAACACACTAAATTTTAAAAATAGAAATTAAAAAGGCTGGAAATGTGCTCAGTGGTAGAGAGCACTTTCCCAGCATGTGCAAGAACCTAGGCTCAATCCCCAGAGCTGAAAAAAAGAAAAGATTTGGCATGTAAAGACTTTGCATGGTGTTGGCATATGGTTGCATTAATACAGATAAGTTGTCTTTCCCTCTTACGCTATAAAGTTATCTTAGAAAGACTCTTGATAGAAGGGGAGCATGGCATGTGCTGGTATTCCCATTGCAATGGTGGTAAAACTTTGATAATAAGAGAGAAAGAGAGAGAGAGAGAGAGAGAGATTGAGAGGAGGGAGGCTCTACTACAATTCCAAATAATACAATCAGTGGTAGAGCTGAGAAATAACCCCTTATGGTAGCATCTCATAGGCAGCAGCCTAGTTGATTAGGTACCTCATGCCTAATTGGTAGATTTTCAGTTGAACTGAATGGTTTTCTTTATTGCCTGTTTCAATAAGTCAGACCAAAAGTAAAATTGGTAATTATGGTAGAGAGAAGGTAGAAGATGACCACACACACACATACACACACGAATATATGCACACAAACACACATGTAAAAATGTATGCACATACACATACAAACAGATAAACACATAGACACACTTACAAGCACACACTCACATAACACCCGTACATATCCAAGTGCACACAGCTGCTGGAAACTTTCAGGCATTGCAGGAAAAGACCCTCCCCACTCCACTCGGTTCCAGGCACTACGGACCTCACAAAGCTCAGAAAGAATCTAGTGGATACGTGAGCAGACAACCCAAAATTGATGAAGAAAACAGTAATTTATTTCTTGAAAGAAATCAGTACTGACAGCTCCTCCTGAATTGGCAAGAGGAAAAGTGTCTTCTGCTCAGGGGACTGGGAGCTCAGCGAGGGGAATCCCAGGAGCTGCCACGTGAGAGAGGGTGGCACATTTTGCTCAGCGAGTCTGGATCTGTGTGCTTGAAGGGGCCGCTGGGGTTGCATGTGGAAGAGCCTTCCTCCCTGCCACCGAGCCCCTCCTGGAGAACCCAGGATGTTTTGTTGTCAAGGCCTGGTTTCATTGAGCGTGATATATCTTTTGGCATCAACCACAAAACCAACAGTGCCTTCCCTTAGCCAAAACCCTCCCAGAGACACGCCTGCAGCTTTGGGGTAAGCTCTCTGGACATCTCCCAACATCTGCCTGAAGTGCGTCTGGCAGCTCTTCAGGGTGAAAACACTCCCTGTAAATGGACTTGAGATTTTGCTGGCTTCTCTGTCTTCATGTCTAGGAGTCAAAGAAATCACCAGAGTGGGGAATCAATACTCAGCCCCGAGGCAGGTGGAACCGATCCTCTGTCTACTCCATAGCGTTAGCAAATCCCTGTGCGCTTCCAAGTTTTCTGGGATCACAGAAAACTGGGCCACCGCTTGTTACTCCAGCAACTTCCCAGAAGGAAATAAAATGATTTTTTACTTTATATTGAAGCCTTTTTGGTGTTCAGTGAGCATTTCTGTAGGTACAAATTGTTGCTTAACTGATAAATATTTCTGTAGAACTCTCTGCCTGGCTTTGAATTGCACACGAGGCAGATGCAGAACAACAACAGCTATTGACAGCGAGTGTCCAAGAGGGCAGCACTGGCTTTGAGTTTCGCTTTTGTTTTTGTTCTCTCGCTCTCTCCCTTTTTTACTTCCTTTCCTTTCCCTTCCCTTTCCTCTCCTTCCTTCTTTCCTTTCCTTTCCTTTCCTTTCCTTTCCTTTCCTTTCCTTTCCTTTCCTTTCCTTTCCTTTCCTTTCATTTCTTCTTTCCTTTCTCTCTTCTACTCTTCCTTCCCTCCTCCTTCTCCTCTGCTCCCCTCCTCTCTCCTTCCCTTCCCTCCCCTCCGCTCCCCTCTTCTCCTCTCCCCTTCCCTTCCCTTCTGTCTTAGTTACTTTTTTCATTGCTGAGACAAAATACCCAACACCCAAAGTTAAAGGAGGAAAGGTTTACTTAGCTCACAGTTTGTAGAGGTTTCAGTCCATAGTCGGCTGGCTCCAAGGCAGGGTGGCATGGCAGAGGGGTACTGCAGAGGAGAAACAGTTCATGGTGGGCAGAAGTTAGCAAAACAAGCAAGGGACGAGAGCGTACTAGACCTTTTTCTGTCCCTTATATTTTATCCAGGCAGGATGGGGCACCCTTAATCCTATCCAGAACTATGCCAAACCTATCAGTGGACTGATATAGTAATCACACACCCTTAATCTAGTGCCCTTGAGCCTAGCATTGCACCATGAATCAATCCAAGCATCACACACTCTAGATTCAGCCACCTCTGAAAAAACCCCACCTGTGAACTCGTGAGGCTTTGGGAGGACATCTAGATACAAACCTAACACCTTCCCTTCCCTTCTTCCTTCTTTCTTTCCTTTCCTTTCCCTTCCCTTCTCCTTCCTTCCTTCTTTCCCCCCTTTCCCTTTTGTTTTATTTTTTCATAAAATAAAAAAAAAGTACTAGTGTCAATTACTTACTTTATAGAATGGATAGTGAGAACCAGCATGGGTAACAGAAATTATAACAGCATTTGTCCCTCCCATGTCTATGGTATAACGTTTGTGGGTTTCGTGGGCAGGATTTTCAAATCATCGAGGAGGTTTTTCCAAAGACATGTTTCTGCACCTGACTTCCTGAGATTCTGGCTTACTACCCCTTCCCTCCATCCAACATCTACACTTTTCCTGGAGATACAGCTTTTTATTCTCCCATCCCCCTGGGGAGTAACAAAATCCTTAGCAAAGAGCAAAAGATAGTTATTTAAAGTAAAAAAAAAGTCATTTTATTAAAATACATCATAATGAGTATCGTTTTCTCTTTGCAAGGTGAAGACAGTGTTATCAGGTATTTGCATTGGTCTGGGGATTTGCAACTGGGGACTGCTGGGGTATAATTTTCATCTTTCAGCTCCAAATATTTCCTCAGGTAACTGCTCACATGTGAACCTTTCCCCCAGTACTTTGTATTCATTTTCCCAATACCCAAGCTTTTTCCACCCTGGTATCCGCTTCCTCCTCTGTCTCCTTAATGCTTTCTCTTCTCCATTTGGCTTTCAAAATCTAATTCATGCAAAGGTAAATTTCTACTTCTCTCATGAAGCCTTCTAGCCCACAACCACAGTCTCAACCTCCTCTTCTTAGCGTGTCACAACTGAACTCAAATTGTGTGCATTCTGAAGCTCCACCTTCATATCTAAATGGAAAATTCTTCTAGGTCATGGACTGTATCTAAAACTTCTGTTATATTGTACACTACTAGAAGATACACATCCATTCATTCATCAAACATATCACATGTCTACTGTATTCCTTGCCATGTGCCAGATATTGGGGTCATAAAAATGAGCACAATACAATCCTTGCCCATAAAGAAATCAAAGCCTAATTTGAGTCTCAAATATGTAAGCAGATGTCTTAGTCACTTTCCCATCACTGAGACACAATATGTAGCACCTGCAATTAAAAGAAAGAGAGGTTAATTTTGGCTCATGGATTTGGTCCACCAGAAACAGTATGGCAGAGGGGCATGGCAGAAAAACAGTTGCTTAACCCAGGGCAGCCAGGAAGCACAGAGCAAAGGGAGGAGTGGGGGACAATAGTGCAAGCCCCCAGTGGCCCACCTCCAATCAGGCCTTATCTCCTAACAGCATATTCAGCTACTGAGTCATCCATGGATGAATCCACCGATGAGTATAGAATCCTGCGATCCAATCACCTTCCAGATGCATGAGAATTTTGGGGGGAACATCTTAGATCTAAATCATAACAGCAGATCATTAAAATAAAATGTGATGAAGTGTGACACTTACTGAATAGTTCATTAACTCAGCCATTTATCAGTCCTCGATTTGAAAACTGCATTCTCTGTTTCCATGTCTACACGTATTCTCACTGGATAAAACTCAGTGGTTGGTAAGATCGATGCAAAATGGGTGTAACTAGACTCCCAAGACAACACCGGCTCCTGAAAAATCCCTGACGCAGTGCCAAAAGGAACCCAGTTCCTTTCCAGCCCCTTTGATCAAGGAAAAACAATTCCAAGTTTGTAAAGGACTGTCAGAATTACGCAAAGTTGTCAGGGTCCAAAAGAAACAAACACAAGACAATATAAACAGATTTTTTAAAAGGTCTGGACCAAGGAGGGGGAGAAAGAGCTGATCCAGAAGAGGACAGTGGCCTCAAGACACTCAAAAAGAGGGCAAAACTGCCAAGGTGAGCCCAGAGGACTTGGCTATGGCCTGAATCCAACTGACACAGTTCCTATATTGGATACAAGAACTAGGTGGTGGCAGGGTGTAAATTCAAGGTGAAAGAAAGGAAAACAAATATACAATCTGCTTTCGGCTCTTTAACTTGCAACCAGTTTAGTCATAGCTTTGGGCCCCTTAAGTGGTGGTCTTAAGTAGGAGAATAAAAGCCACTAACTCTATTGAGTCTGATTCTAGTCCTTCAGTTACTAGGGAAGCCGTTTTCTAGAAACAGGACTGAATGTCATCACCGCCTGGCCCGACCGCTCCTCAGCTACTCATTGCTACATGCTGAACCCTGGCTGCTGAGCTCTGGATTCAGATCCTTACCTGGGATTTGTCACCAACAGGTGTGTGGTACTGGGCAGGCCCCTTCAGGTGACTCCTTAGAAAAACCAGAGCTGAGCCAGATGTCCTTCATGGTCTTTTCTGTCTTGGAGATTCTATGTGCTCATCAGTCTTAAAGTAGGAAATCAGCTCCAGCTGGAAGTAAAATGAGAAACATGGGATCAAGGATGAATGTGTGCAGATGCGCCTTAGCCTTCATTTTAACACATCCCCTTTGGGGGGCAGTTCATGTATCATTCTTATTTAGAAAGCCAGTATAAATTGTTGCCTATACTTGCCAAGAGTCTAGGAAAACTTTCACTAGGTCTTATTTTACTATACCTATGTAACTTTTAAACAATATCCTACCAATGCTCGAGTGTCACATAGAATAGTAGACTAGTACATCTTACCCCAGAGAGAATGGCTATAATCAAGAAAATAGTAACAAATGCTGGTGAGGCTGCGGGGGAAAAAGGAAATTTTCTCCACTGTTGGTGGGAATGTAAACTGGTACAATCAGTGTAAAAATTCCTCAAAAAAACTAACTAGAAACTGCATTCAACCTAGCTATACTACCCTTCTAGGTACCTTCTCAAAAGAGTTAAATACATCATATTACAGCGATGTATGCATACTCATGTTTATAGCAGAACAATTTATAATAGTTAATCTTGGAACCAGCCTATATGTTCATCAACAGATGAGTGGATAAAGAAAATGTGGTATTTATACACGATGGAGTACTCCTCTGCCAAAAAGGAAGATAAACTCGAGTCATTTGTAGGAAAATGGATGCACCTTGAGACCATAATGTTAAATGAAATAAATCAGACACACAAGCTTAAAGATTGCATGGCTTCTTGTGTATGAAAAACCCAAGATATAAATAAAGAGCAAAATAAGAGATCTTTTTCAAATCGGACAGAGACAGATCTTTCTCAAATGGAAAGTGAATCAAGAGATTGGGGGGGGAGGGGGACAAAAAAGGGAATTAAAATACATTATATACATGTACCAACTCCCCACAAGAAATGTGTACATTGTGTACTGCAACCATGTACTAATAAAAAATAAAAACTAGAAAAAAATCAGGCTTAGACGAGTGTCAGCTCAAAAGTGCTTAGCAGTTAGTGTGGATTGCTGTGTTATCTGCAAGTAAAAACTACATTGCTTTAAAAAAATAAAATAGAATAACAGACTCTTACAGATTGAAAATACAGATAGTCCTGGGCTTAACATGGGGCTACCTTCTGATAAACCCATCATAAGCTGAAAATGTCATTAAGTTAAAAATGCATTTAACACACCCAACCCACTGACCCTCACACCTCACCCTAGCTAGCCTGCCTACACGTGCTCAGAGCACTTAGATTCACCTACAGCTGGACTTTATGAGATGCATAAGCACAAAACACAACATCCGAAAACACTGGCAGTACAACATACCATGGTGTCTGCTGTTTACGCTCCTGGCTGCTTGGCGGACTGGCAGCTGCAGCTCCTGCTGCTACTCAGCATCACAAGAGAGACCCACATTCCGTAGTGGCAGCCCTGAGAAAAGATCAAAATTATGAGCTTGAAGTATGATTTTTACTGAACACATATCACGCACCATCACAGAGTGGAAAAATTGTCAGTTGAACCATCGTAAATCAAGGACCGTCTGTAACTGAAAGTTCAGAAACTCGGCCTAGTCGTGTAGCTATTTAGTGGCCAGGTCTGAACTCTCCCCCAGCCTGCTTCTTCCCTAACAAAGCCCACTGTAGAGTCAGTGTCTTCCAAGATGGAGGAAATAAAACTTACATTTCCTAATGTTGCTGCTGCAAAACCCTGTTAATACAAATCTGGAAAAAGAATAGATGTAAGGCAAATATAGTTGAGTGCGGTCCCTCCCAGCACTACAGCAGGGAGGGATGGAAGGGAGACCAGATGTGTTGGAGCATTGGAACCATAGCCACGGTTACTGTCCCTTTTCAAATAACACAGTTTTCTCCAATGCAACTTTGAGTTCACAAATTGTTATTTTTCCCTTGGGGGAAAATAGGCAAACTGATTCCAGAAGTTTTGGGATTGTCTTCCTTAGTAAAAATGGGGACAAAGTGTGCACACATATAATGTGCTTTGTTGCACTGGACTGGCTGCTTTACCTCTTGTGGGTTGGGTGCTTTTAAATTAGTCAGTGTTGAGGCTGTTAAATGATTACCTGCTAATGGCAAAGATTTTCTCTCATTTGTTTTACAGTAGCATCAAGTTTGTTTGTTTTAAATTCTCTTCATTTCTTTCAACAAGAATAAAAAAGAATGTTTTAAGGAGGAGACATCAGCTCAAATTAGCACAACCACTGCTGTCATTTTTCATTTTCTCATACTTCTTATGTCTGTTCATATACATTTTAACCTAAATACTATTGTACTGTTGATACAGTTTTGCAATCTGATTTTCTCCTTTAGATCACACTTTCCATAGTCCCTGTGATTGTCATTTAATGGCCACCATTTAATGGCCAGGATGGAAGTGGTAGCATTTCCCTGTTTGGCTACTGGGGCTACTTACATGGAATTGCCACAGAGACATAGAAAGTGATTTTGAGGCAATCGCTCTTTGGAAGAAGACATAAGCAGACCTAGCTACATTATGTATCTGCCAGCTAAAAAGGCCGCCCCAGACTCTAAAATGCCAGAGATGGTTGGTGGGTAATAACTCTTCCGATGGCAGGGAAGAAACATCACCAACAGTTTATAACCACAATACAGATTAATAACCAGAAACTTAGAATTACTACCACGCAGTGTCAATTCCGCCTTCCTCTTTCCTGTCCCCTCGTTCCAGAACAGCATAAAGAAGACAACATCAGGGGCCGGTGTGATAGCTCAGCGGCATAAACGCCTGCCTGGCAAGCGCGAGGTCCTGAGTTCCACCCCCGGTACCCACAAAAACAAAAACAAAAACAAAAACAAAAGACAACATCGTAGTCTGCGTGGACTAATTAGCACCCCTTCACCTTGACTTCTAGGCATCGGTGGTGACGGAAAGGAGAATGTGCTCTGCTGGGGCAGAAACAAGCAGATCCAACTTGGCTTTAGGGTAGCAGGTGAGGGGGCGGACTGGTCCTTCCCACGTCCTCAGGTGAATGAGGCAAGTGTACAAGAAATATCCTGGACTTTGCAGGAAAGGAAGAAAGGAGGCGGGTGCCGGCAGGTGGAAATGGAGGAGGATCAACAGGAGTATGATCCTTAAAATGTCACAGGGCACAGGGTGCGAGGGCAGGACAGAGGACCCGGGGGCGAGCATAGATGGCTGCGAGGCCCCACTGAAGTGGTTCCTTTCTCCCTGGGCAGTGGGGAGGCTGCGGGACCCGGAGCCGGAGGCGGGGCCTGGAGGTATAGATGCTCCGGAGGCGAGGCCCGGGAAGGGGGCGGAGCGAGCCCGGGATGGGGGCGGGGCGAGGCCGGGATGGGGCGGGGCGGGAGCGAGCAGGCGGGGTGGGAGCGCAGCCCTGCAGCCGCCAGTCCCCTGAGCTCCTGCATGTCCCGCCGGGTCCCACTGCGGTCGCGGAGCTCTGGCCCCGCCATGCTCCTGCTCCTGGGGCTGTGCTTGGGGCTGCCCCTCTGCACGGGGTCGCAGGAAGAGGCATGGAGCTGGGGTGACACTTCAGAGCAAGTAAGTGCGAGAGCTGCAGGGAGCCAGGGGCCTGGGCGCGGCTGCGGTCCCTTCCCTCCGCCTCCCAGGCCCGCGTGGCTCCTGGACAGGCTCCCTTTGACCGGTCAGACGCCAGGAAAGGAGGCGTCACCTCCCTCTCCTTTCACATCGACCCTGTCCGCAGCCTCCTGTCGCCGCGCTTGCCTATCTGCTGGTCACTTGGTCGCTTCATCGTCTGCGGCGCCTGCCCCGCGCCAGGTTTCCTGCAGAGCTGTGCCTGGACCTCAGAGTCCTGCAGAACCGAGTTTCCTCCTTGGCTCCTATTGCCTGGCGGTCTTTCTTGTTAATTTTTGCGAGGGGACCCATCCTCCTCCCGAAGAAATTAATAACAAGTTTTCTGCGTATGTGAGGTACTTTGTTGTTACTGTTGTTGATTCAGGGAGCAGAGACAATCTGGGAAAAGTCGCAATCTCCTGGAAGCCTCGGCTGTCCCATCTGCAAATCGGGAGCGCACGCCTTTCCCAGTCGGTCCTTATCAGTGGGTTAGCAGTTTCGGGGTGGCCCTGTTACCCGCCAGTACCAAGATCGAAAGCACCTCGGTTTCTTTAGTTGATATTCTGTACATTTATCAGAGTTTGGGTTTTCATTGGCTTAACCTTACAGGTGAATATGAGCTCTTCGTACGGTGTGAGATGACTGGGAAAGCTCTTTGAAAAGTATAGAGCAGGTTCACACCTGTTCACTGGGGTGATACCCCGTAGACCTTTTATGGGAAGTAGCTGTCGGAGTGGACAGCGCTGTTCAGATGCATCTTTTAAATGATGAGCTGCTTAGCTTAAAGCTTGCTTTTGCAAGATGAAAGGAAGATAGAGGTCGGTTCACATCTTCTCCCTTTTTCCAGCCTCTTGTTTTGAGGAGCAGACCTAGAAGATGGAATCTGCCCAAACATCGGAAGGTTATCTTCATGCTGTCCTACGAAGGCTCTTGTCTGTAAAATGGAAGTGGTGGTGATTTTCTCTAGGGCTCGTCCTGAGGAGTAACCAATAAAAATCCCAAGAGGCTTTTGTGGTGGAGTAGGGAAAGGCAGGCTTTGGATCCGGGATGGTGCCCACACTGCCCTTTTCGGTTGTGTGGCCAGGGCAAGCCCTTTATCTCTCCCAGCCTTCCTTCCCTCTCGCCACAGCAGGGAATGCGGTTCCTTTTGAGCATGCCTGGGAGGACTGAGCTGGCTCGTGTGAGGGACTGGTTCGCAGTGGGCACTCGCTACACGGAAGGTATTTCAGTAGGTGGTTAAGGGCATGCACTTGGCTGCCTGGGATGGAATCCTGATTCTGTCCCTTTCCATCTCTGTGACCTTGGACTGATCACTTGTTGCCTCAGTTTCCTCTTCTGTAAATGTGGAAAAAAAATACAGCTCTGAGGACTGAAGGAATGAATGTACCTAACGTGCTTAGAACAGGGTCAGGGGTTAATGTCAGCTATAACCAGCTGTTGGGCTTGAGCAGCAGAAGTGCTGAGGGAAGGAATTTGGGGTAAAGATCTTGAAAGTTTTTTGAGAGGTGGAGGGAGGAGCGTGTGGGAGGGACTGAAACAAAGATCCTGTTTATGAGCTAGGAGGATCCCTGAAGCTCTAACGCCCTCAAGTCCAAGTAGGCTTAACACTCTCTAAACTATCCTTCTTGGAAAAATGTGGATTTAGCCCATTTTGCTGACTTCACGCATTTTATTCTTCAACGCATGACTAATATTTGTCTTGAAGATGACTAAATCAAAAGAAAAACTCTAAAATGTATAGTTGGGGAAGTAATAAAAAATTAAGATGTGTTAAGTACCTGTACCAACTCCCCACAACGAATGTAATCACCATGTGCTGCAAACGTGTACTAATAAAAATAAAAAATTCAAAATATAAACTTCTAAATTATAAAGAAAATTTGCTTTATCTATGATCCATACTATTTTTAAAATTTACTTGTGTGTGTGTGTGTGTGTGTGTGTGTGTGTGTCAAGATTTAAGAGACAGGTTCTAGCACCAAATTTCCTGGGTTCAAGTCCTGGCTGTGTGCTTGTTGGGAGTTACTTAACATTTCCGAGCCTCTACCTCGGAATGAGGACGATATTACTTAATTAAAAGAATTTTAACCAGGTGTGGTAGCACATGCCCGTAATCCCAGAGCTGGGGAGGCTGAAGCAGAAGGAATGCTTTGAGTTCGAGGCCGGCCTGGGCTACATAGTGAGTTCAAGACCAGCCTGAACTACAAAGTGAAACCCTGTCTCAGGGGGGAAAAAAAAAAGATTTTAAAGAGTGAAAGAATCGATATACTTAAATTTTAGAACAGAACTTGGAAATGTTCTACCCTTAATTATTATAGTCTTCAAAATTACATATAAACTCAGTTTTTAACAGAATATGTAAATGTGATACAAATTTTAATGTAGCCAAACATGCCTACTAACTTACATTGCAATTCTTTTTTTTTTTTTTTTTTGAGGGTACCGGGAGTCAACCTCAGGACCTTGTGCGCCAGCAGGAGCTTGTGCCACTGAGCAATATCTCCGGCCCTATTTTCGTATGTGGGTTCCGGGAGTCAAACTCAGGACCTTGTGCTTGCCAGGCAGGCGCTTATGCCGCTGAGCTATCTCACCAGCCCCTACATTGCAATTCTTGTTTGTCATTCACCTTATTAAAAGTAAAGGTAAAACACCAGTAGCACTTTAGATTCAAATTCCTTTCTTCGCCCCTTACTGTCCACTCCATCTATAAACTATGCTACCCATAATGGAGTAACTAGTAAAAAATGAAGCTTTCCAACCTTCTGAGTGCCAAAAAGTCAGTTGGGGACTTCATTAAACATCATTAATATAGATCTATTAGGTTTGGGGGGACAGGGTGGAGGACTAATGATTCTGATCAAGGTGATCCTAGGACCTTGAATAAGACTGAAAGAACCTGTCATCCTTGTAAATCCAGCATCCTGGGAGACTGAGACCCTGTCTCAAAACAAAAACAAAAACAAAAACAAAAGCAGCCTCAGTAGTAATAACAGGCCGGGGATGTAGCTCAGTGCAAAGGCCCTGGGTTCAGTTGCAGTACTGTTTTAAAGAAAGAAGACCTAAAGACTCTTTTAGGAAACTAGTATTAGAAAGGAGTTCTTCTGTATAAAATCAGTCTGGTACAATATGCTGATTTATCTGTTTTGCAAGTTTGAAATTTATATGGTAATATAAATATCTTAGGGTTGTATTCCTATTATTACAAAAGCAGTTTTAAATTTATGAAATATTAATAGCTACTAGTTATTGAGTGTCTAGTGACCCAGAGAGTTTGCTAGGAGCTTTATGTAAAGGTCAGAAGCAATGAAGTACTATGGTTGAAAGCATTCCAGCTTGAGCCAGACTGTGTGGGTTGAAATCTGGGTGCCACCACTTTCAGGCTGTGTGTCACTGTGTGTCACCCCCTTGGATGTCAGCTTCGTTACTTGTGAGATGGGATGGTGAATAGCTCATATCTCATAAGGAGCATGGTTCTAGGTTTGGAGAAGGAAGTAAAATTTGCACAATTTTAGGGCCTTTAAGAGACAGAATATTAAATTATGACTATAGAATTAGGTGCTAAAGTGGCCATTTATTTAAAATGATAAAGCATAACAGATTACATATTTTGACAACTTGACAAATATGGATATCACCCAATGTTAGGTGCCTGTTACAAGTGAGGGAACATCAAATTTATAGTCTACTAAATTTCTAAATCATAACACAATATTAAATATTGCTTGCTTAGCATGTGTGAAACCCTGCATTCTATCTCTAGCACTGCTAAAAAATAATAATTTTAAAAATTAGATGAAAATAATAAACCCGTTATATGCTTTTAATGGTTGTGGCGAGGATTAAGTGAGTTAATTCAGGTGAAGCATTTGCATATAGGAAAAGATAAGGCACTATTAGCTGTTTTGTACTATTTATGTACAGCCTAGTGAAATCTCCAAGAACCACTTCAAGGTCTCAGTGTGTCTGTTTTATAAAAGACAGCTAGGGAAGTCGGTCCAGGAGAAGTGACATACCCAGGCTACTACGTGTAGAGCTGGACTAGAGCCCAAGTGTGTTGATTGCCGAAGCTGGAGCTCTCAATAAATCCACTAATAGCAGGCTACTTTCATATTTGTAACTTAATTTGCTTAAATGTGATTTTTATTTGTAGCTCCTGGCACATAGACAGTATTCAATACATGTTGGTCATAAGTCAAACATCTATTGTGGTGATACATTTCCAATTCTGGGAACTAGAAATTTTCTGTACTTAAGATTTCTTCCAAATTCTCAGCCACAACTCTGTCTTTACATTTGGGGGGAAAACAGAGAACTGAGACAACTTTTTTTTTGCAGAACTTGAAGATTTTGCCAACTTCAAGCCCCTTAGTAATCCCTCCCTTATGTGTAGGGACGTGATTGCAAAAAAAGCATTGTAGAAATGAATGGGGAAGGAGGGTGTTGTGGGAGAAATTCCAGAGATTTGCTCACTCCCAAACCAGCCGTGGCTCATTTCTTGGGGGCAGGAAAAAAGGGTGGGGAGTCCTAAAAACTGGGTGATGAATTCTATGTGTCTTTGTGTTCTTAACTAGCAGTCTTCTCAAAGGCTTGGGTGCTCAGATTTAAGGGGACCTTAATGCACTGTTAGAATTGTGGTCAGGAATGCCAGTAATGCTTCTGCATCCAAGGATCAGCAAGGTTGATGTGGAAAGATGGAACTTCAGGATGAAGAATTTAGTTTTTCTTTTTTGGGGAGGAGGTGGGAGATTGTATATACCAAACCACTTATTATTTCCCTACAAATAAGGTCCATTTCCTATATTTTTCACAGGTAAAGAAAAAAACTGGGTGACTTACCTTCAGCCAGTTGATTTTTTGGCTCCAAATCTACCTGGAAGTTATTTAGAATTTTAACTTAAATTTGAAGCTTTTCTTCTATCACCGAGGTTATAATAAGGCACCCCACTTTGCAGATAGTTAGTAGCTGAACGACTTGCAGCAACATTATCCCAAAAGAAGGGCAGTTTTGTGCCAATACAGAGTTACCCACATGGAAATACTCCCAGATTAACGCTTCTAGATTTGGTGATCAGTGGCATCTCATGTGACTTTCCAACATCTAGCCTTGATTTTGTTCCTGGTTCTATAGCAGATCTCTAAGGTAATGGACTTCTTAGTTGCAGTATTTCAGAAAGTCCTCAGAAAAATGGATGCTAGCTGGTTGATCAAGTCCCCAAGTTCATCTGAAGTTATAGATCCAGTAATAGAGCACAGGGGCTTGCAGCTTGCAGCTCGTACTGGCTTTATTTTTTAGAGAGTGGAGAATACTGACCTCCTTTTATGCTTTCTTACCAGTCAACCTGGGTCAGTCAAGCATCCAGACCCAAAGGGAGTTGATATACCATGGAATTAGGCTTTGTCCCTGCTGTCCCTTCTCACATTCTTCCCACCAATGGACTGTGTTAGTCACCTTTGTGGTACTATAACAACTACATGAGGCAGTGAACTTATAAACAGAAAAGATTTATTTTGGCTCATGGTCTCAGAGGGTCCAGTCCGTGATCGGTTGGCCACATTGTTTGTAAGCCTGTGGCAAAGCAGCATATCGTGACAGAGGAGTATGGCAGAGCAAACCAGTAGATGCTTACCTTGTCTATTATGTTTTCGTAAGTATATTTCTTTTATTTTTTCTTTAAACTAGATAGTATGGTCCCTGATGGTAGAGATCATGGCTTATTTTTTTTAATAAATATTGTGGTTTGGACATCTTCTGTTCTGATGTTGGAGAAATAAGCAAGAGCCAGAGACTTCTATGGGAGCCATCTCTTAAATCTATGACCTAGGGCTGCAAGAAAGTTGGTGGAAGCTTTAACATTACTATTTATAGTAGTTCTTGCCATGAAGCTAGAAGTTACTTACTTGTTTGTCCCTGGTTTCCACCCCTAGATCCTTATAAGACAATAGAAAAATACTCAAAAAAAAATCAGGAATTCCTAACCAAAAACAATGATGATGACATTGGTGTCATTTCCACTTCCAATTGTAGCTGGCACCAGGAATCTGTCTGTACTGGGATGTTTTGGTTCTGGGTCAACTTGAGTTTAAATTTGCATTGAAGTGTAGCCATAGTGATCCCCTGAGACAGCAGATAGTCATCTCAAAAATGAAAAGCCAACTTCTCTTGTTCTCCTTAAAGCTTGCTTATTTTCTTGGAAAACCTATTCTATAAAGGAGGAAACTTCAAAGAAAATACTTTAGGTCACATAGAGAATCTAATACCTGAGAAGGGCTTGGCTCTCCTTCCAACCATAGTTATTTTAAGTGCTCCCAAGCCTTTTCCACAATTTTAGGGAGGGAAAGACCTGAGACGAGCCTGCAGAACTTGTGAAGAGCTTGCCTAGGATCCTTATTATGGCCTTCCATTGGTTCCCCATGCACCTCGACTCATGTTAGAAATCAGAAAGGAGCATTGTCCTGGAAATTGTTTGATTTCCATCTGTAGTCAGGTTGATTGTCAATCTGAATCCTGTACTAAATAGGAGGCTATTTCATGGTTTATGGTGTTAATTTCCATTTGCAAATATATTACATATTTGTACTTATGCAAATATATTATATATTATTTATATTTATGTAAGTATATATTTGAATATATACACTGAGGGATAAAGGAGAGGATGGGATTAAAACAATTTCTGTTATACTTTCAGTTTTTAAAATGCAAATGCATTTATTGTTTATTCCATTATGGAAATAGCATACAGTAATTTGTTAAAAACTGAATATAGAAAAGTGTAAAGAAAAGCAGTTCACCCATCCAAAAGTAATAGCCCTTTGCATTTTGGTGCACATGTTACATATAAAAACATATATACTTAAAAAACCAAATTATTTTAAATATAGAGTTTTGTTGTTTAATATTTTAAAATATATTTTGAATATATCTGTCAAGATAAGCAAAGTTACACTTGGTAACATACAATCTCCCGATCTCTATATCTTAAATAACAAACATTTATTTCTCACTTATACAAGTTGTCCATCTCGGGTTGGCAGTGGAACAAGCATGCACTTTGTGATCACTTGTGAACTTGGGTTTGATGGAGCAGGTACCGCTCCAAACACTGCTAATTACCGTACCAGAGGGAGAAGGCTGTTCTGGGATCAGATGTCTGTATTTTAATACTTGGCCCAGAAGTGACATGTTATTTACATTATTGGCTAGAATAGTATATGGCCCCACCTACTCATGGAGGTACTCCTGGCAGAGAACTAGAAAAATATTTGGTGAGCAGCATTAAAGTCCAGTAACATGAGCATTTGTTGATGTCATGTAAATATACATCCACATCATTATCTTCAGAAGCTGTGTTGTAATTAATCAGTGTCTCATGATATATTTTACCACACTTTTAAGGGTGTTTTAGGCTATTTCTAATTGTGAAAAATTGTTTTAAAAGTTGCAAAGAATTTTCCTGTACATTAATTTGTTTCTACTGATTTCCTCCCTTATGATAATTTATTACATTAAATTTGACTGCAAGTAGAATTTTAAATTAAAAGACATGAATACAGGTGTAATACAAAATACTATAGTCACTTTGGAAAACAGTTTGGCAGTGTCTTAAAAAGTTTAATTTTACCATATGACCTAGGAATTCCATTCCAAGGAAAATAACATATCTCCAATGCAAAGAATTGACTATGAATGTTCATTCAGTGTTTTTCAAGTTTTGAATTATTCATAATAGCTAAAAGGCAGAAGTAATCTAAATGAGCATCAGCTGGTGAACAGATAACAGAATATAGTCTATCCGTACAAAGGAATATTATTCAGCCATAGAAAGAATGAAGTGCTGATTGCTACAATATAGACAAGCATTATGCTAAGTAAAAAAGGCCAAACACAAAAGTCTACATATGTGTGATTCCATTCCTATGAAATCACCAAAATGGGCAAAGCCATGCAGACAAAATAGATTAGTGGTTGCCTAGGGATGGGGGAGAATGGGAGACAGAGAAGTGATGGGTAAGGGTATAGATTTCTTTGTAGGATAATAAAAATGTTTGAATTTACTATGGTGGTAGTTATTCAACCCTGTGTAGATAGTAAAAAACATTTTCCTGTGAACAAAATGAGTGAATTTTGTTCTATGTAAATGGTACCTCATAAGGCTGTTTAAAATATTCATAAAGTCCGGGCATATTTTTCAAGTTTCTAATTTACATTGTCAAATTGCCCTCCAGAAGGTAAAAGGTATCACTCGCAGAGATAACAAGTTGTATTATTTAAATAGAGATTTATCATGAGTAATGTACAACAATTGGCTAAAACTTTTAAATCAGTCCCAAGGGACTTGTTGATTATTACTGTGATTTTGTTTAAAAGATGATTTTATACATCTTTATAAAAGATGTACACATATACATACATATACACACCTTCTTGCTTTATATATGTAACAGCAAGAAGCTTAATGTCAGGCCCAAAATAAAATGAAACAATACAAATATTCTAATTATCAGTTCTTCTCATTCCATCCGGACTCCTCCTACAAATTTAAAAGCAATCAGATGACAAGGTGGCGTGTCCTCTTGGGTCAAGGGTCAACCTGATTTAAGAGGGATGGATTCAAATTCTGGAGTGGAAATGAAGTCTCTGCTAAAAAAATCAAAGCTACTTTTCAGGATGATAGTCCTTTCGGTGTATTCGAATGTGTTTTAACCCCCTCATAGAAGTCGCTTCAGACTGCCCTCTCAATCCTACGTGATGTCTCTTCTCTCCCCAGGTTGGACTCAGGGTCCCGAGGCAGCTGAGGCTGTTGCAGAGGCTGGTATGTATGACCATGGCACATCTCCAGGTCCATTCTCCTCTCTTGTGCTTGTTTGGAACCAGGTACCGCTTTGCACGCACGCCCTCCAAAGCTTGTAAGTCATGTGTAGAAGAAGTCTAACAAAGTGAAGTAGCTGATTCTTTTATAACTTGTCTTGAAGCAGCTTTTTCTTTCTTTGAAAAAACTTGATGATTTCAGTAGGACTATATAAGGATAAAGCATGGTGTTTTAAAGACTTCCTTCAAAAAATATCTAAATATAACCTCTATTTATTTTTTATGACATCCTTATCCAGGAAATGAAGACTCTGTTGTTGTGAAGGAAACAGTTAAAGCAACCAGAGAACTCACATCTGTATATTAAAATGACACGTGATGAATGCCGGGCAGGCCCTCTGTGCATGTTGGTGGCTTATAGACTGGAATTTGAGCAAGTGTTTAGAAACTACAGGAGGTTACAAGGTGTGATAGAAAACTATGGTGAATTAAAAAATTTTTGCAGCAAAAGACATATTGCCATTAATACCCCTCAGAACACCCCTCTCACTTCAAACACACTTATCCCACCATTCTTGCAGTTTTCTGAAGCAGTTCTGGAAGTCCGTGTGTTCAGTTGCACTGTCGTGCCTGCCTTGATTTCCTCAATCAATTCAAAACATTTATTATCTTTCTCTGTCATTTTGACTTTGAGGAAGAGCTACAAGTCGCTGGTGTCAGATCCAGTGGATAAGGCGGATGACGACACACGTAGCATAATGTTTTTACAAGCCTGCTTTTCCACTGGATGGCACTTGGCAGCAGCAGTCTTTGCTCACACCTCGGAAAGACACCCAGAAAAGAGGCCTTTCAGAACTGCTTCGGAAGGTGGCAAGAATGATGGCACAAGTGTGTCTGAAGCAAGAAGGAATATTCTAAGGGGAGTAAATGGCAATGTGTTTTTTACTGTAATAATTTAAAAATATTTTAAACATTCACTGTAGATTTTGATCGCATGATGTGTTTAAAAAACTCTCAGTTCTTCCTTATGACAGTGTGCCGTGAGTTATCAAAACGCGGGGGCAGTTGGGCTCTGGTGAGGAGTTTGTACACCCTTCCCTTTCTGTGGCGGGCGTTTAAGTCAATTTATCTTTACAAGTGTCACCATCATTACTGTATCTGGACTGGGACTTTGTCATCTTTTCTCTTCATCTTCTTCTTCTCCTTCTTTTTGCTCATTTTCCCCTTCCCCTTTCTTGCCCCTGCTTCCTCATAACCCTGAATTTGTTAGCCTAGTATTCGTTCTTCTATGTTTTCCTCCTTGCTCACATAATCATAATAAACATAGGTACGTAAACATGTCAAGAATTGTGAAGCGTCTAGGAGTTTTCCTGCTTTCCAGCTAATAAGTTGTCACCATTTCTTGGAAGGTGGCAGACAACAGAAGCGTACTAGGTCAGCAACCTGGTGTGTGTGTTATCACTCACAGTAACAGCAGTAGCCAGAGGATAGCATTTGCTTAATTCCTCAACCCCAGTTCCTACACGGTGATACAGAGGGGGCCAGGTGGCACCTGCACGTGAGGTTGGTTGCACTACATACAAGCAACTTTAAGCATAGAGAACCCGACTTTGAATAGTGAGCATTAAAGCTGCCTCGTCATTGTCTGTGGAGGGAGATATTCTCTTTATTATTTTGGATACTCAGCCAACTTGCCTCCTGCTCTGGAGGGAGACACCACCTGTTTTCCAATGGCTTATTACACAGGCATCCTTACATAGGTGGTTCACAAAAAAGGCAGCTAGTTTTTGTGTTTGCAAAATGTGCAGAAATACCACAGACTCATGGAGAATGGTCTCCCAACAATATATGCATACGCCACTCATTCATTCATTCGACAAAATAGTTTTTGGAATGTCTGTTACCTGTTCAGCACTGTTGTAGGCATTGGGATACAGCGATCACAAAACAGACAGAATACCCTGTCTTTCACAGAACTTGGAAGTGGGAAGATTAAGACAAAAAGAAAAAATAAAATATTAGTAGTTGGGAAGATGACAAATGTCACTGAGAAAACACACCAGCAGAAGATGGGGAAGCTTATATACATCATACATATGAGATTTCTGATCATTGCTTTAAAACAGTGGGGACATACAATGATAGCTGACGTTTGCTGAGTGCTTACTGTGTGCCAGGCATTGCTCTAAGCGCCCTTTTTTTCTTTTATGATACTAGAGATTGAACCTAGGGCCTTTGGCATAAGCTACATTCCCAGGCCTTTCCCTTTCTTTCTTTCTTCCTTCCTTTCTTCCTTTCTTTCCATTATTTTTTGAGAGCAGGTCTTGCTAAATTGCCCAGGCTGTACTTGAACTTGTGTTCCTCTGCCTCCCTGAGTGCTAGGATTATAGGTTTATTCTAAGTGCTTTGTGTGTTATAAACTAATTACTCTTATAACAGTTCTTTGCAACATTTGACAGATGAGAGAACTGAGCTTCAGAGAGACTGAATAGCTTTTCCAAGATGACACAGTTGGTGAGAGATGGTAGAGCCAGGATTGTATCCCAAAGATCTGGAAGTTTCTGAGTGCATGCTCTTAACTAATACACCAAACTGCCCTTTTAGTTACATGTATTCTTCTATTTCTTATTATTTTCACTTAAAAATACTTTATCTGGCATACCTGTATCCATTATTTAAATGGTGACTAATATTCTGTTGGCACACCATAAAGCATTCTACTACTGATGATTTTTGCCCCTAAACAGGGCAAAAAACCCTAACAACCTCTCTTTTGTATATACTATTATTCACAGTTCGTTTAATGCTATGGCTTATATTTTCAGCAGGAGGATTGCTGATTCAAAGTAATGTACATTTTAATTTTGATAGATTTTGTCAGATTCCTTTTTGAATACTATTACTTTTAATACTATATTAATTCCATTTCTATCAGCAGTGATGAATATGCACCCTCCTGCTAGCAATCAATATAACTACTCTTTTTGATTTCTCAGTCTCTTAGACATAAAAGGACACCTCCTTGTTCATTTTGCTTGCATTTCCCTGAGTATGTACAGATTTGGTCATTTTAAAATAGATTTCTTAGGCATTCAGAGCAATTCTTCTCCAAATTGCTTTTATCAGGTCCTTTGCTTATCTTTCTGTTGTGTGTTTATCCCCCCCATTGTCCATTTATCAGAGATCTTTGCATATTATAAATACCTGCTGTCTTCTGAGGTGGAAGATTTCCTCCACAAATCTCTCATTTGTCTGTTAACTTGGTTTATGGTATATTTGCCATATAAAATTTTAAGTTCCTAAGTAATAAATAAGTCTATCTTTTCTTTTATAATTTCTAAGTTTTTGTTCTTGGCCACAAAGATTTTCTTCACTCCTTAGCTTAGCCTGTTTATATAATCTTTTAGATTTTCTTAGAACCTTCTTAGAATTTTCAAAAAGTCTTGTATTTATGTTTGTTACATTTTTTTCAGTACTCGGGCTTGAACTCGGAGCCTCCACACTGAGCTACATTCCCAGCACTTTTGCAATTTTAAATTTTGAGACGGGGTCTCTCTGAGAACCTAAACTGCCCAGGCTGGGCTCCCGGAGTGCTTGGATTACAGAGATGGACAACCACACCTGGCTGCTATGTTATAAATTTTTAACATGAACTTTGCCTACCCAAGTGTACTGGAATGATCTCGCCAGCAGTGGACCTGGCACATAGTGCTGTCCTGGGAATGTTCCCAGTGACTCTGCATCACCTGTAGGATAAAATCCAAGCATACACCAGACCCTGCGTGGTCTGGCTCCTGCCTATGTCTGCAGTCTGAGTTCACTACTCCCGTGTCCGGCGCTCTGTCCACACCAGCTGCCGTCCTCTGATGAGCCACACTTCACTTAATGAACAGAATGTGTGTGGTAACAGCTGGGAAATGTCTTTGTCTTCTGTTTCATGTAATAGCAATGTGCATTATATATTTTTTTCAAGAAGGAGAGGAATTAATGTTTCATAAATATCTTTGGACTGCCACACTCTAGGGTTTTCCTCTATAGGAGGGAGAGTGGAGGTGAATGATTTCTAAGGAGGTAGAGAAGCTCCCAAATTTATAGTATCTAAAGAATGGTTAGTCCAGAATAAAACATCAAAAGGTTGGCCTTGTGGGAGGAGGCCCAGGGGCCCGGGTGCTGGCAGCTGCTGTCCCAAACAGTCCTCAGTCACATTTCCAGATGGCAGCATGGGTAACTCAGGACATCAGGGCGGCTTGATTTTTAAGTAACTCACATGAGTCATACAAAAACCTTTGGTCCCTTAGGCAGCTAATTAAGACACTCCCTGCCTCAAACTACTTTTCCATCTGTTTTGGTTTTGTAGGAAAAAATAATGAAGAAATTACATTATGTCACAGGAAGATGAGTTTTTTTTTTTGCCCCCTATTTTGTAGTTGATGTCCCCAAACAAAACTGTCACTTAAGTGGAAATATGGAAAACATGTTGGATTTTTTTTGTGTGTGTGTGGGTACCAGGGGTTGAACTCAGTACCTTGCTCTTGCGAGCAGGTGCTTGTGCCACTGAGCGATATCATCAGCCCTTTTTCCTTTGTATGTGGGTACGCAGAGTCGAACTAAGGACCTCGCGCTTGCCAGGCAGGCGCTTGTGCCGCTGAGCTATCTCACCAGCCCACATGTTGGATTTTTGAGAACTGCGTAGTGGGAAAAGTTGAGGCAACTGTTTTATTATGTCTTTCATTTTATGACATATTTTCATGAATTTGTACTATTGGAAACTCTATTTGCTTTTCAGTGTCATTTCCTATTTTCACCTGCCTGTCTGATGCACTTCTCGCAATGCGCCCTCCTTTCTAAGTAAACTGGCTATTCACTGTGCTGGGCTCAGCCAGCAAGCATTTCTGTTTCCATGTCTTTTGTGTTCCTCGAATGTTCTTTTTGTCCTCTGCCATCACATACAAATTCTACATCTACTTTAGAAGTTTTTCTTGCATTTTAAAGACCTCACTGACTTATCTTTCTCCTGGGATTTTGTTCTGGTCATTTGGAGAATAATAAATTGAACCCAGGTCCTGATTTATGGTAGGCAAGTGCTCTACTATGGAGCTACACCCCCCCGCCTCTTACCTTTTTTCTGAACTCTGGAAGGTCTTGTAGTCAAAATTTCTATCTATTCTCTCTCTCTCTACCTCTCTCTACTATCTATCTGGAGATACACATATATCTCCCTTCTTATATGTTCCTATGTTGCTTTTTATATTTTTTATGTTTTTTGTCCTTTCTTCCCATGTCATTGTAAGTGCCTTGAGATAAGGAACCATGTGTGATACTTCTTCCAAAACCATCATAGAATTTAGTCTTTAGCAGTACCTAATAAATACTAGTTTATTACATTTCATTTTTGGTGGATACATATTTTTCTTTTTGAGTATTCAAGATTTACATTCAATTCAATTCAATAAATGTGTTTTAAATTATTCTCTATCCTGAGGGCTATGAATTAAAAAGAGGAGGGGGAAGAAGAGGAGGAGGAAGAAGAAGAGGAGGAGGTGGAAGAGTAGGAGAAGGAAAAGAGAAGGAAGAGGAAGTGGAAGAAGAAGGGGAAGAGGGAGAGGAAGAACAGAGAAGAGGAGGAAGAAAAAGAGAAGAAAAGGATGAGGGGGAGGACAGAAGGAAGAAGAGGGAAAATAAGAATACATGGTTTCTCTTTTCCTTGTGATTGCAGTATAGCGGGGAGGAGGTAAGGTATTATAGCCAGAGCTGTTGAAGATGTGTACATAATCAATCCTAGTACATTCCAGACCATAAGTACTGTACCAAGAGGGCAAAGCCATGGTGCATAAATAGAAGCAGCAATTCCTGGAAGAGGGTAACTGGGGAGAAGCAGTAAAACTATAAACTATAAACTATAAACTATAGGTTTTTGAAACTTTTGAGCTTGTCTATTGGGCCCATAAACTATGGTCTATATTCTTGATGTAATACTGTGGAAAATCTACTACATCTACAGTCTTAATTGTAGGCATAAGATGATAGTGTAATAGACAATGTTTTGTTGTGTCTTCTAATTTTCGCATTTTAAATTCAACAAAATTATTTATCTTGTAAGGATAAATCAACATGACATCAAAAATAGTCTCAGTGTACCAAGGGAAGGTTTTCAATTATTTTAAAAATAGTACTGGGCAAGAATTTTATTTGGCATGCTGTGTAGCTGGAGTTACAAACTTCTGCTGAACTAAGATGTAAACCTAATAAGTAAGCCCTCTGCCCCCAGGGCGACCCTCTTTTATGTAAAACAGTTAAGTGATAAAGTGACAGAAGACTTTTTGGAAAGTGTCAGAATATGACAGCTGCACAGAATAGATTTGGCTTGATCTCCTTTCCTCAACATTTACAATTTAATGGAGAATAGCAGAGGTTCATAGGTAAATTCTGAGTGAGCAACAAAGACAAAGTAATATTTACTAAATTTTTGGAGTTCTGTGTTTTACTGGTTATCTAATGACTATCATCTGAAAATCTTGGCCAGCCAGGGTGCCTCTGGAATCCTTTTATGAGAAGGGCAGGCTGGGGAATCAGGCGCTTTTGACTGGCACCCTGGATTTTTTACCCTCTACCTGCGTGACCTGACTGAGTCACACAGTAAATGACTTTAGCCTGCATTGGTAAAATAAGAGAATTTGACTTGAGAGTTTCTTTTTCTTTCTAGATTGTCTTTATAATTTATTCTGTCACCTCTTCCAAAAAGATCCCAGGGGGCATTTTTCATCTGAAGAAGTCTAACAAACAATACCTCTACAGTTTAGAACCAGCATAGTGTCTGAAATAACTAATAAAATGACTGAATTCCGTTCAAGGACAAGTCACACTCAACTAGGGCTACAAACTCAAATGTGACAGAGACTGGGCAAATTTTCTATTACTGCATAACGTCTTTTGCAAACTCAGTGCTTAAAGCAACAGCCATTTTATAATATGATTTTGTGGGGCAGAAATTTGGGCAGAGCACATCCCAGTGGTTCTTCTGGCTAGTGATGCCCATGTGGGTTGCTGGTGGTATTCAGCTGTCAGATGACTGATCTGAGGGCTCAGGACGGCTTCCCCTTGTGCTGGGCTCCTAGGCAGGGATGGCTGGAATTGGGCCGATATCTACACCAGACCCCTCTAGCAAGCAGTGTCAGGCTGGTTGGTATCTGACACGGTAATTCAAGACCTGGATAAAGAATGTTCCATGAGACCTGGATGGAAGCTTTGAAGCTTCTTATGACCTGGCCTTGCAATCCCAGAACTTCTCTTCTAGTGCATTTTCTAGGTAATACAAACACTAAGGCCCAGATTCAAGGGGGAATGAATTAAACTACAGCTGTCAATGAGAGGAGAAGCAAAGAGTTTGGGATGCTATTTTTTTTTTTTTAATGCGGGTACCGGGAGTTGAACTCAGGACCTCGCGCTTGCCAGGCAGGCGCTTATGCCGCTGAGCTATATCACGGCCCTGGGACGCTATTTTTAAATGATTTTATATATATACATAAAATTGATATATGTATATACAATTTAGTCTTTTTTTTTTTTTTTAAGATACCTTACTTTATTTTTTTTTATTATTTTTTTTTAAAGAGAAGAAAAAAACAAAACAAATCAAAAGAAGAACAAATTTTCAAAACAACATAATAGGAGGGTAACAATGGTTAATACATTACATATTACTATCTTTAAGTTAGTTTTTCAGGACACCAGACATTAGCATTCAATTGTCCAAACATTATTGGCACAAACCTTATTGGCACCAATTTACTCTTAAGGCAAAAGAGTACAGTATCTATTTGTGGAAGGATATACCAAAAACTGTCAAGTATGACCCTTGAGGCATGAAGTTGTGACTCTAGGATGGGAGGGAGATTCTTACTTTTCATTTTATTTCACTATAATTCATGGTATATATACACATATACCATGTGTATATATGACTTGAGAACTTTTTGAGAACTAGTTTCATATGTAAATAAATTGGAGAATAATAAAGCTAGAATTTTCTTAGTCTACAGGATTTTTTTTTTTTTTTTTTTTTAGTATTGGTTACTATTTCCTTTCTAATGTACCTATACAGATCAGGACAATAGTATTTTAGATTCACAGCTACACAAGAGCTAACTGTGGACCATTTTTTGTGAACCAGCTCAGATTTGGAAATAAAAGAATATATTTAATTATACATAATTTATGAAGAAAACCTGTTTCTAGAAATAACACAGATCAAATTCAACGCTTCATTTCAACTCACTGTTTAACTCATCTTGGAGCTCTCTTTTTGAAAGATAATGAGGGGCCGGTGAGATGGCTCAGCGGCGTAAGCGCCTGCCCGGCAAGCGCGAGGGCCCGAGTTCGACTCCCGGAACCCACATACGAAAAAGGGGCCGGTGATATCGCTCAGCGGCACGGGTGCCTGCTGGCACGCGAGGTCCTGAGGTCGACCCCCGGTACCCACAAAAAAAAAAAAAAAAGAAAGATAATGAGCTACAAGTTTTAATTTAAAAAAAAAACGCCTGGTCATTATGCTGTTAAGACCATTATCATTGCCATCCCCAGCCTAATCCTCATTGTCTTTACTGAAATGTATTAAATGTTTTTAGTGACATCATTTAACAGAAGCATTTGGTTAAAGTACGTATGGAATCTCTTTTTAATCCCAATCACTCCTGGGGAGAGAGACAGATTTTGTCCTAAAGAGACTAGATTTTTTCATAAAAGAATATTGTACAATACAATTCTTGAATTCAAGAGTAATTTCCTAACCTCTAAGGTTTTATTCTTTACTTTTGGTTTTGTCTTAAATCTGTGGACCTTGAACTGGCTATAACTTTAGTGACTTACTCAAGCCCTCTCAACTTACAGATGAAAAGTTCATCTTGTTAAATTCTTTTAAGCTTATAGCTCTTGAACTTGAGTACACATCACAGTCTCTTTGAAGGCTTATTAAAACACATTGCTGGCCCCATCTTCCAAGTTTCTGATTCTGTGGGTTGAGGCAGGGTCTGAAAATCTGCCTTTCTGGCAAGTTTCTGGGTGATCCTGATGCTACAGGGTTGGGGTCACACTTGAGAACCACTATTTTGATGTAACTCTTCCTCTGGAGAGTTTCTTTTCCTTGTTTAGGTAAAAATCTTTCAAATGTGCTGTTTTTATTTTTATTTTTTACTTGATCATTACTTAACTGGACTCTGTATGTTTCTCTATTTCAACTTTCTGACATTTCCCCTAAGCTGGTCCCATTTTTCTTTAACTTTTTTGGATGACTAAGATTGAAAGTTCTGCCACAGTCGCAAAGATGAAAACCAAACATCCTTGTGCTGATCTCCCTGTTCTCTGTTCTTGCTCATGTGCTTGGCTCTGATCCATGGAGCTCACCCTCTTGTGGGTGTTTGAGAATAGGCTCAGATAAACTTTATATTCGCATCTACTTCTTTGATGAGTCATGTAAGATATCTCTTGAGATTCCTGTGGTTTGCTGTGCTGAGCATGACTTGACTTGAAGGGTTTGAATGACTACCGACTTAAACAGAATAACCTTCCTTGCTGACCCGTTGGAAATACGTTTGCGATCATTCTTTATACCACACAAGCAATTGGCTTGGTATCAACACATTATAACTTCATGTATTTTGAAAATGAGCTCAGGGCTATAAATAAATGAAGCAGATGAAGGTTGAACTGCTCAGGTATTGCCCCAAAGGAGAGAGCACAGTGTGATTAGAGTCAGCCCACTTCTTTCAAATTTGTGGAGCACCTGCTCTGTGATAAAGACAGGGCTGGGCCTTGGGCATGTGAAGATGCGCAGGGTCTGTCCACCCAGACCTGCGGTCAGCCATACCCAATGGTGGCAATGCGGATTTGGGAGCAAGGGGCACTGGGCTCGGGCACCGCCTGCATTACCTGCTGGCCTGGGCCGATGTGCATCCTCATTCACCCTGATGTGCTGCCATTTAAGAAATGAGTATAAAACATCTACTTCCGATATCTGTTCCAGCACTGTGGTGGGATCCTGCCTTGTCCTAGTCGGCGTGGGTTTCCATAACAAGATGCCATACACTGAGTAGTTTAGACAACAAACATGTTTTTCGCACAGTCCTGGGATCTGGAATGTCCAAGATCAAGGTCTAGAAAGGTTTGGATTTTAACGCAGGCTCTCATCCTGGCCTGCAGATGGCCACCTTCTTGCTATGTACTTACATGGCCTTTTCTTGGTGTGTGTACCTGGTGGGGAGATAGAAAATGAGGGCGCTGATCCCATCAGGAGGGGCCAGCTTCATGACCTCGTCTAGTCATAGTCACCTCACGAGGGCTCCACCCCCAAACACCATTCCACTGGGGATTCAGGCTTCAGCAGAAGAATTTGGGGGACACTGACTTGTCAGCCTATAAAATGCCTGTTGTCTGCTTAGCCAGTTCCCAGAGCTAGAAGATCACTGCGCACAGTTCCTCTCCTCACACGTTTCTTCCCTCTTTGGGCTTTTGTCGTCTGCTGTCATCAGAGGTAGCGCTGTTTTGGAGACAAGAAAAGCAATGAACAGTTTTATTGAACTCTTTTTTTTTTTTTTTATTTTAAAGAGAAGAAAAAACAAAACAAATCAAAAGAAGAACAAATTTTCAAACAAACATAATAGGAGGGTAACAATGGTTAATACATTACGTATTACTATCTTTAAGTTAGTTATTCAGGACACCAGACATTAGCATTCAATTGTCCAAACATTATTGGCACAAACCTTACTCTTCAATGAACTAAGTAAAAATGGTAGTGTATCTATCTTAACCATCTTATATATATATATATACAATTTTTTTTCCCTTTCCCTTCTTTCTTTTCCCTATTCCAGTCTCTCTTTCCTTTTGACCAGTTTCTTTTTGATTCACCATGTCTATTGTACATTTTGGATCTTATTTACTCTTTCAGTTTCTCATACTAGAGAGATAATACGATGCTTACACATGTGCTTCTGGTTTATTTCACTTATGAGTATTTTCTCGAGTTGCATCCATTTACCTATAAAAGTCTCCAGTTTATCCTTCTTTATGGCTGAATAGTACTCCATTGTATAAAAATACCACATCTTTCTTATCCATTCCTCAGTTGATGGGCATTTGGGTTGTTTCCAAGATCTGGCTATTACAAATTGTGCTGCTATAAACATGGGTGCACATATATCGCTGTGGTACGATGTTTTTAATTCTTCTGGGAAGATGCCCAGAAGGGGAATAGCTGGGTCAAATGGGACCTCCAACCCTAGTTTTCTGAGGAATCTCCACACTGACTTCCACAGTGGCTGTACCAGTCGACACTCCCACCAACAGTGAAGAAGGGTTCCTTTTTCCCCACAGCCCCTCCAGCATTTGTTATTAGTTGATTTCTTAATAGTAGCCATTCTTTCTGGGGTGAGATGGTATCTCAGCGTTGTTTTAATTTGCATCTCTCGAATGACTAGTGATGTTGCACATTTTTTTGTATATTTATTTGCCATTAGTATTTCTTCATCTGAGAAATGTGTATTCATCTCAGATGCCCATTTTTGGAGTGGGTCTTTAAATTTGGGAGGTCTGATTTTTTTGAGTTCTTTATATGTTCTCGATAGTAATCCTTTGTCTGAGGAACAGCTGGCAAACATTTTTTCCCACATTGTGGGTTGTCTCTTCACTCTGTTGGTGGTTTCTCTTGCTGTGCAAAAGCTTTTTAATAAGATGAGATCCCAGTTATTGATTCTTTGGGATAGTTCCCGTGCGGTTGAGTTTTTATTCATAAAGTCTTTGCCTACACCAATGTCTCCAAGGGTTTTACCTATCCTACCTTCCAGCAGATTTAATGTTTCTGTTTTAATATTTAGATCTCTGATCCATTTTGAATTTAGTTTAGTGCATGGTGAAAGATATGGATCTAGTTTTAATCTTCGGCATGTGTAGAGCCAGTTTTTCCAGCACCATTTATTAAAGAGGCTATCTTTCTTCCAGCGAATGTGTTTGGCACCTTTGTCAAAGATAAGGTGGCTTAGTATGTCTGGGGTTGTTTCAGCATCTTCTAATCTGTTCCATTGATCTTCAGGTCTGTTTTTTTGCCAGTACCACACTGTTTTTATCACAGTAGCTTTATAGTATAATTTCAAGTCGGGGATTGTGATGCCCCCTGCCTTGCCTTTGTTGCCCAGAATTGCCTTTGCTATTCTAGGTCTCTTCTGATTCCAAATGAATTTTAGGATTGTTTTCTCTAATCCTGTGAGATATGCTGTTGGAATTTTGATTGGAATTGCATTAAATCTGTATAACAATTTTGGAAGTATGGCCATTTTCACTATATTGGTTCTTCCTATCCAGGAGCAAGGGATATCTTTCCATTTTCTGATATCCTCTTCAATCTCCTTTTTCAGAGTACTGTAGTTTTCAGTATAGAGGTCTTTTACATCCTTCGTGAGGTTGATTCCTAGGTATTTCATTTTTTTGGATGTTATTGTGAAAGGTATTGTTTCCCTAATTTCTCTTTCAGTAAGTTTGTTATTTGTGTACAGGAAGGCTATTGACTTTTGAGTATTGACTTTGTATCCAGCTACACTACTGAATTTGCTTATTAAATCTAGCAGTTTTTTAGTGGAGTTTTTGGGGTCTTCTGTGTAGAGTATCATGTCATCTGCAAATAACGATAATTTAACTTCTTCCTTTCCAATCATTATTCCTTTTATTTCTTTCTCTTGTCTAATCGCTCTGGCTAAAGTTTCCAGAACTATGTTGAATAAGAGTGGGGACAGTGGACATCCTTGTCTTGTTCCTGATTTTAGAGGGAAGGCTTTCAGTTTTTGGCCATTTAGTATAATATTGGCTGTTGGTTTGTCATAGATAGCTTTTACCAGATTGAGATAAAGACCCTCTATTCCAATTTTCTGTAGGGTTTTTATCATGAAAAGGTGGTGGACTTTGTCAAAAGCTTTTTCTGCATCTATTGAGATGATCATGTGATTTTTGTCTTTGGTTCTGTTAATATGCTGTATTACATTTATTGATTTACGTATGTTGAACCATCCCTGCATCCTTGGGATGAATCCAACTTGGTCATGGTGTATAATCTTCTTGATGATTTGTTGGATTCTGTTTGCCAGTATCTTATTAAGGATTTTTGCATCTATGTTCATTAGGGAGATTGGCCTGTAGTTCTCTTTCTTAGTTGGGTCCTTCTCTGGTTTTGGTATCAGGGTAATGCTTGCTTCCAGGAATGAATTTGGGAGTATTGCTTCCCTTTCAATTTCATTGAAAAGTTTGAGAAGTAGGGGCGTTAGGTCTTCTCTAAATTTCTTGTAGAATTCGGCAGTGAATCCATCAGGGCCTGGGCTTTTCTTTGTTGGGAGGTTTTTAATTTCATCTTCAATTTCATTGGCTGATATTGGTTTATTTAGGATTTTTAAATCTTCTTGATTCAGCTTTGGTAATTCATACGAATCTAGGAATCTGTCCATTTCTTCTGCATTTTCCATCTTAGTAGAATATAAATTTTCAAAATAGGTATAGATGATCTTCTGGATTTCTGCAGGGTCCGTCGTGATATCACCCTTTTCATTTTCAATTGCATGGATTTGAGTCTTTTCTTTTCTTTTTTTAATAAGGTTGGATAAGGGTTTGTCAATCTTATTTATTCTTTCAAAGAACCAACTTTTTGCTTCATTGATTCTTTGTATTGTTTTTTTATTCTCCAATACGTTAATTTCTGCTCTGATCTTTATAATTTCCTCCCTTGTACGGGCTTTTGGCTTAACCTGCTCTTCTTTTTCTAGAAGCTCAAGGTTCACCCTTAAGTTGTTTATTTGCACTTGCTCTATTTTCCTGATATAAGTGTTTAATGCTATAAATTTCCCTCTTAGGACTGCTTTCATTGTATCCCATAAGTTCCGGTATGTTGTACTGTCATTATCATTCAGTTGTAGAAAGTGACTAATTTCTTCTTTAATTTCATCTGTGACCCATTGGTTGTTCAGGAGGATGCTGTTTAATTTCCATGTGTTTAGGGAGTTTTTGTGGGATCTTTTGCCATTGATTTCCAATTTCATTGCACTATGGTCTGATAATATGCATGGGATAATTTCAATTCCTTTGCATTTACTTAAGCAGGTTTTATGAGCTAGTATGTGGTCTATTTTGGAGAACGTCCCATGTGCAGCTGAGAAAAATGTGTATTCTGATGTTGTGGGATGGAACACTCTGTAGACATCTACTAAGTCCATTTGTTCAAAAGTTTGGTTCAGTTCTACTATTTCATTATTGATTTTCTGTCCAGTTGATCTATCTTTTTGTGACAGTGGAGTATTGAGATCTCCCAATATAATTGTATTAGTGCTTATTTGATTTTTCATGTCCTTTAGTACTTGTTTTATATAGCTGGGTGCATTGGTATTTGACGCATATATATTTATGATCGTTATCTCTTCCTCTTGGATTGTTCCCTTTACAAGGATGTAATGACCGTCTTTATCTCTCTGAATCCTTCTTGGCTTGAAGTTCACTTTGTCTGCAAAAAGAATAGCTACCCCTGCTTTTTTCTGGGTTCCTGTGGCATGGAGTATTGTTTTCCATCCTTTGACTTTCAGTCTATGAATTTCTTTCTGAATTAAATGTGTTTCTTGTATACAGCATATTGTTGGCTCTTGCTTCTTGATCCATTTCGCCAGTCTGTGCCTTTTGATTGGTGAATTGAGACCGTTAACATTGATGGTTAAAACTGATATGTATTGACTTGTCATGATATTTTCCTGTTGTTGGTTCCCACTCTTTGTTTTTCCGCTTTCTGGCTATTTAATTATTTGCCCTGCCTGGTGGATTCCTTCTGTTGGGGTTCCTATCTCTTTCTAGAATGTCCTTCAGAACGTTTTGGAGTGCTGGTTTGGTGGTCATAAATTTTCTCAGATGTTCTTTGTCATGAAAGTATTTTATTTCTCCATCAATTTTGAAAGATAGTTTTGTAGGGTACATCAATCTGGGCTGAAAATTATTTTCCTTTAGAGCTTGCAATACATCATTCCAAGCTCTTCTTGAATTGAGGGTTTGTGCTGAAAAGTCAGCTGTGATTCTGATGGGTTTTCCTTCATAGGTGATTTGTCTCTTCTCCCTAACAGCTTTTAAGATTCTGCCCTTCTGTTGAATTTCTGGGATCTTGACTATAATATGTCTGGCTGAAGTTTTTTTTTGATCATGTCTAGTTGGTGTTCTAAAAGCTTCACTTATAGGGGTGTCAAATTCCTTTTCTCTTCCAGGAAAGTTCTCCCTGATTATGTCTTTGAACAAGGTTTTAATGTCGTTGATGCTATCTCCTGCTTTTTCATTTATTCCAATTATTCTTAAGTTGTTTATCTTTGAGTCATCTAGCAGCTGCTGAATTGATTTTTCATGGTCCCTTGCTATTTTTAAGAATTTTTCCATTTCATGATCACTAATTGCAAGCCTGTCTTCTATATCTGAGATCCTGTCCTCGCATTGGCTTATTCTGCTACAAATACTTTCAATGGAATTTTTTATCTCTTGGATATCTGCTTGAATCTGCCTTATGGATTCCATTTCTTTCCTATGCTGAGCATTCATGGTTTCTATAGTTTTCTTAAGTTCATCTATTTTTTTGTCTGTATCAGCTATAGTGTCCTTAAGCATGGTCTTCATTGTAGACATTATCTCTGCAGTTATCTGTGAGATTATTTCTGTTTTAATTTTTTCCAGAACCTCATTCAGTTGCTTTGTTGTTACCACTTCAGATAGGCCAGGTGGGTGGCTTTCGGATTGTCCCACCTCGTTGCTCCCTAGGTTTGCCTTTGGTGAATTGGATGTGTGGGGTTGCATCTTGTTTAAGTGTCGTCTCATTTTTTCTTTCTTTAATTCCTGGGGTGATGTTTGCAAATTACCTATAGTAGGTTACTTTATTGCTAGTGTTTAAGATCTTTAGAAGATGACTACTTCTCTGCAGTATCTTCCAAGTGGAGCTTGCTTTTAGGTTTTGAGCTTTCTGCCAGATCCTACCTCTTCAATTCGTTGGGTATGCGAAGTTGCTACCTGTTTGGCCCAGTCCTTGATTCTTTGGTACTGTGCCACTGTATTTTCTGTGTCCCTTAGTCAATCTCAATCATGAAATATCAGGAAGGAAAGATGTTTAGAACAATTATTTCACATTTGGCTATAATGTTAACTAAAGCATCAAACACAGCCTAAAAAATGACAGACTGAGCTAACCAGTTATTTACCACTTTTAGCTGTATAGAGTTGCGGTTATATAACAAAATCTAAAACACACCAGAAAAATTATATGCAGTATACAAGTCCTATGTATGTCAATTTTTCCTTGAAGAGTTTAAATTTAAGATGAGTTAAGGAGGAAATAGAGTATTGGGAGAAGAGGAAGGAATTAGATGTAAGGTTAGAGGACCAAGAGGGATCCCACTAAAATTGGGACACTAGTGCAGAGGACAGGTGGTAAAAAGAGAAGGAAGGGATAAAAGGAAGAACAGATCACAACCACAATCACAAAGAAGTTAGAGGTGCTGTTTACACTCATATAAAAAACCAGAGAGAATAATGAAGGAAAGAGCAAATACACATACAGAAACAAAAACGAAGATAAAAACAATAAAACAGACAGATCAAAAATAAAACCCCACCAAAAAACAAAACAAAACAAAACAAAAACAAAAAAACCCTTCGCCAGAACAAAAAAACAAATCAGTGAGAAAAAAAATAAAAATAAAAATAAAAATAAAAATAAAAAAAATAAAAAGAATCAGTTCCAGGTGTTGACTCTGTTGTAGGCAGGTACCTTGTGACAGAGTCCTGTTCTGTGCAGGTCTGTCCCAGTAAGCCAGGAGCGCCCTCTGGCGGGCGGTGAGCAGAGGCGCGTACTTTCAGGCAGAGACCAGTCTAGCTCGCCTCCGCTCTCGGCGCCCTTTCACGATCCCTGGGCCTGAGAGGCTCAGCGTGCTGTCCGGAGCGCGGGTTCCCTGCACTGGTTCCCGCCGCTCTGGTTTTTCGCCACGCCCCCCACAATGGCGCCGGGCCAGTTGCTCTCTGGCTCGGGACAGGTGTGGCTGAGAGTCCAGTCTCGTTCGCCTGCTGACCTCAGCACACTTTCGTGGGCCTGAGAGGCCCCGTGCTGCCCTGTCCAGAGCACAAGTTCCCAGAGCAGTTTCCGAGCCGCTCTGAGTTTCGCCACACCCCCCACAATGGCGCCCGGCCGGTTGCTCTCTGGCGCGGGGCAGCTGTGGCTGAGAGACACTCACCGCCGGTCAGCGCCGTTCTCCGCCGCTCCCCTGCCCCGCCGCTGTCTCAGGATCCTCCGTGGGGGCTCCCTGAGCGCCAGCTGCCACCGTGTGTCCGTAGAATTGAGCCTCCGCGGCGCTGCAACTCCCGGGATAGTAGAAGGTGCGCGCATGCGGTCTGCTCCTTCTTTCCTTCTTCTTTGTTGGAAGTCACCCGTCACTGGTGCCGGGGGTCCCAGATTGCGCTTCAGAACTTTTCTGGGTTTCGGGGAGGCATCTCCCCCCCTCCTGCGCTTTCCGGGTCGCTATATTCCCGTGTTCCAATGGTAACTTTTAGAGAGAGTTTTGCTGCCTGCTTCTTACTCATCCGCCATCTTGAGGTCGTCCTCTCATTACTTCTTTATTTTTGCAGAAATTACAATCTTATTGATAATGAGCTTTAGATTTTGTGTCGAAGAAAAATTTCCAATTTCATCTGTTAATTTCAACAGCACTACATGAATTAATTTCAATATTTCTAATTTTGAACTTTGCTCGCAAAGTCTCTGAGCTTAGAATTATTTTGTAATAAAAGTTTTGCTGTGACAATTTTCCTTCTGCGACCCAAACAGCGGCGACAGCACAAGCAGCACTTGCCAGTTTTATTGAACTCTTAAATGTGCATCATCAGCTACTGCCCTTATCAGAAGCTTGTAGGATAAATTTAATTAGCACAGATTTAGCCTTTTTCTGGATTCTAATTTCCCAAATAGTTTCTTGAGTTCAGTATTGATTCCTGTTTTATAACAACATTATTGTAGTCCAGATAGAAAATCCTTGAGGATAGTTTTTCTAAGTGGATCTCAAAATGAATTTGAAAATATGAGAATTTCTTTAGGCACGTTCTGAGGTTGTGGTCAATGGAGTGATCCTGTGCATGGGTTCTAAAAATTGATAGCAGAAAATTATTACATATATCACACACCGCACATCTAAACTTTATGGAACTATTTAAGCAATATGTCTTATCTGTTAAATTAAAAACCTTTGCTGTGTTCTCTTAAAAGTTAGTTTAAAAGAGTTGCTACAATGTCATGAATTGGTTGTTCAGATGAGGTTGTTTTTACAAGTAAAGAGAATTAAAAATGGAGACATAAGAACAAGACAAAGAACAGAGGCAGGAACCACATGCTAACCACTCTAAAATTGAAGATAGTTCCCTTTATGAAAAAAGACCTATATCTTTCCCAAAATGTTTGACTCATACTTCCATGCATCACTGAGAATTCTGTATCCTTTAATTTCAACAGAAAACCAAGCCCTTGATGACAGAATTCTCGATAAAGTCCACCATTATTTCTCGTTATGCCTTCACAACGGTTTCCAGCAAAATGCTGAACAGAGCTTCTGAGGACCAGGATGTTGAGTTCCAGATGCAGATTCCAGCTGCAGCTTTTATCACTAACTTCACCATGTAGGTGACACACTGATTAGAGGGAGATTTCTGTGTGGGTGGTCAGAGTGGGCCTAAGATGAGGTAGGGGCCGTAGCCTTTTGACTGCGAGAATTTATATTCTGTTAAGAATATGGATCCTTATACATGATTCAGAAGGTTGGCTTCTTTCTTTCTTTCCTTCCTTCCTCCCTCCCTCCCTTCCTTCCTTCCTTCCTTCCTTCCTTCCCTCCCTTTCCCTCTTCCTTCCTTCCTTCCCTTTTCTCCTTTTTTTCCTTTCCGTTCTCTTTTGTTCCATTGCTCTAGTCTTCCTTCTTTCCTTTCCTTTATCTTTTCCTCAATCCTCATCCAGTCTGGGCCAGATACTCTTCAAAAGGATTGGTATACTTCTATTAAAAAAGTTGCCTTGCTCCAGAAATTCCAGTGGGGAGAAACAGTCAATAAATTAATAAATGAACAAAGGAGATCATTTTAGACAGCAGTAAGTGCTACAGTATAAAGATGGCAAATAGGATCTAGAGGAACTTTCATAGGGAAATCAGGGAGGTGCCTTGGACCACGGTTAAGTGGAGACCTGAACAAGTAGCATGATACCCTTGATATACTAGATTGAATATATTTCCTCTTTTTCTGGTCCAAGAGATAAAGTTATACAAAACAGAGTAGGTGTTTGGGTTTAATTTTTGGTGTGGGCAAGATTCAAGCCAGAGAATCTTCGTGAAAGTTTGAGCAGATCTCGCGATTTTTCTGCTAGAGAATCATAGAGGCTCCTGGGCTGGGTCTCACCATTTGGATCTGTTGAAAATTGCCCTAGAATGAAATGAATGATTCAAGGCTGGAATACACCCTATCTGCATATCCAAGAGGCAAATAAAAATTTTTTCTTGGGTTGCCATGGTTTTGAGTTCCATGTTTGAATTTGTCTTGGAACTGCATGCTGTTAACACAGCTGTCTCTTGGGTTTCAGGCTTATTGGAGACAAGGTATATCAGGGTGCAATTACAGAAAGAGGAAAGAAGAATGCAGATAGGGTAAAGAAGAAAAGGAATGAAACCACAGAAGATAATGGGTAAGTATTGTTTAATTAAGGAATTAAAATCCAATGAAGCAGGGGGCCGGTGAGATAGCTCAGCGGCATAAGTGCCTGCCTGGCAAGCTCGAGGTCCTGAGTTCAACTCCCCGTGCCCACATACAAAAAAAGGGCCGGTGATATCGCTCAGTGGCACGGGCACCTGCTGGCGCGTGAGGTCCTGAGTTCAACCTCCGGTACCCACAAAAAAAAAAAAAAAAATCCAATGAAGCAAAGTGTCATACTTTCTACCCCTTTGCCTACCTAGCTTTTCCTTCTCTCCAAATATTTTTCTTTTTATTTTTGATTAAATAATAAATGTATTTGATTAACAATGTGGTAGATAAGCATTTATAATAAAAGAGAAAATTTTACTGTGCCTGTTGCTCAGTTCTTCCTAGCAACACTTGCTTCTAATATTTCTGTAGTTTTCTTTGTAATTATCTAACTCTAACTTGTATGATAATGTCGCTTTTTCTTGATTTTGTAATAAAAATAAGATATTATCTGTTGACTTTTCTGTGAAGGAAGAGATTTAGCAAATTTATAATAATTCTGTCTCTGCATTCAATTTTTATATTATTTTATTTCTTCTTCCATCAATAAAGTGTGTAGATTATTTCAGACTATCCCTACTCTTTTAAGTGATAATTGTCTACCTTTGACTCTCTTTACTTATTTCCTGTGTGCGTCTTTTGTAATGTAATCATTCATGTTTGCATTGTCAGAGTTATTAACATTTAAAGTCTAGTCTGTAATGATCCTTGCAATCTTTGTCTCTAACCTGAATCTGAACATTTAAAAATCAATAAATAGCATTTGCTTTTTAATGACTACATAAATCACATTAACTGCAGAGCCATCTGATACACTAACATGTACCAGCCGGAAGTGATCTAGAGACAGTGGTGTGAACTCATACACCCGATTTTGTTCTTTAGTAAAAGAGCAGAGCTTCAAGAAGGCTAGTTCTCTAAAATAATAGACCATCAAAAATCTGCTGTTGGATCTTATTAATGAGAATGCAACATCTCACTCTTGCCTGGAAGACCTGAGCCGGGGGTTCACTTTGACACAGAAAAGCAAAGGAGGTCCAGAGCGTCAGATAAGAGATTTTCAGACACAACATTCCACGTTTATCTTAGTGCTACAGTTTGCCAAGGACACAGAACCCTAAGTCTTCCTCAAGGTACAGGCTGACATTCATGGCTTTATACACAACCCTGCTTTGCTTCGAGCCCGTCCAAACACTGCTTCCTTGAACTTTTGCTTTACCTACACTCCGCCCTTCCCCCAGTCCTGTAATAACACTGTCTGTTCCTTTGTTTGGCGAGATGCCTTGCAGTGCCTCTGGTATGTGGTCTCCCTTGCTGCTGCAAATTATTAAAACCTCACTTTGTTCAACTACAGCTGTGTCCCAAGTTGTCTGCATCGAAATTGTTCCGAATCATGCCACAGTTTAGTTAAGTTGGATCAGAACATAACTTTGTTTTTCCTGGAGTTTCTGATTGCCTTTCTCTTTCCTCATGCAGTAGAATTTAATTTTCTCACTATTAACATCTAGCAAGACATGTAATTCATTTGAAATGGGGACAACATGAATAGCTATAATTAAGTTTCTGCAAGCAGTGACAGCTACATCACTCGGATGCCTGGCCAGTAGCAATTGAAAGACACCACTGTTGGGGAGATGTTCTGATTTCAGAGCTGTTAAAACATAACGTTAAAGCATGGGTGTCTCCGGATCCACCCAATACTGTCACTGTTTGCAGCCTTGTTGCAAACATTTACCCTGGAATTTCTTTTCCTTTTCTTCCACTTTTGTTTTGCTGTTTAGTGTATTCCATAGTTTTCTCTCTCTCCTGGTTTTTACCTTTACTCTGCTCAAGTATATTCTCAAGTAATTTCCTCAGAATGGGCGCATGAGGATAATAAACTTTCGGAGACTTGCAATGGTATGTTGGCTGTGTATGGAATTTAAGATCAAAATATTTTTCCTCCTGAACTTTGAGGTATTGCTCTAATATCTTATAACATCCTGTGTCACCGATGATGTGTCCGATGTCATCTAATACCCCTCCTTTTACATCTTTTCTCCGATGTTCTTAAGTTTTACCATAATGGGTTTAGCTGTCACTTCTTTTTCATTCATTCTGACTGATGTACAATGAAACTTTTCCACCTTAATATTCATGTCTGTTTTTCGGTTCCTGGAAAGAAGAGTACAGAAAGCCTGTCAGCTTAGTCACTCATTCACACATGGGCTTGGAATGATCTCCCTTTATTTGGTGCCCTGTCTCACTCCTATCCATGGCGCCCTTCTGAACCCACAGTCTGCAGTTTCTCTGAGATTCTTCCAGCAGCCTCTTCCGGCATGTTCTGAGCAGAAGCATTCTTTCCCTATGCAATGCCTGAGTCTCCAGAAACTTTCTGAACTGCCTTGCATGCTAAGGGCTGCCCCTCCCACCCTTAATCTTTGGGTGGTCAGTCTGCCATCTTGCCTCGGAGAACCCTCACTCCAAGTACTGAAAGCATTTGGAATAGTTGGTATTTTTGTGTTATTTCCTCTTTAAACACATTTGCTAAATTTTACTGAGGTGCAAAAACATAATAATGTATCAACTAGTATATAAAATTTCAGAATTCATTGACCATCCCTGTAAAGGGCTGAATGCAATGCCCAGCTTGACTCCAAAGCTCCCTCTTCTAACACTTCACCTGCTTAACGGCCCCTTTCCCAGGGGTCTGTCTCAGGGAGAGGCAGCAGGGGTCAGCGATCTTTGAATTCTCTCCTGTTCAGTATCTTTTGGCCCTTGGTAACCCTCCTCTAGCACTGGTCTTTGCTTCTTCCAAAACTAACTTTTATCTTCCTAAGGATGCACCCTGCCGTGCCCACTGGTCTTCCTGTCATGCTGGTGTATGGCAGGGCACCCAGGGAGCTTGGCTTTTCTTATTCTGAGCCCTACCTGTGGCCCCTTTTGCCCTCCTGACAGGGACGAGGGGACCGACACGTTCAGAGCCTCTCTAGTGATTCCCAGCAAGGACAAGGCCGCCTTCCTCTTGAGTTACGAGGAGCTTCTGCAGAGGCGCCTTGGCAAGTACGAGCACATCATCAGCGTGCGGCCGCAGCAGCTGGTGGGGAGGCTGACGGTGGACGTGACGGTCTTGGAGAGGTCGGGCATCGTGGCGCTGGAGGTGCTGCCGCTTCGCAACAGCAGGCAGAAGGGCGGCGCGCGGGCTGAAGGTGAGCCCCGCATGCCTGGGTGGGGGGTGTACAGAGCAGCCGCGTCTCAGAGCTCCCTGGGCTGCAGAGAAATCCTTGGAAGCTAGCATCCTCCAACAAAGGCTTTGAGTTTTCTTGGAAATTGGAAAGACAGCAACAAAGCAAACACAGTGTCCTGTATAATTTTATTTTTAAAGAGCTAGGTCTATCAGGAGATTGAAAAAATGTTTTTAAGTTTTTTGAGACAGAAATCGCACTCTGGGGAATCTGTTGCGGCAAAGCATTTAAATATTGTGGATGTTATGTACAGGGACCTGCCTGATTATATTTGTAGTACATAGTAAAGACATTCCATCAGCTTAAATATTCTACAGTATGGAAGGCACTAGTAAAATACACTGATAAAAACAATTTTGCACGTGGCATGGCCATACACAGAGGTACCTAGATTTTCTTCTATGTTAGCTCTAAAAGTTTATAGCTTTGGGCGGGTGAGATGGCTCAGCGGCGTAAGCACCTGCCTGGCAAGCGCGAGGGCCCGAGTTCAACTCCCGGAACCCACATACGAAAAAAGGGCCGGTGATATCGCTCAGCGGCACGGGCGCCTGCTGGCGTGCGAGGTCCTGAGGTCGACTCTTGGTACCCACAAAAAAAAAAAAAAATTGTTTAAGGATTGGAATGACAACATTTCAGTTAATTGTGACGTTGCAGGCAGGGAAATGCTAAATGGTAACCAAATAAGCGAAATTTGCAGAATCTGAACAGAGATTCTAGAGCAGGCTGGCGGGCCTTCATGGACCAGGATGCCTATCGAGAAGGCTGGAAGGAGAGGAGAGAAATGATTAGACAAGTGGAATAAGAGAGTGTGGGTATTTAATATAGAGCAAAATATATGTAAGGCTTGGAGCTGGTATATGGAAGAGCAAACAGTATGGAAGAAATGCTTCCTCACCCCAGCATGTGGTTTAGTTAATGACTTTGCATGTGAGAAGTTGTTCACCCTCAAAGACTGAGTGTCCCCTGCCTCTGGGTAGACTCAAGTCCTTTGCTACGTGTGGACACCAAAAGCTGAACTTGACACTTGCAATCCAGATCTAACTGAGAAAACAAAACTATTGCTGAGGGCTCTGCATTCAGAAACGGCATGAGATACAACACACCATTCTTTTTTTTTTTTTTATGGAAAAAATACACACCATTCTTGAATGATGTTGGTGGTAGTTATATGGTTAATGGATTTTAGTTCAGTTATTGACCATTACCTTGAAAGAAATTACTGCAACCATCTAAGACCAGTAGCGCATCTATAAAACAGGAATGATCGCTGTCTTTTAAGGTCATGGTGAAGTATTAGTGGCTATAAAGCAACTGGTCCAGATTAAGAGCTTAATAATTGCTAAATATTATTATTGTTGTTGTTATTCATTTTTATGATCACCTGTTTGCTTTTTTTCTTATGAAAATGTTATAAGGTCATAACGCCTCTGCAGGCAGACCAGTCTCATTACCTTTGTCTCCTTGCGGGATTTAATTCAGTGCCTGTTAAATAGCCCATCACTAACTGAGTATCTTAAAGTTAGAGAAGAAAAGCAAACACACACATATTGGAGAATGTTTTAAAATTTCATTTCTCTCCAATCATAATCTAAAGGGAAATTTTCCCATGTAAAGTCATAGCAAAGTAGTAGTTTTTGCAGGGGGAAGAAGGCTCAGTCAGAGTTGGCAGGATCTCACCGGAGGACAGAGTACCTGGGCGGTATGTCTGGGATGAATACTTAAGGCTGGTAAACGCGTCTGTAGGAGGTTCAAGGGCAGCCACGCTGTAGAATGAAATGCATGCGCTTTGCCCAAGTTTCAGCACCACTGTGGTTCCACAGAGCTGTGTGCATGTTGTGGTGTGTGTTTGTGTATTTTATGCTTGGATTACAGTTGTTGGCTGAAAAGTTGCTTACTGTTTATATTCAGTGCTTGTTACTGTCTCAGAGAAATTTTTCCAGACCATTGATCTCTTGGGATCTGTTTATTCTTAAGAAAATTGTTTTCCTAACTCTTTGTACCAAAGCAGATCCTTTGCCTTCCGGAATGTGGAGATTTCACAAACATTTCCCAAGGCCAAGTGCAGTGGACTAATTCCCTGTTTGCTACTTCTCATTTCCATCTTTTTTTTTTTAGCTCAGCTGGTATTATTCCTGCAAAATGGTAGCCTCAGCAGTGTGCAGCATAGGATGTTGTGATTTTGTCTGGACACCACAGCATGTTTCCAAAAGAAATTCAGGGTAGAGATCAAACTAGGACTGGGCTTGCAACAGAGCATGCGCTGTAGCTGTGTGTAGGTGGCCCAGGCCGCCTACATCTGGCTGGGGTTATGAAATCAGACTTCTGCCATTTGTCTAATCAAATCTCTGACCACTGGAGCCACTTTCATCTTGAAAGATGCAATTCTGGGTAAGGACTACTATGTGTTAGGTACTAGACTAAGAGCTTTGCATATAGCGCTATCTCATTCAATCTTTATGATAACCCACTTAGGTTATATTTTTAATCCTCACTTTATTTATGAAGAAGCTAAGGTTTGCTGAGGGTCAGAAATATGGACAGCATCTCATATCTATTTATTACGAGAAACAAAATCTAAGAGTAGATCCGTCTGACTCCAAGTTCATGCCCTCAATCACTGTACTAGCCTACATTCTCATTAAGTAGAAGATTATAAATTGTATGAGTTCAAATTCTAGGTCACTTCATAGTTAAATATAAAAATAAAAAGACAGGCTAAAAATCAATATAATCTATTTTTGCCCCAATTTATTTGCCTGATGGGTCAGAATTGGACCCCTATCTATTGACTTCTTATCAATGTGAAAGCCAATTTTGTGAGATACAAATTGGAAGCTAAAGCATTATAATTTCTATATTATTAAAATAGTAAACACATGTAGATGGCTCAAAATCTAAAGGCTTACAAATTGGTACAGTAAAGACAAGACTCCCTCTCTACTGTGTCCTCCTGCTGTCCATTCTTTTAGTCCTTCGCCCTAAAAATATTCCGATGCATTGTGGGTTTGGTGGAACAGAATATGGCCACACATCACTTAATGACCGGAAACGTCCTGAGATCTCTGTCTTTAAGCTATTTGCCGTTATATGAACATCAGAGAGCACCCTTGCACAGCCTAGAAGGTCAGTCACACTTCATGGCCTCTTGGTGCAACCAGGAGGCACTGTGTAAAAGAGATGTATGAGGCTGCTTCCAGAGCAATCGGCATGCTGTTTTACAGTGAAAGTCTTTTACAAGTAGGAGGAATATACTCTAAAATAATGGTAAAAGTAGAGTATAGTAAATAGTAAATTCATAAGCCAGAGTCATAGTCATTTATTTTCATTATCAAGTAGTATGTACCATATATAATTGTATGAGGGGGCGATAAAATGTACAACAAATGTTCATTAAAATTTATTACAGTAAAACATACTTTCCATGAATAGTCTTCAAAATACTTCTCTTTGAACACACTTATCCCATCATTCTCACTACTTTTTGAAGCAGTTCTGGAAGCCCTCCTCCATGAGTGTCTTTATGAATTGTGATCAAAACTATAGTGAATGCTGCTGCTGAGTGTCATCCAACGGAAAGGCAGGCTCATAAAAACGTTACAGTGTGTCCCCATTTACCATATTCACCAGATCTGCCACCATGCAACTTCTGGCTCTTCCCCAAGTCAAAATGACCAGGAAAGGTAAATGTTTTACATTGATTCAGAACATTTAGGCAGCCAAGACAGTGCAGCTAGACACTCACAAAAGAGGACTTCCAGAATTGCTTAGGAAAGTGGCAAGAATGATGGGATAAGTGCATTCAAAGCAAAAGGGAATATTTTAAGGGGGATTAATAGCAATGTGTCTTTTACTATAATAAATTCTGAAATTTAAACATTTGCCACAGTTTTCCATCACACCTGTCTGTGCTGTTTGTGCTATAGGTGTGTTTATGGCGGGATCACCACACACACGTGGGTCATGAGTTGTACTTGACGTTATGACAGCTTTGACTTTACTAGATGATAGGAAATTTCCAGCTCCATTGTAATCTTTACAGAACCATCGTAAACATGGTCCATCATAAACGTGGTCCATCACTGACCAGAATGCCATTCGCAGCACACACCTGTATCTGAAGTGAAGCATTCCTAGAATGTCACAGGGATGCATGATCTTCTGTGGGCACACACTAAAACAGATGTTCCAACTGTGCTATTGGAACAAGGCTGGCTACCCCACTGTCTATGTTTATGATTTTATCTTATAAGCTTCCTTCTGCCCCACATATGGCACCTAAATTACTGTTTTGACTATGATTATCATTGTTTTTGGTGGAAAATTTTAATTTTGACTAGATCCTTGATGACTAGCGGTAAGATAAAATGAGATAAAATGAGAAATGAGATACCTATCCTTTTTTTATTACATTTTTGACTTTCCATCAGTGACTCGCAAACCTGACTATATCCAAGACTAACCTGGAGGGTAGAAAAAGAAATGCAAATGGCTGATTCCCACCCTAGACAAGTGAATTAGAATGGATTGGCATGGGGATCAGTGAGCTGTTTTGGGATGTGATATTCTGTAAGTTTGTATGAAAAGATTTAAGAATTTAAAACAATTTTTAGTTATTCATAACGTTAAAGGATAATGCTGAATAATTTTTCTGCCATTGAACAGACATGATTCTATAACTTTATCTTTTATATTCCTTGTTTTTTAAATGACATTTTTATTGAGGTTTGATATGCATAGTATGGAATTTACCCATTTCAAGTGTACAGCTCAATGCTTGTAGTGTATTTGCAGTTGTGCAACCATCATCATAATCCAATTTTAGAACATTTGTATCATCCTCAAAACATCTTTGTACCTATTTGCAGTCCCTCCCTGTTCCCACCCCAGCCCTAGGCAACCACTAATACACTTCCTGCCCTTTGGTTTCTGACAGCTATCTTTTTTGAAGCACCCCAGGTGCTTCTGATGTTCACTAAAGGATGGGAAACTTTACTTTGGACTTCTGAGCTGAACTTAGGGACATTAACTATGTCAAGATTCTGACTAAATAAACAACTTTTAAATTAAACAAGATTGTTCTTTACTTCCATGGAGTCCTCAGAATACCTTGGCTTTAGATCTTTATTAAAATGTACATTGTTCTTCTTTTCCAAAAAGTATTTACTTTAAGAGGGAGGTCAGTGTAGAATTGTATACACCATAGAAATAACATTTTCCCATATCCAAACTTCTGCTCATCAATATGGGAACTTTAGAGGAAGAACTACCAACAAGAAATCCCAAAGGGGCAGGTGCAGTCTTTGTAATTCCATCTCAGTTTACTAAGTTAGGTGCCCTGTCTCTGTTACCTTTTCATTGCTGGGACAAAATACCTGATACTCACAAGTTGAAGGAGGAAAGATTTTTTTTTCTTTGTGGGTACCTGGGGTCGACCTCAGGACCTCGTGCGCCAGCAGGCTCCTGTGCCTCTGAGCAATATCACCAGCCCTTTTTCTTTCGTATGTGGGTTCTGGGAGTCGAACTCAGGCCCTCGCGCTTGCCAGGTAAGCGCTTATGCTGCTGAGCCATCTCACTGGCCCTGGAGGAAAGATTTATTTTAGCTCATAGTTTATAGAGGTTTCAGTCCAAGTCAGCTAGTTCCAAGGCAAGGCGGCATGGCAGAGGGGCATGGCAGAGAAACAGTCCATGGCATGGCAGGTGGGAAGCAGTGAGACTTCCTTCTTCTTTTCCTGTTTATTCCATTCAGGCTACAAGGCTATTGGTTAGTGCCTACCACACCCAGGGTGGGTCATCCCTCTTCAGTAAGTCCATTATCCACACCCAGAACTATGCTTAACCAATTAGTGGACTAATCCAGTATCACACACCCTTGATCCCCAAAGCCCCACCTATGAGGGCATGAGGCTTTGGGGGTCATTTTAGATAGAAATCATAACATATTTCATGTTGGAGATACAAATATGATCATTCAGGACAATTTTGGCAAGAGGAAAGAGCTTCTCTTATTTAGTTTGTTTCCACCATGGCTTCTTCAACTTGTGGGAATTGTTCCTTTCCAGTCTTCCCAACTCTTTTTTTTTTTTTTTTTGTGGGTACCGGGGGGGTCGACCTCAGGACCTTGCGCACCAGCAGGCGCCCGTGCCGCTGAGTGATATCACCAGCCCCTTTTTCATATGTGGGCTCCGGGAGTTGAACTCGGGCCCTCGCGCTTGCCGGGCAGGCGCTTAAGCCGCTGAGCCATCTCACAGGCCCAGTCTTCCCAACTCTTACTTTCTCACTTTGAGAGAGCAGCTTCCTGCTTCCTTTCAAGTCTGGCTTAGTGTCAGCCTTGATCTTTGATGTTTTAAATAGCTCCATTAGCTTAGTTTTCCCCAAATTTTGATGGACATTAGAATTACATGGGAGCTTTTATAAATTTATTGTTCAAACTTCATCCATGCCAAAAAAAATCAGAATTACACTGGATAGAAACCAGGTGTTGGTATTTTTTAAAGACTTCTTGTGATTCCCATGTTCAACAAAGTTTGGGGTCTAGATCATGACTTCTTGTGTTTTAGCATTATTTGTCATTAATTCCTGCCCCTTTGGTACTTAAAAACCTCTTCCTGGGCTGCTGCCTCTGTTTCCAGTCCCCATCCCCACTAGGGTTCATGAGTAATCTCAATTCCTCATCTCCATCACAACTGAGAGACTCATATGATTTTACCTTAACCTGCTATTAGAAGGAAATTTCAGTTCCTGTATCAAGATGTCCTTTGTAACTACTGCCATATTCTCTTACCATCTGGTTCACCACTGGGGAGGGCTTCACACTCAAGAATTTGGGATAAGGGCTGAGGTGTAGCTCAGTGATAGAGTGCTTGCCTGGCATGTGTGAGGCCGTGGGTTCTCCAGCATCACCAAAAAACAAAACAAAATGAAACAAAACAACAACCACACAAAAAAGACAGAGCAAAACTTTATGTTCTTAAAAAAAAAATTCTAAAAAAAGCCTCCAGAATGGAAGCAAATATTTGCAAAACATATATCTGATAAGAGCCTGGTATCCAAAATACACAAAGAAGTCTTATAACTCAACTACAAAAGGACAAACCGTTCAGTTAAAATATGGGCAAAGGACTTAAACAGATATTCTTTCAAGAGAATACACAAATGGCCAATAAACATAAAAAAGTGCTAAAAACCATGAGTTATTAGGGGAATGTGAATCAAAACACAGTGAGAAACCACTTCACACCAACCAATAGTGGGAAAAAAGAAGGAAAATAACAATGTTGGTCAAGTGTTTGTTATTCACTTTTGTTGAGAATATAACAAAAGTTTCTGCAGCTTCTGTGGAAAACATTTGGGGTTCCTCAAAAAGTTAAACCGTATGATCCAGCAATTCCTCTAGGTATATGATCCCAAAGAATTGAAAACAGACACAAATACAGTATGTGCACAGAAGTGTTCACTGAGGCAGTATTCACTGTAGCCCATCAACGGGGTAGGGATCAACAAAATGCGCCATGTACACTAAAGGGAACGTCACTGAGGCATAGGCAGGAATGAAGCATGAATTCATGTTACAGCATAAATGAACCTTGACAACACTATGTTAAGTGAAAGAAGCCAGACTGAAAAGGTGACAGATTATGTGAGTCCATTTACCAGAAACATCCAGAATAGGCAAATCCATAGGGATGAAAAGCAGATCGGTGTTGGCCTGTGGATATAAGAAGGTAGAACAGGGAATGACAACCTAATGTTGCAGTTTCTTTGCAGGTGATAAAGATGTTTTGGAACTTAAAGGATGTGGTTGTTGCATAGCAAAGTGAATGTATTAACTTTGCTGGGTTATTGGATAACATACAGGATGCCGAGTTACGTCTGAATTTGAGATCAACACTATGTGCCATGCAAGATTTGGGACACACTAAAAAGTTATTCATTATTTATCTGAAATTCAAATGTAACTGGGCATCCTGTATTTTGATTTTCTAAATCTGGATGCTTTGCTTTATTAAAGGGCTGCGTTGTGACTCACCACAAGCCCCTAGTTTTATATTCTTCCCCCGGATCCAGTGTCCTCTCAGCAGCTGGAAAGGCATGGCCCTGTTTGGCCTCTGAAATCTCTGTGCATTTGCCAGGAAACAATCTGGTTGTTGTCAGGGTTTCCAGCATTGTTCAGCACAGAAATTATTCAGGTATGAATCATCTGGCTTCAGAGATGGTTTTGTTTTGTTTTTTACTGCCAATAGGAAAACCCGTGTCATCAGCGTGTTCTGATGTCCCCTGCAGACTGGTCAAGGCCATCCACGAGCAGGATGATCCTAGAGACTCGTAGCTGTGGCACAGAGGCTCATCATTCTATCTTTAGCCCGACATTGGGGAGCATCCCTCCCCTCCTGTGCGACCTCACTCTTTGCTTCTTCCTTTCTCCTCTTGTCTCGGTCTGGTGTGTGACGTGGATGTTGCAAGTGCTCATGATACCCAAAGCGATCGGGGATATGACACAGGTTACTGAGAACATCTGCTCACTCACCCAGGCACATTCGGGACGAGATTTTTCTGTTTTCTTGAACGGCTGTTCTACCCATCTGCCGATGCGTTAGTCATCTTCACGGTGAATGCTCAACAAACTTGTCTTGAGCTCGCTGGCACCGTGATCCTGGCACTGTGCCAGATGCCTGGAATCTAGAGGTGTTCACAACATTGTCACTGCCCTTAAGGATATAAGAGTCAGAAATTAGAAAATTTAAGCTTTTAATTGTGATATAAAGCATATTACAAATAAGTCCAATTTATCACTGTAACCATTTCTAAGTTCATTAGTGTGAAATATATTCACGTTGTTGTCCAGCCAGAATTCCGAGCTTTTCTGTTTTCCCATACTGAAGCTCTGTGCCCATTAAACAGCTCTTCACCCCCTCCCCTCCTCCTCAACCACTACACTGCTTTCTGCTCTATGAGTTTGACTGCTTTTCATACCTCTTGTAAAGAGAATCTTACAATATTTGTCGTTTTGTGCCTGATTTATTTCACTTGGTGCAATGTCTTCAAAGTTTATCTATATTGTAGCATGTATCAACATAACTGCCCTTTTTAAACCTGAATTGTATTCCACTGTAAGGATATAATACATTTGGTTTATCCATTTGCATAATAGACACTGAGTTGCTTCCATTTCTTGGATCTTGTGGGGATTTGGTTTATTTGTTTTTTGTTTTGTTTTTCAGATTAGGAGTGGAACCCAGGGCCTCATGCATGCTAGGCTAGTGCTCACCACTGTGCTACAACCTCAGCACTTGTGAATAAAACTGCGATGAATATGGATGGGCACGCAAATATATTTTTGAGATCCTGCTTTCAGTTTTTTCAGATAAACCCATAAATGGGTTTGTTGCCGTGTCATATGGTAATTCTATTTTTGTTTCTTTGAGGTAGCCACTGCACCATCTTACACTCTGGCCAATAAGGCATAAGGGTTCTTATTTCTCCATATCCTCACCAACACTTGTAATTTTCTGTTTCCTGGATAGTGGCCATCCTAAGGGATATATAGAGTTGACAATTTTGAATAATGAGAAAAGAAACAAGGAATGTAATTATGGACTGCAAACATACTAATAAAAAATAAAATTTCACATGCCAAGCATTTTCATTTAAAAAAAAATCTTGTGTAAGATTTAATCTATAAAAGGCCACCCAATTTTTTCTCAATTATTAGGCCCTGTTCTGCCTGCCTGCAAGAGGAGAATGTAAAGGATCTTAACAGAAATCTCGTAGTTCCCTATTTCTTTGATGTTCTGGAGCTGCTTTCAGTGGGCTTTCATGTGTTTCAATGTCACATCCTTAGAGCAGCCAGTACCTGTGGTTTTCGGCGGGCATAAAGTGACATCGGGAAGGGATGGCTCAGTTATAAATTAGCTGCTCTTGGGCCTCGTGCCTGCTGCTGAGGTGGAGGCACGTGTTTCCACGCAGAGTCTTACTTGGAAAGTTGATCAAACAGACACAGTAATGTGCTATTTTAGGAAGAAAGAACATTGACTAAGGAGCGAAGAAAGCTAATTTGCCAAGAAATTTGTCAAACAACTATAAAATAATAGAGTTGAATTTGAACCCCTTCAGCTATAAATTTGTAAGCATACTGTTACGTTGCTATCATAGCTATATGATGCTGTTTTCCAAATAATACAAGGCAGAAAAACTCTTTTCAAAAAGAAAACTATATATAATAAGAGACTTATGAAAGTAACCAAGTTCCTCCTCATTGCCTCAGGTTTACTAGTTTCTTTTTCAATACTCTGCTGGTTGGCCTGAATTTTGTCTTCATTGCTGCCACCAACGAGTGGTTGCCCAGTCATTCACCGTATTTTTGACTGCCCTAAATTTAAGGAATTGCCTCTTTGGATCCCAGCTGAGCAGGTTACACAAGCAAACATAGACAATTTAGCCTTTTCCCAAGGGGAAATGAGCAGGCAGTGTTTGTTTGGAAATCCTTTTGTAAAGTCCCAGGTGTTGGTGGCTTTTCTCCAATAGTAGCCAAATCCAAGGCCCACAGGAAACAGAGGCCAGGAACTCCTTCTGTCCATGGCCTCACAGGCTTGTAGCTTCCAGTGTGGTTCTAGGCTCCTAAAGCATTTTTAACCTTTCGACACTTTACTTAGCAATTGGTTTCCTTTTTTCCCCTGTGTGGTTGTCTAGGAGGAGAATGTTTATTTGAATAACATGCATGGTCTAGGACAAAACTAAGGACATAAATTTGTTTTATCTAATCCTTATGTCCTTTCTCTCTCTCTCTCTCTCTCTCTCTCTCTCTCTCTATATATATATATATATATATATATATATGTGCTTTGTCATTACAGCATAGAATCAAATAGATGAATATTTAATAGCACTTATAGGTGTGGTTCTTAACTTTGTTTAGACTTCTTGGAGAATGTACTGAAAGTTATGGATCCCCTCTTCAGAAAAAAAATGTATATATGCTTCTCCACACACAATTCTGCATGCCATTTCAGGGGGCTCTTGGGCAGTGACTGACTCCACTGTATTTTATAGAAATTGTTCTTTATATATAAACCTTCTTAAATTCCCTGCTATAAGTGTTCATTATGACGTGTCTGTCCTTTCTAAATAATGATTGTTTTTACCAAGCTCTCTATGAATGGTTATGACACAATATAAAGTGCGTATTATCAAAGAGTGATTTTTCACTCCTAAGTTGCCTTTATAATGGACAAAGAGCATGAGATGCGACTTCGGAGGAGGAAGAGGATGCAGCCTGGGATGGATCGAGCAGCTATTATGTGCCAGGCTCCAGCTCAGCGCCTTGCATATGTGATCTCACTCAATCCTGACAATAATCCTGTGACTGTGGGTCTGTTCCCATTTAACAGATGTGGAACTGAAGGTCAGAAATGTTAAGCCAGCTGTTTTGAGTCTGTCACACTCTGGAGCCCACTTTCTTTGGTGTTATGTGGCTTCCAAAGATAACACCTAGCTTCTTGCTCCAAAAGGCTGAGTTGTAGCCAGGAGGTAATGATCTCTTCATGGTCGTTAGACACATCCCCTGACCCTGCCGCCTGCTGATACGGCTCACCATGCTCATGAAATACTGTGTGGTGACTGACAGTGTGAGCACCAGGCCACGGGAAAATGAAACAAGATTATTCTGCTTTGGAGCTTTGGTCAGTAGCTATGAAACTATGCTAACCTAAGTTGCAAATTTTTTTTGTTCTCTAATAAAAAGAGGGTTTTATTTTCTGGACACGTTTCTCTGGAATTGTTCTCTGTAGATTTTTTTCTTTTTAGTAGGTAGTGGAAAATTCATTTGGTCACTTTCACTACCTGGTGCTTAATGGATGGAAGGCATAACGGGGAGCTAGGCTTCTCAGTGAGTAACCAAAGTGAGACTCAACCCACTCTTTGGGCCCATAAAATAAGCCCATTTAGATGATGAACAAACAAGCCCATTTAGATGAAAGAACAAATGCCTGAGGCAATAGGAAACCAGAATAATAATGCACTATCCCTTCTCATGGTCCATATCAAAGGGCCTAGTCAAATGAATTATGAAGAAAGAAATTATACTTTTTAATCCTCAGTGCTTTCTTCTTGCCATGAATGTATTAATTCAGGGCACTTTTTTTTTTTAATGTGGATTCTGGGAGTCGAACTCAGGGCCTCGCGCTTGCCAGGCAGATGCTTATGCTGCTGAGCTATCTCACCGGTAATTCAGGCACTTGTAAAAAGCATTTTCATGAGTGAGACTTGAAGCAAGACAAAGTAGGTACATATTGGCCACATAAAGAGAATGAAATCTAATTGTCGTGGGATTTTAGAGATAATCTAAGTGTTGCCTAGTTACACATGACAAGTTTTATTGACCGTTCTCTTTAGGTAAGGCACATGAGTGATGCGTAGGCACCATGCCCATGTTCTGCTGGCAGAAACCAGACTCACCTGGAGCATTTACTAAAATACACATTGCTCAGTCCCGTCCCTGAGGGTTTCTGATTCAGAGTTTCTAGGCCAGCCTGAGCATTGGTGTTTCTAGCAAGTTCTCAGTGCCGCTGCCACTGCCAGTCCCAGGTCACACTGTGAGGCCTGTTCTTCTCCACCACTGCAGGCGACTGTTCCCAGGTTTGCTCGGACACTTGTAAGGAGATGCGGTGTGAAAGCTGCCAGTGCCAGTAGAACCTGTCTTAGAGTTGAGCGAAACTGCACTGACAAGTGCTTCCCAGTCACTCTATCCCTGGTCCTGATTCTGCCAGCTGGAATTGTTGGGGATACACCTAATCCCCACATAAATGCCTCTGCAAGCACATTTATCCCAAGGAAAAGTGCAGCTGGGGGTCCATTCGGCAAATTATACTTTTATGTTCTGTGCCAGAGAACTCCTGTTTGGTCTATTCTGCTGACAACTCCAAGCTTAATTGTTTAAAAAACTGGAATATATAAAATAATTGTTCAAACTTTATGTGTACAGCTTGATGAGTATTTACATGTATTTACACCCATACAACTACCTTCCACATCAAGACGCAGGCCATTCCAAAATGTTCCACTGTGTGTGTGTGTGTGTGTGTGTGTGTGGCACTGTGGTACCTAGGACCTTTACACTGAGCTGCATCTCCAGCCTCTAAAAAACAATTTTTTTTTTTTTAATTTTAAGACAAGGTCTCACTAAGTTGCTAAATCACCCAGGCTGAAGTTGAACTTGAGATCATCCTGCTTCAGCCTCTCAGAGTGCTGAGATTGCGGGTGTGAATCACAATGTCTAGATCCATCACAGTCAGTACCCACCTCACAAAGGAACCATTGCTTCAGTTGTGGATACAAAGTGCTTGCTTTTAAACTTGGTGTAAATGGGAGCATAGAGAATATACTCTTTTATATCTGATGCTTTTACTCAAAATGACTATGAGATTCAACTGTGTTGTCAGTAGCAGTAGTAATGCTTTCACTTTTATTGCCATGTGTTACCCCAACTTTAACATGTTTTATAGCCTTATGTTTAGTTCCCTCTTCCATTTCGTACATGTTTAAGGTGGGCGACAATATTAGCTAGCATTGCTGCTCACTGTGAAGCAGCATGGTGCTAAGTACTTCAGCACTTCATCTTTTCAGTAGTGTGTGATTAGTACTATTTCCATTTTACAGATGAGAAAAGCCAGGCTCGGTAACTTGCCCAAGGTCTCAGAGATGAGAAGAGGTAGAATCAGTGTTCAAACCCAGGTCCTTCTGACTCATGATCCTGAGTTCTCAGCCAATGTGTGGTTGTGCCTCTCATTCCTGGTGCTTTACTGACAACCACTAGTATGAGAGGTCCCCAGAGAACTACAGTTTCCTGTTTTCAGGACCTTTCCATTGTCAGCCCCGTTTTCCTCCTCTTGTCCGATGGTCTAAGGCTTCTTCAGTGCGCTGGTGAACTGGATGGTGACATTGTCAATGCTCATCTCAGTTTCCCCAACTCTTTCAGGTGAGCAGTTGCAGGCATGCCACCTTTTATATGGCAGTTTTTCTACAAAAATAAAATCTCCAATTTTGCAAACTCTCTGATCACTTCCCAAATTCCTGCCTTTATTAAGTACAAATAGTAGAAGAATCCATTTAGCCCCATGGTTCCTATTAAGGTTACACCTAGGGCCGGTGAGATGGCTCAGTGGCGTAAGCGCCTGCCTGGCAAGCGCGAGGGCCCGAGTTCAACTCCCGGAACCTACATACGAAAAAAGGGCCGGTGATATCGCTCAGCGGCACGGGCGCCTGATGGCGAGTGAGGTCCTGAGGTTGACTCCCGATACCCACACATACACAAAAAAGATAAATAAAGGTTACACCTAAATTGTCTCTGAAAAATAACTGTGCTGTTGAAGGAAATATTTAAACTTCCATTGATTTTAGTGGTAAGTAAACCCTTGGCAGTGGGAAGTTTATTCTTAAATATGAATTACTGGCTTCACTAATGCCTTACTTCCTTTTTATTCTGCTAATTAGAGATTACTGGTCAGCCTAGTCCATGATACCAATTTGGAAAGACTTAGGGAGAGAATCAGATGCTCTGCAGTGGTTTTAAACCTGGCTTTGATTCAGTATCTGTATAAAAGCCTCCACATATACTTATGATTAAGAACATTTACTTTTATTTTCCTTTTTTTAATGATGCATGCAGGCTACGGAATTGGTATTTTTATTGCTAAGTACATAGATTGGTGTTGTTTGGATTTATAAAAGCGGGTAGTCTGTTAAATCTCTTTCTTCTAATAGGAAAGGAAAGATTTAAAAATTGGGCCCTTTTTGCTTGATCTACCATTACACTAGCTTTATTGTAAATCACATAAAATTCATTTATCTGATAATATTTCTGTAATTCTAATTTATATCTTAAGGTTCATTTAGGGATGGCCTTGGGAAGTTTTCTTTCTTTAAAGAGCCATAAGCTTTCTGGACAAATAGTATGTTAGACCAACCAAATGATTGAGGAGGGAAAGGTTTTCTTTATGGGCTAATTCCAAAAGGAAAGAATGATAAAACTTGAAGTCATCATCTTGCAATTTTAATAGAATGGAGGACCTAGCATTCATTGAGAATGGGTTAAATTATTAAGTGAAAAATCAACTTTGTAGTGGGAGGGGATCAGGCCAACAGCACTTGATGCTATCAGTATTTTCATCACTAAAAGTAGACAATGAGATGTTATGTACTTTCTAATGATGGAATAGAAAGTACTCAACATCTCCGATGATGTATTCTATGAGGATTTATCACTAATGAAGTAGTTCAATAGCATTGGACCTAATCTAACCAGGCTTCTAGCTCTGGCTTTCAGAGCACCAGTAAGTACAGGGGATTGAGCTGTGGTTCTCACCTTTAACTATCCATTATAACCATATGGAGAATTTCTCAAAGTCCTAAAGCCCTGGCTGTGTCTCAGATTGCTTAAATGAGAATCTCTGGGCCTGGGCATGGGTATTTTTTAATTGCCTCCCCTAATATTAAAATGTCAACCAAGCTTGGAAATCATCAGAAGAGAGGACTAAGTTAAAGGACACAACATTTATGCAGTATGTGAGAAATCCCACAGAAATAAACAGTGTTTACCAACACATAAATAGCAGTAGAAAATAGAAGAGTGAAGGGACACTGAGGGATGAAAAGAGACTTGAGAAACATGAACCCAATGTGATGTGAAGACCTTGTTTTGATCCTGATTTAAACCAATCATCCATACTGTGACAATTTTTAGAGAATCAGGGAAATTTAAGTACATTCTGATTATTAGATGATACTAAGGCATTGCACATTAATCTTGTTACTTATGATAATGGTTTTGTGGTTAAGATAGAAAAAAGTACTTATAGGTAGAGATACATACTGAAGTATTTATGGATGAAATATGATGTCTGAGATGTGTTTTAAAATACTCTAGAAAAAAACTAGTGACTTCAGAATAGATACAAGTGATCAGCAAAATGTAAAACTTAAAGATGAGTGATGGGTACATTCAAGATGAGTTCATTTTGCTATTCTTTCTACTTTTGTGTGTTTTAAAAATTTTCACGAGAAAAAGATTAAAAATGAGCCCGAAGGTTAATTAGATGATCATCTCTCTTTCGCTGTGATGCATTAACAGTACAGAGTCTCAGAAGTTCTTATGAACTGCAGACCTGCCACCAGATGAAGTTTAACCCTTTGTGTCTATGCAAAAATTTTTGTTTTAAAGAAAAATATAGGTTCAGTTATTAATTATGTTTATATCTTCTTTGCAGATGATTCTGGGCCTCCTCCTTCTAGTGTTATCAACCAAAATGAAACCTTTGCCAACGTGGTTTTTAAACCTAGTGTGGTACAACAAGCCAAGATTGCCCAGAATGGAATTTTGGGAGATTTCATAATTCGATATGATGTTAATAGGGAACAGAAAGTTGGGGACATCCAGGTAACAGGTTCTGTGTTGCTATTTTAAGGTTTGAGATTTTTCTTTAGACTCAGAACTGTTGATTCCAATACTTATCTAAAAGCAAAAGATCTTTCTCGTTCTTAGTAAATGTTTTAACCCAAAATATGTCTTCAAAGAGACTAGTGATACTCTTGCTGGAAGTTGAGAATACCTATTTCCTGCTTCATTAATCCACACAGCAAATGAAATCTATAATATACTTTTTCCCTGTGGTGTTTTAGATGAGGTTAGAATTTTAGTTCATCTTCCCTTTTAATTAAAAGAAACTGTTCCATAACTTATTTCCCTTTAGGTTTTATTGCTCGAGAGACAGGGTAAGAATTTTAAAATGTATTAATATGCATCTAGAATATAGACAACCTCAGTGTCTCAATGGGTAAGATGCTTCGTAAAAACTAAACAATACAAGAAGCAGGATTGTCAAGTAGAAAGGTCAGAGGGGATGGAAAATTAAAGTTGAATTGACTGTTATGATCAGTAATTTTTTTTAAGTGCTGAGAAATCCAACCCAGGGCCTTGCACATGTTAGGCAAGCTGTCTACCACTGAGCTACACCTCCGGCCCACAATGAATAGAATTTAAAATAATGATTCTCTCCCTATAAAGATTAATTAGCAACTAGTTCTCTTGGGGGGCCAGTACCATAGATAATGTGACCCTACACTGTTTCATGCTGTCATTGAGCTCTAGAAATTCCTAGGTAATTTTCCTCCATTTTTACTTGATTTTTCCTCCACCAGGTTCTAAATGGCTATTTTGTACACTACTTTGCTCCTAAAGACCTTCCTCCTTTACCCAAGAATGTGGTCTTTGTGCTTGACACTAGTGCCTCTATGGTAGGAACCAAGCTCCAGCAGGTGAGTGAGTGCCAACTGCCCAGTCTTTCCTCCTTCAATCTTGCCAGGGACCGTGATCAGCCTTGTGAATAAAGTTCACTTGATGCCAAATGCCCACTTACTTGGCTACTCCTACCAACAAAGAACATTCCTGAATTGATCCATTAATGTCATTGATATAAACTATTGTTTTAGTATGGTGGTTTTAAGAGAGCAGAGGAAAAGGGTACAGAAACACTTTGCCTTCAGGGCACTGGCAGATGGACAAAGTGAGCGAGACAGGAGAAATACAGCTATATGGCCACTCAGTACCATTGTTGACAGAATAATTCTGCTCAGTTCCTTTGAGAACTCCTCTCCTTGGATGGAGTAGAATCACTGAAAGCCCCCTTGGCATATCCTTATAATAAGGAATTCTCACAGAGTTTACAATGAATCTCAAAAGTACAGGGCTGGAAGGGACATTAAGGGGACATGTAATCTGGGCTGAAAAATTAAATTATCCTGAAAATACAACTATTTACATTTTTAACAAAGCATTACCTTTAGGTAATTCCTTATCTTATTCTGGCATCATAGATATTGGAATTTAGAATTTATAATGTATCCACAACTCACATAATGTCCTAGCTTTCATGTCACTGAGACACAATATCCGACACCTGCAACTTAAAGAAGTTTATTTTGGCTCATGGTTTCAGTCCATGGTTGTCTGGCTCTATGACGGAAAAAGGGTGGGAGAGGGGCATGGTAGAAGAAAATGTGCTCATGCCATAGCAGTGGGAAGTAGAGAGAGAAGGGAGGAGCCAGGGACAAGAGTGTGCCCTTCCAGGCCACGCCCCCAGTGATCCACCTCCAAACAGGCTCCACCTCTTGACAGCATGGCAGCCATAATGCTCCCATGATCCAATCACCTTCCAAACCCATGAGACAGTTGGGGGATATTTTAGATCTAAATCCTAACAAACAATGTAAATTGAGGGCCATTGTTGCCAGTTAATTAATGTAAATTAATCGACAACTAAGGTCCTTCAGCTTTTATTTCTAAATTCATTATCTATTTTTTCAATTAGTAATGCATGCATAGAATAAGATACTATCTCAAAGCTCATGAGAATACCCTTTGCCACCTGTTTCTACCTGTAGGTTCCACCCCACATTTGGCTAAACCTTATTCTAGCTAATAGTTATTGTACTTTATCTCAATCTTTTACTTTATAAATGATTTCTTTGATCATTTATACTTTTAAAATTGTGTAGTACATTCTATCAGTCTTTCATGGTGTTTCATTTGCCTTTAACCCCAAACAGCAAGAATGTATATTCCAGGCCGGTGAGATAGCTCAGCAACATAAGCGCCTGCTTGGCAAGTGCGAGGTCCTGAGTTCGACTCCCGGTACCCACATTAAAAAAACAACAACAAAAAAAGTATATTCCAAAATGTTATGTGAAGATTAACTTTTCTTTCAGAATATAGCTAAATATAATTTCTAATTAATATAGGCAGAAGATGACCTCACCCTCTAAAACACCTCCTTATAGCTCTTTGACATCACATTTTTGTCTAAGTCCGATTTGCCAACTCCTCCATTGTCATTGCTCTTCTTTCCATCCTACGTCTCCGACTTTCTGTTTAGGTTTACTTTTCTTTTGGAGGAAGAACAACAGTAATATTATTAAAAATCTTTTAAATTGTAGGTGCATTGTAAAGAATTCTCCTAGTTTCATTTTCCTGGAAAAAATGATTTACTTCATTCTTTAAAGATATTTTTACTGGATATGGATTTCTAGGTTGGCTTCCAGTGTCAGCAGCTTCCACTGTTACTGTTGAAAAGTCAGTAAAAGTTTTAACTGCTGTTTCTCTGAGGGGTATTTTTATTTTGACTATTTAAAAAACTTTCCTCTTTGTCTTTAGTTTTTTGTTTTTTTTTTGTTTTGTTTTTTTTTTGGTAGCTTTAAGAGGATGATTCTAGGCATGGATTTCTTATTTATTCTGCCTGAAATTTGTAGTAGGATTTTATGAATTTGTTAATTCTTAAGTGTACTCAGTCATATTCTCTGACATTGCTTTTGCTCACTTTTTCTTGTGTGATCCCAATGTTAGAGCCTTTTTTCATTCCCCTGTTTTCCATGCTCTCTTCTATATATTCTGACTTGGTTTTCCATGCTTCATTCCAAACCTATCTTCCAGCTCACAACTATTCTCTCTAGATATGCCTAGTCTGTTGTTAGACTTATCCAATGAGTTATTTAATTTATTGTACTTACTTGGTATTTCTAGAAATTTTGTTTGATTCTTTTTCATATCTGCTCTGTTGTTTTGTTATTTTATAAATAATATAAACTTTTTTGATAATGCTTTTTATTTTTTTGAGTACAATAACATGGTTATTTTATTTATATTTTATTAGTACATGTTTGCAGTACACAATGATTATATTTTTGTGGGGAGTTGGTGCATGCATATAACATGCACAAGTGCATAACACATACAAGTACATAACATGTACATGTACATAACATGTACATAACAAAAAATTCTTTTTTCATCTTCTACACTTCCCATCCCTCCCTGGTCCTTTCAACTCTTGGTCCCCTTTACATTTGCGAAAACTCTATTTCTATTTTTTTTTCAGTTCTTTTTTTTCATCTCCTTTTCCTCCCTCCCTCCATCCTAGTTATTTTAAAGTCTATGTCTGACAAATTCCATTTTTTTGGAATTTTTAGGAGCTGTATTTATTGTCTCTTGTCTTCTCTTCTTGTGTGGATAAATACTATTGCTTGCGTGATAGACATTATACTTGAAAATTTGTGGAAACAGCTTGAGGCCTGGAAAGATGGTGTAGTCATCTAAAGTTTTGGCTTGTTTCTGTTGGAGACATGGGGAAATTAAAATCTGGGATCATTTTAGTCCATTTTCAGGGCTTCAGTGTTTTCTCTGTAGCCCAGATGTCTCAGAATTGATTTGTAGTCCTTTCAAGTGCTGGTATATTTCTGTTTTGCACAAAATACACAGGGTTTGCCAGAGCATCCACCCATGGTGGACTCTGGACTTAAACTTTTGGCACTAAAAGTTGCAAAAATGATGCTCAGGCTCCGAAATCTCTTTGGCTTTGACAAACATCTTTTAGAAGAAAATGATCTCAAATGCTGAGCTTATTTCTTTAAATTTTCATCTTATCCTAGATCTTTTTCTCACTGTTTTATTAACTCTCTGATAATTTTTTTTTTTATGTGGGTACCAGGAGTTGACATCAGGACCTTGTGCTTGCCAGCAAGCGCTTGTGCCACTGAGCTATCTCACCGGCCCTCTGATAATTTGAAGATTTAAAAAATATACATTTTCTTTGGCTTTTTTAAATGTTCTCAGTGGAAGGCTGAGTCCAAATTGCCTACAGGTTTCTCAGGTTTTTCTCAAAGTTTTAATCACACCCAAGTGAAGTGTACCTTGATAGAGATTGATTATTTATTAATATTTGAGAGGCCTCATAGCTGTTCTGTATTTATCAAGTACTTTGTAAAGTTATTAGCTTTCCGTACTGTAAGTTCTTAAGTGCTATCTGTTGACCAAATTATTTTTATGACTTTGGTGTCTAGATAATAGATGTTGGCAGATGATAATCACAACTTTTGTGAGGCCTCTCTTGGCCACATAATACTGTATTTATTAGGTTTTACATATAATCTACCATGACAATCCCACTTGGATTTTGAAATAATGAATGGTTACTGAGTATTTGTCATATGTTAGATTCCCGAACGTATCTCCTTTATATCTTCAGATTTTCTTTCCTTTCTCTCTCTCTCTCTGTTTCTTTCCCTTCCATCCTTCTTGCTTCCCTCCCTTCTTCTTTCCTCCTTTCCATCCTCCTTTCCTTCCTTTGCTTTCCTTCTTTATTTCTTTTCTCTCCCTTCCATTGTCTTTTAAATAATTCATGAAGACAGGGTTTATATTCCTTTGAACAAACAAAAATAAAGATATTGGTGATTAAAGTTACTACAAATAACCTTAATTTTTTTACCACCAAATATTTTTTGGTCTGATGTTTTTATTTACCATCATATCTTGCTAAATATTCCTTTAAATCTTGATTTTAGTTGCCACAGAGTAGCACCCCCCAACAGAAGCTTCTGTAAGAATGACAGTGTTCTGTACCTGTGCTGTCCAATATGGTAGCCACTAGTCTACTGAACACTTGAAATGTAGCTGCTGCAAGCAATGAACTGAATTTTTAATTTAATTTAATTTAAATAAATTTAAATTTGAATAGCTAATGGGAGAATATAGTGGTGGAACATTTACTCACCCCACTCATGATAGACTTTTAAGTTACTCTTTTTTTTGCCATTGCGCACAGCATTGACATGACTATTTCTCTGTAGAAATCCTTCGTAAAATGCTCAGCTGTTTTCTTAAGTTAGAGACTTATAAATGAAATCACTGGGGCACAGAATACTAACTTCATTTGTGAGTTTTGATAAATTACAAAAAATATCTTCCAGAAAGATTGTACCAATTTATAACATTGAAGCCTGTTACCACAGTAGGAATTTCACATGCACTAAAGGGTTAAAAAGGTTAACCAGACTCAAAGATATGTAAAGAAATATAGGCACATTTTTAACTAGTTTTGAATTAAGGGGAAATTTTTTGAGCCTACAAGCAAAAAATGGAAGTAATTACAAAGAGAAAAATCAATAATTTTAGCTTATATGAAATTTAAAATGCTGTTCTAAATTTAAAAAATAAATGCCAATAAAAGACTGGAAAATTTGTATGAAGGGAAGAGATAGTTTATCATTACTTACAAAAGGCTGTTCCAGATCAATAGTTAATCCTGTATTAGAAAATGAACAAAAAATATGAAACAATCCACAATGACGAAATAAGAAGATTCAACATACTTGAGAAAAAGGCCAAGTGTAATACTAATTAAAGAAATACAAATGAAAAAACTATTTTTATTTTTATAGTTTCAAACTATAAATCATGTAAATTACTTATAATGACACTTTCAATAGTAGGCATTATAGAACTCAACACAATTATAATATTTAGATTTTTTCCTAATAAATTATTAAGAAATGCTAAAGTGCTTGGTCAAATCCACTGTATCTTCATTCAAAGGCCATTAGCCCAAAGGTTACAGCAGCTCATAGGACTCACATCTTTGGGTATCTGAGTCACTTCAGGTTCAACCCCAAACCTAGTCCATTCCAGTGCATGAGAATCTTTTTGTTTCTGACCAGACAGCGATCCTGAATCTTCTTACCATGTAACCCCCAGAAACAAAAATCTTGCTTCAAATTGTACAGAGGAAAGCAATGAGAGGAATCAGGGTCTCCTAAATCTACCTAATAATATGAGCACTTTTTTTTTTTGGTACTAGGAATTGAACTCAGGACCTTGCATTTGCCAGGCAGGCGTTGTGCCACTGAGCTAAATCCCCGGCCCCCTTGAGCACTTCTTAACAATATAGCATGGAGCATTTTCAGTGTGCTATTTCTGATGCTAATAATATTATATGAGTTACATAATAAAGGTATATTTAATCTTTATAGACATTTGGTTGTCATCCCTATTTTACTGTTGGGAAAACTGAGGATTTGCAAAGGTAGACAACTTGGCTAATAGATGCTGGGGGCCTGGCTTCAGTCCCAGGTCTGCCTCTGAAACCCATGAACTATGGAGTTGTATAAGCCATGATGTGGCAGCGTTCTCCCGTGCAGCTGAACTAGTTGCAAATGGATGCAAGATCAATGCTGGTTCACATTTCAAAATCCAGCTGAGAAGGCTGCCTTGTGGAGGCTGGGATTTCCTTGCTTTATGCAAGAGCAATGCAGTGACAGATGTCAGGCCACTTGCTCTTCTCCCCTCTTCCTTCATTCCTGGATGTGAAAATCTCATTCTTTCCCAGTCAGTTACAGTCTGGCATGCACTCTGCTGGCTTCTCAGCTCCAGCATGGCCTCTTTCCAGGAGAACCACCCTAGACCAGCCAAACACATGTCTGAGCGATTTCTAAAGCCCCTCGCTGCCTTGAGTGGGTTTGAAAACTGCTGGCTGTTTCAGCAATTCACAGCTTCTCTAAGGCCAGGGCACTAAATGAAATCTCAGCTGGCTCTTTGTGGAGACTTGTGGGTCTATTAGTGAAGGGGACAGTGACCACAAGCACAGGGCCATGTGGCATTTGTCACAGGTCCACTTGGATTCTACTAAGAATCATTGACTGTGATTCTGGGCATTTAGGCTTTCTTCATCTTTGATGGAAATTAATGGCTGTACTGTTTTTATCACAGAGTTGGGCCTATGGTTTTTAGTAATGACTTGAACAATTGATTTATAAAGAATTATAAAACTCATTCAAACTTAAAATGTGTATTTAGTAAGGGGTGTATCAGCCTCTGGAGCCTCTGAAGCTGCGTGCAACTGACATTTTCTGGTTCTAATCCAATGGGGATGTGACTCTGGAAGCCAGGGCTTCCTCAGCTCAGGAGCAGAGACAGCCTCCTGCTGGTTGTTGGCACTTGGCCTGGTTGTTTCCCTTCCGCAGGCTTCTACAGAAGAATATGTTGAAAGATGGCTCTGGGGCTGTGTGGGGCAGGATTTCTGCCTCCCAATTTGAGTTTGTAAAACTAAGGAAGAGTGAGAATTGGGGGAAAAAAAGTGGGGTAATATATGATCAGGTAGACTTTTTTCTTGTTAGTTGCATGTTGAAGGCATTGGATTTGCAAATATGTATGTCCTTGGGAACATTAAGGATGATTTCTTGTCTACTAAATATGTTTTTCCTTGACTAAAGCCCACACTTTCTTCTCTTTCTTTTTTCCTAATCTATATAATTAAATGTACCACTTTCTCCTTCATACTAAAAACTTAGCAAAGAGATCTCTGGCAACCAACCAATGACTAATGGATCATTTCCCAGGTGTTTTTCACGTTGTCAATTTCTCCAAACTTGTTCTACACTCTGTGCCATTCTGTGCCAATCCTAGTTTTCCAAATGGTTTTTGGAAGTTTGTCTTCTTTCTCCATTTGTTCAGCAATATTAGAGGGTAAAGAACAAGCATAATGTATCTGTCACTGCCAAGGTAAAACGAGTGTAACTTGGTGGATAAGAGAATTGTGATATGTATACTATGCATACTTCATGGACTTGTTTTATGTCCTAGGGCATCATTTCTTCTTTGCTTTTCAAAATTGGTCTCCTAAGAGCAGTTTGGACATTTGCTGTATAACCTTACAGGTGAATAGTGTGTAAACTCCATAGGTTTGGAGGCATCATTTTTTTTTTTTTTTTTGTGGGTACTGGGGGTCGACCTCAGGACCTTGCGTGCCAGCAGGCGCCTGTGCCGCTGAGCGATATCACCAGCCCTTTTTTCGTATGTGGGTACTGGGAGTCGAACTCAGGACCTCATGCTTGCCAGGCAGGCGCTTATGCTGCTGAGCCATCTCACTGGCCCCGGCATCATAGTTTTGATCATTACAGTTTATATCACAGCTTTTAACACAACACCTAATACATAGAAGGTAATGATATTTGTTGGAAAACTACTGGCACATGAACAATAAATTTACCTTGTGCTTTTTAAGGCACACTAAATACCCTTGAATGATCAGTATTTGCTGAGCACCCTGAGGGTTTTGCTGAGCATCCTGAGGATTTTGTGTATATTTTTGTGGGTTTTTTTTTTTTTTTTTTTTGTGGTGCTGGGGATTGAACCCAGGCCCTTGTGCATGTAAGGCAAGAGCTCTAACACTGAGCTACATCCCCAGCCCTGTGTTTCATCTTTAAGTAATCCAGTGAAGTAGACATTACCATCTTCATTTTATAGATGAGAGGATGATAGGCAGGAAGGTGATGCCACAGTGTTTTGAGTAGAAAGTTAGGATTCAAGCCTGCACCAACCCCACCCTAAAGCTCCTCACTATAATGTTAGACATGGATGATAACCTAATTTCAGAGCACTGCTCAAACTCTGAAGCCCTACTGTTCTTGTAACCAAGTAATGTGATGCAGAAAGCTATGTGTCTCAGGTGAGTGCACACAGAAGTCACCTGCCCCAAGGCTTCTGCCAGTGGCTGGAGGTTGTAAAATTAATGGAGCTGTTCTGCTCCAATCCATAGAATTAATGAGCAGCATTTTAGTATTCAACATTAGGCACACAGGGGCATGTACAGAGACGCTGGCTTCACTCCTTTTTATAATTTGCGTTAGACAGGTAGAGATGACAGATGTACAGAGTGAGGAAGGTGCCTGATTGTGAAGTCTAGTGACATCCGGTGTGGGGAACATTCTGGCCTTCCTCCTCAAGAACGTGTGGAGTGGACCTGCCCCACTGTGAGAGAGAGGATTCCGGAAGATGTTAAGATATGGAGGGGCCGGTGAGATGGCTCAGTGGTGTACGCACCTGCCTGGCAAGCACGAGGGCCCAAGTTCGACTCCCAGATCCCACACACAAAAAAAGGGCCGGTGATATTGCTCAGCGGCACGGACGCCTTCTGGCACGCGAGGTCCTGAGGTCGACTCCCGGTACCCACAAAAAAAAAAAAAAAAGATATGGAGAAAGTAGCTTTTAGGGGATGGACATCAAAGGAGGCAGTCTGGAGTTCCCTGAGCAGTCAGAAAGAATGGTAAGCAAGGGCATGGGAATCTAGAAGGGCTTGAAGGACTTATAGCCTTGTTAGGGAAAGAGAGCTCTCAGAACAAATGAAGACTCTCAGAAAGGAGGAGAGATGCAAGCACACCATCAAATTAGATCTTGCCTAACAGCCCCCACCCTGAGATTAGAAGGTAAATACTACAGGACTATCATACAAATAAAGATCAATACAATGCCTTGGGTATGCATGCGTTGCTTCTTATGGTCTTGAAACTTAAACGCATCTAAAAGCATGGCCCCAGGAAACACCAGAAGAGTTTTGCTTCTCTCTTTCTGGTTTTCTGGAGTAGGGATTTCCAAACTTTCTGTAAACTTTCTTTTTTTTTTTTTTTTGTGGGTACCGGGGGTCAACCTCAGTACCTCGTGCGCCAGCAGGCGCTCGTGCTGCTGAGCAATATCACCGGCCCTTTCTTCGTATGTGGGTACTGGGAGTTGAACTCGGGCACTCACGCTTGCCAGGCAGGCGCTTATGCCACTGAGCCATCTCACCGGCCTGTAAACTTTCTTAAGATAGTAAATATCTTAAACTTTGCTAGCCAGATGGTTTCTGTTATAATTACTTAACTCCATTGGTGTAGTATAAGAGCAGCCATACACAAAATGCAAAGAAATGGGTGTGGCTGTGTGCCAATAAAACTTTGTTAAACACAAGCAGCAGTTGGTTCTGACCCTGGGTCATAGTTGGCTCACTCCTCATCTCAAACAATGACTAACTGGCATGTGACTAGGGTCATTTAAGTTGATAGTATTTGTTCTGTCCACTGAGCTTCCCTTGCAAAAATATTGCCGCTATTAAATGAATGTTTCAGAAATATATTACAAAACAGAGACCCAGGACTTGGGGCAGGGTAGAGGACAGCACTTGTTGTCTTTGACTCAGAATATGAGGTAATAAATTGCAGACAGAGGTCAAAATATTTTTGTCCAAGACCACCAATGAAAACTTGGACTTTTAGTTTCATGAAAAAAAAATTGCTGTCCCACAATGATAATATAGATTATTCTAAATCAATTCAAGGCATCCATTAAAAAAAAAAAACTTTTCTTTTTTTGGTTGAGGAAGTTAAGAGCTACCCAAATAAGACCATGTTTGTAAAATGTTGAATACCTGTCTGAATGTAGGCACTATGTGGCTATCATACAAAGAAAAACTTAACAGCGTAGAATGGTGAGTGCCCCTGCATTTTTACCTGCTCAGGTTGCAGACCCATTGTCAGTATCTGAGAGAAGCCCATCTTCTCCCTTCCTGGTTTCCTAATTTTGCACTCAAATCTCAAATTGGAATTGGTAGTGTTTTTCTGTAAAGGGCTAGATAGAGGCTGAAAGGAAACTTTGCTACAAGTAACAGTGAGATAAACACCATAAGTCAAAGAGAATTAAATGAGATAACAAACCTGGAAGCACTTATCAGAATACCAGAAAGCTCTGTCATTCTGGGGACTGCAGAGCCTGGGCTGGCTGATTGAATTGCACCTGAGTAAAATTCCTCAGAGCTGCCAGTGCCAGACAGTGCAGCCACCCCCTTCTCTTGTTCAGGATACCTGACTCCCTCAGGTTCCCATCTTGGCTTTGACTCCAGACTCCAGATTCTCTGAGAATGAGACAAATACTGAATGTGTACTATTGGAGAGGTGAGAGGCACGGGGGATTTAAAGATAAATTAGACAGAGCCTTTCTCTCAAGAAGCCCAGAGAAGAGAAAACCAGATAAAATTTGTATATGAAGTGCTTTATATAACAGAGATATTCATAAGGCTCAGTCACTGCACAGTGGGGTGGAGTAAAGGCAGTGGGCATAATGAATGCTTCTTAGAGGAGCAGGGTTGAGTGACTCTCAAAGGTCTCCTAGAAGTTAGTTGATTGGCTGAGAAGGGGGCAGAGGATCCATGCAGACTGAGAGATGGATAGCATGTGCAACATCATGGAGACAAGAGAAAAAGAATATTCAAATAAGCCACTTTAATAAAGGAGTTCAGGCCGGTGAGAGAGCTCAGCGGCATAAGCGCCTGCCTGGCAAGTGCGAGGGCCCCAGTTCGACTCCCGGAACCTACATACAAAAAAAGGGCCGGTGATATCACTCAGCGGCACAAGCGCCTACTGGCGTGCGAGGTCCTGAGGTCAACCCCTGGTACCCACAAAAAAATAAAAAATAAAGGAGTTCAGAATTGTGCTGGGGAAAAGAAACATGGAACAATCACACATCATTCAAGTCCATCCTTTCATGTAGACAGTGGGAAGAATTGGGGGAGAAAAAAGAGCTGAGATAACAGAAATAATAGGGTAGAATAAGAAGGAACCAGTCCTTGGAGATGGAGTACAATTTTCTCTGCAGGAAAGGAAGGAGTGAGTTCTTGATTGGGGAAAAACATGAAGAAAGGCCTGAAACAGGAATGGATATGTTATATTCTGAAGCACTGGGTCATATTTTGGACTAGATAACTTGGAGACTTTCCTAACCTTCTTGATTCCCTGAAACAGGTCTTCAGTGCAGAGCTGAGCTGGTAAGCAAGTGAAGTACACTCTGCAGAGTCTAGTTAAAGAGGACAGTGGAAAGCAAGTGGTGAGAACCTGATGGTTTGATTTGGATCACCCCAAAACTCCATTTGCCAGCTGATGGAATCTTGGGGAAGTGATTAGATCATGAGAGCTCTGACTTTGTCAAGTGGATTAACCCACTGATGACATCATAATTTAATGGCATTGTTGGGAGTGATGGAAATAACAACTAGGCCCTAATTGAGGTGCATGGATCTATACCTGGTCCCCAGCCCATTCCTCTATGGCTTTTCCCTTCTCTCACTTATTCCTGGTCACCACAAGGTGAGCAGCTTTCTTTCTCCACTCCCTTCCACCATGATGTTTCTGCCTTGCCACCAGCCTAAAGCAATGGAGCCAGCTGACCATTGACTGAAACCTCTGAAACCATGAGCCAAAATAAACCTCTCCTCTTTTGTTCGTGTCATGTAATTTGCCACAGCCACAGAAAGCTGACTAACACATTAGGACTTAGGGCTGGTTGGGAGGGAAGATGGAGGGAAGAGTTCTAGTTTCTATGACCTGCCTTGGAGCAAGGGAACTCTAATTTCTCAGACTTGCTTTGGGAAGAAAGAGCAGTGGGAGGACGGAGGAATGTCAGAGAGACCTTACTTCCAAGCATGCTGAGAAGGTCATGGAGCCATAGTACACTGTGGTGTCTGGTGATGCTCATGTTGCCCATGGGCTCTGCACTTGGCCTCCCAAGTTTAGACACCTCAAGAAAGCCCACCTATATTGTAAAATTTTTCCAGGGTGGTTAATTGACACCATTCACCTATTCCCCCCAAGAGAGGTGCCAGTCTCTGTGTTCTAGGTGTGAGCTTTTAGAGCTGTCATAGGAACAGCAGGTGAGACTGTGGGCCCACCTAGGTGGGAAGTTGAGCCTGAGATGAGACCCTTGCACACAGTTGATTCCTTTGAAGACCATAGATTCAGTGAAATAGGCAGAAGAAACTGATGTGAGATGATAACATAGAATTGGGCTCTCTGTGGGCTTGGTGGGGGGCTTCCCTTATAACCAAAGGACTCAAATAAAACCATAAACATTTGGGTTGGAGATTGGATTTATACAACCATGTAATCAAGGAACTCTCTGATAACCTTCCTATAAAGGAGTTCAGTGACAACCCAGAGGTGCTTAGCAGAAGTTCCTGAAGGGTCATGACATGAGTTGAGACTACTCAAGATTTCCCAAATCAAGTCCCTCAAAGAAGGCATTCACAGACCAACAGTCCAGCACAGGCTGGATCCAGGGGAGCAGGAGAGTGAGAAGAAAGAGTGCTAAGACTTTGGAACCATGGACTACAGTATGGAATTCTGAAGGAGGAGTCGATTTGAGACAAAGAATATTATGTACAAGGTTTTCAACAGGTGAAGTTGGAAGTGACAGTGGGGTGATAAAAGCGTCCAGTGGGAAAGCTTGGGGGAGAATCCAAACCTGGAGATGACTTGGGAAAATCCTAAACAGAAACAGTGGCTGCAGAATGAATAAGATTCCTTTAAGGAAGGAGAGACTGGGCTTTGTGGAAGGGGAAAAGAAAGAGACAGAGATGAAAAGGCAAGGATTGAGCCCCCACATATGTGAGATTCAGATGGGAGGAAGAAGGGGGTGATGTGCATGTGATAAATAATTCTAGAATCAATGAAGAGAGATTACAGGGAGGAGACTTAGCACAATAACAAAAGTCTCGACTACCAAGTAAAACTACTGTTCACTGGTGGTGGTCTGTCTGAGGGAAGGCATTTCCCATGATAGGCATGATCAAAACATTCATGTGGCCATCTACCGGGACCACCAGAGCCAGTTTCTGCATCTTGCAGAGTCTGTAGCATGGGACCTGCATAATGCTGTCTGCGATACCCAGTGTTGCAAGAGGGAGAAAATTTAGGGGCCATGTATGAAGTTTCTGCATAGTGGTTTTGTGTCTTCAACCTGGAGATCTAGAGATGACGAAGGCAAGGCTTCAGTAAGTACCTACAGTTGTGTTATGATTTGACCATTGTTAGCAAACTATTGTCGAGTCTGGCTCAGGCGGATATGCTTCTGTGGGGACAAATCTGTCACCTCCACTCCCCATGAACATTTGGCATTTGGCATTCGACCTCCAAGAATCATCCTGGGCTGGTCCTCTGTCTGAGTTGGGGTAAAAGAAAAGACAGTTCTAATATCACTGATTCAGACATTATGTCCCTTTGGTTCTCTGAAATCCCACTCTTTCTTGGATGTGATCATAATGCAAGTTTCAACAGTCTGACAAATGATATCAGTTGCTAATTCCTCCATAGTGGTTAGAAAAATGAATGTGTTTTGTGGTGTCAGAGTCAGTGTCACTGTCTGCTAAAAAATACTATAGATTAGGTGGGTTATAAACAATATAAATTTATTTTTCACAGATCTGGAGGCTGAATGTCCAAGGTCAAGGTGTCAGCAGGTTCAGTGTCTGTTGAGGACGCTCTTCCTGATTCATAGCACCTTTCTTATAAAATCACAAATCCCAACTATGAGGGCTCTGTTCTCATGATCTGATCACATTCCAAAGTCCCCACCTTATAATACCATAACCTTGGAGTTAGGATTTCAAAGTATGAACTGAGGGAGAGGAACACATGTAGTCCAGTGGAACATAAACATTTAGTTCTTACTCCCAGGCTATGTTAAATTCATAAATCTCAGAAGAATGAGCTGATAAACCGCAGGTAATCAGACACCTCTCCAAAGCGCTGCAAGGCCAAGTGAACAAGACAGACGTCCAGGAGGAGAGGCTGGCTGTGTGTCTGGTGTGCTGTGCCTGTGCTAGGCTGGAGGCAGCAGGGAATTTTAGAGACTCCAAGGACTCAGAGATGCGCAGAAGAGTTTGGATAGTTTTGGGAAGGTTTTAGATTGAAAAAAAAAAAAAAAAAAAAAAACCTAGCAGAAAGCAGAGCCTGGTTTGGGGGCCGTGGAAGGATGGAGTTTTAGAGGACAAATTAAGTCAGGGATGTTGGAATTATTCACTTTGCATCCTGTCTTCCAGCTCAGATTTCTGGGCTTTGTAGCATATCTGCAACTTTGCTGATAGACAACTTGACTCAGTGGATAGAACATTGCCTTAATGCCCAGTTTGTTTTTCCTCCCCTGGTGTGGATCCAGAAAACACAGGAAGAAGTATACGATTTCCCTTCACCTTCCCTCGTCTATCTAAGGACGGCGCCGCCTCCTGTATCCTGGACCCTCTTGTGGTCCAGAGCCCGTCTCCTATTGTAAATAAGGAAGGCAGGAAAAAGTAAGCAATTTCTAAAAATTAACTTCGTTTGGTTCTATGATCCTTTCCCTTTTGCAACAAAAAGTTCAATTTTCAGTCTCATAGTGATTTCAGGAGTATGAAAAGATGGAAAAAAGCACAGGGATATGTATTATTACTCTCCTTGCATTAGGCAGGGTGGCTCTACTTCCTTTAAATATTTTCTTCTTTATACAGTCACATTTGTGGATAAACTGTGTTTACTTCTTACATAATTTATAGAGATCCCTCTCTGGCCTCATTGCGGTCTAGAGGAGTCCACATTTGTAATCCCAAGGAAAAGTTATTGGAATTCTGATAAGTAATTCCAATCTACCACTTCCAGTGCAACCCACAGTAAGAACAAAGCGACAAACACATTATCCGTAGTTGTGGGGAGCCAAGGGAGTCCAGTTAGAACAATGGCTAACTGGAACAAAGGCCTTGACCGAGGGCCAAGCCCAGGTTTTATTAATTTGTGAAGAGAGGAGTGGCTCGGAGTTGAGTGACTGTGAGAATGGCGAGAAGTACATGAATACAGTGAGCTGGGCTAGGTAGGAGGCAGAATAGCACCTCTGCAATATGCAGAGAGAGGTATGCAGAAAAAGCAGTATGCATACACAGCTTGAGGAAGTATCTTGTGTTTTGGGGTTGGTGCTTCAGCTTTGATGTCTGGCCTTCATGCCCTGAGACGTCGTGGGTTCTTTCTTGAACCTCAGTCTCAGGCTCCATTGACCTCTCTCTGTGACAGTCGTATAGATAATGCGTCTCTACTTGGAAGGTATTTACTCATCACTCATAATACAGTAGTTACCACAGTGGAATGCTCAGCCCTTTGAGGGCTGTGCCAAAAGCCTGCTGCTACTTGGGTACAGTTTTATAGGAAGATGCAGGGGGGTGGGAGGGAAGGAAAGGGAAGGCTCCGTCTCTTCTCCTGAGTGCGGTTTAATTCAGGGGCCATAGTACACAGCACAAAGCCACGTCCTGGACACTGCCTTCCCTGAGATTGAAAGATGAAAAGAGGGCTGCATGTCCAGGAGTTCAGCTCTGCATTCTACAGGGACATTAGAGAGGACTATGTACTTATTCTTTCCGAAGATCCACAGGAACAAGAAGGACCACTGTTAGCCATATTGAATGGTGGGAAATCTGAAGCAGAGGGTTAACTTTTATTTATTTATGTCCCACGTTGTGCCTTGAAGGATTTAAATGGAGGAGATTAAAAGATTCTTAATTTCTTAAAATTTCTTAATAGGAAACCTAAGGCAGAACTAGAATGAGCTACTAAGACGTTTGTTTTTAAAAGGAATAACTTTTCTTCTTCTTTTAATCCAAGAAAAGTACATGTAAGATAAGGAATTCATCACCATGAAGTAGTTTTAAGCAGCAAACAATCCCTATATCATGTTTGATTCTAAATAGCCAGGATTAGAAGGAATCTTGTCTACGTCTGCATCGAGGCCAAGGTACATCTTCACTAGCCAAATGGTAAAAACACATAAATCTCGTTGTCATTTATTAACTGTATTTGTGTACCTGCATCTCTCCCTTTTGTGCAAACACGATCTGGGATTGCAGGCATCTTTTCGGATCACATGTAGTTGTATTGACAAGCGCTGGCAGACCGTGCTCCCACAGCGGCAGCGGGTCCACAGATGCCAACCCACTGTGCATCGGCGCTCTCGGGAGCTGGCGTGAACCCCACAGGGGAAGCCCACTTGACTTCCGGCTGGTTGATCTCTTTGAAAGTCCTGTCTGCACCTGAGCAGGCTTTGTGCACTTCTTATTTTTCTTTCTCGAGGCACAGGGGTTCAGTTTTCTTGCTTTGCACTGGCATTTTTCAACTACTGCCCAGGCTTTCCTAGTGTCTCCCTATAGCCCCACCACCAAGCAGTTGCTGTGCATGACCTGAGGGTACTGCTCTCCCCCACCCCTCATTTTCACCCCACATAAGCCCTTGTCCTGTCCAGGAACATGATGATGCACAAGGATGTAGCTTCTTGGGAACTGTCCTTATGATACCAACAGCAAACATAAATTTCTGATGCCAGGCGTTTAGGGCCCTCTCTAGGCATACTCATGTTTCCAGTTGCATTCACCTCCACAGAAACTCTATGCAATGCACCTAAGTATCAATTTTATCTGCCTGTGTTAGATGTTCTCTCAGGAAGACATTTGCACAGTCTCCTGTGGTCACCTATTAATAAATTAATTTGGGGGTATTATTAATCCAAGCAGTGTGTTCTGGGATTCCTCCAATGTGTCAGGGTACGAGAAGGAGCTCTGAGGATACAGGAAGGAGTCCAGGGGACATGGATTCCTGAGGTGTCCAGTATCTTCTTTCAATTCATTGGGAAGGGCATTGAGGGTATATGGCAGCTGCCTTGTCCATCTGAGCCTACAGCTCTTCTTATTTACAACCATGTCATCTCAGGTTTGAGAGGACCCCTCGAGGAACTCTAATCCAAACCCTCATGAGATGTGCCTTTGCCCTCAGGGCAGTCCAGCCCTCCAAACACATTCTTTGCCTTTCTGGGCTTCCTCTGATCTTTTTGGAATATGCTAACCCTGTTCGCAGGATTGCATTCTTGGACAGAGCCTGCCTATTTTCTTCTAATCTTTAGCATATTAACACTGTGTGCAGAAAGATCCATGTAAGCCCACTTGCATTAACGCTGCTATGTGGCCACTTACCTATCTCTTCTCTCCCAAGCCTTCTATGCCTGGCAGAGCTGTGGGGTGGCCAGCCCACGGAAGAGAAGGGGAAGAGCCAGTGAAGGGTTAATGTAGGGTGGAGGCCACAGGCAGCAGCAGCAACTTCTGTTGTACTCCTCTGGGATTGGGTGGGAGGCCATCCAGGCAGCCCTATCACAAGTAGAGAAGGAGCAACTGTGACTGTTGGCCTGCCTTCCCTCAGTGCACCCGAGGATAAGTCACAGCTGCAGCCTTACAAGGTCATAAGAAACCTGCAGTTGCTGAGCTGAGTGGAGAAGGGTGGAGAGACTGGGATAACTATTCCTATGGCAGAATATCCATCATGATGGGAAAAAACACCAGTAGAGAGCGAGGCTGACCCCTCCCGAGGCCTTTAGCACACTATTTAAGGATCCCTAGGGATGCCAGCAGCTAAACAAGTCACAGTCTCTGACCAGGGCCTTCTCCCCAGGGCCCATCCCTGCTCCCTGGCCAGCTCTGGGCCCAGAGGAACCTCAGAACTGGGCTCCCAGACAGCCCCTTGCAGAGATCTAGACACGGGCAGGGGACGACATAGTGCTTCCGCTGGGTATGGTGGTGCTAAGTGGAAGGAAAGGCAAAGAGCACAGTGCAGCCAGCGCCCTGGCCGGGGCCGCCCGTGTGGGTGCTGGGCTCCACCTATGTCTGCAGAGTGCCCGGATGTTGGTTCTTGCTGCAGCAGCCTGACTGCCAGGCCACTCTCAGCACCGTCTGCCTCAAGTGCCAGAAGACGAGCTGTGGCAAGCGGCAACCTTTGCTAACAGAATCCTCTGTCTGTCTGTCTGTCTCCCTGAGTGTCCTGTCTCTGTCTCTCTTCCCTTCTGTCTCTGAATCACCTAACTCTGTTTTTTGTGTCTCTCTGTCCCTGTATCTTTTTGTCTTTGTGTCTCTCCCCCATTTCTTTTTCTCCTACTTTTCTGTCTCTCTCTCTCTTTCATATATTTACCAGTAACAACAGACAATCATGATACTAATACTAAAGTACTAATACAACTGATACTAGAATTTTACTAAATGCCTACAATGTGCAAAATATCACACTGGGACTGGGGAAGGATAGGGGACTGTTGTTTGAGGAGTTCCTTAGCTAATGTGACAGACAGGCACTTTATCCAACACCTAGTTAGCCAGGAAACATTTTTCAGGCATCACTGTGTGCCAGGAACTGCTGGGTATTAGACACAGAATGAAAAAAACACAAAAAATTCCTGCACTCTAAAGCACAAAATTGAGACAAACAGATACATCCATGCACAAAAGGGAACAGCGTTCTCTATGGTGTGAAGGAAAAAATGGGGGCCAGGCTTTAGAGCAGAAGGGGTGTAGCGGCCAGGGAAGAGCATTCCAGGGAAAGGGAATGGCAGGTGCAGAGGAGCAGAGGTGGAAAAGAGCCAGAAGAAGGAACATCCCCAAGGCGCGGCGGCGCCACAGTGGGCGTGCATAGCAAGCAGCGGAGGAACACGGATGGAGCCATTACCTGCTTTCACAATTGAGTTAGGAATGGCCTCCCCCGGGGGGGACATGAAGGACAAACTGTAGTTCAGTAGATAGAGGGAAGGGAGAGGAGAGGAGTGCGTGCAGGAGCAGAAAATTGTGAAAAAGCAGGGTGTGCTTAGGGAAATTGGGTGTTGGAGGATTAGACCTTAGAGTTTATAGTTGGGATGAGAATACAAGGAAGTAAGCTAGAAAGATAGATTGGGGCCATTCATTTTATAAAGAATCTTGTATTCAAACAAGAGTGTTTGCATTTTATGCTGTGGGAAATGAGGAAGTATCAAAGGTTTTTCACGGAGGAGGGTTGAAAATCTAACTCTGGCAGCGAGATAGGGACCTGCTAAATCCTTCCAAAAGTCCTTTGTCACACCAATTCCCTGCATGGGAATTTATCATAAGGAAATAGTCATGGACAAAAAGTTGTGTGAATAATGAGCTTCATAGCAATGTTACTTAAATATCCAGAAGTATTAAAGCACGTAGTAGAATATGGTGCCACTGTTAAAATGACATGGCGTTCACTCATGCATTGACATGAAGACTGTACTAGATATGATAAATAAAAACTCGACGAGCATGATACAAATGTGATCCCACTTTCTTTAAAAGCAAACACATATGCACACACATGTACACACCTGCACACACACAGAGGAAAGTTTCTGAAGAGGTTTGTTGTGCACCAGAACTTTTGTAGTGGTTGTGGGAGGTGGGTGGGATTATGAGTTTTTTGTTTTTCTTCTTATCTTTTAAAAAATACTACTTTTTAAAATTAAGGACAACAATAAAAGAAAAAATTCAGATTATGGCCCTAGGATATTTAAGAAGAGGAGTGGAATTCCAGGACTGGGTGCTGAAGAATCTGAGGGTCAGGGGTGAACTGGGCAGGAAGAAGGTTCAAGTGATGTCCAGGTTTCTGACTTGGACCCTCGGATGGCCCAAGGTGCCATTCCCAGGAGACATAGGTTTGACAAAGAAGATCAAGATTCCAGTTTTCCACACCTTGAATCTGAGCTGCCTGTGGGACATGGCGGGGGGAGATGTGGTTGGCAGGTTGGTTTGGATCAGTGAGAGAAGCAAGTCAGTCTGGCTATGAGTCTGGAAGTTGGCAAGAGGAGGACGAATGGTTGGTGCTGGGGATGCATAAACTTGCCTGGGGGACATGGGTAGTGTGAGAGTAGAGCTGGGAACTCAGCTGAGAACTTCATTTTGTGACTCTCTCATTGAAGAGTGGCCCAGAAAGGGGTACCAGCAGAGCCCACGGGTGACTGGGCAGAGGGAGGAGCCCTGTGTATGCCAGGAAGCCAGAGCCAGAAGAGCTTCGAGGAGGGATGGCCATGTTGGTCGAACATTTCACAGACCTTTAATGTCTTCCTGAGACCACTGGCCTGTTTTGGGTGTGGATTCTTCTTATTGTCATATGCGCCTTGACACGTATCTTGGTGTTGGGAGTCAGGATTGAGGGAAGACAGGAAAGTCCTTAGAGGCTATCAGGAAAGCCCCCTTCCTTTCCCCCTCATGGAAAGACCCTGTCCCAGAAGGAGTGGAGGGAGATGAGAGAGTATGTCTCCCAGCCCCATGAGTGAAAATGAGCATTTCCAAGCCACTCTTTCTCCTGGAAGGAGTGGGGCATGGAAGCAACCCTCTGTAGGACAGGAAGATGGATTTAATGACATGCATCCACTTCTCTAGTCTCTGGGTGGATGCAGAATTCATGCAGTGCTTTCTGCAGGGATGTTAGAGGAGATGAATCCATTAATTGCTGCCAGAAATGAAATGAAAGAAACAAAGAAATAAGCAGAGCCCAACAACAGAGCTGGAAGAGATCCCAAAATAAACTGTACACTGTGAGGCTGGAACTCAGAGTAGGTTAAGTTCCAGCAGCCTTGGGGCTGCAAATCCCACTGCTGTGAGTCCAAGTATTGGCCCTGGGGTCAGACTTCCTGTGTTATAATCCAGGCTTCCATGAGCCATGACATTTAACTCCTCCTTGTCTCAGTGACCTCATCTGTAAAATGGGAATACCAATAGGCACTTTACTCAGACGGGTTGTAAGTGAGTCACCTCTACACAGGAAAAGCATTTACACTCAGCATTGTATTAGGTGAGTAGGAGTTGCCAGGAAAGATCAGCTGTGAGTATCATCACTATAGTTGTCATTATCATCACCACCATCATTTCGTGCTTCTGATGACATCACTGCTTTTGCAACTCCGGAATGAAGAAATGATAAAGTTGAGGAGCATTAATTCAGCAAGGATAGCAAGGAGAGAGTTAGGTGAACCCTTGCTCAGGCTAGAATCTCTGAGGTTAGGAACAAACGTCATGTATGGTTTTAAAGTAGACGCATCAGCAATATTTTTATAAATTGTATTTTGAGGTTTCTACGAAATTCAAGAGTTGGACAATGAGAGAGTAGAGTGAGCTGTTGGATATAGGACTGAATAATAAGACCAAGGAGTGAGAAATAGGGAAAATTCAGAAAAGAAAAAGTTAAAATAAAAGTGGTCATTTCACATGGCTAGAGAGGTGGAAGGTGTGATACATCTGAATCAAGGAATGAAGCAAAGGCAGAGTCATAAAGTCTGAGGAAAGATCCATGTGGTATCCTCAGAGTAAGCGTATGGCTCCTCAACACCAGTCATTCTGGAAATTGCCACTCCAGATGCTGGGCTTCTGTAAATTCTCCTGCTTCCCACCAGCTGGCAAATAATAGCAAATTCAATATGGCTTTTATTGCATGTCTGGCCTCGTTCTGAGTACTTTTCATCTAGTATCTGATTTAACCTTCATGGTAAGATGATAAGGTAGGCAGTATTACTGTCCTAATTTTTCCAATGGGTAACTTAACACAGGGAGACAGGAAATACAGTATGTGATGCAGCTTATTGCATAGGGCCTCACAGAGGCTAAATAATGGAACTAGTGTCCAAAGTCCCTAACTCCATACACTGAATCTCTTTAAATGTCCAGCAACAATGCTGTTTAGGGAGGACAGTGTTTTCTCATGATAGCTGGTGGGTTATCATAGAAACTCTTCTCTGGGCGCTTAGAGTTTTTCTGTTTTCAGCTTCATATGGCTTCTTTCTACTTTCCACAAGTCCTAACTAAAATGCGTACCTTTTATCCAGTCAGTATCCCTCAAATTCACCTGCCTCACCTCTTAGCTTTGCTTAAGCCATCTTTTCACATGCTCTTGCTCATCTTCCAAGTTGTCAAATTCTTTTGAACCTCATGCTCAAATTCCTCTTTCTTTATAGAACTTTTACTCGTCTACAGTCATTTCATAATATTTAAAATTCCTGTTTCATCCTTTGATACCCTCCACATCTGAGAAAGACCTATCTCCCTACTTCCTATTACCTATCTTTTATTTTGTTCTTTATTTATAATTTGGGTTTGATCCATTTTTCATGCCTATGTCTTGTAGTCTGAGCAACTACTTTGAAGATAATAATATGCAATGCACTAACCATCGTTAATCCCCTAATAGCTTGTTTTAAAACTCTGTATCTTAGTTTTTATTGTTTTTTTCTCTTTAAAATAAAAAAAAAATTTAAAAAAGACAAATCATTCAACATTTAAGCTTTTGTGTCTGATTTATTTTACTTAACATTATGGTCTCAAGGTGCATCCATTTTCCTACAAATGACTCAGGAATTAAGATATGTCACATATGTGTACAATTTTACACAAGGAATATAAACATTATGTGCTGCAAATATGTACTAATAAAAATAAAAAAAAATTCCTATGGTATTTGTTATTCACGCATTTTATGTAAGTCATAAAATGTTCATTCATTCACTCACTACACCTTTGTCTAACACCTCCTGTGTGTCATTCGGTGAATGAAGATGAATGAGACCCACCTATAAATGGCTTATAATCTAAGAAGGGAAAGAGACATAAAACAAGTCATCATTGCTGCAATAAGCACTTCGTAGTAGGGCTGTGTTCAAAACAAGGTCAGCCTAGAGGAGTGAATGATCAGTTCTCTTTGGAGAAGTTAGAAGAAGTTTCAAATAGAGAATCTAGCACACCATCCTGGATCTTAAAGAATTACTAGTGGCTTGTTAGGTGAAAGATGGGGTAGGGAGGTGGGGAGGAACATTCCAGGTGAGAGTGTACCAACTGCAAAGATATGGAGATATGGCTGGTAGTAGCATGTGGCCTGTTATATATTAAACACTTCTTTGTGTCTTATATACAATTGGAACATATTTATGCCATTTTTTTCAGCTAGGTGACATTTAACCAAGTCACTGAATCTGAACTTTGGGATTGTTCCTGGTGGGCAGTTCTCAAGCCAGGGGACAAGTGGACTTATGTGATCAGATATGACTGGTGTTGGTTTTGTATTTGTGCAGACCAGGGATGCTCTTACCACCATTCTCCATGACCTCCGACCCCAGGATCACTTCAGTATCATTGGGTTTTCCAACCGGATTAAAGTGTGGAAGGATCACTTGGTTCCAGTCACTCCTAACAATGTCATAGATGGCAAATTCTACATTCACCTCATGTCGCCCAGTGGAGGTAAGAATGATCCTTCCTTGCACGTCAGCTTTGACATGATAACAAGCTAATTTTCTGCCAAGAGCTGAGGATCAGAGAACTGAAGCTTATAGGAAAAGAGGTAACAGGTGAGAGCTTTCCCAGAAGCTTATGTTTCTCTGAACACCAAATATCTAAATTCTCATCCCCAACATGTCAAACTAAATTAGTCAAGTTAGGAGGCGAAATACCTGATAGGTGTTTGGATGCTTTCCTGGCTTATCTTAGGGATCCTAAAGAACAAAGCTGCTTTTTGTAACTTATTCTTGGGCAGAGAACTAAAGTGGGATGGAGGATTCAGTGTTTTGTGTGCATATCAGGCAGCCCTGCAGAACAGGTGGTCGTCCTTATTTATCTAATCTGCACTGAGTGACCATGTGGCTAGGGAAGGACTGTGGATGTGAAAGGGGTTTGGGAGGATGACGAGCTCTGAGTCATTGCCCAGTGGTCTCAGTCATGGTGTCCAGGTGAGTGTGCAAAATGTTAGAGAGGAGAGGAAAGATCATAAAGAATTTTGACAAGACTAGAGAATCAGGACAGTGTGTTACCCAACCGTGCGCGATGTAAGTTTTGTCACCTCAGGACCTGGATCTTACACTCACGTTGCTAGTACAGAGGTCACATAAGAGGTGTGTGGTATTGGGACATTTAGTGTGACTGAACCTGGCCCTCTGTCCCCTTTCTTAAAACTCCTTGACAGAGACACCATCTTCTGAAGCTGTCATCTTGGTTAATACCACTCTGATTATCTGGAAACATTTGAAGTACTTGGATCAGTCTTATCCCATTTGAAAATTCCACATTTTTTATATTTTATTTCCCATCCAAGACAAAGCACTGATTTCCCAAATGAACTTCATTTGGAACTTGTTCTTGCCTGCCTGGTGCTTAGGCTTTCCATGATATTTCCTTCCAGTGTCCCAAAACAGTATAATCTAAGAACTGTTTTATTATTTGATGGGAGAAAGGAAAGATTAGATTTACTATTATAGTTATTGTCTCTGGCAGGAAGTTGATAAGACCGTAAAGTCCCTGAGGGAAGAGAATCCTCTTCATCTTTGCAGCCCTTGGTTCCTAGCATAGTTACTGACGTACTGTGTATGCTCAACGTTTGTTAAACTGAATTTATTTAATTATGTGTCTGTGTTGGAGAGAGGTGATAAACAGCTTCAGAAAACAGCTGTTACATATTATGTTCTTTTGGAATCCAAACCTTAGAAACCTTATTGGTTTCCTCTTTTTTCTTGACATTGCATTGCCTCCACTCTGCAGGTGAAGAGCAGATTAATTTGCTTCTCTAAGAGGTGTAACTTCAGAATCGGAAGTGTATATTCTGAAGCTGTACTGCCTGGATTTGAATCCACTATTAACCATTTAACTTCTTTTTGCCTCAGTTCCCACATCTGTAAAATGAGGATAATAATGGAGTTGTTATTGGGATCAAATGGGTTAAAATATTTAAAGTGTATAGAATGGTCCTGGTGGGTAGGAAGTCCTCTTTATGATGTGGCCGTTTTTACCCACCTGAGCAGTCCCCTTGCTGAGGTTTCAGGAGCTCTTGATGGGATGGTCAGGCAGCTCTGGAGGACTCTTCTTGCAGAGAGTGCCCCACTGTTGCTGAGTGTACTGGAGATGCCCCGCCTTAACATAGGCTCTGTTCCAAGCCCTGCAGTGCCTTTGGCACCTGAGTGCAATCAGCGAAGCTAAATCCATCCTTTGGCCCTGGCTCTCCTTGGCTTTAAAGAGGAGTGAGAGATTTGGCATCGCTGCTAAGTGCAAATTGAAAAGAATACAACACCTGCCAGCTGGTATGTACTCACTCATCCAGGGGCAGCAAGGAATGAGACTGGCATTACGAAAGGCAAATGAATGATTCCAAAGAAATGTTAAAAGACTGTTTCAGCTGTAGCTTTCCCTTCTGTTTGGAATCTGAATGTATCTTAGCAGGAATTATAAATATTTTTGTCACAAGCATAGACTTATCTGTTTTTTTTTTTAATTCTGGAGAATTTAAAGTAATGGGGAAATCATCTGCCTCTTTCAAGCATTGTGCATTTTGTAGGTAGCTAAAAATCACTCTAGGCGGGATGATAGGGGATGGTGAAGGTTACAGAACTCTTTATTTACTAAAAATAATGAATTTGTTGCCTACAGTGTGTATTTTTTTGGTGCGCAAATTTAGCTCAAGCCATTAAAAATAAGTGAAATTAAAATGGGTGTATTTTTTGGAATGTGAATTTTATCTCGGGCCATTGAAAAAGTGACTTAAAGATGTAGGTGTTCCTGCGGATAAGAACTCTGGTTTTGCTTGGTGATGGTGGAACAGTGGCAGCTCAGTTGAGTGAAATTCTTAGCTAATCCAGAAGCCTCGTTTTAACTGGAGTTTCACCCTCAACCAACCACCCTTCTCTCCATCTACCAAGCAAGTACTTGTTTGCCACCTTCTACAGACATTGTCACACATCAGGGCTGCTGAGGACAAGCACGTTTCTAAAGGAAAAATTTCAGGGTCCAGGAGTGTGCATTTTAATAGCTCCTTCCATTGTGGAGCTGATGGAAGAGGTAACCTGAAGGAGCGGCAAGCAAGGAAAGGAGAGATGGAGGGAGCTAACTAGTTCGTCAGTCAGCACTACCTGTTAACATTTGAAGTCATCTGAGCTTGTGTCTAGTTGTCCCACCCTGCTTTCTTATTCCGTGCACCTTTCGTCTCTCTGTGACTCTTTCTCCCTTCAAGTTCCTGTGCCCAACACCTTCCTGTTCTTCTCAAAGCTTGTCTCAGAAAAGGGTGGAGAAGCCATTAATGCTGGGGTAGTGAGAACTTCTACACTTAGGTATCATCAGTTACCAGCAGAAGAAGGTTTTTACGGTGAGATTATTCCATGTCATTTGTGTTCATCTAGCAAACACTTGTCATGTTTCTAGCCATGCTGAGGGTTCCACGCAGCTGTGAATGGCACTCAGGGTCGAAGTTGGGTGCAAAGGTGTGAGCTGTCTTGCATTATGTCCCACAGGCACAGACATCAACGGGGCCCTCCAGGCAGCCATCAGGCTTCTCAACAACTATGTGTCCCACAATGACATTGAAGACCGGAGTGTGTCCCTTGTCATCTTCCTGACAGATGGAAAACCCACGGTAGGGGAGACTCGTGTCCCCAAGATTCTCAGCAATACCAAGGAGGCTGCCCAGGGTCAGATCTGCATCTTCACTATTGGCATTGGCAATGATGTGGACTTCAAGCTGCTGGAGAAACTGTCACTGGACAACTGTGGCCTCACACGGCACGTCCTTGAGGAGGAGGACGCGGGTGCACAGCTCATAGGGTTTGTTTTCTCTTCTCAGGAAGAGGAGATGTTGTCTGAGGTGCTAGGGGTTGGATTCAGACAGGAGGGTGCTCTTGCTGTACCTCGCATCTACTCAAAATGCTCCTAAGTCACTGCTCTCATCCTGGGTTTGGAAACTAGGCAGATCAGGGTTCAAATTCTAGTCTTGCTTAGTGGCTTTAGGTCAGGTTTTAAGACTATCTATGTCTCAGTTTCCTTATCTGTAAAATGAGAATTATGGTTGGCTGACAGAATTTAAAGAGAAAACTTTTGTAAATTAGTGGCACAATGGCTGTTTCATATTAGGAGTTTAATGAGCTCGTATGGTTGTAATTGCCTTTTTGATATTTTGAGTATAGTTAAATGATCATCTTTTAATTTGGAAGGAAAATAGCCAGTTTAAACTGATGAGTAATCAGATTATTATTTTGAGGTAGAGAACAAACTAGAATTTAGGCTTTCTAACACAAAGGTAACTTCCCTTGGATACCATGATACCAAACACAGTATGTGATTTTGCAACTAATCTAATGGAGTGGAAATCATCTACATTTCTTTATAATTTTTAAAAGTTTTATTGTACATGTTTGCAGTACATAATAATTACGTTCATCACAGGGAGTTGGTACATATACATAACACATCTTAATTCTTGACATAGATGGTGTATACTGTAAAATAGAAGTAAGGTTGAGGTACATTTATAGATGTTCAGTGGCTATAACCAAAGAAATTTAGTACTGATAAATCTCACTGAAATTCTAGAGTACACAGTAAAGACAGGTGGTTAGCATGGAACTGGCCACCAGTTTCTTCCAGCATTTTTATGGAACATTTAAATAAAAACAGAGGTTTATTTCCTGTATTGTAAAAATTTTTCAAAACTAGACTCAGGGGGCAGTGAATGTACTGTATAACAACCGAGATTTGGTAAGGGGTTCACAGTAAAAGTAATTATGTGGAAACAGATCAACTGCCCTGTTGATAGCACTAAAAATATTATCCATCCTAACACTTACTGAGGACCTAAAATATGCCTGCATTTCTGCACACATCATCGCATGTGACCCTCACAAAATCCTAAGACAGGGATGGCAAACCTTTTAGAAACTGCAACCCTAAACCCACTTATTTATTGCAAAGTGCCAACACCGCAATTAAATCTGAATACTCAGGTTTTAGTTCAGAAAAAACAACTCATTCATTAACATTTTTTGTCTTAAAAGAAAAACAACACACACGCCATAGGTTCACCACCACTGTCCTAAGAGGTACTGGGTATAGTGGGGTAGACACTACGCTGCCATGCAGAGATGGCCAGATGCAAAGACTGACCTAAGAGACCCCTTCATTTCTTCCTCCTGTAATAGGGGACCAGCTAAATTCTGCTCCATACAATCATCAGGGACTCACTCAGGTTTTTTCTAGTTTATTGCTCTGCCTCACATACTTAGGTATTATCCTTAACTGGAAAGTTGAAATTAAGTCACTATTATTTCTGTACTGCAGCCTCAGAAAGAGAGAAAGAAAAGGAAGTCATTGCAGGCTATTTCATTTTAAGCACAAGTCTTGGAAGTTGCACATATCACCTATATTCCATTGGTGACATCACGGTCACATGGTCTTAATTAGCACAGTGGAGGCCAGGAAACATCTTTTGTAGGTGAATGGGCCTGTGCCTCGTTAGGGCTCAGTTATAGAAGAAAGGGAGTCGAGCTGGAGACATAGCTGGTGATCTGCCAAAGTAGTTCCGTATGGACTGTTAACATACTAATTTCATAGATGAAGAAACTGTCACGTTCCGTAGGACACAGAGCAAGGAAGTGGTTGAGATGGAAGTTGAACTGCATATCCCCTGCTGTGTAGATCTTTGGAAAGGGGACTTTGGTTGTACCCTTACTTAGCAAGAAGCAGCCACATAACAGAACCACAAGAAAAGCTATCAAAAACAAATACTGCATTAAATAAAAGTATAATGCTAAAGTCAAGGTCAGATTTCTCAAGTATAACAAGCCACTTGAAGTGCATCTGTAACATCTATTTGGTTTTTAAGAGAAATGTTTTCAGGAGCACTTTGAGAAGCTTAGGTGTGTACAAGGGAAACATATCAAGAGCTGTGAGGGGGATCTTGAAATTGTATCACATGAAGAATAATTCATGAAACTAGGTGTTGATTAGGCAGCATAAAAGGAAGACTTCAAGGGACACATAGCAATGTCTTCTGAGGATCTAAGTGGCTGTCATGTTGAAGATTGGCAGACTAATTCTCTGTTGTCCAGAAGCAACACTGGGTGGAAATTTCAGGGAGGAAGATTTTGATCAGTGCTAAGGATGTTCCCCCTCATCATCAGAGCAGTTGACAAAGGGGCTCAGGAGCTCTGTGAGATAGTGAGTGCTCTGTCTCACCAAAGGAATTTGAGCTACTGCTGGGTGTCCTCTGTCACGCATATTGTGCTGTGGACTGTGACGGACTTGCTCACTTCTAGTCAGATCATCCCCTATGAGTGTAATTGGCTTTAGGATGGTCCCTCCTACTGCCAGCCACCCTGATTCTCTCTCTGTTCCCCCCTGCAGGTTCTACGATGAGATCAGGACCCCCCTACTTTCTGACATCCGCATAGATTATCCCTCTGGCTTGGTGGAGCATGCCACTAAAACTGTGTTCCCCAACTACTTCAACGGTTCCGAGATAGTCATAGCTGGGAAGTTGGTGGACAGGAAGACGGATCAGCTGCACGTGGAGGTCACCGCCAGCAACAGTAAGAAATTTGTCATTCTAAAGACAGATGTGCCTGTGGAGCCTCAGAAGGAGAGGAATGGTGTCCCAAGAAGCCCCAGTTCCAGAGGTGATGGCGAGCAGGACCTTAACCACATTGAGCGTCTCTGGAGCTACCTCACTGTGAAGGAGCTGCTGAGCTCCTGGCTGCAGAGTGACAATGAGCCAGAGAAGGAGAAACTGAGGCAGAAGGTGCAGGACCTGGCCATGACCTACCACTTCCTCACCCCCTTCACCTCCATGAAGCTGAGGAAGCCGGTGCTTCACGAGGACACACTGGAGGTCACCCGGGGCATGTCTGCTGCAACAGGACCCGAAACAGTGATGCAGAGCCTTCGGGGATCCACCGTGCAGCCAGGTAGCACAGCACCTGCGTGGCCAGGTGGACCTGGGCCTGGGCATTGCTTCTCTTTTTAAGGCTGTGGCAACCTCAGCAGGAGTCTGTTTTATTTTATCAGATTACAGTTTTTATAAACAAAAGCCCTGCGTGTAGCAGGTAGTCTTCAGAAAGTATGTGGGATTGTGTGTTTGTATTGTTATAAACTGTGGGTCTCAAGGGAAATGAGAAAAAAATAGCGCATGGGCTGCGAAATGTGGCCAACGATCAGCCCATCAATAATTCATCCATAAATTCAGTGCCTGCCACACTCCAGGCACAACTGGGAGCACCAAGATGAACAAACAGATACAAATATTCAGTTTTAAGTGCTTTTTCATATTTTTAAATACTTCAGAGTTAGGTCTTTTTTTTTTTTTTTTGTGGGTACCGGGGGGTCGACCTCAGGACCTCGCACGCCAGCAGGCGCCCTTGCCACTGAGCGATATCACCGGCCCCTTTTTTGTATGTGGGTTCCGGGAGTCGAACTCGGGCCCTTGCGCTTGCCGGGCAGGCGCTTAAGCCGCTGAGCCATCTCACCGGCCCAGAGTTAGGTCATTTTATGTGTGAATTGTTTTTATTTTATTGAGAAAGTTAGTAAAGAGCCAAGATATCGATTCTTGAGAGAATCCACCCAGAATCTAGACAGAGGCAGCCATGCTCAATCTTGATGGCAGTTTGGCAGGAGGGAATTTGTAGGGACAGGAGCAAGAGGAAGGAAAAGTTGTGAGACCAAGGGAGAGGGGTGTATTCTGGGTAATACCCATTTGTGGAAAGTGGTGTGTTTTAACGTCTAGCATTTTTATTAGGTTCTTGTCAAGTTTCCTTCAGCTAAGAAAGGGAGTTGAAGTTAGCCAGGCCCTGTGAGAGAGAGAGAGTTCACAGATGATGTCTTCTTTATTCTTCACACTCTGAACTCTGATGAGCACCAGTGTGGGGGAGAGAAGATGAAGTTAGGACCCACCGATCCTCCTGGCCATCTGTGAGGCCCAGCGCAAGTTTTTGTATTTCTCTGAGCCTCCATTTCTGTGCCTGTAAAATGGGGGTGATAATAATGCTTCTGAAGGGCTGCAGCAAGTATTAATATGGAAAGTCTTTGGCATGCAAGGAATGTTCTACAAACGTGAGCCATTTTCTCCCATGAGACATGTCGTGCTAGAAATTTATTGAGGAGTCTAGACCCTTCTAGAGAGGCAGTGAGGTATCTTGCCATTTTAGAAAGAGTGGAGCCTTGCTGAAAGCTAGTGCAATTTCTGTTCTGATTAAAAGCAGGCTGGAGGAGAGTATTAACTCATACTGAAACTCAGTCATGCCACGTCCAGCAATATGCTTTTTTGAGTAAGTTCTTTCATTATACGTCAGCAACTCAAATCTCAGTAGATTCGGGAGACAGCAGACACAAATGATATTGGACTCAGAGGACCAGGGACACAGACAAGGAAACAACAACTTATTGTTTTGTTTTGTTTTTTTGTGGGTACCGGGGGTCGAACTCAGGACCTCGCGCTTGCCAGGCAGGCGCTTATGCCGCTGAGCTATCTCACCGGCCCAATGACTTACTGTTTAAAGGAGCTTTTTCAAATAAGATTTTCCTGAAGTGTCAGTGATTACATAAGACAGTTCTCCTTTTCCCAAAACTCTGATGTTTTAAGTTTTTTTGAGTGTCTATAGCAACTGCTACTTTTTTTTTTTTTCAATACTGAGAATTCAACCCAGGACCTTCACGCTGAGCTACAATCATGAGCCCTTTTTAAATTTTTATATTTTGAGACAAGTTCTTGCTAACTTGCCCAGGCTGAGCTTGAACTTGGCATCTTCCTGCCTCAGCCTCCTAGAGTGTTGGGATTACAGGCATGTGCCACTATGCCTGGCATAACTGCCACTTCTCAAAGCAATCACCCAGTCAGACTACTCCATCCTTTCTGGTCCATCTGCACCCCGCCCATGTCCTGCTGCCAGGGATTAGAACAGCGAATGCCTAAAAAATTTTATATCCTTTTGTCTTTAATTTCTCTGAGGATAAAGACTAGTGAAGAGAAACATACTTTACCTTATATATAATTTGAAATAAGATAGTGATCTTACAGAAATTAATTTACTTTTAGGTGATACATTAATGGAATACTTATTCAGTTAAGTTGCTTTGAATACTTGGTATTTCGAAGTGCTTTATGAATTAAGCTTACGCATATAGTTGTGGACACTGGACTATAATCTTGCCTTTGGTTTTAATTTTTATTGTGTTAAAAACCACATAACATGAAATTTACCCTCATAACCCTTTTAAAGTGTACAGTTAGTAGTGTTACATATATTCACAGAGATCACAGAAAATAAAAATATTATCTAATAGGTAAAGAATAAAATAATTAAGCCTCTACAGTTTACATCTCAGTTGTGTCTTTTGAGGCCAGGCTGTCCCTTTAAAATAAATGATGATTTAAAGAGCTTTGGATCCTTTCCATTTTTACAGATGTATCTGAGAGCTGGGTATTAGTCATCCCAGCCTGCTTTTCTGTGTTCATCCGACTGCATCATCTTTAATGAATGACACAGCGTTCTCTTCCTTTCCTTTTCAGGACCTATGCTCAAGAAACCATACGACCCAAGAATCAAACTCTCTAAAACATCAGGTAAAGAAAAGGGCGTGGTTGAGTGTGAACTGAGGACGAGGAATTTTTAGAAAGTGGACCACAAGGAATTCCCTGCAGCCAGTTAAAATAGCAGCTCCTAGAAGAAGGCATCATGACCCATATTTCTGTAGCTCAAGCCTGCATTGTGAGGCAGATGCTAAGAACCAGGACCAGCTGTAAGCCACTGCTTAAACACCGTCGAGAGGCCACAGTGTCCAGGAAGCCTGGCAAGAGCCCTGATGGAAGAAGAGATACAGAAGCACATTCTGATCATGGCTGGGTTTAAGAGGCATTGGTTTTAGAGATTTGAAATATACATGCGTTCAGCCTCAGGTGTCACAGATACAAAAAACAACGTTATAAAAATATAAATGTCTGGAGTGATAGGCAGGATTTTTTGTTTTGTTGTTTTTTTTAAATCTTGGCCTTAGAAGGAGAAGAACAGATTTTAAAGCCATAAAATTTTCTTTTGACAACTTCCCGGGATGATAATAAAAGTCAGGATGGGGCGGCTGGGTTTTATTCTTCTAGTGGATATGTCTTGAGAGAATCTGGCTGCTCTCACCATGAAGTGCCTTGAACACCCTGCGAATGGCACCATATAAAGAAATACAGCTGTTTGTCTTTTGATGATGGAAAAATTAATGGCACCCAGAGGAGACAAATGTTCTCACCCACACTGTTGGCACTCTTTAGGTATAGCTTGTGTGACAGTTCTCTGAGAGTTTTTATAGGCTCCAAACTCATCATTTCTATTCAAAGCATCCAAATCCCTTTACAAGAAAAAATGTTGCTTGCTTCAAAAAAAAAAAAGAGGAGGAAGTCCAGAAGCGATTACTGCAGACGGCATCCAGGAGGAAGGTGGTCTTGTATTCCACAGAGCACGTGTGTTCCAAGGAATTGCGTTCTGTCTGTGGGAGCCTGTGCATTTCTATCCCTATCGCTAATCTCCAGGACACGCCTGTTTTGTGGACTTGCACGTATAGCACAGGCAGAAAGCATCAGTGAAGGCTTTTCTCCTCCGGGGTTCGAGGGTTCGTCTGAGTGACGCTGTGTTTTCAGCAGTTACAAAGAGAACATGAATTCACTTTCAGCTTGAAAAGACTGGACTCCTCCTGACCCATAGTCTAGCATACACGGGCACACACTCGTTCCTGTGCACCTGAACAAAAGATAGGTATGCTGTTTGTGTCTAAGCCAGAGAGAAACTAAATCTCCCATCTAGTGAGAGAAGAGAATTGATGTAGACTCTCAGGAAGTATTTGGTCTGTGCAGTAAGAAGGAGGGCTGTTCATGTTTCGCAGAGGTGAAGATGGGGAGAATAGACAATGACCAGGGGCCAGCTGAACGTCGTGGTCTCAACTGTAGACAAATACACGAGAGCAATAAAGTCAGTATGACCCAAAGGAGTGATTCCACTGCCATCACTAGCTGTTCTGCCCACCCTTCTAGTGACTCTGTGCTCACTTGTCGCTGCCCCTAAATGGGGCCATGTTCTTAGTGCCTACAGGCAAGCGTGGCATACAGCTGGCACTGTGAAAGTTTATGAGACAGTCTGGCTTGCTGGAAGAAGAAATGCGATAGAACCTTTATCATAGACAATGAAGGTCCTCCTCACTCTTCATGTGGGCAGTTAAAGGACAAGAGCAAATGAATGGGAAAATCCACCTAGAAAATTGAAGACTGTGGACTCAGTAATTGCTGTGGGTATAGAGCAACATCTCTCTTCCACTTCAACACCCCTTGTCTTCAAAGCCTAGTTGTCTACTCTTAACTGAGGTGTGGTGAAAGGAGCATTAGATCTGCACTTAGAGGACCTGACATCAGTGTTTACCAGCCACTGGCTGGATGACTCCAGGGAGTCACTTCCCTCCCTTGCATTCCCTTATTTAGAAACTGAAGATACCTTCCTTCCAGTGTTGTCCTCGGGATTAAATACATAATTACACACGAAAGGCAGCCAGTAAGTGTCTGTCTTTCTCTCTCCTTTGTTCTCTCTCCCTGGCAGTGGACGGTGATCCCCATTTTGTTGTGGATTTCCCTTTGAGCCAACTTACTGTCTGCTTTAACATCGATGGGCAGCCTGGGGACATCCTGCGGCTGGTCTCTGATCACATGGGCTCCGGTAAGTTCTGCCCTTCACGTGTCAGGGAGGTGTTCCATCCACCTCTGTTTTTAGGATGAATGACCAGCTGTAGAAGGAACAGGGTGGATGCTCACTGGGTACTGTGATGATTGGCTACAGGGAGTGGAGGGTTCCTGACTGGGAGTCAGACCAATGCGCACTCAGACCTACACTGTTTAGCTTCAGTGTGGCCCTGGGCACAGGGCTCTCAAGCTTCAGTGGTCTCCCTTGTGAAACACAGACAGTGGTACTCTGCTGGCCTCACAGGATGTTATGAAGTGTATCAAATGAAGTAAGGGATATGAAATAGCTTCAAAAATGCTCAAGTGTTACGGAAGTTTCATATTCACTATGTCTTCCCATTCAAAATCTGTAACGGGGGGGAGGTAAGAGGCCCAAACTCATACGCCGTAGTTCCTTGATAACTTAGAGGTAAAGCCCAGATGTTAACCACACAGCTCTGTGTATCAGCAGCATAGAGGTAAAAAGAGCACTGGTCCCTGTTAGCCTGTAGAGGGGCCGGGGGAAAGACATTGGCACAGAAGAGGTTGTTGTTCAAGGCAGGTAACAGTGCTTGGGGACAACCATGTGGACAGCCACACAGCCCAGCTTTGTGGGTACCATCTGGTTTTCTCAGTGCTGAGAAAATGAGGGGCTTAGAAGTTCAGGTTGCAGAGGGTCCCCCAGCAAGGTGATACGCATGATGTATTTATGTGAAATTTGGTCCTAAGTCCCCTTGATGATATTTTTCTCTTGCAGGCCTTCCTCGCTTCAGAGCTAAGTTTCTAACGTTTATAATACCATGGGGTGCAGGGGAGAGATGGGGACCTAACTATATCGCTCCCTGTAAGTGCCCTGTCTCCTGGGAGCTGTTCCCATGATTTCTAAATTCCCTAAATTGTGCGAGACAGAACTTCAGCCTGGATGGTGACAGCTTTGAGGCCAAGAGCAGGGTTTTGGCTCTGGCTGGGATTGCTCCTCTCCCTCAACCCTTTCCCTGGGGAAGTCACTTTTCTCCTTGTATATCTAAGAAGTTGCCAGTCAAGATTTATTAGGAAGATGATCCTCAAAGCAGAGGAAACCAGAGTTAATTATATAGCAATCTTTATTAAAAATTGCCTCTTTGCCTGAGAACAAAGCAGATCTAACATGTATCAGCTAATTTATTCTCAGATGTCTCATGTGCAATTGTACCTGCTTGCTGTCCAGCCCCACAGCATGGCACCCTGGGGGTTTGTCTGTGGCCTCACGCAAGAGATGAGTCCAGGAAAGCTGCACTCATGTTCAGCATGGTGCAGGGAAAAAAAACCGGCTGATGTTTGATGGCCGTTAACAGCTCATACATATTCTACCTCTCGTATCCTCATGAAAGTTCTCTTAGATTTCATATCCTCCTTATTTTCCAAAATGAGGGAATTAAAGATTAATTTTTTAAAATGGCTTTCTCTAAGGGTGCATACATAATAAGTAAAAACATTTAAGTTTTGGGAATAAAAATTTTCCAATTTAGCACTCTATCCCCCTGCTCAAAGGATCTCTAGGTTGGGATCAGTAGCAACTGGTAAATACAAAACATACGTCAGGGCCCACAAGACCTTTGCCACTACAACCAGTCCCTAGAGTGAAGGTATACAAATATGCAAGCCCTTCTGTGATATCTTGACCCAAACCTGGAACCTCCTTCCCGCATTCCAAGATGCTAATCAAACATGGAGGAAACTCCTTTGTAGCTTCATGGGTTCAGACTCACATGGCAACCACCAAGTGGCTTGAACCAAGAGGCTTGAATGTGGGAATTGGTGTTGTTGGTGCTAGAGTCATGAAGATAAAGAAGGAGGAAGGACATTCTGACCCGATGGCTTTAGCAGGAAGACCAATTTTTTAACCACTGTTCTCTTCCCCTCACCTTTGAGGTGTGACAGTGAATGGAGAGTTAATCGGGGCCCCTGCTCCTCCGAATGGTCACAAGAAACAGCGCACTTACTTCGGCACCATCACCATCCTCATCAATCAGCCAGAGAGATCTTACCTCGAGATCACACCCAGCAGAGTCATCTTAGACGGCGGCGACAGGCTCGTCCTCCCCTGCAACCAGAGCGTGGTAGTGGGGAGCCGGGGGCTGGAGGTGGCTGTGTCTGCCAATGCAAATGTCACTGTCACCATCCAGGGGACCATTGCCTTTGTTGTTCTTATTCATCTCTACAAAAAGCCAGCACCCTTCCAGCGAAACCACTTGGGCTTCTACATCTCCAAAAGCAAAGGCCTTTCCAGCAACTGCCATGGACTGCTAGGTAGGGCTGCTGGTGTATTCATGTTGGGTTTAGAGGAGTTAGATTTCCCAAGTGAAATCTAACTGCCAATATTTTTAGATTGATTGAGAAATTTAGTAGGCATTTTGTCCTTACGTATACAGATGTCCCTTAGTATCCACAGGAGTATGGTTTCAGGATCTCCCAAGGATACCAGAATCCAAGGATGTGCAAGTCCCTTACCTAAAATGCTGTAGTATTTGTATAAAACCTGCACACATTCTCCCATATACTTTAATCATCTCTAGGTTACTTATCATACCTGATACACTTTCAGTACTGTGTAAATAGTTGTCATTCTCTCTCTTTCAGGGAATAATAACAAGGAAAAATGTTTGTGTTCAGTACAGATGCATTTTCTGCCAAGTGTTTTCGGTCTGCAGTTGATTTAATCCACAGATACAGAACCCCTTGGGTACAGAGGGCTGACTATACGTATATGAAAATTAGATTCCTTGCCTCCTGATGACTTTCAGGCACAGAAGTAAACATTGTAAACCAGTTCTCACTAGTCTTCTGGGAAAGAGAACAAAGATAGGGAGAGTAATCACCTTAAGATCTGGTTCCTTGTCCCTCTGCAAAGACACAGAGAAAAGGTGGTCGATGGCCCAGGCCCAGCATAATAGATGCCTTTCCTAGGAGTCATCACATTGCTGTGAGAGCTGGAAGGCCACCCTGGCTGGTCTTCTTCAGCATGCAATTTCACGTGGGCCCCTTGCCCAAAACTAAAGAGTGAGCCATTGCCAGGGCTCGGTTTAGAAAGAGGATTTCCTGGCATTTGAGCTGGACGCATTCTGCCCAGCTGATGCCAAGCACAGGCTCCGTCTCACAGACACAGATCTGCGCTGTCCTGGCCTGAGCACTCCCCTTGCTTGACTTGGAGCATTCTGAGGATGAGTGTCAGGACAACCTGAACTGATGACTTTCCACACCCCACCCTGGTGTGTGCCCACCACATGGAGAGCATGGAGGGGACTTACAGCCATGCTCTATTAATCTGTGCTCCTCTTGGCCTCCTGATTCCATAGGAGCCTGCTTGTCTCCATTTGTTGGTTAGGTGATTTCCCAGTGGTAGCAACAGGCCAGCTTCCGGAAGTGGCAAGCCACTATGTGTGGGAGCTCGGCACTCTCCTCTCCAGGTTTTGTCACCAGGCTGGACAATGTTTGACAGCCCCCAGGGAGATTCTGCCCTAGGATTGTGGTCAGTGAAAAACCCTCCTACCCAACTGACCATGGTGACACACACCTGTAATCCCAGGAGGACCCTGTCTCAAAATAATAAATTAAAAAAGGGCTGGGGAAGTGCCTCAGTATGAAGGCCGTGGGTTCATTCCCCAGTACCACAAACAAGCAAACCTTTTGACACTGATGTTGCTGATAGACTGCAGTGGTTGTGTGTGTTTAGCTTACCTTAATGCATTTAAGAAAATTTTTTATTAGTATATGTTTGCAATACATAATATGTACATTTATCTTGGGAAATTCATACATAAACACGCTCCTTGATCATTTTTATTCCCCTTTCCGACACCACCTTTCCACAGAGTATACTTCCTTTACCCATCATCTTTCTTTTATTTTGCTCTTTAAATGATTTACATTTTGTGACTTTTTGTCCTCCCAGGTCAGTTCCTGAACCAGGAGACCAAACTCACAGAGGATTCTTCAGGGCACAGCACAAATCTTACTAATTCTCCCCTTGCTCGGGCAGAAGGGACGTCTGAGACCATCCTGCAAGTGAAAGGGCACCGAGTCCCCGTAGTCTGGAAACAAAGGAAGATTTACAATGGTGAAGAGCAGATAGACTGCTGGTTTGCCAGGAACAATGCCGCCAAACTGATTGATGGGGTGTATAAAGATTACCTGGCATCTCATCCGTTTGACACAGAAACAACTTTGGGCCTGGGAGAGTCCACTGGATCTGAATCCAGCAGCCTTAATTAATGACAGTGCAAAGGGAAGTGACTGGGGGGACACTGAGGCACAACTGTCCTTGTTACCCTTGCTTGCCTCTGCTCTTGCAACGAGCCACACTCTGCAGCCTAGGGCTGACATCTTCTGGAGCGAGGGGTAAGGCAGAAAGCTTGAGTGAAAATGTTGTTTCCTTCCCCCTCCTCCTTCCTCTCTCTTCCTCTGCAGCCCTCTATCTTTGGTAGACAAAACTGATAGCATCAAGTGGAGAAAGGTCATAGTTCAAAGTGTCTCGTACTGTCTGGCTTGTGCCTCTTGTAGCCTACCATAAGGTAACTCCTTCCTGTGTAACAAGGTTGCCATGAAATTTATTTTCCTTGTAGAAATGGCCAAATTCTGCTTTTTGCAGTATATTCATACCTAGGAATCTCTCCTTTAGTCTTTTTTTTTTGTGGGTACCGGGGGGTCGACCTCAGGACCTCACGCGCCAGCAGGCGCCCGTGCCGCTGAGCGATATCACCGGCCCCTTTTTCGTATGTGGGTTCTGGGAGTCGAACTCGGGCCCTTGCGCTTGCCGGGCAGGCGCTTAAGCCGCTGAGCCATCTCACCGGCCCTCTCCTTTAGTCTTGCTGTGTTCTCCACATGTGCCACCCGCGACCTCTTCCTCAAACACACCTTCCATTAGGCCCCAGGCCACTGGTCATCCAAACCGTATATAAATGCGATCATTGTAAATAATTAAGGCTTTTCTTAGGAGAGCATTTTTTTCTACAGTGGACTTTTGCCCTTAAAACTTAGTTTTCATTTAAAAATGATTAAAAATAGAAAAACCTACATCCCAGATACTGATCTCTTTCTAATGGGCTTTGTAGACTGCTTGACTTTGCTGTTGGACATTCTCCAATTTATTCCAAGATGCTTTTAATAAACAGGACAATCCACGTGGATGGTTTTTAACTGGCCTTTCTTGGTGCTGGAGAGTTGGCCAGTCGAATGACAAATCTTTTACTTGGAGCTCTTCAGCATTTGTCATAATTCCTGGACCTTTTTGCCTTTAGCCTTCCAGGAGGTGATGAGTTAGGCGAGCAGAGTGCTGGGATCGGAGGAAGAGCCAGCAAGAGTGAGCCCAGAGCAGCAGCCCACCTACAGGGAGACTCAGCCTGCACGTTCTCTGCAGGAAGAGTGCACGTGCTTAGAAAATCTAAAAAGCCTTTCCACATGTCAGATGGGCACAAGCCAGGAGATCAACCTGAGCCAGGGGCTTTGGTTCCAGAACTTGAACAAACTTGAATCCCTAAGGAAAAGATTTAAAATTGGGGGCCAAGAGGTCAAAAAGTCACTGAGAGGTACCGTCTCCATCTGGATGCCCTCAGTCAAGCCTGGTCCTGTTATTAGAGGGAACAGGGGCTGCTGATGGTCCTTTCACTCTCCTCAGTAGCATCCACTCTACTCTGCCTTGGTGACTTCAGGCCGGTGCGTGAGGAGGATGGCCGGAAGTGATAGGCACAAGGGGCCATGGAGCCAAACCACAGAGAGAGAAAGAATGTGGCCAGAGTACTTTGACAGGGCCAGGCTAAAAGGATTTGTGTTGTCCTCACAGGAGGTTTCTTCCATGGGGCACGACGCCAGGGCAGCCTGCAAGAACTGGGAAAGCAGCGTGTTCAGCCCTTGGAGAGAACTTGGTGCTGAGAACATTGTTTATCATGTTTACCTTCCCGTGGGAAGCATTTGAGCATGGTGGTTTTAGGAGCCAGTTAGTGATGGATGACTGTACAGTCCCCTCTCAGAGTCGCCATCTCTCACTGCCTGATGATGTACTAGACCATGGCAGGTCAGCTGTGCTATGTATCTGGCTGCTGTCTTCTCAGATCAGCTGCCTGTTTTCATGCCAAAGGCACAGAGAAGACCAGTGCAGCTGAGAGGTGCTTCCGTATTTTGTAGTTCAAAGAAAAAGGGAAATGAGCAAGGGCTAGCCCAGGCCCCGCCAGACTCCTGGGACCTTCCCTTTATGTAAATCCCAGGTGGGCAGATGCCCCAGAGACGAGGCCCAGTCCCCTGGGTCGCACTTGGCGCAGTGGTCTGTTGTTTCAGGTGCAGGCCGCACATTGGCGAGACCCAGCTCTACTGCTCTTGTTGCCGTCTGGAGAAACATATTACAATGAGATGCTCATCACTAGCTCTTCTACCCAGAGAAAAAATTAAAAAGTATCAAAGAGGAGCTTTTATTTTTTAAAGTTATATTTTAACCTTTAGATAAATCCCATCTTTCCTTCTCTTCTCCTTTTGTTGTAGTTCTCTATCTGCAAAAGGTTTTTAGCAATACATTTTCTGTGTTAGCTGGAAATTTCTGTCCGTGAGCCCCACATGCTACACTAGTGTTAAACTTACAATCTTTTCATTTGATTGAAAAGTGGAATATTTTCTGTTGGCCACATGTGTTGTGGATAGCAAGTTCTTTAAAGAAAATGAAGAGGAATGGAAGAATTCTCTTCTCAGATGGGGAAACTGAGGCAGAACACAGTTGAGTGGCTTTCCCCAAGTAACATGAAAGGCTTATAGCAGGGCTGGGCTAAACTTCCAGAATTCATTGACTAGCTTTGGCATTATTTCACCATCTGGTCAATCATTTATTTTTCTTAAGCATTAATAAAACAAAAACCAGTGGCAGGCTACTAAATGAGTAATAGAATGGGACTGAGAAAAATGTTGGAATTAGAGATGACTCTCGTTGCTAATGGCTAATGTTAATGAGTTACAAGAGGAGGCTAGCTGGGATCTTGAGCAAGCCCCACTCTCTGGGTTCCAATCCCCTCCCTCATCTCACAAAGAAAGGCATCTAACTGCGTCCTTTTGAAGGGTCTTCTAATGTGAAGTCTCACTTTCTCAAAATAAAACGCACTGAAGATTCTCTATGTGCCCGTGCAAGACGCTTTGCCTTCCTCCTATGACTTTTTGAGGATTGCCTCTTCAGGCAGAGGGGGTGTATTTGGGAGGACGGGCCATCACAGCACTTGATGATTCGAACTGCAGGGCTTGTTTGTAGGAATTTCTGAATTATAGTCAGGAGCTATATAATGGTGGACTGTACATATGATGGTGGTCCCATAAGATTATGATGGAGTGGGAAATTTTCTATTGCCTGGCATTTTTTTATTGTACCTTTTGATGTTTATGTGTATTTATCTGCACAAATACTCACCATTATGTTATGATTGCTTAGAGGGTTCAGTAGTGTGTAGCCGAGGGGCAATAGAATATACCACATAGTGCAGTTGTAATAAAGTATACCACTGAGGTTTTTGTGTGTATACTCTGTGATGTTCACATAATGATACAGTCAGCTTACAAAATGTTTCTCAGGATGTATCCCCACCATTAGGTAACACCACTAGGTGTGCATGAAGTGATATGTAAGTGGAATAGTGACATTGGAAGACCAATGTTAAAGTAACACCAATCCTTATAGAGAACCGCAAATTCCCAGCAGCCATCCCTACGCTCTTAGGAGCCTGTCACACACACCCGACTGTTTTAAACCCCTCAGTGCATTACTATCAGGGGCCTCTGGTACCCCAAAGTTTTATCCCTACTGAGTCACTCTATTGCGTGCACTTTGCTCAACGCCTGCTGGGCGCTCAGGGACGCTTTTCCCTCAGGAGGTGCCGTGTCTAGCTTGTGGCTCCGGCACTCCTACCTCCAGTTCTGAGTGGTCCAGCCGAAAGATCCCAGTTGATCTACATTAAATTCTGAATAAAACAATACCTGATTAGAACCCAAACAGACCCAAAATATGAGGAAGTCATCACTGGTAGGCTGTGGTAAAGAGAAAACATTAAATAACTGAGATCAAGAACTTCGAGTCAGCCTTGCTGGGTTTTGGCCTTTTTAGTCATAAAATGAAAGGAGTAGACTAGGTAATTTCTTCTCCTTCTTCTTCTTCTTTTTTTTTTTCTTTCTTCTTCTTCTTTTCTTTCTTCTTCTTCTTCTACTACTACTACTACTACTACTACTTTTTTTCTTTGTAGTACTAGGGATTAAACTCAGGGCCTCATGCATGCTGGGCAAGCACTCCACTATTGAGCTACATCCCCAGCTTTTTTCTTTCTCTTGAGGGTCTCTTCAAGACTTTAAGTTGCCCAGGCTAGGATAGACTTGTGATCCTCCTGCCTCAGCCCCCCAGAGTGCTGGGATTGCAGGCATGCACTATACCCAGCTCAGCCCTTTTTATTTTATTTGGAGACAGGGCCTCAATAATTTGCTCAGGCTGGCCTTGAACTTATGATCCTCTTGCCTCAGCCTCCCAACTAACTGGGACTACAGGCATGCACCATAGCACACAGCTTAGACTTTTAAGATCCTCTGACCTGTATCTTCTGCTTTCTTTTTTTTTTTTTTTTTTTTTTTTGTGGGTACCGGGGGGTCGACCTCAGGACCTCGCGCGCCAGCAGGCGCCCGTGCCGCTGAGCGATATCACCGGCCCCTTTTTCGTATGTGGGTTCTGGGAGTCGAACTCGGGCCCTCGCGCTTGCTGGGCAGGCGCTTAAGCCGCTGAGCCATCTCACCGGCCCTCTTCTGCTTTCAAATGAAGAAACGTCTGAGCTGCCAAATGGCCTGTAGTGTAGTCTTCACTCAGTGACCCAGTATACTCTGAGTTCTAGAGTGCCAGGCCAGAGATTCAGAGCAGAACAAAATCCCTACTTCCCCAGAGGTTGCAGTTTAAGGCAAAACAAAGGATGTAAAGGATGAAGAAGCATGGTCAATGAACAGGAGCATATTGCAGAGGATTGTTAGCCAAGCACAAAGGAGAGACAATAATGAAGGTAGGAGGCAGGACGGGAGACCCTTCCCAGGAGAGAGCATGAGTTAAGCTGCCGGGAGGACCACATGCAGACGCAGCACCAGAAGATATTTTCTACAATGGTAGGCAGCCACAAGCATGCTCTACACCACTTACTCCATTCAGTTTCAGACAGAGCACTGTTGATTCAGTGGTTTCTGAGAACCCACACTTGGTGCAGTTCTGGGTTCCTCCTTTCCTGGACCCTGTGTCTGAAAGGTCACCAGCCAACGTCTACATGGTCTGTTTTCTTCACTCCTGCTTCCAGGATGCAGAGAACGCCCAGGGAAACTTGCAGGACTCTACCATGGGTCCATTCAGTACCCAGGCGCCTCTGGCATTTGGCAAATCGCAGTCATCAGTGCACTGGCCGTAATGGCTTCTCTGTCCCTGCAAGCTTCCATGACAGCTCTGCTTCCAGTTTTGCTGAGAAAACCAAGGAAGGAGCACTGGCCTTTACCCTTCCATCAAAGGGACTCTTTCTGCACAGGGCTCCATCATCGTCCTCCCTCCCTCGCTGTGTGCCTTTCCTTGCTCCTGCTGACCCCTCCCCCCCTTCCTCTGGACAGTGGCCTCCCTCCACACTCCCTCCAGACTCCAGACTCTCGTTCCCCACCAGGCGTGTTCCTCTTAATACCAAACGCAGGTGAACCACCTCTTATCAGAAATGCTTGGGACCAGAAATGTTTCTGATTTCAGGACTTTTTAAAATTTTGGACTGTTTGCACAGATTTATCATCATGTCAGCACTCAAAAGGTTTCAGATATTGGAACATTTCAGATTTGAGATTTTCTGACCCAGGATGCTCAACCTGTACCAAATCAAAAGAGCTTTATTCCAGCCGGAAACTGATGTCTTCCCACTGGGCTCCCATTCAGCTTCTCTCTTCTTCATTTCAGTGGCAGATTCGCTCTAGTGGTTCGTATTTAAACCCTCTTTTCCCCCCTCCTACTTAGTTGCTTAAGTCTAAGTCTCAGCTTCTGTGGAACCATGTGTTTTTGGAACCATGTTGCAGACAACGCGTTACATTCCCCACATCCAATTCCAACTAGCAGTGTCTTCGGCCTCCACCCTGTGACTCTGGTGGCCTTGTTCTCTTTTGTGAAATGCTGGATCCTCTGACTTCTTTTATGTGATTCTTTTTTTTTTTTTTTTTTTTTTATTTATTTTTGTGGGTACCGGGGGGTCGACCTCAGGACCTCGCGCGCCAACAGGCACCCGTGCCGCTGAGCGATATCACCGGCCCCTTTTTCGTATGTGGGATCCGGGAGTCAAACTCGGGCCCTCGCGCTTGCAAGGCAGGCGCTTATGCCGCTGAGCCATCTCACTGGCCCTTTTATGTGATTCTTAAATCCTTCCTAGTCTCCCTTTATGAATGTCTTTTCTCCTACCAACCTGTGGACTTACTTTGAGGTTCTAACTTGGTGCTCTACACCGTCTCCCTTAGGAACTTCAAGCATGTCATGGTTTCCACACATACATGGCTTCTGCATGTAAAACTGCAGTGTGGGCTTCTCTTTCGATGTCATTCCTGTTAGTCATTCTGGCTTCATCTTAAACTCAGGAACTGAAGCAAACTTTCCATCTTCAATGTGGGTATTTGCGGTTGGGAACCTAGGAGAACAGGAAAGAAACGTTCCAGCCCTATCCTTTGCTATTTTGGATATGGCAAATGAAGACAGAAATATATATCTACGTGCTGGGTGCATTTCATAGGAAGCCAACCCCAAATTAATTTCTGTTGACACTGTGTACTTCCTGAAAATTCTCAGTTAATCATATTATTTTCTCAAAACAACAGCTGTGTTTGTGCAAGAGAAGACCCAATGTTCTAATAGCTCATTGGGAATTTCTGCTTATATAAGTCAAAAATCACATGTGCTAAGTGTATCGACATTCCTATTAAATAACTTCACTGAACTATGAGTGTTAAATATATTGTAAATGCATTTTATTACATGCTTAAGGATAAATTTTATGGGAAATACATAAAAGCAATGTAGAAAATACATTATGTATGTGAAGGTGTGAATGGTACACACCCTCCCATCTGTCCTGTTAAACTTCCAGCTGGAAGTCAGCCTTGCATTTCTATGAGCTTTCAACCACAAAGTTCACATACACTCTATGAATGTTAAAAGAGAGTAGAAAGTTACACAATTCCACAGTCTGGCTTCTATTCTGGGAAGTTAGAGAAGAAACAAACCTTTGCATGGGAAGGCAAAACCAGTTTAGTACTCAGCTCAAGAGTGAAGTGCATTTGCCTTTGAAGAAGGCTGAGCCTGAGAATATTCTAGAAACTACAAGTTGTAGAACTTGAAGATAACTACTTATGCTTTCAATCTTTTTGTCTGCCCCTCTGGGAAGCTAAAGTAACACACTTTGAGAACTTGTGATGCTGAAAACATAGGATAAAACTTTGTACTTTGACTATAACACTCTAGATTGTTCATGTGATTTTCCCAGTAGAGAATATTTGCTTTTTCCTGCATTTAAGAGTAATATTAGTGAGCACTAAGTACATGGAGGGGATAAGGCATCCTTCCCATCCAGCCTTGGAGATAATGTTTGGTGTAATTAGTCAGAATAAGAGATGGACAGTGATCTGTCTTACAGAGATTCAGAGAAAGTAGAAGACTTAAAAGGGGTGGGGGGTTAAATAGGTGCTTTATAAAGTAGAAATTAAGCTGGGCATGGTGGTACATGTTTGTAATCCCAGCATCCAGGCAGGGTGAGGTAAGAGCATCACAAGTTTGAGCCCGGCCTAGGCAACTTGGTGATGTAGTAAGACCCTGTCTCTAAACAAACAAACAGACAGACAGACAGACAAATGAACAAACAAACAGGGCTGGAAATATAGCTCAGTATGAAGACCTTTGGTTCAATCCCTAGCACCACACACAAAAAAGTAGAGATTGCTTTCAACTTGGGGCAAAAGAAGAGCTGATACTTGATCTAAATCTCACATTAACAGGTCAGGTTTGAAGGGGAAATCTGAGAGCATTTTATGTGATAACTTAATTACTCTTTAAAAAACACTACAAATAAAAGGAAAATAAATTGTATAGAGGAAGAGGAATCAAGCCAGGGAGATTGCATCACTTGCTCTCACCACAGAGCAAATCCAGGGCTCAGGCTGACCTGGAAGCAAAGCCCTTCCTCTTCCCTGGATGCTGGGATGCTTTGGACTAATCAGGAGCAGCTTCCACTGCGGCTGCTATGGGTTGCTAGACCCTGAGATCAAGCTGATGTGGTACCCACCAAAGGCACCACAGGTCAGAGGAGGAGCCAAAGGAGGATGGCAGCTGGTGTTTATTTTGCCCCAAAAGCCCTGATTCCAGTACTGCCACTTCCCTAGAAGTGGCATCCACTGGTCTGACTGTTGTGTTGCTTTTACCACCAGCTAGGGTGGGCAGTGGGTGGGATTTCTGATGGGTGGACATGATGAGGCATCAGTAGAAAGTGTGGCCACCATCTTCCAAGTGTTTTCTGTTAAACAAGGCTTTTCTTGGAAAGAAACCTGGCTGGAAAGGGAAGGAGTGTGGGGCTCTCCAGCAGACAAGCCTAGTCCTGGCAGGCAGGCCTTTCTGCCCCAGGAGGTCTGCAGCCCACTGGGCTGCTCCAAGTCTGTCTTCTTCCCTTTTCCTTGGAAAGGACATCCTAGGAAATATCTTGGCAGAAGTGAGATGGAATGATGGGGAAACACATTGGGGAACTCGGTTGGGGTATATCAAGCAGGCTGGAGGTTAGATGTACAGAAATAGACACAGAACTCATATGCATATTGAGTGGCTTTTAAATGTCACTTGTCTTCTTGGGAGATGCCTAGACAATGCAGCTATTGACATGATTAATGAGCCACTGGGCCCAACTGGCGGGAAGCATCAGGCTGAGAGGTAGAAGGCAGGAACTTTCTTTCTTTCTGTCAGGCACACTGCTAGTATGCTGGGGGACATGCTCTAGTTTCTGCAGAGGAGATAAGTAAGTCCCCAGGAGAAGTCCTGCAGGGAGTAAGAAAGGAAAGAGGCTAACATACACTAGAGATGAAGCCACAGGCAAATGACAGTGTTCCTAATAGCTACAGAGAAGGGAGCCGGGGAGGGTGCTGCAAGAATACTGTGACCTAAGAGGTAAAATCCTTGCAAAAAATATTCCAATCTCCTTTGCACATCCTTGGCCACCAAAACTCACTCAGATGAATGACATGAAATCGAATTGGGAACCACCATACACAAGAAAGGTTGCCAGTTTCTGAGAATCTGCAGGAGTGTCCCTGAACTGTTCCCCGGGCAAGGTGGGTGCACTCTCTGTCCCTCCTCCTTCCTTCCACATCCCTTGTCTGGAAGGTGGTTCAGGTCCGATACCTCTGTCTGTTTTGCTTGCTCATACCCAGCACTTCCGGCTGTTTCCACTCCTGGTGGAGTCCTTGGTCCTGGAGTCTGGAGAGAAGGGACAAGGGCAGTGCAAGAAGTAAGTGACAACTTGCTGGTCACTTGGAAACAGGAGCTCAAAGAGCCAACAGGCGCATGGGCAGATTGCCATGTGATGCTTGTTGTCTTTTTTGCTCTGGACACTTGAACAAAGAATGAAATCTAAGTCACTCTCCTTTAAAAAGAAGAAAGAGGGCCGGTGAGATGGCTCAGCGGCTTAAGCGCCTGCCCAGCAAGCGCAAGGGCCCGAGTTCGACTCCCGGATCCCACATACGAAAAAGGGGCCGGTGATATCGCTCAGCGGCACGGGCGCCTGCTGGCGCGCGAGGTCCTGAGGTCGACCCCCTGGTACCCACAAAAAAAAAAAAAAAAGAAGAAAGAAAGAAAAGAGAAAAGCTAAGCTCCAGGTGTAGGACATTAGCCATTCTGTCTCTCACTAAAGCTGTCAGAAGCAGACCCTTTGCTATCCTTCGCTGCCATGTTCTGAGGGCAGCTACACTGCACCTTCAGACCTTTGTTCCTGTGCTGTGATTCAAGCCTAATGCATCCAGCATGGGTCCTCAAATGACCCTCGCTGTCCAATTGACTCCCTACTGTCCGTCCCTTTAGGGAACAGATTCTAATTCTAGGCACAGTACCAAGGATTGTTTTTGGTTTTGGTCTCCTTGCTCCTACAACTCTTCAATTACTTTAATATTTAGGCCAACGAGGTTCCCAAGACCTCCCTGTGAGGGCAGGGGAAGCCAGCCTATTCTTTGTTGCTTAGAGGGTCACACCCAGTGACCCCCTGGTGACCACACAGTCAGTGAGAAAGAAAGCGAGGCCTGAGTTATCAGCTCCCAGAAGTAAAAGCCTTGGCGCCCCTGTTTGGCGGGGCCTGCTAGGATTACAGCTGAATGCATTGGTAAGAAAGGGAGGAAAACCCCAGCAGGTTAAATAGAGCCAATTCCTGTCCCCACATGGCAGGTCCCGGGCTGCTGTCGCTGCCCAGCTTGCCGGGAAAGAATGGAGCGTATTATGTGGGGGCAGAGAGGAGGGTCGGGGAGGTGTTAAGCAGAGAAAACGGGTTGAAATTCAAGTCCAAGCGATGCTGGCAGCCCGGCGCCTGCTGTTAGACGGTTGATGAACTGTGATAAACCCAGAGGCGCTTTCCCGCACCCCTGAGGCAGCCCGGAAACTTTAGCACCCCGGGGACCGGGGCGGAGGGCAGCAAGGGGCCAGGTGCGGGGAGAAGGGCATGGTGGGCAACAGGGCCAGAGGGGCAGGAGAGAAGCCACCTTCTCTCAGGGCCCCCAGGTCTGGCCATTCAGCTTCCGGCTTTGGGGACATAACAGGGCCTGCCTGGGGAGAGCACACAGCCTGGAGCGGGTTTCCTGCTGTGAATTGAGCCACTTACGGTCACGAGCAGAGCCTGGGAATGGATGCCATCCTGGGACACTGTTGGTTGCCAAACTCTCTCAGACCAGTTGGAGAGAAAGTTTCCCTTGGGAGATCCTCAGAGTACCCCACGCTTTCCTATCCAGACTGGGATACTGGGACAGCCTCTTCTTGGCGAAATTCAGACTCATGGTTAATTTTGGTTCTCTGTGTCCATGCACACCAATGAACGTGTGTAATGCCACCAAGTTGCATACTTCCTTATGGTTGAAGAAGCGTCTTGGAGAGATATTTGTACATCTATGTTTGTAGCAGCATGGTTCCAATAACCAAGAGGTAGAAGCAACGCTAAGTCTGTTGATGGATGAATAAATAGGCAACATGTGGTGTGTACATACAACCTTAGCGAGGAAGGATATTGTGACACATGCTACAGCGTGGATGAGCTGTAAGGACATTGTGCTGAGTAAAATAAGCCAGTCACAGCAAGACAAATGCTGCACGAGTCCCATTGTATGAGATACCCAGATCAATAATGGAGACAGAAAATAAAGGAGTGGTTGCCAAGGACTGCAGGGAGGAGGACAGGAGATGGGCACCAAGTTTCAGTGTTGCAAGATGAACATGTCCAAAGATGTGCTGCAGGACAGCGTGAATGTCTCTAACGCCACTGCGGCATATCTTTGAAAATGGTGAAGATGGCAAATTTTATGTTATATCATCTTTACCCCAATAAAAAAGCGGGGAAAAAGCAAGTACAGGAGTGATAATAAAGTTTGACAAGTTGCACAGTGAGAGAAAATTATAGACAAAACTAATTTATGAACATTGATGCAATCATTTAAAATTAAGTATTAGTTATCAATCTACATTAGAAATAACATACAAGGGCCGGTGAGATGGCTCAGCGGCGTAAGCGCCTGCCTGGCAAGCGCGAGGGCCTGAGTTCGACTCCCGGATCCCACATACGAAAAAAGGGCCAGTGATATAGCTCAGCGGCATGGGCGTCTGTTGAAGCGTGAGGTCCTGAGGTCGACCCCCGGTACCCACAAAAAAAAAAAAAGAAATAACATACAAAAATGGTTAAGATGATGGTTAAATGATGGTTAAATTTTATATTATGTATATTTTAAAACAATTTTTAAACAATCCTCTGAGTCTTTTATTCTCTGACCAAAATCCTCAGGGGTGAGCAAGAGCAGGAGTAAAGAGGGGTGAGCTGGTCAGGGTGGGCAGGCCAGGGACCATAGAAACTCCAGGCAGGCCCTCCTGTCAGCTTCACACACTCCTGGATGTTGGTGACTAATGTTTAGCTTGGCATAGAGGTGATGACCATCTGTCCAGGCTCTCTGTGAACTAAAAGGGACCCTACATGCCTCCAATTGGGGCCTCAATCCCTAAAACATAGTGTAATGTCTCAGCCCAAGTTCCTTGAGTGGCAGAGGACAAAATGAAAAAGCACAAATGGAGTATGGAACCAAAGATACTTTTAAATTCTAAAAGAGAATATCCCACTTTCTGAGGGGTGGAATAAGGTGATATTTCTCTCCTTCCAGTGGTGTGCTCCTTGTGAAAGGCTTGCATATTACATCTGCTACCGTTCTTCTTCATAAGTTGCTCAAATGCTGGCACATGAGCCATGCAGCATCATATTTCAAATTCCCACTTTTCTGATCCAGTCCGAAGGGCACAATTATGATGACACAGTGGGGTGAAGACAAAGGTTCCTACCACGTCTGTGTCAATGTGAACAAGACACTCTGTCCCTGGGACCACCTTCTGCCATCTGTAAACCTAGAAATCTATGACTAATCTCTCCCACAAGATCTAAACCTGGACCAAGAAAGTTTTCATGACTAGTATTTGTCATAATTCAAAATAATTAAAATGGATCGCTGTTTAGATTGTTGTTTCAACCATTTTACATCTTTTTAAAAAATAAAGCTAAGGAAGTCCTGAGTTGATGTGGATCTAGGAGACAAGACCCACAAGATGTTCCTACTTCCAAAGTTGCTTCTAAAGTTATGCTACAAATACATTCAGCTTCATATTCTAATATCTTAACTACTAAGTGTTGAAAAAGGCTTTGCTCCCCCTTGTTAAGCAACTGACAAGAGATAATATGTGTGAAAGTGATTTGTTCCTTGTTAGGAAGACATGGTAAGTGTTAGCTTCCTAAGAAAAGTATTACATGAAGTAGCCACCCCAAGAAATAGAGTGGAGTAGGTCATACATTCTGAAAAGCCACTCTATTCCATCAGAAGCTGAGCTGATAGCCCTCTGTTTTAAACTACAAGGCACATTTTATATCTGATGGAAAAATAATACATATTCATTGCTAAAAATAAAACCTCGAAGACACAGAAGATCACAAAGAATTGATTTCTTTTTAATTTGATATTTTTTATTTTAAGAGATTATCTGTAAAGAATAAAACACCTTACCAGACAGTTTGAGTAAGGCGAGCCAGTAAACACCAAGAAATGTATTCTCAGAAGGGAGATCAGACCTGGAGGTGGGGCTCAGTGGCCTGCCCAGCACCCACAAGACGCTGGGCTTGATTCTTGGGGCAAAGGAGTGAGATTCAGGACATTTAGTCAAAATTGAGAAAAATGATTTGGGTCCCAATAGTCCATTATTGGATTTTATATTTATCACAAAATGGTGTATCCTGTCCCTCACTGGTGAATGTCACCTTTAAGAAAGACAACATGGCATCATACTGATAAGGGCACTCAGTGAACAAAAAAGGTCCAAGATCCTAGTCCTACCTGAGCAATATCTGTCCATGCGATCTGGGAAAGTCCTTTAACAACTTGAAAACATCCTCATCTGTAAAACAGAGATGCTAATGACTGTGCCCCAATTGCAAAGAAAAATCAATGAGCTGATACGAAGAGAAAGTCTGGTGCTCTTTACAGAAACAGATGGAAAACACCCCTGGAGTTGTCAGGAAAAACCTCTGGGTAATTAGGGATACTGGTCCTAAATCGCTTTTCTTTCTGGAAGACCTGGGAATAACCAAGGAGTGGTTAGCCCACTCCCTAAGGTTTGTTTGTTTACTTTTGTTTGCACTGGGTTATCCATGAGCCTGCCCCAGACTATCAGACGCTTGGGGAGTGGGGGGCGGTGTGAATCGGGGTGTGTGAAGGAAATCCCATCATGCTTCTGTCTTTCTGCTCTGCTGGATGTAGTGTGTTCCCTGGACGAAGAGTGAGAATGGCAGGATAGGGTTGAGTGTTTACTGTTCTCTGTGGAAGATACTTTATCCACACACATTGTTCCCCATGACACTGTTGCCCGCAGGGGAAACCAAGATCCGGTGATAGGACTGAGTAGACCCTTTGTCTGCTGCAGATCAGCAAAGAAGCCAACCCAGCCGAACAATTCCCCTACCTGGGCGGAGTGGGATGGGTAGGAAGCAGAGTGCGAGCAGGGGAACTGCACGCTACTACCTGCACCTAACCTGGGATCCACCTGCCGTCACTCCTTTCCACTGAGTAAAGGAAGATGATGAACCCTTATCTTGCTTCTGGTTCAGCTGGAATTTCTGTAAGACCCCTGGTTATTTCTCTCATGTTATGCTGAGACTTCTTGGTTAACTTCGTTGCATGGTTACAACTTACTCTCCTCATTCCTAAATCTCTGCAGTTCATGGAACAAGTCGATCAATGGCATTTTGGCAGCCCACCAGAGAAAGCAGGCATCCACCTGCGAACTGGGAGATCGGTCTCCTGTTGTGTCCCCCAAAGATAGAAATCCACTACCCAGGGTTCATGCCATGGGTTTGCTGGGCTTCCTCCACTCTGGAGGTGTACAAGCCCACATTACAAGTTGGTTACTACTCTGAAGATCAGACCCCATTAGTTAAGAAGGGAGGAAATACCTTCTCCAGCAGTCCAGAGTTGACACAGCGTGCTGATGGGCGCTGAGACCAAGCCGTGGAGAAGGAACCTAGATAAGAGCAGGTTGACTTCTTATCCTCAGCTATGAGCATGACTCAGGCAGCTGCCCTCACATCTGGGGCCTGCTCCAGAGCAGGAAGCTTAATTTCTGGAATTTTTATTGTCTGTGAGTGGTCATCTCATTTACTGCTTCACTCTTTAGAAGAGGAAGCCCAAAGATATAAATCAGCTCAAGCTTGTCACACAGTTTGTTGGGGCCGGACATAAACTCGACTCCTGACTCTTAGACCAGGCTTCATTTAATATGGAAAGCAGTAGTTGTTATTTGGGTAACTATTCCTTCCTCATCATTTTCTGAACTTCTTCATTCTCACCCCGGATTCCATATTGAAACCTCACTCTGATAATCATTAGATGGAATCATGTCCATGGTCACTCCGTCCACCGATAGTGGGAGGTGAAATTAGTGCTATCTGTCTGAAGGCAATTTGGCAGGAAGTACCATGTTTAACATGTGTGTACTCCCTACTTATACCCTGCTTCAAGGGATGCAGACTATGTACATCAGCAAGGTGTATGCCAAAGATTCATGCACAGCAATGTAGCTGGAGCAGAAATGACTCAATTATCTAACAAAAATATGATATTAATTATGGTATATCCCATATGGTGGAATCCTATTATGTAGGAATATTTATTTTTCTATTCTTTTTATCTTTTTTTTTTTTTTTTTTTTTTTTTTTTTTGCAGTGCTGGGGATTGAACCCAGGTCTTCTATAGCCTAGATTTTTTTACTCACTATGTAGTTCAGGCTGCCCTTGAACTCACTAGGCTGCCCTTGAACTCATGGTGCTACTCCTGTCTCAGCCTCCCAAGTTCTGGGATTACAGCCATGTGCCACCATGCCCAGCTCCCCAGCCTTTCTTATCTTTTATTTGATACAGGATCTCACTAAATTGCCCAGGTTGGGCTGGAACTTGTGATCTTCCTGCCTCAGCCTCCCAAGTAGCTGGGATTACAGGCATGAACCACCATCCCAGCTAAGAATATTTAATGAAAGGAGAAAATGGTCATATATATTGGTTGAAAAAGAAAGTAATATACAAATCATAGAAAAGAAGACCAAAAGATATGTGTCAAAATAATAATAGCGATTACCTTTGTTTTGTGTTTTATATATGTGTGTGTGTGTGTGTGTGTGTGTTTTGTAATAAATGTTACAAATATAATCATATCTCTTTTGTACCCAGATGACTGACTTAACACATATCGACTAAGCCGAAGGGGTCATGTTTCCGTCGGTCTCATGAGCTGACCTATGCCTGATACTCATCTCGGTTTGCGACCAGTAGTCTGTCCCTCATCTGACCAAGGATTTGCCATTATTGTGTGTCCTCTGTTCTACTTCCTCAAGATCGAGATTTCCACTCTGGAACATGATAGCCTTAAGAAGGCAGCAAGTCATGATAGTTATTATTATTATTTGTGATAGAAAATTATTTGGAAGAAAACCCTGAAACTGGGTTGTGAAGGATGATGGAGCGTGCTTTCCATCATAAAGTCTTGGTAAGGGCAGGAGGAACAAAGGGCCAGGGAATGTAAGATTCTTTGTATGTTGTGTCTCTAGCACTCTGTCATACCATGGGGCTCATATCCAGCCCCCTAACCATTTGCTGGTCATCAGATGATGTACCTCTGGTGAAAGGAGACTCTAGTAGCTGGAAGAGACAAGAACAGAATGTGAGGAGCAATATATGTGATTAAACCTACTTATACATAGGGGAGATGATGGTGTGCAAAATGCATAAGCCAAAAATATCTTGATGTTCTTGATAGCTAAGAGGTCATTCCATTTCCTACAATTGACATGTGGGATTTAAGCTCAGACTGATTATTTTCCATTACCTGTCCCTTGACTGAACCAAGCCAATGGCAGCCACCAACCTTCTCATAACCTAAACTTCCCTTCGTGCCTCTTTTATGTGGAGATTAAATGTCAAGGACAGCATCAGGACAGCAGTCCAAGTCACCAAAGTGATTATTCGTAGAAAACTGGGGAAGATGAAAAGTCACCAAAGAGAATACTCTGGAAGCCAAGCAAAGCAAAGGTTCTGTGTGGAACACCTGAGGTGTGCACCTCATGGGATCTGCCTCCACCCTGTAGATGTATCCAATGGTTCTTGCTGAATCTGAAGAACATATTATTTTTATTGCTTTAAGAGTATTTAGAGAACTGAAATCCTAGAGGAACCTCATTTACAAAGGACAATGTACAGTTCTGTGTTTGAGAGGCTCCAAGGCCAATTTCCTGCCCTGGCACTTGTGCCTGGCTGTGATATTCTGTTTTGTTCTCAGAGACCTGTTTAAACGCACAGAGACAAGGAAGGCATACTTCATATCTCCTGGAGTGGCTCCTGCTGAGGGTCTGTGACATGGTCCCACAAAATATCTTGAAATGTGTATGGGGAGAGTAACAATCACCACACAACGACGGAGTAGAATCCGCCCTGGGATCTCGGTCCCTGACAATATGGCAGCCCTCTCTCTGGGGGCATCAAATCCTCTTGTCAGGAGACATGAAGAAGCATTGTTATAGTTTGGGTCAAAAATGTACCCCAGAAGTCTTATGTGTCCAGAGGTGGAGTTTTTGGAAGGTGGTTAGACAATCCTACAACCAGTTCAACTGATTAACTCACAAGTAGTTGACTGTGCTGTTAAAAGGTGGGGCCTTGTTGGAGGAAGTAAGTCACTGAGGGCATAACCTGGAAGGGCGTCTCCTGTCCCCAGCTGCTTCTTCTCTCTATTTGGCTCTTTTTCTGTCTCTCTGTTTCCTGGCCACTACGAGATGAAGAGCTTTTCTCCATCATGCCTTTCTGCCATGATATCTCTGCCTTGGAGCCAGTTTACCATGGAATGAGGCCTCAAGAACAGTAAGCCAAAATAAATCTTTTCTTCTTTAACTTGTGTATGCCAGATATTTTGTCCCAGCAAAAGAAAGCTGATCAATACAAGCATATAGCTCAAAACTAAGTATGAAGAATGGAAGAAGGGTGTTTCGGGAACAGTTAATCGAAACCAAATGGAAGAAATTCCCAGTGATCCATAGCAATGGGAGCACAACAGTGAGCTTTGAAGCCTATGAAATTCTCCCAGGCTCAGGGAGACTCTAGTAAAGCTTGATTTTCTGTCCTAAGATGTGTTTTGTCAAAACTGCTTCACGATGAGTAAAATAGATTGGCTTATATTCCCCAGAAAGAAAAGAGAAATAGTTCAAATGTCAGTGGCAGGTTAAATCCATGGAATCCATGGAATCCAAGGGCTGGCCATATCCAATCCTGGTCCTTGCTCCAAACTTCACCATCCTCACAAACATCTACCTAGATAATGGACAGCAATGTCACCCACATCCTTACCATGATCTGGCTCGGATGAGCAGAAAAAGCTGGTGATGTCTTCCCAAATGTTGCCCAATCCAGGTCTGTTTTGAGGCAGACACCCAGTGAAAGTCACTAATACCCACACGGTGGCCACCCAGGGAACTCACACTCAGCTATTTAATGAACCATCTGGTGAGTCAAGGCTCAGCTTACCATCGAGACTTCACTACTCCTGGGCTCTGGAATTTTACGGACTAGTACCTCTTGTACTGGGCACTGATATGCCTCCTTTTAAAGTCCACAGATGTTCTATTTTCAAACCAGTACTACTAACCTGTTTACTGTAGTGATTTAAGTCTCCTTTGCAAAATATGCTTATAAAGTTAACAAAGGCAGCTTTAAGGAAAATATTAAGCAAATTATTGTCAAGGTAGTTTAAGTTTATGGAGAAGAAGCAGGAGAAGAAGGAGAAGGAAGAGAAAGAGGAAGAAGATGGGCAAAAGAAGGAGGAGGGAAGAAGAAGGAGAAGGAGGATGGGCCGGTGAGATGGCTCAGCGGCATAAGCGCCTGCCTTGCAAGCGCGAGGGCCCGAGTTCGACTCCCGGAACCCACATACGAAAAAGGGGCCAGTGATATCGCTCAGCGGCACGGGTGCCTGTTGGCGTGCGAGGTCCTGAGGTCGACCCCCGGTACCCACAAAAAAAAAAAAAAAAGAAGGAGAAGGAGGAGGAGATGAAGAAGGAGGAAGGAGCAGGATGGGGAAGAGAAGACAAGAAGAGGAGGAGGAGAAAAGGGAGAAGGTGGTGGGGCAGTGGCAGAAGAACAACTTTAGTTTGGGAAAAACTTGAAGCAGATATTTCCTACCCTGCACTGCCCACTGGACACCCAAACTGACCTGCCTCTTCAGAACTTGCCTGACCATTTGAGAAAGGTCAAGCCAAAGGAGGGCCTTGCTCAGATGGATGGGTCTCCTATCAACACACTGTTTCCGCCCTATATCCTTGCACTGACAAGGCCAGTCTGTAGACCTCAGTGAAAATTTTGACTCTTAATTATATTTCCCTGGGGCTCCCTCACTTTGCAATGAAGCTCATGGCCAGGCTCGGCTCCATGGAATCTCATTCATGAGCAGGCCTCTGCCTGGGCCTCATGTGGGCAGATCAGATGTCTGGTGGCTGCTGATGTGGGGGAGCACTGCCACAGAGAGACATGTGGTGACTAAGGGTCTCGGCAAAGAACCAGGGCTTTCCATTATCCTCGGCTTCCTGGGTAATATAATCAGAAAATCAATTCTCATTAAACACAAGTGATCCTAATACCTCTGACAGGTTACATCTTAAGTGATAATTAAAAGCATATTTCCTGACGCTTTGCTGCTGTGAAATGCATCCCTATTTGTGCTGCCAAGGAGGTCTCACACTAAGGCCCAGCGGATCATGATTAGCTGCCCTGGGAAGACTCACAGTTCCTGGGTTGTCATTCATTATTTAACTCTGATTTGCTTTACTCAAGTGAAATAGAGCCTGGCATCATACTTTCCCTTTCCAGCTAACCAGCGGTCCCTTAAAATCAACACTGTCATGAGCTAAGGAACGGAGCCTTCATTTGCACTAATGTGGTCTTCAGGTCTATCCGTGGATGGAGTTTAGTAATTAGCAACTGCCTCGCCCACTAAGATTTATAAACTTCCTTCAGTTAGCGACACGGCAGCTGTGACCTAAAATCCTTCACTGCCTGTCACACTGCAAAGAATCTCAGCGTCTTGGGCCATGAAGTGACAATTGGACTGCGAGGGCCTCTGAGACAAGGAACTTCAGAAAAGTAGGAAAATTTCTACAGTAGGCAATAACAATTACTGATTTGGCACTTGAAGTATTGAGATGTCAAATTCTATCTCAAAAATTTTCTCTTGGGAGTGAATGTTTCATATCTCTTTCTTCCGTACTAGATTTATTGCTCATTGAAACATATCAGGTCACAGAAATAAGCAACAAGACCCAAAGAACAAAAAATTGCCATTATATATTTACCCTTCTAGGGCTGTTGTCCTAAAGCAACATAAATTTGGTGGCTAAAACAATGTGGATTTCTTAGTGAACAGTTCTGAAGGCCAGAAGCCTGTGGTCGGGGTGTCAGCAGGGCTGGCTCCTTCTGAAACCTCTTGGGAAGATCCTTCCACGTCTCTTCCTGCTTCTGGTCCCATGCATCCCTTAGCTGCTGGTGACATCATCCCAGTGTCTGACACTGTCTTCCCTGAGTCTCTGCCTTTTCCTCTTATGAAGACACCAGTCATATTGGATCAAGGGTGCACCACTCCTGTACGACCTTATCCTAAGAAATTACATTTTTCACAACCCTATTTCTTTTCTTTTCTTCTTTTTTTTTTTTTAATGTGGGTACCGGGAGTCGACCTCAGGACCTCGCGCTTGCCAGCAAGCGCTTGTGTTGCTGAGCGATATCACCGGCCCTGTTTTTCCTTTATGTGGGTACCGGGAGTCGAATTCAGGACCTCGAGCTTCCCAGGCAGGTGCTTATGCCGCTGAGCCATCTCACCAGCCCATCACAACCCTATTTCTAAATAAGATCATATTCTGAAGTACCAGGGATTAGGACATCAGCATATTTTGGGGGATGACACCTTTCAATCTATCAGGTGTGTAAAAAAAGATTAGCTTATAAATAATATTGATATAACTAATTTTTTTTAGTACTGGGGATTGAGTCCAGTGTGTTTGTAATGAGCTACTCCCCAGCCCTATTTATTTATTTATTTATTTAATTTTGAGACAAGGTTTTGCTAAGTTACTAAATTGCCTGCCTGAGCTTCCCAGAGTGCTGGGATTATAGCTGGGATTATACATGTACCATGACGCCTGGTTTATAATTAACTAAGCATTTAACTACTTGGGAAATGAATTCATAATTCATTACCCTCTTCCTTACTCTGAAATACCAAATGGACCAAGTTTTTAAAAGTCATTAAATTATTAGAATGACAATAGCCAACACACAAATCTTATGTGCAGTCATGGTTTCAGAGTTGAATCTTCACAACCCTGCTGTTATTTCCATTTTACAGCCAAAGAAACTGAGGCACAGAGAAGTTACAGTATTTTCTCAAGATTACATGGAGTCTGTGCCCTTAATCAGTTTTATTTGTACCACTGTAAAGGAAGGTAATTCTCATGTCCAAGCTTTACTTACATTTGTGTGTAGTGTTTGGAAATTTTATAGTGGATATGGGTTACTTTAAAATTTATAAGAAATAATTTGCTGTCTCTCCCTTCTCTCTCTCTTTCTCTCTCTCTTTCTCTCTCTTTCTCACCTACTATTGCCTTCCTTCAATTTGGCAGGGCTTAGTCAGACTGTTGATCTGCCCAGGATTTGCAACTGAAGGAACCGAGTAACTTCTATAATGAAATTTCATGTTGGAACTACATCCATATTTCCAAATCCTTCTGGAATGTTCTGTTGTTTGTGGCATTGGGCCAAATAACTCCCTCTGATTGGGTCAAGCACACACTTATTTTCATAGCTCTGAAGACTCTGTTTGGGCTTTTTCTCAACCATTCTTCTCAAAAGTTGAAGTACATACAATCACCTAGAGGATGTGTTAAAATGTCCTGATTTTGAGGGCAGGGAAGGATAAACCTGAGATTCTCTAAGAAGTGCCCAAGTGAGGCCCATGCTGATGGCCTGGGACCACACTGAGTAGTAAATGTTTAAACCTCTTTTCTCTCCATCAGCTCTACCTCATACTTCTACGTTCCCTGAAAATGAAGACTGCAGAACTCTGACTGAAACGACCAAAAAGAACCAAGGCTAATGCTCTCTCAAGGATCTATCTGTTCCCAAAAACTTCCAAAGAACACCTCTTGGATAAAAACAAATGAGGGTAGGAAAGCAAAGCTTTCTCATTCAATTTATTCAAATTTGGTCCCAACAAATAAACCCCTCCAAAGCTGACACATGGCAGACAGGACTCACAAACTAGGAGAAGTCCCCAAAAGTTGGATACGTGCCCAATAGGGCCAGATGACCAAAACTGAACACATTGCTACACTGATAGTTTGGGGTTTTTGTTTGTTCCTTCACTTGGGCATATTGCCGTTATCTGCTACATGTAAGTCCCTGTGCCAGGCACACATTTCTTTTCTTGAAAACAGAGAAATGGTCTAAGATCTTTGAGCACTCTTTCTTTCTTGTCGTGGTCCTATAAAAAAGCAATCATCACTTTCTTCTAGCACATAAAAGAAACCAGCAAATGATTTCCTGATAACCACGTAAGCAAGATAGCAGTGTCAGGGCCAGTAACCAAAGATCCAGGCTCTACTTTCTACTGCTTGGTGCTCATTAGCAGGGAGAGGAAAGGTCCCCACCTATACTGGGCCCCTACCTTGTACCAGGCACTTTGCCAAGTCTTTTTGTTGGGATCACATCAGAGCAAAAAATTGGGCAGAATCAAAGTACCAACCCAATCTACTAACAAAGTAAATATTGATCACAGACATAAAATTATCTCATATATTATATGAAGAAAGTAGAGTATTGTGCAGAAAAACATTATCTATATGGTCGTTACAATTCCTGTAGGTTAAAGAATTCCAAAATGGTACTGTTGCCTGACTGTTGATGCCTTGTTGGTATACATCCGTTATACAAAGACTGAGGTATTTAATTTATGCTATTGAAATACATATTTGTTTTGTACTTATGCAAGCACAAGACCTTTTAAGGGGTACAGACACAGGCAAGAATGATGCCTGTCCTCAAGGAACTTACTGTTTCATAGAAGAGATAAGAAAGGCAAATATGTAACCATGCCATACTTATTAGATGGGAATGTTTGAAAAAACAGTTCAGATACCCTCTCTATTTTAGAAACCAAGTAGACCATGGAGTCAACCAGGACTAAAGGAAGACTGGTGAGATGGGGTGATCTTAGGGAAGAGGTCACCCTTTGGCACGGAAAAGAGAAAGCAAGCCAAGACAGAGCCACGGAAGCAGCCCTGGAAACCTGGCCATGCCCCGACCAGGTCTTGGTAGAAGCCCCACCTCTGTGGAAGGTGGACCCACAGTCAGCAAGAGGACTCCCCTCATCCTGGGCCCAGGTGTTTCTGTTTCTCACTAGAGCTCAGCAGTGAACTTTGCTTCCTGGATATTTGGTCCTCCCGCACAACTGCTGACTAAGGCAGGAGCTTGTGTGTGGATGGTAAGCCATGTTCAACATTCTGCTCATACGCAAGCCTGACATGGTGGGTGGCCTGCCACTGCCCAGAAGCGAAAGATCTCCTCAATTCAAGTTAAAATGAAGTTACCGAATTCTTTTGTGCTTTTTTCTACAAAAGGAGAGTTGGGAAATTTTCAAATCGCTTTGTAAAATGTTGAACCATGAGTTATCCCTTGCCTGTCCACTTGTCTTGAGCTCATTGCCCCCTCTAGTCCATTCCACTCTTTGCAGCTACTCAGATTGTCCACATGTGCAAGAATCTTGCAGCCCAAGCTCTCTTGAACTCACAAAAGCAAAATGGAAGGGAGATAGAAAGTATCCAATGCTTCCCCTTTCAGGCTGTGGGCCTCTGCTGTGTACACACCTAGTGTTAGCCACAGTTAAAGTTCACGCAGAAAATCCAGAATCTCAATCCCAGAGATCCTTGATCACTATCCAGCCGTGCTAGCATCAGGCAGGACGAAGCATCCAAGTTGGCTTGCGAGCCTGTGGGAAGGCTGTGTTGTGGAAACACTGCTCGGTGCCATAGCAACGCACTGAGAACCTGTGCTTCTGCACCAGGCAGAATGTGCGTGCCCAGGACAGGACTGCGAAGAGCCAGCCACAAGCACAATCCACCATATGTTATCAAGGGGTGGTCCTCTGTGTTCTTGGGACAGTGGGTGATTGCAGATCCCAAGAGCCATACCTATGGTTATAGTCCCGGGAAACAAAGAAAGGCAAGAACTTTGGCTTGTTTCAGTTCTGTCTTTCTCTAAACAAAGTATGTAGTCTTGTTTCTTAGGTGAGAGTGAATATATATCAAACTTTCGTCTTGTTCTTTGTGCGTGAGGTCGCTCAGCCCATGCCTCCCATGCACCTGCTATACGTGTGGTGTTGTGTGACGTGTGCAGGGTCTCCTTCTAAGAAATCCACTGTCTATGCCTTCAAGGAGTTTTTCTTCAAAAGTACAAAATATCAAATAAGGTTTCTCTTTGAATCTCAATCTTCCCTTTAAATATGTGGAAGGAGTGAAATGGTGCTCATAACATGCTAGAATAAATTTTTTTTCACATTCAAATTAATCACAACTGTTACTTGTTGACTCTACACACACACATATAGAAGTGTGTGTGTGTGTGTGTGTGTGTGTGTGTGTGTGTGTAGGTAGGTAGGATAAGAATCACATAGATAGAAAGTTTTATGTAAAATTCCTGGTAAGTTAAGGAATTCCAAAATGGCACTGTTGTCTAGTGGTTGATATTTGTATATGTCCACTATTACACACACTGAGATACATATGCTGTGGAAATATATATTTGCCATGTATTTGTTATGTAAACACAAAACCTGTTAAGGGGAACAAACACTATCAGGAATATCTGTCTTCAAGGAACTTATTGTTCCATACAGGGAAAAGAAAGGCAAATATATAATTATGTCACACATTATTAGATGGCATATATCATATAAACAGATCATATGTCCATATCTGCTCCCTGGGAATGGATACCTGGTGGCCAGGCTATGGTGGTACAGACTTCTCTTCTAAACCTAGCACACGTCAGGCTGCTTGCCATTGGTACAAATCGGTGTGTGCTTTATATAAATACAAAGAAACTATAATACCAAACAAGTAACACATAATTTGAAAAGGAAAACTTGACCTGAAAATAGCATACCACATTTTAAACCTAAAAAACCTCTGAATTTTGGATCGTCCACACTTTTGGATAAGTGATATGAATGTTCCACTCCTCTATGGTTCAGTTAAGGTTCAAATACATCTCAGGTATTCAATCTTTTTCCTTTGGTCTCCAGGGTGCACAGCTGCTGAACTCATATCAGGTCTGCTTGGCGCTTCTGAGCAGGCCACATTCTTCAATTCCTCAGGGTAGGAGAGGGAGTCTACTATGGCCTCTGCCAAGCTGAAGCCAGCTGGGAACAGAGTTCTTAAAGAAATGGGAGAAAAACAAATTCTGTCCAGACTGGGCTGCCCCAATTAAGAAAAAGGGAAAACCTTCAATCCACAGAGAAAACAAAGCCTTAGTAAGTCAATGGAAATTGCCTGTGACAACTCATAAGCATTGTGTTAGGTGGAACTGGAGTGCTTTGTAGGGAGGACTTTTAAACTCCTTCCAACAAAATAAATGCAAGTACTAAGTTCACCCCTATTCACTTTGCTAACTCTAACCAGTATTAACTGGACCTGATGGTGACTGCATTCTTACCCACTCCCAGTTTTTGGAGCAACTTGAAATAGCCCTTCCTTTCCCTCTCCATCTGCTCTTCAACCATACACAGGAGAAAATAAGGGGCACCCAACCAGATTCCATCCATTCTGACCCTTCCCAGATTCTTTTCATCACCCCCAGAGCTACATGCCACAGTGTATTTTATGCTCAACTCTAAGCAACTATGAAATGATCCAATTATTGCCATCCCCAGAGGTACAAAGCCCTGATTGCATAAAGGTCAGAAAAATGAGAAGACAAATCTGACATTTATTTTCCTGTCGTTGAAGGGCAACTGAACACTGAAGCAAGACATCACACTTTTGTAATAGGCCATGGGACTGCAATTCCCTTTCATGTTGATATGTAACTCAGGGAAACCAACTGCACAGTGATGTAATGAATGTGTAATCTAATCAAGAACCATGGTTTGAATGCCCAATCTGTGTAAGGCATTCTGAGAGATGCCAAGGGCTTATTGTTTAATTCGGAAGCAAACATGCACACAAGAAAATTCACTTGCAAGAGAAGAAAGAATATGTGGGGCCTTGCCAGCGACATAAAGAGTAAAAGTTCAGAGAAGGGAAGGAATACTGTGAGTAGCTCATCCAGAGAAGGTATGGGGGTGGTGTCACTGAGCCTTGGTAGAGGTAGGGTATCCGAAACCAGGAGGAGACAAAAAGGCTCAACCACTGTGAGCAGACAGTCCTTCCTGGGACAGAGAGAAGGCTGGCATTGGAAAGCAGTGGGACATTATATCATGGTGACAAAGGTCATCCGTTCTTCAGAGTGCCCATTTTCCCTTGAAGATTGATCGTGCTTTCAAATGGCTTTCTGGATCATTTTCACACAATGGGCTCTAAGGTAGGTTTTATTTTCCAAAAGCAAACACAGCAATATTTCTGGTCCCACAGGTTTTTCCAGAATCTTGCTTCTGCTCCTATCAAGGGATGTAGTCTATTCCTCCTTCCTCTGAATTTGCCGGAAACCTTTGTGGCAACCTCAATAAGTAGATTGCAGTGGAAATAATGCTCATGACTCTTGAGGCCAGATCATAAATACTGATATGATTTCTGCTCATTTCTGAGGACCTCGCCATTGGAATCCAGCTGCCATGTTGGGAAGAAGCCCAATGTGGGTGTTATGGTGACGAACCCAGCTGGCCAGCAGAATCAGTTTCAAATAATGCCAGTCCCAGCTGACAGTGAGTGGAGAAGAGAGGGGCCATCCATGCTAAGCCGTTCCCAAATTGGATTTTCAAGAGCAAAATAAACGTTTTTTGTTTCTAAATTTTGGGGTGGTTTGTTACACAATACTTGATAAATGGAATAGATTCCATATCAACCCCTTGACTCAGTCCTACTAAAACTCCAGCAGGAAATCAGAGCATCCAAAATTCAGCAAAGTTGAAGTGACATCATTGTTGAATACATATTGCCTTTCGTTTCAAGGGCACTGATAAACTTGTTTTCAAATTACACTTCCACTTAGCACTGCATTGGGTAGAGTGGTCCATATTCCTTTATCTGAAATTTTCTTCCTCTTCCTCTGGCTTCCAGAGATAAATGATGAGGTTAGAGCTTCACCCACTTACTGTGATGGCCTCTCAAGCCAGGGAGTTTCTACCTCTTAACCATATCTTGAGAGGAAGAGGCACCTATGTTCATTCAAAACCAAACAGTCCTTCCAATGGCATGCCTCTGTGTGCTCTTCTACTGTTCTGATGGGCTGGTGTCATGACCAGTTGCAATTATTCATTATCTTTTGTCATTTCAGTAAAATAGTTATTAAAAAATCAGCGAAGTCAAAGCAGGGGACTTTAGCATGTGTTGAGAAATTACTACTGATTGTTAAGTCTGTGTGGGAAGCTGGAAATTAAATTATATTCAGTCCTGTGTTTGTCTGCTTTGTGTTACTGTGACAAAATACCTGAGATAAACAATTTAAAAGGAGAAAAGGTGTATGCTGGCTCACACTTTCAGAGGTTGCGGTCCATGGTTGGCTGGCTTTGGGGCCTGCAGCAACGTAGAACATCATGGCTAGGAGCATGTGGTGGAGAAAGCTGCTCACCTCATGTTGGCTGGAAAGTAGGGAGAAAGAGAGAGAGAAGAGCCTGAGGTCCCAATATACCCCTCAAAGTCATGCCCTTGACAAGCTACTTCCTCCTCCTAGATTCAATCTCCTAAAGTTTCCACCATCTCCTAGTAGCACCACCAGGTAGGGACCAAGCCAAAGGTTCCCACATGAACCTTTGGGAGACATTTGGCATCCAAACCATAACAAGCCCTCACTCAAAATGACGGCGAGAATCCTTTTCTATCTAGATGGAGTTCCCAGCATGCAATTTATTGCAAATTTGGATGAGTTTCCAGTACTGCCTAGAGAATTTTTTTTGTTTTGATCATTTTACCCTCTTGACTTAAGAACAATAACTCAACAGAGAGCTAAAGGAAACTTGAATTCATCCTTTTGAAATAGAATTTTAAGCAGTAAGTGGTATGGCACAGCAGTTAAGGACTCTGGAGTCTGGAGCCTGTGTAGCTCTGGCCGCAATGTTGGGCCTGTGAGAGCTGCCGTCTTACATCTTTAAAGTGGGGACAAAATAGCAGATACCACTGGATTGCTGTGAAGCTTAAAAGTCCCACACAGACTACTAAAAGTCCCCTGCTTTGACAAAGTACATGATAAACTCAAGGCCTGGTTATAGCAGAAGAGCAGTGGATGTCAGTGACATTACTTCATTTCAGACAGAAACTGCTGGCATTATTTTAGACCTGTAATTTTCCAGAAGTTTACTTTAGTATCTAGTGAGACCAATGTGACAAAGGGTAAGTGGCCTTCAGCCAAGGATTCAGTCACAACACAGACAAGTCCCAACCAGCTGACAGAGTTGGAAATTCTGAAAGGTCTCACTAGGGTAAGTAGACTAGAAGTGCTCCCTTGGTAGGGAGTAAAAAAAAAAAAAAAAAAATAGACTCCTTTCCCTCCTGATGCAAAGCTTATTATAAAGATGAGCAAAAAGAGAACTATTTTTCCAGCACTTGAAAATTGCAGTAATGTTTACTGCAACTGTAATGTGTTTCAACTTCAGGACAATGGCTTTCATCATCTTTTGTACATCCAGCAGACCAGGAAACCTGAGGGCTCCTTCCTGGGCTTCAGACCTGCTGAATCCAAGCATGGGGCCCAGACATGACCTCTTCTAAGCTCCAGAGGTGATGCACACCGCAGGCAGAAGCCTCTCGTCCAGGATCTCCAAAAACTTTAACAGAGGCATGAGGACGTGACATACGGTTTATACTTATCAGCAGTGAGAAAGGCCAGGCTTTGAGAGATGGGCTTTGCTTCTTGCGATGAAAAATCATTTAGCAGAAATGAGCACTGGACTTTGGTCCACGATCCTCCTGTCCATCTCGGCTGCAGATCTGTTGTTGATTGATTCGTCCATTCGTTTACTCTTCCGCACTGCCCAGGTGTTTGGGTCACTACTGCATTTTGAAGACAACTACTCTATCACATAGGCACTAAGAGGATCCCTCTCACAGTGCTCCTGCGGAACATGAAAAATGATACGGCACAGTCCCTTCCTCAAAGACGCTTCCAGGGGCCAGTGAGATGGCTCAGCGGCTTAAGCGCCTGCCCTGCAAGCGCGATGGGCCCGAGTTCGACTCCCGGAACCCACATACGAAAAAGGGGCCGGTGATATCGCTCAGCGGCACGGGCACCTGCTGGCGCGTGAGGTCCTGAGGTCGACCCCCCGGTACCCACAAAAAAAAAAAAAAAAGACGCTTCCAAAAGTAAGCTAACATCATGACCTTATTTTTTAGGGTTCTTCTATCCAAGAGACCATGGGGCCCTTGTGTGAGCTGTGTTAACAGGTGGGAAGATATGATAAAGATTAGAGGGTCCTAATCATGAGAAAATACCAGCAAATCTAAAAGAGGGTAGAGACAAGACAAAGGGGTGACGGAATAAACCTAACATTTAACATATTCTAGTACCAAAACAGCTTAAATTAGTGTGCTAAAAGAGAATTTTAAAAGAGTAAGCCCTTGCAAACTTTGTTGAATTTTTATTACAAAATTCATAAATATTAAGTTGTCTGGTCTGGTTATAAATAAAAAATGCCTAAAAAACTATCTTAAGAAAGACAGTGTTGGACTTTCTAGCCATTCCAAGAACACTTGTTGCCCCCTTGTGGGACTTTGAGAAATATTAGACAAGGAGTTTATATCTCAAGTATATGCCTCAAACATATGTTCAATGACAGAGAATTAAAATTAAGCTTTGGAAAATTTCACAACTCTTTCAGCTACCTCAAAATGAATGTTACAGACCAAGACTGAAAATTACCTAAGGCTTGATGTCTTACATCTTGCAACCTAGAATTGTATAGTACATATATGGGTGTATGCTGAAAGAAAGTCCTGTGAATGTGAGCTATGGAATGCAGGAAATCAAGCAGGAATTGAGTAAAAGAATATGGGATTGGTGCCTCTAGGACTAACCACATAGTACTAACTACATGGAAGTCAAATAACGTACCTGAGCTTCTATTTGTCTTTATGGTGGTCGTACTGATAATCCCAAGGGTTGTCATGGAGACTAAAGAACATACCAGATATGAAAATTTCTCCAAATATAGAACAACACACAGATGTGAGTAATTATTTCACTTCAGTTAGTGCCTAAAGAGCTCAAAGCTATTCAGTGGTTAGATAGAGACTCTGAAAGTTGGTTTGCTAAATTCTAGTGGGAGAATTCAAGGTCCTCTCTCAAGGAGACGGCATTTGGCTGAAATTTTGAGAGAAACTTAAAGTCTTGGAAGCTGGTCACTTTATATTAATTTTGGAGGATGTACATACATGAGGAGACTTCTATATTATTTAAGAGGAAATATAGGAACATAGAATCATCAACTTTAGGAAACCTCTGTGAACAACCATGATCGTGACCAGGAGAATCTTTTCTACATATTTTTTTCTTGGTAGCTTATGACCTTGCTTTTGCTTTCAAGACTCTAAACAGTCATATTTGTGGTGAAGATATTTTCCCCCACATTTGGAAAGAAATTTCATTTAATGGTTCAACTTCCACTAAGACCACATAATAATGAAAGAGACCAAAAACTATAAATGAAACTTTATCTTTGGTCTCCAAGAAGATTCACAAGTAAGCTTTTCTGGAGGGGTTATTCTAATTTCACAAGATTGTTTCCACAGACGCTTTGCTGACTCTGCAGACGAGCTTATGCTATCTCTATTGCAGACTTCTCCGGCTGATGGTGTGACTTCCTGTGTAGTGTGTGTTTTGAGGGGAGCAGATGGAGACATTTGTTAGACTCTGTTGCAGATTGTTCTCCCAAACATGAGTATGCCTCATCAAATCAGCTTAGGATCTCAACAGAACAAGACATTGATTTCTATAAGAAAATATTCGGCCAGTAGATGACCTTTGAACTGGAACTCACTGTCAACTCCCCTGTGTCTCCAGACTGCTGTCCAACTCTTCCCATCTGGACTGGCCAAGCCTCCATAACTGTGTGGGTCAATAATACCAGTACTCCATGTGGTTTATGTGCCACCAGTCAGAAATAATTGCTTGGGACTTGACTTCTGAACTGACTTATAGAAGAGGGAGACAGAGTGCGAGGCATTTTCTACCATAGATATGGTAGAAAAACGTGCATCAGAAGATGCTTCTACAATGGCATATCACTTTGTGATGATGACAGGACTGAAAGTCTTTGCTGGCCCATTTCTGTGCAGCTTTGGGAGCAGCTCCTGGAAACTCAGCCAAGTTTCTTCAATTTTCTCAGTCCCACCGATGATTCTAGAAGTCACTTAACACCTATAATAAATCCTTCTCTGTTTAAACTAACACAGCAGATGCTACTCTTTGCAAGTGCACTAACCCAGCACACTGGTTATTTGAGCCCCTGAAGCTCCTATTATGAGCTGAACACAGGAGCAGGGGTGATCAGACAAAGGACCTTCTGTGAAGGGCCACTGTGTGAAAGATCCAGTTGAAGCTCCAAGCAAGCATAAACACCATACTACTTTCCCTTTCTGCGTCACACAGGCTAAATCCACCAAATCTGGATTTCCTTTGTTCCTTACCATGCTCTCTGCACACACGAGTAAGGAATGATGCCAACATCCCACTCTCCAGGACACTAACTTTACCCCAGGCTATATGAATGACCTTCCCACAGTTACATCCAAGACAAAATTCACTGGGTAACTAAACAAAGAGCAAAGGGAACAAGATTTGCTCTGCAAATCCTCAGATTTTGCCCATGAAAAGAGACCCATAAATATACCTTCACACTGGGAAACATGACTTCCTAGGTCTGGCTCCCATCCTCACAACTTTAAAAAAATTCAAGGCTTGATATTGGCAGCCAGTTCTGTAATGGCAATCCACGTTATTTAAATGAATCAGTCTTTCTCCATCATTCTTTGGATGAAGAACAAGGGCACCATCATTTTCAGACCATGAAGATATGAATGTGGCCTTTGGAGAAAGAAAAGCCTGCAAAGGAAGAAGAATCTTAGGAGCTCACAGTGTTGTTTTTTCTGCCATTTTACTCATGTGGAACATTTTACTCATGTTGCCATGTTTCCACAGCTGCCTCCTAGAGAAGGATAACCAACAAACTCCATATCATCTATTCATATGCCACTGAAGGAAAGTTCCTTCCCAGGGCTATTGGTCTGCTCTGAAAATTGTAATATAAAGACCAGCACAGCAATATCTGACTGCTAGGACCAGTGCTGAGGGGCAATTACATAATGCAGGGCACTGCAGCTAGAGATCAAGGCACACACATTTTTATTTTCTCACGTGTCATGAGTCCCTTGGGGTTACAGCCTCCAGCAAGATGTCCTTTGTGTGCTCATTGCACTAAGGCACAGACTTTTTTCCAAAGTCAAAATCTGAGCACATCATCACTTCAATGCAATTCTAGGTCCGCCATAGTTTGACTTCTGCTCTCCTTTCTTCCCTTATCTTGCCCCAAATTCTGCCCCTGCTCTGTCATTTTACCTTCTCTGTCTCTGTCTCACTCTCTGATTCTCATTTGGGGAAGCAAGGAGCACTTCCTTCCCCTCTGTGCTGACTTAGTCCCTCTTCCGCTTTTAGATTCCAGGCCCAGTTGTCATTCCTGTCCCCTCTCACTGTCACATGACACATGTACCCATGTGTGTCTCTTTTTCACTGTATTTGTCGTAGATGCCAGTGTGCATTTGGTCAGAATGATTCTCTGATTATATCATCTTTGTCCCTCACTCAAATATAAACCCCATACACAGGAAACAGATGGTTTATTCCTTGTTTTACCCCTGTGACCCGCAGAGTGGTGGCATATAGTAGGTACTAAGTAGAGATTTGTTGAATGAATGAATTGATGAACGGATTTTAAAAGGGAAAGTGCTGAAGAGTTAGTTATACTTAGGAATTAACAAAAATGATGGGGCCCTGCACCAGACATTGTAAGGATGGGAGCCAGACATAGGAAGCCATGTTTCCCAGTGTGAAAATGTATTTATGGATCTCTTTTCATGGGTAAAACCTATAGTTTTCACAAAGCCAGAAGCAGAGGGCAGAGACTAATTTTTATGTCTCTCAAACCAAGCACAGTATCTGGTAATAGTGCTAGGTACCAACAAGTATTTGTTGAATCAAATACTATTGTGTCCTCTGGTCTCAATTCTGATAAAGACCATACTTCCAATCACTTTAAAAGAAACTGACCAATCCATTTCCCCAGGTCAAAGGCAAAATGCAATGCAGCATAGCCAATGAAAATGGATTGAGCTCTTTGCCCAAAAATATGTTTGTTTATTATTAATGTTCTTAGTCAATTAAGGGATGAAGAAAAGGATAAGCTTATCACCAAAACATCAGGTTGTTCTACTTAAAATGTGCCACAGTGCCAAAGAAGAGTGAATACCAATTATAGAGTCACTTGGTACTGCTAATTAGTAGCTTGAGCCAATTATCTGCTGTATAGTAATGAATGAAAACTTAAATATATGGTAACACATATATACATAGAAAATGCAATTAATTTTGGTTACAGGGGCAATGGTATGTTTTAAAGGCAGATTCTGTACTCTGCTTCATAAGATGTGATACGTAGAAATTACTGAAGTTTCAAGTTATCAAAGAGCCTAGAAATAGTTCTTTCAACGTTTTAATTTTATATCTCTAGTCTACCCTGTATTGTTCTATGTCATATATCTGCAAATGCATTCAGTTCTGTGACATTGATAAGGGCAAGCATTTAGAAATATAAAATTCTCTGCTTGCTATGATTTTTGACTATCCCAGTGACTTCACTGGAGAAATTAAATGACAGTATTTACATTTTATTTATTTATACAGTGACTTTGATCGTAAGTAATAATGCCATTTTGTTTTCACAAAATGAGGAAACTGAGGTGGAGAATGCTAAAGAGACATCTTCAATCTAATAACAGGTCAGTGTATAAACCAGAAATCTGGGCAACATTCATGTATCCAAGCCAATGAGATTTAAAAAATAATCGGAAATGAAAGAAAACCAGCAAGTATTTCTGAAATATTTTTATGTTTTTCGTAAATACTAGGCTTATCTCATTTGACTTTCATGTATGGTGTGTGATAGCAATCGGAGTGATTTATTTTGTATAAAAGGCTATTTTAAGCTAAGAAATACTAGCACTCTCTGCCCCCAAAGGTGTTTTGTTTGGGACACTGGGAATTAATAAGCAATGGAACACGTTATCACCGGGAAGGGCATTCCGAAAACTGGTGAAATCTTTCCATCTTCTTCAGTTCCACATATTGAAAATGGTCAAATCTAACTAGATTCTTCCAAGAAATCTTTCTTCCTTTGGTTTCTGAATATGTTTTACTAGAAGAGAAGGAAAAGGAAAAGTCAGAATTCTGCAGCTATGTTTCTGGATTTATTGAGTGGAAAAAGTCATAGACCAGGATAGGAAAAAGAAATATCCAAACCTATACCCTGTACCTTTTGTAGAGTCTTTTTTCTTCTTAATCATAAGACCAAAACCTTTGAAGCGAGCTCCCTTTTCTCCCCAGGGGTTTTTCCAGGCCCCCTGGCTTTTGAGGCTCTCCCTGTGACCTGATCGGTTTCAGTAAAAATATTTGAAGCATGTGGCATTGTAATTAAGTGAGCCTGTTGTATCTAAACCAATCCATAAAACAACAAATCTGTTGTTTGAGGGATCCTTTTCAAACAGCAGAACGGCCGGGCAGACCAAGTCTTAATTAATCATTATTTTTAAAGTGGCTCATTCACGGCAAATAGACCTCAGGGATGCATAAATCACAGGAAGGATCCAAGACCTCTAGTAAAATTTACCAAGAGCACTTTGTGCTGCGACCTCAAATGGAATATTTTAACTTTTGAACAAAAAGGGCCCAAACACTATCAGTTATTCCCTCTCGTCAAAGTAGCCTATTTTCCTCCACCATCAGTTTCCCAGTAGGGCGCTCTTGGGATGACAGTACCCCAATGGGCCCTTCAAGTCATGATGATACTGGGCTTGCCTCTCAGGGCTCTCTTGAAAGGGAGACTCACAGTAGCCCACAAAATTTCTTAGGACAGATTCTGCCACTTAAAAGCAGGGTAAACGCTGTATTTATTGTTGTCTCTAAATTCTCACTCTGCTTTGTTGCAACAATTGGTGGAGAAAGGTCCAGCTGCACCCACATAACAGTCTCCTTCTCCCACGGACAGCACTGATAATAGCTGAGCGTGTTCTTTCCACATCCCTGCTTCGCTGGGCTGGGACAGCTCCAACCGGAGGGAGATCAAGAAGAGGCTCGTTTCACCACAAAAAAGCAACCGGTTCACCTTCTAACGGAACTTGCCTATGAAACATAAATTATGCTAGCCTTTCTTTGGATTGCTTTAATAGATATGAAAACTACTGTCTAACAGTCTATCTATAATCTATTATCTATCTTCTATCACCTATATTATCATCTATCATCTATGTACCTATCTATGCATCATCTATCTGCTAACATCTATCTATCTATCTATATCTATCATCTATCTATCATTTGTTTTGTTAGATAAAATGAACACAATTGTCCCTTCTAGTGACTTTTCTTAGGCTGGAAAGCTGCACCCCATATTTCAGAGGCCACACATACTCATTCTTACTTCTTCACATCTTTTCCTTTACTTCAACTTGAAAAACCAGTTTTGGAAAGCAGTATGAGAGCGTGCTGTTTGAAACCTGGGGCCAGCTGTGCTTGGTGAATGTGACATGCGTCATAGAGACGCCTTCAACAGATGGAAGCAGGCAGAGCTCAGGAGGAGGCAAGGGTATGGGACAGACTTCCTGTGTGTGGGGGCCACAAAAGCATGGACACCATGGCATGTGTGCCTGAATTCCTCTGCCAATGTGTCCAAGTCCCTTTCCTGAGGACCTAAACCCCACTGCATCCATAATATTGATGTTAATTCAAATGGACATGCATGGGGGTGGTCTGGGGAGGGTCATCACTTGCCTCTCACCAGCCTGGTGACAAAGCAAGAGGGTGCTCACCATCTCCTAGCTTCAGGGAACTCCTTTGCCCCCACTTTTGGGTTAAGGGTGGTGATGAACACTAAACGAGCTCTGCTCTCTGTGAGTCTGAGATAAGCATCTAGCTCTGTGCCAATATGTACACCAACATGTACACTGTTTGTTTAAATCTTAGGGGAAATTTGAAAGGCACAAAATCAAGATTACAAAGAGATGAAGTCAGAGGTCATGAAATGGAAAGTAAGAGCTCCATGTAGATGAAGAGGACAAAGGCAGAGTTGGGTGAAAGGACAGAAAGGACACAGCTGGAGGAAGCAAAGAGCAGGTCCAAGCTTCCCCGTCATGACCAAGAGTGTCCGACACCAACCTCTGAAATGCATGCCTCATTGGACCAGCTCTGGCCCTCAGAGTGCAGACCCTGAAGAGACCTTGAAACATGACCACTGTTCACCAGCAGTGACATCAAATGTTTCCAAGAATGGCTTTTATGACTTCCAGATGATGGGTCAAGTCTCTCCCAGGCTCACAGAAGCAGCATGTTTTCTTAGCTCTCATCACAGGGGACAGGAAGAGTTGCCCACAGCACACCCAAAGGCTCATTCATGGAAGGTGATCAAGGAAACTAAAAAAACGCTGATCTAAGCTGTATTTCAGGGCAACAGTAAAACAAAAAAAATATGCAAAGTTTACCATGGAAATGAATCTTGTTTCCTTGATGATTTCTATGACTCGCCTTGAGAAAATCGCGGCCTATGTTGTGTCACAACCCCCTCACATATACAGTTCAGTCTTGCAACTTAAAATCTGGGGACTTCACAAACATGTTCTCTTCAAAGGGATTAATTTTTTTTAATTTGATGTTATTTCTAAGGAAATCTTGCCCTCTAGCTTTCAAGTCTCAAAATTGAGTTTAATCTCATGGAAGAGCCCCACAGTGGCAGATAAATGGACAGATACCACCATCTAGTGGACAACTGTCATAGGGCACACTAAATTTAAAAAGGAAGAAGGGCTGAGGGATTTTTTTTCCTGTCATGGGATAACACTAATGGATATATTTTTTATCTGTAAACTTCTCATCGCCCATATTTGTAGTAAATCTACTTTATATTGCATCATGGACATTGATAACCTCTCTCCATAAATAAGAAGGGCTCATAGTATGGTCCACTATCACTCATTAAGATAAGATGACATCGCTAACAGATTATAAAAATTCATTCATTTGTTATAAAATTACAAAGCAGCAAATCTTATCTTTCAAGTAATCACCACTGGGAATGCAGCAGAAGAGAGATAATAGAAAGCATGCATACTTCTGACACAGACCAAAAGGGGCTAACTCTGCACAGCCTGCAGGGACCGCAAGAAGGTACCTGACCAGTTCTGACCAGTGCCCGTTATAAACAGTCACTGTGTCAAGTGGATGCAAAAGTGAGCGGTTTAGCCTTGGAAAGACATCATCCTGCCCACTTTTTAACAATTTTTAAAAATATTTTATCAGTATATGTTTTTTACATTCCTTGTGGGAAATTGATACCTTTATATAATACATCTTAATTCTCTTTCTTACCCCCTTTCCTTATTCTCCTTCCCCCTCCCTCCAACTATTGATCCCATTCCCTTTTGAGGAAGATCTATCACCCCACTTCCTACTATCTGTCTTTTATTTTGCTACTTACTTATAATTTCAGTTTCTCATATAAGAAAAACCATGCAATATTTAAGTTTGTGTATCTGATTTATTTCATTTAACATTATGGTCTCAAGATGCTGTTGATTTGACTTACCTTCACTTAATCATTCATGAAAGGGCATCAGTTATTCTCTTTGCTGAGAAAAGAAACAGATGAGATTCTGTCCTCATCAGAAAGATATATTATAGGAGGTGGAAAGAAGCCAACAATTTTATAAACTAGATAGGGATCACCAGGGTTTGAACGTTTGTCCTCTCTGAAACTCAAGTTGAAATTGAATTGCCATTGAAACAGTATGAAAAGGCCAGGCCTTTATGAAGCACTTGGGTCATGGGGTCCATGAGCGGGTCAGTGCTGTTATTTCCAGAGCCGGTTGCTATGAAGTGAGCCTGACTCTCTGGGCTTGGCTCCTCTGGACAGCTTGCTGCCTCTTTGCCCTCTGCCATGGGGTGAAGCAGCCCAAAGGCCCTCAGCAGATATGGCTCCTCGATCTTGGACTTCACAGCCTCCAGAACCATGGGATAAATGAATCTCTGTTCGCTATAAATGACCCGGTCCATAGCATTGTGATAGCAGCAGAAAACAGAGTAAGACAGGGATGGACAATAGTAGGATGAGCTGAACCTGCTGTCTCATTCAAAATGTGATAGTAATGCCTACCAGTGGGGGAACTTAGTTTATACCTTCTTACTTCATTTTAAAAGTTGAGTCATGTAAATATATTATGGATTTCAGAAAAGAAGAATGCTGGCCCATGGCAGGTGCTCAGTGAAATTTTGTTGAAAGAAAGAGTGAGTGAATGGACACAAGAATTAGGAGCAACATTTGAGTGCTTTAAGTGGCAATGAGAAAACAGGTGTGACTTTTCTCTACTAGTCACACTTATTGCTTTTGATGGCTTAAAAAGGACCCCATCCCCTGTTCCCCTAGTCCTGTCTCTGAGCTAAGAGTTTGATGGTGACAGCCTAGAGAGCTTCCTAGATTGTGAGGCATAAAAATGTAGTTTCTTCATGTTCATATAAGCTGATGGAACCCACAATACGATAATCTGGAAAGTATATGACGAATGACCTTATATCTTTCAGAAATAGAAGAGATTTGTGTACTCAGATTAACACTGAACTTCTCCTAAAGGTACATGCTCATGATTACTTCCAAAACCCTAGCAGTAGTCATGGTAAGATGGAAAGCTTTCTTTGGGATCTTGCTTCTGAATTCATTGATAGATTCGGCTATGCCCTTGGCAGCAAAGCAGAAATGTGATGGGAAAAGATGGAGGAGAGAGATGGTCCTGTGCACAATACTGCAGCTCTCCCCATCGTCCAGACAGGGCACATTTCATTTACAAACACCTTCTTCTATCCCAAGTCATTTCTCTGCTGACCTACAGCCCAGGAAGTCAATCAAAACCAGCAATAATATTTCCAGTAGTGACTTACAGTTTGCAATGTTCAGACGTTTCATTTGTGTCTTCAAATCCTGATCCTGAGGGCAGCACTTCCCCTTCTGTCTTGATGATGTCTCTGAAGTTCTATCCTTTGGCTAAGGTGGAGGTGCTTGCAGGAAGACAGCTGGAACCTGAGCTCAATCTCTGGGCCGCAGGCCTGCACTTACCACCACCCCACATGCTTTCTCAGAAAGGACCCCCATTTGGTAATTCATCTCAACTCTCACTGAACTCACGCACTATCAAGGCCACCATGTATATATATACTTAGAGCTTTGAACTTGGCCCCCTGTGAATGTGCCAATCACTGTTCTGGGCAATGAGAACTTACGAGCAAAAAATACTTAAAAAAAGAAAAGTATCCACCTTCTGCTATTCTTTCCTTTTGCATGGAGTCAGATCCTGTAATCATTTTGAGCATGGTTGCTGGTTAATGGCTGCCTCCCATATCAGAGTGGGAGCTCCTATGGGCAGGGCCTGTGATCCTCCTGTCTCAGCCTCCCAGTATGTGGGGGTTACAGGTGTGCACCACCAGGCCTAGCTAGTACTGCAATTATCTTTTAACTTTCGAGACTTCTTTCAGAAATGTGTTGTTATTGTTGCTGTTTTAGATAAAGAAATAAGTTCACAAAGATTAAGTGATTTGCCCAAAACCACACAGGTGGTGACAAACTTGCTAGACTGACCCAAAGCCTTCTGACTAAACCCAGTGCTATGGCACTTCTTCTCACTTCTTCTCTACTGGGGACTTTAGAGACAAAATGGTACAGCCTCTTAACCAGATCCATAGTCCAGGGATGAGAAAGCGCAGGTCGCCAGAAACTCTTCTCCTGGACTGAGCAGGGTAAGCTGCAGGGCTTGAGTGGCCCTGGAAGTTATGAAGTCCCACTTGCCAGCTGAGCTGACAGCAGGTCACCTCACACTGTTCTCTAGTGGTGAGTGACAAGTTGAGTATCTGGCTGGTGATATGGTAATGGAGTGCAATACGATGACAAATGAAGAGGCAAGAACTTAATGATGTGTTGCCTTGTTAAGTGGAGCTGGCCACGCCTCATTAGATTTAGAAGAGTTATTGGAGACCGTAATTATCAGAGACAGTAAAACTGTTGTATTAAAAGATAAAAAAGCCAGTATCAAAGAGAACTAATTAACTGCTTAATAGGGCATCTGCTGAGTTGCTTGGTCCAGGAATCAGATTCTGGGGGGCAGCATTTTTGCTTTTCAAATTGGGTGGAGCATCTTGCAGCATGAATCATTTTGGACCACATTCTTTTTATAATTATTAATATTATTATTAATATGAATTGAACAGAAGAATGAGCTTCAGTGTGACATTTCCGTACATGCATATAACAAGTTTTGATTGTACCCACCCTCTCTACTATTCTTTCTAATATCTTCCCTTTCCCTAATAGGCCCACTTCTACTTTTACATCATTTTATTTCTTTTCCTAGATTCCACATATGGGAGAAATCATGTGATGCTTTTGGACCATTCCCTTTTCAATGGACTCCAAGTATATACTAGGATCGAAGGTAAGGAATTCACGCAAAACTAATCAAGGTCATCCTGCATAAATTATATTGATGGCAATTCCAATTATGTTTAAGTCATGTATTTACTCATAACCTCTATCTATGCTGACAACTTCTCTGTCCCAGGAATGAGACTGGTTAGAAGGATTAAAATACTGTTTAAGAGTTGTCCTTAGTTCCTGGGAAGTTACACAATTAAGCATTTTTTCATAAAGCCAAAAAACTAGCAAATGTAGCTATGAATTGCTGGTCACAATAGGCAGCTAAAGAAATCAGGCTGTAGGCTTTCGTTCCACCCCCTCTTCCCTCTCTCCTCTATTTTGTTGCCCTGCACCATTAGACTTGCCTGAGCCTTTGGCCATCCTTCACGCCCCAGGCACAGGTTGGACCCCGAGGCGGGTGCAGCTCAGGCCTCCATCCTGCTGCTGGAGAAGCAGCGTCTTCAGCCCCTGTCTCAGGCAGCCCCACAACAGCCAGGGGAAGCCACGGCCCTGTGTGCTCTTCCCTGTACTTGCTCCCACTCTTCCTGGTGGCTTCATCTCTCCCTGTGGCACCTCTCCATCCCAGAGACAGCTCCACTATGCTGCTGCCCCGACTTGGGATGTTCTCTCCACCTCTCGGGCTTGTCCGGGTGCATTTTAGGAAGAATCCTGTCTCCAGTGGTTTCAGTGCCCCCACTTGGTCCTCTTCTAATTTTGTGTGTTTTAAAACTGAACTGTGTAGTCCACATCTTTTTCCCTTGGTGTCTCCTGGGTTCGGGTCTTATCTACTCAATGGGATTGAAGGTCTACAGGACCAGGTCCTCCAGCATTTCCTTACTCAGTCTTCCCCTCTGTAGGATTACCAATAAATGGGTGAATGAAACCCCACTGAGTTTCCATCAGTGTAGCTTATACAGGATGACCTTGATTGTTTTCATGTACATCCTTTTCTTAGATCCCAAATTTGCCCATGGAATCCACTTAAAAGTTATTGTCCAAAATGACTAATGGGGCCGGTGAGATGGCTCAGCAGCATAAGCGCCTGCCTGGCAAGCGCGAGGGACCGAGTTCGACTCCCGGAACCCACATACGAAGAAAGGGCCGGTGATATCGCTCAGCGGCACGGGCACCTGCTGGCGCGCGAGGTCCTGAGGTCGACCCCCGGTACCCATAAAAAAAAAAAAAATGACTAATGCAGTTGTATTAAGCCATGCTAATTTTGTGGATATTAGAACAAGAGGAGACTCCCTGGACTAGATTATAGGTTGCACTGTTCTATACAGGTCAGATTATTTCATTTTAACTCTTGGTATTTTCCCAAATTCTGCTAACATTTTCCCCAGAAGCAACATTTTTATCCACTTAACCTCAGTCAAAATTTTAAAATAGTGAATGGAAAGAAAAGAAGGAAGGGTATAAATATTGCACTAAAGAGATAAGATTTGGCAGCTCACTTGTAGAGCAAAAAGCTTTACATTTTTGTTTGCTTGATAAAGAAGAAAGAAGAAACTGTAACTACGTTCCCAAAAGACAAGTAATTCGCGCCGGTGAGATGGCTCAGCGGCTTAAGCGCCTGCCCGGCAAGCGCGAGGGCCCGAGTTCGACTCCCGGATCCCACATACGAAAAAGGGGCCGGTGATATCGCTCAGCGGCACGGGCGCCTGCTGGCGCGCGAGGTCCTGAGGTCGACCCCCCGGTACCCACAAAAAAAAAAAAAAAAAAGACAAGTAACTCACAAAGGAGAATCTGAAGGCCCCAGGATGTTCACAGTCTTCTGTAAATTTATTATCCTTAAAACCAATAAATGTGGGCCGGTGAGATGGCTCAGCGGTGTAAGCGCCTGCCTGGCAAGCGCGAGGGCCCGAGTTCGACCCCCGGAACCCACATACGAAAAAAGGGCTGGTGATATCGCTCAGCGGCACGGGCGCCTGCTGGTGCGCGAGGTCCTGAGGTCGACCCCCCGGTACCCACAAAAAAAAAAAAAAAACAATAAATGTAGCACGTTACCTTCACCAAATGGGTCACAAGAGATACTTAGTACCAAAGCCCAGACTTCAGAGACTGGTAGAAGTTCTAGTACACAAAGATGACATTTCAGAAATTTAGGAGTTTTTTAAGCCTATCCACATGGCAGCTCAATTCAAATACTATAGCTAAGACAGGCACACAAGCTTAAATATTGCATGGTTTCTCTTATAGGAGAAACCCAAAGTATAAATAATTTTAAAAGCAAAATAAAAGCTAGATTATAGGAAAGAGAGAGATAGATATTTGCAACTGGGGAGGGAACCAAGAGTTAGAGAGAAGAGACAAACAGTGGAGAGGAAGGGGACCTAAAAAGAATTAAGATGTGTTATGTACATGTACCAGCTCCCCATGATGAATGTAATCACTATGTACTGTAGCCATGCACTAATAAAAATTGAAAAATTAAAAATACTGACAGTAGAAAAGACAGTAGAAAAAAAGAAATGGTATATTCTCAAGTCAAGTGTGATGAATTAATACACAGAGTAGTGGGTGATTCTTATTCTTTTGGGTACCATTCTTGTTAATAATCTACAAATAAGATCTCTGACTATTCATGAGAAAAAACATGACATTTCTGCACAAGTAAAAACATTATAGGTATTGACATACATGTGAGGTCTTTTTAACTCTATTCAGAGAATTCAAAAGCCACTTTATATCATTCAGGAATGATAGCAAGCTCCCTGGGGTAGTCCATAAACCTTAGATTAAGAAATGTTCATCTAGAAATACCCCAAAAGAAGGTAACAAAGGAATCCAAATTTAATTCTGTTAAAATTTACAGTAGTTGAGCACAAATAAGGGGAGGTAAGATTTTATTTAAAGCAAATTTAATTTAATTTATTTATCCCAGGACTTGTGTACAGAATCTCTGGGTGTATAAAAATCATTTGATTTTTGAGGCAGAACATTTGTTCCACTCATTTAGTGGAATGTCTATTTTGTAAACATGGAAGGGAGAATTGCTCCAGATTTAAGGCGTTATGCTTAATGTTTTGGAAATAACAGTTTGAAAAAGATGCTAACTCTTGCTAAAGATGGACCACCAGAAAAATGATCCTCTTCCTCCCACCTTTCAGGTCTGTGAAATAAGCAAGGAAGAATGACATTTCCCAAGTGGAAATGTCGTGAAGGATGCTGATCGTGTGAGTGGAGCTCTTAAGAGCTATATTTTATTGCTGACTCCTACACAGTCTTCTTATAAATCTACTCAGCCCACATATTTTCTCCCTATTGCAAATTATAACATTTTGGAAGAAGGTATTTTATTCCATGGTACATATACAGTGTAAATGGGAAGTGGATTTAAACTTATGCCATTTGTCCGGTAGGAAAGAAAACCAGAAATCAGAAAATGTTTATGCTCCAAAGACCTACATAGCTAATTTACCCTCTTCTTAATGATGAGGCAAGTTGAGGGAAAATGACTTCCTGAGGGTCACAGCTGAGAATCCAGGGTGCCCTGCTTTCTATTGTCTTCATAGAAACACTGGACCCGTTTACAGCGGTGATCAGCAGCAGTGAACTTCAGATGCTAAATGTACAGCTTTCAAAAAGTCTGTTTCTTTATGCCTCAGTCTCCCCATATACACAATAAGGACATGGACAATGATCACGGTCATAGCGTGAGATTAATTCATACAAAAATACTTCTGATGCTCTCTTGGAAACAACTTCATTTTTAGTTGTTGATGAGAAGCAATTTAGCAAGCTTTCTTGGGTATCAGTGTCGTGGTTAAGGTGAAAGTCCAGAGCAGAGGAAGGAGCCCCATGAACAAGCCCTCCAAGGCTGGATGAAGTCGAGCAGCCCTCAGAAACAGGACGCGAGGCTAATTATTCTACGGAGTGCCTCATTTTCTCCATCACACCAGGCAACTCCAAATGTTTCTCCCAAGGGGCTTCATCCTCTGAAATAACCATTTGTAGAAATCAGCTATGTTTTATAGCTGGGGAGGAAAAGAAGGAATGAGTGCAAGTTTTCAGAAATGAGAAGGGAGTGTGCGGCACTCTACAATGTAATGAACTTGCTAAAACCAGAGAAACACAGGTGCGAGCAGAAGAATGTCTTTCTTTCCTCCTGTTTGACGATGCTGCAGAATTTACTGTGCCTGAGCTTTCAACTCTGCCCTGAGCTGTCAGCAAGGAGCTTTTGGGCCTTTTGCTGAGCAGTGTGGCCATGTCGTCCTTATCCTCCAAGCCTGTCCTAATCACTAATGCAGCTGAAAGATGGAGAATACGGTGCCCTGGCTCCCGGGGGAAGCGAAGGATGTCACCGTGATAGAAATTAGGCTGCACCTTCATTGGTTCTAGGACCACTCTCAAAGTCCCCAGCACCGCCTGTCAATGTCCTTTGTCTGGGCTGGCTTTTAATTTAGGATTGTGGAGAAATGGGTTTACGCAAGAGTTATCAGCCCTGCTTCCCTGGAGACACCAATATTGACTGAGACTAAAAAAGCAAACAATATCAGATAACCTACTAAAATAAAGCAGGGAAAGTCATTATACTTTTACTTTATTGATCCAGTTCCTGTCTACATGGGGAAAAAAACAACTTACATTGTTGAAGCAGGGAAATCTCTAAGGCTACAACAACACGTTGTTAAAAACAGTACATTTATCTGCACATAGGAAACAAGACATTACACTGAGCAGGGCTCAGCTGAATGGTCCCACAACGTGCTTAACCTCTGACAAACAATGTCAAGCAGGCAAGAAGGGATGAGGACAATGGACAGAGGGTAAATGTGCATTGGTTTAAACCGATGTACAGGGTTTCTGCACAGATAAAATGTGCATAAAATGCTTTCTTTTGATCTTGTATTAATTATTTCAGATACATTTTTATAGTAGCATAAATACATCTTGAGAAGAGAATCCTGCTTGTCTTGCTTACAATCCTCAGCCAAGTTCATTATTTGTGAGTAAATGAACAGTATCCATTAAAATAATATTCATTATTAACATGTTTAACTTTGATAATTTCACTAATTTATAAGTCATTATTATGTAGCAGGAAAACATCAACAGTTGCAAGAATTAATACTTTACTAGTATACACACATACACACAATGCATACATATCATACACATATACATATATAAACACATAAGATACACACACACGGCAACAAAAGCACTTTCCTTTCACAGTTTCCTAATTGCACATTTGACATTTGCAAAGCAATACATTTTTCAGTAAAAAAAAAAAATTTGGATTCAATTTCTTTGATAAAGTCATAGTTTCCTCTGTGCTGTTCGGGATAATTGCATAAATTTTTTCACAGGTCAGAAGCTACTTACTGGTAGTGTTTCACAAGAACTTCTCTAATCAATTAGCTAACAAGCATTTATTAAACTATGTGTCAAGATCTGTATTAAGAGCTCTATGGGAACCAAAGAATTAGTGATATTGTCCTGGCCACCAAGAAACATAGTTGGAGAGTGAAAATGGGCATCTTTTCAGGAGGTCGCACTTGAGTATCATCCAGCACTCCAAGACCACATGGTGACAAAGACAAGCGTCGCCCAGGAGTCTACACAGCTGAGGTCGCTGAGGTGTAAGTGGATGATGCTCAAGACTTTGAGTCCCAAGTAGACCTCTGATACAGGGAGAGGAGGGGCCTGCAAAAGCAGAGCCCACAGCAGTGTGCCAAATGCTTTTAGCCAGTCTGCAGGGTTTGGGAAACCACTGCTGTAGGTTTTATCCCAGGATGGACCCAGAATAGCAGATATAACTAGACCATACAGTGTAGCCTCACCTGCAGTAAAACAGCTTTTCCTCAACTGTATTTTGGAGTTAAGCCCTTGACTGACCTGGAGGCATATTCCAGAAAAATCTACTGAAAAACCCCAAACAAATGGTGCTGGAACAACAGGAAACTGGAATTCATACACACACACACACACACACACACACAGGAAACTGGAATTCATACACACACACACACACACATACACACACACACACCTAGACAGAACGTACACCCCTCACAGAACTTAAAATGGATCGTAGACCTACATGTGAAAAGCAAAAACACTGGAGGAAAATCTAGGTGACCTGAGGTCTGATGATGACTTTTAGATATAACACCAAAATGATGACATGAGAAATAATTGATAAGATGGACTTCATTAAAATTAAAATTTTCTGCTTTGAGAAAGATACGGTCAAGGGCATGAGAAGAACAGGAGATGGACAAGGAGAGGAGACCACTGGGTATTGGAAATCCCCTGGGAAATTTTACTTAGTAAACTTTCTTCTTTTCCCAATGTTATTGAAGTACCTTGATTTACCAGAGGTAAGGACGGTGGTGGGTGGGTGGGGATGTGCCTGGCACAAATACAAACTGAGGGCCACAGTGATTGAAAATGAGTCTCTGGCCACCATATGCAATACAGCATGGAGGGCCATGGTGTACTACACCCTTAATTCTTTTTTTTTTTTTTTTGAGACCAGGTCTCACTAAGTTGCTAAGCTACCCTGGCTAGGCTCAAATTTGTCATCCTCCTGCCTTACCTTCAGCATCACTCTTAATTCTTGATATGTGCGCATCACCGTAGGACACTGGGCAGTGGAAAGGCTCTGCTGGACGCATTCATCAGGGAGCTCCGAAGCTCAGGACTTGGTTGGTGTGGGATTGGGTGGCTCACTCTCTGAGCTTCTGGCTTGAGGAATCCCATCGAGGGTTTTGGTAAGAGCAGCTTCTGTCCTGGTGCCTGAGAGCTGGAGGCAAATTCATTCAGATGTTTTTTTCTCTTTCCCTTCCCTCCCCTACTTGCACACTCCTGCTGGCCTTTCCGTGCCAGGCTCTCAGGGCCACAGGGTGCCCAGAAGCACAGTTTGGCCACCAAAATGAAGAAAACTACATTATTTTAAAACCAAAAATTTAAACAGCCTTTTAACTAGCCTTTAGTACATGAAATCCTAAGAATTTATGAAGTTTTGATCTCATTACTGCTCAGATGTGTCACCACTATAACTTCTAATTACAGTCTATGGTGGTTTTTCGAACAATTATATTCATGAATGGCTTTTTAGACACATTTTATAATCTGTGTAAAATAGGCTATTCTGCACCTAGTTTATTATCTCAAAACCTGGTGTGCAAGATAATCATTATATGCTGATGAAATATGGCCAACAAATGAAAGTTTGCTGAGATGTTATAAAATTCACATTAGGAAAGAAATCACTTAGGGTCTGAATTAATCAGGTAGAGCTAGCTAAATTACAAAACATTTAAATGATTGAAATTACACCAAATGAGTGAAATAGACTCTTTAGCACAGTAATGGAAAGATCTGGGTCATTGCCTTTGCATTTGAATCCTAATTCCTCCTTGTCCGGATCAATTACAGAACCCACTGGTTCACCTTGGGACAAGGCAGTAAGTATGATACACTTCCATGCAAGGCACTGAGCAGATCCGATGACGCTGTATGTAAATGTACCATTATTGTTGTTTATAGGAAAAAAAAAAAAAACTTTGGTGCTCTTTGAATTAACAAGCAGTCAGAATTAGCAAATGTGTGACCAACACTTGATTTCATTTTACTGATTTTGGATAGCCTGGACAGGGAGTGTGGAAGAAGCCACTTGGCTACAGAGAAAATTTAGTAGGTGATTTGACAGGCAGCTTGGCTTTGATTTTCTTTCATGCACTTACTCCACTATTTACTTAAGCATTTTCTGTAGGTCAGGTACTATGCTAGGTGCCAGCGTATAGTAAAGCTAAGAAAGGAGCTGGGCACAGTGGCATATGCCTGTAATCTCAGCACTCTACGAGGATGAGGCATGAGGATCGAAATTTCGTGCCCTGCCTGGGCAACTTAGGAACTTAGCAAGACCTTGTCTCATCAGAAAAAATAAAAAGGGCTGAAGATGTAGCTCAGTGTGAAGGCCTTGGGTTCAGTCCCCAACACTGCAACAACAACAACACCACCAACAACAACAACAACAGACTAAGGGATGATGATAACTCTTTATTAAGTGTGACCAATATAGTAGAAACTGCTGCTTATCAACAAAAACCCATCTTCTCCTTATGGACAGCAATTAGGTTAAGGCTGTACATATGGCTGCCCAGCTAGTGATTGAATTACCTGGCCTCTCTGCACTGCTGTCCTGTCACCTTCTTTGTCATCCTTAAGACAAGAGCCCAGAGGGAGAAAATTGGTTTAGGCTTCCTGCAATAGCTGTGTGTTCACTTCTTTTGCTGTGACTATGAATATGGAAGTATCTTGTAGTCCAGCCTAGACTGTGCAACAGGAGCTGGCAGACTACAGCCTGCAAGCCAAATCCCATGCAATGAGTGTTTTTGCAAATGTGGTATGTGTATTATATTTGGGGCTACTACAGCAAAATTGAATGGTTATTGTGAGAGAGACCATATGGCCTACAAAGCCAAAAAATATTTATTATGTGGCTCCTTAGTACAAATGTTTCCCAAAGCCCGACCCAGAGGATGGCAGAGCAGTAAAAAACAGTGGATCTATGTCCCCAAATGATCACACACAGCAGAGGCACCCCAAGAATCTGAGCCTGTCTCCTTGGAATGATTATGAAGGGAGAAATAAACTTTTAGGTCTCCAAGCCAGCATTTTTAGGGTCTTTCTTCTCCCAAAGAAAAGTCAGTTGTTCATGCTGTTGAGATGTACCTATTGAGTTTCTCCATATTTGGAGATTGGAAAAGATCTGAGGAAACAAAATAAATCTAAATTCATTTGGCATCAGTCAGCACTCTTTCGGAGGTAAAATGATTCAGCATTCTAATTTAGATGATTTTATAAAAATGAAAAATTACATGGGTAGGGTCAAGCTAGGAAGAAAGAAAATTACCCCTTTTCTTTTACTCTATTCCGTTTAAGCCAATAGCAGACGTGTAAGACTTCCCTTTTATTATTATGGCCTGGCTTATAAAAAGAAAAGAAAAATATTACCTTAATTTTAGTTTTTCCTCATTATTAATAAGCTAACTTTTTAATTCCCCCTTACATTATCTTTTAAAAAAACAGTGTCAAGTCAAGCTGTTGGAAATTATAAGAAAATGAAAGTATTAAAATGCAGAATCTGCATCATCAATGCATCAATAGTATAGGGAGAACGCTAATAAATGGTGTTAAATATTTTGTGATTAATTTCTCAGTTGAATTTTCTTAGACTATTCTTTTACAACTTAGGGGAGCTCACCTGAATGAAAAGTCTTTGCCTGACTCAGACCCCTCATCGTTCTTCTGAGTACGTATTGCCCCATCTAACCAGAAATGAAAAAACAGGGGACTTGCAAATTCTTTCCTCCACACTTCTCTGACTTCTTGCTTTTTGTTGAGACCAATTTTCAAGTTTCTGTCACTCCCCCTTACATTTTGTGACTTTTTTCAAGGCTACAGGGGAGCTGCTGCCCCCTCCCCCATGTCAGCTAGAGAAGAACTCTGCAGAATCAAAGCAGGACAGCGTGGAGCTGGGCACGATGAGGGGCAGGAGCTGAGACTCAGGGTGTGTCCGAGGTCTGGCAGACACTATTATGGGCAGCGTGTGGAGTCAGATATGAAAATACCAGCCACCAAGAGCCAGAAGCAAGAGGACTGAAGGTCTTGGGAAAGGTTTGTTGTCACAGGACTATTTGAACGAGCAAAGGAAGACTGGATCTGAAGTTCATAGCATTGACATGCCAAGAACCAGAAACAGCACGTATGTTAGAAAATAAAGAAGTCCAGAATTTATAGCCAGTGCAGGTTCTAAGAAGTAGCCCAGTAGGAGGTAGGAGATGAGAAAAGTGGTAGGAGCAGAAAATAAGCACCCTCTTCACATTCGCAGTTTCTAATTGGCAGCTCGAATAGTTTTCTGTGATTGCCAGGTCTTACTGGTCCATTACTCGGAGGTTCTTGCAGTTCTTACATCACCATGAGGTCTGGTACATGAATGCACAAGGAAACAGGCCACGGAAAAAGTGTAGCACTCCTTGCCCTTTGGGATAAGAGCAAGGAGGAGTAGGATTCAGAGCGAGAGCCCACACTGCTTTGTATACTTTCAAGACAAAGCACTAGCTATTATTTACAATGTCGTAGCATAGGTAGAAGGTGCCTATCTTCAACTGCCCTACTTAGTTTATTCCTTAGGAATTGAGGTAGGACTACAGAAAATGATGCCTGTCAGGCAAGTTGATTGGAGAATATGGAAACTGTTTCTTTATTGTGGAGAGCAACAGTCAAGGAGGAAGTCAGCCGAAGGTATGCATGTGCTAAGCCACCAGAGCACAGCTAGACCATAGCACAGTGCCTGGACAGCCAGGAAGTTGTAGCCAGGAAGTTGTAGAAGTTGTTAGGGGATGCAGAGGTCCAGGAAAGCTGGGATGTTGCTGTGGGGATGCACAGTTGGGACGTTGGTATGGGAATGCCGAGGTCCAGTTTAGGAAGGAAGATGCCGTCAGCCAGTCCAAAAGCACAGCTTTATGTAGGACTGTACCTCCATGGAGGAGGGAAATAGTTACCATAGACATACAGCCAGCAATGCCCAGGAACAGAGGTGGTGACTTAACCCTACTCTGACCTATTTTAGTATTGCATTCCTCACACCAGAATCCGACACTCGATAGACTCCAGTGACCCACATATTCCCCAAAGCCAGCCAGGATTTGGATTCCCAGTTGGGGAACTCATTTCTATACTGCCTCTGTTTCCAGCTGGAACTTACAGATGGATGAATATTGGCTTTCTAGCTTATTCTTCTGCATGCTACAAAGTAGATACACAGCCTATTTTCCATCCTCTAGGCTTTCTGCCATTGTATTCTGTGCGTCCAGCCTACCACGCTCTGCATTCATGAGGGTAGGAGGTCCACAACATTGTACTCACTGCCATGGGGCATTAAACAATTAAGAGACACCAAGACTGACCATCAATGAATTTTTGTGACATTTATAAGCAAGCAACTTGATAATGAAAAGGCTGCTTGTTGCTCATGCTGGAAGCTCCATGCTAAGCTCTGGGAAGGGAAGCGTCCTGCCCTTGAGGAGTGTACGGCTCAGTGAACCAAAGACAAAGCATCAGTACGTCAGCAGTACACTTCTTGGTCAAAGAGAATATGGATTCAAGCCCAGCAGAAGCCCAAGTCTTGGTGCAACATGAATAAAAGTGGCATCCCACTTTGGAAATACATTACTTGCGGAGTAAATAGTTCAGAATTATGCAGTCTGTCCTTACCAACTGCACTTCACACTGGCCACTCATTAGACGGGCAGAGTCCCAAGACAGGCTGGCAGTTTCATATGGGCTCAAACCAACCCCATTTTGAAGTCCTCTCTCTGACCTCCCTCCGGCTCTCTGCTCTGCAATCCAGTGAAGCCAAGAGCGATGACCTACGCAATCTGAGGCATTGCTTTGACCTTTTCCAGAATGAATAAAATGATTACTTCTCAGGCAGACCTATCACATAAGAGAAGGAAAGGCCCATGTCTTAAGAACCTTTCCTTTTTTCTTTTCTATTTGAGTTTTCTTCTGTTGTTCCAATTTTCCAATTTCTTTTTGCAAGGGTTTTGAGAAACAAGCAAGTCAAAAACTTGAGGAGATGTGTGTCAACATCACTTAGAAAATTTCCCTCCCAGCCATCTGCTTCCAGCTGCTGTTTGGTCCACCCACATCTTCGCAGCCTCTCACTTTGTCCTTATTCCCAGGACCTGCTTGTAATGCACTGGAATTCAGCTTTGTCTCATCCCCTTCTGCAAACTCAGCAGAACAGAGTTAACTCTGAAGCATTGTTTCACTTTCTTCCACTGCAGATGATATGAGCAAGTTATTTTTAATCATGGAAAGATTTGTGTTACATCTGAGTGATAATTTGCCACACATTCAGCCCCTGTAGAACAACAGCAACAAAATCACTTCTCAACTTCTCTCTTCTCATTCCAAGAGACCTCTGAGATGGGCTTAATGATCATACACTGGGAGAACAATGTGTGTTAAGCCACTGGCATTCAGACCTATTTTTAAAATGCTGAATTTTATTCACAACTTGAGAAATAATATTATTGACCTAGAAAAATCACAGGACTAAGAACAAGAGCTGGGAATGCTCACAACAGCAAATGCAATCAGATCTATTCATCCTCGATTCTCTGGAAGGCTCTCATTTTGAAAGGAAATCATCCCCTCAATTTAAGACTGACCCCAAGACCACAACTCATGGACCTTCGTAGAAAAACTTCCCAGCAACAGTAAATTCTTCATTCACACCACAAACCAGCTGGTGGATTCAAGATCCTGAATGAAGAATTGCTTCCAGACATGCTGGAGTCCTAATGGGGACAAGGCCTGCTGGTCCTCACACTGTCATTCTACATCACTTGATTAAGAGGAAACTTTTCAAGTCATGCTTCCCTTACCCCCACATATCGCCTACACTGATGCCACCCTCACCATCTTCCTAATCCTGATACAATTTGGAACCAGTAGCTCACTGAGTACCTGGGAACTGTTTGCAAACAGCCCAAGTCTAGATTGATCTCACAATAACTGTGCCGACCACTTTTCTAGTGTCTGGGGTTTTAAAGTAACAGCCCCCCCCACCGGGGTAAGGAAGGCACATGGGAACTCCCTTCTGTGTGTCAAAGTTCCAGATGGCCCACAGCCAAGAGCACAGGCAAAGTGGCCCCGGATGGTCCAGGCTTGGGAGAGGGACACAAGGTTGACTTCCACCTGCTTAAGAGACAGGTACGCAGGAGGAACATCATACAGGTTCATTGAGATGCAGGAAGTGGGGTTCAGGGATTGGGGGTAACACCTCTGGGCTTCAGAAACACACCCATGCCTGTGCTTAGAGGGTGGGGACACAGAGATTTGAAGGGGTCTTAGGACACCTTCCTGAAGCTTGCTCACAAATTCAGATGGGAAACAAGATCACTGATATGAGGGACCAGAGCGATGGTCACGGTGCTGGGGTGCCCTGGGGGCATGAAGACACACAGAGGGCCTCAGGGGCAAATTCCAAAGTGCTGGAAAGACGTGGGACCCCACTACATGTTGTGTTACAAACCTTGAAAATGTCCTTTCATTTTCACCTGGCTGTTGTAGTTTGGGATTGTGTGCTAAGCAAAACTAGCCATGAATTTATTGATGACATTCTTTTTAAAAAATGAAGGGCCGGTGAGATGGCTCAGCGGCGTAAGCGCCTGCCTTGCAAGCGTGAGGGCCCGAGTTCGACTCCCGGATCCCACATACCAAAAAGGGACTGGTGATATCGCTCAGCGGCACGGGTGCCTGTTGGCGCGCGAGGTCCTGAGGTCGACCCCCCGGTACCCACAAAAAAAAAAAAAAAGAAATAATATGCCCAACTACAAGGGGTACACTTTGGTAAATTATGACAAGTCGTGCCATATTGAAAGGTATAAAAATGTTTTCACATGATTTTTAGTAATGTGAGGAGGAAAGAAGTCACACTTTCTAGTGTACAAAGCAAGACGCCAGTAATGGAGTTAGAAAACAAGGCCAGAAGGAATTACAACATAAATCTCCTAAAATTCCACCAGCTAGAGCTTGTAGCAACTGCAAAGAATTTTTTTTATATTTTGAATTTTCTAAGATATGTTACAGTTATAATTGGAAAGATAGCATGTTTAAAGTCATTCTGATCACGGTATCACTATCAACTTCATAAATAATTATAACTTGTAAAAATTAATTTTCTGTTACTAAGGAACTTTGATATTCATTATTGCTTTCATGCACAAGGGCTGCAGTACAGACCAGACAGACATCACAGGATATCAGATTCTTAGAAGCCCAAATTATCCTCTATCATGAGATCTGGCTTCAATTCTCTGGTGTGATCAACCAAGGCAGCTTCACACAAGCTCTAAAGAAAAAAATGCTCATGGATTTTTCCACGACTTACATCATTTAAGTTATAATATTACAGAAGTATGAGGCATATAATCCTCTATTCATGTGCTACTTACACAGTTATAAATTCAAAATAAATTCATACATTTGCTACAAAGAAAACTGTAAAATGAGCTGAAAAACCTAGTTAGAATTCCAGCTGTGCCTCTTCTGGCTGGTGACCTTCTGCATGTTATTAATCTCTTTTCAGCCTCACTTTTTTTCCGGTCAAATGACATTCATAGTAGTAGCGATCTGTATTTTTGAAGGTTAACTATTATGTTTGGTATAGTAATTATTCTGAGGAATATCAAGTGCTAAATGCTGGGATAAGAAGGCTTTCTCAGCTTCTCCCTCTACTCTGTTTTTTTGAGACAGGATCTCACTATGTAGGCTAGACTGGCCTTGAACTCATGGCAATCCTCCTGCCTCAGCCTCCTGAGTGCTGGGATTACAGGTGTGTGATACCACTGAGGGGCTCTTTCCCTCTACTCCAAAGGGTAAGTCTTAATTGCTACACTGAGATGTTTGGCTGGTGTATTTGCCCATTTTCTGTTGCTATAATGAAATAACTGAGGCTGTGTGTTTACAATGGAAAGAGGTTTGTTTAGCTCACATTTCTGGATGCTCAGGAGCCTGGCTGCAGCATCTGATTGGCTCTGATGAGGGTTTTCTGGCTACATCACAATAGACCAGACAACAGTATGGTGGGAGAGTATCTGAGAGGAAGAAATCACAGGGCAAGACCAGCAGCCAGAGAAATCCAGGCACCAAGCTTGCTTTGTTTACAGCAACTTGCTCTCTAGGGATCTCACCAGGGTCCCCGTGAGTACAACATTAATTCCTTCCAAGCGTGATGCTCCAGGGATTTAATATCTCCCATGAGGCTGCCCCTCTGAGAGGTTCCACCATCTCTCAGCTCTGCCACACTGAGCACCTGGCTTTCAGCACCCAGGGCTTTGGGGACACAGCAAACCATACGGACTGCAGCAGCTGGGTGGCGCTTTCCCATGGTTCCCATGGTTCCCATGGTTCCCATGCTGCTGTTCAATCTGCATTCAAGGAGAAATTCTGTGTGTCCTGAGGATCTGCAAGCCATTTTCCCTTGACACAGTGCTTACCTGGTCCTACTCTGTGCTAGCTTGAAATCTATAGTTTTAGTTTCTTTTCTCTTTATACAGATAGTCCCACAGAGAATGCAAATTGTCCTAAGTCACAAAGTGCCTGGGAAGGACATTGCAATCCTCCTGCTTCAGCCTCCTAAAAGCAAAGAGGAATAGGATATAAACCTCTTTGTTTAGGCCTTGAGATCCAGCATAGCTTCTGGTGAAAGGTGTCCATGATGGAAAAACAAGTAAACATTGAAAGAGTTCTTTGAATAAAATCACTAGATGGTGACTTAAGGTACTGAACGCCCCTTTGTTGGGACAGATATGTGATGGGTATGGGCGGCCACAAAGGATGTGCTTTGAGCCATGTGGAGCATGGACTACCAGCAGCGGACATTCATACTGCTCCTCCAGTGCAGCTTCAAATAGCTGGTGAGCGAGAGGGGGAAGGGACACTAGGGGAGGACAGCGTCAGAGCACATGGGTGACTCTCTGGGGACTTAACACAGCTAGCGGGGAGGCCGGGGGCGTTGTTCCCATTTTATGGTCCTGCTTGACTCCACCAGTGGTCAGGGAAACTGCTGGGGCATAGAAAGCAGGTCGACTAACTTCCTTTCTTGGAAATCTGAGTGGCAAGCCACAAAGAGCAGGGATAAAAGAAATGAGTATTTAAATCAAGCAAATCCTAAAACAAATTTGTCCTCAGTTGTTCCATGATATCAATATGCTTGCTTCACGCCAGTGACTATAAATGGGAAGCCATTGACATTCACTTTGTGGCACTAGGAGGGCAAAAGAGAGTCAATCTTTTGCTTACTTAAAATAAGGTTTGGCCACACGCAACTGAAAAAACACAAACCAGTTGCTGAAGCAAAGCATAAGTTACCTCTCTGTCATGTCCCTCTGTGATGGGCAGTACAGGCTAGAAAGGTAGTTACTAAAGACCCATACTCTGGATCTTTCCACCCTGACACTTACAGCAAATGTATGCCTTTGGTTTCTAAAGGCCACCTTATAATCCAAAATAGCTGCAGAAGTTCCAGATATCACATCTTTCATAAAGGAAAGCAAAAGAGGGAGATCAGAAATACAAAAAGGCTTCTGCCTTGTAGTCTATGCTTTTCAAGAAAAGTTATTGGAAATCCCATTCAACATATTGATTTCTATCTCATTGATGCCACTTAATCACATGGCCATGTCAAGCTTCAAGAGAGGCCAGAAAATGTTTATCTTTAAGAAGGAGGGTGGTGGATATTGGGTAATAGCAGGAAGTCACCATTTACTTTCTCCCTGAGCAGTCCCACAATACGTCATCCATAATCTGGAGACCCAGGAAAGCCAGTGGTAAGGTTCAGTCCAAGTCTGAAGGCCCAAGAACCCCAGGTTCTACTGCTGTAAATCCTATGCTGAGGGCTGGAGAAGATGAGATGAGCTGTTCCTCCTTCTTCCGCCTTTTGGTTCTACTCAGGCCTTGAGTGGAGTGGAGGAAGCCCAGCCCCGCGGGAAAGGCCCTCTGCGTCACTTGGGCCACAGAATCAAGTGCTGGTCTCATCTGGAACCATTCTCATCGACAGCAGCAGAAACGATGTTTGATCTGGGTGGCCCATGGCCCAGGCAAGTTGACACAAAGTTAGCCATGCCTCTTCCACTCCAGCAAGTCACCTTCCCTCACCAGAGGACCACAGGGCCTGGGCACTCAGTCCCAGGTGGAGATGTAACAAACACTTTCAGAGCATACACCTTGTGCTGAGCGCTGTACTGGGCACTTTCTGTCCCTTTTTCTCAGGGATATGGACAATATCTCCTCGGGGATCTGGCCCTCTAGACATTATGTTACTCTGGAAGAGCTAGGTCTCATTCAGGCTTTTTGTTTTTGCAGCATTGAGGATTAAACACAGGTCCTTTGCACTGAGCTATATTCCCGGCCCTTTTTGGATTTTTTAGAGACAGGTTTTCGTTAAGTTGCTAAATTGCCCAGGGTGGGCTCAAACTTGCCATCTTCCTGCCTCAGTCTCTCAGAGTGCTGGCATTACAGGTGTTTACTACCATGTCTGACTCTCATTTATCTTTTTTCTTGGCACACAGTGACTGGTTGTGGAGGAATGGCAGGAGTAATTGTGTGCATCCTCCTTCTGGTCCCTTTTCTCTCCCTTCCCTCCTTCTCCTCCTTAAAAGCAGAGGAGGAAGGAACTGAACTTTCCTGTCTGGTCTGAAGAGTTCTTGGAAGCCTTGGGACTCAAGCAAAGTCAAGCTGACAAAGTGAGTCTTTCCTTCCCCTGGATTTCCCACGGCTGCCTCCTCTTTCCCAGTCCAGAGCACGTTCTCTCTGAGGGCGGATCATTGGAGGGGAGTGTGGGGTGGGCGAGCCTTCTTTCCTCTCCATGCTGAAAAGCCTGGGAGGGTCAGGAGCCACCTGAGGACGCAGCACAGGTGCACAGGCAGCTGCTTCACTGGGGCACTGAGCGGGGGTCAGGGACCAAGGTCTCCCCATCCCTCCTCTCCTGGGCATCGAGTCTGGGGGCTGGGAGTAGTAATCAGATTCTAGTGGGATTCTGGATGATCACCCTAACAGCATTTTCTTCCCCTCCTTCTCCATCTCCTCTTCCTCCTTTACCCTTTTTGTAGGCAAGTGCTCTGCCACCAAGCTACACACCCAGCCCCTCCTTTCTTTAAACTGTTCACACTTCAGTTAAAACAGGGTTGATGACGCTTTTCCTGCATCAATTCCATAGAATTACATCTTCCTATAAATGAACAGATTATTTTGGATGTTTTAAGTAAAACTTTGAATCCTCCACAAGAATAATTGGGAGTAATTAATTGGTATGTTCTAGATATTTCAAGAAATAAGAGTTATTACCTGAATACCCCCCCCCAGAATATAAATGAAGGAAAAGGAAAGAGCAAAAGAGGGAAAAAGAACAGGCAGTTATGGGCATCTCTGAGTGGATTGAGCTCAGGGTTTTTTATTTAAGAGGTCTGTATGTTGAATTGAGCATTTTCCAAAAAGAAAACATATGTTTTTTTTAACATAAGTCTCAGAAAGCACACAATGCAGAAATTAAACACACTTCAAATGACCAATGTACTAATAAATTTCAAGTATTTTTCTATTATTATTAGAAACAAAATTAATAATAGCACAAGAGAGGGCAAAGTGTTCCCGTAGATCTGCAGTTCAAGGTCTTGATACCAAGTTTTGTCTTCAAAATGGCCTTTCCTGGGTGCAGTGGTGGCGTAGCTATAATCCTAGCTACTTGGGAGGCTGAGGCAAGAGAACGGCAAGAGAAGTTAGAAGCCAGTCTGGGAAACTTAGCAAGACCCTGTCTCAAAATAAAAATTAAAATAATTTTAAAAGGGGATGGGCACTGGGGATTTTGCTCAATGGTAGAGTGTTGCTGGGTTTGATCCTCGGTATACACACACACACACACACACACACACACACACACACACACCAGAGTTTCCTCTTCACCACCTTGTAGAAGATTTGGTGAAAACCAGTCTAGGGGCGGTCAAACTCTTCCTCTCCCCACAAAGCCCAGATGGTTTTAGGACTGACATGAAGCAGATGTGGTCATTTATTTGGGTTCTGTGGGCTGTGGGCTGCTCTGCACAGAGGAAATCCTCTGCCTGCACAAAAATCTGAGCAGAACAAGTAGAAGCGACCCTGAACCAGGAGCCTGGCGATTCCAGGAACCACCTCCAGCCTGCTGCCTTTGCCTTTGTGCCTGTGGTGTCGGTAAAATGAGAATCCCAGAGCAGAGCCCCTCTGGGGTCTTTTCTGTCTCCAGGATGTCTGATTTTCTCTTTTGTCTGAAATTCTGCAAAGAGAATATGTTTTTGCCTTTATTAAAGTTTTGCATCTTCATTTTGGGTTTAAATGTAAATGTCCATGATAGGAGAGCGGCATATTAGTGCAGTTTTAATTGTTTGAATAAATAAACCTGTAAAATTTTACTTTACCTTGTGTATATTTTGGTTCTGGGAATTGAACCCAGTGGCAATTTAATGTAAAATTTTAAATTCAGCCTTATCATTGATAATACAAGTTTACGAAGGATGACTGATTGCTTATTGGCTTAGTTTTCTAAATCTTTTACAAAGTGAGAATTCTCCTATAACTATTGTCTGAATGGTTTGTATAACACTTTGCAGTTGTATTATAATTGCTTCAGAATAGTGACACGTAGTCACCAACTCTTCCATGTTTTCTCTGATTTTAGTCTTAGTTCCTGTGTGGACAGGTTTCAAAGAAAGCCTTTGAAGATTTATCTCGTCCATGGAGCCACAGTTAGAAAAAAGATTATGGGATTAGCAGCCAAAGGAGCAACTTTTTTTTTAAAGTGTTGCCAGTTACTATGTATTGTAGTTTTTAACAGAAAAATTCACACATTGGAGCTCCTGTTATATTTCTCTTGGTATCTTGAAAATTCTCCTGGGAACAAGCTATCTGGATTTTCCTGTTCCTCTCAAGTTAGGGGGTGTTTTGCAGGGTTCCACTGGGTGAGGACACGCACTTGTGACAATGTTGTGCTGCTGAGTCAGATGGCATTGTTGGCCTTCTGCCTGTACACTGGTGCCGTTTGCCTTAATGTCCCTCAGTGCTGAAAACTCGAAGGGTGCTACCTGCTCATCAGTTTCCTAAGCTTCTGCTACCTTCGCTGGTTAAAACGCTTAGCCCTGTTTGGTACACTTTAGGATTGCTTGCTTCCCTAATTACTAATAATTAAGATATAGCTGTTGAGGGTAAGTCATCTTAAAGCACAAAAACACATACTCCTGGAATAAGATACCCAAATACGATGCTTGCCTCTCTTGCTGCATGACCCAGGGAAACAAACACTGGCTTTGGAATTAAATTTGTATCCTTTCCTTGCTCGATGGCTTTGGGCAAATCATACTACCTCTTGGGACTGCAGATCCTGCCTTTGTGCAATGATAAAGCAGGTATCTACCTTGCAGGTTTGTTGTGGTGTTTAGAACTAACATGTGTCTGAAGTACAAAAATAACTTTTTTTTAAAGCACACTCTGTGGTTAGACACTTTAGTTCTTTTTGTTGATTCACTATTATAAGTACTATTAGACTAAAGTATCTTTGGGCAGGGAGATTCTCCCATGCAAAGGCACTATGGTGCCTTTACCATACCCAGCAGGTATCTTCCCTCTGGTTATAGTGTGCGAGGATGTGGGGAAAAGTAAACATATTAGGGGAAAAATCCTGTTGTATGCAAGGCATAAGGCAGAGTCTTTTTATGGACCATGGAGACTTCATGCCATAGTCTGTTCCATGACAGGGCACACTCTAGAAGGAATATCTTTGCCCTTGCTGTCCTCTATTGCAGGGCTAGGATGTGGCTTTAACAGCAATAGCAGCCCACACACCTCTTATTTCATGACAGTTACGGCTGTCTTTTTACTGGTCTTGGCATCCCTCCATATGCAGACCTGCCAATTATCCCTTTAAAGGAAGCTACATGAAGCATGTGACCCAGTGCCCAGCCTCATCTGTCCTGTGAGGCATGGAGGGAATTCACAGGCTATTATGACTTGTGTCTAGATGTCCCCTCAGAGCCTCACGTGGTCATAGGTGGGGCTTTATAGAGGTGGCCGGATCTAGAGTGTGTGATGCTGAGAGTAAGTGTGTGATCCTGGGATCAAGGGCGTGTGATTACTAAAGTAGTCCACTGCTGGGCTTGACATACTTCTGAGAACGATTAAGGGTGCCCCACCGTGGGTATGGTGCTACCTGCCCTAAAGGCAGGTAGTCTAGATGGAATATAAGGGACAGAAAGAGGGCCCTTGCTTCTCACTTGCCGCTTGCTACTTGGCTGTTTTTGCTGCCTTCTGCCTGCCATGAACTGTTTCTCCTCTGTGATGTCCCTCTGCCATGCCACACTATGTTGGAACCAGCCAATTATGGACTGAAACCTCCACAAACTGTGAAATAAATAAACTTTTCCTCCTTTAACTTTGGGTGTCAGCTATTTTGTCTCAGTAAGGAGAAAAGTAACCAGAACACAGGATGATGATGAAGGGGGACCCAGGATGCCACTGGGTGGCGGAACTGGAGAGAGTGCAGACTCTAGATTGGAGCAAACTAAGCAAGCAGAGCTACAAGCAACACAAAGACCCCAGCATTTACCAGCTCCAGGGAAAATGGAAATTGTGCAGGAAAGACAAAGGAATGGAAGTGCTCCTTGTCGTAGCAGTGAGCGGCATTTTCATGATCACAATTCGGTAAATACTTTATCTTAGCAAAATTATGAGAGCACTACATCAGGAAGATGGGAGACTGAAACTGCGGGGGAGGGAAGAACTAAATTAATGCATTTCCGGAGTAAAAAATTAATAAGGCAAAAAACTGAAAATTCAAGCAGCAGCAGTATAAGCATTTTACTAGAAATATGAAAGTCCAAAAGAAACAGCTAAAAAGGTTGAAATTACCTCTTTCTAGGGAATACAATGCTCTTTATTTGCATATATAATTTTAATAAATTGCTATGATAGGAAAAAACAGCCAAGTGAGAAATATTAATTACAATATTTCTTAAGTAAATATCTTTTTTTTTTTTTTTTTTTTTAATGTGGGTACCAGGAGTTGACCTCAGGACCTCGCACTTGCTGGGCAGGCCCTTATGCTGCTAAGCAATATCACTGGCCCAAATATCTTTTTAAAAAGTAAACAAAACTCTTTTTAAGGATTGTGTTTTATTTATGTGACATGAATTTCCTTCCCCTGTAAAAAAAAAAAAAAAAGACTTAACAAACAAAGACATTCCTAGCCCTAAAAATAATATGACTAAATCAAAGTTTAATGAACTAATGATGCATACTAATCCTTTCGGTTTGTGCTTTGATATGTACTTTGGATATAATAAAATGCACCCAATCAATGGCATTTTGATCTGTATCTGTACAACCGCTATCACAATCAAAATATAGATGACAGACCATTGTAGTGGCACATGCCTGTAATCCCAGTGACTTGGGAGGCTGAAGCAGGAGGATCATATGTTCAAGGCCAGCCTGGGCAACTTAGGGAGACCCTGTCTCCAAATAAAAATAATAAGAAGGGTGGGAATATAGCTCAGTGGTAGAACTCCCTAAGGTTCAATCTCCATACTGCAAAAACAACAACCCCCAAAAAAGATGTAGATGAAGGGGCATTTCTATTTTCCCCGAAGGTTCCTTTCTTCTCATCTCAGATTATCCCTACCATGTGCAATCCCTGTTCGCTTTCTGTTCTTTTATATTAGATTTGTCTTTTCTAGAGTTTTATAAAAACAAAGTGAAATATACAGTACATACTCTTTTGTGTCTGGTTTCTTCCTTATCCAATTGAGTTTCGTCCATATTGCTGTGTGTAGTATACCTTTCATTACTAAGTTGTGTTCCCTTGTATGAGCACAGCACAATTTGTGTGTCTATGGTAAAAGTTTTTGACAACTCTTGAGACCATTTTTGTTTTTTTTGTTTTTTTTGTTTTTTTAATTCCTCAGATCTCTTGATTACAGGCTCTTCCTCCCTGTCAGACAAACTCTCTCCATGGTCAATTATCAGAAAAGGAACAAGGAAAGGAGAGGAGTCAGCTGCTTCTGGGTAGCCCAGCTCTGTTGCTTAGCAACAAAGAGAGTAACTGTATTAGTTTAGTGGATTGTGAACAAAAAGGTAATCATCTTTTATCCCCAGATAGATAGGAGACGATGTCATTCTAAGCAAAGTAGGAGAAGAATAAAAACCATGGAAATGGAAAGAAAACACATCTTGTAAATAAAGACACAGTGATACATCCTGTATTCACACCTCTAGGTCCCACCAAGTGTTCTTGTAAGACCAAGGAATCCTCATTTATATTAATACCATGGGGTAAGGCAATAATGTGTAAAACTATTTTAAAATAAGTGATGCCAGAAATAATTAACAAGTCAGGACCAAAATAAAGAGAAGCATGTTAACCTTTGTTAGTATTACTACAGGGAAGAATCAGAAGTGAAGGAGAAATTGTGCCCCCTGTATGCCCCCTGCAAATAAAAGACTAGAATTCCAGTAGATGCTATTCTTAACCATTTTCTGTAGCCAAAGTGACTGATTTACATTTGTTCACCCCATCCCTTAATCTCCAAAACAATAGCATCTGCTTTGTAGGTAAGGTTGCTGATCAGGTTTTCCGTTTTTTAACTTCCTCAAGACTTTTGCCAACTTGCTACGATTACTTCCTCCTCATTATCGGTGCCCCTTCTCAGCACACAGCAATGTAATTCAGCAGAAAGAGCTTGGCTGAGAATCTTGGATTTAATGAGCTGAATATCCCCCAGCCATTTAATGCCAAGCCTTTAACAATCAATCAGAGATCGGTTTTACTTGGTTTTACAGGATTGTGAGGAAGACAGAAACCCTTTGCCTCTGCTCTTCAGCTATTCCTAGAGCTGTCCTCATCTCTCCTGAAGACAGATTTCTTGGTTTAAATAATGCCCCAAGGGAATGGATATGAAGCTGTGGTCGAGCAGTTTTCTGTCAGTGCTGGGCATCGGGTAAAAGACAGTTTTGCAGTTTCATTTATTGTGGGAGCCAAGATGATTGACAAATAATTGGGTTTATACTCCCCTGTTTTCTGGGATTATAAGGATCAGTTTTCCCATCGATGTGTTTAATTGCAGCCTTCAAAAGAAAAGAGACAGAGTAACACATTTTCCTGAACTGCATTTTTTCCCCCCAGTCTAACTTAAAATCTTCTGGTCTTTTTCTGGTTTTGAGCTGTAAAAGACATCCTCTTGTGTTCAGAATTGTGTGTGCCATAAGAGCACAGCAAGACACATAAACAGGAAGGCAGGCTTTGCAAAAGAGCTTGCAAAATCAAAATACATGCTGGGATCCCCTACAATTAATGACAACCTGACTGCTACTCAGGTCTGGCAAAGGCAACAGCCACTGTACAGAGGGAATGTGATGACTTCTAAATGACTAAGTGCTTTCTGCTGTGACATTCTGTGGCTGTGGTTTCTGCTCTGGGGAAATTTATCAGTTAAAAGAATAGACCTGATGGGAAAGTGTGGCTTTGCGCATTAACAAACTGAGGTTCAGAAGGGCCACATTACAGCAGTTTACTGAAATTGATTCTCCTGTAAGACTTCTGAAAAATGTGTCCATGTCTATGTGTTTTAAGTTATACAAAAGAATAGCCAACTCACTTTTTCTTAATTTTTAACCAAGTAAGTGTTCCTGATCAATAGATGATCGAGAAAGAAAAAAATATCTAAAGGCTTTGGATCAGAGTGATGTTCTATAGCATTCAGATACTGGATCAGCAGTAGCACTGAGGTTCTGTTGGTTTTCATCTCCTCCTTCTTCATCTTTCTGAGTTTTGTTTTCATTTTCCTTTCTGTTTTGAGTTTCTTGTGAGGAGGTGAGAAACTAACAGGGATAGGAAAAAGCAAGAAGCTGCTCTGCAGCTGTAAAGGAATGGAAACTGAATATTGCTGCCTGAGTGAGATGTAAGCCCTTTATAATGTACAGTGATAGGATGTGCTGACAATGGCCAGGGCTGCTGATTACTACAATGAGTTAGCAGATAATTGTTAAGCGTCTTCTATGTCTAAGGCACCATATATACCCATTTATGAGTCAGGAAATTTCTAGTAAAGAAAACTTTTTTCTCAAAGAATCTGGAGGGTCCTCCAAGGAGAGTTATTTTAGGGGCAGCGTATCCAAGGAAAGCAAAGCAGTACATGGGGACTGGGTCAAGTGTCATGAGGGGTCTGACAAGAGCCAGGGATGGCATGGGGCAGGAGGGTACTTTTGTTTTTAAAAGCAGAGTAACTAGGATTAATAGTTACTGAGGATTTTCCACAATGCTAGGAGAGCAGATGGACCTGCAGACCTACTGTTATAGAGGATGTGGTCTGGAGAGAACCTTAAGTTAATGATGATTATAAAGAAAGGGACTGGGGTTGAGAAAAGAGCATGGGGAGGGGTGGTAAAACAAGCGGCCAGAGATAGGACTAGTACTGGGGAGCTGCAGGTGACACAGAGGGGGAGCGTTGTGACTCTACCCTGGCTGTCAGGAAGGTGGCAGCGGAGGAGTAGATGGAGTGGAGCGTGGCTATCTGGCCCCTGCGCTGTGCTCTGGGCCAGCGGGAGTGAAAGGCAATGATCACAGCATGTGTGGAGTTTCACCCTTGGCAGAGCCCAGCTAAGTTTGGCTTTCAGATTCCACTATCAAGGATAGTAATGCTGAAGGCACTAGAAAGGAAGAATGACGATCGAATCCTGCAGACCCTCATTCCCAGCCATCCGGAGTCCCAGAGTGCAGACTGGAATCCAGGAGGAAGGAAAGTGAGCAGGTGGGGACGTGAGCCAACAAGAGAGCTTCCCGCTGCCTTCTCCTTCCTCCATCTTCCTCATCCTCTTCCCTTCCCTTTTCCTCTTCTTTGATCATTCACTGAGTGGCCAGGCAATGAGGCAAGGGAGTGTGCGAAGGCAACCATGACTAGGTGCCAGTATTATTTCTGTATTTTGCAAAGATCCAAAAATTTTACCCAACTTGTTGGACACACCTTTATCCAAAAACACACACATACTTCCGGTAATTATTCCACATGAAAGTTAGTCTACATGTCAAATAATTTCTCCTTTTCAGAGGCTGTTAGGGGACGTGACATTCATTTCTCAGATCCTAGCCTCAGATTTTGGGAAGACAATGCCACTGAAGGTAAATCCTGTTTCCTGTGAAGATTTTATCACAAAGAAAGAGTTCTACATGACAGGAAAGTGAGACAGGGAAATTACTTCACCAATGAAAATGGCCTCATATGGGGGCACATGGTCCTTTTTCAAATATGAATTAGTAAAAAGTAAACAAAGGTAACTTATAAAAGGAAGGTCCCTGTTTCCCCTTTTCAGAAAGGACAACAACTAGTGCAGCTCTGATCAGAGTGTGGCCTTGGTGGCCAGAACAGACAAGGTTTGCAGCAGTGATGGGCTGAGAATCAAGGGCAGCACTGGATCGCACAGGAGGGGTAGTGACTGGGCTCACACCCACTGCACCAGCATCTTGCTTGCACACCTCCATGCGTTTCTCAGTCCACAGTATTCATCCTGCCAAGAGGAAGTCTCTGAAATGGGATGTGCTTGGGAATGCTTTTATTTTAGGGAAAAAGCTAAGCAGACACTTTGACTAGAAAGAAGCTTGCTGAAGCTTCACGGAGAATTCACTCCCAGCACTGTGATGTGGAAAGAAAAGTGGAAGTAACCCTCCTTAGAGGGGTAAGGAATTGAAGAGGCTGACATCTCTCCCTTTTCAGTAAAGGAAGATCCCCACTAGGCTTGAGTGTTGTTCAGTAAGCAGACACAACATTTCAACATATTTGTAGAAATTCTTACATAAAATTAATTAACAACTACTTTGGATTTTGAAACAAAGGTTCAATATAGGTCCTTGGTCACCACCTAGGATTGTTATTACTGCCAACAATGAAACCAATTAAGTAAGCATCTTGAAAAGAAAAATGAATATAACAATTGAAGGCTTGTGTGTGTGTGTGTGTGTGTGTGTGTGTGTGTGTGTAGATACGGAGGATCAAACCCAGGGCCACCACACTAAGCTATATCCCCAGGCTTTTAAAATGTTTTATTTTGAGGCAGGGCCTCAATAAGTCACTAAGTTGCCCAGGCTGGGTTTGAACTTTTGATACTCCTGCATCAGCCTCCCAGAGTGCTCTGATTATAGGCGGTCTAAGGCCTTCTTTTTTTGTGCTTCAGTAGAAAGAATTCAGTGCTCAGTCATAAATTTTGTTCATTGGAACACTACCCATCAGGATTACGGTGAGACTTCAAGCTGTCCATTAGTCCGAAAGCTATCTCCCCTATCTTGTGTTAGATTTTGACCCTTCTTAGTGTCCTTACAATTTCTGTTATTTCTGATATTGTGTTTTTCAAATCTCAATTCCTTTACTTCTTGACTGTGTGACCATGGGAAGTTGCTAGACGTCTCTGAGTTTCTGTTTCCTCATCTGTAAAATGGGATAATAATGCCTACTTCAGATGCAGAACAATTTCCAACAGCTACTCCATAATATGCCCTTGATAATACTGACTTCACTCTCTCCTTTCACACCTCTTCCTGTCTTCCATCCACAGTGCCTTCTATCTTTCCTTACAGAGGAACACCTGCAGTCCACAGTACATGGTTTTGCTTCTCTCTTTAGCCACACGACAGAAAAAAAAAAATGATAATGGGAACAATCATGTGAACTAGAGGTTGCATGCTGTCTCCTGCTGCCAACAATTCAGACTCTCCAGGGACTGTGCTGAGTAGGAACCACATCAAAAACGAGGAGCTCCACAATCCACTAGGTGACAGCGTTTCACATTCAGATGATAACGGTTCCCACAGCACCACACAAAGGAATAGCACTGCATGAATGTGGAGGTCTAGAGTGAATTTTCTACTCTTCAGACAGAGGACTAATATGTAGAATATACAAAGAACTAAAAAAAAAAAAAATTTAAACCCCCTAAAATTAAAGACCCCATCAAGAAACGGGCAAGAGAAATGAACAGACACTTCACAGAAGAAGAAATACAAATGGTCAGCAAATATATGAAAAAATGTTCGACATCTCTGGCCATTAGAGAAATGCAAACTAAAACAATGCTAAGATTCTTTCTTACCCTGAAAAGAATGGCAATCACTAGGAAATCAAACAATAACAAAGGGTGGCAAGGCTATGGTGAAAAAGGAACCCTTCTTCACTTGTGTTGGGAAGGCAAACTAGTACAACCATTATGGAAATCAGTCTGGAGAGTTCTTAAAGAACTGAAATTAGGAACTCCATGTGACCCAGCCATCCTCCTGCTAGGTATCTTCCCCAAAGAATTTAATTCATCAAACCACAGTGATACATGCAGACCAATGTTTATAGCAGCTCAATTCGTAATAGCTAATCCTAGAAGCAGCCTCTATACCCACCAATAGACAACTGGATGAAGAAAATGTGGTATCTGTGTATAATGGACTAGTACTCAGCCATAAAGAATGACAAATTTGAGGCATTTGTAGGAAAATGGATGCACCTGGAAAACAAGGTTGAGTGAAATAAATCAGACATACAAGCTTGAATACCCTATGGTACCCCTCATTTGAGTGAGGCAAAGTACAAAGAAAATGATAAAAGATGGATAGAAAGGGACAAGGGGACAGATCTTGTTCAATAGGGAAATGGTCCAAGGGAACAAGGAGAGGGGTAAGGGGGAGGGGAAGGGGAAATGAAAGGAATAATGATATACCATGTACAGAAACCTAATAACCCCTGTCAGTGTAAACCGTTATAAGCCGTAATATGCTAAGACAAATAGTATCAACAGGTACAAAGAAGGTGATTGGGGAACTGGGGGTGGGGGAGTGGAAGGTGATAAAAAAACAAGCTGTGGTATGTACATGTAACCACTCCTCAAGATGATTTTGAGCTGCATGAGTTACAAACATGTACTAATAAAATAAAATGAAAAAAAGTACGAACAAAATTAATTTTTTAAAAAAGATTCATTTCTCTAAATGAAGGCAGTGTCCAGAAGCCAGTATTTAAATTGAGACATACCTGGTCAGGAATACATTTAGCCATGAACATTCTAATATGAATACTTTTATCAGGATATAGAATTGGCCTCCAGCACCCTTTATTGAGAGGCAGAAGGAGATTGGTGGCTTTAAAAGAAAGGAACCCGAGAACTGAATGATTGCCCAGCTGTATCTAGGAAGAAAAAGCTGGGATCAGCAGGAAGGCACCAGGCACTTGGCAGGAAACTACTGCGGGTGAGCGACTGGGGAGCAAAGGTTCGGAGGCAAACTATGTGAGGAGTTGATTTAGCTCAGAGCTCACCCCAGCTCTTACCAAGGGATGATCCATATCTTTGCATTAATTCTCTGGAGTCTCTGACCATCTCATTTTAAATAAATCCAGAGCAGATGGGAGACCTGGAGCATGGTCTCCCACAGTAGAGTGGGTTGGGTGAGTCTGGCTGGGGATTATCAATGGGCTCTTTGGCTGCCACTTGTGGTATCCCCTGGCATAGGCCCAGTTGTTCCTGCCAAGAGTCATAAATCAGCAGTTTTAACCTGTTATTATGAGGACTCCACAGTTAATTTTCCCCTAGTGCCTTTAACCCCCAGCTGAGCTCTTGGCTAATTAGGCTCATAGGAGCCAGAGAACAGCCTGTTAATGATTGTCTTCTCTGAAAGGCATTTCTGGAACACACCACTTTGATTTGGTTGCATCTGAGATTTTAAGTTTTGATGTTTGCTGCCTAAGATATTTAAAATATAGTTTGAATACCTGCATTTGCAAAAAAATACATCATAAAGAAGATGATGAGGTAATGATTATACCATGAAAAATGAGCTCATACTTGTCCTCAAGCACTTCCTATCCAGTTGGGATTATATAGCACAAGTAAAGTGAATTAATTAATTTGAAATCATTCGTAATAAATAGTAAGTAGTATACAAAATTTCTGTGGAAGGACTAATGAAGTGGTAGTAGAGTATGTACATGGAGGTGCAAAAGGGCAGGGGAGGGTTTCATGAAAGAGTTATCATATTAATGAGATTCTACAGGATGGAGAGGAATAGATGGAAGAGAGACAAGGATTTTACAAGCTTCTAGAGAGGATGAAATGGTCACATATAGCGAATCAGGATCCAGAATGACTTGAGATTTCTTGACTGTGTGAAGCAGAAAAAAAATACCCTTTAAAATGATAATTCCTTAATAACAAAAATATATTCATAGAATTTCTCTAAACCAGCAATAACCTAATGGAAAATATAATAAAAATAAGATACTGTGCACAATGCTTTTAAAACTATAAAATATATCATGATCAAGTTAACTAAGAATATAAAAAACCTATATAGAGATCATCTGAGTAAATGGAGATATAGTCCATGATCACAGATGATAAGACTTAATATTATGAAACTATACATTCATTTTAATCACAATAAAAATTCCAGATATTTAAAAAAATATGAAGATTAAAATGTCCAGGAACAGATCAATCAGTAATACATGTAGGTTAAAAGTGAGTGGGTGGGGGCCAGTGAGATGGCTCAGCTGCACGGGCGCCTGCTGGCGCGCGAGGTCCTGAGGTTGACCCCTGGTACCCACACACACACACAAAAGTAAGTGGGTGAAGAAAAATAGACCATGCTAACACTAATTAAGAGAAAGTAGGAGTAGCTGTACTGATTTCAGAGAGAGAAAACTTCAGAGCGAGGAAAGTTGTCAAGGATAAAGCAGAGCATTACATAATAAAAAGAAGTCAGTTCTTCAAGAAGCTGTAACAACCCTTAGCATGTATGGTTTAACAACCATGTGAGACAAAAAGTAATGCAGAAAGAAATACATTAATTCACATCATGGTTGCAGACTTCAATAGCCTTCTATCAAAATGAACAGACTCAGCAGAAACAAACTCAGAAAATATACAGTTGAACACAACATCGCCATCAATCAACTGAATAAAACTGACATCTATAGATTACTCCATTCAGCATATGCTTCTGAAGCCCACGTAGAACACTCATCCAGATAGATCATATTCTGGGCCATGAAACACACCTTAAAAAATGTATAAGAATGTAAAAAGCTTTTATTAACTTTATATAATGTCTGTTCTCAGACCTCAGTAAAGTTATGCTAGAAATTAATAGCATTAAGATAACTGGAAGCTGGTCATGGTGGCACATGCCTGTAATTCCAGGGCTCGGGAGGCTGAGGCCAGAGGATTGCCATGAGTTTGAGGCCAGCCTGGGCTACATAGTTGAGATCAAGGCCAGCCTGAACTATATAGTGAGACCCTGTCTTAACCACCCCCCCAAAATAAATAAAGAAAAGAAAAGAAAGAAAGATAACTGGAAAATCCCAAATATATGGAGATTAAACACCACACTTAAATAATGCATGGATCAAAGAAGAAATCTCATAGGAGATTTAAAAGTACTTTCAAACAAATAAAAATGAAACATCAAAAAATTCATGGGATGTAGCAAAAGCACTGCTTACAGGGAAATTTATAGCACTGAAATGCATATATTTAAAAATATGAAAGATATAAAATCAGTAATCTAAGTTCCCACCTTAGGAAAAAGTAAAAAGAAGAGCAAATTGAATCCAAAGTAATTAGAAGAAATCATCAGAGCAGAAATCAATGAAATTGAAACTAGAAGATCAATAGAGAAAAATCAATGAACTCAAAAGCTGGGTCTTCAAAAAAACTCAAAAAAATTAAAAAGCCTCTACTCAAGTTAACTAAAAAAAAAAAAAAAGAGGACATGTATTTCTAATATTAGGAAAGAAAGGAAGGGACATCACTACAGATCACGTGCACATTAACAAGATAAAAGAATACTATGAGCAACTCTATGCACACAAATTTCATAACTTGAATTAATTCCTGAAATATGTAATTTGCCAAAGCTCACACCAGGAAAAAATTTCAATCTGCATAGTACTAAATAAAATGAATCGATGATTAATAACCTCCCCAAAGAGAAAGTACCAAGCCCAGCTCATTGATACATGTGTTGGCATATTTCAGCAGATTCTAGAGCTAAAAAGTGGAATTTGAGAATTTTACATTGCTGCATCTGGGCTGCTGCTGCCAAAACCATATCAATTGCTTAAAATCTGCAGAATGGTTTTTTGAACACTTACACTACAACACATGCTCCATGGCTGAAAAGTGTTTCGTGGCGCTCAGGGGAAGCCCCCTGCTCCCCAGCAGCTGCACATGCTCCCTTGGGAAGGATTCTTCCTTAGTTCCTATTTCGGTTTCTGAAGAGACCATCAGAACATTTGCGCCATCTGGTTTTGGTAGTACTTCGAGCCCAGTTTCATTTCTGTTTCAAATACTCCAGGTTATATTTAAAACCGTTTCAAAACCAACACGGGTATTAGTTCCTGGTTTGCCCTGAGAGTGACATTTCTGGTGACTTCCTCCATCCCTCACCTAAGCTGAAGCATGTGTAGGATTTTTATCTAAGAGCCCCAATTTTGAAAAGCCTCGAATTTGAAGCAGGAGGGCGTTCATTAACAAAGATGGCATTTGGAGCTCTACCTACAGCTAAAGTACGCATGGACTGGATAATAGATCATCAAAACTGTGTGCAGCAGGCACTTTCAAGGCCAAGCACAGTGTTTCGGAGGAAGAGAACATTGCCTCATCCCCGGGTCATGCAGATTTATGTTTATGTTTTTTACTAAGAATTTTATCGTTTTAACTTAGGTCTTTTTTCACTTATAAGTTAATTTTTATATATGGTGGGAGATATAGGTTCAAATTTATTATTTTTGGGGAGTTTTTTTTGCATCTGGATATCGAGTTGTCACAGAGCCATTTGTTGAAGACTATTCTTCTCCCATTGAACTGAGCACACTTGTCAAAAATCAATTGACTGTAAAAACAGGATTTACTTTTGAATTCTCAATTCTATTTAACTAATATATATGTTTTTCCTTATGGAAATACCACACAATCTTGATTATTGTAGCTTTTGAGCAAGATTTGAAACTGGGAACTGTGCATTCCACTTTGTTCTTCTCCTTTCATGATTGGTTATTTTGGCCCTCTTTCATTTCTGTATGAATTTTAGGATCAGCTTGTCAATTGTTGCAAAAAAAAAAGGCAACTAGGATTTTTATTGGGATTGTGTTATTCTGTATATCAATTTAGGAAATATCTCCTAATATTTAACAATATTAAATCTCCAGTCCATGAACACAGGCTATCATTCCACTTATGTAGGTCTTCTTTATTTTAACAATGTTCTGCAGGTTTTGGTATACATATTTTGTACTTATTAAATTTATCTGAAGCATATATTTGAAAATATTTTATTTATTTATTTTTGTTGCTATTGTTTTCGTTTTGAGTTGGGGTTACTGAGGTTAGCCCCAAACTTGTGGACTCAAGTGATCTTCCTGCCTCAACCTCTCAAGTAGCTGGGACTGGGTGCAACATGGCTGAGTAGAGGAGGAGTCATGTTGGTGGGAGTCAGAGAAGATCAGGTAAAAACGTAATGGCAAGAAGGGGAAGGACATACACCCTGATGCAAAATATCAATCTGAAAGAAGAGACTTGTAGATCAATAAAGTATCTGGGACTAAAAGTACATGCCGCTGTGCCCAGCTTTACCCCCAAAATATTTATCTGCTATTGTAAATTGAATTATTTTCTTATTTTCACTTTCAAATTTTTCCTTGCTAGTGGATAGAACTATAGTTGACATTCAGATATTGATTTTGTATCTCACAATGTTGCTAAACTTATTTAGTAGCTTTAATAGATTTTTATAGATTCCTTAGAACTTTCCATATACAAAATCACTTAATCTGTGGATAGTGATGGTCTTATTTTTTAATTCCTATTTTAGATGCTTTTTCTTTTACTTGCCTAATTACGCTCACAAAACCTTTCAGCGCACTGTTGACTAACTAGCAGCTGCAAGGATATCCTTGTCTTTTTCCTGATTTTAGGGGAAAAGCTTTCATTCGTACACCATTAAGTATGATGTTATCTGTGGGCTTCTTATAAATGCCTTTTATTTTTATTGAATTGATGAAGTTCTCTTCTAGTACTAATTTGTGTAGTTTTTCTTTTTTTTTTTTTTAAATCACGAAAGGGTGTTGGATCTTGTCAAATGCTTTTTCTGCATCTACTGAAATGGTCATGTGGTTTGTGGTGGATTAACTAACGGTCAATTTGTAACACCCAGCTGAACTGGGTGTTCTGGGAGTCAGCGTGGTTCTGGGTGTAGAAGACCCACCTGAGGATTGTTTCGCCAACAGCATAAAAAGAGAACTTCAGGGGAAGATGGTGTGTTGTTGATTCTCCTGGAGAAGCTTGTCATGCTGGTTTTCCTGATATGAACTCAGCTGTTCTCATTGTCGGAGGAGCTTAAGTCCTCGCTGTCACTGAGGATGGCTGAGGTTCTCTTTGGGGAGCTCTGGTCCTTACCTTGGGTGTCGCTTTCTGTCTCCAGTGCAGATCCTTCAGCCTGCTGGCACAGATCCTTCATCCTGTTGGCACACTTTCTAGCTTCCACGACTGACCTTTGGGCCTTCCCAGTGCAGATCCTTGATACAGACTTGCATGAGACACTGTTGTGGGCTCTGGGCCTCCAGTTGGACTCGTGGAGGACATTGCCATAGGCTCTAGGTCTTCAGCTGGACTCGTTCAGGACATTGCCATGGGATCCAGACCCTCAGCTGGATTCTTTGGGTCTCTAGTGTGTGGACAGATCTCCCATACAATTTTGCAATTAACTCCTTGGGTGAATATTATAAAATAATCCTATAAATTATGTGTCCTGTCTTAAATACATTCCCTTGTAAGCCCTGACTACAACATGTTTTTATCTTTTATTGTTTTAATATAGTTTATTACGTTGAGTGATTTTCATACGCTGAATCAACCTACTACTCCTCTTAGAAATTTCCATTTCTCATGTACAACTTCCATTTTGCAATGTTTCCGTGGGTGTTGGGGCCACACATCCATATAACTTGCCCAGATGGAGACGGAAGTCCTGACTGTGTGATCACTTAATATCTCTTGGCTAGATCCTCAGTTTGGACCAGAGCTCAGAAACATGCCTGAAGAGCTGCTTCGTAAATGATGTATGGGTTTGGGGGAGGCAGATTACATGACCTATTCAGACCTCTAGATATATGCAGAGTAAGTCTCCTGTGGGGCTTGGCAGAAGTTCCATACGATTTCTTTTCCTACCACATATAACCCTAACACCATGAAATCTGCTGGGAATTAAGGTTCACACATCAGGGCTGTTTGTTCTGCAGCCTGGACTTCGTACAATATCAATTATGCTCTGTCCCCACTCAGAGCTATGAGTCTTCCGTGTTTCTGGATTAAAAGTTGTAGCTGTATTATAAGCAGAAAAGAAACTTTTTCTCATGGAATTACCAAGCATTGTGCTGCTTTCTTAGTAGTGCAAGGTCAAAGTGCTATATCTTGTTCTTTATTTTAGAGAGGATACCCTGGATGCCTCAGATTACTGGACTTCTAAAAACATTCCAAATGTGATTGTTCCCTGAATCCATTAAGGGTTTGTTGTACTTTCTCTGTAGCATAAGTTTTTTTCTTAAATTATCTAGAGTACTTTTTTTTTAATCAGATCCAATTAACATGATGTTACCAACATAGTGAATCCATGTGATAATCTGTGAAATGTCCAGATAGTCCACTCCCCTTCAAATTATATTATGGTGGAGGACAAGAAAGTTAACACATGGGAGAAGACTGATTGTTTACTGTTATTCGACCTGTGTGAATGTGAGCTGCTTTTTGATCTCTTTATTGATAAGTATGTGAAAGAATATATCTATCAGATTCATAATTGTCTTTATACTATGTGCCCAGGGCTCTGAAATCTGCTCTAATAAATATATCACATCTGGCACAGCAGTTGCAACTAGAATTACAACTTGGTTAAGTCTGTGGCCATAGTTCACTGACATCTCCCAGGATCTAGCTGGCTTTTGCAGAGGTCAGACTGGTGTATTAGTTGAGACCATGCTGAAAATCACCGATGTTGAACAATCCTTTGCACATCTTTGAGGATGGCATTAATTTGTTATTCTCCTCAGAACATGTTTGGATTTCAAACTAATTAAATAAGGAAATAGAGTGCTAAACATATTTTCTATAATATTCTTTCTTCTGTATTACACATATGCCCCCTTAGAATCTGAGCATAACTGAACCAACAGAGAATATTATTGACTTAGGCGCTTGCAGTTTTTTTTCTTTTACTTCCTTTCTTTCATAAGGACCATGTGTAATTATAATACAAATACGATGTCTTTTTAAAATATTACCAGCTGTGGTCATCATCTCAGATGATAAGATCATGCTTGACTTTCTTCTAAGTTTTTAAAATCTGTCTTTCCTAATACCCCCAAATGCACATGCCTCACTGCACACAACATTAGCGTTAATATTTTGATAATATGACTACTTTCTCAGAAGGTTCCTCTTATTTCAACCACATCAACCACTTGGGTCTTTAATGGTCAGAAAATAAAATAAGACTATGAAAAATGTCATAAAATTAAAAATCATCTGTGCAAGCTCAGGAAGCAATAACGTATTTTTAAAATCTATATTAAGCTGTAAATGTGTGTGGTTGACCAGGGCAGCCACAGGAAGGAGTGTGTACCTCTGGTACAATCAGAATTTTCTTAGTGGCAATGCTCTGTGGCTCCTATCACTTTAAACTGCCTACTGATTGTTTGCTCATTTGATAGTAAACCTAAGAGAAAACAATGTAAATTCGTCTAAGCCTCGTTCTTACCAAGCTTCAAAATTGGAATGATCTTCGTTGGATAGCTTAACTCAATAGGAAAATCTTTTGGACTCAATGTGGGAAATGGAAACACAAAAAGCAATAAGATACTTATTTATGGCTATCAGATCAGTAATGATAGAAAAGTCTGTTAATACCCACTATGACCAAGGTACTGGGAACTCTCATTCGCTCCTGCTGGGGGAGTGCCTCGGAGAGCAAGTTGGCAATTCCTATTGGAGTTGATGACCCACATACTCTATAACTTGAATGTGCTATTCCTTCATAGGTATTCTAATGAAACTCTTCACATACAAACCAGACCACATGTATAAGAATTTACATAAGTGGCCGTTGAGATAGCTCAGCGGCATAAGCGCCTACCTAGCAAGCACGAGGTCCTGAGTTTGACTCCTGGGACCCACGTATAAAAAAATAAAAAAATAAAAAAAAGGAGAATTTACATAGTAGCAGGTGTGTTTTGAAGGGAGTAATGATGAATTGGTGAAATAAACTTTGAAGGTCTATTAACATGTTATGGACAGAAAAAAGGAAATTAATTATAATTACACCTAACAACATGGAAAAGCCTCTGAATCATGAGTGAAAAAGAAAACTCAGGTTACCATATTTGCTTCCAGTAAAAATTTAGCACACATTTGGTGACTTAAAATAACAGAAATGGATTCTGTTTTAATTCTGGAGGCCAGAAGTCCAAAATCAGTTTCCCAGGGACAAAGTCAAGGTGTTGGAAGGGGGCACTCCCTCCAGAGGCTCTGGGGAAGGACCCATTCCTTGTCTCTTCCCTCTTCTGGAGGCTGCCAGCATTCCTTGACTTGTGGCTACATAGTTCCCAGCTCAGCCTCCTCCTCTTCGGTATGAGTAAAATCTCCCTCCACCATCCTTTTATAAGGATATGTATGAACACCTTTGCTATCCAGCAGGACAATTCAGGATAATCTTCTCATCTCCAACTCCTTCATCTAATCAAATCTGCAAAGACTCTATTTTCCTTATTAGGTAACACTTACAGGTTCTAGGACCTGCTATCTTTGAATGGCCATTAGTCAACCTACTATAACTACCTATGAAGTAATTTAATTTAATGACATTTTAAAGCACTGTGATAGTTAAGGTTGATCGTGTCTACTTGATTGGCTTGGCAGCCACAAAGGATTGGTGGAGTACTCTTCCAGATGTGTCTGGGTGGCACATAGAGGTGTGGCTTTGGGTACTATATATGGTCCCTTGCCCCTTCCTCTCTGGTACTGTTCCCCTGCTCTGCTTCTTGTCTGCCATGAACTAAGCCACTTTGTTATGCCAAGCTTTTCCACCATGATGTTCCTGCCCTGGAGCCAGTCAACCATGGACTGAATCTCCTGAAACCATGAGTTAAATTAAACCTCTCCTCCTTTACACTGTAGGTGTCAGGAGTTATGCCCCAGTGTTAAGAAAGCTGAGTAATGCAAGCATGCACTATAATAATGTGTATTTGGGCAAACTGTGAGTTGTTTGCCCCCTCAAAGTCCTTTCCCTTCACTTTTCCATTCTCCTTGGAACTTTGGAGCATCCATGTAGCCAAGTTTAGAGTAATGGACATGAGCAGAAATGACAAGCTCCATGCCCTAGAACTGTGTCACCTCTCCTAGTGAGTACCAAGAGAAAAAACAGAAGATTCTAAAGGATCATTTGGAGGAGAAATACATTTATATTTTATTTAAACAGGTATATTTTGAGCCAATATTGCTATGGCAGTTTAATCTTTATCTTAATACCCATGTAAAATAATCATGATATTTTGCTAATATATATTAGTAACAATACTAAGATATTAAGGGGAATGATAATATCAAACTAAGGAGAGTGGAGCTTGGGGAAGTAAGATGTTGAAGAGGATTTGTAGGGTTAGGCAAGAGGCTTCAGTTTACCTATAAAATGTTTTTATTCTTAAATTCATAGATGAACTAACAGATGTTTATATTGTTCTCTATGCTTCTTTGAATATCTGAATTACTCACTAAAAATCTATAGTAATAATGGAAAGTACAGTAAGAGTTATAGATGTGGTGAATGATAAAGTATTTAGATGAAAAAAGAAGTTGAAGACCAAAGATATTAATGTGACAAATAATCATGGTTGAAAGGCTATTTGCACTAAGCTTGTTCTGGAACATTCTTTGCTTCATGGGCTAATAACAAGAATGAGTCATTTGAATGAAATTTCTTCCTGGAAGATCAAGGGTAAAAATCTGCCCTAGGCAGAAATGTGCTCTAAATCCCAGTATCTCCTACTTTCTTAGGTATTAAAGAATTTCAGGGGCCGGTGAGAGGGCTCAGCGGTGTAAGCACCTGCCTGGCAAGCACGAGGGCCCGAGTTCAACTCCCGGAACCCACATACAAAAAAAGGGCCGGTGATATCGCTCAGCGGCACGGGCGCCTGCTGGCACACGAGGTCTTGAGGTCGACCCCTGGTACCCACAAAAAAAAAAAAAAAAAAAAAAGAATTTCAGGCAAGGAAATCCCTTAAAAGTAAAGGTCAGGGGCTGGTGATATAGCTCAGTGGCATAGGCGCCTGCCTGGCAAGCGCGAGGTCCTGAGTTCGACTCCCGGTACCAGCATATAAAAATAAATAAATAAATAAATAAATAAATAAATAAATAAATAAATAAAAGTAAAGGTCAGGAAGTCATATAGAGTGCTTGAGAGTATGCTCAGGAGTTTGAGGGTTTTCCACCCACTCACTGAAATGTAACACTTGTCCTGAACAAGTCTGCAGCAGGTCAGTGTTAAGCACGGAAAGGAAATCATGTTTAACTCACATTAAAAAGGAGATGTGTTCTGATAAAAAGACTGTGCCATGTTGTTTGAGGAGGTAGGAATTTGAGGGTTGTGCATTGAAATGGATGCTCTGGGTTGCACAAAATACCTGCCTCCCCTCACAATCCTGCCAGGAGTTTGGGTGATGGAGAACTGTGTTTTTGTGGCCTTGCTCTGTCCCTGCCTCTTGGAGCCACAGGCTTGCTCTATTTTTAAGCAAAGATACTTCTGGGAGGGAAAAAAAAAGCTCCCATGTTATTTGTAATCTTGTTTCCTTGTTTGGCATGCATCAGGAGCCTATTCCTCTCTTCCCTTTTCTAAATTACCCCCTGTACTACAGTTTCGGCTATAGCTGCTTCTTGAACACATTTTCATGGAGAATGTCCCCCCCCCCCCGTATTGAGGATTGAACAAAGGACTTTCACTCTGAGTTACATCCCTAGCCCTATTTTAAATTTTTATTTTGAAACAGGGTCTCACTAAACTGCTAAATTGCCCAGGCTGGAGTCAACCTTGCAATCCTTCTGCCCCAACTTCCCAAAGTGCTGGGATTACAGGCATGTGCCAACATCCCTAGTTTCCACAGAGACTTTTTAAAGTAAGGTTGTGTCTTCCACAGTACACCTGCACAGCACAACGGAAATCATGCCAACAGATCGCTCACTACACAAGCTTTCCACATGGTATCAGAATGTCCTTGCAATTTCCATCACACTTTTCTGCAGTCACTTCGCCAACATTTTGCCTCATTACTTTGCAGATTCTCTGGCTGTATGAAATGAAACAAAGTTTTTAAAATGTAATTCCATGCTGTGGACAACACCAGGTTCTACACTCATGAATAGCTTTGTTTCACACAGGTACTTAATTTCAATCCCTCCTGCTAAATCTTCCTTTAGAGTGCTGTTAATTTAAAAAATGTTTAAAGGAAGCACTGCAAATGATTATATACTGAATGAGAGAGCAAAACAATTTAATGAATTACTTCTTGAGAGGAAAAGCCAGGCATCTTGGTCCATGCCTATAATCTGGGAGGCTGAAACAGGAGAATTGCAAGTTTGAGCCGAGCCTGGGCAAGTTAGCAAGACCCTGTCTCAAAATAAAAAGGGTTGGGGATGTAGCTCAGTGCAAAAGCCTTAGGTTCAATCCCCAATACCATAGATAGGTAGACATAGATAGATGGAAAGATAGATTAGGTAGATAGATAGATGATAGATAGATAGACAGACAGACACACACACAGATGGATAAAAGAGCTGGGGATATAGCTCAGCATGAAGGGTCTGGTTTTGATCCCAGTACCACAAAGCAGATGGGAATGAGGAATGTATGTTGGAATTTCTCATAAATTCATATTTAAAGAGGATTATTTTACTCATCCTTTTTTTTTTTTTTTTTTTTTTTGCTGAGGAGGAAATTGAGGCCCAGGGGTGTGGTAGATTCACCCCAAGGTGTACATGGGTTGGGGGGTGTCCTGCCTTCCTCTAGGCCTCTGCAAGGGTAGCCCTCTTAAGCTGGAACACTGTTCCACCCACACCCTACACATACCTCCATTGGTCCTTTTTTGCTTGGGAGGTCACGTCCCCTAGAATAATTTCTGTGAAAATCCCCAACCCCATAAAAAACCAGACAGCACTGCACTTACTGCTCTCTAGTTCTTATCACCATGCATGCATGTGGGTTGTTCGCTTGCTGGCCCCACATCCTGAACGGTGAACTCTGTACAGACAGGGCTTTCCCTTGATATGAGTCTGCAGACAGGGTTTTGATATAAGTCTGCAAGCAAATGATTGATTATAGTCTCTGCTGTCAAGCCTCTCTGCTAACATTAATCTGCATTTTCAGCTACTGCACAGCACTAACATCACTGCTTCAGCTCCACCTCAGATCATCAGGCACTGGATTCTCATAAGGAGCATGGGACCAAGATCCCTTGCATGTACAGTTTGTAGAAGGGTTTGAGCTCCTATGAGAATCTGATGCCACAGTTGACCTGGCAAGAGGTGGAGCTCAGACAGTGATGTGAGCATTGAGAGCAGCACTAACTACAGATGAAGCTTTGCTCACTCACCTGCTGCCCGCCTCCGACTGTGCAGCCCATTCAGTGGCCCAGGGGTTGGGGACCCCTGGCTTAGAGAACCAGTCAGGACACCAGGCGGGGGTCTCAGAGACAGTGGTGCATTGTGTAGTGTTCGAATACTGCATGCTCCAAGCTGCTACTGAGAGTCACTCCCACTGAGAACTCGCTCACTGAGATCTTCAGATAGAACTTCTTTCCCTTACTCTGAGGATGAGCAGACCGTAAATCACTTAAAAATGTTTTTCCATTTTGTCTTACACCATTTGTTATTTTCTGGCATTTCATCTGTATTGGCTGTTTACCCCAAGTTGTACTATAAATGGAAAGACATTTTTCATGAAATACACTTATTATTAAAGATTGGCTTTTCTGTACTTCTTAGTCTTTAAATGTCACTGTTAAGTATATTACTGTTTAGTCCCTCAGAAAATTTTAGAATTTGCCTATGCTGCAATGATCTTACGTTACAGTATGAATGAAGAAACTGAAGCCCGGGAAGTTTCAGTGGGTGGCTGTATCTCTACCACCAACTTTACTCACTAGTTCTCTGCACAACCTCCTGCCATGAGCTTCTCTGGCAACCACGCTAAAACTGGGCACTCCTTCCACCCAGTTCTAATTATTGCAAATTAGCAGCCCACACAGAATACTGTACCTGACTACATCAATTGGCCCCATGTACAATTACTAACAACATCTCATTTTAGGTGGCTAATTACTGTTTCCTTTTTTGTTTTGGGGGGTGGTTATAGTAATGGGTTGGAATAATCTGCTCCACTTATTCCAAAACAATATAAAGCCAACCTCAAAAGCACATCCATCAATGGCTTATTCTCTTCAGTTCCATTAAATTCACTTTGAGTAAATGTCCGCTACATCCAGGACCCTGTGACAGCTCCTTGGAGCTATAAAGATGATGTCATGGGGATTTTATCATTGATTAGGCAGCTGATATATTTTCCTTGTACATAAGCTTCTTCTACCTCTCTTTATGAATTACCACCATTAAGTGAATGCCATGAAGCTAATTTTTTTTCTGGAAGGAAATGGAATGTGCCACCAAAAAATAAGGCAACACATTGTAGCCCAGGGTCCTGCCTAGGAGCTGGGTACACCCACTGTCTACACTTGCCACAGCCCAGAGGTCCCATGGGGAAGATTTACCAGAGACACATTTTCCCAGTTAAAATGAAACCTTTAGGGGCCGGTGAGATGGCTCAGTGGCTTAAGCGCCTGCCTGGCAAGCGCGAGGGCCCGAGTTTGACTCCCGGAACCCACATATGAAAAAGGGGCCAGTGATATCGCTCAGCGGCACAGGCTGGGCGCGAGGTCCTGAGGTCGACCCCCCGGTACCCACAAAAAAAAAAAAAAATGAAACCTTTAAAAGTAATATTTGGAGTCACATGTTCCATGTGGAGCCAGCTCATCCAAGTGGCATCCAAAATCATCAAATCACTAGTTGATGACAACTCACTTTTATGGTCAAGGAGGTGGATCCTTTCCGCTCCTTCAGCTCCTCTCAAAGGTCTAAAAATCCTCAGTAAGTAGGAACTGATAGTAAAATCCGTCCTGAAGATCTTGTCTGGATTGTGGGAGAGAATGGACAGCCTGTCAGAGGCTCTGTTTTCAGTGCCTCTGATGCTTTCAGGGAACTGAAGGTGGTGACACTGTGGATAATAAGCCCTTGGATAATGGGTCTGTGGCCTCTACTGAATGGCAGGCATGTGGCTACATTATTGAGAATTTAAACTAGCAACAAAGCAAGTCTCCATAATAAAGTCTTAGGTTACAGCATTGTAAAATGCTCCCAACTGTCTTGACAAATGTAACTTGATGTGAATGATTTACGAGGATGTGATGTAGAAAAGGGAGAATTCCAGCGATGGGAATGAAACTTCACTGCTCAGCAGCACTAGATCATTGCGCAATAGGAGGGTTGATGGCTGTGGATCTACGGAAAGTCTGACATGAGTGAAGGAAGAGAGCAGATAAAATGCAACGTGCAACCATTCCAGAAACCTGGTGTTCGCCAAAAGGCTTGTTAAACCCTGACTTTTGCTTCATAGTGACTCTATGGTGGGTCTCTCGTTAATGAGTGGGTGTCATATAGTTTGTTTATTCATGTGTGTATCTAATAAATATTTATTGAAATCTTATTATGTCAAGTATTGTTCTAAATTCGGTATTACAAAGTGGAAAAAGAAAAGCTCTGGTCTCATGGAATTGGCTACATAATTATGAATTCTTTCTGACCTTTGAATACTTTCAGTTTTGTATATTAAGTGGGCCTGGGATAGAATAAAGTACAATATTGATACGGTACATCGGTTGGTATTCTGCAGACTGATGGAGTTAATACACTTCCTAAAATAAATCTGGAGTACCTTGAAAATTCACATTTGTTTCTTGGTACATGAGAAATCAAGTTACAATTCTATTCACACAACGTTATCTCATATTGTTAAAACACATAACGCATAGAACAACAATGAAAAAACACCAAAAAGCTATCACTTAAGTTTCAAAAGCAAGCATGAGATAATGAGGTCATTTTATTTTCTTCTTTAGGTTTTTCAGTTTTCCAAGTTTTATACACTGAACGTGGCTAACTTTTGTAAACTGAAAACACTCTTTAAAAACTATATTATTTTAAAAATAACATTTACAAATAATTTTGGGATTATTAATTATTCCTTGCAATTTCCCTGAAATACTAGACAATTAAGACTATTCTAGGGCCGGGGATATAGCTCAGCAGCACAAGTGCCTGCCTAGCAAGCGCAAGGTCCTGAGTTTGATTCCCGGTACCTAAAAATAAAATAATAAAAAAAGGACTATTCTAATTACTAGTTCATGCACTAGAACTATAGACAGAGTTAAAATTTAAAATCTTAAAAATCTTCGGCTACATACTTTATCCATTCTCCTGATCTGAGGGGAATTAATGCTGACTTTCATGTCTTCATTCAGCTTCAACCGAAAGGAGGGCACTGAGGAAGGACTTGGGAGTATCAGTGTCTGAGAAGTGAGCCCAGAAAGCATGGTGAGGGCGTGTAGAATAGGATAGGAAAGAAGGAAAACATAATGAGAGAGTTACCACTGGGGCTCAGTCACACTCAGGTCCCAGAAAAAATAAGCAGAGCACACCTAACAATAGTTCCCTCAGTAGGCAAGAAAACTGAGATATTTGCCCCCCATTACTTCTACCCCATTAGTTAAGGGTTGCTTCTAAATTTATCGATTTCTTAGCACTTCTTGCCTGTCCCATGTGCAAGATAAGCAATTGGCTTAGTTCAGAGAAAATGTGAGCTTAGAGAGAGACCCAGATGTTGGGCAAGGATGCTACAGACTCAAGCTGCAGGAGACCTCAAAGGTTCACTAAAAGGATGGGGGTTGGGGCACCCTGATAAAACTGGATGCATTTCTGTACCAAAGAGCTGTAAAGTCTTGATGGCTTTATACAATACTATTTCTCCTTCTTCTCCTTCTCCTTCTTCTCCTCCTCCTCCTCTTCCTCCTTTTTCTTTTGCTTAAATAAACTCTTTGCAGGTCACACAACTTTGGTGGGCAGCTATTCCTCAAATCTTGTCTCTGTCCCTTGAAGAGTTCTGCCATCCCAGAGCCCTCTGCTTCCAACTGCACAGATGGGGAGGGAGGTTGCAAGAGATGAATACAGTGTGAGATATGGTATGGCCCAGCCTGGTAGCAGAGGATGCCACTTGGACATATACTCCGTTTCCCAAACTCATTCATGGTTCCCGAGTAAGTGAAAAGGAAGGATGTTTGGAAATGCAGTTTTTCCACATATCTAGTGAGAGGGTGTGGGAGTTGGTAACTGCTAGCAATACTCTGATGAGCTTCTCTTTTTGTGTCATCTTCCAGCTGTTGAATTGTTATTTCCTGATCTTTGGTTATATTCAAGAGATTTTTCCTTTCATGATCGCTAAGCCGTGATTCTGTCTTCAAGGTCTGAAAGTCTGTCTTCAGTTTCTTTCAAGTGGTTTTGCCAGCTTTCAGTGGAATTTTTAATTTCCTGGATATCTATTTCAATCCATTTCATGCATTCTATTTCTTTCCTATATTGATCATTCACTGTTTCCATCCTCTTCCTATCATCATCTATTTTTTTAATCTATCTCTACTCTAGATTTGCTGAGTAATTCCTTTATAAATGCTGTCATTTCTGTTTTTACTTGAGAGATTATTTCTGATCTGATTTCCTCTATAACCTCATGGATTTGTTTCTTTACTTTGGTTGCTATCATTTCAGAAATTTCAGGTGTGCCTTCCAATTTCTTCTATGTTGATATCTCCTGGACTTGTTCTGGGTGGGCTGGAGGTTTGAGATTGCATTTTGTTTCTTCATCTTGTCATTTTGTATTTCAAAAAAATTTTTTATTTTGTTTTCTGTGATAATCCTTGTGAGTTTTTGTAGTAGGTAGCTATATCACTAGTATCAAGGCCTATCTAGGAAAAGTCTGTTCCTTCAGGGATGTCTTCCGTGTGTAGGAGATTCTTGGTTTGTGTCTGTCCCAAGATCCTACCTTCCCAATTAATTAAGAGTGGGATGTTGGTATCTGTTTGGCTCAGTTCCCAGTCCTTTGGTGTAGGGCTGTGGTGAAGTTATTACCCCAGAGCTTCCCAGTATTGTTACAGAAGGGAGAACAACTGATTACAACAGATACGACATCCTAGCTAAAGTAGTAAAATTAGCAATAACAATAGCATCAAGCATAATTTAGAAACTGTGGTAACTATTGATTTTGTACTTTAGACCATAGGAGCAGTCTATAGTTATACAACAGAACCGACTGCAAATTAGCAGTTTGTATGCAAAGTGTTTCCCCTTGGTAGAGTGGTTTTACCCTGTGGTGGGGAAATTTAGGAAGGATAGCGTATAAAACAAAGATAACTGGAGAGGAAGTAGAAGCAAGGCTGGAGGACAAAGGATGATCACACAAGGTTTGGGAAACTAGAGAAGGAGGTAGAAAAGAAATCATGAAGGCTTATTCAAGGGATTATCTGAACTTGGTCTCTGGGTTTGGGAGATGGGATTAGTTTTCTGTGGCTGGAGTTTTCCCCAGTTGTTTAGAAAAGAGAGAAAAAAAGAACAAAAGAAAGAAAGAAAGGAAGGAAGGAAGGAAGGAAGGAAGGAAGGAAGGGAAAAAAGGAGGAAGAAGAAAAAGTAAAGAAAAAGAAGAGAAAAAAAGAAAAAAAATTGAGAGAAAAGGGCTGGTTACCGAGTCCTGGATTCTTCCTGAGCTGGTTGCCGGTCCCTCAGAGGCCTCAGTCAACTGTTGGCTCATATTGTTATTGTTACGTCAGACTTTTCATGCCACTAGTCTCGCCTGTCCATCCTGTGTCCCTTAGTTGGGACCCTACTGTATTGCTGATGTTCCCTCTGGTCTCTGGGCCTTCCAGTGCAGTTCATCTCAGTAATGGCAGTAGCGAGGGAAGAGACTGCTCTCTTCCACATGTTTCACCTGGGTTTCTTCGGCAGCGGAGAGGCAATAGAGGAGCTTCTCTTTTCTTGTCTGGGCATACTGATGTTCTCTAAATACCTAGTACTTAGTGCATAGGCTATTCCTCAGAAAACGAGCTTGAGCTGGGCATGGTCGCACACATCTGCAATCCCAGCAGGCACAAGGATCTTGAGGAGTTCAGGGCCAGCCTGGGTTACATAGTGAGTTCAAGGCCAGCCTGAGCTACACAGCGAGACACTGCCTCAAAAAAAAAAAAAAAAAAAAGAAAATGAGCTTGAGTTCTTTATGTAGACTATTTCAGATGTAATTGATTCTAATTGCTAATATTGCAATTGCTAATATTGCTAATATTGAATTGTTAATATTGAGTAGATTATTTATCTACTATACAGGGTATCATGTGACAAGTATTTTAGCTAGAGTTAGAACATCCAATAGTCAATTCTAGACCAGCTTTGAATAAGTATGCGATTTAGGACATTTAGCCTCTTCCTCTGAAAAGTAATAAAGTCTGTTTTAGTTACAGTCTTCTAAGATGGTTTAGGCTAAGTAGCTTGCTATGTATTTTTTAAAGTTTATACGATCATCCCTTGGTATCTATAGAAGATTCGTTCTGGGACTTCTCTCATATGAATGCTCAAGACTCTTATAAAAATGTTATCTGCATATAACCTACACAACCTCCCGCACACCTTGAATCATGTCTAAATTACTTATAATGCCTAACACAATTCTCATACTGCACTTCGTCCTAGCGAATTCAGTATTATAGTACTAGACATGATTTAAGTTTCACTTTTCGGAACATCATAGAAGTCTTCCGAAAATTTTGCTCTTTGGTTGATTGAATCCACAGATGTGGAAGCCATAGATATGGAGAACTGAATACATATTTTTACATTTTTTGCACATATGATACACACACATATCACAAACATATAAAAAGCTATACATACATAAGAAGGCCAAGTAGAGGTAGCATTGAGGCTAGAATTTCAATTGCTGAATATTTTGTATTAGCTGAAGCATCCTTTCTATCAGTCTTCTTATCTTGTCTCCTTTCTGAGGAGAAGTGCATTTGTGCTATGGCTCTCTCACCAGCAGATAGGTGTGTGCCCTTGCGACCAGCAAGTAAATGCTGGTGGCAGCTGTGGGCCAAAGAAACAACACACGTCTTGTTGCAAAATCCAAAGAAAGCACAGAGCTGTAGTCAATCTCATCTCACCCACAGGGCCACAAGCATTTCTCAGTTCTAAAGTTTCTAGAGTGAGAGGAGCCAAGGGTAGTTATTATACCCTAGGGGCCAGTAAAGCACACACCAATTAAAAGTCTGCATTTTCTAGCTAACCAAACAGTGCCCAGTGTCAAAAGACAGGGAAGTCTTATTTTTAGCAAAGTTTGCACAGTCAGTGAAGTGGGGTGAAAGACCATAATTTTAGTAAACTCAGCTAAAAGAATTGGATATTATAATGAAATGGTCATCCATCTAGAGCCCAGTTTATTTAAAAAACAAATTACTGGGTGGTTTCCCATCAGGTATATGAACCAACAACAATATAAAATGATTTCAGTGACTTTTCAATTCTTCATTCATTCATTTGTGTATGCTTTTTTACTTGTTCATTTTCCAGAGATTCATCACATGCCTGTCATAGAACAGAATCTGTGCTAGGTGCTGGGTCACTTCTTTTAGTTTCTTCTGTCTGGACAAAAGGAGTTCACTAGGTCTGGCCAGCTTGCAAGAACGGCTACTATGGTTTGACCTGGATTGTTCTCTGAGTAGCAGTTGATAAGCCAGTGACCCACTTGCCTCCTGTCCCAGATATACTATTTGCCAAATTAAAGCAACAATTGTGAAAATTAACTTTTTGTCTTTCCACTTCTGCATCACAAATGACTGAAATACCTCTAAGCAATGATTCCCTATAACTTAACGAGTATCAAAGGATATGGAGGTCTGATGGAGAACAGCATAGATTTAGCCTGTACTAAGTGCTCTTCTGAAGCATATTTCATACATCAACTCACTTAATCCTCCCCAAAACACTATAAGGTAGACACTATTAACCACTTCACAGTTTATCCGGAGCATCACTCGTGCAGTGTGTTTGTTGCGTACTGACTATCCTGAGCGTCACTCAAGTAGGTATCATTTCAACCAGTCAGTTCTTGTACAGTATTGAGTAAATTTGATAAAATGCTAGTTTTTATACTTCCTGATATATTATCTTATAAAAACAAAAAATATGCAATTTTTGGTCATCTTGTATTTAAATAATTGGACTGTTAAGTGGTTAATATTCCCACTTTACAGAAATGAATGCAGATGAAAAGAAACGATTTTCCATCCATTGGTGGAATAATTTTCTCTTCTAATATTGGTCACAACTGCCATTCTGTGTTATTCTGTTAGAAAAGTGCACTACATAAAAAACATGGCTGTTTTTTAGTTGCATTGGAGAGATTGAACAAAATTATATAAGGAGGATTCTACTTAGAATATACTGTTTGATGTACAGTAATACTATTCATTTATTCCTTCATTTGACAAATATAATAATTTCCTATTCTGTACTGATATCTGGAATACAAAGATGAATATGCCTCAAGAAACTCTTAGGCAGTAGAAAAGAAAATTGTGTCAACAAATACCTAACATGATGTGGGATGAAAGCCACAAATAAAATACATGGATGGTAAGAAGAGGGCAAATTGGAGAATTAATAGCAATAAGTAGCACTTGGTAAAACTGAACATGCATTGCTTTTTAAACTTTTACAAACTCCCTATTGTGCAGTATTATTTTTTCCCTAATTTAAAATGCAAGGAGACTGAGGTACCAAGAAGTTACATAACATGTTGAAGGCTATTAGGAGAGGTAACCTGTGAGCCTTGAGGGTACCTTCGTGATTTTGCTGGGTTTGCCTTCCTTGTTCTTTACCTGTTTTTCAAGTTTGTGTATGTAGTAAGCAACTATGAGAATGAAGTAGATTATTCTTCTGGACAAAAAGAAGTCTTTTTATTCCCCTTATTATAAAAGTAGTGATTTCCCCAAATTCAGTGTTCCTCACCTTTGATATATCTGACTTCATGTGTAGGCAACTAAGATGGGCCTTTCCTTACCATTATTAAGACCTGGAGGGCATGGGCAATGAACACCAAGCTTTATCTACTACTTTTGTCATTAATGACAAAATTTCTTTTCTCTGACCCAGGAATTGCATGTCTTCTGTCAGCATCCATAAGGCAGTAACAGGCTGACCTGATAGATTGTAAGTAGGAAAAAATCTCAAGTTTTGAGTTGTTCTAGATAAGGCCACATGGGCTAGTAAGTGATAAAACGTGAATTTGTACCTAGATAGTTCAGCTTTGAAGTTCACAGTCCTAAATACTACTAATATTACATCAAATACAGGCAACTAACCTTTCTTGATAGATTAAAGGAAGATTTTTTTAAAGGAGAATAGACATTTAACAGAAGAATAAGAGAGAAAGAACACTCCAGAAAGGAAGCAATGTGTGCAAAAGCTGAAGGCCAGGAAGTTTGTAGCATGGTGAGGACATTGAGAGAGCAGTGTTGTAAGATGGAAGTGCCCAGCAGAATTCTGCTTGGAAATGGCATGAAAGATAGGCTAGGAAAGACTGGCAGAGGCCAGACCAGAAAGGAGAATGGGTGGTCATTTGTCTTGTAGAAAGACCACTACAAGGATCATAGACAGGGATGTGTCATGATCAGATTTGTGTTTCTGAAAGTAGGCAAGATCGATCTGAGGAGTCAGGCAAAGGAAGTAAAGAGCAGCCAGAGTGATCTAAATAAGATTTGATGAGGCCCTGAGCTTTGTAGCATGTACAGTTTAAATGGCCTTATTTTAATGCCTAATGAGAGTAATGATTAGCTTGGAATTACACCAGCCAGGTGAGTTATATGTTTAGTTCCTGATCTTGAACTTTTTGCTTTGTACAAGAAGTGAGAGAAGGTCAAATGAATAAAGCAATTGTTATGGTTAATCTCAATTGTCAACTTGATTGGCTTGAGAAATATCTAGGAGATTAGGAAAGCACACTTCTAGGTGTATCTGGATGGGTCATGGGCATGACTTTAGGGACTATATCTGGTACCACGGACTGAAACCTCTAAAACTATAAGCCAAATATACTTTTCCTTTTAATTCAGTTGCAGGTATCAGGTATTTTGTCCCAGCAACAAAAAGCTGACTAATATAGTGATCTTGCTTCTTCCAATTCCAGATAGAAGACATGGAGAAGCTGAGTCTCTGCTACCCTAAAAGCGAAGGAAACATGGATGATACTATCAGAGGGGGTCTATCTGCTGTTTTCATGGTAGAGAAAAGCCAACAAGGATTTCGTATCCAGAGCACAAATTCTCAAACTTTTCTGTGTTATTGGGCAGAATAATATACTGCAGAAGCACACATAACGCACTTTTTATTTTCCCCCCCTTTTTTTGATTATTATACTTGGGATTGAAACCAGTATGGGGCCTTTGCACTGAGTCACAGCCCTAGTCCTTTTTCTTTGCTTGTTTTTTATTTTGAGACAGGATCTGGCTCAGTCACTAAGTTGCCCAGACTGGCCTCAAACTTGTTCTCCTCTTGACACAAGCTCCTAGAGTGCTGGGATTACAGGCAGGCATCACCATGCCCAGCCCTTTCCTCTTATGCTGAAAAAAAGTCGGGTAGCAACATAATCACTGGGGAAGCTAGTTGGAGGTGTTGGTTTTATGGAAAGGATTATAAATTTACATGTTCTGGCACTAAGATGCGGAATATTTGACTCTTGGTTACCAATGTCACATGTCTTTAAGTCTGTTTATAGAAAAATTGTAGTCCAAATATTGTTGATGAAGATATGCTTCACTATACATTGTAGGTTTAGCAAAATAATCCATAGCAAACTAAATTAATAATACTGAATTTAAACAAAATGTAATTTGTAGTTAAAAAATACCAGTTACTGAAAAATATAACTGAGATAAGATATTCTAAATTGCCTAACGTCCATTAACTCTTCCTCTCTCCTAAGAGAGTCCAGAATTTGAGAAATACACTGTCCTGTACAAAACCAAGCATGTTAGGAGAAACTGGTCTATTCATAATTCTGGGCAGTAAATTCCACAGGGTCTAAATAAGTTTGATTCTCCTTGTTGTGATTGGTTTAAGCATCACCAGGTGACAATATTTCTCCTTGTAGATATTGCGGTATCTGAATGTGATACCTGACAATGCTTTATCCACAATACAACCTTGAGAGATGGCAGCCTGAGAAGGATTTAGGGTAACGGAAGAGCCAAGATAAAGACAGAGAAGCAGAATCATCACAACTATGGACTTAATGACTGTATATGTACAGCCCACCACTGCAGAGTGGCTGATGGGTGATGATTCCTACAATGAGTTCCATGTAATGGCTTCACTGCTATTTGTCCAAAGAAGTTGAGGATTAAAACACTGCTAAATCATAACTGGGAGGGGACAGATTAGAAAAGATTCTCATCAACTTGTTTGGGCTTAGAATGCACAAACCAGTGAAAAATCCTTTACTGTCCCTTTTTCAACTGCTGTTTGCAGACTCCCCCCTCCCAGGCTACCTGTCTGCATTCTACATTAAAGTACCTGGACTGTCTCATCAAAACCAAAAATCTGTTCTCTGAGATTTTTAAATTAACCAATAGGCAGTATTTCATTCTCTCCTTGCATTCTCCTGAGAAAGTTCATCAATATTTACATAATTTTAGTTAGAAGATAGTTAGTGGTCATGTACCATGAGGAAAAAGTTACCTAGAAGTCTTGGATCCTTGGGAATAGTCTGGTATTCTCTGTCATGATTGATTCTTATCTGTGCTTTAATGTTACATGGTTGTGAACACTTAAACATTTAAATTATAAGTTATAAATTAACATTTATTAAATTTTTATGAACATTTAGTAACCACAAACATTAAATTACCAAAATAGGTGCAAAACCTTCTTGGCCTTACAGAAATTATATTCCACTCTTGCAACACATCTGTGACTGAACAGCCACTACTGAAAAGAAATAAGAACAGCGTCCTCTTATGAGCCAAGGTACAACACTGGCATTAATGACCCAGCAGGAACTCTAGGGACCAAACATCTTTTGTGCCCTCAGAATTGGACATCTGTCATTCCTTACTTATGACTGCTATACTTGTGACCTTTCTTTTATGTCTGGTTTGCCCATATGTGGCTCTGAAAAATGGTTTCACTATAAATAGAACTCTAGGTTGATGGTGTTTTTTCTTTCAACACTTTAAAGTTATCCTTACATCATCTTCAGGATTGCATCACTTCTGATGAAAAGTCAGTCATCATTATTATTGGTGACATCTCATTACTCCTTTCATTTATTTATTTATTTATTTATTTATTTATTTATTTATTTTGTCTTTTTGAGACAGGGTTTCACTATGCAGTTCAGGCTGGCCTTGAACTCACTTTGTAGCCCAGGCTGGCCTCGAACTCACAGCGATCCTCCTGCAATCCCAAGTGCTGGGATTATAGGCATGTGCCACCATGTCCAGCACTCCTTTCATTTTTAATCTCTTCTCAAACTGTGACTTAATTGGATAATTTCTATCAACCTATGCTCAAATTTACTAGTGCTTTCTTCTGAAAATCCAAACTATTCTTAATACTGTCCAGTGAATTTTCAGTTGTAAATATTACATTTTATAGTCCTAGAATTTCTATTTTGTCTTCTTTTAGAGTTCCTTTTTTCTTTCCTGAAATACTTCTATGTCTTTCCATTATGTCCATCTTTTCCTATGAATATTTTAAAATGTTTATAGTAATTGTTTAAAAATTCTTTCTGCTGATTCGAAGTACTTGGTTTAACTATGGGTCTGCTTCTATTAACTATGTTTTCTTTTAGTGATTGGTCAGCATTTCCTGTTTCTTTGCATGCCTAATAATTTTTATTGCATGTAAAATATGTATATAAAATACAACAAAGATTGAAGCTTGATAATTTTTCATTTTATTTGCCAGCGAATGCAGAGACTTTCCCACTATCTGATGAGGTGAAGGGCTGATTATGTAGATTCTTTCTAGAGTTAAATTTTCTTGAATCTGGGGAGAAGCTTTAACTGGTTTGAGAACAGCTATGTTTAAGCCAACCGTTTCTCCCTTACTACTGCTGTCTTTTGGATATTATCAATATCAGCAATCTTGGGCTTCCATTTTAGATATTTTCATGTACCTTAGATTTAACTCAGCAAGGCACTGGAAGCCAAGCATTATGAGAACCTATGGGTCTTTGTAATTCTGCTGTGCACTTTAGCTCTTTCTTCACTGATACCTTTTGTCAATGTTTGAAGGCAAGGGCTACATGTGGAAGGTATTGACCCAATTTATTTGCACAGTTGGGGCACTTCTATATTCCAACCCACTCTTCTAGCCTTCACTACCATCTACCGCTCAGCTGATTTCTTCTCCTCCCAGCAAGTCTCTCTCTTCAGGACAACCCTACTATACCTAGACCAGAAATTCTTGTCAGAAATGGATGTTTGCTGTCTCTCTCTTTACCAATAAAAGGCTCATTTCTCTGAAATTCAATTTTTTAAGTCTTCCTTTGTCATCTGATCTTCATTAGCCCTTGGGAAAGTACGATTTTTATTTTCTCTGGGATTTTCTTTGTGCTACCATGGATACAAAGGTCTTTCAGGCCCTTCTGAAGTGGAAATTTGAATCACACATTTAAATTAGAAAAGTAAAATTGCTAGAAGAAAATATGGGAGAATTTGTTTTGTTATCTTGCAGTAGAGAGAATCTTTTCAAAGCAAGGCCTAAACCTTAAAACCTCAGAATTATAAGGAAAATAATTTAATGCATCTCTCTTCTCTCTCTTCCCTCTCTCCATATATGTATGTGTGTGTGTGCCTACATGCACACATGCGTATACATATCTTAAGCTTTAATATAGTAAAATTTAGTAAAAGCACATAGCAAACTAAGAAAAATACCTGCAACACATAAGACGAAGATTTCTTTTTAAAAACTAAGTGATTTTTATACATAATAAAAAAGGAAACAGGATAAGAGCCAGTAGTTAACATAAAAATCATTATAAACAGAGTAAAAGAAAAGATCCTCCTAGTCATGATGATATACATCTGTGACCCCAGCTACTCATGAGGGTGTCGAGGAGGATCTCAAATTCAAGGGCAATCTGGGCAATTTAGAAAGACACTGTCTCAAAATAACAAATAAAGAAGGGCTGGGAAGGTAACGCAGTGGTAGAGTACTTATCTAGCATGAATGAGGGTCTTAGTTACTCTTCTCTAATTGCTGAGACAAAATACCCGACTCCCAAAATTAAGGAAGGAAAGGTTTATTTAGCTCACAGTTTGTGGAGTCCATAATCAGCTGGCTGCAAGGCAGGGTGGCATGGCACAGGAGTAATAGTTCAAGGTGGCAGAAGACAGCAAAAGCAACAAGAGCAAAAGGAGGGGAGAGCAAGCCCCTTTTCCTCTCTTGTATTGTGTGCAGGCTATGCGCCCACACCATCTCTGTGCCCTCCTCTTGCTCAGGCTCAGGATGTTTACAAAGTGAGGACCCCTGCTGAATTACTTAGTTAAACTTCTAGACTTCTCAAGTTGACACAATGTATCAACCATTACAATCCATCCCTTGTCAACTTGGCAACCACATTTCTTTAAATTGTCTCCAGATACAAAGACATGCTTATTCTTATCATTTTACAACTTGAACATTATAATGCAGTTTAACAATCCTTAAGAACCAGTATTGGGCTGGGAATATAGCTCAGTGGGACAGCACCTGCCTGGCAAGCGCAATGTCCTGAGTTTGATTTCCGGTACAAAAAAACACAAAAACCAGTATTAAGTCTATCAACATTATATTACATTAGAACCATAATATTTGCTCTTGGTCCCTCAAAGACTCATGCACATCCCTTTATGCAAAAGGCATTGAGTCCATCTCTAAGAGTTGCCAAAGTCCTAACAGTTTCAGCATTGCTGAAAAGTCCAAGTCCCAAGTTTCCTCTCAGATGTAAGGCAAACTCTTAGCTGCAAGCTCCTGTACAAATGAAAAGTTAAACATGTGCAACATTCAATGGCACAAAATAAACTTTTTTTTGTGTGTGTGGGTACCAAGGGCGCCAGCAGGCGCCCGTGCCACTGAGCGATATCACCGGCCCTTTTTTCATATGTGGGTACTGGGAGTCGAACTCAGGACCTTGCACTTGCCAGGCAGGTGCTTATGCCAATGAGCTATCTCACCGGCCCCAAGATAAACATTTTCATTCCAAAAGTTACAAATAAGGGAATACAAAGGATTGGGACCAAAGCAAGTCCAAAATCCAGCAGGGCAAACATTAAGTCCTGTAGTTCCATGTGCAGCATCTGAAGCAATCTGTGGCAAGATGTGAGCTCCAAAGGCCTTGAGTGGCTCCACCCCTATGGCACTTTCAGTGGTTGCAGCTCCCATGGCTTCTCTCTTGAGCCTGCTTTGCTCTCTCCTTGCAGCTTTCCTTACACAATCCATGTTCCTGGCTTTTCCAAACTTCTGGGGTCTCTACTGCTTCACCCTCACAGCTCCACACACTGCCCTCTCAGCAGCACCCTGCCTGGCCTCCCAGGCCTTCTGAAATTGGGACAGAAGCCTTTTTAACCCCCACAACTCTTGCATTCTACATGCGCCTCAACCAGCACCACATGGATGCTGCCAAGGTCTGCTGCCAGCTGGAGCAGTAGCCAGGCTTCCCTCTCTCCTGGTTGTAGGGGTCGAGTGCCTGGATCACTGGGCGCTCTGAATCCAATTCTGAGGAAGAAATTTTCTATGCTGCTGCCATTATGGAACACGATGCTCTGCAGCTTTCTCCTCAGGGCAGTCTGTCACCTTTGTTTTGAGGCTGCAAAGGGTGGAGACTTGCTACTTCTTGTGATGCCCTTAGGCCACATTTTATATTCTCCTGTTCCTTCTCAGCAATTGAGTTCTCCTTTGCTCTATCTTTGCAGTGCACAGCTTTACTGGAGCTTCCTTTCTGGCCAAACTCACAACATTTTAAATCATCCTGCTGGGCTTTGTGCTCTTGATTCTCAACATAAATCCAGCTAAAAGCCCCCAACAATAACCATGACACAGCCTCAACATTAGATTGCCTTGAAATATCTTCTGCCAGATTAATCAGTCTGTCGCCCTTAATCTCAGTCTTATGCAAAGTCTCTGGACACGAGCAAAATGTAGACAAACTTTCTGCCAAGCCAAAGCACACAAAATCTGGACTCCAACAACCAATGCTGTCCTTCTTCCCAGCAGAAACCTCCCGAGCCTGGTCTTTACCAGTTTTCTGGTCTTCTGAGCTCTGACCAGAATCTCCCATACAGAACAGCCTAAGGTGTTCCAGCTCTACTCTTTCAGGCAACATCTCTGAACCTTTCCAAACTCTTCCCACAAGCCATTCTCAAAGGCTCTTGAACCACATGGTCAGGTATAGTCACAGCAACGACCCCACTTCTCTGGTAACAAATTCTGTCTTGGTTACTTTTCTCTCCTTGCTGACACAAAATACCCGAAGCCCAAAATTAAAGGAAGAAAGATTTATTTAGCTCACAGTTTGTGGAGGTTTCAGTCTGTAATCAGCTGGCTCCAAGGCAGGGTGGCATGGCACAGGGGCAACAGTTCAAGGCAGCAGAAGACAGCAAAAGCAACAAGAGCAAAAGGAAGGGAGAGCAAGCCTCTTTTCCTCCCTTATATTGTGTGCAGGCTACCCCCCCACACCATCTCTGTGCCCTCCTCCTGCACAGGCTCAGGATGTTTACAGAGTGAGGACCCTGGCCCCCTGCTGAATCACTTGGTTAAGCTTTTAAACTCTTCAATTCTCAAGTTGACACAGTGTATCAACCATTACAATGAGGCTTTCAGTTCCCTCTCCAGTACCACTCATACACACAAAAAGATGTTCAAATTTACTGATAATTAAGAACTAAGAATTGAACAGACAGTGTTTGCCTGTCAACTTGATAAAGTCAAGCAACTTGATAAAGTACTAGCAAAGAAACCAACACTCATGTACACCATAGATGTGAGTGTAAACTAACACAACATCCTTAGATGTATTTGTTTGGTATTACCATAGAGTATCATTTGGTAATATCTAATAAAATTAGAAAATTAATACATACCATTCGACCTAGCAATTTCAATTTTAGGAGTTTATGCTAAATATGCTGAAAATGCACATAAAGATGTTTGTAAAAGCATAATCATTTTTGCACTGTTTGCCAGAGCAAAAAATGAAAATAACTTTAATATCCATAATAACGCTGGTTCAAAATGTATAATCTATCATCTCAATGGAATTCCCCAAAGCAGGAAATTAAGAGGTATGTGTGCTGTTATAGAAAGATTACCAAGGTAAATAGCCAGTTGTAAACTCAAGATATAAAATATTATAATTTGTATGTCATTTGTAAAAAATGGATTTGTATCTCTAGGACTAATTTCTGGAAGGCATACAGGAAACTTCTGAGGAGTGGGACTAAAAATATGACATAGGAGGGGAGTTGGCTTTTCAATTTAAGCCATATTTTTATTTGAATTTTTTAAAAAATTAAAAAGAATGTTATTTTCATAAAAGAAAGAAATAGATTATCACTGTGTTACCAAAGAGGGTATCATACAATGTTTATTACTAACTGACTTATAGTGACTAATGTATCATAGACATGCCATGTTCCCTTTCAAATATTCTTTGTTAGCTGGTCACAAAGCATTTGTCATAGGAAAAGCGATGTGTGGATCAATGAATGGATGAAACTCTGAATTTATTGACAATATGTGTGAGATATGCAAGTTAACAGAATTCTGATAACCTCAAAATGCATTAAATTTAGCAAGTCCCATTCTTAAAGTTGGACTGATAATAACTTTTTTTTCTGACTTCAGCTAAAAAAACCTGGTAGTTATAAAGGCTCTGAAAAAGCGTCAATGGAATTTTGCTTTTGTGTGCAGCTGAGAAGTTATTCCAAAAAGAATGTCTTGTTTTGTATGAACCATAACAGCATTTTAGAATTGGGAAATATTCCTCTGGGAACCAGAAGTGTGGCTTCTGTTGTCTTTGGTTCACTACTAATGAACACACGGCCTTAAATGAGTTACTTTTCTTTTCTAGGCCTCATTTGTAAAATGGGCTGATGGTTTGGGTTGTATATCCTTTTAAAATTGTGTAATTAAAACAGAAAAAATGAAAACACAAAACAATGCAAAACAAAATAAGCAACATATTCCACATTTTAGGCTTACTAAAATTTTTTTTTTTTTTTTTGTGGCTACCAGGGGTCAAACTCAGGACCTCACACTTGCAAGCAGGTGCTTGTGCCGCTGAGCAATATCACCAGCCCTTTTTTTTCCTTTGTATGTGGGTACCAGGAGTCAAACTCAGGACCTCACACTTGCCAGGCAGACGCTTATGCCGCTGAGCTATCTCACTGGCCCTCTATTTTTGAATAATAATCTCAGTGCTAATTCATTTGCCCAGAGAGCCCCCAGCTAGTTGCGGACGTGAATTCTGTTAATCAGAGCTTGGTTTTTCATCATCTTGGGGATTCTTGGCTCTAAAGCTTTCCTTCTTCCATTACTGATGGTATATAAGCTCAGAGATGTGCATTAAATATATGTTTTTGGCTTCACATATTATCTATGGATAGATAGATGAATGTGCCTATTAATGCCAAATTTTATCACATTTATTCAGGTGGAAAAATGTTTACCTGATAAGGTCATCCAGGTTATCATTTAGAATTCCTGAACTTTAGCAAAAAACTACAATAAACCCTAATTCTTTTCCTCAAAACTTCAAACAAGCCTCCCCAGTGAGTCTGAGGGAGGCCACCCCATCGTCAGAAAAGTCATCCCATATCTGTGTCTCCGATGTTCCTGCACACAACTACCGACCACAGCCAGTTTGCTGTGATACGCGTTGACTGTCAGCTGCATGGGGCACTGCACTGGGGGCTCTGGGAAGACAAACCGAGGCTCTTTCCAGGGGTGAGTTTAGCTCTAACGCGGGACAGTGAAAGATCATTTCTCAGTAGGTGAAACAGGACTGTGCTGGAACACAGCAAACAGGAGTTCAATTAGGCAGAGACAAATGGAGGGAAAGGGAGGGGTGGCATCCTGCATTAAGTGCAAGCATCATCTCCTTAGAAACCACAGCCGCAAACAGCCACGGTTCATGCTCTGCTGATCTGTCCCCATCCCCATTCTGCAGAGAAGCCACCAAGGGACAAAACCAGTAAACCAAGGTAGCTCTGTCTGCCACAGAAGATGACCTTGTAGCAACATGGTAGGTTTAAATACATTTTAGGCTAGAAATGCTGAGGCTGCTTTCTAGAAAGCAGTTCTGTTTTCCTGGCTTGTTTCTTTGTTTGTCTGGTAACAAATATAATTGAAAAAGTCACTCCTTCCATACACAAATCATGTTTTTATGAAGTCATCTTTCCTTTTCACTGGATCCATAAGTTTTGATAATAGAGCTTCTATTAAATTAAATGATATATGTGGGAGGGGATGAGAACTTCTAATTAAGTTGATTTTTCTCTCAGCTTTTAACATCCCCCTCACTTTTCTCAGATGGTTTGTAATATACTAGTAAGTTAGTATAATAGTGCATGGTCCCAGCCCAGAAATAAATAGCTGTGCGTTTCACAGAAACCTTATGCTTATTTACTGTTTATTAACTTATTGTTATAGGTAGGGGTATGTGACACAATAAGAACTTTGGTGACCACTATTTAGAATCCAGAGTCTGAATCATGGCTTCTGCCACTTTGCTCCTTCCTACTTAAAAAGTGACACTAAGGATCAAGAAAACCCAGGATATTGCCATAGTAAGAACACTTCTGTAATCCAGTTATGAAATGTTTCATTTGAAAAATACAACAAGTGAACACAACAAAAATAAGAGTTAAGGGAGGAATAAAAAGAGATTCAATGCAAGTTGTGAGTATAAATATTTAAAGTAAAGATAGGAATTAAAATAATAAAATTTACATTCCAGGTCATGTAACTGTTTAATTACTTATAAAATGTTGTTTTAAAAAGTTACTCATTTTCTGGGATGGAGAGGTCCTCAAATTGAGAACAAATTCCTGCATGCTACTGTGGAGGAGAAGCCCTAAGGCTGAGTCCCTGGGATGCTCGGCTTGCATGTGGTTTCGCTTACCCACCAGCCTCAGGTTGGTCTTCCATTCAGTCTCACTTAAAAGTCATTTGACTTGTTTATTGAGCAGGGTATTTTTATTCTGAATTCTCCCTTGGGCTATGGAGGGAAAGTAAATAATGGATTTGTTGCCAATCAGTTAAGTGTTCTTTTGCTCAGTTCAGATGGAAATCACAAATCAGCAAAGTGTGGCTTTGTTAGTAGACCCAGGCTTTGAGTGCCAGTGGTCCTCAGCCCTTAATGTTACAGCTCTTGAAAGAAGCAGTTGAGCTTCTTTGGCAGCTTTCTGGAGCTATTCCAGCACCTTCTGCTGACTCTTTGGAGGTGACCACAGGTCTATGTTGGCCTCTAGTGATTGCCACCAGTCCCTGCTGATCTTCACTCATTGCTGCTGGTCTCTGCCAGTGGTCGCTGGAACTCTTCAGCAGTGAGAAAGTAACTAAGACACTGGCTATTCCTCAGAGAGGCTGCAATAGCATCTAGAGCAGCAGAAGTCAGGGAAGGGGCATAGGGCTATTAGCTGAGCTGCAGCTTCTGTCAGCAAGGCCTGGAGGGAGGCCAAAGGGTGTCAGAAAGACCCAGGCCACCTTCGAGGAAGCAGTGAGGAGCAACAGGGAGGGTGTGACAGCTGCCAGTTGGGTCCTGCCCTTTTTTGGCTTTTATAGGGAAAAGGGGAGGGTCAGGCCTCATTTTTGTTCTAACTCAGATTGTGAAGCCATGGAATGTGCATGGCTATAGGAAGCCCTTGGAGACCTTGTCACTGTCTGGTGGAATCCACATTTGTAATCCCAGGGAAAAGTTATTGGAATTCCAATAGGTAATTCCAATCTACCACTTCCAGTGCAACCCATGGTGAGGATAAAGAAACAAACACATATCTGTAGATGTGGGGAACCAAGGGGGGCCTAAATCCAGTTAGAACAATGGCTAACCGGAACAAAAGTCTCGACCCAGGGCCGAATCCAGTTTTATTAATTCATGAAGAGAGGAGTGGCTTGGGGATGAGTGACTGTGAGAATGGCAGGAAGTACGTGAGTGCTGTGAGCTGGGCTAGGTAGGAGGCAAGATAGCACCTCTGCAATATGCAGAGAGAGAGAGGTATGCAGAAAGAGTAATCTGCGTAACACAGTTCGAGGAAATATCTTGTCTTTTGGGGTCAGTGCTTCAGCTTTGATGTGTAGTCTTCATGCCCTGAGATGTCTTGGCCTCTTTCTTGAGTCTCAATCCCAGCAGACAGCACTGAGTCACTCATCACTTGTCACTCAGCCTAGCTCACGCATACTAGTTGGAAGCTATAGGTGGGGCATCACTGACCTGTCACATTGCTTTAAAGACTACACATTGGCACCTCAGCTAGACCCATTTGCATTGCTTAAAGCCAATTAAGGGGATAAAGAAATATCCTAGCTAGCTCTGTACATATCAATACATGGAAATGGGGCCAGGTTTAGCCAAAATGGAGACAAATGCTCTTTCAAGGAGAGCCATCCTGGTCGTCCTCCACACATGGCTATTGAATGAGGCAACTCTTGGCCTACTTGGCAGTCAGTGGTCTCCACGGCAGGGTTTAAACTTTTCTGTAAAAGAAAAATCAGGCTCCAGATTTTTTTTTTTTTATGTGGGTAGCAGGGGTCGACCTCAGGACCTTGCACGCCAGCAGGCGCCCATGCTGCTGAGTGATATCACCGGCCTTTTTTTCGTATGTGGGTTCCGGGAGTTGAACTCAGGCCCTCGCGTTTGCCAGGCAGGTGCTTACACCGCTGAGCCATCTCACCAGCCCCCCAAGCTCCAGATATTTCCTATACTTGTATGTCCTGTCACCCAACTCCCCTCTAGATTGACACTCACCATGTTGACTTGTTGAACTTGAATCTCATGCTGGGTCCCCCTCGCTAGGTATCCTGGGCTGTTGTCTCCCCATTCCCTGCCATCTCTCCTCCTCTACTTCCCAATGCTAAGTGCAACCAGGGCTTCAAACTAATCAAGCACTTCAATGAAAGTTTAATTGGCAGAACAATAAGCAGGGGACACCTCTGCTTGCAAACTAAATCCCTTTTTTCTTTTAGAGAATCTGAAAAGATCGAGCTGAAGTCACTTCTTAGGCATGGAGACTGGGTAGCAGAATCGGGGGCAAAACATGATCAACAATAACAGAAGCAAATGCCTGTTTACTTGAAGCAAGGCACTGATCCACCAGCTGAAATGTGAGCGGTCCCCAGTGAGGTGGCATTGACCATGACTACCACACCAGGAGGTGGAAAGGGGTGATCCAAAGGGCAGATCAAGTGTTTGGGTCTTATGTTGCTGCTTCTTACATTTCGACTATAATCCTTCTCCATAAATCTCCTTGCAGGCTTACTGTTTGGCCATAGTAGACTGATTGATTGTCCCCAGTTGCAGTTATATTTCATTTCCAGTTTATGACATATTAATATTTCACATGTTATAGGGATTCCTGGAGTGAGTACTATTTTCAGAGCGCAGAAAAGCCACAGTCAGTCTATAGGAGATGTTCTAGTGGTGTTTGGCGCCTTTGAGTTCTAATATATTAAAGTGCTCAGTGGAATGCAGATAACTGAAATGGTGAGTCATTTTATTTTGTTTTGAATTTTACTTTGAAGTGGGAATCTATTTTTTAAAATCGTGGTTAATTTTAACCATGATCTACTTCTTCAGTCCCTGAAATGAAGCAAACCTTGAATAGAATAACCTCCAGCAATCCTGTCTTTTCCCTAGTGATGATCCCCAGAAATATACTGGATTTAAAGATATTGCATGTCTGATTTTAAAGAGGGATCAACATGGGAATAGCAAAAGAATTGTTTTTCTTCCCTGCCTTCCCCTCCACTTTCTGGTGATGCTTCTATGGACTGAAAGTGTGAATGCCGCTGGTCAGGCCCTGATGGATCACTTCACAGCAGGGGATGGGGAAGTTAGACAGTCTGAAGGCAGGGACCATACAGTCTCCTTTCCCAGTTTCTATTCTAATTTGACCTTTGTGCCACCTTGCAAGTTCTTCCCTAATTTCCTATTCACAGTTTCCTCTACTGGTGGGAGAGCTTTTGGACTACAAAAGCAAACCAAGAAATGTGTTTAGAGGATTGAGCAAAAGACTAAGCAATGTGGGGGAAAAAAGATTTGGGGTTGCATTTAAGGGTAGCCTGCTCTACTCTCAGCCTATTGCAGATAGCTACACCAACTCAGGCACCTAGAAGTGCACTCTTTATTGTTCTTGTCATCACTATTTCTAGTTAGGTCACTGCCAAGCATTGCCATAACTCTAAAAGACAGTGCTGGCTTGGGGGAAGAGTGTGGGCCTCTAGAACTCATCAAACTCAGCTTTGAATAGCAAGCTCTGCTATTCATTAGGGAGCAAATTGATAGGCTTCTCTGAGCCTAAATTTTCTGGTCACTAAAATGAGGGTGAGAGATAAACCAACTTTGTGGGATCTCATTAAGGATTATAAAGAGAGGCAGGTATTAGATTCTCAAAAAAAAAAAAAAAAAAAAAAAAAGGCCTACTCCAATGCTCAGACTCATAAACTATGATGGGCAAGAAAATAGTAAGTTAGATATGTTTTTTTCTTTTAGGGGGAGTGAAACGAAGAAGGAGGAGCTGATAAATTTTTGGATTAATAATTTTGGGCTACAGTTTGAATATCTGAATAACAGATCTTCACATTTTCTGGATCCTTGACCCTAAATGTCACATATTCTAATATCACCTTCCTTATGGTTCAGTGTTCACCCAGTGGGGAGACAAAGGTCCACATGCTGACAAATTAACAAATAAAACCCCATGTTCCTCAGCTACTGTTATGGCCCTTGCTAAAAGTTTAAGCCACAAAAAGAAATAAAAACTGCATGCAACTTGCCAAGGCTTATAAAAACTGTAGAGTAGTTGCAGAAAGTTTCCAAGCAAAAATTTTCTCCATAGCCCAAATTATTTGTGAGGTTTTTTAAAAAACAGAAAATATGCTCCTTGCTTGAACCAATTTCCATGTTAAACGGCTGCCTTCATCACTCATTTTTATTACCAGTCTAAACACAATCTGTTTCAATAGAGGCCATTTACAGCGTACAATAAAACGGATTCATTACTCACTTTCCTCTTATTATCTTTCAATTGCTCTCTCTCTTGATACTGCTTAAAGTGGACATTAGGCCCCAGTAGCCAGTACATTAGAGGATGCAATTGATGATAATACTGTACTTAACACCCTCAAGCACACAGACAAGGAACCAGTCTTCTCCAGTCTCATGGTTGGTGCTGCTTTTCATCACATTGATTCCATTTTCATCCTATTAAACTTGTCATTTTTCATAGGAACTCTTGTTTCACTCCATACCATATCTTCTTCTTGGCCTGCAATTGTTGCAGGCCCCATTCAGTTAGCTTACACACACACACACACACACACACACACACACACACAAACGCTGGCCATATTACACACATAATTAAGCATAATTTCTCTAGAAACAAATTGACAATAACCACTAAAAATTCAGGCAGAGATTGAACTCCAGTGCCGTACGCAAACGATATTCTTTTTAATGACCATCAATAGTTATATCACAATCCAAATAGAGATGGAAGCCCCCAAAACATGCTGGCACTTATCACATAGATTATTACATTTTCTCCAAGCCACTTCTACTTCCTCTGGATTCTGCCACACTTACCATGATGTTATGTTAATCCTTTGATATAGCTTGCTAAAATTAGAATTAGTGGGTTCCAGAAAAATAATCTAGAGGGAAAATCCCACGGGCTTTGATAATTGAAATTAATATCACTTCATTTGTAGATAAGAATTTACTTTTTAAATAAACACATGGCTGCTTTCTCTCTGAAACGCTAAGCCATTTACAAATTTCATGGTTCCTATGGGTTCACTAAAGCGCGATAGTCTTACGCCAACCAGAATAGGAATCTATCATTTACCCCTCACCATCTCTGGGATCCCGAATGAGGTTGGTAAAGTTCTCTACATGTCCATTTCCCAGTTAGCCAAATGAGTATAACGATACTAGTTTTTCAGTTGTTAAGAGGAACAAGAAAGAATCTGTGTAAAATACTGCAGTGCCTGGATCATAATAGATTCTTCATAGAGATCAGCTCCTGTCTAGTACCCACTAGTTATTAGGTGGGTATTAGGCAACACATGTGTTTTTCCTTTTTTTTTTTTTTTGTGGTGCTCAAGATTGAACCCAGGGCCTCACACATACTGAACACACGTGGTACCATTGAGCTGTTGCCACAGTCCCATAATACGAATTTTTACATGCTATCTTTATCACATAACATTCTGTTTGGTTCACGGTATTGTCACCATTTTGCAGACTGGAAGACTAGCAAACTGAAGTCACTAATACATTTCAGAACTTGATTCAGAGCCAATACCTGCTGTCCTCAATGCCTCACATCTTCCCAGCACACATGGTGCATGTGAGAGCCTGAACTCATGTTCTGAAAGAGGTATGTCTTGGGCTTGGAAAACATGGGAAATTCCTGACCATTCCCCACTTTTGTGACAGTGGGACTATTGAAAGACATTTCTGAGCCTGCCAGTGGTGGGTGAGGTGTAGCTATCCCTCGGAGTCTCCCTTTTCCTGAGGCAATGGAAAAAGCTAATTTAATTGGGAACTGTTTATAAGTGGTGAAATTAACAAGAAATTTGGTGCTTATTTGTAAGAGAAATAATTTGGTGTCTTGGGTGATGTACTAGTACTAGAGGTAGGCAGGGGAGGGATTAAAGGCAGAAGGCCTGTGACACTGATGTAAATGATTACATGTACGTCAAAAATAGGGCAAGAAATACTGCTAGAGTCAACTTCAGTTGCATGACTTAATTCTGCTTTTTCATGATAGAAGATGAGCCTCAGATAATGTGGTAGGGCTTCAAAATTATTTAAATACCAATTTCCTTAAAATGTTGGCTTCCTGAGTCAAAAAGTTAGCCTAGCTTTGATTTCTATCCTTAAATAAATCATTATAGATGAGATCACTTTTTGAAAAACTCAAAATGTGCACAAATGAACATCAAGTCATTTTGAATAGAAGGGACATCTGGCAGCATTTGGATTTAGAGCATCCATCTAGAAATATCACTGACTTAATGACTCATCATTCGAAAGCAATGCAGTTGGGTCAGAAGGATTTTTAGTAACTTTATGAGCAACTGATCTTCTTTATTTTATACAAGTAGAAAGGGAAAGAAAGGGGAAGGAAAAAAGGAAGAAAGAGTTGGGAGAGTCTGCCATACGCTCCAGATGTGATTCCTTCAGTTTATCTCCTTTCGTTCTCCCAACTGGCCCCACTTTATTTCTCCACTGGTCCTCATCTTTTGGAAAACATTTTGCTACATGGGTTTGACATGTACAGTGTCTTCCCAGCTACACAATAGGCTTTTCTCAGATTGTTCAGACCACGCTTCTCTCATCTCAATTTCCATTCCTGATTCCTTTCCCTCCCCTACTCCACCTGGCTCCTAACCAGGAGCTGCCCAGGATGTGCCATTGCTGCTTGGGCTTGCTCAGCTTTGCAAATGACCAGCATGGCACTTCCCCAGCTCAGTGAGGAAAGTGAAGCCCAGAAGAGTTAAAAAAAAAAAAAAAAGGTTAAGATCACATAGCTACTTTTGGAGTCAAAATTTGAATCCTGAATTCGTGCATTCAGCTAATTAGCTACATAATTAATATATAAATACAAGCCATTCTGATGCTAAAATGTCTGCTTTTAAAACTAGACCCACAGGGCTGGTGAGATGGCACAGCAGCATAAGCGCCTGCCTGGCAAGCGCAAGGTCCTGAGTTCGACTCCCGGTACCCAGTTACAAAAAAAGGGCCAGTGATATCTCTCAGTGGCACGGGCGCCTGCTGGCGCGCGAGGTCCTGAGGTTGACCCCCGGTACCCACAAAAAATAAATAAATAAATAAATAAAATAAAATAAAACTAGACCCACAAAGCACAGAAAACATGTACTGGTTGGATCTGCTATGGCAATTCAGGCCCAAGGTTCTTTGAGCCATGATAGGTGTAGAAAAGTTACTCCTATGAATGTGATTACAATTAAGATGGTACAGTAGCAGTTAGGAGCTCCAATTTGAGAAAACACTTCTACTGACAGATATATAATGATCAAAAATATATCAACAATAAAGAACAGAGAAGCAATGCCTGACTTTCAATTACCTTGAATTAAAAATTTGTGCAGTTACACGTCTGAAGAGAAATAATTAGTATTGATCCTTTTACCCACTGTTCTTATTTCCCCAACCCTTAAATCCACTTATAAGTTACTAAATTGCAACTAATTGTAAATCTATTTACATGGTTAATAGATGTAGGCTTTTAGGTTGAGATGATTGTTGATTCTTTTATTCAGCCGGCTATTCCCCCTGAAAAATGGGTGGAATCAAGATGGCCATGGTGTGATCAATAAATGTTAGGTGATAGATGAAACAGAGTGTTGAGAAACTGGTATAGTAGGGAGAGGACTGCTCAACAGGCTGGCTCCTGCCACTTCTGGGTGTCCTGTCATTTAGCCTTCGCCCTCACTTGCTCCTCAGAGTCAGTCTGGCCACCTGGGTATCATAGAAGAGGAGTATGTGGATACAGGGCTTCAGTCTACATTCACAGTTGGCATCCTCTGTGCTCAGAAATGTCCTGGGCTTTTCCATCAACAACATGCAAGTTTATCTTGCAAAGCCTTTTGCTAGTTTTTTGGCCTTGAGTGAATGACTAAACCTCACTCAGTTCGCTTCTTTGACTGTAAAAATGCAAATAATAACTACCTCCCGTGCTTGGGGAGGGTGCGGTGTCAACAAAAGAAGGCTTGTAAACACTTTTTACTTTCACAAATAGGCAAGAAGAACACTAGATTTTTAACATATTTGCTTCCTTCTTTCACAATCCAATGGAGGAGAGACAAATGTTTCTTAATCCCAAAATGAAAATATAAGCTCAAAGCGCACAGAGCCTTTCCATGGCATCATGCAGATAGTAGCATAATTCCGTGAAGTGACCAGCCTAGGACCTTTCAGTACATCTTAGGCCTAATTCACCAAGAAAACTTGGAGAGCAGGTCTATTTCTCTTGATGATGCTCTGACCAAAGGAGTCTGTAAAATGCAGATTAATAGATTTTCCCAAATGTCACCAGAATATAGAAACAAAACTGGGCTAATAATGAAGTAAAATAAGGGAGAAAAACAGCTAGATTCAGAGCTGCTGGATTTAGGATTTTAAATTTTATTTACCAAAACATTTTCATAATTGCATGATTCATCTAAGAACTCTGAGAGTTATTTATAAAACACGTAGGTCCTTTTCTTTAATATAGCATGGATAAGCCTATAATACTCCAGGTAGTGCATGTAGGTTTCATGAGATCTATTCATCACTTCAACAAGAGAAAGAATTTGTTCTCCTCTTTTCAAACACAAACACCAGCCTCTCTCTTCATCTGCTTCCCCAAGGAGTACCACCCTTCTCTCTTTGTTTATGCTAATGTAATAAACTGTCCCTAGGGAGTGCTGCCTAAACATAATATTAAATAGTCAACAACGTAATCAATTATTTTACCAGCAGGAATGGCTTGTTTACTTAATCTCTCCTTTAAAAACAGTCATTTCTAGAAAGGCATTTAATACCTTACTTATTTTGACAGCATCCGGAAACGCCATTGTTAATCAGAAGCATGTTAAATCAAACAGACATATTTAAAGGCAGCAGCCAAGATTTGTCAGCTGGATTGACTTTTACAGCGTAAAGCTGTAAAAACATTTTATAGGAGGGAAACTATACAGCAACCCTGGACACTCACCCTGTGTGACAAAGCTTAGCCCAGACAAAACCAAAGATAAAATTGTGCTTTAAATACCCAGTTTCATTTTAATATGCTATTTTTATGGAGCAGGAGTCTTTGGAAATTAAGCAGTAATGATGGGGGGAAGTATTAAACATTAATGAATCTATTGAAAAGATAAAAAGAAATAGATCTTGAATCACTAAATGTATTGGTTGATTTATTTTGACAGGCGCAGTTTAGTTTTAATGATTTCAAATAACACTTCATAGTGGGATACTGAAAGTCCTGCTGTGTGTGGTTATGTGTATGGTAATAAAATCTTGGCGATACAAATTTTACTATAAGTCTTAGTGTTTAAAATTTCATTAAGAATAAACTGTTCTTCAGGTTTGTATATCAGTAAAGTGAAATTACACAAGTTTCCTGATTTTTAATCATTATTACTTACTTCAAGTTGAGAATACAATTTGTTTCTGAAGAGAACATGAGGAATTTTATGTGCTGGGTAATAATTCAAGCTTTGGTGCCACATATTTAACATGAATTCAATATGTAGATTTTGCCTCAGTTTCCCGAGGATACACAATAGAGAGGCATTTCCGGAGAGGGAGTTAATTGGCATCTGTAAGGAAAGTTAAGATCTCTTTATACAAGAACTCTTCTTCCAGAGGAAAAATGGTAAGTCATATGAGATAAAAGAGCAAAAACTAGAAATTTCAAACATTGTGGAAGTTACTGAAGAATAAAAAATACCAGAGGGTTATAACTATCTTCAGAAAGACATATGTCACCAGACAGACTATAACACAGTGATGAAAGAGATATTAAGAGGGACATGGATGAAGTCTTGAGGGATTCAGGCTCTATGCCATCAGCAAGGCTGCTGAGACTCATACTGTTAAAACTTTAAATCAAATACAATCCTAGAGACTGTATGAAAGGAGAGCAGTTAAATTGAAACCTAAAATGTAGGGTCTCTAGTAATCCCTCCAAATCTTTTTATGACTCCCATTTTTTTTTTTTGTGCCTCTCAAGACTCTTTTACATACCATAACTGATGCTTAATTACTGACTCAGACAACTGTGTTCTATCCCCCTTTACAGATTTCAATAGCTGAGCAGTTGAGGAAGGTATGGTGAATTCCTCTCTCTATCCCCTTTCCCTCCTTGAAAGCAGAACATTTCATGTGATTATCTGTATAATTACAGTTTAGATGGAATGTCTCCCCCTTTACTCCACTTGCGCTTTGTTTGGTAACTCTTGCAGACAATATGACTTGACCTTTTAAAAAATATACAATCCAGGGGCCGGTGAGATGGCTCAGCAGGATAAGCGCCTGCCTGGCAAGCGCAAGGTCCTGAGTTTGACTCCTGGTACCCACATACGAAGAAAGGGCCAATGATATCGCTCAGTGCCACGGGCGCGTGCTGGTGTACAAGGTCCTAAGTTCGACCCCCGGTACCCACAAAAAATAAATAAATAAATAAATATACAATCCACTTTGTGCGCAAAGCATCTAACTCTCATGAAGTATTGGGCAATAGCAAGTTTGATGTCAAATAACAAATAACCAAAGCCAAAGGATCTTTCTGAAGAGAGCCCTGAAGAGTTCTGCTCTGGGTTTTGATTCCAGTTCCGACACTGATTTCCTACGTGGTGTCCACCTATACTTCATGTAGACTCCTGTAGTGATCCACTAGAGAACTTTCTGTTTGGGTGGGTCCACGTGGTCCTGGAAATGCCTCAGGTTTTGCCTTTTTTCCCCAATAGTGCCAATCATTATTAGCCAGTAGAAATTAGGAATTTTCAAACAGTAAGTCATTTGCGCAAGAAAAAGTTTCTTTGAAATACATAGCAAATGATGATCATCAACTTTAGAAACTGGAAACTCATGGCCAGTTGAAGAAGTAAAGGATAGCTGGATGTTGTGACACACAGTTACAATCCTAGCACTGGGGCAGGGGGACGGAGGGCTTTGATCACAAATTTGAGCCTAGCCTGGGCAACTTAGCAACTCAGCCAGACCCTATCTCAAAATAAAAAATAGAAAAAGTACTGAGGATGTAGCTCAGGCAAAGGTTCCGAGTTCAGTCCCGAGTGCTGGGGTAGAAAGAAGGCGGGGAAGAGAAAGAAAAAGAAAAAAAGTAAATATTGCCTGAGCAGTAGTGTGGGAGTGGAAGTGGAAGTGCTGAATGCATACTAAGAGATCAGAAAACACTAGTTGGATCTTTTGCACAGGCGGAAATGTATTGAGAAAGAGACTCGTACATGCTGTTACATGCTATGGGCGATTCAATACGATTCTCTTACACAATCTGGATATGAATTTGAGCTATTAGAATTCTAGTAAAATTTTTAAAAGCATTCAGCCTTGATGCAAACTAAATATTACAATTTCCAGGCTAAATATTGTACAGTGCTACTGTCTCTAAGCATCAAGGAACTCTCTTAAATCTGTTCTTAAATACAAATTAATCATTGGCCCTTCTCAACATTTTAGACTTAGGGGCCAGGGATATGGCTCAGTGGCACAGCGGCACATCACCTGCCTGGCAAGCGCGGGGTCATGAGTTTGATTCCTGGCACTAAAAAAAAAAAAAGACTTTAGACTTGAGACCAATCATGCTTAACTAATGCTTGTTCTCTCCCACAGATGGAAATATAAATGCTTCTTTCTTTCAAAAGGTGAAAGAAAAAAATTCTAATAAATGCCCACCTGATTTGAAACAGTTTTTCAATCAATTGAGAAATTGAAATGATGGATAATCATAGCGTAGAGCTAAGATGTTGCATTTAACATTCATATTTTTAGAAGAGGATTACATTTTAAATATGGAAATAATTATCTATCATGGAGAAGACAGTCTAAAATTTTTTTCTTGTAGTTGCACCTGAGGCCTGGGAGTGTGCTGGGGGGCTGATGTTAGGAAAATTTCCCTCACTAAGGAAATACGTTTTACCCAAGAAATAGTAAGAGTCTGTAAGGATCAGGTTGACTAATTACAGAGTTCAGTTGGTTACGTAGAACCTGAAATTACTTACCATTTCAACATCATCTGTAACTTCCACTTACAGCCATAAAATTAGACGTCAGTGTACAGCCCTTTTACTGTGTGTAAAACAGTACTGTATTGGTCCACTTACAGTTACCCATTCAGATTTTCATCTTGTGTGTATCATGCTGTATGAGTTTAGTTCCTTTCCTACACTCAGTTTTTTTACCTGTAAAACAAAGGGATTAAACTAGATCAGTGTTTCTCAAACTCTAACTTCCATTTGAGCCATCTGGAATCTTGTTAAAATGTGGGTTTGAATTCAGGAGGTCACAGGTATGTGGCCTGAGAATCAGCATTCCTGCCCAGCTCTAAAATAAGGCCAATGATGCTGGCCTGAGGACTACTTTTTGGGAAAAGGCAATTGACACATTTCCTTTGATCTCTGTAGGAGACTTCTTTACATACCCAAGGATTCCTGTTTTCAATCACACATTGCTTGAATTGTTCATGGGGATTAGATCACAATTTCTTAATCCCAACTTCCACCATCACTTTGAAAAAGGCCCAGTTTAGGTTTTGCTTTTAGCTATTTACAGTGTCTCCTTGGAATGCCTATCCGATGCTGGGCATAGTTGACCTTTAATAAAATCACAAGCTTGGGAAAGAATAAATTCACTTCACCTCATTTGAAGACTACAGACCCAGTATTTATACAGTAACCTCAATCTCTAGCCACATCCCTTGTGATACCTTTTAATGGTCTTTGAATACTCACTTAACACTCCATTAAATGACAAATATTCACTATATTTCCTTCCCATTTCTTGACTGTACTTTGTCACCTGCAAATGAGGCAGCACTTGCAGAGTTCAGGTAAGGGAATGTGGTAGACATGGCCAGAGGGAGAGCCGAGAGTTGGGGCAATAATATCTGCTGGTGGTGTTAAGATAATTACCTTAGTCACAACCACAACAGTGGCACTACATGCCTTATTAAAGCACTGAATTTATGCTTATTCATGAGCTATAAATTACTCAGTTGAAAAGTGCTGGCTTACTAACACATGAGGAAACGCTCTGGGCCTCAAGCCTGGCTCAGTCCTCGTCCCATGTGATGATCTTGGGCAAGTTAAGAATATAAAGCCACTCCCATCACATAGCGGGAAATAGCTTTGGCGTACAATGAACACAATGTGAGGATTTGCTAGCATTACATCTTGTTTCAGACCATATTCACTTATTTATCTACAGAGCAAATGTATTTCCTGCTTTTTGTGTATAAACCTTTATTTAACAGTCATGATAATCCCTAGTATTAATAAAACCTTGCAATTTATAAAATCTTGATAAATTATATATACAGAGATTAAAATATTTTAATTAATTTATTGTATTTCATGTAGGCACTGTGGAAAACACAAAATCGTGTGGCACCAATTTTGCCCTCAAAACACATGCAGTCTTAGGGGGAAGAAAAAGATGTATTTAAATAAATGCAATGTAATAAAGTAGATTACCTACCATGAAGGTGGGTGATATATCTAGGATACTTCTGTCTGCTGCTCCAAGGGAAAGCAAAAAAGAAAATCCACATAAGCATATTACTGTTTCAGTTCCTACATTTTGTTTAACTCCTAAACTTAATTTTAATCTTCCTGAAATTATTTTTCTTCAGTGTGAAGCTAATGTTATTGTTTTTCTGATTATAAAAGTAATATATGGAGGGCCGGGGATATAGCTCAGTGGCACAGCGCCTGCCTGGCAAGTGCCAGGTCATGAGTTCGATTCCTAGTGTCAGAAAAAAAAAGACAAAAAGTAATATATGGAAAAGCAGAGATTATCAGAGAGGTTAAGGAAGACAGAGGTAATAATAAGTACCTTCTGGAAGGGACAGTGTAAGGGGAAACTTAATTATCATTGTTTATTTTTTTATATCCTTTAAATTTTGTACTATGTTCATTATCTACATTATACCCTATAGAAAGTTATAAAGTAGAAAGCGAAATTACTCATTATACTACCATGCATTGAACATTTTCATGTTTCCCAATTCTATTGGAATCTATGTTCCAGGCATATATATATAAATATATTTTACAAAAATGAGATAACAGTCCGGGTGTGTAGCTCAGCAGCACAGCACCTACCTGGCAAGCGCAAGGTCCTGAGTTTGATTCCAAAAAAAAGAAAAAAGAAAAAAGAAAAAAAAATGAGATCATGATAGATACAATGTTTTGAAAAATATCTTTCATGTCAAATAAAACCTAGGACTTAATTGTTAATGTCTATATTATATTATCTGTATGTTTTTAGTTGACTTAACCCCCATAGATGAGTATTTTCAAGAGTTCTGTGATGAACGCTTTTATACATGCATATTTATGTAATTGCCTTCTTTTTGTGGTCTATGAGAAGTTCGACTGCTGGGCAGAGATACGCAGGTAAAGCTGAGATTTAAAAGAGGCATAGTGTGAATAAAGAAATAAGCCCCCACCTCGGGAGAGAAGTGCCTTTGTCCTTCTGTAGGAACGAAGACAGAGTTGTGCCTTCTTCCCCATGGCTGGAAAGGGCTGAGTTTTATCTCTACCACTGGTCAGGATCGTTAGCCTGTCAGGTAGGGAAATGGAAGGAAGGGAAGCGGTAGTCCTGGCAATGAACCATGATGGAGCAGTCCTCGTTCGATTTCGCTTTTGTTTCTCTGCTTTCCAAAGGGAAATTCCTTGCTTGATCTTTTTTTTTTTTTTTTTTTTTACATTTTATTCTTACTTTTATTGACATTTTGCTCCATTGCCATTTACCCATAATGTAGACTTACTTGTAGAATACGATTACCATTAGGGTCAAATGTATCGTTCAATGCAGAACAAAAAGAAAACAACAGGAACATTTACCAAAATTAGTACCTGACAATATCTAACTAGGGAGACAGTCCACAGAGGTTGAATTAATTCATACTGGAAACCAGTACTTATAAACTCACTACATTTTGTTTTTCAATACTGATGAACCTATCTCAAGAAAGAAACGAAATGGCATTCAAGGAAAAACAAATATCTACATTGCTTATCAGTCATCTGATTTGGAGTAGTTATTACATTTTCCAAAGTAGGGTTGAATTTCATTTTTGGTAGATATTAGAATAAAGATTTGCTTTATTATAGTGTGTCATTTGCTTTCTCATATTATGATGTGCTAGTTATCTATGGTGTGCTCAAAATATGTAAGTGTTTAAATTTTAAAATATTGATTACAGTAAAAGACATATTGTCATTAATCTAGCTTGAAATATAATATCTTGCTTCAAACACACTTGTCCCATCCTTTCTGACACTTTCTGAAGCAGTTCTGGAAGTTCTCTTTCATTGAGTGTCTTTATGAGGTGTGATAAAAAATACAGCAAATGTTGCTGCTCCCCTCCCCACCTAGTGCCATGCAGCAGAAAGGCAGTCTCATAAAGGCATTACAGCATGTCTTCATCTACCTTATTCACTATATCTGACACCGTGCAACTTCTGGCTCTTCCTCAATATCAAAATGACCATCAAAGGTAAATGTTTTTAATCAATTCAGGACATGACGGCACAACTAAAGATAACTTATACCACAGTGTCACAAATCTACCTCAAAATTTAGTGGCTTAAAACAATAAAACCTATTCTATTATAGATTCTGTAGGTCAAGGAACCAAATGAGCTTGGCTGTATCCCCTGCTTCAGGGTCTCTTACAAGCCATAAGTGAGGTGTTAGTTGCCTGAAGTTATCTCAATTTCCTCCTGGGGAAGAATCCACTTTCAAGCCAATGTACACGGTTAATAGCAGATTTCAATCCTTGCGGGTTGTTGCACTGAGGGTCACTGGCCAGATGCTGTCCTTAATTTCTTGCCACATGTCCCATCAAAGTGAGAAAACTAAGAAGGCATGAGAATCTTCTAGCAAGACAGAGCATCCCACAAAGGCAGTAAGCAAAGTCTTTGCCAAACTTATCGTACAAGTGACATCCCCTCACTTTTGATGTATTGAGCAACAAACACCATTTGAGAAACCAGGTACTAAGTCCACCCCCACTCAAGGGGGGGTGTGCGATACATAAAGGCATAAACTACATTTTAAAAGGCTGCCTGCCGCATACAATAACAGATTGTGGATTAGAATCACGTTCAGATGGAGAATTATTACAAATCAAATCTTCGTTAGCCTGTTGCCATTACTAAAGCAACCTTCATCTAATGTATACAGCGATTACATATACACTGTGTGTGCAGAGAGAGAGAGAGACAGAGACTGACTTCAGGATTTGGTGTTCCAAGGTAAGAACAAGAAAAAGCATGACATTCCTTCAAAATATTCTTTTGAAGCACCATGACAGGATAGAAGCTGCCTGAAACTGAACTGCCTCCTTCTGCCCTAGCTGGGTGTAGTTGTTAATAGGCTCAGGAGTTACTCTGTAATTGACCCCCAGTATTGCTCCATAATGGTCGCTTCTGAGATTCTCAGTGCTTGCATTCCCCCAGGATGAGAGACAAGCCCATGCTGGGAGGGAGGCCACGCAGTGAGGATAGTGGCCAGAGGCTTCTTCCAGGCCGTCCTGAAGAGTTTTCATCGTTTCTTCGTGTGAGAGCAACAGGCTATTCTTTACTCCGGCTATTCCATGTAGTTGAATCTGATAGCCTTTCTTTCGTAACTATGGATCCCAACACACCCAAGGAAGAGTTGGGCGTTTGCTTATTCATTGATTTGATTTGGTTTTAGAATTCAAGAACTCAATGGGAAGTTTTGATTTTCAGGTTTGGGTGTCTGCTTTGAATTCAAAGAATTGGTTCAAGCTTCAAATGACTTCTCTGTTCTGGGATCTAGGTGTCCTCCCTGGAAGTAAAGTCCACTCAATATACAAGGAAATAAGAAAAAAAATGGGGCCAGGGAATTATACTATGGGGCACATATGTTTTGATCTGAAAGGTGACAGTTGTTCTTAGTCTCCCCAAGTCACTCTAATTCCCAGCACCCCTGGGGACCCCAATTTGCAGCTTTTGTTTTGGCTAAGACAGTGAATAGCCATCTGGGTTCAGGTCAGTGACACCAGATGCAAAAGACTGGGCAAGTTATTGCTTTAGACTTCAATTTTCTCACTTGTAAAATTATTTTTATGTAATTTATACATTTGTTGTTAGAAATAAATATGATAATATGTATAAAGCTCTTACTACAGCACTTGGAATATTGTTTACACATAGCAAAAGTGAGCTGTGATAATAATTAGACATTACATTATTTATTATCCGTGATTCTATTCAAAGTACATAATATTTCCTTCCAACTTCTACCAGTATTATTTTTTGAATGTATTCTTGGGCTATTCTAAAGATATATTTTACAGATTTTTAGAAATTATTTCAGTACTATATACATTTAAGGGCCTTTTTAATTTTATTCTTTCAATTATTTAAGAACTGTTCTGGGCACTGGGGACAGAGCAGCGAGAAAGACACCTGGGCCCCTGAACTCAGGCAGTGTGCACACTAATGGGGTTGCTAGAAGGTAGAGAAAAGGCATTTACAACATGATGTCAGTTTGTGATCATTTTTATGAAGAAAAATTAACCTGGACAGGAGGACATACCCATAACACTAGGTGTGTGTCTCTACTTTAAATAGGATGTGCAGGACAGGCCTCAGGGCGGATAACAACTGAACAGAGATCAGAAAGAAGTAAGGAAGTGAGCCATAGAAAGTTCTGGGGGAGGGAGCAGGAAGCATTCCAGACTAGGGCACAGCAGGGCAAATATCCTGGAAGAACCATATGAACCTATGTAAAGAACACAGAGGTGGGGCCAGTGAGATGGCTCAGTGGCATAAGCGCCTGCCTGGCAAGCGCAAGGTCCCGAGTTCAACTCCCGGTACCCACATACAAAAAAAGGGCCGGTGATATCGCTCAGCGGCACAGGCTCCTGCTGGCACACGAGGTCCTGAGGTCGACCCCCGGTACCAACTGGTTTGTGTATCAACAATCAATCACTGAAGTCTCCCATAGGACAAATTCCACATTCACTTGTATCCAGCTGTGCTTTCAGTTCTGCAAGCTAGAAGTCGGAGATCGAGGCGTCGTTTGGGTTGACTCCTTCAGAGGCCTGTGAGGGAGAGAGAACCTGTCTCGTGCCTCCTTCTTATCTTTCAGAGGCTTCCTGCTCTCTCTGACATCCCTCGGCTTGTGGAAGAGTCATCCTGATCTCTTTTCTCCTCTTCATACTGCATTCTTCCTGTGTCTGTCTCCTTGCTTGATCTTTATAGCAGCTTTAGAGTTATGTCTGCTAATGGACTTATACCCAGTTAATGCTCATGTAGTTAACATTTGTTTTAATGGTAAGTGGGTAGAATCTGAAGGAGATCAGAACAGCTTTTTAGATTTCTAAGGCTAGATGACAGCTTGCACCTAATGGGAGAAGAGAAATGAAAAATAGGAGACTTATAAGACATGATGGCAATTTTAGTCAGTTTTTTCTCTTCCTTTCTTTTTTAGCATGAGGAAATAGACTGAATGAGGTTAAATCACTCACTCAAGATCATATAGCTGGTGAAAGCCTGAACAGGATATAGAGTGTAACCCTACACTGTGGTTCAATGTTACTTACATTATACCAGGCAAGTCCAATTTATGATCATGCAGAATTACTAAAGACAATCATTAGCTCACAGAGAAGTTTTCATTATTACACTTTACTAATCTATTTAGCAGTTACCTTTGGGGTAGTCCATGCTCCAGTTTCCCTTTAGTTATGTTTACATACAAATAAGAGAAAGAACATGTCTTCTACGGGAGTAATATTGAGATGTATGCTGAAGTACTTACATCTGAATGCAATGGGAAGCCAATTTCTTGCTATTTACATTTGCAATGCTTCTTTCAGTTAGGATTTTTGCTTTACTAAATGGTGCAGTAATTGAAATTCCTCTTGCTGCTGAACTGTGGCAGAATAGCTCTTTAGATGTCTAAGCTTAGATGACACCTTGCACCTAACTGAGCAGAGTTCCTAGGAAGGGTTGAGCTAACACCCAACAACCACCTCGGCTCTTCTGGCCTCCCACATCTGTCAGTTCTGAGGTAATGTAATGGCTTTTTAAAAGGTCCACTCTCTACAATTGCTGGAGTATAAATAGGGCATTATAAGCTGAGAGGACTATTAAATTAACTAATGAGATAAAGCTTGGATAATGCCTGCAATCTACTTGGAAATCTGTTTAAAAAAAGAATAAGAAAGTTTGTGAACAAAAAGTGCTTTAAAGTTTTTTTTTTTTTTTTTTTTTTTTTTTGGACATGTGGAAGCTTCAGTGAAAAAAGGAAGACAATTTGGAACTGTGGCCTCAGGCTCTTTTTGGAATCAATGGCAAGGATCAAACAAATGTGGGTCATCTCTTCACAGGGCAAAGTGATGAGCTGCAAGGGAGCTGATAGTTTTTCACAAACTGATGTGCAAGGACCTTTTAAAACTATAAAAACACCCTTCTGTTCTCTCTCATGTCTTAAGAAGATGTGTTGCATTCAAACTTGTTCCTGCTTTATGTACAAGTGCAGAACTCATGAAATCTATGATTGACATAAAACATGTTCCTTTCAGTTTTATTCAGAGACAGATTTCATTCATAGAATTTCTTTCATCTTTTATTCAAGAAATATTTAGTATGAATCTACCGTATGTCAGACTGTTTTTAGGGGTGTTTTAGTTATTTTCCCATTGCTGAGACAAAATATCTGGCAAAGTTGGAGGAGGAAAGGTTTACTATAGCTCACTGTAGAGATTTCAGTCCATGGTCAGCTGACTCCAAGGCAAGGTGGCATGGCAGAAGGGCATTGCAGAGAAACAGTCCATGGCATAGCAAGGCAGGAAGAAGGCAGCAAAGCAGTGAAGTAGCAGAAGCCCTCTTTCTGTCTCTTATATTCTATTCAGGTTACCTGCCCTAAGGCACCCTTAATCCCAGCATGAAATCCTTAATCCCAGCATCACATACCCTAGATCCAGCCAGCTCTGGAAGGCTTCGCCTATGAGTGTGTGAAGCTTTGGAGCACATCTAAATACAAGCTGTAACAAGGGGATACAGCAATAAATAAGATCAAGTTCCTATTTTCACAGTGCTGCTACAGTGGCAGAGGCAGAGCTCACGAGGGAATAATAATATGGTATTGATGATGATAAGTACCAAGAAGAAAAATACACCATGGTAAAGGGCTCCGGAGGATAGAGTTTTTACTTTTATTTTTCCAACATATAGAATGGTCAGAGAAGTAGAAATCTGAAGGAAATAAAGGAACAAATATGCCAATATTTTGAGCAAGAATATCCCTGGTGAAGGAGAGAGTAGATGCAAAGGTCTTAAGACACGTAGTGCTCAGCCAGTCCAAGGAGCCGTAACAGACTGGAGAGGACTGAAAAGATGCAGAGAAGGAGCTGGATAGACAGAGCACTGGGCAAGGGAGCTGGAAGGGGAAGCGAACAGGCTATGCTGAGGGCTCTGGGCTCAACCTGAGCCGAATGGGAAATCACTGACAACACTGGAGCAGAGATGATGGGATCTGATGTAGCTTTTAAGAGCTTGTGCCCTTGCTGTTGTGTGAAAAACAGATAGGGGGCATAAGAATGGAATGAGGGCACTGGGGATGACTGCCATGAGCTCACCTAGAGTCTTGCTGTGCTTGGTGGCTTGGTCCAGGGAGGAGCAGTGATCAAGGGGTGAAACTGAAGGTAGATTTTAAAGATGGGTCCAAAAACACTCTACTGAATAGGACACCACTCTCTGTGTATCGCAGCCAGGCTAGAATGTCCTAGGTAAAATAGGAAATTGCTACTAAAATATAATTGTCAGAGATGTGGCAATTTGTAAAAATACTGGTCATATGTATATATAACCATATATAACCATATATATATATATATATATATATATATATATATATATATATATATAAAACCACACATATATGTGTGTATATGTGTTTAGTGATTAATAATAAAATATGATATGATAACATGATATGAAGAACAACCAGAGCAAAAAACTGCAATGGTGTGGGCTATAAACCATCCCAGAAGTTCACTCTGTTCTATGGCACTGGCCCCCAAAAATTTCATGTTGATACTGGGCCAAGGACTGGCCGGTTATGGTGGTGGCAACCTGAGGCCTATGTCACTGGACCTGAGTTATTTCAGCTTTTCCTAGCTTCTGCTTTGTTCTTGGTGTCCCTTCTGCGATGAAGGAGAAGCAAGCCCAGAGCAGTGTGGGCCTGGAATGGGGGCACAGACAGATGGGCAAGGGACTGTGTATAGGCACAAAAGACCTAGAAGATAATTATCCCTTACAACTGCCTGTATTAGGGCTCTGTGGAGAAACAGAGTCCACATGTACGTGTGTGTGTGTGTCTGTTACTGGCTCATCACCATTTTAAGTACTGCTTTTCAAACAAATTTCTTTTGAAGTGCTGGCAAGTGCCTATGCTAGGCAAGTGCTCTACCACTGAGTTACACCTCCAGCACTCTTGATTATGGAACTCTGCTACATAGGCCCCAAGACTACCGAGCAGCCAGCAAGTTAGAAACTGGTAAGGAACTGCAGCTCCAGTCCCACACTTCTGGTGGCAGAATTATTTCTTGCGTGGGGAAGATCAGTCTTTGTTCTGTTAAAGCCCTCATCTGATTGGAGAGGCCACCCACATTAAGCAGGTTGATCTGCACTGGTGAAAGTCCACTGGTTTAAATATTAATTTCATTCAAAAAAATCTTCACACAAGGATCCAAAATAATGTTTCACCAAATATTTTGGGCATTAAAGTCCACCCAGGTTGACACATAAAAGTAACCCTAACAGTGCCCATGCCTTGAACTACAAGCTCACACTTGCTAGAGAGGGAAGAATGCAGTAGTAGGCTTATACAGAACAATGGACCCATTTATTTGCTCTTTGATTTTATCCCAAGACAGGGTCTAAGGATATAGCTTTGTTTAAGGAATGAATGAGTGAATGCGTGGACTTCTATGATAAACTGTAAAGTTTATCTCTTCTCCCACTCCCATCTCTGACTACATGTGCCCTGTCTATCATTAAAATTTTTGGCATGAGGCCATTACATTGAAGATCAGGTGAGAGTTAAAGAATCCCACAATTTAAAAAAACATGAAAAAGTAAATGAAAAGGTTTTTCCTCCTCTCCCACTCTAGGAAGAACACAGTACTATATATTATATTTTTGGTGTAATGGAGAGTCCATGCCTGGGAATTGTTTGTCCTAGTGTGTTGTCCACTGGGAAAGTGGACGGTGTGTTGGTCAAAGTGGGCATTTTACTTCTGAAAGTGGCACAGTCGGGGATGCTTTGTGATATAGCTGCTGGTGCATTAGCAAGTGTCATCCCAGCACAAAACTCAAGAGAGTCATGAGCCAGGCATGGTGGTACAAACCTGTAATCCTTGTACTCTGTGAGGCTGAGGCAGGAGAACTGTAAATTCCAGCCAAGCATGGCAGCTTAGCAATTTAGTGAGACCCTCTCTCAAAATTAAAAATGAAAAAGGGCTCAGGTGGTAGCTCAGTGTGAAAGCCCTGGGTTCGGATCCTGACAGAGAGAGAGAGAGAGAGGCAGAGACAGAGAGACAGAGAGAGAGACTGAGAGAGACAGAGACAGAGAGACAGAGAGAGAGGACACAATATTAAGGATGGTCCAAATGGAAATTACTGAAGCTGGCTAAGGGCTGCTGAGCAGCTGTCTGTGAGAAAGACCTCGGTCTTTCCCCTTGCTCCTAGGAATCTCTTGTGTGGGAGTACCGCTGGGGCCTCAGAATCCCTGACTATTATGTCATTAAAATTCAGTTGATAAAAATGTTTTTTTTTTTTACTGAAAAGCATCCGCAGTCCACTGCCGGAGCTTCTCCAGGCAGGCGGGATGCCTCCCCTGTCCCAGAGTGATGTAACACAAAGTAAATAAACCCAAGAGTGCAAACAATGGGTGTGTGGAGCCTGTAGGTCACTCAGAAGCTATGTAAATAAGATTTGTTTTCAAAAAAACTAAATCTGCTTTGTCACTCTTCTTCCCAGAAGCTAAAAAAAAGCATAGAACTGTAAGGACATTCAAACAATCTTTCCAAAAGCGTACACAAGATCATATCACACTTATTTACAGAAGGGGGTGGGGAGGTATCAGGATATAGTTTGCATTCCAGTCAATGCCAAAGCCTTCTAAGGTTCACTGAGTTCGCTCTGTGAACAAATTACTATGTTAAGTATCAGACTTATGTTCTATTTTTTATTTATTTTATTCTTTTCATGTTCTATTTTTTAGATATGTATTTTTTTTTTTAACTCTTAAAAGTGTGTTAAAAGCTGGGCATGGTTGTACATGCCTTTAATCCCAGTTACTTGGGAGGCTAAGGCAGGAGATCACAAGTTCAAGGCCAGCCTGGGCAACTTAAGTAGACCCTGTCTCAAAATCAAAAACAGAAAGGGCTAGGGGTGTAGCTCAGTGATAAAGCACTTGCCTAATCTATGCAAGGCCTTAGGTTCAATCCTAGCATTGTAAAGAAAAAAAAAAATGCAAAACATACACATTTGCTACATATTTTCTCTAAACTGACAAGGGGAATGAAGAAAAAGCATCTGGTATTTTTTTTAACCTGGAAAATATTGGCTCATTCAACATTAAGACTTACACTGCTTAGAATCAAGAATAAAAGATCATGAAGATATTTCTGTCTCTAAGAATTCCCTAGGTTTACAGTTTTTCCTTTCTCTTCTTCCTTCTCCTCCTCCCGTCTTTTCTTTTTCAGCAGTTAAAAGTACACCCCCAAAAGACTAGACTCCCAAACAGTGTCAGCCATACTGAAATTTTCATAGCTTGGTTCTGTCTAACAGCCTAGAGCAATTTGAAACAAGAGTACAAACATGAAAGCAAATGCTGCCTAACACAATAACTAGAATAAAGCTGACAAAAACTCACAAAGCCCTGGATTATAGCATTGCCTTGCAGCATACCGGAGGTAGGAAGAGACCAAGGTAACCATCTTTATCAGTGTCACTTTGTCCAGGACTCTCTCAGGAAAAAAATAGTTATTTACCAAAATTCACATGAATCAAAATTAAATTTGATTCTTGGGACAATTATTAGCCTGTTCCATTTCTGAATTCCAAGATAGCCTGTTTCTATAGTTATCTTTGACTCTAGTTTGGGCTAGAATTGGAAATTTAGTTTATTGTTAAACCAAAAAAATAGAGTAAAGAAAATGTGTTTGAAGTGTGTAAGTCAAAGTTTGGCACTAGTCCCTAGGCATTTTCTACCTCCTTAATCCCTCTCAATCTCATAAAGTAAGAGGTATTATGTCCATTTCACAACTGGTTCATCTATTTAGGAACACCACTGGGATTTGAATACAAGTCTTTTCATTCTTTATTTTTCTAAGTACTCCATACTGCATTATTCTATGGCTGTCCACCTCATGTGAACTTAAAACAATGCATTTAAGAACATGCTATTAGTGCCAACATCTGCTTTTCCAGTTGGACTTTCCAGTAAAGTATAAAATTATACTTTTAGGGACTGACAAAGATTAAGTTTCACAAGAGTAATACATAGAATTGGTATATATGAGGGGTTCATTTTCAATGAGTAGACTATAACTGAAAGTCCTTTAATATACTATGAGTCAGTTGCTAGCCACGTTCTTGTTTTGGAATATTTTATTTGGATTTTCAGGAAGATGAAGCTATTGAGTAAAAGCACAAGGGAAAAGATAAAAAGAAAAGAGTAAGAAAGGAATAAGTATACTGTAGGAATCATATAGGGTACAAGACCATGGTAATGTAGAAAAGAAATTTGTGATACGATCTGATTCAATTATTCAACACATAATTATTAAACATAAATTCAAAAGTATAAGCTTGTACTGAAACTTATTAATAATGTTTCTTTGAGCATGTACAGATGAGAGGTTGGGGGAGTTGGAGCAGGTAATGATTTTTAAGTCCATTGTATGCTGGTCTTGCTATCTCTGAAAAAGAAATCTAATTTACCCAGTTACTCAGGATGGGATTAAGAGGGCTAGGTCTTTCTAGTCCCATTTTTTACTTTAGGGAAACTGAGGAAGGGAGTGAGGAAGAGGAAAAGAGAGTGAGATTAATGATGCCAAAGCTGAATTTAAGCATGTGCCCTGCTGACCTCCACACAAAGGTTCTTGCCATTCTAACACATAGTCTGTGGGGCAGATGTGGAGTCAGCAGGACCAGGGGCTTTTTTCAAGGCTTCTGGTGAATTTGGCCAAAAGATAATCACTAGCTTTTAGTAGTGCCTTAGTATAGCCCAGAGTTCAATTAACATAAACTATTTTGGCTCTTAAACAACATGACTCTTAGAATATACATGCGGCATATAATGTAATGGATCTGTCACTCGGCAGTAGCTGGATGTCCTAAGCAATTGCTTAAATTCTCCAAGTTGAGGTTTCTTTATCTGTAAAACGGATTGGACAGTAACTACCTCATAGGATTTTCTAAAGATTAATTGAGACAAATGCATGTCAACACTTAGTACTGAGTCTGGTGCGATACACGAAAGCAGTTTTTTATTGCTGTTGCCATTGGTCACACGCTAAGTGTCTGCATCACTTCTATTATTAGAGTTTATTCTATTAAGGTTATGGTCACGATTTAATCTATTTTCAATTTTTCTTTTTAAATTCTTAAAAAACTTGTTTTGTTGATGCTTATAAACTTGACCCTGGCCCTCCTTTTCTTTTTAGCCTTTCTTCTACTGCTAAATGAATTAAGTTCCTTCACTCTTTCATTCCATACACCATCTTTGGTCTGTGGGATCTCTATTTTCATAGACAATGAGAGCACAGTTTAGGGAAGAAAAGCCTAGGATCTAGTGTCAGACTGCCTGATTCAAATTCTGCCTCCAACACTTACTGGCTATGCAGGTTGCTTGATCATTCTGTTTTTTTGTTTTGTTTTGTTTAATCCATGAAGTAGGGACAATAATATTGCTCACACTTAGACTTGCTGTGGGGTTAAATAAATTAATACTTGCGTATCTTTCCCCCTTGGAAGAATATTTGCCACAGAATAGGTGCTCAGTAAATGTTAACTGTTCTATTAATTCTCAGGAAGTTTGCTTTTAGTAAGTCACTGTATTGTATTGTTTACTTGGATGTGTTTATGACTATGTTTTCTAGATGCTTTGAAAATGGAACCAAGATGCCCTAAGGGCCTTTGTACTTACTGATCTCTCTGCTGGGAGCATTGTGTCCAAAAGTCATTTCCCAAACCCCTCCCATATAAATGTTATTGCTCCTTCCCCTTCTCATGGTCACTTTCTGTACCTTCTCTTGCTTTACTCTTTTCTGTTGTATTTATCTCCACATGACACATTATATATTTCTGTGCATATCATTGATCTTTCCTTGATGGCTTTGTTTTGTTCACTGCATTTGAGGTCTTAGAACCAAATCTGGCATATAAAAAGCACGTCAGTAAATATTTCCTGGATGAATAATTGAAGCTAAAATTTATTTTTAGCTCTCACTAGTTCATTTTGTGCTGTACTTACTTTTAAAACATTTATTTCTTCAAGAAATTGGTTTGATCACCAATAAAAAATGAAGGTAACTGGTCTGGGAAAATTTAAAAAATCTTTTGAGGTTTTTCCCTCCAAGGTATGAAAACAAAGTTAAAACCTCCAAAAATTTATCATGATGTTTATCATGATGTCAGAGGCCCTTGCAAATGGAAACAATCAATCTTTAAAAATCAGTCTTTTAAGGGGATAAAGAAAAAATCATAGCACTCTATTAAAAATTAGTTTAAATAATTAATTTAACATGGAAGCAATTTTACTTTTCAAAGAAACATGCAACTTCTCTTTATGTCTAACATTAAAAAGGTGGATGATTAGATAGGAATATATTTCAGTTTATGTATAACTAGAGCTTCCAAGGCATCATCTCTAATCAAATGCAATAAGAAACTAACTTTTCCTTTGGATTCCCCAATGTTCTTTCCATTAAAAACACAATAAAACCTAAAAAACACCTGAAAGCAAGTCAATATTTGATTCCAGTAGATGGCACTGCAAAGCAATCTTTAATGATCCAGTAACATTTTTTGATCATGATAATATTTATTCTATAGTAAGATTATTAAAGTGACATGCAGTGAAGCCAAATAGGTTGGGGATTTTGAAGCTACAATAAAGCTGGACTTGTATAGTGCCTCAAAACTGAAATCTTATCTATATTTTAGTTGGGGAGTTACTAAGGTAGTGGGTGCATATAACATAAGTTGACCACTGTGCTTAGAACATGAAAATCACTTTTTGATACAGGATTTTGGTTTCTTGTTTTAATTTGATGTCTATTTTATGTTATGAGTCCAATGAGACTCATACTTTTGCACTGTGCTAAATTTAACACCATTCAGGCCAGTTACCAGACAGAGGAAATGTTGTTCTAGGGTCACAAGCCACATGCCTGACCTGTATTTGTATGTGTGTGTGTGTGTGTGTGTGTGTGTGTGTGGTTTTGCCACTAGATACCCTTGGTCATAAAGGAGTTGTATTAGACAATGCAAATGGCTCTAGATAACACCAGCTGCACAAGAAAAACATGGTACTACAACAGAAATTCCAGAAACAGTAACAGGGGGTAGGAACTCAGATTTTTGGGGGGGCGTACTAGGGATTTGTCTTAGTTACTTTTCTCTTGTCGCTGAGACAAAATACCTGACACCCAAAGTTAAAAGGGGAAAGGTTTATTTAGCTCACAGTCTGTGGAAGTTTCAGTCGATTATCAGCTGGGTCCAAGGCAGGGGTGACTTGGCAGAGAGGCATCGTAGAGGAGAAACAGTTCATGGCAGCAGAAGACAGCAAAAGCAACATGAGCGACCCAGACAAGCCTCTTTCTGTCCCTTATATTGTATCCAGGTTACCAGGATTAGGGCGTTGCCCATCCAATCAGTGGACTGATCCAGCAATAACCCACCCTTAATCCCAGCACCCTTAATCCTAGCATTGCACTACAAATCAATCACACACTTTAGATCAGCCACCTCCAAAAAAACCCTACAACTGCATGAGGCTTTGGGAGGACATCTAGACACAAACCATGACAGAATTGAATCCAGGGCCTTTGCAGTAAGCTAAATCCCCTGTCTTTTTAATTTTTCTATTTTGAGACAAGGTCTTGCCAAGTTGCTAAGTTTCCCAGGCTGGGCTTGCACTCACGATCCTCTTGCTTCGGACTCCCAGAGTGCTGGGATTACAGGAGTGTGCTACCAGAGGGATGGCCATGAGACTGTAAGATATACAGTATTATACCTTACATAAAGTAAGAGCGAGGTATGTGTTACTGTATAGCCAGATGTACAAGCCAGTAGCCACAGAAGTTGGGTGTCATTTTTGTCAGGATGTCTGTTCCTCTTTTGTGGAGCAAGAAGTCATTAGTCAAAACTGGTTCACCTCCAAGTAAACCACCTCAGCTCTTTCTATAAATGTCCTAGGACAGTTCAGACATGATACATTTCTATATGCTCTGTACACTGTTTTTTTTTTTTTTTCTATTACTGCCAAGGAAGCTTGAAAAGTCTTTCAAAGTATATAAGAAGCAAGAGCAATAGTGAATTTCTGAAATTTCTAGAAATGTATGAAAGTGCTCTATGAGGTGACTATGTTTGTGGACCACCATACATCACCATGGTACATTCATTAAGAACATTTTAACCATAACAACGAATCATGTCTCGCCAGGCTTTTCTTTTCTTTCCTTTTTTTTTTTTTTGTGGGTACCCGGGGGGTCGACCTCAGGACCTCGCGCGCCAGCAGGCGCCCGTGCCGCTGAGCGTTATCACCGGCCCCTTTTTCGTATGTGGGTTCCGGGAGTCGAACTCGGGCCCTCGCACTTGCCGGGCAGGCGCCTAAGCCGCTGAGCCACCTCACCGGCCCATCGCCAGGCTTTTCTTATGACTCTCATAGATACTGTCACATCAGCCTCGGACACTTAGGGAAGCTAAAACCCATGCAATAAATGCAAAAACATACTAGTAATCTAAACAAGGGGCAAATATGACCTCCACAATACCTTCCCTGCAGAACAGTAGGGCAAAAAGACACTAACATCTCTCCTCTACAGGTCTGGTTAGTTGATTTTGCTTTCTTCTTTGTGACCCCAGAGTGTATGCTTTTGTGATACCAAATTAACAGAGATAGTGCTAGAATATTCTAGAAAGCTATTTGTGGCTTTGGGGTGGGGCAGATTGCTAAGCACTCTTTAGAGTCTTAGGAGATTTTACAGAACACCTAGTCCTATCCCTTCATTTTACCCAGTGGGAAAATGAATCAGAAAGGCCACTGGACTTACAGAGGTCACACAGCAATGACTGAAGTCATCTGAGTCCCTAATGCATTGGCCAAGCACTTTAATTGAGAGTAAGGGATAAGAGAAAAAAAGCGAAAAAATAAGAGATTTACTCCTAGTGAACTTAGGAAGTTGATGAAAAAATATTATCTTACGCAGCCTAGGAGAAAACAAATTTTGGTTTACAGCCTCCAGTAAAGAGAAGATTGCACAAATTCATCAAGTATTTGGTTCTGACCTCCCCCTCTCCTGCTTTTGTGTGAAGTTATTATGTTTAATATCTCATTAGGAAGTCTTCATATTAAAAAGAATGTAATAATGGAAGATCCTTTTTCTCAGTGTGAAGTGATAATTTAAACATGAGTTAAGTATGGCAACATTAAATATTTTTCTTAGTATGGAGACAATCAAAATTTAAGTAACCCTATGTCTTTAACATAAACAAAATAGTATACATACAATTTTTCAACTTTTCTGCAAGTTTTCATGAACATTAGGAATACACAGAATATGAAAGAAACTTTTCAACTGTTAAGTTCCTAATTTGTTCTGTCATCAAATGGCACAGCATATGAATATTTTATACTTAAACAAAAATAATTTTAATATATTGTGAAATTTAGCCTTATTTATCTAAAAAAAATTCCAAAGTTCCTTTGAAGGCATAACCCAGGTCTGTAGCTGCAGTAAAAAGTGATGAAATTCATAGCTTACCCACAGTTTAGTAATGTAATAACATCCACAGTTAGTTGGCATGATCAAGGTCTTATTAGGGGAGGGGGACATTTTTAGTAAACATTAACAACACAGTGAGAAATCTTGAGTTAATCATGGGACTTACATGGCCAACTTTCTCTGAGTTGAAGTGCAGTATGCCTTCTTTACTTTGAAAACGTATTCCGTTTTTACCAGTGCTTTTATCCTTGGTAGACTAAGCTGTTTTTTTCCCCCACCATCTTTAATTGACTTAGGGTGGATCCCACATCTGGATACCTATATCTCTAAAGGGTCAGGTTCTGAAATAAAAATGAAAGTTGGGAGGTATTGGAGTGGGATGAAGAGGCCATTTTAATTGCCACTGGGAATCTCCTAACCAATTTTCATTTGGCTCGTTGGCGTCCTTGGATAAAGGAGAATGGAGGGAGGTTGGGGGGGGAAAGAAAGCCAAGGAACGTTCAAAAAGTCACGTGCAAAAAGCAACCCAAAAGTAGAGGAGATCTGAACTCTGAGACGTTTCACAATAGGCTACATTAAGATTCTTTATTGTAACAATGAGAACATTTGATTCGTGATTTTATTTCTTAATCAAGGTAAGTAAAACAAAAATGCCGCTCCTCTACAGCCCTTTCTAGATCCAAGAGCAAAGGTACAGAGACGTCAGAGTACCGACCACATAAAGCAGTACTCTACACTGGGGCAAGCAGGTAAGATAATGCATACACAGTCATGGAGTTTGACATCAGCTGTTTTTTTGCATTTGTTTTTATTTTGAAGAAATAACTCTCAGTGCATAATAATGACAAAACTGATAAACAAGACTGGATACCGCAAAATGGTTGGTTGCAGCTTACGTCGCACTGCTAGGGGAGACGGAAAACGATATCTCACTCCAAACGGGGGCCGCCCGGAAGTCCTGAGGGGCGCAGGGAGCAGGACTGACGGCGGTCTGGGACGCACTGGGAAGCACTGGGACGCACTGGGACGCACTGGGACGCTGGCGGGAGTGGCGCAGCCTGAGGCAGCGCAGGCTGGCGCTCCCGGGAGTTGGAGGAGGGGTCTACACCCGGGGCCATTCATACCCGGCGCTCTCTGAGCTTCCGCGAAAAATAAGGCGGTGACCTCAGTCTCTGAGGCGGGTATGCGGGCTTGGTCTCCCATGCTATTAAGTCCTCCAAGAATGGGCCTGTCTCCCTCTCCTCTCCCTTCTTGCTGGCCCACTGTGTGTTGCAGGGGCAAGAATAGGTGACGAGTGCTTGAGACCCGGGGCTAGAGCCAGCAGAGTGTCTGGAGTCCGCACTGGATTCCTGCGAGCGAAGTCTGTCCACCACGCTAACCTGGAATCGCCTCAGGGTCTGAAGGAGGCTGCCCTAGGGTGCAGGCGGGAGGGTTAAGGTGCAGGGGCCGGATGCAGGTGGTTTGAGGAGTCCTTGCCTTTAGTGAACTTCAGGGGACAGAGCTCAGGACTGTGGTTTGGTGACCCTAAGAGTTGGACCCGGGGAGCTGCCAGGGGTCGCAGACTCGGGCTGGAGTTTAAACTGTGAAGCGCAGCGAGTGGCCACTGTAGCTTGGCTTTTCTGGGTCTCAGGTAGCTTCTGTGTCTTGTGGAGGAAGGACAGGCCTGGGGGAAGATCTTCAAGCCCTCTCAAAACAGTCTTCGAGATAGAATGAAATGAGATTTCCTAAGCGGTGCGCTGTGGCCGCCACGGGCCGCCCTGGATCTCCAAGACCCGGCGACCATTTCGGTGGCGGGGTCCTCCCTAGCTCGCGGTGTGGCCGGAGCCGTCTCAGGCACATCCCTCGGTGATTCTTCTAGATCATCTTGGACCGCGCCGTCAACCTCTATCTCGCGCGGTCATCCTTTGGCCCTCTCTTTTCATTGGCCGATCCCAACCCCTCGGAACACTCACTTCTCCTTTGGGGGTTCCACTTGAGGGCAAGGCGGGGCGAGGGAGGGGTAGTAACTCTCTGGAGCCTCTGAAACGGACTCGGTCCCGGGGGAGGATGTGGTTATGGCGAGAGGTTTTCAAGTGAAAGAAGTGAACACAGAATTAGGAAACTAGGGGAATTTTATCCCAGATGGCAACAGAGCAAACACCCTAACCAAATGTGTCCGTTCGGTCTCCCCAGGACAGTACAATCCAGCTACACCAGCTGGTCCTCAGTAAAGGCTAAGCCTTCTTCATAAGCCGTCCTGACGTCGCAGCTTTTCTGCACGAGGACGTTTTTTTCGGGAGCTGCCCAGCCATTGCGCCTAGGGCTCCAGGAGCTCTTCTGTCCTCTGCCCCCCCAAGCCTGGGACAAAGTACCCGCGGGCCTCGCAGACTGCGGGCCCTGCTCGGGGCTGCGCCGCCTCCGGTGCACTCGGCCGATCGCCGAGGGCCACGTTTTCCTCCTGCTGGGTCAGGGATTCTTTCCCTGCCCGACCAGAACCAGTCCTGGCCAGGTGCTCCACGACACGCGTGGCGCGCCTTGTTACCAGAAGCTGACCGATCTACCAGGCAGCCTCAACTTAATTTCCTGCCCTTCGGGGCACTATCTCCTGAGAAACCTCTTCCGGACCTCTCGGATCCTCCCCAGTGGGCAGGGAAACATTCGAATCTCCACGGACCGGCTCAATTTAAGAGCAGGGTGGGGCAGGCGGGGCCGAGGTTGTTCTTTGGGATTGAATTTCTCTCTACTTGAAAGGATTTCGGGCGGATAAAGCGCAAGTTTGTGCACTTGGTCCACAGAACGATTGCAAACCGAGAAAACAAACAGCTATCCAGGAAAAAGGGACTTTGTCCAGCGGTCGCTGCTGATGGGTGTGCGAAACGCTTGCGATGTGAACTTTCTGCAGATCGTGTACGGAGGAAGCTAAAGGAAAGGAGGGAGGGGAGCGGGTCGGAGGGGGGCCGCGTGGCGTGGACTCTGCCGGCTTGGGGTTGTCTGTGCGCCCAGGAACGGGGGTGGGATGTCGCGACTGGGGCAGAGGAAAGAGTAGACCATGAACTGCGGGCTAAATGGCTTAAGGCATTTTGCAAGCGCTGGAAAAGGTCGTTGAAGGAGTTAGCAGCGCAGGGAAAAAAAAAAAAAATCTTAAAAAAGAGTGCTGGGCATGCGCACAGAGAGGATGCCATATTGGAATGAGGCTGTAGTGGGAGCCGGAGGACTGGAGCGGGCGCGCGAGGGAGGCGGCGGGCAAGGAGCGAGGGAGCGAGGGAGCGAGGGCGGGCGGCCGGGCGAACAAGCGAGGCCGGCGCCCTCTCCGGAGACGCCCGGGGCCGGGGTCCACGCTGAGGCGGGACGAACTTCATCAGGTAGGACGCCGCGCCGGCCGCTGTCCCCGGGCGGTGGAGGGACCTCCGGCCCGCAGGTCGAGCGCGCGGGTCAGCGTCTTTTTTTCCATCGTAGAAAAAAAAAAAAAGGGAAACCCGATTAACCCTGGGGTGGAGGTGGGGGGTGGGAGAGGAAAAGGAGAGGAGCCCAAGAGAAGGGCTGAGGAAGAAAGCGACAGCACTTGAGCGAAACCCCAAACTCCTCTCTGCGCTCTGGGTTGTCATTTTTGCTTTCTCTGTCCCCTTCCTCCGAATCTTTGGCCTCTGAAAAGCCCCGCCGTGCGGGAGTCCGTCTGGAGTTGCAAAGTGTCCTCCTCCTCCGGGTGCAGCCTGTCTCCTCCCTCATTTGTGCACTCATTTTAGCGGTGCAGCTACCTACCCGGCGCTCCCGCGTCTCCTCCGCGCTGGGATTTCCTTCTGGGATGTGTTTGGAGTGTGTGTGGGGGGACATGGTGGGGAGGGGGCGTTGGAGACCAGTAAGGGGGTCAGAAATCTCTTGAGACGTCTGGTATCGCTCCCTTGAAAACATTTGCCTGTGCAGCTGAAACGAAATCGTCAGTAGTAGTTTCGGAGCGTGCTCCAGCAAAGATGATCTTTTTGTTCATTTTTAAAATCCCCCTTAAAGTAATATCCTGTCATTTGGGGCTTTCCTGATGTCTACTCGCCTCCGACTTCCTTTCAAGCTTACTAACCTGCTCAGGCTTTGGAGTTTATTTTTTAATGTGTGCGCGCGCGCGCGCGCGTGTGTGTGTCTTGCTGAAATCCTCCAAAACAACAACTGTAGGAACTGCGGGATGTATTTATTGATTTTGACCCGGGACGGCTGGAGGGGATTAGCCGGGGAGGGGGGAACCCTGGGAATGGGAAGTGGTTGCTTCTTGGTGGCTGGACGCGCGTCCAGAGCCCCATCCGTACTTGTGTTTTCTTCGAAGCGCTACAACGGCGGGGAAGGAGTCTTTAGACACCGTGCCAGTTTCAATATGGCGGGCTAGGTGGCTTTTAAAAACTGAAAATAAAGGTTTTGTGGTGGGAAAAAACCCAACCCAAGTGGCCACACCTTAGTTTCAACTCTCTTTGGTTACCCCGGGAATCGCTTTAGCGAATTAAGTGGGAAAAAAGAAAGGGAACTTGCTGCCCTAGTTTTTTCCGTGGTTAGAGTCAGTGTGTCAAGTCCATTGCTAGAGGGTAGAGGGTGGACGGGTGCCTCCGGCCGGGACTAGAACATGGAAGCGCGATTGTCCCTTGTGCTTGTGGATCTGTATACAGTGCATGCTTGCGTGTGCACTTGCGGGGTGGGGGCGTGCTAAAAGAGATCCGCCCCAAATATGTGTGCGTCTCGAAACCAACACCTTGCTAAGATTTGACGTGACAAACTGCTGACACGTGGTGCAAAAATACATGAGGGCAGAGGGAATGATTTATTTCGGCTTTCCAGGAGGTGAGCTCTCTCTGTGCGCCGGATCCTGTGCAAGTAAAGCCCTGAATAAGTGGAGCGAGGAGGTGCTTATTAGAGGGTCTAATAGTCCGAGGTATTGGGTGCAGTCGGGCTACAGACGTCAGTGGAATTTTGTGTGTGTTGGATTTAGTGTGGGCTTCTGCTTCCCTTCGCGCCACGCTGGGGTGGAATGTTGGGGGCCACGTCAAAGCGCTGGGAGGACTAAAGCACGGGGGCAGAAGGGGAGGGGCGCGCGGAGCTTGTCGGAAAGATGTGTAAGGTCAAGGTGGGGAGTTGCTTTTGTTGCTTTCGGGTTCGAGGAGTAGGGGTTTGGGGAAAGCGCTGGGGGGTGGAGGGGCTGCCCCTCGCTCGGGTAGAGAACCGAAGGGCTATGTCTGACGTGTCTTCTTCCGGCCTTGGCGGGCGCGCAGGCGGGGCCGTAGCCTTGGGGAGTAAGTGGGCGACGAAGTGTCCGGGAAAGGAGGGCATCTGGGCCTGCAGGTGGAATTTGGAGACAAAAATCGGTGCCCGTAAGGGGAGCCTTAGGGAAAACAGGCAAACGCTAGCACGGAGAAGAGCCATCCGGAATGCGGGAACGTGCCTTAGCTGGGAACAGGGGTCCCCGACAGGGGTCGCCCGTGTCCAGGACGCAGCCACCCAGCTGAGAACGCTTGGAGGTGCCAGCGGGAAAGACCCTAAGAGGGGACGGGGGCCACGCGGCTGTCATGAGCGGCCCCTGGGCCCAGCTAGGGCTGGTCCCGGTGACTTTTTCCGGGCCCGCGAACCTGGCCGCTGGGAGACATTTTAAAAATGACAGTTAAAAAATAGTGTTACCCAGTTTGTAGTTACCACGGCAACGTGGTCTCCAGCGTTTGCAGGGGCCCGGTGGAGGTTCTATAGGGTTATTTGGACGAGTGCCTTGCTGTCGGAGGGGCGAGTCCCCTCGTGGAGTCGGGTGGGTGGGGGCTAGAGTGGCACCTCGATTGGAGACACAGGGATAGGCTTTCCCTCCCACCCCAGCGGCTAGGCAGAGCGATCAGCGACGCGCGAACCAACGCGCGTTTCGCTCCTGGGTGCAGAGCGCGCGGTGCCGACCAGCCTAAAATGGCTTTGTACTGGTAAACTGCAGTTTCAGCCGCGAACCCCTCCCTTCGCCCTCCTGACGTCGATGCTGACAAAGGTACAATTCACTCCAGCGTACTGAAACCCACGATTTTGCACCGAGCTTTGCCATGGAAGCCAGGACTGTATATAGGCGATTACAAAGGACATTCCACAGGATTCTCGCAGGGCCTAAGTTTTCCTTGGGATTGATACAGTGCCGGAGCCCAGCCGACCACCCTCCCGGTACCGAAGGGTCCTAGGGCGCTCCAGCGGCTGGGGGCGGGGTTGGGGACTTTTAATTGAAAAAAAAAAAACGAAGGAGGTCCCCGGACACTCGGATGGTGGGCGTATGGAGCGATGGCCACTGCCACTAGTGCGCGTCCTTGATGGCATTTGCAGTGTCCAGTAGTCCTGAGACGGGGAGCCTGGGAGACCATTTCCAAACTTCTGGAGACCTGCGCGCAGTTTCGCTTTCGGAATTTTCAGATCTTTGGGTTTCTAGAGTTGTGTGGGATTCCGGGTAGGGCTCGGAGACGTTCGGTCTCCTGTTGTGCAGTGGCCCGACTGCCCGGCCACCTCGGGATCTCTCTCGGCTTTGCTTAGCTATACCACGCCGCGCTGTGAGGGGATTGGGGCTCCCGGGGGCCGCGCGGATCCCTGCACTGCATCTGGAGGCTCGGGTCGCGTTGCCGTGACCGATCCTAAACGAAGCGGTGGGAAGCCGTTTTCTAGGAGGGCCCACCTCACTTGGATCCGAAACCATCGCCTCTGCTCAGCGCTCTTTCTCACCCCTCCACCCTTGCACGGTAGCCAAGGGACCTGGGCGACAGATTGGAGTGTCTACAGGGAGCAAATGGATCCAGGTTCGACCAGGTCGGAGAAAAAGCGAAAACGCTGAAATTCAGCCTCATTTCCTGGGGAGACGATTGGGGGTGGGGAAGGAGATAGGCGGTTGGGGCGGGAAGGGGAGAAGGATTGGTAGTCCGAAGGAATTGTTGGCTAGGCTCTCCTTTGAGATAGGAGATCTGCTACTTTTTCCTTACTAAGCATTAAATTTGCACACACTTTGCTTCCTCCCAGCCACAAATAAATACCGCCTCAGCTCTTTATCTTAGCTTGATGCTGGTCTGCCAGATGGGGAGATGGGAGAAATGCATGTACACCCTAAAGCTTTCAGACTCCCACCCAAGTTTTTACTGCCTGCAGGATCCATTTCTGGGCCACGCATGGGCAGGGAGTCTCGGCAGTTACCATCGTAGAGAGAAGTGCAGTTTCGATGTGTGTTGCTCCCTGAGTGCTGGCCAGACCTGCTGAGGTAAGAGTGGAGTGTTTCACATTGCCTGTTAGGATGACGGTACCTTGAACCTCAGTCCTGCTGGGAGGTGCATTTCACTAATGCTAGATATAAATGGCAAGTTCCGTGATTCTTGGCGTTAATAAAACAAAGCCACAATAGGTTCCTGACTCCTCCCTGTTCCCTTTTAATCACAGGCTTTCCTGGGAATGTTAAACTGTTCATCACTGCTCCGTTGGGCCCACTTTAGAGAGAGAAAATGCTGAGATAGCATTTTCCACTTTTCTCTACGTACCAGTGGCCTTAGAGGACTCAGAAGAAATACTGATGATGGGAACTAGGCTGGGAGCATAAGTACATGGGATTCTGTTAGTGTATATAGGATCTTTCGGGGTCTAAGAAGCCTATATAATGTGAATTCAAACTTTCCAGGGCCTACACTAATGTGTAAAATATTTTTGTGAGGATATCAGAATAAGAGTTCTTGTCCATTTTTAAAAAAAATAATTTGAACAAAAAACACTCCCTGTGGATTTTTTGTGACCTCCAATTCTGATGTAATGGGTTTGGGCAACATCGCTCTCTTTGTGTTTTACTATTCAAAAGTTTTAGAGTTCATGGAACAGTTTAGGGGTAATAAGGAATTTTTATCCTGCTCTCAAGTAGGAACTCAAAGACTTTTGTATCAAAATGGTACTGAGATCTGCAATTCAAGATTTTATTTTGATGGTTCTAACATTGCCTCAGCAGCAGTTTACTACCCCTCTTCCACACATAACAGTAACTAGGGAGAACTGCGCTTAGCTCATGCCTGTAATCCCAGCAATCACAGGCGGCTGAGACAGGAAGATAGCTGTGAGTTTAAAGCCAGCCTGGGCTACACAAGGAGTTCAAATCCAACCTGGAATAATACAAAGCTAGACCCTGTCTTGAAAAAAAAAAAAGTTTTTGTTTTTAGGGAAATTATACTTGTTACAACAAATCAGAAAGTCAGCTATGCATTCACAGGGATCTATCAACCCTGGCTTGTATGGACGATTTCTGATGGGATTGGGGTAGACTAGGACCTGTCTTCTAGTTTCAGAGATGGTTCTGTGTAGGTGTGTGACCCAGGATGAATGCCACCATCTTTCTGAGTCTCAGCTTTCTTATCTACGAAAGAAGGGCATTGAACTGGAATCTCAGCGATCTCCACGTTTCCATCTCGGAGCAAAACAAAACAAAACAAAAGAAAACCCTATGGTTCAGTACATGGATGCTGACATGCCCAAGTGATTCATCTTTTGACTTGTGTCCCCAAAGTATAGTAAGAGCACTCCTCCCTGTGAGTGACAGTTGTATGAGATCATGGCTGTACAAGTAGCTGGTGAGTTGTAGTTCACTGTGCAGAAGCGAAGTGCTGTGATGGTTAGGTCGTGTTTCCATTTGTACTCAGGCCAAGGTGCTGGAAAGAACACTGAGGCCTTTACGTGTGGAGCCGGCACACATAATCCCAGGAATGGCACAACTGGGTTTGACGAGCAATGCCTGTCTTGATTTTACTCTTCTACCTGCTAGGTCTTTAGAAGGGACCATTAGAGAGAGAACTCTGAGTCCATTGCTGGCTAATGTTTATAGTATAGTTGGATGACTCTAGCCAACTGGTAACCAGAGAGAAAAAGTCCACTAAAGTCCAAGGCTTTCCATTCTTAACCTTAGGGTTTGGGCGCAGGGCAGTACGTCCTCTCTTTGTAAGACTAAAAATTTGGTGGGACAATTTTTAGGGAAAAAATTTTGTTGGCCAAAGCAAGTGTTGGTTGCGTTTAAGTCAGTGTAGACAAGATGTTTCAATGGCAGGACTCTGTTGTAATAAGCACTCCTGTTAGAACTTCCAGTATAAAAGGATGGTTGCATGATTCATATAAGGTTACCATATAAAATCCTTCGGGATTGGTTTGCGCTGCCAGTTTAGCAGTGTTTCAGTGAAAAGCTGCCACCGTAACGTGCCCATCTGGTTGGCCAGTACTGGCAGTGGTGGTGAACCTATGGCATGTGTGTTATTTGTTTTTCTTTTAAGACAAAAGATGTTAATATATGAGTTGTTTTTTTCTAAACTAAAACCTTAGTATTCAGGTTTAGTTGCAGTGTTGGCACTTTGTGATAAATAAGTGGGTTTAGGGTTGCAGTTTGGGCACTTGGTCTCTGAGAGGTTTGGCAGCACTGGCCTATAGAGTTTTTTTTTTTTTTTTTTTTTTTTTAACATGGGTACCGGGAGTTGAACTCAGGACCTCGCGCTTGCCAGCAGGCGCTTGTACTGCTGAGCAATATCACCGGCCCTTTTTTTCCTTTATGTGAATACTGGGAGTTGAACTCAGGACCTCCTACTTGCCAGGCAGGCGCTTGCGCCGCTGAGCCATCTCACCGTCCCTGGCCTATGGAGGTTTAGAAAGTGATAATACTTCACTGTACACTGATGCTAGCTAGAGTCCTTGAGTTGTCCATGCAGTGAGACCTGTAGGCTTCCATTCACACGATAAGGTAGATAGATATTTTTCACACTAAACAAAGAATCCATTGTGGTTTTCTGTTTCTTATTTTTCTGAAAAAAACAAAACAAAACAAAAATCCGGAAATGACACATTTTGCTAGATACAGGGCTTGCTGTTAAAGCATTTGTGGAATTCTGTAAAGTAGGGTAAATAATATCAGCAGTTATGATTAGACAAGCGTGGCCTGGATCTCATGAGGTGGGAAGAGGGAATAGATTTTTTTATCCTGTGAGTTTTTCTCTGCAGCCTTATTTGCCAGCCAGTCTTCTTAGTGCTTCACATTTATTTTTCATGTTTTTAATGAAAGTTTTACCATTTCCATTTTACAAAGGAAATTCTAAGGCCTTAGAGAACCAGAGGCGCTTACCCATAATCACACAGCTATTAAGAGAGAGAGCTAGGATCGGAATCCTGGTATTATATTGTCTTGAGATGGTGAGGCCATCAGTTGATTGGTGGTTAATTGTGTGAGACACTGCCTAGCACTTGAATGCATTCGAGCATTTAATCTTTCTGGGTTAGTGCTAGCCCGCCTAGAAATCAATATTTTATTGAAAATAAATTAGTATTTGAAATTAATCAATGTCTTATTGAAAATAAATCAGTATTTTATTGATAGGGAAATTGAGTATGGAGAGGTCATACTGGTCTTATAAATAAGATTTGTCTTTAGCATTTAATTTAGAAGTGAAGTAAGATGATAACATTTTCTTTTTACGTTTAATTTAGATTGTCATGGGAAAGAGGAGCTTTTAAATAAAGCTTAAATCACTGTTTTTAACTCCTTGTCTCTGGATTAGGATAGACTGTCATTTATTGTCATATAAATTGACCATTAAAGCTTTGAAGAATATTGAATTCCTGAAATTTCATCTTGAGGAAATAGTACTATTATACATCGGTTTCTTTCTCCACTAATGTTAGGAAGAATAAGTTTCTGGGGAGAAGCGGAAAGATTGCGAGTTGAGGGAGGAGAGCTAGAGTTTTTCCTTCTAAATAGAGTTGCCACAAATGCAGAACATCTTTTAGATCCGACGAGTTTTTGGTCTTTTACTGGATAATTTCTATGTAATGTAAACTGAAAACAAAAACCACTTGCTGTTCTTTAAGTGAACATAACACTGTTTTGTGCCTGTTTTGGGGTGTCTCAAGGGACTGGTTTCATGCCCCTTCCCTGGTACAGTTGCCCTCAGGCTATGAAGGCGGTGAATCAAAGGGGCTTTACTCTATGTGAGTGGAAATTTTAACTTCTTTTAACCATGGAAAAAGTCAGTTGTTACCAAATCGAAGCGGCTGAATTTTCATAGCAGTTGCCTTTGGGATTATTTTAGAAAGTACACTAAATAGGGGGTAAGTAACTGTCCTCTAATAGAATGAACAGTTCTGGGAATTTAGAAACCTATTTCTGGTTTAGAACATTTTGTGTGACCTTGGCTAAGTCACTTCAATCTTAAACCTCCCCGATTTTCGATTTTCCCTGTGATGAATGACCAAATAGAATTTTTGCTTGGTACACACATATTTTAAAAACTTGGCTTAAAGGACATGTTTACTCTTACAACTTTGTACAGATACACATGTGCATGCTTATCAATTACAGAAGAAGCATTTTGTTTGTAGTCATTTTCTTTTTTCCCATCTCCAGATTGGAAGGGGTCTACTCTTTTTTTAGTATTATATATTCAGTAGTAGTCATCTTGCCTGTGTACCACACAAAGCCACTCACTGGGCATGTTGCTGCAAAAGGAATCTGTCACTAGATATAAATGGTACCAATTGGTGCAGGGCTTAGGTTAGAGTTCTTCAATTAAAGAGGGCAGACATTCCTGGGAGACTGCTCTAAGCAGCTTTCCAGTTGGTACTTGTTATGGTTTGTGTCTAGATGTCCCCCCAAAGCCTCATGCAGTCATGGAGGCAGGATTCTAGAGTTTATGACTGATTCATGGTCCAATGCTGGGATTATGGGCGTGAGTGCTACACCCATCCTGGGGCGGGTAGCCTGCATATAATATAAGGGAGGGAAAGAGGCTTGCTCTCTCTCTTGCGCTCGCTCCTCCCTTTTGCTCTTGCTGTTTTTGCTGCCTTCCGCCACCATGAACTGTTGCCCTCTGCCATGTGCCACTCTGCCTTGGAGCCAGCTGATTATGGATTGAAACCTCCACAAACTGTGAGCCAAATAAACCTTTCCTTCCTTAATTTTGGGTGTCGGGTATTTTGTCCCAGCAACGAGAGAAAAGTAACCAAGACAGTACTATATCTGAAAGAGATGCCTTGCTTATGCACAAAGCTTGGAGAAGTGTCCCACTAAATGGAGTGTGGTGTAGACAGTGATGGAAAAATTTAGGGGATAGAGACAAAAAGCACACGCAACAAAAAGCCAAATTGTGGTTCTATTAGGGTGGTATTTGCATTTGCTTTTGCAGGTAAGAACCTGGCTTTGCCTTTCTAAAGGCAGGGAAGTGAGAAAGAGGAGTCTTAGGAAAGAGATATTGGAGGAGTGAGGGTTGATTCTGAGATGTTACCCTTCAGGGGAGCACAGAGGTATGAATATTCACAAGGATAAGAAATCTGGGGTCGGGCCGGTGAGATAGCTCAGTGGCATAAGCGCCTGCCTGGCAAGCGCAAGGTCCTGAGTTTAACTCCCGGTACCCACCAAAAAAAAAAAAAAAAAAAAAAAGAGAAATCTAGGGTCAAATACTGACTTTTCCAAGCAGCCTGTCTCTCATTAATAGTGTTGGTATTAGCTCCCTGAGTGAGACTTTGTCCATTTGTAGAGATACTCAAATCATAGTTCTTTCACAATGCATATTCTTTTATTTATAAACAGTCAGTAGGTGTAAAGTTACCTCTCCCAGCCTAGCTGTATGTTGAAAACTGTCAGGTGGTTTATCTCGTGTTCAGCCTGGGATACTTGCTTGAATTTACATGGACAGGACAATTTGAATTTAGTGGTTGAGAGGAGTAGCCTGTATCCTGCATTTTTGTTTTGTTTTGTTTTATTTGTTTGTTTTTGTGGGCACCGGGGGGTCGACCTCAGGACCTCGCGCGCCAGCAGGTGCCCGTGCCGCTGAGCGATATCATCGGCCCTTTTTTTCATATGTGGATTCCGGGGGTTGAACTTGGGCCCTCGCGCTTGCCAAGCAGGTGCTTACACCACTGAGCCATCTCACCGGCCCCTATCCTGCATGTTTTATCTTTATTCATCACATTTGTGGCCTGCAGCCTTAGCTTTTGGTCCAATGAAGGAAACACTTTTCAAGTCCCGAGTAGGTAAAAAAGGTGTGTGTTTAAGAGACTCACTTCTTAGGTTTTGAGCTATAGTGGTGGTAGTGGTTTTTCAGGGATTTATTCTGTGGCAGATGAGTTTCTTTATGCATTTCCCGAGAGAGGCTTTGCTAACTGAAGGGAGGAGAGAGGAAGGAGGGAGAGAGGGAGGAGGAGGCAGCGGCGTTAAGCCAGGCCTGCTCTTCTGAGAAGCATTCATGTCCATGTGCTAATTAAAAAGAAAAAGGAGTGCAACAGAATGCAGCTGGTGGTGGTTTCCAATTGAAGCAGACAGATTCAAGAGCTTTTGAGGTCTCCTGCCCTGTTGTATCTAATCCCTGCTAAGTGTCCTCCCTGATGGTAGGCTAGGAGGTTGGGATGGCTGGATGTCATCATTTTCATTCAAGTTGACAGGGAGCAACTTTTGTTTTTCTCTGCTTATCTCTTCCCTAGTACACTATCTGTAGCGCTATACTGAAAAATAGCCTTGATGCGGGATACCAGTCGAAGTTGTCGTGCTGCTGTTCCCATGGGAGGAAGAGAGTAGTTCTTTGTAGAATAAAGGTGTTTGTGGGAGCCTTGGGGTGGGTCCTTGTCCTGCATTGTCTTTAGAACTAACTTAAATGTGCTACGTTGCTACTTCTAGCTGTCAAATGGAAGGCATGCTTCCCTTTCTACTTTTTGCCTGTCTGCCACTATAAACTACAATGGCTTTGTACAGTTTGTCGTTGAATATGCAGATGGGCGTTTGGAGACTCTTGTCAACTGGCTACTTCTTATTTTTGGAGTGTCCCCTGGCAGTTCTCTCTTTAGGCTCTGAGACCCAAAAGCTGACCTACTCCTATTTCTCCCCTGTCAAGCTTGAGCTCCCCTAGCCTGATGGACTCCTCACTCCTCCTCCAGCCTCTTCAAGCTCTCTCAATTTCTCAAGGCCCAGCTCAGACCTACCTCTTTCATGAAAGCTTTCGTGATCCAGCTCGGATGTTAGTGACTATTCCCTTTTCTAGATCCCTGTTTTATTCTAGTGGAAGTTGTATCATTCACTTTTACCATATGCACTTAGCTTTAACAGGGAAAGAAAGTGAGCACTGAGATTCCTGTTGGGAGGTGAGGTGTGAGGAAGCTTCCAGAACAATCCCTCTGTTTTGCAGCTGAGATCTGTGTTGCTTGAGATGGTTCAAAGTCTAGGAGCTCATGCCACTAAGTGCTAAGTGGTATTACTACTGAGTAAACCCAGGTCTTCTGCTGTCTCTGGCAAAGTCCTGTATATTTCCCAAGTTCCACACTAACCAAAGTGTATGTGTTTTTATTTACTTTGCATAATTTGCACTTTACTCAGAGTAAACTTCTCATGCAATTAAGTGATATAAAATTTGATGTGTGTTCAGTTTTATGGCTTTCAATAAGATAAGCCCCTGAGATGCCCCTCAGTTCTTGTCTGAATTCCAGCTGGACTGCAGAGCACTTCAGGCTAGGGCTGCCCTCTAGCTGTTGTCCTCTAGGAGGATACTCAGCGGTCGTCCTCTTCATCATGGATGTTTTGGTTGACTGGGTGAAGAAGTGCTTCTTTGGGCATTTGGAGCTTGGTGACATCGCTTAAGCATCATGACTGGAATGCATGTATCTAGTTGAAGTAATCACACCCAGATAATTAGGCACTATTAGATACCATCTCTGCATATCGAGCTTACTGAAGGTGTCTTTGTAAGTTTCTTTACTTCCTGAGTTCTCATGATTGTATAGACAACGTATAGTCTAGTTTGCCTGAAATGACTTATATGCATATGTGTGGTGTGTAATAAATACAGACCAATGGTGCAATATGAAGTTTAGCACCACTTAGCTTTGTTACAACTTCAGTTGATACTTAATTTATTCCCCTAATCTTAGATGATGAAGGAAATCTTATGCTTTGGGTTTATCCAAGATGTCAAGATCAAAGTCACTGTGTCTGTGCTAATTCTAAAACTCATGCTTCTTTTATAAAGTCCCAGAGCCAAGCCCAGTCTTATGCTTACTAAAAGTTGGTGTTTACTTTTGTGGCTTGGATGTAAATTTCTGGTGCAAGAAATCCTACATTGCTACTTTAATGCCAAGAGCTGTTGTGTATTTTTTTAGCCTCCCTAGTCTAAAAATCTGAAATCCAAAATGCTCTAAAATCTGAAACTTACTGAGCTGGAACCATGGCATTGCAAGTGGAAACTTCCATATCATGTATTTCTGATTCGTATAAATCAGAATCAAATTTGTATAATCATGTATCAAAAAGTTGTATAAAATTACCTTCAGGCTCCACATATAAGGTGTTTTATGTCTAAAACATAATTTCATGTTTAGGTTTGGGTCCCATCCCTAAAAAAATCTCATTATCTATATGCAGATCTTTCAAAATCCGAAAAAGTGTCCCAAATCCCAAACACTTCTGGCCATAAGGATTTCAGATAAAGGGTTCTTAACATGGAGTAGTATTTAATGGGATATTTCACCCTTACCCTTTTGTAGAAGATAGTTTATTTAGTTAGCTTATGAGTGAGGTAGCTGGATAAGGGGAAGTGCCCTTCTTTTTAGTAAATAAGTTTTGGGTACATAATAAATCCACCTTCAAGGTATTGGGCAGCTGGTCTGTATTTTGGGCTTTTCCTTTTCTTAAGTAAGTGGCAAGGCTTTCTTTTTCTCATTTTGTACATGGCCATTTGTGAGTAATTGACTTAACTCACCTTACACTCTCATGTCATACATGCCGTTTGGGGGAGGTTAAGAGGTGCCAGTGAAAGCCACGAGTTAGACACTGAAAGTTCCTGTGGGGGTGGGTGACTGCCTCCAACCCTGATGTCTGCTCCCGAATGCCCATTATCTCCAACATATCTTATTTCCTAGTGTTGAGGTATGAATCTGATTGTAAAAAATAAGCATTTCTTATGAGGGGCAGCAACTTGCATCAGGTTTCAATCTATTTTGAGTAAGAACCAATGAAGCCTGGTTGGAAAATGGTGAGTAAATTGCGGTCCTAATCAGGGTAAATCAAGCTCTGAGCCTGCGGGGAATGACACAACTCCATGAACCTTCTGCCCCAGTCAGTTCGTCTTACTTGATGATGGAATGAAGCAGGGTCTGTCCTTTCTTAGAAAGGCCGAGTGGTGGCTGGGCAAAGTGGGGGAGAGATGTACTTAGGCATCATTAGCGGAGCAATCTGGGTGACGGGGTGAACATAAATAGGAGGAAGCTTGTGTTGATAATAGTGCATGGCACTTAACACTGCTTTTTATCTTCAAAGCCATTTACAGATATGGTTTTTCCCGAGATTCTTGTGATTCCAGATTATTTTCACATTGCTTCTTAGGAAAAGGAAAGCCATGCTTTTTGGAAAGTCATGATTTTTTGGAGGTCAAGTTTTGGTCCTGTATTTGGTTGTGCATCCTTTAGAATCCTTGGAGATTTCCCATTTTGATAAAAATATTTTTGAAAGGTCTTAGATTAGGTTTCCTGTGCTCATTTTGAAATTCCTGAAGTGTGAAATGAGGCAGCTTTCTGTGTGATTTAGACATTTGTAGGCTTGCAAGGGCAGCTAGAGCATGTCTGGAATTTCACAAGCTTTTAGTTTAGACCTTCACATTTTATTTTCTACCTGGAGAATACTACCTTTTCCCAAGTCACCAAAACAAAAACGAAAACAAACAAACAAAAGAACTGCAAGGTAACAAGCCTGAAATTATGAGCATTATGAACACAGTGTAAAGATTCACTTTTCCACTTGAGTTAAATGACAGTTCCACTTGCAGAATGATATTTAACAAGTTTTTAATAGGACAGAAGTCAAGATGGAACAGGGGTATATTAGAACTAATTTAGGAAAGAAAATAATTTATTGACTCATTCTTGTAAATCTGAAGTTGGAGCTGGGCACATATTGCATTGGATTTAAGAAGTTGTTCTCCTCCTCCTCTTCCTCTCCTCCCCTCCTCCCCACCCCTGTCCTCCTCCTCCCACTCCTTCCCCCTCTTCCTCCTTCTCCCTCCCTTTCCCCCTCCTCCCCCCTTTCTCCTCCTCCTGTTCCTCCTCCTCTTCTTCTTCCTCTCTCTCTCTTTCTTCCTTTCTGTCTCTCATAACATCAGCCTTTCTGTACTGGAATATGGGAGAGTCCTTCTCTGGGTAATTTGACCAATCTAAGAGCAAAGGCTTACTCACTAACATTAGGGTTTCCTCATTGGATGGCCCAGCAGGTGGTGATTCCTACCAGGACTCTCCACCCATGTGCTCAAATGTACCCATCAGCCTTGTCACTCCCCACTGTGAAATAATATAAGCAAACAACAGAATATTACCAGACTGCTGATGCAGGCAGCTGATATAAAAACTAGTAACAAAACCAATAGGAAGAAAAATAACTTCTGTGAAAGAAAAAAATCATTTAAAAAATCATTTATAGTCTCACGGATATAACAGATTTTGCATCCATGTAACAAGGACAGACTTGGGTGCAAAAAAGTAATATGAGAATTTAAAAAGGATTTTGCAAATTAAAACATAAAATTCAATAAAAGAGCTAGAGAGAAAGTCGTGGAAATAAACTAGATTATAGATTAAAAAAACAAAGTGATAGGAAATAAAAGGGGAAATTAAGGAGGTCCAACATTTGAATGAATGACTATTAGAATGAAAGAGAAGATGGAGATGAGGAGATTAGCAATAATTTAATGAAATGTCTTAGAATTTAAGAAAATGAATTTCTTTTTTTTTTTTTTTTAATGTGGGTACCGGGAGTCGACCTCAGGGCCTTGTGCCGCTGAGCAATATCACCGGTCCCTTTTTTTCCTTTATATGAGTTCTGGGTGTCGAACTCAGGACTTTGCACTTGCCGGGCAGGCGCTTATGCCAGTGAGCTATCTCACTGGCCCATGAATTTCATTCTTTTTTTTTTTTTTTTTGTGGGTACTGGGGGTCAACCTCAGGACCTTGCGTGCCAGGAGGCGCCTGTGCCGCTGAGCCATCTCACCGGCCCTGAATTTCATTCTTGAAAGAGGTCATTTACTGTTTCCAGGCCCACAAGTAGATTGCCACTAGGCACAGCATTTTGAGAATTCTGAACATCAAAAGATGCAGCAATTAGGATAATATCAGACTTCTTCACTATTAACGCTAAAGGCAATGGAGGAAAGCCCTCAAAATTTATAGGGAGCTGGGTGCAGTGGCACATGCCTGTAATTGCAGCTGCTCAGGAGGCTGAGGCAGGAGAATCTTGAGTTGGAGGCTAGCCTGGGAAATTTAGCAAGAGTTTGTCTCAAAATAAAAGAAAAACAGTTGGGGATGTGGCTTGGTGGTAGAGTCCCCTTGGACTCAATTCTTAGTACCACAAAAACAAAACAAAACAAAACAACAACAAAAAATTCTGAGGGAGGATATTTTTCCAATTTAAGATTTCTTTTAAACCCACCTAAACTGGGGCATGTAATTGAAATACATAGGTATTTTATTAATTTCCATTTGAAGCAGTGTCTACCAGGGCCTTCCTTTCTAACCTAATCTTAACTGAAGCGTCCATGCCTGGAACACAGGTGTTGTCTTTACTTTCCCTTCCCTTTTTATAGGCTCTCCTGGCTTCTTCCCTTCTTCCCTCTTGTTTTTCTCCCTCCTGTTGATGGAACATATTCTCTACCAGATTCCTAAAAAAGGGTTTATGTGAAAAACTTGTGAAGCCTTGTTTGACTAAAAGTGTTGGGGAGGGGAGAGAAGGGCAGGCATTTATTTCTCTTCTTGCTTTTTTGTTTTTGTTTTTTTGCTGGAGGACAGCTGTATAGGATTATTTGGCTTTTATAATTATGTGTAGACATAACTCATGTAAAAAAACAGAGAGCATCTTTAGGCAGTGAATGGAAAATTAGGATTTGAATTGTGGATAAGTATGCAGAAAAGGACATGGAAAATGACTGTTATTAACTCCAGGAGAAAGTTGTGTTAGAAGAGTGATCACAGTATACTGCATGGCTGGGTGGTGGAGTTGTAGGACTGTGGTGTAGTACAGTGGACATCTGTGGGGAGGTCAGGATGTCAGGAAGTTGAAGGAGATGTAGCAAGCGATCACCTGGTAATGATAAAGACTGAAATTAAGAAGTAGCGAGTTATGCAACATCATGGACATAAATGCCCAATCAGTTAAGAGTTGAAAGTGGTTTCCTTGGGGAAGGGAGAGAAGGGCAGGCATTTCTCTTTTTGCTTTTTTGGTTTTTTTTTTTTTTCCTGGAGGGGAGCTGTATAGATATGGCTTTTATAATTATATGTAACATATAATGTAGACATAACTCATATAAAAAAAGGGCCGGTGAGATGGCTCAGCGGCATAAGCGCCTGCCTTGCAAGCGCGAGGGCCCGAGTTCGACTCCCGGATCCCACATACGAAAAAGGGGCCGGTGATATCGCTCAGCGGCACGGGTGCCTGTTGGCGAGCGAGGTCCTGAGGTCGACCCCCCGGTACCCACAAAAAAAAAAAAAATCTGCTAGCAATGAGGGGCATAACAAGAAACGTTCCTAAAATTATGTAACCCATTCTCTTTTGTATCTCAAACAACTGGGACCTGGAAAAAATAATTTCTCCAAATACTGAGATCTATTAAGAAAATGGTTCAACGTTGAATAACATGATAAATACTTACCATTGTAACTCTTATTGAAGTTTTATGGAGAACAGGTGTGCCTGACTTTAGAAAGATGGTTTATTGCTATGGTTTGGAAGTGTACCCCTAAGGCTTATGTATTAAATCCTTGCTCCCTAACCTGTGTTGCTATTGGGATTTGGGGGAACCTTTAGAAGATGGGGCTTAGTGGGAGGAAGTCTTTGGGGGATGTGCTTTTGAAGGGTATGTTGGGACCCTGCCCCTTCCTCTTTCTCTTTTTGCTTCCTGCCCTGAGGTAAATAGGCTTCTGCCACATGCTCTTGCCATGATGTAACAAGCTGACACAGGCCCAAAGTGACAAAGCCAATTGATCATGGACTGAAACCTCTGTAACCATGAACCAAAATAAATCTCCTCCTTTTAAGTTGATTATCTCAGGTATTATGTCCCAGTGGTGGCAATCTGGCTGACACAGCTGAGCCAAGCCTAACCTTGTAAAACAGTTGTATTTGATATTATTGGCATGCTATAAGAAATCTTCTGTGCCAAACCAAATCCAAAAAAATCACCTTTCCTTTCTGCACATTTAAATGCCTTTGCAGAAATAGTATGTTTTCTAGTATACCTATGATAGATATCTTTTGGTTGAAGAGTTACTTTTTTTTTTTGGGTACCGGGAATTGAACTCAGGGCCTCACGCTTGCCAGGCAGGTGCTGTGCCACTGAGTTTTATCCCTGGCCCAGTCACTTTTATCTTTTTTTTTTTTTTTTTTTTTGTGGGTACCGGGGGGTCGAACTCAGGACCTCGCGTGCCAGCAGGCACCCGTGCTGCTGAGTGATATCACCTGCCCCTTTTTCGTATGTGGGATCCGGAAGTCGAACTCGGGCCCTCGCGCTTGCAAGGCAGGCGCTTACGTCACTGAGCCATCTCACCGGCCCAGTCACTTTTATCTTTCTAACAACCTTTACGTAATCCCCATTCCATGAAGCAAGGTTCTTATAAGGGTGGTCACTTGACCCATAGCATAAGCATCACCTAGGGACTTGCTCCCATTACAAATGTCAGACATCATCCTAGATCTAGAGAATCAGAAACTCAGGGAGTGGGCCCAGCAATCTGTGTTTGCCAAGCCCTCCAGTTGATTCTACTACTTTAAGGTTTGAGAAGCACTGAAATTTGATGAAATTATAGGTGATTCTGACCTCACTCTTTTTCAGAGATTAGTCTCATGCTTAGATTCTGTGCAATGGAGAGATTCCTCTTTTATTTTCTTACAGATTTCATTCTTCTGAAGGTTTGGGGACCTTGATCAACATATTAATGCAAACTGTGTTTTTTTAAATATTAAAATGAAAGTCAGCATTTTGCACTGTGGACAGTGCAAAACTTAGGGTATGTACTGACTAGCAGTAACAATCTAAGTGTCTTAATTACAAGATTATTAAAAAGGAACACAATACTTTCAGAGTGTATTTGTTTGAAGTTGGGGTTGGCCCCATATCAGCAACCCAAAGTTAGAGTGGTGTCCACCAGAGAGAAGCTGCTTTCGAAGTCTGAGGTCTCAGAACCAGGTTTCCTTCATCTTTGGTATGACCTTTCATGGGCACTGGCACCTGGAAGGTAGTGTTGCCCATCCTAAGAGTCGAATGACAGGAGCAGGCCCCTCCCACTCCATAGTCCAACACATCAGTCCTGCAAACTTCCTGCTGGCTAGAGTTTAATGACTTGATCATATCTAAGTGCAAGGAGAGCTGGGAAATGTCTCGGTTAGCCAGTGATCCCTTAGTATAGACAGGAGGAGAAAATGGGTATCAGTGGGGGTAGTTAACAGTCTCCAGCAACAGTAATTTCTCCCTGTGAGCACTTTGCAGATATATTCTATTCATATTAGGATGTGTCATGACAATAGAGTCATCAGGGACTGGAACTGGGCTCTCAATCCGTGCAAACATCATTGTCATTCCTCTATAAACATACTTCAAATGACCCCAGGCTTCATCATTGCTTAACTAAGAGGGATATATAAACAGTAGTTTAATTCCTGTTTCTCTGGTTTTTCTCATAATTAGATGAAAGTTTGGCATACTGAAACATACTGGATAGTTAAGAATGTAGTGTGTGATCAAAGAAGGGTGTAAACATCCAATGGGAGAAGAGTGGATTTTTTAACTGGGGTGGGAGGAGGGTTGGGGGAAGAGGATGAGGTCAGAGGTGCAGCTCACGAAATATTTGAGCATAAATTTTCTACATGTTAAAAAAAAGTTAAATGTAAAACTTGAAATCCCTAAGCAGTTAGATTTCTGATATCTTAGGATTGGGGGGATTTTTTAAGAATGTAAGATTTAGAAGAAGCACAGTAATTGGTAAATTTGGCTTAGTTGAAAAAACACTAACATTTCTGCATGTCAAGGGCAAATTCGGGAAAATAGTTTCATGAGATAAAATATATACAACTCTTAAAAATCCATACAGTAGAACAGTAGAGTTAATATATAGGAAGGATGTGAGAGACATCATTCAATTTTTGAATGTTAAATTGAACAATGTGGAAGGAATCAGTATTCAGGACCGGGGAAGAGATTGGGTGTAGACATCTCTCGTCCATGGCTAACTGGGGTGTATGTGAGTAAAGCTGTGTAGACAGTATTTTAGAAGGATCTGTCACAGTTCTTAAAGATGGTCCCATATTTTGATCCTTAACAAATGTTGATCCCTAACAATCTAACTTGTGGGATTTCACATTAAGGAAACATCAGAGATGGCTGAGAATGATAATCCCAGCACTGTTTATTTATAATGGCGAAGAATTAAAGAAACACAAATAACTTAATGGTCATTGGTAGAGGTATGGTCAACAAATTACCCTACTTGTATTGTAATAAAAATTATACAACCACTTTCAAGTCATGTTCTCAAAGAATTGAAGTGACAGGGTGGGGGGAATGCTTTCTATGTACTGTTAGATGAAGAGTGGATTAGGATTTTGAATTCTGTGTGAACTCACGAAAAATAGAAGATACTGTAAATATAAAAGTGATTTTTCCTGGGTGTTGGGTTAGAAGTGATTTTAGTTTACTCCTCTGTATATTTTATGGGGGGGGGTGTTGTATCAAGACTGTGTGTCTTTTGTAAGAAGGAAAAAGGAAACATTGTTTAAAATAAGTCCAAGTGTGACAATGCCTTTTGCCAAAATAAGTAATTTTGCAGCTACTTGGGTGGACTTAAAGCCTCTGAGTGGAATATCACTTGTCCTTCCAAGAGTGATGTGAGATTTAAGTCTGCCACGCTTTCCAGTGGCTCTGTCCTTGGTGTTTCTATTGTGTACCCTTGAGTTCTATTTAAAATGATTGATTTGGTGCATTTAAATCAATGTCTTACTTTATAGTCCCAGATTACCTTTCTGTAGTGTCTAGTTACATGCAAATGGATAAAGAGTTGAAACACTGGGGGGCCATAAAGACTTTAGCAAACTTTTCCCTGTTTGATAAGTGTCATAGAAACCACTGATACATAACTGATTTATTAATAGTTATAATCATAAACTTTTTTGTGTGCCTTTACAGAAAAAGTTTGTGCCTGATAACATTTTTCAGGGGCCGGTGAGATGGCTCAGCGGCATAAGCGCCTGCCTTGCAAGCGCGAGGGCCCGAGTTCGACTCCCGGATCCCACATACGAAAAAGGGGCCGGTGATATCGCTCAGCGGCACGGGCGCCTGTTGGCGCGCAAGGTCCTGAGGTCGACCCCCGGCACCCACAAAAAAAAACAAAAAAAAAACCAAAAAAACATTTTTCAGGTGAAATGATTTTGTTGGATTTTTAAATGAGTGGGAAAAGCAGATATCTTAGTGTGACACATATAGTTTCTAAGATTGTTTCTGCCTTGAAATTGTAAGGACATAAAATTATAGCACAATCACTAGAACCCTACTACATAAGGGAGTTTGCCAGGAGTCATTATTGGGACATAAAGGGGAAAATAAATCTCCTTCTGAAGTTTCTTAAATTTTAAAGTTTCTATGTTCTCTTTTAATTAAGTTAACATTATTAAATTAAATTAAAACATTTAAGAGCCAAGAATTGATGGTTATTTTAGGACATTTTCCAAATGCTCAAATGCAATGGCTTACCAATGTAGTGGTCTAGCCAGGCTGCCCAGTACAATGGCCACTTGCCACATATGGCCATTTAGGTTTTTTTTTTTTTTTTTTGGTGGGTACTGAGGGTCGAACTCGGGACCTCGCGCGCCAGCAGGCACCCATGCTGCTGAGCGATATCACTGGCCCTTTTTTCATATGTGGGTTCCGGGAGTCGAACTCAGGCCCTCGCGCTTTCCAGGCAGGCGCTTACACAGCTGAGCCATCTCACTGGCCCTGGCCATTTACATTTAAATTCACTAAAATTTAAATTCAGATCCTTAATTGTACTAGCCATATTTCAAGTGCTGAAAAGCCACATGTAGCTAGTGGTTACCGTTCTGGGCTGGGCTGATATAGAAAGTTTTATTGGCCATTCCAAATAGGCAATAAAATCCCAATAGTTTCTGATTAGTTTTAGAGTAATATCAAATGAGTACTCTTCCTCACTTACTTCCTCCCAAGCAAGGGTTTGCTTGGCATGTTATGAAATTATGTTCTGTAAATGCACACCAGGTGAAAGAAGGAGGGATGATTGGGTTGAAAGAGAATGATTATTGTATTGAATTTGGTTCAGATAAATGGGTAATCTGAGGGAGAAAATGTACAATTAATACTGAAAATACCTAGTAAATTCATATCACTTTAGATTTGAAAAAGGACTTTTGATTGGATCCAATCAAGCCCTTTTATTTAACTGATGAGAAATTGGGAAATAGAGAGGTTGAGCAAAGTTTATTTATGTCACACAGCTAGGTAGTGGCCTCGTTACTCCTTATTCTCCAAGTTAATGGTTTTTTCACTGGACAAAGACAACTTTTGTAAGAAGTTCCAGTGCTATACTTCTATCATTTATCAGAGGCAAGAGGTGCCAATTACAGTAAAATTTACGCAAAATCACAAAGCACATTGTACAAACAGGAAGTTACCCTGTAAAAGCCCAGCTTTCTGATCCCTCATATGTCTCTGGAAAAAAAATCTTGCTTTAATTAATAGATGGTTTTACTTCAGCCTTGAAATTATATACAATGTATTTTAAGAACCAAAAGGGGGCTGGGAGTGTAGCTCAGTGGTAGAGCACTTGCCTAACATGAATGAAGCACTGAGTTCAGCCCCTAGCACTAAAAAAAGAAAAAAAAGAAGAAAAAGGAAATATGCTTCCTTTTAAAAGTAGCCATTTAAAATTGTTAGGAAAGTGATTCGTTCTTTTAAAATATCCTGTCTTTTGTGTGGTCTTATTTATTTTCTGTGGTCTTATTTATTATTTATTTTTGTGGTGCTGGGAATCCAACCCAGGGCTTCATGCATGCTGTGGAAGGGCTTTACCACTGAGCTATACATCCATCCTCAAACATCCTGTTTTTATTTTGCAAAGCTTAATGGATCAATTGTCACAGGTGAGATTTGCCCCCACCCCACCCCATTTAAAGCCAATAGATTTTTCAAAAAAGCAAGTCCATAGAAATTACTTGTGAAGTGGTATGTTATTCTCATATTTAATGTTTCCCCCAGAATTATCCTATTTCTGTAAGTTCCATTAGTTGCTGAGAGCTGGCTGTGGAAAGTGAAGTCATTTATTCTAACAACTGTTACTACGCGCTGTGAAGATTGCATGTCGTTAGGATTATTTCTACAGCATTCTGTTGATGATACCTTTCCGATGCTTCTTGAACTTGTCTCCTTCATTCCTTCCCCATGTCTTAGTTTCGACCCTGATCTGTGCCTTCTTGGTTTTAGTTGGCTTCCGTCTGGGGTTGCCCCATCTACCCATGTTGCATGTGGCTGGCTACCCGAGTAGGAGTGATTCGTCTGTGGCAGCTCTGGTCATTTCGCTTCCTGGAATGGCATCCAGCAGCTGCCACTCCTGCCTGCAGAGTGACATGCAGTTCTGGTCCTTATTTTGGAAACCGTTCTCTTCTCCTCTGGACTCAGCCTGTTTCCCTGTTCTTATCCCCAAGCTCTTGCTCAAGTATCACTTCCTGAGGTTTTCCTGGCCACCACCTAAATAATTATCATTCTTTTCCATTGTTTTCCTAATCTTTCCTGCTGTTTCTTTTGGATATAGCACTGATCATCTTCTAACAGACTATAGCTTACTAATTTTTTTTTTTTTTTTGTGCGTGGGTACCGGGGGTTGAACTCAGGACCTCGTACGCCAGCAGGCACCCGTGCCGCTGAGTGATATCACCGGCCCTCTTTCGTATGTGGGTACCGGGAATTGAACTCAGGACCTCGCGCTTGCCAGGCAAGTGCTTATGCTGCTGAGCTATCTCACTGGCCCAGCTTACTAATTTTTAAAAAAATGTATCAGCTCTTTCTCCCAATTAGGATGTGATATCTACTAGGGCACAGGTTTTGTTTAGTTTTGTCCCATGTCTTCTGGTGCCTAGAACAGTGCCTAACGTTTATAGGAGCAGTAAGTGGGAATGAGTAGGAATGATAGTGCTGGCTCACACAATCCTGTTTTCCTCCATCTACACTGAGTTGCCTTGGAATTTTTCACATGGCCCTGCCACAGTGTTTGGTGTTGGATCTCCGTATTTAATATCTTTTCTACCTTCCTGAGGGTCTGTCTCATGGTTTTACTAAGTTGCCCAAGCTGGTCTCGAATGTTGAATCCTCCTGCTTCAGCCTACTGATTAGCTGGGGTTACAGGTGTATACCACCACCCTCCACTCCTCCTGAGGCTCTTAAGCCAGTGCTCCTATTTGACCCTTGGTTTCCTCTTATCCTCATCTCCTCTGGCCATTTCCCTCGAGATGCTTTCATTTTCTATTCCTCTTCTGTGCATCCTCACCCATCCATGCTCACCTCTCCACTGACTTGGGTTCTGTCTTGGACTCAGGGACTACACCGTTGCTTTACACCAGCCATTGGCATTATGAAAAATATAGTGCCCTGTGAAATGTCTGCATCTCTAAATCAGAACCTCTGTGAACATGTTCTCAATAAAATTTCCTATTACGAGCATTTGCCTGTCCAGAGTTAGTTTACTCATTTGTTATTACTATTATATTAGGGTGCCGAGGATGGAACTCAGGGCCTCGTATATTCCACTGAGCTGCCCCCTTTCTGGGTTCTAAGCTGGTGTACTGCTTATCCAGAGGACAAGTGGTTTGCCTGCAATTCTATCAATAGTCACTCCCTGAATGCCAGTGGTAATAGCAATAAACTGGCATATACTGCTACCCGCTGTAAAACCTAGGCATAGCGCCCGTGGTTCCCTGTTCAGTGTGCTGTGTGCAGCTCCCAGTAGGAAATCTCTGGCAGCCTCTGAGCCAAGGTTTAGCACCTGGACTCCTTCATGATGGTTCTGATTGCTGATGTTTGGTGTTAGGTTAGGTTTGCTTTCTTGGCCTGTTTCTTGAGTGGGTTCAGTTTTGTCAGAGAGTTGATTGTTGTCCACAGATTCTTGTGTCCCTGTTGTAACAGATCTTGAAGGAATCTTCTAAGGACAGCACAGTTCTGCCCACTATTGTAGGGGTTATTTCAGCAAACTGATGTCCACTGGGTAAAGTGAGCCAGCCTCGAGGGCACATTGCTGGGTTTACCAACTCTGTATTTTATGTAATCTCAGAACCCATATGTCCATTCAATAGCTTCTTTTATCTAGCGGTGTTTCTGCTTAAGCTTTCAGAAACTATGCTCACCAATGACCCTTGAGAGAATGAGAAAACTCCCACTTGTGGATTATTAAGAAGAAAGCAAACCCAGCGTTGATTTAGATTCAGATGATTTCTGTCTGTACTATATTTTTTATTTTATTTTTTTATTTTTTATTTTTTGTGGGTACCGGGGGGTCGACCTCAGGACCTCGCGTGCCAGCAGGCGCCCGTGCCGCTGAGCAATATCACCGGCCCCTTTTTCGTATGTGGGTTCCGGGAGTCGAACTCGGGCCCTCGTGCTTGCCGGGCAGGCGCTTAAGCCGCTGAGCCATCTCACCAGCCCCTGTACTATATTTTTTAATACTCTTAGATACAAGGTTCTATAGGGTTGAGATTAAGAACGTTTTAAGTAGCTTTCTCTGTTATACCCTGCAAAGTGCTGCAGTGGGTTTAAATGTGTCTTTAGGCATGGTATTTACCTGTCTTTTATGTGATTTGTTGTTGTTGTTGTTTTGAGACAGGGTCTTGCGGCGGTCTATACTGGCCTTGAACTTGTGATCCTCTTGCCTCAACCTCCTGAGTGCTGGGGTCACAGGCGTGCTTCACTACTTTATGTGATTTTTTTTTTTTTTTTATGTGGGTACTGGGAGTTGACCTCAGTACCTCGCCCTTGCCAGCAAGCGCTTGTGCCGCTGAGCGATATCACCGGCCCTTTTTTTCCTTTATGTGGGTACTGGGAGTTGAACTCAGGACCTCACGCTTGCCAGGCAGGCGCTTATGCCGCTGAGCTATCTCACCGGCCCACTTTATGTGATTTGTAAACAAACATAGGTATCACATCTTCTGGGACGGCCCTGACTTAAGTTATTTGTTGACTTCTGTTCCTCAGACCATACGCTGTCATTTTTGCTTCACAAAAACGTGGTAAGCCTGTGCTCAGTGTTGAGCAAATGAAAGAACATCTGATTGTTTACATGTGTTTTATATCCTTGATTGTCATTCCATTTGCTTATTCATGAACTTATCTTTGTAGAAGCAAGATGCCTCGATTGCTGTTTAATGAACTGGTTCAAGGTCTTTTTATAATTCCTATTCTAAGATAGGTATTTTATTTCTTTGCATTTTGATTGAGAAGTAGCTTTGTATCCTCCCCACAGTGTCTGGTGCTCTTTATATGCAACAGGTAGGTAATCTAATATGCAGTGAACTAAATTCCAATGCTGGGTACCTGGTCCCTGTCCAGTCTCTTCCTGGCTACTTCTGGCAGCAGTTTTCAGCCTTTTCTCTGCCATTGCACAAATGACTAACACTCTTTTATGGATCTTCAGTTTTGACAAAACCTCAGAATATCTTTCATAGATATAAACTAAATAGCACTAAAGAAGGCTGTGTGTATGCATGTTATAAGAAGGGTGTGGTATTCTTTTTTTTTTTTTTAATGTGGGTACTGGCAGTTGACCTCAGGACCTCGTGCTTGCCAGCAAGCTCTTGTGCCGCTGAGCGATATCACTGGACCCCCCCCCCTTTTTTTTCCTTTATGTGGGTACTGGGAGTCGAACTCAGGACCTCATGCTTGCCAGGCAGGCGCTTATGACACTGAGCTATCTCACTGGTCCGGGTGTGGTATTCTTAAATGACATTTTGTTAGCATATGAGCTGCGCAATATTCTATTGATAGGTACAGATGTGCCATATTCTGTCTTTTCTTCATCTATCCTTGTCTTTTTGCTGACTTAACATCTTCTGTGTGTGAAATAAGAAAACATTGAATGAATGAAAGGTTTAAAAACACCACATAGCTTTATCTACCCCCCTGAGCTGGGAATGGCTGCTCCTTAGAAATGACTGCTTCTGGTATCCCGTGAGATCGGGCCTAAATGAGCTCGATTGTAAGATTCTGTGAGAACTGGCTGGCGTTTTATCTCCCTCCCCCACAGTGATGTCAGAAAGCAAGCGAGGAATGGCAGTGCTATTATATGGAAAGTTGTGTCCCTATTTCTAATTTGTCAGAGAGCACATTATTTGCAAACATTGATACTCAGCTGGTTTTGGTAGCAGATCACTTGTGACATAGGAGGACTTCTTGCTAAGTCGAGTATCTTGCTCAAGGTCACCACGGTGGAGTAGGGATTGAAACAAGTCCCATTTATTGGTGAAAAACATGTCCATATTGGGTGTCAATGACCTGTGTAAAACTGATGGTTTTGCTGTTGTGAACTTTGTGGTTGACCTTGGGGAGAAAAGCACTCATTATTCTTTATTCCGGTATTTCCTATCATCAACATTATATTGCATCCTAAATGTTATAATGAGTTGATAACAATTCTGATAGGATTATGTTACTTCTAGAGAGTTTAGAATCAAATTAATAAGATTAATATAATTAAAGTGCTCTGATTTTTTTTTTTTTTTTTTTTTGGTTGCTTTTAGATAATTCTTCTTGTAAGATGAATTAAGGGAAAAGAACACTTAGTCTTCAGGCATGGAGAGCAGTTTGTCAGTTTCCAACATGCAAGACCCTTCCTCTTCTGTATTGGAAAAGCACATCGACCCAGCTAATGGAAACGGAGACCTTGATTCAGGTAGGACTTTGCTTGCTCCGTCCGTCTGGCTTTTGATTTATTGACACATATCTTCCTGAAACATTCTGGGAGCAATGGAGACAACATTTCGAGATCTCACATGCTGCCTGTTCCCAGGATTTGCTGTCCTGTTTCTAGGGATACACTATAGCAGCCTTAATGTTATGCAAACTTTGGGTTGAAATTAATATGACTTTGTTAGACAGAGCAGACTAGGTAATAGTGAGGCAACACAGCACTTCAAAATGTAAGTGGCTTGTACTGGTAAATGTTGCCGAATCATTACACTGTCTGTCACAGTGTTCTGTTCCACAGAGTCACTGTGCTCTATCCTTTGACACCATACTTCAGTGTGGTGCCCAGGATGGTCATGATGGTGGCAAGTGGGACAGGCAGGTCTCGAACCAACAGTTCAGTGCTGTAGGTCAACAGAGACAAATGCCAATTTTGCTGAGAACTCCTTGACCAGAAGAATCACACATTCTTGCTGTTGCAAGGCAGGCTGGGAAATAGAATTCCCTCCTAAGTGCCACAGACAGGCAGGAGATCCAGGTCTACCCAAGTCTGTAGGAGACATTGCCGACACAGGATGTTCTCCAGACTGTTGAGCGTGTCTTTCGGAAAAGCGTATAATGTGAAAGAAATTTAGGTCATGTGGATTCGTGGTAAAGTGTTCTCCCCAGAGCTACTCTGACAAAACAAAACAAAAGCAAACAAGACCCCCATAGCTTTTAGTTGAATTTTAATATTTAAGGAATGAATTTGTAAGTGCATCTTTTTTCTAGATACTTCTAATGTAAAGGGTTTCTTTAAAAAGGATATCCTTTTTTAAAGATTGCACTATTCATACATAACAACGAATTAAGTGAGGATAGTTTAGTCCTCTGATTCATAGACATTTGCTGTGGTGAATTCATGTGAAAAGAAATGCTCAGTAACTCAGTGGGAGATTTAACTGCTGCCTAAAGAAGTTGCCAAGTTCGTCCTCACATTTTGATCAGATTAGTCGATGACAGAATTACAGGTTGCTTGATATCATTGAATTTACTTAAGTTTCTCAAATTACATCTTTATTTGGAAAAAAATCTGGAAATAAGTGAATGCCATAATAGGATGAAAGATGACTAGAATCTGCTTTAAAATAAGCTGAGTTGTCATGCTTTGGTTTTATTTTGCACATTAAGTATGAGCAAAAACACTCTTCAACTGGACCTGAGTCACTGTCCCTCAATGAAGAGTCCCTGTCCCCTAGTAGAAACTGAGGCATCCGTCCATACACTGAAAGCTCATCCTAACATACTTGTGTTGAAGTATAGTTATGCCTTATTTATTTATTTAGAGACAGGGTCTCACTATATAGTGCAGGCTGGCCTTGACCTTGCTTATGTAGCCCAGGCTGGCTTCAAACTCATGGCGATCCTCCTGCCTCAGCCTGCGAAGTGCTGGGATTACAGGCATGCACCACCACACCCGGCTAGTTATGCCTTTTAAAAACAGCCTTTCTTATATTTGCTGAGTGAGATGATTTTTCCACTTTTAGGGTTCCTGTGCTTTCACTGTGTTTTTGTAGTGTATCACCCACACACATCAATGTCTATTACTGTACCTTGTCATTTTCAATGGTATGTTTTCAAAATTGTTTAAAAGCCAATAATGTATTATTGGCTTTTCATTTTCTTGCAGCTGTAATTGCTCTCTTGCTTTCTCTCTGTCTCACTGCTTCTAGCTTAAGTAGATTCTGAAACTCATTAATGACAATCTGCTGTCAGGAAGTTATCTGTGCTGTTTCCTTGAGGAGGACCCTTGTATGGGAGGTCTGAGAGCAAAAATGACCTCAGTTCCTCGGGGATTTTGTGCCGAAAGCCCATCCTCTAGGACATTCAGATTTTTAACAAAAGTAATACTTCTAAATAATTCCAAATTATCCTTACGTTTTTCAGATATTGTCCCAGACCCACCCCCCAATATGGCCAATCACTACCTTCTTTTTGGAATTTCCATATGTACTTGTGCCGTGGGAGACTTACACTCTAACTTTGTAGACCGCAGAGGCTGATTTAAATCTAGAAATTCAAATCTAGTTTTGAGCATTTAAACTATTAATAATGAGTCATAGTTAAGTACAAGTCTTCCCATTATTGGTTGATTGGTTGATGTGCTGGTGATTAAATCTGGGACCTCCTGCATGTTAGGCAAGTTCTCTACCACTGAGCTACACGCTCAGCCCCATTAATTATTTTTTCCAATGTGTTAATATATAAAATATTTTCAGTTCTGGAATCCCTTGTGAAGATATGTAGTGCTGAGATTCACTGGGACATGCTCAGGGCTGTACAGAGTCTTAGTCCTGAAGGTCATTTCCCAGGAGGCTTTCACCTGAGATTTATGGATCTGATATAAAAGAAGGCAGATTTCATGTTCTTTAGTAGGTCCTAAACTGGCTTGTGAGTGACTGACATTGGTTATGTGAGTATGAGTTGTAACGATATAGCAGGCATGCAGACTTTTTGAGTTCTTTACATATGTTTGCTCACTAATCCTTCAGCACTCAGTGAAAGTGGCTCTTTTATTGCGTGCATTTTATAGATGAGGAAACTGAACAAGGCCAAGTCATCTGGGTGGTGGGTTGGAAGTAGGGTTTGATCTCAGGCATCCTGAGGCTGTGAAACCCTAGGTTGAGGTAGGGTTTTTTGCAGTGAACAAACTGGTACTGGGCATGTATTAGGTAATTTATGAAATCTCTTCAGTGCAGGGATAAGTCATCAGGAATCATGCCCATTCCCCTTACAGGACAAAGACACAACCCAACTTCTTTCATGTTCTTTCCTCCACTTTCCCCTTGTCCCCCTCCCTCTTGTTACATGCCACATGACAGCGTTTTCCTAGCAAGTGACTACACTTCAATGATTGCAGCTGTCCTCTGAGAATATCATGGGGTGGAAGAACAGGAAACCTAGGTCCTTTGCTCCAGGGTGTTTTTCTCTGTGTTGCTCAGGTCTCCCCACCCTGCATCTCCAGCTGCTTTGTTTCCTTGCAGCAATGATCCCTCCATGAGGAAAACTTTAGCCCAAAACAATGGACTTGGAGTCTCACTGCAGTACATTTTTTTCTTTTGCCTCTTAAGGAAATCTCGAATTCTAATAGAGATCAAATAGCTGATACCCAACTCCTGTAAATGAATGTAAAACAACGCCTCCTCCAAGGAACTCTGGGTATGTGACTGGCATAAGCCCAGGTAGACAAGGAGCCTGGAAGCCGTGGGTCTCCTTAGAACACAGCATGGGTAGCGCATCCGAAAGCATATGAGGAATTCCATGGCTGTGATTCTAGATGGATTCAGTGGCTGCGATAAAAACAAGCAGAACAATATGCTGACATCATGATAAATAGATTCCTGGACATTATTTTTGCAGGCCTTCTCAGTATAATTTCCCAATGAAGTCTGGAGATAAAATGGTGCTGCACATTTAGGCTGGGAAAGCCTCTGAGTAGAAAGAAGGAAGCTGCAATGTGGGCCTGAATCATTTTCTTTTAGGGGGTATTGGGACTGTATTACCTGGAGAACTACAGGCTCTTCCTTCTATTTGGGGAGAAAAGGAGCAAAGGAGTCAGCATTCTTAGAAATATTTAGAACATATTCTTCATGCTGAGGCCCAGCTCTGTAGAATGCAACAGTATTATTCCCTCTCTCCCCTGTCTTTCTAATCCTCTTCAGAGTAGTTTGTTGCTTCCCCTGGGTAGATTATTTTCCCTTTATTTCCCCCTAGGAAAACTGTGGCCATTTGGTTACTTATCACAGCCATGGGGCCCTTTGTGTTCCGATGACTGTCCATGCCTGTGGGCTAGTCCTGAAGTCATGAGCTCAGATGGGCTGGTAGCTTCTGTCCCTTTGGGAGTTATTTACACCATTGCTCAGTTACATTATTTTCTGTACCTTGTAATGATATAAGCTATCTGTAATTAAATTAAGACAGATTTAATGTCTTCTTCCTGTCTCTTTGCATATTTTAAAAAATACCTAGCACACACTCAATAAGATTTTATTCATTCTGAATCTGCCAGTGGCAGCCCCTTTGTCGAGTCATCTTCAGCCTTGCAAAGCCAGCCTCATTTCACATTGTAAAATGGTACAAACCCAGGGTTTCATTACTTAAGAAAAAGATGGATAGGCTGTTTGTTTATTTCATTTTTCATTCTAAAGTCACTTGTACTCCTGCTTTTAATAAGATATTCTTTTTATGTTTATTAGGGAATATTGTGACTCCACAAATAGCTTTCTGTTTGCTAAAACTGGGTCACCACTAATGAACCTGCCTGTTTCCTTTTAAACGGTGAAATTTTCTTGGTAGCTTTTTGGAGTTGGTTTTCATGACATCATGGGGATATGCCTCCCACTGGTTCATTTACAGTGGAAGGAGATCGTCAGAGTTTCCTTGATAAAATGTTTATGGGCTTAAGAGGTTTATGAATCAGCTGTAAATATTTGCTCTGGGTTTATGAGACCTCTCCTCATAAACATTGTGTGTTTATCTATTGCTCATTGAAATGTCTTTAGAGAATCAACTGCTTGGGGCACAGAGGCCCAAGGATGGGTTGTATGTGACAGATTTTAAAAGGCCATATTATGAGTAACCCTAAATTTTGTGTATGACTTTGTTTTTCAAAGAGCTTGGTTAAAGTCACTATTTCTGGGCATAAAGTTTTTATTTTTTAATCCCATTCTAGTTCTGACTTTTGGGGTACTTTATAAGGTGATTTCTTTAGGCCAGCAGAGAGTGGCAGAGTTCATTGTCTTTCTGATGCCACTGTGGAGACATGGGGCGCGGGGGAGGGGGGCTCTGGCCTCATGGTCATCCGGACTGGATAAATGAGTGAGCATAAAAGAATAGAGAGCCCGTTGTGCTGGAGAAGGGGCTAGAAATGTAGCTTGTAATGAGTTAAAATTTGGTGGCAATAAAGTTATTGTCAAAATACTGATAACATAGATTAGAATTGCAGCAAAAGATCTCAGAGTCGAAGTTGGGAAATGTAGACCCTCTGACTTGAAGCCACAGAACTGTGGCTACTGGGGATGAGGTCGGCAGAGCCTCTTACCTAAGGTGCTGGCCACAGCTGCAGCCTCTGTGTGAGTGAAGTTTTCTGAGGTGAAGGGACTCATCACTCAACCAGAGTCCTGCCCAGTTTTTAGTAGCAGTCATTCTCTGGTGACTGCCCAGAAACTGAGTTCCATGCTCATGTCTTCTCCTAGCTTTCTGTCTTCCTCATAAACAGTCTGGGACTCTGTCCTCAGAGCGACAGACAGGACAGCCTCAGCGGCTCCCTTAGAACCTGCAGTGGAGAAGGAGGAGGCTTCTGGTGCATGATGCAGGCAGAAAAGAAATCTAATAAAAGTTCCAGCTTCCCAATCAGACAGCCAGTTTTAGACCCCTGATTCTGAGGGGGAACCTCTATGACCGGGTGATTCTCTAACCTGAGCTCCCCTTAATGCTTCCTTCTGTGAGTCTCAGGGTTCTTGGAAGGATTATGAGGTCCTGCTTCTGGAGCACTTAGCAGATAGTGGATACCCAAACACAGCCAGCTCTTAGGACATTCACTAGGAATTCCTCTGATGGCATGTGGTCACAGCTTGTCAGGGACTGCAGGAGGGCAGAGAATAAGTGGAAGCCAGACATTGGGATGGTAAGAAGTTCCAGACTTCGTCTGTGATAGGTTTGCAGCCCTCAGACACTGCACCAACACATTTTGGCAAATGCACAGTGCTGAGTTACTGCCTCTGATGGGTTAATCAGAAAGCTAATTTGGCAATAGGTACCCAGAGCTGTTTGGGGAGAAGGAATTAATGGGCAATGTTTTCGGTTCTACCCGAGGTCTTTTCTTTTTTTTTTTGTGGGTACTGGGGGTCGACCTCAGGACCTTGCATGCCAGCAGGTGCCCGTGCTGCTGAGTGATATCACCGGCCCTTTTTTCGTATGTGGGTTCCGGGAGTCGAACTCAGGCCCTCACGCTTGCCTGGCAGGCGCTTAAGCCGCTGAGCCATCTCACCGGCCCCCAAGGTCTTTTCTAAAGTAACATTGTGTTCTCTTTGGGTTACTTCACTGTTTCTTAGCAGCTGTAAAGCTCCTGGCATCACCCCTTCATAACTGGGAACTTTGGGCCCATTGAATTTTTGGGGGGAGCACATATTTGTGTGATGGGCCTAAAAGTCCCTGGATGAAACAGAATGTTGGGAGAGAGACAAAGGAAAGGCTTTCCCTTCAGGTGTTTTTTTCTTCCCTCTTTGGAGATTTGATTCTAAATCACTTCACTGGAGTAAAAAAATTTCTTTTTTGTACCAGGAATCGAACTCATGGCCTTGTGCTTGCCAGGCAGGTGTTGTGCCACTGAGCTATAATCCCGGCCCCTATTGGAGTAAAATTTGAGAAGCAGTTCAAAGGAACTTTGATTTAGAAGGCAACATTTAAGCTTGCTGCCTTTTAACTTAGCATCTTCTGATTCTATAAAAATTATCCTTTTCTGTCAAATTCTAGGACTACATAGAATATAACGAGAGAGTTACTTTTCCTACTTTAATTGAAACATCCTGGTAGGAAAAAGGGATAACCTCCAAAGACCCTCCCATCCCTAGTTCCCCTGGCCCATCTGATGGGAAATAACGCTTCTAAATTAATCACGTGTGTTTCCTCTTGGCCGGTGAAACGGCTCTTGCTTGTAAAAGATACATGGGTTGAATGTCAGCATCCATGGAACATTCTTTCAAGAGAAGAGCATCTAAACTTTTGGAGCTCTCGTTGGTATATGTGGGTGGCTCTTTCTGATGGGATTTCTTTCATTATGATAGCCTTGCAAATAGGTTAACATACTATGGAGAGCTTACCTCTTTCCATTTGAAACACAACATATATGCCGTCTATATCTTACAGTACACCTTTTGGTGCTTTTTAGTAATATCTCATGCACAGCCATTCCTCTAGGCATAAGCTTGGGTCCAGTGGACCCATCCTTTACTTTTCTACTGTAAATTTATACTTTAGCATTATAGTAGCCAACTGTGCATCTCAGTACCTTTTCCTGAGGGATACAGAAAGCAATCTATGTGTTTACCCACTTGGTATGATGAATGGCAAGGAGTGTGCACATGTGTAAAAGTGACCAAATGGGATTTGGATAGATATGCTCTATCTAACTGGCTTCGTGTATGTTTACCTGAGCATCACAGAGGGTCCAATAGACCCACAGCACTCCAGGATTTGTTAAAAAAAAGTTTTCTTTTCATTTTTCTGGTAGAAGTAGCCCAATTCAGTACAATGGCACATGAAAAACCAGATTTGCAAGTTTTGGAGGAGGTCAAAAGTGAATCATCAGATTACTCATGCATGGATGATGAAGATGCTCCATTATGGTAAAATACATGCTTTCATAAAAGAAGAGTGGTGTGGGTGTATGATGATGATGATGATGATGATGATGATGACAACTTTGACACTGGCTTTGTGAGCCAAAGTTCCTGTGACACTGAAATGGAGCAAGAATCGACTGATACAGACACAGGGAATGTAGACCTCTTTGATTCAGATGATGAAAAAACAGCAATGTGAGTACGTACACTAGTCGAAATGTCGAGAAATGGCCGTGCAACCAAATGGAAAAATCCAATGTTAGAGCTAGGTCCAAAAATATAGTGAAAGTCTTGGTAGGGGTGAAACATATTGGACAGAATGCCAGCACTGCCATTCAGTGTTGGAAATTGTAACAGGTGAAATGCTACAAGATGCTGTGAAATACACAAAGGCTGAAATGCAAGTAAAACGTTCTGTATGCATCAATAGCCATATTAAAAAATGTGTTTATTATGACACCTCACTAGCTGAACTGAAAACACTCATAGGTCTGCTGTATTTAGCACAGATTTCTTATGGTGATTGCAGGAATGTAAAAGACTTATGGAAAAGCAATGGGTCAAAATATGACATAAAAGTTTATGCTCTTGTAGATACAAAAACTTATGCTTTCAGTTTAGACATTTATCTTGGAACTCAGCCATTAGGTCCTTATTCGTATAGTAATAAACCAAATGATATTGTGTACAGACTTATTGCTCCCATCACCCAAACTAATTGGAATGTGACATTTGACAATTGATTTACTGGTTTCCAATTGGTGCTACATTTGCTAACAGAGCACAAGTAGACCAGCACAGGAACTGTATGCAGGAGGAAGCAGAAATTCCAAATGAAATGTTGCAATTTCAAAACAGAGAATTCTATAGTACAAACTTTGGATTTCAGAAAGATATAACTTTGACCTTGTATATGGCAAAGAAAAGCAAACTGGTACTGCTGATGTCAACATTTCACCATGGTGGAAATATTGATGAGAAACCTCTACAAAATGGAAGCCTGAGAGGGAAACTTTCAACAACAAAACCTAAGGTGGAGTAGATGTTTTTCAGCAACTATCATGTCACTTGAAACACAAAGCATTGGCCAATGGTTGTGTTTTACTTGATCCTAAACACGTGTGGCATAAATAGTTTGATAGTTTACAAGGAAAATAAGAAGTGCAGAATATCATGGAGAAATTTTCTTAAGGGATCGGAACTGGAGCTCATAAGAGATCTTTTACAGCAGAGGAAAATCAAAATGTTTATGCCCAGGGAACTATGCAAAAAAATTGTGGAGCACACTGATGGGCTGATAAGTGAACAGGCAGGCGCAACATCACAAAGACCTACTGTGACAAAAGGAAAACAAAAAAGATGTCAACTGTGCTCTACAAGAAAGTACAGGAAAACAAAACATATGTGCTATCAGTGTAAGCGATACTTGTGTATGGAACATGAAGTTGTCACATGTGAAGACTGCCCTGAGTGTGACAGTTGAAGCAAAGCTTATTTCTGTGGTAGACTTTTGTTTGTGTTTACATTGTAGTTCACATAGCTCTGTATTTTTGATGTTATCTTTTAGATTTTGTAAGCAAGTAAACAGCTGATGTGAAAATGTTGACGTCTATTCTAAGCATTCATTACATATTTGATACTTTATTTTATTGATATTTTATTTCCCTGCTAAGTGCATGTTGTACAATATAGTAGGAAGCTCCTGACAAAACAGGAAGAGAAGTAACACGACTGCCACACAGAAAAGAAGAGCTAAGCACATGTGCTGTCAGTATAAGCAAGATGTGTGCATGGAACATGCAGCTGTCGTGTGTGAAGACTGCCTTGGGTGTGACTGTTGAAGTAAAGCTTATTTTTGTGATAGAGTTCTATTGGCATTTTCGTTGTAGTTCATATAGGAATTTATTTCTGATGTTATCTGTTGGGTTTTGTAAGGAAATACACAGCTGCTGTGAAAACGTTGATGTTTATTCTAAATGCACAATACATATTAAGAATTTAGTAATTTATTTTGTTGACATTTTACGTTCCTGTTAACTACACACCGTATAATATAATAAGAACCTCCTGAAAAAACAGCAGCACCACTGAGATGTCAAGTATGTTCTACAAAAAGTCCAGGAAAGACGTGCTGTCAGTGTAAGTTATGCGTGTGTATGGAACATACTGTTGTCATGTGTGCAGACTGCCTTTGGTGTGATAATTGAAGAACTTTTTTTTGTAGAGTACAATTGGTATTTCACTGTAGTTCATATGGGAATTTATTTCTGATGTTCTTTTTTAGGCTTTGTACACCAAAAACCAGTCAATGTTGAAAATTTTGATGCTTTTTTATAAACACTCAATAAATACTAAAAGCTCAATACTTTATTTTTGTTATTTTTTTCCCATTAAGTATTCATTGTTTAATATAATCAAACTCATACAATTAAAATTAATGATTCAATAGAAATATTCTAAAGAATAAACATGGGTCCTTGATGATAAAATTAGTTTTATGCTCCAAGGGCTACATGTTTTGGGAATTGAAGATCTCCATTTGAGCCTGGGAGTGAGGATATGTGCAAATTTAAAACAGTTGTGATTTTCAGAGTCAGGGTGTACACTGGATTGTGGATCTCCTTGTTCCTGGTGATTGGAGAAACAGATCCTGCTGGTGTGAGTGGTCCTGAGGGCTGTAGGAGGGCTGTATTCCAGCTGGAGAAGGGGGCACGAAGGTGTCCAACAGCTGGTCTGTTTCTGTCACCAGCTTGCCAGATGCTGAAAAAGTTCTTTTGGAGTTTCATTTTCCCCCTTTAAAATGTCATCAAAGTCGCTGTTATCTAAAGTCCTTTGTGACACTAACAATGGAGGATATTCTTTTGTAATCTCCAGCCACAGTAGGTAGCCAGTAGTGCCTGTGTACGTCAAGGTGCATACTGAGTGCTGGAAGGCAGTCTTCCCTGAAGGCATGTGTGCCTTGGCTAATACACTGTCATCGACAGATCAGCCCAGAGAGGATTTCCATTCATTTGCCTGAGAACACAAATGTTACTCTTGATTTTGTCAGAGGGTCCAAGCAGGACTTTGCCATTGTTTCTTCTGTCAGCGTCTCTACAGTAGGCAAACTGAAGCTCCACAGAGAATTCAGCAATATCTGACTAAACCACTAAATGAGTTTGTCTCTTTTATGAAGGATTTTCTGGTCCTAGTTGAAGCCAGTGGCTTTTCATTCTTTACCCTAGTATTGATATTCCTTTTTTTGTTTGTTTTTCCCAACAGAAGAAGGCTCCAGCTTGGAAGAAATTGGTTTTAACTGGGGAGACTATTTGGAAGAGACAGGTGCTAGGGCTGCCCCTCACACATCCTTCAAACATGTAAGTAAAGCAGCTCATCTCCTCTGCTCTGTGAGTGGGGAGTGGAGGGAATCTGCAGTGGAAAGAAAGGAATGAGAAGAAGAGAGGACATTCAGCCAGATTTCCTAGGAGTAGAGAGATGTGGAAATTAGTCTGGTTTTCAGAGATAGCTGCAGATAAGATAGGTAAGGTTTACTCCAGTAAACAAAAAGCCAGCAGACCACGCAAGAACATGCAACATTTAATGCCTTAGTAGGTTAATAGCTATATAGTTTTATTTTTATTTTTATTTTTTTTTGTGGGTACTGGGGGTCGACCTCAGGACCTCGCGCACCAGCAGGCGCCCATGCCGCTGAGCGATATCACCGGCTCTTTTTTCGTATGTGGGTTCCGGGAGTCGAACTCTGGCCCTCATGCTTGCCAGGCAGGCGCTTACGCTGCTGAGCCATCTCACTGGCCCTAGTATTATTGTGAACTGATATTTTGAAAGGATACATTAAAATTTCACAGCAATTTATGGGTAGATATATCCAATGAAATACTCTGAAAACATTTGGATCTAACAAAAAATCATTCTCATCAATAATATTTCTTTGGATAACGCAAGCAGAGTGCCCACCAGAGGACAAGTTCCAGAAAACTGAAAAATTGAGTTCTTACAAGATTTTTGCTTAGGTGTGAGCTATTGTGATATCATTAGGAAGGAAAATAATAAATTTTCAAGACCAAGCTATTAGATGTGGACTGTTGTTTTAATTAACTAAAATTTGACTCTGAGAAACCTTTTTTCTCCCCAGTGGGTTACCCAGGGCAAACATTCAGCCTGAGTTTCATAGGCAAATTGGTCAGTTTCTTAACTTTCCTTTTGGTTCCTTGCTGAATGAGAAAGCCAGAACTTTGGTTTTTTTTTTTAAATTTTATTTTAATAAGACATTCCATTCTTTTTGGGGGTGAAGTATTTTTTGAAAAGGAATTTAAGACCTTATTAAATTCATGTGCCCTGGTAAAGGTAGATTGGATTCTCATTTCTCTTTTGGTACTGATCATGTGATAATTTAGTATGAATGTGATCGTGGCCATTTAGTAGAACAAAGAACTAAACATTAAAATGTAGCAGAACCAGAGCTTTCCTGGGAAACAGATGTACTATGGTCCTGCAAAAGCCAGGTAACAGGGGCTGGTGAGATGGCCCAGCGGTGTAAGTGCCTGCCTGGCAAGCACAAGGGCCCGAGTTCGACTCCCAGTACCCACCAAAAAAAAAAAAAAAAAAAAAAAATGAACTGTTCTACTTGGCCGGTGAGATGGCTCAGCAGCGTAAATGCCTGCCTGGCAAGTGCGAGGGCCTGAGTTCGACTCCTGGAACCCACATACAAGAAAAGGGCCGGTGATATCGCTCAGCGGCACGGGTGCCTGCTGGCGTGCAAGGTCCCGAGTTCGACCCCTGGTACCCACAAAAAAAAAAAAAAAAAAAAAGATGCTGGGATGATTTGGTAGTTTTCTTAAGAATATTTGGGAAAGAGATATCGATTGACAACTTTTCCCTTCTTCTCTGTCTGAAGAAGTCTTCAGTTTCACTCTGTACAGAGTCACTGTTGTTTTGTGATTTATCAGTTCTCTCACTTCCCTTTCAAGCAGTAGTTAGTGTCCTGAATGGCAGGGCAGTGTTTCACATTTGTCCTCTAGAATGTAGACTTTCCCAGGCCTGTGTGCCAGATTTAAAGGAAAATTAGCAGTGGACTCATGGGTAATTAATTTGTTATTCTATCATTTCCTTTAGCAGATACATCAGGTTTAGAATGTTAAGACCTACCAGGCTGGAAAGCTTTTTTGGGTCAAGGGGAGGGGAAAGGCATATAGCTCCTAATGAAACAGAGAAAAAGAGAAGTCCATTTCTCTAGGCTCACACTGTCCATGCAGTAGGCACCAGCACATGAAGCTGTTCAATACTTGAAAAGCTTGTAGCCCAAATTGATATTTGATGTAGATGGAGAATTACAGTACCAGACTTCTTTTGGAAAGAAGACGATTCATTTTCATTTTTCATATGGGTACCTGTGGCAGTGATAATATGTTGGAAATGAAATGTGTTATAAAATTGATTTTATCTGTTTTGAATCTTCTAGAAGCTTTAGCATTACATTTTTGGCTTAGATTTTATTTCTTCTAGACAAATATATACCTATTGTAGGTCAACAAAAATACTCTTTTAAAGTGCTGTATTTTTAAGCAGTACTTATACTCTTTTGGAGGTATGTGTCTAGTGTAATAATGATCTTCCTGTGTTTCTGATTCCTTAAGGTTGAAATCAGCATTCAGAGCAACTTCCAGCCAGGCATGAAGTTGGAGGTGGCCAACAAGAACAACCCGGACACATACTGGGTGGCCACGATCATCACCACCTGCGGGCAGCTATTGCTGCTGCGCTACTGTGGTTATGGGGAGGACCGCAGGGCTGACTTCTGGTGTGACGTGGTCATTGCTGATCTGCACCCCGTGGGGTGGTGCACACAGAACAACAAGGTGTTGATGCCCCCAGACGGTGAGCCCACATAGCGGGGGAGGCTTCAGCATACAAGCGAGCATCCTTCTCAATTCCTATATAGTCACTGTAGGGGCAGAGAGAATCCTCATAGAAAACCCTGATTGGATTTAGTGTGAAGGTCTTCCAGCTCATTAAAAATTGCTTCTTGGACGTCATTTGCCGGAGTTGCTGGGGTGAGGGGAAGTGCGTGTATGTTCACACATCAGAGTTGGACCTGACCATTGTGCCACCTGTGGCCTTTGAGAGGTGAAAGCTCTAGAACTCAGTCCTCAGATTGCTTTTGGAGGCCAGAAAAGGAGGGCTGAAGGGATGCCTTGATTTGGGTCTTGTTTTCTCTTTGGTGATTAGTTGTGTTGCTTTTCTTCTGTTTTAGAGAATCAACATTTTTTTTTTTTGTGGGTACTGGGGGGTCGACCTCAGGACCTCGTGCGCCAGCAGGCGCCCGTGCCGCTGAGCGATATCACCAGCCCCTTTTTCGTATGTGGGTTCTGGGAGTCGAACTCGGGCCCTCGCACTTGCCGGGCAGGCGCTTAAGCTGCTGAGCCATCTCACCGGCCCGAGAATTGACATTTTGAATAGGACCATAGAGCCCCTGTTAAAGGGGCTGTCTTATGGGGAGACTGAGTGTATGAAGCATTTAGAATCTTAAATAGGAGACAAGACATCACTCAAGGGAGTGGTCAAAGCTTATAGGGATAAGATCAGGTTGCTACAAACTGCCCACAGTGGTTCTGTGCTGGGTGGTCCCCTGCATGCTGCATTCCTGGGGACAACAAGCAGGGTCCGGAAGCATTTTTGGTTGGGGCTCTAGGGAGAGAGAGATGCTACTGACATCTGTTGGGAGGAGACCAGCCCTGTTGCTGAATCTGCCATGCACTGGACGCTTCACAACTAAGAATTCCACCTGCCAGTAGACTGAGAGATGATGCTGGGAGCCAATGGGCTGCATATTATAGAGGCTTGAAAGAAACTTGTCTGGTCCTGCAAGTGTGAGAACTGACGTCAGCCGGATACGTGACTGTCAGAATCTTATTCTGTCTGTTTCGCTATGTGCTCCTGACAGCAGTGATACCTGAAGGCTTGTGATGCTCCCTCGCCAGCATATGTCTTGTCCTCCCAGGACTCAGCTACTTCCCTTCCTTTTGAAATGACTGGTATGGTTTTAGAGGTAACCATGATGTTAGCAGCTGCTGTAGCCTTTCAGAGTATTTGCATCTTACCTTCCTTTTTTCAGGCTATGGTGTGTTGTTTTTATGAATGGGGGAATGGTCTATTTTTTTAACACTACCCTTTTGTTATACATAATTGATAGCCTGCTGAGGAGGGACTTGTAAAAAATGGCTAGAGTCTAAGAGTTACATTTATGTGACATTTGTCCTGATTGAATATTGCCTTGACCTTAGCTGGCATCTTCACCCTTGTCTCAGAAGAAGGAGTAAAAAGGTCTTCTGTTTTGAATCTTTGTATCTACTCTGTCCTGTGCCTGGAACTGGTTTCCTCCCTGTTTCCTCCTCCTCTTCTGGCTGTCAGCTTATCCATCCCTTCCACCAGACCACCAGATTAGACCCCATGCGTGCTCACATGACTGCGTAGACAATTGCTGTAGTGTTGATCATGTTGTAGCTGTACTTTATGTATGTGTATGTGGTACTGGGATTGGAACCCAGTACCACACTGGGTGGGCGCATGCTAGGCAAACACTGTACCATGGAGCTACATCTCCAGCCCTCTTAATTTTTTTATTTTGAGACAGGAGCTTGCTATGTTACCAAGCCTAGGCTCTTACTTGTGATCCTTCTGCCTCAACCTTCTGAGTAGCTGGATTGTAGGCATGCAGCATCACACCTGGTTTGTGTAATTTTAGAATACAATTCACTTATCATAAAATTCATCACTTTCAAGGATACAGTTCAGTAGTTTTTAGCATATTCACTCCCAAAGCTTATCACCTCCAAAGTTACTTCTTCTTCCCCTTCCTAAACACCTAATCCACTTTTTGTAGACCTTCTTACTCTGGACATTCTACATATATGGAATCATGCAATAGTCATTGTTTAGTGTTTGGTTTCTTCCACTTAATATAATAGTGTCAAGGCTCATGTGAATTGTGGCTTTTTCAGGATTTCCTTTCTTTTTAAGTCTGTGTAATATTCCATTGTATGGGTCTATCACATTTTGTTTCCGCATTCATCAGCTGATGGACGTTTAGATGCACTGTCCTTCCCTTTGCGTGGCTATTTGAATACAGCCCAATTTGCAGCCCTGGACAATAAGCTCCAATATGTGAGCTCACACTCCTGTGTACCCCAGAGCAGACACACACTGCCTGTGCTCAGCAGTTCTCAGTAAAAGGTCAGTGAGAAATTGGATAATCTGCTGAAGAAAGTTGGAATGCTACAGTAGTCCAAGCATCACTGTTTTAACTTGGTCCAGGAGTGTGTGGACTCCCCTTAACCTTTCTTCTTGTGTTTTGGGTTAGTAGTGTCCATGTCTTCCTGTCTCTGAGCCTGTGTTCCTGACCTCTCCCTCCAGGGGTACCTTGCAGATGAGTGCTGGAGAATGGCTACTAATGGGTCAGGCTTTATCTTCACTCCCATTCCTGTTCTGCATGAGCAGATGATAGAGTGAGGAGATGGTTTTGGGCTGAACAGTGCCCTGCAATGCTTTGGGGAATGCCTGCTTCATGTGGCCCACACCCAGCTTTAATTGGTCATAAATGGTGTTCTCAGCTCTGGCTTTGGATTAAAACTGCCACCCAAGTAAGAAGATGCAATGTAACATTCAATTATTTAATTTTCCTGTGATTGCTGATCTGTCGAAAGTAAATCCATCTTGATGGGTGAATTGTAGTGATGAGATCCTGGGAAAATATCAGTTCTAGCTAGAGAATTAGAGATAATCCCTTCCCCCAACTCTGCACACAGATGCCATGTAGATAAGCCCCCACAGATCTGGGAGCCACAGGCACATGTGGGTTCATTGGAGGGAGACATAGACACACTTGAAGCACTGAGAGAAGGAGACCAGGGGTACCATGGAGGGCCCTTCAGAGTCAAGCCTGACCCCTGATTGCTGATGCTTCTATCATCCCATTCATAACACACTCTTAAAGGTTGACAATTTAGTAGCTGCATGCCCTGGGGAAGGATGTAAGATGGTTGCACCTAATAATAGCCGCTGTGGTGACTAGTTTTAGAGAGAAGTTCTGGAGGACTGACATTAGTACTCTAAGAGCTCATGGGTTCATTTGGTAAAAGTTCATGGTGTTGCTTGAGAGCTCAAGCATAGTTTATTAATCAGTTCTGCTCTCTTACTTGGAAGAAAAATGTGACAGGAGTCACAGTTTTAGAAAGGCCATCAGATTTGTATCCTATGGACTGTGTGCTATTAGGCAAGATACAGGTACCTGTAAAATGACAAGTTCACAATGAAAAATAGGAGGACCTGGGAAAAGGGAAACCATTGATACGACTGAAAGATTTGAAGTCTGTTCAAACAATATCACGTTAGGCCGACTTGAGCATTTCTTCAGTGCTGTTTTTTAAAGAACTTAAAGAAATTTAGTAGGTAATCAATAGGACTTGGAAATCTTTAGTACAGAGAACAAAGTCAGGAAGTAGCAGGTTCATGGGGCAAGAGTTTTTATTGATTGCTGTAGGACAGGATAATTATTGCTTTGTAACCAGAGGCGGCAGTTGTTCCAGAGGGAATAGGAGAATCTATTTTTTGAACAGGGATTTTTTGTTTGTTTGTTTGTGTGGTTTTCTTAGAGAGCTAGTATCATTGTAAATTCTGCAACTGAACTTAGCCAATATTTTGTTGTGGTTAAACTTAAAAGGCATCGCAGAGTATTAACATGCGTCGTAGCAATCCAGGACAAGCAATGTTTCTGTTTGGGAGCTCTGTGGTGACAGGTTTCTTATGGATCCTGGGAATCAAAGTGGCTTAAAGGAAGGGCATTGTGGTTGAACTAGAGACCTGAATTTTTTTGTTTGGTTATTTATTATTATTCTTACTTTTTTTTTTTTTTTTTTTTAACAGTGCTGGGGATCAAACCCAGGGCCTCACATGTGCTAGGCAAGTGCTCTACCCCTAAACTATTCCCTCAGCACAGAGAACTGAATTCTTACTTTTCCTTTGCCATAAACTTAGCTCCATGGGTGAGTCCCTCTCGTCCAGCATTCTTATCTTTCTCAATTTTTCCATTGAGATGTTGGGCTCTCACTATGCTTCCCCGACTGGCCTTGCCCAACTTGCCCTCATCTTTGAAGTGAAGGGTTATAGTTTAGAAATCTCTGAAGAGCTTTTCAGTGTGAAATTTCTTGGTTTGTGATCCTTGTGAGGAAAAGATGGAAAGAAGGTAAGAAGGTGTGAGTACTAATCTTCCTACTTTATGATGAAGAATGGAGTTTGTTTTGGAATTAGGATCCCCATACACAGAGTGCAGGATCTGTCTGGAGCATAGAAGGAGAGTTTCTGTGTTCCTGTTGGGATGATGAAGTTTTCATGGTTTAAGGGGCATATTAACTAGGGTGAAAATTATTATGAGTGTCTGGGCAGAGTTTCCTTTGGTAAAGAATTGGAGACTGGGCTGGGAATTTTGCTCAGCTTGTGCAGAACCCTTGGTTCCAGTGATTGGCGATTTTGGTTCACTTTCGGAACCTACAGAACAGTGTTCAGTCCCTAACTGTATGGTCACGGAAGCCAAGTGATGGTCAGTATGTGGGTGGCAGCCTGGGAGTGTGTGTGGCTCCTGCCCACTATTCCATGGGAGAAGGGAGAGGAGAAGGTCTTTCCTTGTCAGGCTACAGTGGAAAAACTTGAGACTTTATAGGACACTGTGGGGATTGTCCAAAGTAATCTGCCATCTGCAGTCCTGCACGGAAAGAGAGTAATTTGGTTATTTTAGGTGATAGTTTTGCATGGTGCATAGAACTCTTTACATTTCCATATTTTCTTGCCTTGCTATTTTAAATTAATTTAATGTTTAAATTAATGTGAGTTGTCATTATTAGATTAGATGTTATGAGGAAGGAAAACCAGCAGGGCAGGAGACCCAGTCTATGTCGTTACAGTGTGATTCCCAGCAGCAGTCCCTCCATTAATGAGGACATCCTCACAGCAACCTGGGCTCGGCGGCCGACTGGCCATTCACTGAGCCGTGTTCCTGCTCTGGCTAATCAGCAGTAATCTTTCATATTACAAGTATTAAGGAATATACTACGTTAAAGCATCACTAAGTGCAGTGGGGGATTATGGCCCTTATTAGTGGAGCAAACTGTAAGATGTTTTGGCTTAGTAAATCAATAAGGCTTGATTTATTCATAAGCGCATGCAAAGCTCACAAAGGGCAGCTGCCAAATGATTATTGTTTATGGTGATAATGTACGGAAATCGTTTAATCCAGTGACTGTTTTCATTGTTATTTATTGAGAAGTAACAGCATTACTTCTTAATGTCAGGGTCTGGGGAGCTTTGGATTCCTAGCTGGTGCCTACTGAGTCCCTGAAAGGATGCTCCTATATTAGATTTCAGGTAAATATGTATGATGACACATATCCAAATAAAACCCCTGAGCTTATAAATGGAGAAGTATTTATGTGTGCTTTCTACTGTTGCAATAAAAGTATTGGAATTACAGTGCCTTAGGAATCATGCCACCAATTTTTATTTTCGCCATTATTAAAATCTCTGTGATTTGCATTGCATACTCTGCAGTCTTGCCAGAATGACTCTATTTACCATTCAAAGTTGAATCACAATTACTGTAGTTAGTTAATATATAACTTATTTGAATAAGGGAATGTTTATTCATGAAGTGTGAGGAGAAAGTGTGAAGATGGCCTTATGTTATACAGGAAGGTCCTGCCAAATTTTACAGCCTGGTCCAAGGACTGTTTTTGGGAATTACTGTTTTTACTATAGTTAATTGTAAAGGTAGAGATGCTGGCAGGTGGTACATTGGACTCTGAAGTCATCAGACAACACAGCTCACCAATCTACAACCATTGTTTAGCTATGGACTCAAAATAGAATCTGATTGTGCTTTCTGAGACTGCCAGTTTTTGAAATTTGTACTTTATTATTTAAATGACATTTGATTAATGCTAATGAAACTTAATCAGATTGTTTTCTTTGGAGATTTTAAATTATACCTGGGGGCCGGTGAGATGGCTCAGCGGCTTAAGCGCCTGCCCGGCAAGCGCAAGGGCCCGAGTTCGACTCCCGGAACCCACATACGAAAAAGGGGCCGGTGATATCGCTCAGCGGCATGGGCGCCTACTGGCGTGCAAGGTCCTGAGGTCGACCCCCCGGTACCCACAAAAAAAAAAAAAAAAAAAACCTGGAATTCCATGTGTTTACTAATAAGGAAATGTGGTATATAAAGAAAATGTGGCTAAAAAATCAAAGAGCAGAATTCATCCTAACTGACCACTCAGAATTGAGAGAAGCAGAGAGAGACTAATTAAAAATTAAATAGTTTGATGTAAAGAAAAAAAGCACATTGGTATTAAGAAAGAGTAAAGTATATTTGATAAGTCTGACAGTAAATAAATTAAAAGTCGTACTTACACATTTTACAAAGTTAATATACTTTTGTTAACAAGATATTTTTGGGCACAGGTGTGTGGTGGGAGGAAAGTTTAGGTAGGAAACAAAGTAATCCTTTGTCTGTTGACACCTAATGGACTTTTTAAAACAACTCAGAAGGATTTGAATCCTATATGATGAGGTGGGGAGCCTGTGTAGACATTTGCTGTGGTGTAGACCAGGGTGGAGTTGGGTTTTGGAGACATGGATGAATGTGTATGTGTGTGCATTTGCATGTTTTGATCTAAATAGTCAATAATTTGAAATAATTTCTATATTTACCATTTTCAAATTGCATCATTAAAACCTGTGAATGATTGGTAGTTTGGGAAAAATGAGCCTGACATCTCCTCGAGTGGTACCTCGCCGCAGGTGGGTGCTGGAGAATGGCCGCTGATGGGTCAGGCTTCGTCTTCACACCCATTCCTGTTCTGCATGAGCAGATGGTAGAGTGAGGAGATGATTTGGGGCTGAACAGCAGCACCCTGCAGTGCTTGGGGGATGCTTGCTTCATGTGGCCCATATCCCGGTTTAATTGGTCATAAATGGTATACTTTGTAGTCAGCTGAATCTGCATTCCATGTGGTGGCCATCGTTTGGTGCAGCGGCCTCTGTAGATGGTCATTTGCCCCCAAACTTTCCCCCTGCTTGGTCTTTCTTTATCTGTTTGCACCCTGTGCCTGGGTGCCAGGCGTGGAACCAGGGGAGTAATAGATGTCTGTGCATAGTCTTGGGGCACCTGACTTCAGGATTCCTTCAAACCATGCAGGCCTTCTTGCCACGCCCCCTCCTTGGACCAGTGGTCTCCACAGTTTCTGCTGCTCGAAGATGTCCAAGAAGCACAACATAGATTTGTGAAAGGGCTCTGAAAGAAATAGGTCGCTTGAACAGAAAATGAAGTGGAGTTTTAGCCTGTGGAAGGAAAAACAGAACAGAGACAAGAATGTGAAGGCAGATTTGGTGGCCCTTATCTTGCCCTTATCTAAGTCAAAAGCCTTTGTGGTGAATAACTCTTTGTTTATGAGTGGAAAGTGAATGCAATCTACTCCCTGTTCCACATCTGTTGATTCAACCAACCACAGATCAAACATATTTTTAAAAATTAAGTTGTAAACATACACAGAGTTGTTTCCTTGTCATTATTCCCAAAACTGTGCCATAGTATTTACATTTATAGGTATCATAAGTAACCTAGAGGTGATTTTAAAGTATGTGCACATCATCCCTGTTACCTGTTTGTGTTCGATTATTCGACACTTGCTATATACCACATATTCCCTTTATCATTGTCTTCGCACAGTAAATAAACAAATCATGAATTCTTTCGTGTTTGTGCCGTAGCTTTCCAATCAAATACAGTTTCTCTCACCCACAAAATATTTTTATTGAGCGCCTACTACAGCGCCAGGCATCTACATTTAATTTTACCCTCACAACAACCTTGTGAACTGGCTGGCGGTCTTCTTATTTTACATTTGGAGAAAATGAGGCTCTTCCAAGGTCGAGCAACTTGCTGGAGATTTTAAGTTAAGGGTGATTCTTCTGAGTCCTGAAATCAGTGTTTTATTTTTTATTTATTAATTTATTTTATTAATTTATTGTTTTGTGTGTGGGTACCGGGGGTCGACCTCAGGACCTCGTGCACCAGCAGGCGCCCATGCCACTGAGCGATATCACCGGCCCGTTTTTCATATGTGGATACTGGGGGTCGAACTCAGGACCTCGCGCTTGCCAGGCAGGCGCTTATGCTGCTGAGCTATCTCACCGGCCCGAAATCAGTGTTTTAAAAATAGCAATGGCGAGGGGCCGGTGAGATGGCTCAGCGGCTTAAGCGCCTGCCCGGCAAGCGCGAGGGCCCAAGTTTGACTCCCGGAACCCACATATGAAAAAGGGGCTGGTGATATCGCTCAGCGGCACGGGGTCGACCCCCCGGTACCCATAAAAAAAAAATAGCAATGGCGAGGAGATCAGGCAACATTGGTTTACTGATATAAATCATATCATTAAGATTTTAGGTTAGAGTGCTCAGACTTGCAATATTAGGAAGATGTCACTGAGAAAAGCTGCAGAATTGGCTTCTTGTGGTTTTTCAGAACAGGGTAGAGAGCCAGTTGCCCAGGAAGTTTTCCATTTTGTCTTTTTTGGTGGCAAATAAATGGAAGAGCTATGGTCTGGAACTTCTCTGCTGACTGGTAATCATGAAATTATGTAAAGTTATGTAAATTGTATCAGATGCTATTTGGGTTTTCCTGTACTACACAGAAAATGTAAGCACAAAGCAGTGACTACAGGACTTTTTCTTTAGTAATAATTGTAAATGAGTTTATTTCCTCCTGTTTCGAAATCCGGCAACATATGTGATTTAAATCAAGTGTGTGTTTGATTTTGTGTGGATGGTGAGGTTGAAATCATTCTGTGTGCTTTCTTGGCCTCTTGTTTACACTTTCTCCTGGTTGTTAACGTGCATTTCCTTGCCTGTCAGAGCCTCCTGCCTGTGGCCTCCCTCTTCCCTCAGCTAAAGATCCAGGCCCCTGGCTTGCTCAGATGGTGATGGCCTCAGGTGTGGCAAGGCCACAGTTCCTGATCTGCGTGGACCCTTCAGCGTCCTGAATAATCCTTTTGTCCAGTTTGAGGGGAAGTCTTCTATCACCTTGGAGAAGACAAGTTACCCTGGGAACAGCTTGGCCACTGGCACATCTGTTTCAGCCCTGACCCAGCCTTGCTGTCCTCCTTTGTTTTAGCACTGAGCTTGGTTCCCCAGCTTCACCTGTCCACTCTCCCATCGTGCTGCTGACCTCTCTCTATGCTGTTGGACTGGTGAGCTGCCCCTAGTATTCTTTTTGTGCCCTTCTGAATATGCCTGTGACTCTTCAGTGCTTCTTAAGTCTCCTGTCATGGTTCATGGCTTTATATTCCAGGCCATGCCTCTATTCTAGGGCCATGCCAACTTCATTGAGTTCCATCCTCAGGCCATATCTATTCAGGGCCATGCCAGGTTTCATTGAGTCCCATCCTAGAGCCATGTATGTTCAAGGCCATGTCAAGTTTCATTGAGTCCCATCCTAGCACCATCCTTCCAGCTTGAGTCCTTCAATTCTGCAGGTCGTCGGGGAGGACCTGCCTTTTTACGCAGCTCTGAGGGAATGACTGGTGTGTATACAGCTTGTTTTCTGAGTCCAGAATCATCTTAAAGCTTTGTGAGTCTGATTTTCAAGTCAAAGTCTTGGGAGCTAAGATGGTGTGATTCAGAGGTAAGTTTAGTACTGTATTAGAGTTCTAAGAGAAACAGCTGATGGGATATGTGTCTCTATAGGAAAAGAGATTTTTTCTACAGAATTGACTTACAGGATTGTGGAAGTATGACAAGTCTAGAATGTGGTGGGGAAGATCAGGAGGCAGGAGGTTGAGGAAAGAATTTGCAGTTTGAGCTCCAGAGCCCTTCTCTGGTGTTGCAGATGAAGCCCCAAGGCCATGGGGGAGTTTTCTCTTTCTGGGGAAGCTCTGCCCCTTTTTGAGTGCAGGCCTTTTGCAGAGTGATGAGCCCACCCACTTCAGGAAAGAGAGATCTGCTTTACTCAAAGTCTGCAGATTTAAATACAAATGTCATCACCAAACACCCTCATAGAAACGGCCAGAGTAGTATTTGAACAAATATCTGGGTGTCACACTGATTCATCGGCTTAACCACCACAGGTGTGGACTCGGACGGATGGCGAGTGAGGTGGTGTGTGTATTTGGAGAGCAGGAAGGGTTTTTTGTTTTCTTGAAGTTGTGTGTGTGGGGGAGAGAGTGGGAGTAATTGGGGATTGAACCCAGAGCCTTCATAGTGAGCCATATCCCCAGTCCTTTATGTTTTGGTTTGAAACAGGGTCTTGCTAAGTCACTAAGTTGCCCAGGCTGGGCTGGAACATGTGATTCTCCTGCCTCAGCCTCCCAGAGTGCTGGGATTATAGGCCTGCACCATCAGGTCCAGCTAGGAAAGTTTTGTGTATACCTGGCATGACATACCTGCTTTACTATAAGAGACAATATCCAGTTTATGTTTCAGAATATAGATTCTTCTAGCAGAAAACTCTGGTAGAAACCTGAGAAAAGGTAGAGTAAAAGCATGGGTTATCTGAATCCTATGGCAGGGTGACTTGAAAACCAGTGTGAAATGGGTAGCCGGAAGAGGCCGTGACATTTAGCTACAGGCTTGCTGCCTCCTTCCCAGCAGCAGGATCATGATTTGTTGGAGGGATTACCAGGCTCTACCTGTGTTCAGTGTTGATTTCCATAGCTCCCTAGTGGTCTCTGGGAAGATACTTTGCTAATGCGGATGTATTTCCCAGTACAGGGTTCTGTGACATGTATTTAAGAAGCTATCAGCTAATTTGCTGTCATCACAGATCATCCTGAACCTCTATAAGGGTGTTAACCATTTTGCTGAGTTAGTTCTTAACAGGAGGAGCTGGGTGTGGTGGTGCCCTCCTGTAATTCCAGCGCTGTGGGATGCTGAGGCAGGAGGATCTCAGGTTCCTCCAGCCCACCCTGGGCAACTTAGTGATTTAGCAAGACCCTGTCTCCAAATAAAAAAATAAAGAAGGGGCTGGGGATGTGACTCAATGCAAAGGCCCTGGGTTCAGTCTCCAGTACTAGGGCAGGGGGGCACAAAGCTGCCTCATGAGGGACCCTATGCTCAGTGCTGACCCAGAGCAGCTCGCAGCTGAGTATCCTCTCTTAGAATTGGCACTGTCCAGGCTCAAGGGACAGATTTTCTTCCTCAGTTGCTCTGAGAACAGAGGCAGCTGTGTCTGAGGGCTGTGAATTTTGGATGGCATTGCCATCGTCAGAGTAAAGGATAAATTAATAATGGTCGAACTGCTTCTCCCATGGAGCACACATATAATAGATTTTTTTGCATAGTGAAGTATTGCTTTGCAGTCGTACTGAATGTCTTTTTTCTTTTCTTTTTCATTTTTGGTTCCATCTTGTGATTCCAGAGGAATGTAGTAATTACCACAGAAATTGCAAAAGTTTTGTGTATAAGCTGGGGAATATTTTAGAATATTAAGCAAATTTTCATTGTTCCTTACAAAGTCAATACAAAATAACTCACAGTACTAATTCCTGTTATTCTCACATATGTAAATATAGCTGTGGAAATGACATGGATGAAGTGCAGCACTGATTTTTTTAAATGTTAGCAGCTAGATGGCTGTTGAATGCTAGAATTATGGCCAGTTTTATTTTTATAAACACTTAATATGATTCAATTCCACAAAACACTAAAGTATTTAATTTAGTTTAGGTTAAAATTTTGGTGTCCACGAACTATAATTTGTATTGCATGTATTTTAGTGAATAGATTAGAATATTGGAGGAGCAGACTATTTGGAATAGTAGGACACTCAGAAGAAAACGGTTTTTTGGAAAAGAAAATGATTTAAAGTTTTGATTTTTTTTGTGTGTGTGCATTTTTTTCAGTTTACATTTTTGGTTAAAAATACGAAGTTGGTTTAGACTTCATATACTTATATATATGATCTTTTAATTCTTTGTGATTTCTGAAAGTAGAACAACTATTATGTGAACATACTAGTTTTTAATGAGATAATGATTTTGCTGAAATAAAGGAAAGGTAAATAAATGTCATAGGTGAGATATGTGAGTTCTTATTTTATTACTCCTCTAAACATTGCTGGCTCACCCGTGGAACACCCGGACACGTGTAATAATTACACATGGGCGTCACTGGTATTTTGCCCACTTTCTATCATATGTAATCTGTAGCTTTTTCATATACTTTTTGATTGTTATGATGAGGAATATTTGCCAATGTGGGTGAAGTAGAACATGTATAAAAAAATTGTTCATGTGATTTTGACTTTAAAACCATTAAACATATGGCAGGCGGACCCTCCACATGGCTCAGGGGCCGGCTCCAGGTTTTTGGACAGAGCCCCTGTGCACTTGGACTCTTTCTAAGGGTTCTGTGGCAGGGGTATATGGGGCAGGGGTTCTGTGGCCAGTTTCTGCATCTTCAAGATCTTTCTTCAGTGGAATTGATCTGCCTGGCAGTATACGAGTTTTGGCCTTTATCTCCTCCTAGATCCCAGCTCTTAGCTGATCTTTCGCTTTGCGAAGATTGTAATCTGGTGCAGTGCCCTGAGGTATAAAGACCTTTGTGTCACTGAACACAAAATACCATTGTTTTAAGGAAGGCTTCATTACTCAGGATGCCACCCTCCCAATCATAACGTTATTATACATCAGTTTACCTTTTTGCGTTTAATCATCACTCTTTGTCATATATTTATGTTGTTTTGATAATAACAAATGATAAGTTTAATAGTCTAAGATAGAAGAAAATTTTTATTTTATGGTCAAAGAAATGAAAAAGTTTTATATGCTACCTATTTTTTGTCGTTGTTGTTGGAGAGAAGTAAGATACGATGAGCAACAAAAGACTGTTGAACCTAAAAAGATACAGCATTAGGAGCAGAGCCTGGGGGATGTGGGATGGTTGTGTAATTTCATGCAGGAAAAGGAACTTTATAGACTAATTATTCAGATAGTGCTTATTCATGTATATTTAAACATGGATGGTGAAAGGTATCAGATCCTTCTATTGTGTGTATTTATGAGAGTGATACAGCAGTGTTATCCAAGTCATATTTGTAATATATAGGAAATTACATCCTTAGTAACTATTTAAATGACTGCAAAATACTTGAATGCCAGATCAAAGATGTAAGAGATGTGTGTGTGTGTGTGTGTGTGTGTGTGTGTGTGTGTCTGTGTGCACGCGCGCGCATTAGTTTTTCCAAATTCCTTTAAGGGGGCAGGCGAGCAAGAAAGTTTGAAGACCAGTTTGCACTGATGGTATTCAGTCGTATTTTTTTTTGTTGTTGTTGTTCACCCATTGAGACATTTTCCCCTTGTAATTTAATGTTTAGAAGTTCTCGGGGCTCTGAACGAATTTATCATAATTGAACTTTTGCCCAGCTTCTGTTTAAGTTGTTGGATCCTTTTGGTAATACATATGCAAGCCTCTCTCTTAAGTTCTTTGCTAATAGTAAAAGCAGAAGTAGCAGAAAGATCTTGGGTTGATGGGTAGAAATTTTGTCATGGCTAGCAGCGACTGTTTGTTTGTTTTTTATGTTGGGGATGGAACTTAGGGTCTCATGCTAAGTATGCACTGTCACTGAGCTGCTCTGCTGGCCCTCCAGCCATTGTTTTGATCCGCATACCACACAAGATGTGATTGAAAAATAGGATAAATGTTTAAATTAAAATTATTACAGTAAAAAACACATGGTGATTAATTCCCCTTGAAGTACTCCCCCTTGCTTTGAGCACACTTATTCCATTGTTCTTGCCACTTTCTTTTTTTTTTTTTTTGTGGGTACCGGGGGGTCGACCTCAGGACCTCGCGCGCCAGCAGGCGCCCGTGCCGCTGAGCGATATCACTGGCCCCTTTTTCGTATGTGGGTTCTGGGAGTCGAACTCGGGCCCTCATGCTTGCCGGGCAGGCGCTTAAGCTGCTGAGCCATCTCACCGGCCCCTGTTTTTGCCACTTTCTGAAGCAGTTCTAGAAATCATCTTTTCCATCTTTAGTTGTGCTGTTGTGGCTGCCTTGGTGACCTGAATCTATTCAAAACATTTACCTTTCATGGTCATTTTGACTTTGGGGAAGAGGCAGAATTTGCAAGGTACCAGATCCGTTGACTAAGATGGATGAGGACATGCTGGAATGTTTTTTATTTGACAAATATTGCTGTAAATGGTTGATCAACAAGGAATGGTCAAAAAATTCAGGAATGTTTAAGTTAAAAAATTCATTACAGTAAGACACATTGCCATTAAATCCCCCTCAAGATATTCAAAATACTCCCCCTCACATTGAACATATTTATCTCATCATTTTGGGCAATGTGTCTTTTACTATCATAAGTTTTTAAAAAATATAACCATTCATCACAATATTTGATCATACTTTGGATTACTGTTGCTGTAGAAATGGAAACGTTTTTATATCAATCTGTGGAGTATTTATTAAGGTCCTATCATGTGCCTGAGGGTTTTTTTGGTGGGATTATATGGTATGCTTATCATTAATTGAGCATTTTATACTGAAGCACGTTTGTAATTCAGTAAAGTTTTGGCTGATGGCATGTACTCAAAGTGAGCTTGTTTTTGGCAGTGGATGTGTTATGTGGTAGCTCCTGGCGTACCTATTTACTTCTTGGTCATTTCCACTCTGCCTTTTTACTCTGTCTTGCCAGGAGGCACTGGAAGTTACTCTGAGACGCTGGTCTCTAGAAACAGGAAATAGCTCCCTTCTTGGCTGGGTGGGAACTTCTCAGAGACAGCACTTCTTTTCTTTGAAGTTTTAAAAATCTGACTCATTTTTAAAGCTGCCTGTTGTGGAAGTTTATAAGAGCTGGAGCCTGGCCTAATACTGAAATCCCAAGACCTGACTTCTGCCGTGCTCTGCCAGGGGTCACACTGAAATTTTCCTGTGACTTGCATTCTGCTGGTATTTAAGTAAAATATTGGTGTCTCTAGAAATGACTGCTGGACAGTGAGAGTGATCTTTTAGCCAGTGACTCGGCTCTCCTGATGATTGAGCAAACCTTGGAAAAGTCACTTAACCTTGGCGTCGCAGTCCCCATGTTTACAGTGACTGGTTGATACCTGACCTTGCTGCCTGGGTGACCATGTTAGCCTGGACTTCGATGGCATGTGCAAGCACTTGCAAACCTTTAGAGGACTGGAAAGTGGGAAGGACCCACATCATCACATTTTCCCTCCTTTTTAAATGTAAGAGATCCTAACAGTTCCATAGTAGGCGTGACTGCAAAGGTGGGAAACGAGCAAGGGCCTGCATTCCAAAAGGGGGAGCCCAGAAATTCAGCTGCCATGGCCCAGCACCAACTCCTTAGCTGGAAACTCCTTGCTCAGCCTCATCCACTGTCCACTATGCTCACATAGCACTGTTCTTTATTTTTCCTTGTGATTTCGGAGAATTTTGGTTATACCACCTTCAAAATAGTTATTTTTGCCCTCTTATAATTGTTTATAGAAACATTGATTTCACCCATCTGATTATCAAAGTAAGGTCTTACAAACATTTTGTAGTCAGAAATAAGTACTCTGGATACTGTTGCTACCACTTAATTAAACGTATGGACGTGAACTAGGTACTGCATTTCTAAATTTCGTGACGTTCAATTTTCTTTTGTGTAAACTAGGGATAAAGATAGTGACCTAATAACTGATTCTTGAATGAAATAGAATTTGTATAAACTTCCTAGACCATTGCTATGAATGTAGGAGGTAATAGGAGGTGCATTTTTCATCCTTCTGGTTAAGGGTGCTATTTTATCATTTTTTTTTTAAGCTCTTATAATGCCTTGCACATAATTAAAGCTCAGCAGTTGTTACAAGGATAAAGAAAAAAGGCTCTAAACTAAAACAACAAAACATAAAACTAGTTAGTACTGGTGTGCGTACATTATATATTGGAGAGTTCTGTTTAATCTTAACCACACTCAGAGGCAGCAATCTTGTCATTTGATTTTGGAACCTAGTTCATATTGGCAGCTGCAGATCAGAAGCAGGGTAAGATAGCTGCTGGTCACACATCCTGATATCGCAAATAAATGATAACTGCAAGGGAGGATAGAGAAGGACTGGAAAAGTAGATACCAACGTAAGCACAATCGAATGCCATTTACTGTGGGACAAGTAGCGCATTAATAGATCTGGAGGCTATGGAGTGATTGTAGAATGAGGTGTCAGCTATCCCATAGCAAAGCAGAATAATTGGTTTCTATGACTCTCAATCCCCAGAAATTCCAAATTTCATTTTAAATCTACTGAGTAGGTAACAACAGCAATGTCTAACCTTCAGGAGAGGGGGATGTAGTATGGAGAAAAAAGATTGTAGAAAACTGTCACTCTTGAAAAGATTGGTACTCTGGGAATTGAAATATTTTATTATAACAGTGGCAAAAATCTTCTATGATACTCAGATTTTATTTCCTGGCTCTTTAAAAGTGCTAGAGCCCAAGCTGACATAGTGATCCTTAAGGTATTTACTTGACACACAGATGAAGACTTGTATTTTGAGATGTATCAAGCCACGTGGGTCAGCTTCCAGACACTTGGGAAGGCATTCACGGGGGAGGGACAGATGCGGGTAGCTCTCATGTTGTAGAATAAGGCTGACCTAGAAGGGTCCCATCAGATGGGTGTTACTTCCAGCTAGAGAATCTGCATCCCATGCTCCCAGGCTGGCGAGTCAGGTGAGCCATAATGTATGAGATCTTGATCAGCTGGATGAGCCTCTTAGGAAAACCTAGAAACTTGAATAGAAATGAGTCCTAGGTTGAGAAAATTACTGGGAAGGATCCAGGCATGCTTGACGTGACCATGTGGGACCAAACTAGGTGGGAAGAGAAAGGAAGGGAGTGGGACCATGGGTGCCCCTTTCCGGAGTCTAGAACAGATTATCTGAGTGAAGCAACTTGGGGAGGAGCAGTGTGTGCTAGCACCGGGTAGGAATTTAATTTCAGGATGCATTGATGAAATAGTGACATTGACTTCTTGCCTTTTTGAGAAGTGGCTTCCACAGGGGACATCGTAGAACTGGGATTACTTTTGCTTTGATACTAGTAGTCCTTAGTGTGCACTTCCTGAGACACAGATTCTTGGGGCAGTGATTGGCAGGAGGACGGGGAGTGGGGTGGACACCAGGAGTCCCAGGGGAGAGAAGCCCAGCTGCACCCTGTTGTGCCAGAGTGAGGTCTGTCTGCTTTAAATGCAAGACAGAGGTTCTGGAACCAGAACTGGGATGTTTGGAGATTACGCTCTGGGGATCACAGTTACACAGTGTGAAATGGCACTGAGCATTTGGAGATTGAACCAAGACAAGTGTTCATTGACTGAGTTATTTTCTCTTTGCTAATCCTCACGCTTCCTGTGGGGCTAAGGAAAGGGTCTGAGGTTTTCTTTTTTTTTTTTTTTTTTTTTTTTTTGTGGGTACCGGGGGTCGACCTCAGGACCTCGCGCGCCAGCAGGCGCCCGTGCCGCTGAGCGATATCACCGGCCCCTTTTTCGTATGTGGGTTCCGGGAGTCGAACTCGGGCCCTCGTGCTTGCCGGGCAGGCGCTTAAGCCGCTGAGCTGAGGTTTTCTTTGTTGGGATTTCATGAGTGGGAATTTAAAAGGACAGAGAGGTTCACAGTGCAGCTTCTTGAGACTTCAGAGTCACAGGGTGAGCTGGGGATCAGAGAGGTGGCGAATGGCTTGGTGACCATCCTTGGCCTGTGGATTGTGGTGTCCAGGGCTCTTGTTATCTCACATTGCTGTCCCTTCTGTAGGTGTCTCATCCTTATCATGGTGGTGAGAATCATTGTTTTTTCCACTTCTGAGCACTTGAAGACAGTGAGATCTAGAGGCCGCAGAGGAGACTGCGCCCAGTGTCCACCCTTCTCACACGCGGACCGTGCCGGGCCATGTCTGTCGGAGTGATTGTCTTTTCTCAAGGCGGGGGGTTGGGGGAGGTTAAGCATTTTCGAAAGAATCTACCTGCTTTCCAAATAGTAGCACAAATCGAGTTACGTCTACCAGCTTTGAGCATAGAATAATTACACAAAAGGAGGCACAAACTGTTTGTCTTTTAAAATGTTCATAGGATAGGAAAGATTTACAGCAGCCAGCGTATATTTTGAAAGAGATTTAATCAGAAGAAATGCTGAAAAATAGAAGAAAAATATGATTTTAAGGGGTTTCGTAATTATTTTTGTGATTGTCTCCTATCAACTAAGAGAGTTGTTAAGCATAATTGATTAAATAGTGTAAATTTTTTAAATGTACAAATGTATATTTGTACAGTGTTTATTCAGAGTCCTCTAAGAGCCCATCGTGGATTATAGGAACAATTAAAGGCTATTAAAATAATTTGCAATTATTTTTTTACAATAGATAGCTACGTCAATCTATTAGCATTTGTTCAGCTTGTTTCTTAGAAATTTTTTTTTTTTTTTTTTTTTTTGTGGGTACCGGGGGGTCGACCTCAGGACCTCGCTCGCCAACAGGCGCCCGTGCCGCTGAGCGATATCACCGGCCCCTTTTCCATATGTGGGATCCGGGAGTCGAACTCGGGCCCTTGCGCTTGCAAGGCAGGCGCTTACGCCACTGAGCCATCTCACCGGCCCTTCTTAGAAAATTTTGTAATGAATATATTTTGAGATCATCACAAAGCAAAACAACTCCCCCAATCCACATGGATGCTCCCATTCCCCTCAAACATAATCAAAACTTTTTTAACATCTCCAGAGCAACTGGAAATTATTAAATATATTCTTCTTTTGTTTAAATGTGCAGCTTTTTTTTGGTCCTATAGAGATCAAGGGATGATTTATATGCCTTGTTTAGTGTTATTTGGAGTACTATCTAATCAGATTGGTTTGTGGAATGAAACTGTTCATTTCACATTCTTCATCTGTGTATCTAATGTGTAATTTGTTGGCCCATCAAAGTTAATTTTATAACCCTAATGTTCATGGATCTTTAGATTTATAAGTACTGCTTATAGTTTTTTCAGTTAAATGTGTGCATTTATGTGGCCTTTTTGGGTGGATTTCTGTGAAGGATTATGCTGGGAAGAGGCTAAAATAATGAACCTGCAAATGAATGTCAATTAAAAATTCTGTTAACATCACTGGCCGCAGTACTTTAATGTTTAAATACAGTGTGTTTAGATCAAGTTTAATATTTTTTTGAAATTCTCGCTTAGTTCTCAATTTAACTTTTAGCAAAATAAACTGTTTTACATTTAGAGTACAGTTCTATGAATACTGTTTGTTCAAATATTTAAAAAGATTTTTAAGTGTTTTTAAATACAAAGAGATTTGGTGATTTTTGAATTTTTTTCTCCACCTTTTAAATTTAATAGCCTCTCTCTCTGTCTCTCTCTCTCTGTCTCTCTCTCTCTCATTTTCCTTGCCCTTTCTTTCTACTTTTTCAAAATTTCTCTTTCCTGAGGATGTTTAGCTGACAGCTGATTTGAGGGCTTGGACTAAGTGGTTTATATATTAGTATACAACTGCCATTCCAAAAGGCCCTGAAAAAACGGTGCCTCAGATTAGTCCAGGGTTTTATTTTCTTCTTGGTTCTTTCCCACATTTCTAACAAGAAAGAGGGCCAGCTGCAGCCACCCCCACCCCTTTGGCAGGACTAAGCCACCTGGCCATGCCTGGGCATCATGGAGCCTGGGGAATGTCCACCCTAGTTGCAGGCCTCTTGGGAGCTGAAATCCCTGACCAGGGTGCTGGTTTTACCGAAAGAAAGCAAGGAAGAAAAAAAGACCTTGGGAAATAGTCTCTGTCACAATTCATTTAGTTAACAAAATTTTTTTTAGGTTTACTGTATTAGGTTTTAAATACATTTTTTAAAAATTTCATCCTTGGAAAACATCTCAAGGAAAATGTAAAAAATATCTTAAAATATGAAACCAAATCTTTATTTGGGAGTCAAAGTGCATTGCAGTTGATATGGTACCTTAGATGTTTAATTTGTGGTCTTTGCTGTTGATTATGATGCATACTTCCCCTGTATTAACTTTTAAAGAGATGAATATTATATGTCCACAATATTTTCAAGAGAAAATGGTTCTAAAAGGCTTGTTTTAAAAATTACCCATGTCCTGCTCACACCCTGCGTGGTATCTTTCTCTTACTTGTCTTTATTTTGCGGAGTGGTGGTGGTGAGTGAATGGTGCTGGGATTTGAACCCAGAGCCTTGCATGTGCTGTGTATGCACTTTACCACTGAGCTACACCCTGCCTCCCTTTATTTCAAGGTTACTGTTTTTTGAATTGTTTACAGTAAGTACAACAGATCTAAAAAGCCCCTCATGAGGACACAACACCACAAAACTTTAAAACTCTGGAGTCAAAAGATCCTAAAAGGATTCAGAAAGAAAACTACACTTGCTTGTCGTGAACTGACATATGCACATCTGAGTTCTCTTTAAGATTAGTACCGATATGATATTATTGGGGTAGTTTCACTTGGAGACCTGAGTGTGTTCAGAGTGAACTCATGGTCAATTCTTTTTAATAAGGCAGTGAACTTATTGAAATTCTTTTTAATAAAGACTTAAGAAAAAAGAATAACAAAAGTCTTCAAGTTTCCAACTCTACATTAGCATATTCAACTAAATTACAGGGCTTAATAAATTCATTCTGTGGTTTACAGCTTTCCTTTTTCTAATGAATGGCAGAATTCCCTCCCATTCTGTTTTGAAAACTTTTTTTTATTGTGGGAAACTCAAACATAATAATAGACAGAATATTTAGGGACCTTCAGTTCTACATTAGCCAGTTTAAGGTTTGATCGATTCAAAGCCAACTTTGTTTAGTCAACACACCCACCCACTTTCCACATCCTGTATCATTTAGAAGCAAATCCTAGACACCATATCATTTCACATGTAAATATTTTAGTATGTGTCTCTAAAAAAATAATTCTGCATATGTGTGTATAGAATAATTGAGAAGCTGTGGTTTTTAGAGGGAGACTTTTTGTTTATAAAATAGTTCCTAAGGAATAGAACCAAAAACTGATTTTGAAAAATGCTTTTCTAATGGAAGCTAAATGTAATGTGTCTTCTACCACCTCAAAAAAAAAGTCAAGTGAATAAATACTAAAATTAAATCACGCCTTCCCCTTCAAAACAAAGTAAACAAAGGAAAAAAGAGTCCTTTTTTTTTTTTTTTCCTATTTTATATGGTGATTTGAGTACTGAGAATTTGCATTTTTCTTTCCTTGGAAACAGAAGGGATATGAGATTTAAAAGTAGTAGGCTTGGTTGGATGTCACGGTGATTCGGGTGGCTTGGTGTTTCTGAGCACCTGTAGGGTTCCCCTGTTCTGTGTTTGCACGTATCTGGGAAACCTGAGGTTCATCCTTTGCCAGCCCAGACTGCTGTAGCCCTGATTCTGACTGAGCCAGACCGCCCGAGGAAGTTCACCCATGGCCTTGGGTCAGTTGGTGACATGCTAAGATTGGACTATTTTTTTTTCCCACATGTTTTCCTTTAGAGTCATTTTTAGTAGAAAATATGAAAGAGCTCTGTGGTATCCAGCAGTCAGTGCTGAGAAAAGAGGCACTGCCCTGTGGTAGATGTGTGGTTGTGGAGGGCGTGCTCTGTTATCTGCAGCTTGGCTCTCAACAAGAATGAGCGTTGGAACCACTTACGCCCTCCCCAGTGAGCACCTTTAGCTTTTCTGTGTGCCCTGGAGAGTCCTGCAGCTCTGTCCCAGTTATATTGTTAATCTTCTCCCCTTCCCACTCCGCCCTTCCCGCCCCTCCCCTCCTTTCCCTTTTCCTCTCCTTTCTTTCCTTTTTTAAGTAGCTGACTGCTGGGACCTTTCATGGGCTGCATGGCCTGGCCTCATCTGCCCTTCCATGACTACCCAGGGGCTAGCATTTTGTAGTTACCTTTTTACCCCTGACATGACAGTTGGAGAACTTCTCCTGGAGTTGATTTTTGCCCTACTGCACAGGCTGGTGACCGTTCCCACCTTAGTGCTCTCGCTCTCAGGACTCCACTTTGCCTCTGCTTGTCCACATTGCCTGTCGGAGCAGAGCGACCACAGGGCATCCTGGTTGGGGTTAGGTCCCAAGCCCTCATCTGAGTAATGGGGGCCTTGATTTTGAAGCTTGCTCATCTTGTGCCAGGCCTTTCTAGAGTGGGTTTAGCATCTCTATAGCAAACCCCTGTTCCCCAGTGAGAAGTGGGGCTACCAGATGAGCTATTGCCAGAGGAGCCCATCAAGCAAAGAGGATTCCAAAAGCCTCTTTCTTGCTGCTGAAAACCATGAAATGTTTTATAGCACTGTAAGTGGGAGGTGATTTATCCAGGGCTCATTCTGCCTCATAAAGTTTACCTGCCAAAGGACAACTCAGGTGCTGCAGTGTGGCATACCGTTCCCCAAAGGACTTCACTTCCCACAAATTCTGTTGTGTGGTGATATTGATTAATTAATTGATTGCAGTACTGGGAATTGAAGCCCCAGGTCCTTTGCACTAAGCTACATCTCCAATACTTTTTTGTTTCTTATTTCGAGACAAGGTCTCACCCGTTTGCCTAGGCTGGGGTTGAACTTTTCCTCTCCTACCTCAGCCACCCAGATTGCTGGGATTACAGGCATGCACCACCATGCCTACCTTGTCTGATGACTTTTAAGGACTCAGGCTAACTTGTGAAGAATAAGAGACAAGGGAAAAGCATAAGGATAAGGACAGTGAGCATTCCAACTCTAAATTAAGGCAGGGTTTAGAATGAACACTATGTGTTTTGCCCATCAAAAAATAAATTTCTGGTTGGAAGAAATTTTATTCCAAACTCAAATTGTTGCTTTTAAATAGGAGCAAAATAAGTCTCTTGAAATTGTGATTTTTCTGAAGTCAAGAATATGCCCATTTCTTTTTTCTTCATAAAGAGAATTAACAAAAGATCAAACTCTTTTGCATGAAATTGATATAAGTATAAAGCACAAAGCCAATTTGATCTTTACAGAGAATTTAAAATTAAGCAAGCATCTCTATGCTTGAACAGCTATCAGACAATACTCACAAGTCTGTGGGTTGGAACACTGAGGGACAAAATAGGCAGAGAAGGATGGGTGTCAGGATGTGTAGGGAGCATGCGTGATCTGGAGAATGGAAATAGAACAGAATCTCAAAGACCTGAACATCTGGAAAACAAGGAATCCCAAAGAAGTTCACATACTCCATGATCATTTTATGAAGATTTGCAAAAACGATTCTCTTAGAGTAAATGTTTCTTCATGAGAGGAATTAATTTACCAACTGGTGGATTCCTCTGTTACCTTTCACCTCGGCCACTGTCCTTGCTGCACCGTGGGAGACAGCAGAAGTTGGATTGGTGTTGGAGGGTGTATGCATAGAGGACTGGCTTTGCATGGATGTGGCAGCATGAAAGTGTTAAAAACTTTAGTGGAAAACTCTGCTCAGCATGCCTTGTGAGAAGAAGAAGAGCTAGGTTCTGGAGTTCCACACTGGCAAGGGGGTTCACATCTCACAAATTGTTTCAAGATGTAACTTGAAATGAACTAAAAACAGGAAAAGTTGTGATTCAAGGTGCTAAGACCATCTTTTGTCCTACATGTTTCCAGGACAGGTAATCAGGAAGCCATACAATATCAAATGGGGCCCTGTGTGTGTGTGTGTGTGTGTGTGTGTGTGTGTGTGTGTGTGGTGATGGTGGGAGGCTTCTGATGATTTTGCATTGGAGGCTGGATGTTGGGATAGAATAACATAATGAACTTGCAAAGAAACCCTATCTTCACCAAGGAGAGCAGCCTGCTTGTTTATGTCTTTGGGCCTAATAACAGTGATTTTGAGCAGATACCTATAAAATTAATGGAATGTTTGAGTACCATTCATTTTGCATACTTGTGTTTTCATATGAACCACAATTTTAATATGAAATAGAGAAACTCCCTCTCTGAATAACTGTACATACTAAGTCAGTGCATGCGTTCAGTCATCGAACACATAGTGAAGAGAAAGGAACTCTTATCTTTTTCATAGGATTAAATCTGGTGAATACATGATTTATCTCGGAATTAATATTGTAACTATTTGGATTTAGTGTAACTTCTACCATGGTTTCATGGTTTTTTCTCATTGAATACTCTCATTTCCTTTTCACTCATTCTACTCCTAGTGCTCAACTTTATGTTCTTTGCTGTGCTGAAATTGGACTTTTGGGTCACTAGCGGCTCTCTTGATGCTAGATGCAATGGTCTTTCCATGTTACCCTTCTCACAAATCGACTGCACTAGCTGTTTGATTGCTCCCTGGATTCCCCTGGCTTTCTTCTGGTGCTCTGGTCATTTACTATCCTGATATCTCTTTACATCTAGTCTCCAACTATCCCTCACTTTCCTGCCTAATGGCACTATCATTTTAATTTGCTAATAAAACATAGCATTCTCAAGAAGTAGCCTTGAAGTTTGGCAATGTGGCTCAGCCCTCCTGACCCCAGAGCATCTGTTCTCCTCCTTCCACTGCAAGGTCTGCTGCCAGCCCACCTAGTGGTGCTTGAGTTCAGCTTTGAGCCCTCACTGTCTGTAACACTTTAGTGAACCGAGTATTATTCTGTATCCATCTGGAACTCCAGCTAGTTCCAGTGCGAGGAAACCAGCAAGGGGAAAAGTAAACCGTCATTATGCAAGAAAATAGGCTTTTATGACTCAATTAATATATTTTACACAGTTTTGTTATTTCAAGGCAATATTTAATTTGCAGATGATTTAGGATTTGTAAAACTCTTGGAAATGAGTTCGGATGGGTTGAATTTTTAAGCACTTCCATTTTTATATGTGTTTGTTGGATATTTTATACTCATGGGTGACATTTTTGTCCCCCTATACTGGGAAGGGAACCCAGGGCCTTGCAACTGAGCTATATTCCCAGTCAGTTTTTTAGTTTTTATCTTGAGATGGGGCCTTGGTAGTTTGCAAAGTTGCCTAAGGGAGGCTCGAACTTGCCATCCTCCTGCCTCAGCCTCTCAGAGTGCTGGGATTACAGGAGGGCACTACCATGCCCAGTTGAAATATTTGTTAAAGAGGTGTTTGACCTCTCTTTGAGGTATTTTATTTTTAGTGAATTTAGAGGGTGTCTAAAGGGTCTGGGGTACGAGCCACTCACACCATAAAGGCATTATAGTCAAAAATACTTTGAGTAGAGATACAGTGACTGTGACAGGCAAGCTTGAGGGTGTAGCTCAGACTCCTTGGCTATTTGCTTTCCTGTTACTTTTTCTACAAGGACTATAGTAGCTTGTGTCTGATGCACAAAAAGTGTCATTTCTCATTTGAGTTGGATTTTAGTTTGTGGGACATCATTATTAGATATATACAAGGAACAGGATGGATTCCTTTTCTAAATTAGTGAAATGTGCTTTGCTGCTTATATAGATATATATTTATATTCCTGAATGTGCTTTTAGGGCTGTTACTTTTCTGAGAGAGAGGCGCTATTTATTTGAAGTTTTAATTGTGGTGGTCTGCAGTGTCTCCATAGCAACCCAGGGATGCATGTCTACTCCAGAAGCATGTGGCAGTTGGGGTCACCAAGTGATGCTGTTCAACAGATTATACCACTGAACTGTGTCTGTATTTCAGACCTCCTAAGACAGTGTGATTTAGTTGGATGGCAAGACACTGGGTCAAGGTATTTTTTCCATTGCTTTATTGTAAGAGAAATCTGTAACATTAAATTTACCATTTTGCTCATTTACCAGCACTCAGCTCGGCAGACTGTGTGCATTCATGTTGTGCAATTGTCACCACCAGCCGGTCTCTACGGCCTTTTCACACCTCCCCCAACTTATTAAACACAGTGCCCCACTTCTCCTCCAGCACCCCTATTCTGCTTTGCATTTCTTTGAAGTTTGACTCCTCTGGGGCAAACTCTTTCTCCTGAACTTTGCCTGAATTCCAAAGTAGGTCTCCCTCCTCGGTTTTTTAAAAGAATTTTAAAAACATGGTGGTGTTTTGTGTTCCTGTCTCTGTTCTTCCCTAGCGTCTGTCTGGTGATGGTGGCACTCCTGCTGTATTTCAGGTGGTCATTTCTGGGCGGCAGAGTCTAGATTTTACTCCTTGCAGCCCTGGCATTTCACCTGTGGGGTGGTGCATGTCTTGGTAGGGACGTGAGGAAACGAAGCCAAATTCCATGAGGCAATCCCAAGGCGCTTGACTTGCAATATAAGATGATAGAGACTGCTACGAGATGAGAAGAACATGGTTTAAACTAAGCAGAGTCAGTATTGCTGTGTATGTGAAGGGCCTGGAGATCCATTTATCTTGCCATTGATAGAATAATGCTTTAAAGTCTGCTTTGGTTCTGGGCCATGGTCTGAGTATGATCTGGAACCCTTAGGAGCACACAGTTCTAGTCCTCAATTCTGAAGTTTTAATGGCATGTTTCCCTTCCTGTCTGATTCTATTTTGTTACACTAAGAGTAGGGAAATCTGGAAAGCTGAGGCAGGAGGATTACAGGTTCCAGCCCAGTGTAGGCAATTTAGTGATTTAGACCTTGTCTCAGAATAAAAACTAAAAAAAATTGCTAGAAATTATTCCAAATAGGAAACGCTTTCCAAACAGAAGTTTGATTGGATGCAAGAGGGAGATAATGAAAAATGCAACTTCAAGCAAGGGAGGGAGCCTGTAGCAAGCAGTGCGTATGTCGAGTTCCAGGGTGTGTTTTGGTTTTGTTATTGTGGTAGGTGGAGGTATATTATGGATTCCTGAGCCTGTTTATCTTTGCTGGGTGAATGTGACTGTAACCAGCTAGGTCACCTGTGGATGACATTCAACTTTTCTGTCATCGTATGTCACTGCCTGACCCTTTCAGCATCAGTGAAAGGCATTGTTTCCTGAAGGGAAACCACCTGTTCTTCGAATCTACCCAGGACATGGACCAGAGCTCATGGCTGTTTCTGTTTCTACTCTTCTCTTCATTGGGACCACAAGACAAAATATATTTTCAAATATGAAGTTCTCTAAAATAAAAGGAAATGTGGAGTCCTGTAGATGAATGCTTTTCCCAGATTTTATTTGCTTATATCTTCCCAAACTCATTTCTGTCTTTCCAGTATTTCCACAACATCAGCACTTCTATTGCCAGTCTTAAAGATGAGATGTAACAGGAAAAAGAAAGAAAGAAAAAAAAAAAAAACAAAAACAAAAAAGAGGAAGGGTATGGAAGGAGAGAGAGAGAGAGGCATGCACATGCACAAGGGGACATGTCTTCCTACTTCATTGAAGGGGCCATTTGTTATTGTGGAGAAGTTTCTAGAAGTGTTAATTATGGTCACTCCCCAGAAGTTTCTAAACCTGCTTTGGAAACTGTCCTTTGGATAGGTCTCCAAGTTATCATCATTCACCAGATATTTCCTAGATGCCTGTGTATGGCAGGCATTACTATTCAAGTCCTGAAAGCTTGACTTGAGGCAGTTATTGGGTCAAAAGATGATATTTGAATTGTTTTCTTCATATTTTATTTTTGCCTGTCTCCATTTTTCTCTATCTTGTGTTGGTGACATTGTCAAAGCACAATCAGGAAAAATTACTTCACTGGTCTCACTTTGTAACTTCTCTTTGCCCTGAGCCCTTTCGCTTAGGGTCCCATCTTGTTGAGGCAGGACCCTGGTGACCAGTGACATCAGAGTTTGGTCAATTCTGTGTTTGTGTGTGTGTTTCATGTGAGTGATAGACATTCACAGAAATACCCAGGTTATAATGAAACAAGTTTTTTCTCTCCTAGGAGAAACAAATCACTGGGGCTAACAGACTCATTTTCATTGAGCTTGTTTTCATAAAAGTGTTTTGATAAGTGGTGAAAGTGAAATTTGTTAAGATTTCTTACATATTTGTTATTTTACAAGGGGAAATGAATGTATTTTAGTTTAACCTACAAAGTGAACTTATTAAACAATTCGTAAGTTTTTCTCTACTTTTCTTCCCCAGTTAAAGCAAACTGTTAAAGAATAAGCGTATGGGGTAGAACTGTAAAAATCACCATTATTTTGAATGGCACTTATCTGAATTTGTTTTATCTTGTCATGCTTTTGAGTAAGTGCCATTATTGTCTCACCAGCACGCCTCCTTGGTACATTCTCACACATTCATATGTAGATGCATGAGCTCCCTTAGTCACTTTTACCCTAAAGTTCATACACTAGAAAAACTTGAAAGAAATTGAATAAACTGTAAAAAGCCCCAGTCCTATAAATGTACAATGAAGTGTGATCACAGACAAAAACTTAATGGCCCACTGGTAAGGAGAATAGCCTCTGTAGGTACCACCACTCTGTAGATAAAGTAAATTGCAGGTGATGTGTAGCACCCAGAAATGCCGTCATCATTCTCCTTTCTTTTCCAATGATGAATGCACACAGGGTCCCATATGAACCTGAAACCCTGCTTCTCTGGGTCTCACTTGCCTTGTCTGTGAAATGGGAGGATTTGGTTAGGTCATAAGTTCCCACTGTTCGGCTGGGGATACATAAATTATCTTTGAACGAAGATATCCCACCTCACCTCACCCTTCCCAATACCCACGTACCACCAGCTGGATGGGGAAGGAGAGGGTGGGTGTGTGAGACATCTATTCTAGCAAAGCTCTGCACACAGGAAACTGGTCCTGATCGCCTACCTTCCTCCCAGAAAATATCTAGATTTCAGGAACAAATAACTGTATTGGAACATTTTGTATTTTTAAAGTGAATCAGTGGAGGAGAAGGTTTCAAAGGCCAGAGATGAGAGACCTGTCTTCATTCCCTTGATTCCTGACAGCGAAAGGGAAATTGGTCTGAGAGTGGTTTTGTCGATTCAGCAGAAGTTAAATGAGCCCATTGACGGGGGCGGGGCATGTTGCGTGTACAGTGGGAGAGGCGAGAGGAGAAAGAGGGAGGAAGGAAGAGAAGGGGGATAGAAACGGATGGGGAGAAGGGGTGTAGAGTGAGGGTGAGGAGGAGGGAGGAAAAGAGAGAATGGGAAATAGGGACAGAGATGGACGGAGAGGGAGAGGGGAAAGAGGGAGGGAGACAGGGAGAGAGCAGAATGGAGGGGGAAGAGGGGAGAAACAGAGTTCTGCTTTAGCTCGGGTGGCTTGCTGGAGTTTTCTTGCTGAGCATAACTAGTGATCACTGGTTAATACCGTCCTCAGGATGCTGCTGGCATAGCCTCTCGGGTGCTCTGGGTTGAGTTGCCCAGCTGTCCTACGAACGTATAATGGTGTGTGCTGTTTGGTGGCCTCCTCTGTAGGGAACTAAAACCATTAATTAATGTTTGACCCTAAGAAGTCAGGTGATGTGATTCAGATTAATTATGGGGTTATGCTCAAGTAAAGCTGGCCCTTGCACAAGTGATGTGTGTGTGTGTATGTGTGTACGTGATACTGGAGATTGAACCCAGGACCTTTACAGTGAGTTACATTCCCTGTCCTTTTCTATTTTTATTATTATTTTTTTGTGGGTAGCGAGGGTTGAGCTCAGGACCTCATGCGCCAGCAGGCGCCCATGCTGCTGAGTGATATCACCAGCCCTTTTTTTCGTATGTGGGTACTGGGAGTCAAACTCAGGACCTTGCGCTTGCCAGGCAGGTGCTTATGCTGCTGCGCTATCTCACCGGCCCCCTCCAGTCCTTTTTTTATTTTTTATTTTGAGACAGAGTCTTATTAAGTTGCCCGGGCTGGGCTACAGCTTGAGATCCTCCTGCCTCACTCTCCCTGAGTAATGGAATTACAAGCATGTGGCACCATGCCAGGCATCATGCAGGGTAATTCTAATGGCAGTCTCAAAATAGCAGCCTTGGAATTAGCTGGACTAGTTATTTTTGATCATAATGAGAACTATTATAAAGTTAGCTGATGCTATCGATTTATCATTCAGGTTGTTTGAAGGCAGAATTTTGAGAAATAGGCTGCTTTGCAGCTGTAGAGGGTATAACACAGAGAGCTCCTTGCAAATGGTCACCAGAGGTGATCTCTGGGGCATCGTTGTCACAGGGAATCTCTGCCAGCTCCTGATAACCCTGAAACATTTTCCTCCAGGGCTTCTTCAACCCTTACCATAGGTAGCTGTGGTGGCATGGAAATCTGGTTCTGGAATTCTTTTGACACTGAGAAGTAGGATCTATGTCTTATCTCCCCGATTCTGGGTGGGTTTGTGACTTGAGGCCAGTAGTGTACAGGCAGTGTGACCACATTTGGTTTCCAGGACAGAGTGGTAGGAAGTGATGCCACTGTCACTTTCTTTTCTGGCCACTGGTCTTTGACCCCCTCAGGACAAGCCTGCTGTGAGGATGCCACCCCACACAGAGAGGCCACAGCTAGATCCCTGGGCAGTGGTCCTTGTCTTCCATTTGGAGATGGGAATGGTGGACCTCAAGGTGTTCCTAGGCCTGGCCAGCCTGGAAGGACACTTGGGCCAGGGAGTCCTCTCAGCCAAGGCCGTAGCTCCTGTGGGAACAGAGGTGAGTCACCCTGGCTGTGCCTTAACTGGGCAAAGGGCATTTGAGGCCCTAGAGTGTTGGGGCAATTCGTCACAGTGCAGAAGGCACCTCCTCTCCGCTGGAGTGTCCTCAGGCTGTGCTCCTCCTGTGACTCACCTGCACCATGTTTGTGGGGAAGTCCCTGGCTCTTCCTGTGCCAGTCGGTGGCTCCTAAGGACAAGGGTGCCAACACATAGCACGGCTTATGGGACCTTCCCTGTAAGACGAGACACCTGGGCTCAGAACAGAGGCTCCTCTTTCTGCTTCCAAACTGGGTAGACAGCTTGGTTTCATCAGCATCATCAGCTGTCTCTTCTATCTGTCCATTGTCACTTCAGCTTCAACCACTGTGCTTGACAGTCTGAATGCTGCTCTGCTTGTACTCTCTGAGGGAGATTTTTAGACTTAATGAACCCTGTTACATCTGTCACAAGCAAAACCAGAAAGAGTTTCTAATGTGCTGATAGAAACAGCCAGTGATCATGTCCTGGTGGTGAAGGATTGATTCCCGTAGCCTACTGTAAATTCAGGAGCAGGATGGGGGACCGGGGGAGAAATGAAAGATTAGAGAGGCGTCCCATTTGCCTGTGCCTGGTGGGCTGTGTGGGTGTCATGTGGCAAATGTGTATGATGGTAGAGGTCCTTCGAGACCCTCAGGGAAGGCCATTTCTGCTGTCTCAGGTTTAGAAGAAGTGGCTTGGTAGAAAGATCAGAAATCTACGAAAAGGAGTTAGTCCTGGGTTAAATCACTGGAGAAGGCAGCCTTCGCCTCCTAGCTAGTTAGTTAACATGGATAGGATTCTTCTTAGTCACCTTGCTCTTACAACAGTTTTTTTGAAGGTACATGTCTTTGTACTTAGAGAAGCTTTTGTATTTGAAACATAAAAGAAAGCTTGACCTCAGAATGTGGGTTTTCCCTGGCACCATGAGGATTTCATCACTGCATTTACTGTATCAAAGAGGAAATTGCTTTATTCAAAGTACTACCTTGGTATGGGTGTATGAAAAAAAAAAAACCTGAAAGTAGATGTAAACTTTGCATGTTATATAAAAATTAATTCAAGGCAGAGCATAAGTCTAAATGTAATCCTAAAACTATAAAACTGCTAGAAGGCAGTGTGGCAGAAAAGCTCTGTGACCTGGGGTTAGACAAAGAGTTGTTAGACCTGAGGCCAAAAAATAAATTGATAAATTAGACTCTGTCAAAAGTAAAAACTTTTCTGTGTGAAAAGACATTGTTAAAAGGATGAAAAGATGAGTTACACATTGGGCTAAGATACTTGCTAACCATATATCTGACAAAAGACCTGTTGTGTCGAGGATAAAAGGGACTCTCATAGCAGATAACCCAATTTAGAAAATGGGCAAAGACTTTTAAAAAGTTACAGAGAATATGTTCAGTATCATTAGCCATTAGAGAAATGCAAATTGAAGCTACAGTGAGATGTTACTTTATACCTATTAGAATTAGTCAAATAAAAATTTACACACAATGCTAAGTATTCACAAAGGACGCAGACTAACGAATTCTCAGACCTTGCTGGTGGAAATGCAACACGGGAAGCTGTTCTGGAAAACAGTTTGGCAGCAGTTTCTCGTGCTTTGCATATGACCCAGTAATCTTACTCGTGGGCATGTGCCCTAGAGATATGAAAACTTGTGATCACATAAAATCTGTGTACAGATGCCTATGCCATTGTATACAACAACTGTATTTATAGTGGCCCCAGCTTGGAAACAAATAAGATGTCTTTCAGGTGGCAAATGGATGAACGATGGTGCATCCATATGCTGAAGTACTGCTAACAAAAAGTCAGAGTGAGCCGTTGATACGGTTCACATAGCCATGTGAAGAATCTCAAAGGCATTATGCTGGGTAAAAAGCACGAGGCTCAAAGGTTGCATATTGTTTGATTCTGTATTATATGATGCTCCTTAAGAGGCAGAAAACTGTTTGTTTGTGTTTGCCAGGGATTTGGGGTAGAGGGAAGCTGAGAGTATAAGAGATACAGGAAGAACCTTTTTTGGGGATGATGGAACTGTTGTTCTGTGTCCTGATTGTGATGGTGGCATCATGAATGTATACATGCATTAAAAGTCATAGAACTCTACCCCTAAAATGTTCCATTTTAATTGTATAATAGAAAAAAATTAAAGGGACAATCCTAGCAGTTGCTTTTGTTGATACCAGGAAGGCATGGGGAGGTTGCCCTGTGAGGAAAGCCTGGATTCCCTGGGCAGCTGGTGGCTCACATCTAGAGAGGTGAAGAGCAGCACTGGTTGGCACAAGTCCCTAGCGTAAAGGATGGCAGGGAGGTGACATGTCCTTCTGCGGTAGTTGATAGGGCACAGCAACATCCCCAAACTTTATTTGTATTTTGTTAGTTCCCTAAAATCTTACCTAAAGGGTTGAATGGAGAAATTAGAATGTAGCCCCCTCACCCAGGAGCAGAACAAAAGGGAATTTAATTTGGTTTTAAGAGCACATTTGATAAAGAATAAGAGGGTGCATTGGGACCAGGAAACAAAGACTTAAAGTGATTACATAGAGCCAGAGAATTGAAATTTTCATTTTCTAGGGCACTTTGTAGAGCTTTAACTACACCATTCAAAACTGAGGCTAATCAGAGTTGTACAATTAAATTACCATGCACTGCTTAGAAAATTAAAGGGTAAACTCGATAGTCTGTGTGATTTGAAGAAGGATTTACTTCAAGGCAATGCAAATGGCTATTATTAGTCTTCATCTGCTAATAATATTTACATGGGAATGCCAGAAGTGTTGTGGGTCTTCAGAACAGTAGCAGCCTAAGTTGATTTCAGAGAAAAATTCAGAGCCAAAGCTTTCAAACAAGATACACCAGTTATTCCCAGGGGTCCGCCACTGTAGTTTAGGAACATTAGGGAATGTGTGAGGTGTTCTTTGATGCCAAGTGCTATTGGCATTTCTCGGGCAGGGGCTAAGGATGCCACATGTCTTGCAGCACCCTCAGTGGCTGTATACAGCAAAGCATTGTTCCTTGTTATCTTAGAGTGTTCTGCTACATGAAATGGTGAAAAACTTGTGTGTAATTAATGGAGCCTGAAACCTAATTCCAATGGTAAATCATTAATGTGCAGTTTTAAGATAGACTACTTTTTTCCCCAGTAATATAAGTACCTGGTAATTTGAGCAAAAGATTACTTTTTTGGTGGGGAGGAGGTTTGGATCTTTGTCAAGAACTGTTCATCCTCAGAAAAACATCATTTTACTAACCTCAGTATCCTTGGCGATGTTTGAATGTATGCAGCATGCATTTATCAGTGTGCATTTGCTCTGTTTGCATACTGGACAATTCTAGCTATGACTAAACTGGTCCTTTTTTGAGGATAATCACACACGAAAGAGTGTCAAGAATATTCAGTTGAATACTGTCTCTTTTTATTTATTCTTAACATCTTTGTTGAATATAATTTACGTACCATATAATTCACCCACTTAGTGTGGACAGTTTACTGATGTTTTAGTGTATTCACCATCGCCTAAAGCTAAGTTTTGAACATTTCAGCACTGTGAAGAGAAAACTTCTGCCCAAAAGCAGCCATTCCCAGTCCCACACTCACTCCAGCACTGTCTCTTGTACCCCGGGCTTACTTATTGTCAGTAGAGAAAAGCTTTGACCACTACCTTCTGCTTCTGTAGAGTGGTACCTGAGCTTTTACTTTTAGAAACACATTTTATTTTGCTATAAATTATTTCCTAATTTTTCTTTTATCTCAAAGTTAGGGCATTTTATTGATTTAGGCAAAATTGTACTCGGAGGTAGGTTTTATTACCTCTGAAAGTCCTTTCAGACTAGTAAGGGACACTGTGAGATGTTAGTGTAAAGAGAGGGCATTGGTACTGGTGGTATGGAGAGGATGGTACACCTGTCATCATTATGCCTGGGGGACAGCCAACAACAGAAGAGCACCAATACCTAAGCGAAAGCAAGTGTCCTGTATGTGTCCAAGTAAAACTATTTTTCTTTTGGTACTGGGAATCGAACTCAGGACCTCGCGCTTGCCAGCCCGGCACCGTGCCACTGAGCTATATCCATGGCCCCATCCAAGTAAAACTATTATTTCATTTTCTACTTTACTGTATGTATGTTACACACTCACTATTTGTGTGGTCCCTAAATTCATAATCGAATCTCTTTTTTCCCCCATTACTCTATTGGAGCTGCGGTCTCTAAGGAAGTAATTAAGGTTAAATGAAGACAGAGGGTGGTCCTGATGCCCTAGGGTTATTGCCCTTATAAGAAGAGACATGGCAAGCACATCCCCATGCCCTGCACCCCCCAAACTTCCAAAGTTGTTGTGATGAAAATAAATGTACAGCAAGATGGAGATCACCTTCCAACCCAGAGGGGCCTCAGGGTTAAACCTGTCCTTCTGATATGTTCGTCTCAGACTTCCAGCCTCCAGAACTGTGGGAAATAATGTTTATGGTATTCTGTTGTAGCAACCCAAAGCAAACTAATACACAAAGGTCCGTGAGCTGTGAGTTGAGTGAGTGTGGCTGTTATCTGCTTTTGGGTAAACTAGATGCCTACTGTTGGAGTGGCTTGGAGCCAGACCAGAGTGCAGCCCTGAACATCCTCTGCTGCGACATGGCTTAGTCTCCTGTTTTCAGGGCTTCTCCACTGGAGAACTCCATCAAAAAATTTTTTTTTTGAGACAGGGTTTCGCTATGTAGTTCAGGCTAGCCTTGAACTAACTATGTAGCCTAGGGTGACCGTGAACTTGTGGCAGTCCTCCTGTCAGCCTCCCAAGTGCTGGGATTACAGGCATGCACCACCATGCCCTGCTCATCCATCAGCTCTTTTACTTATTTTCACTCCTGCCTCTCCTCACTCTCCACTGTCACTTCTGAGTGTCCTCATCCCATGATTGTCATCGTTGCATTGTTACTCAGCTACAGTCTTTAGGAAACCTTTAGTTTGAAATCAACTGACTATCCCAGAGAGAGAACATTTTGTCCACAAACAGAAAAAGCAGATGTATATTTTTGTGTGTGATTATAATAATGACCGATAGGTACTGTAAAATGTTCATTTGGTTTAGGAAAGAACAAAAGGAAGGTAAAATGTTGATAAGATATCACTATGGAGAGATAGCCACTATTATCATTTGGGGATTTTCTTTCCAGATGGCTTTCTGTGTTGTATTTTGGCAACTACCCCGACACACTCGTATTTACACGGGCACACAATTTTATATTCATGGAGCTGGACCACATTTGCTATTCAGGAACTTGCTTTGAAACAGTTTTTTTTTTTTTTTCCTATGTCTTTGGCAATAAATATGGGTGGAAGTATAACATTTTAAATGGCCTCGTAATTGCCTGTTGTACATATGTTCTAGGATAGATGTAAATTGTGTCTACTTGTTGGACTTTCAGAATACACGCACATGCTATCTTACTGTGGCTTTTGTCTGTGTTCCTTGGATACTGGTACACATTTGTATCTCTTCATGTATTTGTTGGCCTTTAGAGTTTCCTTTGCCCGTTCTCCTTACTATCTCCTGCTCCCATTTTGACATAGTCTGTTTTATTACATCTGTCCTGAGTTTTTATGTATTTTTTTTGTGTCCATTCTCTATAAGTATTTTTTCTTTCAAGTTCATAAAAATGTACGTATATTTTTTCTAGAATTTCTAAAACATGAAAGATCTTTAATCCACCTGGAATTGATGTCCAGGCATAGGACAGTAATTGTTTAGGGTTTATGTCTTTCTGCTGGAACCTTCCTCTTCTTGTATACTGCGAGTAACAAAAATTACCACTTTCTATGTGTACCACAATGTGCAAAAGTTTGCGAGGTACTGATCCTAGCTCTACATAGTTCTCTGATGTTCTGTATAAATTTAGAGGTCATATTGTCAGGTTCCCTGAGAAACTCCACTAGAATTTTGATTGGTGTTGCATAAAATTTATTAGTGATTGGGGAATTGACATTATATGATATTGCATTCAGTTTGCATTTTCTAGGGAGAAAATGTACTTGTCAGAGACTCAGTGCTAAGTGTTGAAAAGAGCCCTAGATGACTAATAAAGCCCTGTCCTCAAACAGTTCAGAGTTTAAAACTCATCTTTGGAAGCTGTCAAGGCAGAGCCACAAAAGACTGGAGGCAGAATATTACGATTATCGTGAGAAACATCCAAACACTCATAGTAAGGAATTCAAAGGAAGAAGGGACCATAACCTTCGTGTCAGTTTACTTAATGATTTGGCAAATATCTCCACTGAGTGCTTTAACATAGCACATTATATTCTGAACAGGGTTCTACTCTGAATCACTATTACAATGGTCATCAGTGCCCTAGTGAAACCTTTGGGTTACCCTCTCCTTTTAAAGAGGAAAAATACACATTTTCTTTTTTCAGTGAGAGCCTCCTTTCCTCCCAGAATGATTGTTAATTTTGTTTTTATGTATGAGTAATTCTGTAGTAAAACTTATCATATTATTAATTAAAAATAACACATTCTGTGTCCTAAAGGAGCTCGGCTATGGAGAAGCACGTCCAGTGAATGTTGAGTAAGAATGTTTCTTAGGCAGTGCATTGAATTCTCTTTACTAATCCAGCCAGTAGAGTGCTTGGGTGCTTGGCAAGTCTACTGTGTCACAATATGGGAATTGCTGACTCTTAAATAATAGGGCAGTTTTCATTTACACAGTCAGTCCTCTAAATCTCCCTGCAAAGAATGGCATTAGAAACTGGCCTGGTGTAGGAGAATATGCAGACTTTGTGATCAGAGGGACCCACATTGTACCTATGTCTACCCCCACCCCCAAAAAAGAACCCCGTAAGTTTCACTGTCTTGTCTGAACAACGGGGCCAACATTACTTAATGTCTCAGAATGATAATAAAAGTAGAAAGAAATTCCATATATTGTAATGGTCCTGGCTGGCAGCAAGTGTGACTTCTTTTCTCTGAAATTGTTTATTTTTCTTCCCATAGTGCAATGATTCCTTTAATAAAAAAATACTTTAGTAATTCTCCTGGAAAAAAAAATCAAGGAAAGAAACTTCCCAAATATAAATTCATTTTTTCCAACCATTCTGAAGGAGTGTTTCTACCCTAGTTTTCTCTTGATTTATTGTCTGCCTTGGAGAACAAGTGGCTGTAACTCTCTGGTCTGCTGGCTTATTTCATTTATACCATGGGGCAAGATACTTCAGAATACTTCATAAAGTGATTTGAAGTCCTTTGAGAAAAAACTAGATAAAAGGGAGTCATTAATTAATTTTTAAGAGTCAGCAGCTGCACACTCAGGCATCGAGTTTGATAGGAAAGGAAAACAGGTTTGGTGAATTTAAATTGCCTCGCATGTATGACAGCATATTAAAGTAATGAGGGCAATTCATCTTGCCAGCTTGGGGTTGTCAAGCTTTGATCTCTGCCTCTCTGTCTCTGTCTCTCTGTTTCTCCGAACACCAGTTTAATTCCTGTAGTTTATGTAGTACAAAAAGGTAAAACAGCGGCAGCAAACAAGACAAAACTGTATGATGAACTATAAACACATACCTGTGACTCTGGGGATTTCTTAAGATTCCCAGAAACAAGTTTACCTTCGTGGAGAATGTTTGTTTTCCCCAAGGTCTAGGTCTGATAAAGTACAGACCTGTGACCCACAAAGTATGTTTGAGATAGGCTGGTTAGCTCTGGAGTTCCGCTGGGGACCTTGTATTGCAGCATTGTGACAGTGTTCAATTTTAGATTTTGGATTTATTTCACCTGAGTGAGCAGAAATAATGCTTTTGGAGAAACACAACAAATAATTGCTGCTAGGATTTAAAGAAAAGCAGTGTGCACAGTTCTTGTCTCTATATTCTTATCCCAGGACTACTGTAAATTTATTAACTTCTATAAAAGAGGACTTACATTTTTAATTCACACACTTATTTCTGTAACTCTAAATTCTGAGGCACATAGTTTTAAAGTGTGTTTCTGTGCACATGGGTGCACACCCACGTTCATGTCTGACTTTGTCTTCCGCAATTCATCTTTGTGACTGCTTTGGTTGGTTTGACTTCCTTCCTGTTCTTAGACACTGAAGTTCATTAACACCCCAGGGCCTTTGCATGGGTGGTACCTTCTGCCTGGAACATTCTTTCCCCAAATAAATGAATGTATTACTCTCATTTAGAGTCTCTGCTAAAATGTTACTTTTTCAGTGACATTGAGGAATTGGGTACAATCTCAGTCTACTTCATCCCACCATATTTATTTATTTTATCAGCATTTCTCATCACTTGACTTACAACATATTTTCCAACTGAGTGTTCCTCTTTGCTAGCCTGGAATGGAAGGGCATGGACGAAAGAACTTTTACTATTTTCTCATTGTGGTTCCCTCCGCATCCAGACTGTTTACTGAAAGAAATATTGAGTAGCTATTCTTGGATTGATATGTTGTATTATGGCTGAAGACATATTTAATGGAGTCGCTATGTTAAATGCCTGCTAGCGAAAGGTGGATGTCATTTGGCTCCTTGAAGTCGTGACGTTTATGACATCTTGGGTATCTGCTAGAACTCTTTGTACTTAAGCATTAATTGTCCTAGGGATTCAGGCCGAGCATTTCTAAGTGGGGGCAATATGATCTCCAAAGAGGTGCAAAAAAGTCATACTTTTTAAACATGCAAAGCATAGATGCACAGCATAATAAAAGGTATACAGTATATCTGTGATTTCAGATTTTCAGCAGGGGATGATTAGGACAAACTGTCTAAAAGGGCGTTGTGGGGGAGGGGTGAAGAAAAGGCAGAATATATTAGTGAAAACAGGCAAGAATATTCTGGTAGAAAGCCTAGTTGTAGGTGTCTCCTCCTGGTGTTAAACAGAATTTGATAGCCAGACCTATATGTAACAGGACCAGTATATACTTATATGCTAAAATAATTCTTATCTATTCAATAGTCATTATAATTCTTGGAAAAACTTCATATGATGATGGATGCATGACTTAGTGAGATCGTGCTACCATTTGGGATTGTAACTTATTTCCCCTTGTGATTAGGGTAATATTCCATGTGGCATTCTTTAACTTGTAGATCTCAGGAATTTATAACAAAATCATCCAGAGATATACTTTCGTCCTTATCTATTGGTCTCTTTAGGGGTCTTCATGCATTTCCTTGTTAATTCAGTAGAGCTGGAAACCTAATACCTAATGCCATTTTGATACATAAATTAGTGTTTTTCTTAAGCAGGTTTCCACGGGGATCCAACTCTGATCTTTTACATTCTTGTCTTTTTTCTTTTTTTTTTTTTTTTTTTTTTGAGACAGGGTCTCACTATGTAGTATAGGCTGGTCTTGAACTCACTATATAGCCCAGGATGGCCGCAAACTCACAGCGATCCTCCTGCTTCAGCCTCCCAAGTGCTAGGATTACAGACGTGTGTCACCATGCCCAGCTACATTCTCCTCTTTTGATGAGGCCATTGTGGCCGTGCATTTGTGATATTGCTGATATGTACATTGCACGTGGGGGTCTCATGAGCATACCAATAAATTCTTCTCTGTTTAAACAAACCACTCATTGTGATGTGGGCATCTCTGTTCTGAGATGCCTGAAACCATCAGGAAAATCCCAACATGGTTCTAGTTACATGATAGCAGACCTAGCAGACTAATGCACTTTGTGGCGTGTTCTTTTCCATTCTCTTCTTTTTAAGAAATAAAAATACTAGCCTGAATCCAATGAGTGGATTCTTGACTCACTGCAGATTGTCATCCATTTTTGAAAATACAGGTGGACTGCATGGCTCTAGTCAATGCCTGGGGCCTCTGATTCAGAGGAACATGCTGCCTCTTTTAAGCAGTCGTTCAGAGAGTCCCTTTGGGGAGACTCTTTTACTTTTGTAGGGCCCCTTATGACCTGTGGCAGTAGCCTTTGAGATGGCCATGTGGTCTTCACCTCCCATGTTCACACCCTGTGTTGTATGCTTTTGTGGGATTTAGACTCAACCTACTGGCTTAGTGGAAGTGATGCAGTATCACTTTAACATTTGGTCATAAAAAGATGATGGCTTCTGTCTTGAGTGGCTGCCTTCTGTCTTTCTTAAACTATGCACTCTGGCAAAGCCCACTTCCTTTTGGGGGCATTGTGGGGAGGGTGCTGTTCACAGCCCCTGTGGAGCTCGCATGATCAGAGACTGAAGCTTCAGCCAACAGCTGGTGAGTGACTTAGATGCACTGACAGCTCTGTGAGTGGGCCTCAGGTGGGGTCTCTCGGCAGCCTCATTAGAGACCTGGAGCCAGAGCGGACTGAGCTGCTTAGAATCCTGACCCTCAGCTACCGTGGGAGGCAGGGAATGTTTGTTGTAGCCATGAAATTTTGGGATAATCTGTTATGCCATAATAGATTAAATAAGTCATGAACAGAAGCTCTTGGAAACAAATACTATTGTTAGAAGGGAAGGTGTCTAGGGAAAGCAAACAGAATATGCTGAATTAGCACTAGGTAAATATTAAATGTTTATTTGCTGTGGCTAGAACAATGGCACATGTTCACAAAGTGAGTCTGCCTACTGTGTTTGTTCCTGATTATAGGATTCCTTGTCAGTCATGGCACAAATACCTAAAGTATGTGCAGAATTAAGGAAGTCTGCATTTACTTTTCACTTCCAGTTTGGTCCATATTTGATATAACTTTATGTGGAATCAAGAGGATATGGTTTTATTGAACATAAAGATCTTAAATATCATAGGTTTAGTTTTGTTGAGTTACTTCTATTTTCTGACCATGAAAGGATAAAGCCATTGTGGATTCCCATAGCCACTCCAAGGGACTGTCGCCCTGAGTTCTGAGCAGGCCAGCAGACTTAGGAGAGGACCCCGAGGGAAGTGGACAGAACCTACTCTCGGGGGAGCAATCCTGTCTATCTGAAAAGGTCTGTAAAAACCGGAACTGATGGTGATGACAGGACCAGCATTTTAGAAGGAAGTATTTGCTGATTTAGCAAGCAGTAGTTGAGCCTGGGCCAACACACTGGATACCAGGAGAGAAACTGGATATCAGTAGACAGTAGATACCAGTAGAGACATCATCCCCATGTTTAAGGAATTTACAGGCGTGCGTGCGTGCATGTATGGGTGGTGTAGTTTGAGCACGTGTGGGATTTTCAGGTTTACTGGCAGCCTCCCTATGGTGACCATACAACACCAAGAGGTTCACGGGAGCATCAGATAGTAACAGCCTCCTTAGAGGGAGCGCTGGTGGAGCTAGACCTCGGCAGATCGCTAGCATTCTTAGGCAGGAAAGGTGAGCTTGTTATTTGAACTTCATGAGGCACTGTACTAGTGACCCTCGTGGTTTTTAAAGTTCATCTACATATTAACACTACTCAGAGTTTGCATGAGAAGATGGAACTGTCCAAAGGCTCAGATGACTTGCTGCTGTGACTGCTTAGAGACCGCAGTGCTGAGCTTCGGCGGTGAAGCATCCCACCGCAGAGGACCTCCTCCACCTTGGTAACGCTAGCTCTGTCCCCTGACTTCCCTGCGTCACTGTCCAGCCTCTCGGAGGCCATCACTGGTGTGTTTTCCTCCCCTGGGTTTTTGGCGCTGGCCAGCTTCTGCCTGGCCTCTCACCTGATTATTGGCTTTGCTATGTGCTCCTACCCATCTCCAGCCCAGCTTGCTGCTTGGATCTCTGAGTTGTAACATTTTCCTTCACAACTGTACGCTCCTGGCCCTCTTTCTGGTCTGCACTCAAACCCTGTTCTGGACCCTTCTATCTGTACTACCCCAGCCGCAAACATTGTGGTTTTCTTACCATTCTGATAAAAACCTGACAGGCCCGTTCACTAATTAGAGCATCGTGTAAACGTAAGTTTTGTTGAGGGAGTTCATGCACTTTGGCTCCTTTGGAGGCTGACCATCTGTTCTCGGCACGTTCCCGTGTGTGTCTGTTCCATCTATGACTAAGTGGGCCAAGCTCAGCTTCTTATTTTCCCAAGAATCCAGAAATTGTAGCATTCCTGTGATTACAGTGCTCCTTGTGTATAGAGTGTCATTATCTGTGTACTTGCACAGCTGAACATCTCCTTAATAACAGCAAATGTTTCTAGAGGGCTTAGACTGTGTCGGCAATGTTCCAAATATTTCACGTTAAGCCTCTTGGCAAGGTGGGGACTGTTATTTTCCCTGTGTCACAGATGAAGAAGCTGAGGATCAGAGAAGCAAAGTAACTTGCTAAAGGTCACACAGCTAGTAACTTGTGCATCCTCATTTAATAGTCTGTGTTAGTAACCAATTGAAATTATTTGGCGTATGTGTTGGTCAGCGTTCTCCAGAGAAATGGAAATAGTAGGATGGAGAATGACAAGACCTAGAATCCACAGTCAGCAAGCTTGAGACCCAGGAGAGCCCATGGTGTAATTTCCAGATAGTCCAAAATCAGAAGACCTGATGGGGTAGTTTCTGTCTCAAAGCTGGGAGGCTCCAGACCCAGGAGGAGCCTGTATTCAGTTTCAGGTGAAGGCAGGAAAAAGCCATGGTCCCAGCTGGAAGGCAGTCAGCAGGAGGGAGTTTCCCTTCCTCCCGGAAGGGCCACCCTTTGTCTTCTGTTCAGAACTGCAGGTGACTGCCTGAGGCCCAGGCACCTGCTGGGGGAAGGAGGATGCATCCCGCTTTACTCAGCCCACTGATTCAGATGTGACTCTCACCCAGGAATACCTGCTGAGAAACACACAGAACAGCGTGTGACCAGAGTCCTGGGCACCACGACCCAGTCACTTAGAACCAGACTGTTAACCAGCACCGTGTGTCCTGACACCTCATTTTTGGTGCTGGTAGATGAGGCCTGGTTCTTTGTGCATTGTGTAAGCACCGTGCCCTTGCTTTACAGAGAGCTGTAGACACAGAAGGGCTGGGATAATATTATGGCTTACACAAGCATGGTTGAGATCTAAATCCCAGGGATCGTATAATCCTTAAGAAATCTTACAGGTAGTGCTTGTTCATTCTTTTTTTTTTTTGGCACTGGAAATTGAACTCATGGCTTCGTGCTTGCCAGGCAGGTGCTGTGCCGCTGAGCTATATCCCCAGCTGGATTGCTCATTCTTGAGGGGGTCTTATTTTGTTTGCTTAATTGCCTGGAGGGTCAACATTGTGGGTTTGCCCTAACTAGCAATCACGCAATGGTAGACTTGTTGTTAATAATGTCGTGTAGATTTTTCTGTAACTGATAGCAGATTACATCATTTTGCACCTGAGAAAGTGGGAAACCACTAAAACCATTCAGTGTTATATTTCAGTTAGCTCTATGCTGCACATTTAAGGACTTGTCCATCTTTTTTTACTGTTGAAGACCATGGATGGTAATGATTCTACTATAAATTCTTACTAAATATTCCAGCATGTGTATTTGAATCTGCAATATTTTCAGTGGGGTTCAGCTCTAGTTTTTATTATTTAAAAAACAACAAAAGTAGTAAACATGAAAACAGATAAATATATAAAATAAAAAATTTGGTAGTTTTTTCTTTTCTCTCTTCAAACTCCCTTTTCAGAAATAACTGATGAAAAGATATTCTTCCTCTTTCCTCTCTTTCTTTCTTTCTCTTTCTTAACTGGGGATTGAATCCAGGGCCTTCACAGTGAGCTTTTAAATTTTTATTTTATTATTTTATTATATTATTTAATTATATATAATATATATTATATTATTATTTATTTTGTTATTGTTTCACAGCCTTTTTTATCTTTTATTTTGAGGCTGCATCTTGATAAGTGCATAGGTTGGGCTCAAACTTGCAATCCTCCTGCCTCAGCCTTCCAGAGTGCTGGGATTACAGGTGTGAGCCACCATGTCCAGTTGATATTATCCTATTTCTGTAAAGATATTTTACATTGGAAATTTAAATGAGAAAAATAGCATCATGTCATAGGCATGGTTCTGGGATTCGTAGGGTACCATCTAACAGCTTTGGGAAACTAGACTGGCCCATTTTCTCTTTCTTGCTGCTGGGAGGTATGGATGTGTTGCTTATTTATTTAGTTAACATTGGATATTTGTTCCATCTAAGTTGTTAGAACACAGTACTGCAGTGAGAATTCAATGTATTTTAGAAGTCATTTTCTCTGTGACTTAGGAGGTGCACAGTTAACCTTGCATGAAGATGAGGAGAGGTTGCTGTGAGGATGACCCTTCCAGGCATACTGGCTTCATGCCCTGTTTGGGAAGAGAATTCAGTGCTTCATTTAATTTTTTTCTTGCAAGGTGTGTAGAGGGCTTGCTGTCCACTCGCTGTAGTCATTTGACACCCCAAACTCCAGCAAGGCTGCCCAGTTTTTTTCTTCTTCTGGAATCAGGTTATATAGCATGCTTACCTGGCAGGTAATTAAAATCTCAGTTTCAGGGTTTCATAATTAACCATCGGGAAAAATAGCGGTAGCATAACTTTCTATTCTGGGAGGTTCAGTGAACACCTTTTGGATATGGTCACTCCTCAGATGATGGCCATTGGTGGCTATGAATGAAACAGACCATTAGACTGAGGAGAGGAGTCTTAATGCAGTTCCAGTCTACTAATTTGCTAATTATGTATGGGTATTTATGTAAGTATGGATAGCTAAAGCCCCTGGGTTGGGTAAGCAGGAAGTTATTTCTAGCCTAGTGTTTGTCTGGAATGTGGGATCTAGGGCAGAATTTCTGGGTACTTGCACTTACCTTTCCTGGCTAATCTGTTTTACTTCTGGCTTGAGCACGCCTGTTCCTCCTGATTCATGCTGAGCCATTGTTCCTTGGTTATGTCTTGTGCAAAGGTGAATAATGGTTTATTGGATTCATTAAATCCCCATTCTGTTCTCCAGGAGAGGGGGATTGTGCTGGGAATGGCATTAAGCTTAGTCCTCCAGAGTCCCATTCATGTCATTATTACTTTAGTGACCTGAAGGAAATAGTATAGTTTGCTTATGCCTTATGCTCTAAGGATAGTCCAATTTTTGTGAGTTTTTTTATTTTAAATTCTGGGCCATGGAAATGAAAAGATTTTAGCTATTGACTTTTCAGCTAAAATAAATAACTTAAATGAGTTACAAATGGTCTCTTCAGGAGTCATTGTACCATCCTTTTTCTTCAATTCCAGTACTTAAATAAATCCCTTTTTAGACACATTAAAAAGTGCTGTGACAAGTGTAGTTACAGCAGATAGATTTAGCTCATGTATTTTATCTACATAATCTGATTGTAATTTATATATGTATCTTCAGCCTAGATAAAGCAAAGCTATTTCTTATTGCTAGCTTTTTCTTTTTGTCAACATGATGTGAGTGGGATATTGACTTTAACCGAAGGGTGGTGATTAATCATAGCAGCTTGCAGGGAGAGCGTTTATTGCTCTGTGTAGCTGAGTGATTGCTGGTAGAGTTGTGAGTCAGTCAATCAAGAGAAACTCAAGTGGGTTAGTCACTCTTGGGTGACGGTGGATGGTGTGATGGATTTATTAGCCAAATTCTCTTTTAAAAACCACTTTACATTCTTAGCAGGTGGATTTGCAAATAGAAAAATAACGAATCACCATCAATGGAAAAATCTGTTAGTTTGTAAAGTAGAGTTGAGTCAACTGAATGTCAAAATAAAAAATAAACCACGAAGAAATGGCCACTGGAAATGTTTAGCTCTGGATTAATTTTGTTGCATTCAAAGGGGGCAGTTATGTTCTTAGTAATTCAGGTGTTTGATAACTAGGAAGAGATTTGTCCCTTGTACAATTACGCAGTTTATTTGGTGAGATTATTTTTCTAAATTAGAGTTAAATATTCTTTTTTCCCCCCTGGGGAAAATTTGTGACCCATCCTTCTCACAAAAAGCCTTTGTCCTTACTTTTTTTCTCTCCAGAGCTAGCGTGTAGTCAGGATATAGCAACTTGGTATAATCTTAATAATAGAAAATTCTAAGGAAGAGCCATTCAGGAAGGGAAAATATCAGACTGACCTTTTACTGAGGGTAAGTGTCAGTGCTTCCTGAGTAGTCTGGTCCTTTCATCAGTTCCGTCACTCATTTTCTTCATTAGAACACGGTGGTAGTAGACTACTGTATTAAAATGTTTAGCCTATCAAGTGGTATGTTAGTGAATGATGCTTTGTCATTGTCTGATTCTTTCATTGCTTTGGGAGCAAGGATAGTAATAACATTCTCCTTCCAAGTCAGAAATGTACATGCATTTGGAATGAAGTGTGTTAACTCTGGGCATGAGACGGGCAGCAGTTGAAATATGCAGGTCGTGCCAGTGGGTTCTTAGCTCCTGGCATTTGTACCAGGCTTTGTATTTTGTTCCACCTTTGGGATTCCTCTCTAGCCTGGAACAGCACGATGTGTGAGTGTTGGAGAAGCCTTTCTGTGGCATAAGTAAACTTGTGGCATTGGGCTAGATAGCAGTCAGATCATTAAATTATCATATTTATTTGAAACTTTTTACCAGGCTCTCTGTTGAAACCAGGGGTTTTAACTGGAGGGATTTTGCCTCTCAGATTCCTTTAGGCAATATCTGGGAGTAATTTTTATCATCCCAACTGGGGTGTGAGGTGTTATTGGCATTAGTGGGTAGGGTCCTGGGCTACTGTTAAATCTACAATGCACAGAACAGTCCCTCCCCAACAAAGCGTTACCTCATTCAAAATGTGAGTAATGCTGAGGTTGAGAAACCCATCTAAACTGTAGCCAGCTCTGGGTTTAGTAAAGGTGTATTTAGCTTTTTTTGGTCTTTACTGATTTTCTTGGGCAAGTTATTTTCAGTTTCTCATTGTTAGAGACAGCCTTCTCCACAAACCTTTTGCTAAAATGATTATTATAGATGTAAGAGACTGTAGATAGAATTTTAAATGAATTGTTGCCTTAACATCAATATTCCTTTATACAAGTGTAGTAAGATAAGTAAATTAGGGTAAGCCTATAGGGTGCTTAGCTAGCTGCTAAAACAGATCAATGTTAAGTCTCGTGGTTTGATGCTATTACATTTCATTTTATTGCTTGTATTACAGTGATGCAGATTTGACAATCTGCATCACTGTAATTTAATACCTGAGGCAATTAGGTTGTAAAGAGAAATAATTTATTTTGATTCTTGTTCTGAAGGTTCCTGTCTAAGATTAAGTGGCCTAACGCAGTGACGAGAGTGGCACATCATGGTACTGGCACATAGCAAAGCAAACGGCTCAGCTAGTGAGCCAGGAAACAGAGAGACAGTTAGGGGCTAGGGTCCCACTGTCCCCTGAGAGGGCATGTGCCCAATGTCCTAAGGGCCTTCCTCTAGGCTCCACCTTGTAAAGGTTCTGCTACTTCCCAGTAGCTCCAAATATCTGGGCATCTGTGGTCCCAGCAAGTTGCCGTATAAAATCAACCACCACAACCCTTGAACCTGAAAGTCTTTTCTCACATCTTCTAGCCATGCAGATATCTTTTCCCGTGAAGTGCTTATTTAAGTGTCTTGCCCTTTTTCTCTCATTTTTTCTTTTTCCTACTGATTTGTAAGAGTTCTTTCCACGTTGCAAAGGCAGTTTGTTGGTTTACAGCGCTAGCTTCTGTAGTGTGAGAGCACATGTAACTGTAAGTAGGGCAGCCACGTCTACCTCATGTAAAAGGGGGTCCTTCTGCTCCAGTTTCCGCAGCATGTTAAGGTTTTACACCCAGCAATAGCAGCAGAGCACGGACTTGGTTATCACAGCTGAGATGAGTGGGCTGTGGTGGGAGGGGAGACTGTTACTCTGCCTCTTTACCCAATGTCGTTCCTGTTGGTGATATTGGGCCTGGGCTTCATGCTGGATGTGTTTGTATCACCGTCCCCTCCTTCCTTGGACACTTGTCCTTGTTCCTATTAATGTAGTAGTCTCAATCCTCAAGTAATCTTTTTTGTTTTTGTTGTTGTTTTGAGACAGGGTCTCTCTATGTAGTTCGGGCTGGCTTTGAACTCTCTATGTAGCCCAGGCTGGCCTTGAACTCGTGGTGATCCTCCTGCCACAACCTCCTGAGCTGGGATTACAGCTGTGTGCCATCACACCCAACTCAATCCTCAAATAATCTTCACCTTTTAGTTTTTGTAGAAAAAGGTCTGTATGTACTGTAGTGCTCAACATGTCTTTTAATATGTGCTGATGTGGTTTAGGATTATTATTATTTTTGTTAGTTGTGTGCCCCCAGGACTTTTTACCCTAGGGAGTGCTATGTTCATTACCCATTCTTAGGGATGCTTTAACTTGAGGAGGTAGGATTGCCAATTTTAATTATTGACCCCCTCTGTCCACACAATAAAAATTACATACGTGGTATTGTTGAAATATATGGTGAATATTTAAATTAAGAAATTTATTACAATAAAAGACACAATGCAGTTAATCTCTGTCAAAATACATCCCCTAGCTTTTTTTTTTGTGGGTACCAGGGGTCAACCTCAGGACCCCGCGCGCCAGCAGGCGCCCGTGCTGCTGAGCGATATCACCGGCCCTTTTTCGTATGTGGGTACCGGAGTCGAACTCAGGATCTCGCGCTTGCCAGGCAGGCGCTTATGCCACTGAGCTATCTCACCAGCCCATCCCCTAGCTTTGAACCTACTTATCCCATCACTCTTGCCACTTTCTGAAGCCATTCTGGAAGTCGTCTTTTTGGGTGTCTTTATGAGGTGTGATAAAAAAATACAGTGAAGGCTGCTGCTGCGTTTCATCCAGTGGAAAAGCAGGCTCATAAAAACATTATGGTGTGTCCTCATCTACCTTATTCAACAGATGTGGCACCATGTTACTTCAGGCTCTTCCCCAAATTCAAAATGACCATGAAAGGCAAATGTTTTGAATGGATTCAGGACATTAAGGCAGCCATGACAGCACAGGTAAAGACACTAAAGAGGACCTCCAGAACTGCTTTGGAAAGTGACAAGCACAAGATAGATGTGATTAAAGGGAGGAGGATTAATGGCAATGTGCCCTTTACTATAAGAAAATTGTGAAAATGTAAGTATTCAACGTATATTTCAACCACACCTCGTATGTCTTTTAATTTCAACTGGATGAGAACACACTTACTGGAAATCTGGCAGTTTGCATCATTGCACAAAATGTTCTGGAGCCATGACAAGTTTCGTCTTCTTCGTCATTTGTCATTATTTTCTCTTCCCTTTTTTTCAGGAGGGCTTAGTTTCCTGTATCTTTCATTTGTTCCTCTTAGTTGGTATTTGTGGCAAGTATTAGTAGAAGACTGTTAACTGTTTTAAAGTGTTCCTTAATTTGATGTCTCATCAGCATTATCCAACCCTTCATTTCCCAGGTTTCTAATACCTACTTCTTGTGGGAGATGCTGTAGGAAGGGTTGATGGACTTTTTCTATAAAAGTCCAGAGAATAAATATTTCAGGAGTCGCAGGCCGTGTGGGCTTTGCTGTAGCCACACAGTTCACTGGCGTAGCACCAGAGCAGCCAGAAGCGGTGCACTAATGAGTGAGCGTAGCCTTGTTCCAGTGCACTTCATTTATGGATGCAAAATGTGAATTTCATATCTCATGAAATAGTGCTTTTCCCCAGCTATTTAAAAATATAAACGACATACTTAGCCCCTGGGCCTTGGAATCATGGGAACGTGTTAGCTCAAAAGCTGTTGTTTGCCAAGCCTGCTTCATAGTATCCTCTGTTAGCCTCTAACCTGAGTTATTCCATGAACCTTTCAAGGGTTAGCATGCTTAGTAACTGATTTTTGACCCCCATGCTTATAATTTGAATCTTTGTTAACATCAAGATATAGGTATGTTTTAATAATAGACCATCTTTCTAAGTCAGTTGGAAATTGAATCAAGTTGAAGTCGATCTGAAATGAATTTAGTAAATGAATGAAATTTATCAGATTTATATAACACTGAAGGCTAATTTCTTTTGAACTCTACTTAAAATGATGTTTCAGTAACTGGTGTCACCCTTAGACATGGTTTTAATCAGCTTTTCTGCATTTCCCTTGGTTATTCTATGCGAGGAAGCTAGGATTTGGAAAGGGTAAGTGATTAGCTGGAATCACAGAATTAGATAGGTGCAGAATTTGGAAAATAGCCAGCTTGATCCTGTACCATTCCTAGTTGTATCACATCACCTGACCTGATTCTTGTAGATGGACAATTTGAGTTTCCCTCAAGTGTTAAATCAATGGTGCAGTATTACTATGGCAGTCCCACACTGTCAGTTATATTTGTTTTTTTCTCATGTTAATTTACCTGGATGATTATTCTTCATGGCTGGGGGTGGTTACTGTTTTCCCATATAAAATAGTGGAGCCCCTTGGAGGAACTACTTCCTTATTAAGCATTCATTGAATACTGTGCATGGGACAGTCAGCCTGTTGCTAGGTGCTAGACATGGGTACCAATAAAATAGCATCTCTTGGTAGGAGTTTATAATATAGTGGAAGAAGCCCACAGGTACTTAAATAGCAAAAGAGGATGAAGGAATCTGGGGAAGGAGACACTGCGGAGTTGTTGTCTGAGCATGGAAATACTGTAGCTGATATAAAATACTCAAGTACCATTTATATAGAACACAACACATTGGCTTCAATGCTGATAGACTATCATCTGATAATCATGCCAAGTACTTTACATGTTGAAAGGAGACGATTACAGGTGACACTGCCAGTCTAATTTTAGGTTGATTCTTGAAGCTGTAATTTTAAGATTCAGTAATTATCCAAGTTAGTAACATGTAGAGTTTTTTCCAGTTGATTTTGGTTGGGGTGGTATTAGGGATGGAACCCAGGGCACTGTGCATGCTAGACAAGCAGTCTACCACTGATCTAGATCCCCACCCCTTTTAAAATTTTATTTTGAGATAAGGTCTCTCCTAGTTGCCCAGACTGGCCTTGAACTTGGGACCCTCCTGCCTCAGCTTCCCATGTACCTGGGACTACAGGTGTGTGCCACACCTGGCTGCAATTAATTTTTTTCAAAATTTTCTTCGTTAAAAGAGCTTCCCTGTTGAATATAGGCATTCTGATTGTAGGAATAGTAAGACTCTGAGATAACAGTAGACAATTTTTTCACTTCCAAAAGGGAAAAGCAAGGAAGATAGCTCTGTGCTGCTGTGGGAGCCCCTCCTCAAAGGCTGCAGTAGGACCCATCTATTCTTATCCCGTAATCAGGACGGGAGTCCTGCAGAGCTGCCTTTCTGTAGGCACGGGACTACCTTATTTATACTATGTGTAAAAAAAATATGGTGAATGTTTAAATTTTAAAAATAATTACAGGAAAAGACGCATTGTCATTAATCCTCCTTAAAGTGCTTTCCCCTTGCTTGTCTTCAGTACGTTTATCCCATGCTCTTACCACTTTCCGAGGCACTTTGGGGAGTCCTTTTTGTGAATGTCTCTAGCTGTGCTAGTATGGTTGCTTCAATTCCCGAATCTCTTCAAAATGTTTGCCTTTCATGGTCATTTTGACTTTGGGGAAGAGCCAGAAGTTGCACAGGATTGAGATGGATGAGGACATACTGTAATGTTTTTATTTGACAGAAATCGCCATAAACATTTTTAGTTGATTCAGGACATGAAGGTAGCCACAAAAAGACACCCAAGAACGAAAGCTCCCAGAACTGCTTTAGAAAGTGGCAAGAGTGATAAGTGTGTTCGAAGCAAGGGGGTGGAGATTTTGTGGGAGGATTAATGGCAATGCATCTTTTACTGTAATAAATTATTATTTAAACATTCATTGTATATTTCGGTCATACCACATGCCTGTAACACTTTTTTTGGTACCTGATGATCTTTGCCCTGTTCTCTGTTTCATAGGAAATTCCTTTCTCTTTTCCTGCATTGATTTCTGACATGACTATTTGGAGCAGAAATATCCTTTGTGATAGATGGCATGGACAATATGATTAGACATAGTTAAATACTATCCAGTATATTTTGGATCTGTAGACTGTATGAATTGTCCTGACAGGCCATTCCTCAGAGAAATATTGCTGTTACTGAACATGTGTCAGGCAGTTCTGAAATTGATTTATTAAGGGTCGCTCAGAACAAACCCAGTTGAAATTGGGGACTCCTTCAAACTGTAATGAGGAAACCAAATCTGTTAATGAATGGTTTGCTTGGGGTGTTTCTGCTTATTGTTCTGCTGATTTTGTGGCTCTGACTTATCTACGTAATGAACCCAGTGCTAACTGAGGTCTGTCTGCCATTCTGCCAGTACCTTCTTTGAAGCCACGCAGGACCCTCTATAGCATGTGAGAAAGAGGACTGAGAGGAAAGAATGCACTTTTATTTTCTCCATTCCCATGCAGTCTGACTTCTTCTAATGTGGTCAGACAAGATAAGTTCCCATTTGGCTTTTCTGTACAACTGTGTATATATCATTGTTTATAAAATCATCCTAAAGTGGGCCTGGAATATTTCTTTCTTTTTTATTTCTTCCCACATATATTTTAAATTTTAATGTAATACATCTAGATATTAATAAAGAAAATATAAAAAGCACTCTTCTATGAAAAAATAAAACAAAATTTTATAATAAAGTAATTAGAGAATAACAATAAGTAATACACTGTGTGCCATAATCTTAAAAGAATGGCCAAAATGTTACTCAGAGTATAAGTCATAGAGAAAAAAGGCTCTCTTTTACAAAAAAGAAACAAACACATAATAGTACATGTACTCCAAAAATTTTCAGATTTTGACGAGGAATGGTTATGCAAAGAGTCATGTTTCTGTATTAGGCTGGTTTTAAATCTCAGTGCTTAATTTTGTTAGTTACTGAAATGCTGGGTATGCTGACAGAAGATCTTTTTTTTTTTTTTTTTTTTTTTTTTTTGTGGGTACTGGGAGGTCGACCTCAGGACGTCCTGCAGGCGTCTGTGCCGCTGAGCGATATCACCGGCCCCTTTTTCGTATGTGGGATCCGGGAGTCGAACTCGGGCCCTCGCGCTTGCCGGGCAGGCGCTTAAGCCGCTGAGCCATCTCACTGGCCCCTGACAGAAGATCTTACGATTTTGAGCAAGTGAGTCCAAGGCTGTGTACAGAATAAATGTCTAAAGAAGGTGTTGTTTTATTATACAGTATTGTTTCTTTCTCTTTTTTATAAAGTCTCACATTACCCAATCTTCCCTGGGTGGAAGGAATAATGGTTGCAAAGTGAGTGAGGGAATTTATTCTTATTCTTCGCTCATCTGGCATGAATTGTTTGCGCCACATATGTTGATTAATTACTGCTTCCAAGGCTGACATGATAGTTTTTGTTTTGTTAAACAACTATAAATCTCATCTAATATGGTCTTAGTATTAACAGAAAGAAAACCGTAAGTTAATATCTGTTACATTTCATTACTTAAAAATAATCGTTAGTAGTAAAGCTTTATTTTTACAAACATAATTTGATCTCGTGTAATTGATAGAAGAAAATTCAGGGAATTTGTCCAGACTCTGTTTACATCTGGCTTTTTCAAGAACTGCCGCGTGCAATAATCCAGATGAATTCTGTTTATGTAATAAAGCGGGTGGAATTTATAGTCAACACTCAAAATGATTTACTGACAGCCCCAGAGTGGCATATTCTTTTACATATTCTAGCGTTTTCACAAATTTTCATTGAAGCATTTTATGATATACCATTGTCACATTTTTACTTTGTTTTAGGAATCACAGAGGACCAAAACTAAGGGACTTTAGACACTATAACTGATCAGCTTTTTTTTAACCTTGGGAGGGAAATGTATGCCATTAATTTCTGTTTTTTCTGAACCATTTTTCCTTAGTAACATCCTGATTTATGGTTTTAAATCATGATTTGAGCCCTTCGGGATGTTTCTTATAATCAGTCACTTTTACTAGACCTTTTTTTCTCATAATAACAAAAAATTCATTGCCCAGATATTTCTCCTATGGCACCATCATGAGAACACTAGTTTGTCATGTTCAGGAGCTTCACCTGGGTTACACCAAGGGTCCAGTGTCAAAGGTCAGTGTCATTATCAATTTTGGAGCTGTGAGCTCCTTCTCAGCTACTCAGCCTATAGAGTAAACATTTGTTCTCTCTGTGGATAACTAATTAATGCTAATTGATTCCTAGGGCATTTGTATTTTGGTAAATACTGTGACTCTCCATAATATTAAAATTCTGAAGATGAATTTAAACTATAAGAACTGAATATATTATCTTCCTTTCAGGCACAGGGCATAGTTTTTAGACTACAGCAGGTAGTTTAAGACCTACAGAGGTGAGGGCATCTGCAGTATTCAGGATTTACTCCTTCTCTGAGTGCCTTGTGGATGTGCCTGTCCTCCTAATGGTACTTCTTGAACATAGGGATCATGTCTTAATGATCTTTATTTCCTCTCCAAATAGCTGGACCTATGTGTGACACAAAGATAACACTGTGCACGTGTGTTTTCAGTGGATGCATTGAGAGATAACAATTAGCATGTATCATCCTAATTTTGTAATGTCAGTCTGCATAGAATATAAGTAACCTTCTTAAAGTTTGTACCTAATGGCAGGATAGATTTAGAAACTCTTTAGACTACCCTTAATCCAGGGCTCTGCTACACTATATGTTCTTAAAAATATATTTGTTTATTCATAAATTGTTTAATGGATGTCTGCTCTGTGCCAAAAATAATGGTAAGCCTTGAGGAGAAAGTTTGAACAAGAGCGAAATTTTCACCTTCTCACGGACCATCTAAGGGTACCTGGTCAAGGATCGATGTCACTGCCAACTGTCTGTCATGCTGTCCTGTCTGAAGGAAGATGCAGGTGGGCAGATATTATAATATGTAATGTGTGCCACGAGAGAGGGAGGGAATTCCGCCCCCGCCACATTGGTGGGGGCTGAGGGTGGTCCTTTAGAGTTGGTGTTAAGGAAGTAGAGTAAGACGCATCAGGCCAGGGAGTCGAAAGTCATGAGGCAAGTAGGGATGTTGTGAAAGGCTAAGAGGCTCGTTGGAAGCTGGAGTTAAAAACTGAGGCCTAGTGAATTAAGAGCAGGTTCTGTAGTCCCAATTGCAACTACTTTCTTTAGGATATTTGTTACTCACTGTGAATGCAGGCCCACTTAATCTCCTTGAGTGCTATTTGCAAAAATAGGTGTAAGAATAGGCAGTTCACTGGGTCTTTGGAAACACCAGGTGCGAAGGTGTTTGGCACTGGTTTGACACATGGGCAACACTTAGTAGATGTTTTATAATAAGAATTTTAGTGTTTGTGTTTAGAGAAAAGATAATACATCACTTCATTTTTGCAAGCTGTGTGGGGAGTATTGATTAAACATTGGGTTAGGTGCTTGATGAACCATGGTGAGTAAAGAAGAACATGGAATCTTCAAGGAACTGGCAATCTAGAATTTGGTGACTTGCATCAGAGCCACATCTTAGTGCAATCTTTTCTGGGCAGTGGTTCTTAATCTTTCTGGACTCATGGAACTCTGAGAATTCAAAGCTCTTGATGATTCCTTGAATTTGATGATTCAGTGAAGCTTCTTGGAAAAGATCTTACACACACACACACACACACACACACACACACACACACACACACACAGCTCTGTATGCAATTTTAGGTACTCATGAACTTCATCAAACCTATCAAAGTCTTACCAAGAAAGTTACGACCATTTACTTTAGAGGATGTGACAACTGGTCAGACAGGCTTCAGAAACAGGCCTGTCTGGGAGTGGGGAATTGGACTGACTGTGACCCTGCAGTTAAGTAAAATTCCTAGAATGTCAAATATGGTCGCTCAAGGGACAGAGAATCTGAGCTGAGTTACAGTCAGTTGCAAAGGAGAGTGCCCATCTCCATGTCTCTTTGAAGGATGCTCAGGACATGAGTGGTGGCATCGTGGTCATGATCAGGGTTTTGGAACAAGATTCAAGTACAAGGTAAAAGACTAGACTAGAGCATGTTGGTGATCTATTCCCTGGAAAGCTGTTAGAGGATCCATGCGAGGCTAGATCTCTCCAGGTTGCCTTGAATTCTAATTATTTTCTGAAGCAAAAGTCAACCACTCCTTGGTTAAGGGCAAACTGTAGCTTATTGTGAGGGAGGGCCTGGCAATTGGGGGTATAGCCAACAGCACAACCAACTCAAGACCCCACTGGCCAACCTCATTCAGGATGGATTCAGCCTTCAGGCAATAGTCAAGAATCCTCTGGGTTGGAAATACCCATCAGTCTGTGGAGCTCAGTGTATAGGAAGCTCAGATATAGGAAGTGTGTGTTGGGGGAGTTGAGGTAGGGCAGAAATGTATTGTAAATGTTGTTTTCAGTTGTACAAGTGTCAAAGTGACCTTTTTTACTCAGATCATACTCTTGAGCATGTTGAGTTGCTTGTACAAGTGACCTCTAAAGTTATAACTGATATAGTAATAATTAGTTATAACTATTTGAACATTGAATTCAGTTTTATTTTTCTACTTAAAGCAACTATATGACTTTGACAATTGGTTTTAGTTTTGAAAGTTAAACGTGTAACTTTTCAATTAATATTTCTTAGATTATTTTTAAAAATTGGCTTGTTTCCCTGTAGGAGCTTATCAGGGGGGTGTGGTCATTCTACCATCACCCCTGTTTGCAACATCTGGCATCATCTTCCTCCCTTTCCTCTTCCTCCTTTTTCTTCCTCTCTCTCTTTCTATCTGCCTTCTCCTTACTCTTTCTCCCTTATTTAGGGATTGATTAGACTGATTGGTTTGGCACGGCCCTCATCCCAGTAGCCTAGACAGAGTATAAAAGGGGCAGAAAGAAGCTGCTAAGGCTCTTGCTTGTTTTGCTACCTTCTGCCTGCCGTGAACTATTTCTCCGCTGCGATGCTCGTCTGCCATGTCACCCTGCCTTAGAGCCAGCCAACTATGGACTGAAACCTCTACAAACTGTGAGCCAAATAAACCTTTCTTCCCTTAACTTTAGGCACTGGGTATTTTGTCTCAGCAACAAGAAAAGTAACTAAGACAAACCTCATCCTGAAACAACCTCATAGAAACATCCTGAATAATGTTTGACCACATATCTGGAAGCCATGGCACAGCCAAGTGGACGTAGAGTAACCACCACAGACAGTTATATGAGAACCGTCAACAATTGGGTGACGCATTTAATCAGCTCTATGCAAAGCACATGGTGATGTAAATTTTTTGCAAGCCTTTTTCTTTTTAAAATGTATACCTAAGAGAAGACATTGGGAGAAATTTGAATGGAAGCTCTTTTGCTCTAGCCAAGAAAGTCACTTTAGAGCTGGAAGTCAAGTATAAAGAGAAGGAGACCTAGGAAAATAAAATCTTTAACAAGAAAGTATCTTTTCCTATTGAACTTGGAGCCCTGGACTTGTGTGATATGTCAATTCAGTCTTGACAGTTTCTCTGCAGAGGGAGCTAATAAAAGACCCGTAGGAAATTTTTCCTAGTGGAAAGAGGAAAAAAGTGACTGACTCTTTGGAAGGGATTCGTTAAAAGCAGGAAAATGTTTAAAGCAGTAGCAGAAATGTCTATAAAAAGTGAGATATTGGCAGCTAGAGAAGAATTGCAGAGAACGTGCAAGAATGAGAGAAATTCCATATTTTAAATTTATGGTTTTAAAGTTCTGTCAATAGTTTTACAGGTTGTTCATCTTCTAGGGTCTTAAAGAACATGCTGCAGAGTAGCATGCATTGTACTTTGAGAATGTGAGACATAGTTCTATGGCTGTGTTGTTGCAAATCTTGGTTCTTTTTAGTGTTGAGAGGTTCTTGGACCTTGAGGAAGGCAGCAGTTGGTCCATTGGGGAAGAGGTGCTTCTGTGTGGTACCTGGTATTTGCTTGGTCTCTGGGTGCTTCCCTTCTCTGAAATGAACAGGGTCATGTTAGCTAACAGACTGATAGTGTGAATCATACAGAAGAAGAGTCCAAATTCATGTCTCTATCCTATATTGTATTACAGGCAGAGTTTGTAAAATGGCCTGATCCTTGGCTTTCTAGGTCGTATAGCTGCAATCTAAAACAAATACAAAACAAAAAGAAATGGCATTACAGGCTTGTGAGACAGAGAATTTATTCGTATCTTGATGAAAAGTCTACTTGATATTTTCAGCAGTGGCTTTTTATCCGAATCAAGTAAGTACTGTTTCATCAAATGGTTAGTAAAACAGACACAATTTATAAAACCCATCTAATATGTTTCTTCCTGTAATAAAAGTTTGGTAGCCACCTGCTATGTATCAGTTCTTCTTGGTATTGGGTGTACCCTTGTGAACACGGTGGACATCAGTGGCCTGTAGCCTTCTGGAGTTGACAGTCAGGCGGAGGCTGTAGACAAACACGTAGTCATAAATTGTGTTAAGTCTTTGAGGGAAAGGGTTTGGGGCTGTGGGAGAGAACAGTGTGTCGTGCTTCAGGGAGGACGGGTAAGGATGTGTGAGTGAGCTGAGGAGAGATGGCGGGAGGCAGAGTATGTGTTCCTATGCAGAAGGAGGAAGGTGGAGTCCATTAGAAGGGAAGGTCTTAGAGCAGTGATGGCGAACCTTTTAGAGCTTTCGATGATACCAACAATCCACTGTGGCCGAGTGTCATAGGTTTGCCACCACTGTCTTAGAGAAATTCAGGGTAGAGGGCAAAGGGAAGAATGGTAGAGAGGGACCAAATCATGAAGGACATTGCACAAGACTTGGGAGTTTGAAATTTATTCTAAATTCAGTGGCTCAGTGGCACAATCCCATTTGTTTGTAAAAGGCTTATGCTGGGGCCGGTGAGATAGCTCAGTGGCATAAGAGCCTGCCTGGCAAGCGTGAGGTCCTGAGTTCGACTCCCGGTACCCACATACGAAAAAGGGCTGGTGATATTGCTCAGCGGCATGGGCACCTGCTGGCACAAGGTCCTGAGGTCGACCCCCGGTACCCCCCAAAAAAAACAAAAGGCTTATGCTCGACACCATTCACCAAGTTAGAACTGTATTGGGCAAAACATTGATATCTAAAGTATATAGAGAGCTTCTGTAAATAAAGCAGCATTTTTAAAAAGACGACTCTAAAGAATATATAGGATATAAATAAGGAGTTCCCAGAAGAAAAACACGAATTTCTTAATGTAATGGTACTAAACTATACTGATAATCAATGAAAAGAAGTATTTTTCATACGCTTGAGATTAGTGAACATTTTAATCATATTAAAATACTGGTGCGGATGGGGAGAAGTGGGAACTTTCATATGCTGATGACGAGAGTTGAAATTGTAAGAATGACTTTGGAGAGCAGTTTGCCAACACATGGTAAATCCTTTGCTGTCCTGCTTCTAGATATTAATCCTAGAGAAGTACCATTATAGAAATTAATGGTGTCGTTTCAGACTTCCTTACTCGTCCTGTCAGCAGCATTTGGTACAGTCCATCATTCCCTCCTCCTTCGAATATTTTCATCACTTGGAAATAGATTTACCTGGGCACATGGCTGTGCAGCTCGAGTCTAGATATTTGTATACTGCATAGTGAGTTTTTGTAGAGCTGTGCTATTGCACACTGGGGTTAGGTATACATTCTACAACGCCTATCATGTAAGTTTAGGAGGAGGTTTCATTGGAGGAAAGGGGAAATGTACATGGACCAACATTTACAAAAAGAAGGCCTTTACAAGCCCCTGTGGATCCGCGTACTCTCATTTAACAGGGATACTCCTGGGCATAAGGGTATGCACTTTGATGGAGAGACCCTTCTAGCTTGTGGGTTTTCCTTCTTGTAGGATGAGGCTGGAAAACAGTTTTGATAATAGGGAATTATGGTTATTGCAGCACCATGCCCACCCAAGTTGAGGAAAAGGCACTCATCCCATGGGGAACCTGAATGAGCCCTCAGTGCCTCCAGATGGGTCATGTCCCAGCGAGTTGCCTGATCCCTAGAACTCTTGGCATGACTTGGAGCATTTCTTCCTATTGCACCATAGAGCTGTGTGTAGCTCACTGGGGTTCATCTAAATGAGTAGATGCCAGTGTAAGTGACATCTGTGACCTCCATGTAACTGACAAGATGGGAATTGCTCATCATTCACGTAAGTTCTTTCCCCCTTTCCATTGCCAGAATGTGGGGTTGAGCCAGCTGTGCCCACACATTTACTTAGAGCAAGATGATAAGACCCAAGGGACCTGGGTTCCCAAGGCGTCTTGTGAAGCAGAACTGTCTGTCACACTGGATCACCTGCCTTGGGATTGTATCACAAAAGGTGTTTGGGTCTTTATATCACAGCAGCTGAGCAGTGACACATGTCCAGTGGTCATCGTAACATGAACATAAGCGTGCCCCTGACACATACTTCTCCTGAGTCTGTCCCCTCTTGGTAAAGGGGAGCTCTGTTCTTCCCTTGCTTGGTCCCAGACCTCACCATCCCACTTCTGCTGTGCCACTGCAGCAGACCACATTGGCTTTGCTTTCATAGTTTTAAAGACTAATTAAAATTAAATTGCCAAATAATAATTGTATATATTTATGGGGTTCGATGTAATGTTTTGATCAATGGATACCTTGTAGAAAGATTAAATCAAACTAATTGATACTTCACATCCTTTACCTCTCATTCTTAGCTTGTGTGTGTGTGTGTTGAAGATGTTAAAATATCTTAGCAATTTTGAAATATACAGTGCATTATTATTAACTGTGCAACAAATCCTTAGAAGTTGTTCCTCCTTTCTAACCGAAATTTCGTACCCTTTGATCAACATCATCTCCTCGCCCTCAGGCTCCGGTAACCAGCGTTTTCTTGCTCTATTTTTGTTTTATGGACTTTCTTTTGACAGTGGTGGGGATTAAACTGAAGCCTTGTGCATGGTAGGCAAGAGCTCAGCCTCTGAGCTATTCCTCCACCCCTGAGTTCAACTTTTAAGTTCAGAGTTCAAGCACTGCTCCTCTCCCCTGTCACAGTGTCTGCTGATCTCTTGGCTGAGTGGTTTCCGTGGCCCCCTGACTGCACTTCCTTACAGGCAGCTAGTAAGGACTCATCAGAAGAGTCCTTTTAGAACTTTACTTCATTCTGCTTAAACCGTCAGCTGGCTCTCTCTCTTCCTTACATGACCGTGGAAGTCCTTATATTGATCTGTCAGAGTCCCACAGAGAGCTATGAGAATGTCCAAAGTGAAGAATGCTGACAGTGCCAAGCGCTGGCTGGGACGTGAGGCCTCACCTCTGTGTGTTCAGGCTGGGGACAGCCCTTGCTGCTGCTCCTGATAGAGAGCTGGAAAAAGAGTCCCCCAAGTCCCCTCAGTATTACATTGTTGCAAATAGATAGGTATTGAGGTCTTTAGCTTATTTAAACAGGAAAAGTCATTAGAGTTAATTCCTTTTCAGTCAGATGTGACACTTGTGTGAATTGTAGGAATAACTCAGATGATAAGTCAAAGTCATAGAGCATCTGCTTGAGTCAGATTGAAATGAACATGTGTAGGAATCTGGCTTGAATTCTGAATTCTGTGACCATCTCAAAGATGCTGCCTTTCTTGTTTCCTTATGCTCTTGTGCATAGCACAGAGAAGAAAAGTTTGGTTTGGATGTGGAAGAAATCTAGACCATGAGAACTATAGAATGATCTGTGGTGTAAATTTAAAAAAGCAGATAAATGACTTTGTGTATAAACATTCATATTGATGTGAGCATGGTATATCATCTATTCCCTATTGATCCTGTTTTCGTAAGAAAAATCTGCCAGTGACTGTGATAATGACCTTTGTGTACAGTGTGTCCTACTGAGTTAAGAGTGTAATTGCTAAATCTAACCTGAGAGATTGCACTTTGCTACCAAGTGGTCAGTTTGATAAAACTGAGAAGAAGCAGTCTGTAGCTAAAAATGAGTTGGATTCCTGTAACAGGTTACATTAGGAATTATTTTCCATAAATATACTCTATTTTGGTACCAGTTTGCACCTGTTTCAAGCTGTGATAGTGATGGCAAATTTAGCATTACTATTCAAGTTAGGGAGAGGCAAATAAGAGATTAGAAATCTATCATCTCTGGAAAGAATTTTTACTCTAATTATAAATTTTCAAATTAATGAAAAATTGCTATATAATATTATGTCTTTGACCATAAGTTTACATTCATGACTTAATGTACAGCTTTACTCAAAGGTAATTTGGACTTGCAAGAAATTTTTGAGTTTGTAATGAAAACATTAATTAGTTTAAAGCATCTTACATATGCCTTTCTTTTTTTTTTTTTTTTGTGGGTACTGGGGGTCGACCTCAGGACCTCGCACATCAGCAGGCGCCCGTTCCGCTGAGTGATATCACCGGCCCTTTTTCTGTATGTGGGTATTGGGAGTTGAACTCAGGACCTCGCACTTGCCAGGCAGGCGCTTATGCCGCTGAGCTATCTCACCGGCCCACATATGCCTTTCTAAAAGGAAACTTAGTATGTGATATAAACATTTGAATTCATGAAAGAGCAATGATTGATTGCATTACCAAGTAATACTTCACTTTTCACAAGGCCTGAACCATACTCATAAAAAATGTTAGGAAGTTCGTATTTATCTTACTTAATCCTTACAACTGCCTGATGAATAGTTGTCATTAAAAGTCATATCCCACCCAATAATAAGCTATTTTCAGTAAAAAAGCAACTCTCTTGTTTTCATTCATAATATGGAGGAAAACCCTAAGTAATGTGCGGAATGTTGAGTAGCAAAAACTTTTCCTTTTTAAGGATCTGCGTAAATACTGACCAAAGTTTTAATGATTATGACATAAATATTCAATATTCAAATTATGTAGATTGTTCTGAGGTTTACAAAACTTAATTTTCTCCTTTTAACTTAATGTCATCACTACAAGAGTTCTCTGTCACTTGCTTACAGCAGTTCATAGATACTGCCTTAGTTAAGCCCAATTCCTTTTAGAACAAAATACTGTTCGTTTTTGTAATCATACAAGTGTATTTATACAACTGACAAAATCTTGAACCTTTTCCTCCAACAATCTATATATGATATGTACTAATGAATGTGTGTGCACATGAATGTGTATAATTTATATGATATTTTGCATCAGTTATGTCTTCATATGGATTGTATTTATTATTAAAGATAAGAATACTTTTTTCTGTATGTTTCAACATCAGCGGTACATTATGTGGCCCATTGCACATAGTGGGTGTGTCACTATCCTGTTGAACCATTTTATGTTCTGTCCTCCTTTTTGTAGGAACAATTTTTTTTTTCTTTTATACGCAGGTACGGGGAGTCAAACTCAGGACCTCATGCTTGCCAGGCAGGCGCTTATGCCACTGAGCTATATCACTGGCCCTGTAGGAACAATTTGATTTGAGCCCAATATGAAAAATTAATGCAGATTCTTGTTTGAAATTCTCCATAGGAAAGAGCTCTGTAGTCTTCTTAATACTGTAGTAGGAGTAAGTGCTTCCATTTATAATTCAAGAGCTATTGTTGCTTCCTCTTTTCGTTAGCTAAATCAGTGTTAAAAAAATCCTTTTCTGACGAGTCAAAGGCCACTTCCTAACATCTCACTGTAAAGGTCCAGTTCTTCTGTTTGCCAGGAGGCATTTCAGTGGATTGAGCACTCTTATTTATCTTTTCTTTTCCTCTGGAGAGCCCATTACAGTGCTAGTAAAAGAATAAAAAAATACATAGATCAACAACACAAAAGAATTGAAGGGAGACCAGCACAGACAGGAAATTTCAAAACATTTTTGGCAGCATGACAGCTGATGAAGGTGCGGTGTCTCTTGAATTATTGTGGGGGTGCCTGAAGCCCAGATATGTTTGTGGGCTGCAGCCCAGGGACTCCTTGGAATCTCTGGAGGCTTGTGCCTTTGAATGTCAAGTGGGTGAGAGTCCCTTGTGGGCTGAAAATCACAGGGCTTAATGGGATGTCCATGGTCAGAACACTTTACATTCTCCATCCCTGCCACCGCCTTACCTCGTGGTGCTACCAAGGTCTAGACCAGGTGTTTGTCCCTCTGGCTGATTTCTGAAGAACCTGAAAGAACTGTCCAGGGAGACCTACTGATGCTGGTTTGGAAGTGGACCTCCCAGAAGGGAGGCCACCTAATGTCCATTCTTTGAGTTAAAAGCCTGTGTTCCAGGACACAGGTGTCTCCTGTGAGTTTTCTGTTGTCTCAGATTTAAGACCCCAGACTGCCAGATGTCCCAAGAAAACCTTTGGTGTGAGAGAGCAGGATGGAGATGAAGAAACAAGCCACCTCCAGGAATCAAAGCTGAACCAGGGAGTGGGAGTGGGGGAGACCTCTCTTAGCATAATGAGAGGTTTTGAAGATGACAAGTTAAGAAAAAGGTCCTAGAAGGAAGGAACCACCAGAGAGCCAGAAAGAACCACGGCAAACTAAGATGGTGACCCACAAGATACCTTCAAAGAAGGGTTGGTGGAAAAGTAGCTTGAGAAAATGGCCCAGACAAAAGAACAACAGAAAATCCCATATGTTTACTTTAGAAGATGGAACTAAGACTACTGCCCCTTCTGGGTCACCTGGAGTGTGTCCCAGTGAAAATGACCTTTCTCTTCATTGTAACTCTTCTCTCATCTTCCAGAGGAGTGGAAAGGCATGATGTGGCTGGGCATCTCTGTTCACTGAGGACATGAACAAGAATTGGGGAGTGTGGGCCATTGCTGTGGGTCCAGTGACCCCAGCATGGGTCTCATTATTCATAATCTGCTTGAATGGGCAGTCCAGATGGCTCTGTACTACAGGCCAGTTTCCTCAGAAGATAATGTCCCTGAGAGGTGGCATGTCACTGGACTCTCTGTGTTGACATCACTTGAAACACTATGTTGACAACTTCAGTGGTGTTTTTCCAAATTCTGAAAAATGATAGTAATCTTCTGTCTGTCATTCGAGAGCCTTTTTTATAGCTTTCTAACCCTAATAAAGCTATTGTGGGATTTGGAGCCATCTCTAAATGTCCTCACAAAAAGTGCACATTTGTTTTTTGTTCTGAACCTCAAGGTTACGATTGCTTCCTTCTGTGTAATGTAGGTTTCTCCCACAAATTAGGCATTATTGGAATATAAGTTGGACTCTTTAAAAACACAGTTAAATGCTTATATAACTGAATAGAACTTTGAAAAATGTCCACGAGAAAGTTGAAAAAGATCTTGATTGTATGCTTCTTGGGAATTTCCATGAATGTCTCTCTATAAATTGAAAATGTGAGACAGTGATTGCCAAGTTGTGGATAAAGGATCCTTCACCCGAAATTGTAGAACCTTCCCCTGCTCCCCAATAATTTCTTTCCTGCCATAGAATTTGCCTTTGATGCTGTAGTTAGGTGCGGGGCAGTGTAGGTTTTCTGACATTTAACGTGTGGACTGGTTCTTCAGATTGAAGAAGAGGATAATGACCATGAGGTGAAGATTTGGTTTAATTTGAGTCAGATTGTTTTTGTCTTCACAATCTTCTGATTTTGAGTCTTTGAAGAGAGATGTGCTGCAGAGTAGAAATCTGTAGTTTTAACTTTTCTCCTTAGACGTTCAAGTGGACACATGGACAATGCCAATGAAGTTCTATTGCGTTGATTTCTGAGGAATTCCCAGGCAAACTTTCATTGTAGTAGAATTTTACCAAGTTGAATATTGGTTAAAGTAAGTCCATGGACTGGGACTTCTAAATTTGCTATACTCAGTTTTAATTTTATGGCCATATTTATTTTAATAGGTTTTTTTGTCATAGTTTAAAAATTTAGAGCTTTGAGAACCAAATGTTGACTGAAGTAGTGTTTCACAGAATTTGCAAAATTTCTGTGAATTGTTTCATCTCTATTTTTTAACTTAAAGTGCTTTGTGTACTTTTATAGCTTTATAGATAACATCTTCCTTGCGAGCAGTTTATCTAGATATTCCATGCATGGCACATAAAAGATTGCTTAAGAGTCTTGCGTAGAAACATATTAAGGGGAAGTTATGGGAGCTCTGGAACTCAGGGCTCACACCGTGCAAATTTCAGAGCCATGTCCTGTGCTCTCTTGCTAGGAGTCTGACAGTCTGAATATCAGCATTGCACTGTGCCTTTGTAGGGTACTTGATATTTAAAAATTTTTAACTTAAAATTTGGCTTGAATTGTGCACATGTTTGAAAGCAATCCTTAAGAGGAAAATTGATTTTCTCAGACGGTTATAGACGTAAGTCTTGTCAAACGCAGCACCACTTATTGCTTGACTTGTACTTTTGGCATTCAAAATGTGTATTTTATCAGGGACAGTTGTGTATTCTGTCCTCCTCTGGAAGCTTTTAGGCAGACCTTTGTTTTTGTGCCGGCTCTCTTAAGCTACTTACCTGCTGCTTCTTGCTCTCCTTGTGGTGGGAAGGTGAGAATCCCAGTGTGTGTTGGTAGAATCTGAAGCAAGTGTGTTGCTCTGGCTGACTTTGCACCTCTGTTGTTCTCCCTGGAAGGGTTCAGACCCTCAGGAACGTGGCTTATCTTTGCTAAGGCTTTGAAGACCTGTAGCTTAGGAGAGTCATCAAGAAGGAACATTGTTCTTAGGTCTTGGGTCCTAAGCACTTGTAGGATGTTGACCTCCAGGGACTGATTGTTTTTTTTCAAAAGATGCTGAAGTACATTGCTTCTGTTCAGAGTGCTGGCCCCCCACTTGTAGCCTCTGACACTTTAGTATCTTTATAACTGCAACAGCCTGCTTTTGACTCACTTTGTTACCATTTGAACCTTCACAATACTGCCCGATTCATTGTATGCAGAGATCTCGCTTATTAAATGTCTTTGTCTACCTTCTCAGCTGTCCATTCAACATTATTTTCCAGTGCTGCTTGCTTAAACTTCACTGCAGTCTTGCTGATTACTTTCTTTCTCCATTTCTCTTTGACTCGTCACTCTGATTAGCATGCACTATTTTCTCTCACTCTTGAAAAAAAAATTTTATTTTTTCCCCACTGTATAAACCTTTCATATAATTGAGAGGCTGGTTTTATTTTCCCACTGAAAATTTTTCTGATTTCTCTGTCCTTCATCGATCTCTTTTTTCTCTGAACCTCCTGAATGACATACTTTGTAATATCTGCTTTGGTGTTCCCAGGAGTTTCTAATTAGGTTGTCAGACCTCAGGCCTTCAGATTCTTTGATCTTCTGAGTGCCCAGGCCCTTGGTGGGTGTAAAGTCACAATCTGTTGACAGATTTGTTGTCCCAATTAGAGTACTATTTATTTAAGCACGTTCTTAAAATTAAGAAATGTGTTGAAATTACACCAACATACAGAAAACTGCAATGATTTTAAATTTATTTAATATTTTACTGATGGGTTGAAATGTTTTTTTTTTCCTCCCTTATCTTGACAGCAATCAAAGAGAAGTACACAGACTGGACAGAATTCCTCATACGCGACTTGACTGGCTCTCGGACAGCACCTGCCAACCTCCTGGAAGGTGTATGTATTGTTATTATGCATCTATTATGTCTCTGAAGCATCCTTGCCCCGTGAACTCAGACCTAATGGCACCTTTGCATATATCCTTCTGCAGATACATGTGTACACACATTATCTTTATTCGAGTAGCCTGAATGTTCCTATTTTGTGCTGAATTACTTAGGTGACAGGATTTAAATGTCAGTGACAAATCTTACCCGGTCAGTAAATGGAAGTTATGCTCTATGTGAATGCATTTTAAAATTCTACGTAAGGATGTCTTCCCATTATCTTATACATTTAAACCTATCTTCTGTATTAGTGAATGTAAACAAAATCCTGAAGAATAACTTTGAATAGGTGATGACTAAGTGTTAAGTATTGAGTTATCAAATCTGTCTTAAGAATGTCTCTGAAAATGAAAAAAATTAATGAACAACTGGGAATAAGGTGCAAATTTTGACAGTGTTAATATTATTTTTTTAACCTTCTCAAAAATAGTATTGATACTTCAGAGTACCACCAGCTGATAGTACTTAAACAGCTTTTGTTTTATGACAATTTTGTTTATCTCAATAGCTGCTATTTTATTGGTTAGGTTAACAAACCAAAATGATGATTGTTCACCTTTTCAAAGGGACACATTGTCTTATTATATTAATTTATGAAAATATATTTGCCTATAAGGCTGGCTGAGCAAACACCCTTTTCATATGTTAACATATGCCAAGAAAGTTCCTTAGGAGGGTCAGTAATTATGTACTTTCCAAGCCAATTACCAGGTTAAGTGGTTAAATGTAGAAATAACTTTATATAGTAGTCAGATTTCACTAATCATGAATGTGTATTAGACATCTCATCTACACACGGTCACACTTGAGTCACCAAATCAAATACCAGAGGGTCTTGATTATTAGTGTATTGGCCATCATAAGAGGAAGGTCTGTTGATGAGTCCTGGTTTAAGTTTATTGCCCTGTATTAGCTACATCTATCTGTTTCAAAAGCAGACATTTTGCTACCACATGTTTTCTAGCTCCAGGCAAATTTGGGTATAATTCTTCTTGAAAGGGTACTGTTTTTTAACAAATGCAAGTTTACCAGGGAGCGGTGATTTGTTTGAAGCATAAACTGTTATTTTCTGTTTACTTGTGATTTTTGTTGTTGGGTACAGTGTCGGGTACATGGATGTGTGTGAGAGAGGAAAGGGGAGGGGTGGGGTGGGTGATGGTTGTGCAAAGGATGGGGGTGGTGGGAAACGCCAGACTGTTTGCCAATAGCTTTGATGATGGTGTGAAAAAAATATTATCTTCTGCTGTCATCTGTTTCCATGAGAACCTTAAAATAAAGTTTAAAATAAGGAGTTTTGCTTCTGTTTAAACAGCCTCTGCGAGGGAAAGGCCCTATAGACCTCATTACAGTTGATTCCTTAATAGAACTTCAGGATTCTCAGAACCCTTTTCAGTACTGGATAGTTAGTGTGATTGAAAATGTTGGAGGAAGATTACGCCTTCGCTATGTGGGATTGGAGGACACTGAATCCTATGACCAGTGGTTGTTTTACTTGGATTACAGACTTCGACCAGTTGGTTGGTGTCAAGAGAATAAATACAGAATGGACCCTCCTTCAGGTAAGGGCCAAAGATCTTGCTGTTGTATTTTACTAAAACAGGTGATATTTTTCTGGATGTGTCTCTGGAGAATTTCTTGTCTCTGTGGCATTTTTTACATCTAAGTATGTGAATTTTAAGCTTGTTAACTCCAGCATACTTTGTATAGAGAATAAAATCCAAAACTTTAATCAGCAGCATTCTCAGCGGAGAAAGCAATGTTAGAAGCCTTAGGGAAGTTGATTTAGTTCTTTGGAATCACTGGTTTACAAATGAAGGACATAGTAGATTGAGCTTTGAACATATTCTCCCCTTTTTTCCTTAGAGATTTTGGTAATCTTGCAAGTAGGTTCCACAGTCTCCATCTGCCCATCTATCCATCTGCCCATTTATCCATCTATCTATATCCTTCTCTCTCTCACTCCCTGCCTCTACCCATCACTATTTCCAGTTCCACCTCTCTGACCATTCACATCAACCCATCTCTCCATCCATATGTCTCTATTTTCATCCATCTAATTACCTACCCATCCATTCATCCGTCCATCTGAATATCTAAATCACATGCTTATCATTATATAATCCATTTGACCAGGAAATACCCCCCAACCCCGGAACACCTTTCATTTTAGATAGCTTCAAATGCACTGTCAAATGACTTCGCACAGACTTAATTGGAGAAAATAGTGCATTATGCTTTTGACATACCTAACTAGTCAAAAATCTCAGTATTTACAAAATAACCATTCTTGGATGTTTACTATGTACCAGGTGATTTTTACATCTGTTATGTTGTTTGTTTTGATTCCAAAAAAGTGCTGTGTGTTTGGTGTGAACTTCATTTCACAGCAAATAAAAATGAGGCTGGGGTAAAGCTACTCGTCCAAGCTTCCCTGGCTGATAGGAAGCAGGTGCTATGGTTCAGATCCCCAGGTCCTATGTCCATTGCTGACCCAGGCTGGTCTTACCGGCCTTTTGATGGGAACCCTCAGAGGAAAGCTTTTGGATTTTATGGAATTAAAGATGCTAAATCACAGAAGAAGTACTCCTTTCCATCAGAAATTGTTGATCTTCATTCTGGTCAGTTTTGTAGATGTATTTGGGAGAAGTAGTTAGTGCCTTACTTTATTAAAAGCAAGAAAATTTCCCTCCTATGGTTTCTAGTGTCAGTCTTAGGTGAAAGTGAGAGGTTATGTATACCTTTTATGTCACTCAAGGGGGTTAATTGAAATGAGTTTCCTGGTTCTGGGTCCTGTGTGTTTGTATCTGTGTTAAATCTGACAGGTGTATAGACACATAACCTGGTATTATATTCATATTGTTATTGCCAACAGTTTGAGAGGCAGCCAAGAAATCTTTTTATGCCCTGAGCAGTTCTGGATGCAGACAAACAAAAGGCCCAGGCATATTGTGAGGAAAGATCTGGTCTTGGGTTTGCTTTGGGATTCACAACCTGGCAGGAAAAATTTACTTTGTGGGGAAACGTGGGTGTATAAATCTCAGCTTAGTGTCTAATTGCTTTATAAATCGTAGGAGAAACATACACTTGCCTGCGTAAAAATTTATAGCAGAGCAAATAATTTCACATAGCTTCTTATGTCCTCTGTCACGTTCTTTTCCTGTGAAATCCTGGGTCTCAGAAGGAGAAGTGTACCTGCAAAAACTTAGAAAATATTTGCTTATGAGTTCTCTCCCTCTTGAGATAATTTCATGTTTTTTAGTATTGGAATAAATTTGTCTTAAAATTTGTCTTAAAATTTTCTGGACACAAGCTGTTCATTTTACTAAAGAGTTCATGCAGGTCCTTAATGCCTTTGAAAGAGTCACTTATCGTCAGAAGCTCACTTCTCCATATTTAAATTGTCAGCAAGAAAGGTTATGTTTGGGAGGAATAAAATAAGAGGTGAAAAGACAGTCAAAATGTGACTTTTTGTTCCTTAAATGCAGTAGTTACAAGATGAAAACTGGATTCTCTTGCCTTATTCAGTGAAATAGCACCCCTGGGAAGAAAGGCAATTACTGCCTAGGTTTTTACACATGGGAATGGAACCTGATACTTTGGATTTGTGTAAATTAATTTCAGGTCCCAGTGTGACTTGTACAACTTACAGGTAGCACCATTTCCTTCACTGAAATATAGGTGGCAATAAAATTTTAGACTTGCATAGAAAATTCTAGGTTAATTTTCTTATTCTCAAACTCTGTGTAACTGATGAAAGCATTAACTGATGGTGCAGAGTCGAGTTGGAAGGGTAGTGATAGGGGCTAATAGATGCCATGGGTGTACTTGGAGAAGAAGGCCGTCCGAGCTGATCCCTCCCGACACTCTCTTCATTCTTCATCCCCACTAATACTCTCGCTGCTGTTAAAAATAGTCCTAACTCTTCTTTCAGTTTTACTTATCCTCTTTACTTTTTAAAGGGCAAATTATTTCCCAACTATTCAGTACCTACAGAGGTAATAGAAACAAGCAATAGGATGTACTGGGAAGTTATTCTTCAGAAACTGTAGGAGAAGGTGCTGGATTTGACACCATCCACTTCTGAGAGTATGTAGTTATGGAGCCTTTTGATGTCTGGCCTGAATCAGGGGACACGGCATTCTGGTACTTGGGATGGGACAGAGTGGAAGAAGCCATTGAACTCTGCAAAATGGGGATAATTATTCATTTGCTGGGCTCTGAGTGATAAAAGGTGCATCAAGTAATTGGCATTTTCTAGAGATTCAAACTTCATCAGAGTGTTATGCTTATGCCTTGGTTTTTCAAGAAGTTTTAGTGGTTCATTGACGTCAGGGGTCATTGAAGACCCCTGCTTTGCTACTTTCTAGAAGTTCAGAAAGCAAGATAGGCTTTTATGTGTCCTTGTAGCATCTAAATAGATGAAACTTTTTGAGCACCCCCCCATTTCTAGCATCTGTTTCATATTTTTTTTCCCTTCAAAATCCTTCTCTCAACCATTACAAATGAAAAAAAAAAAGTTTTAAATAGTTCCCAGAGTCAGGAAGTTTGTGACTCTAACTTAAATTCTTTCTGCCTAAATTGTTTCTCTCTCCAAAAAGAGTTGGTACTTTCAGTATTTGTCTGCTTGGGTTGCCATAATAGAACAGCACAGGCTGGGCGGCTTCAACAATACATCAATTTTCTCACAATTCTAGAGGGTGGAGCCCTGAGCTCAGGCTGCCGGCCTGGTCAGGGTCTAGTGAGGATTTTCTCTCTGACTTTGAGAAAGTCACCTTCTGGGTGGGTCCTTAGACAGCGATTTGAGGGAGAGCTCTGTCATCCTTTGTCACCTAGCACACCAGTCCCGCCATGAGGGCCCTTGCCACATAACCTCGTAACCCTGGTCATCTTCCAGAGACCCCTTCTGCTGACACTGTCACACTGGGGAGTAGAGCTTCTATGTGTGAGTTGGGAAGGACACAAGCATTCAGTTCATAATACTTTCCTAGGTTTGCTTTCTTAACCATACAGTGGTCTCTCTTCACTGGTGAGGTCTAGTGGAGAAGAAAGAACAGAAGTGTGGCAGGAGTTGGGCACATAAAGGAAGGGATCGCTCCTCCAGGCCTCCATTATTTCTTTTTTTTTTTTTTTTTTTTGTGGGTACCGGGGGATTGACCTCAGGACCTCGCGCGCCAGCAGGCGCCCGTGCTGCTGAGCGATATCACCGGCCCCTTTTTCGTATGTGGGATCCGGGAGTCGAACTCGGGCCCTCGCGCTTGCCGGGCAGGCGCTTAAGCCGCTGAGCCATCTCACCAGCCCAGGCCTCCATTATTTCTGATCATTTATTTATTTATGGTCATGCTCCGCGTCCCTGCCTTTGGCAACACTTATTACCAAACAACTTCCCAGACCCTTGCATGAAGGGAGATGGCCTCATTTTCTTGTAGGCTTCTAGTTACAGGTGAACGAGGACATGCGTTAATTGCTTGTGACTTCCTCACAAACAGAAATCGGGATAATGTATGTTATTAAATCACCTGCCACACAATCGTGTAAAGAAAATGGTTTATGTCCTTTTAATGGAGCTGTTGATTGTCCATAAACTTGCTGGCAGAGCCCACACAGGGAACATTGTTCTCTGCTTCTTGCTTCTGCGAGGTGTTGAGCCTCTGCAGGTGGCTGAGCGCACTGACAGATCTGCAGCTGAGTTTCACCTTTCCAGGAAAGAAGGAAGCCTTGCTGTGGGGTTGGATTTCACTATAGGGTTTCACAGCCTCAGAAAGAAGGCAAAAAATCTTAAGCTTGTAGAACGGAGGCAGAAATCACCTAGAACCCAGGGTGCGTATTCCTTCTGTCTCTGCCGTGGAGGGAGAGAGGGGGCATTGAATGGATGGAGGAGCCAGGCTGGTGGACGTGACTTGTGGCCAGTTCTGCAGTGGCAGTGTGTGTGAGACTGGGGTCAGGAGACTCTGGCAGTGCCGAGGGGCTCACACCCCCACAGAATTCTGATAGATTGGATCTAACCCAGGCCACACTGGGTTTCCATTCCTTTTGACCTTGAGTCAAACTTGAGTAGTTTTACAACTACTTTCACCTCATCCCTGTCTCAGAATCTCCTTCCCTTACTCAGAGATCACAGTTGAGGGCAAAACCGGTCAGGATTATGGAGCAGGAGAGCGAAGGGTGCGAACACCCTAAGTCTAAGCTGTTCCCTTCCATGCCCTTGGTGTCTTCACATTCATTCTCTGGTCTTGGCTTTGGAAATCCATGTCATTTCTCATGAGTTGATCTTTTGCCTACCACAGCGAGATCGAACTTCTCATCTGCCTACTCTCAACTGGCCAGGAGAGTGATTTGCTTGTGTTTCTTGAGGAGGACTCGTGTCTTGGGCACCGCTTTTCCCCTGCATCTCTCTCTGAACTGCTGCCTTGGTGTATACTGGGCCTTGCTCCCCGCAGCCCTCTTGAGTTGCCATCCCCTCCTCAAAGGCTTTGCTGTTGTGCCTTGAATCGAACCATCAGTTTCAGGGGATCTTTCCCAACCTCAGGGAGCAGTTTATAGGGTTCCATGAACTGGTCCCCTTGCCTAGTTTGTGGGACTTTGTGACAAGCAGTGTCTCCCTCCCCTTCTCACCTGTAGAAGAGCCATTCATTCATTTATTGAGGTCCTGTTCACTCATTTATTGAGGTCCTACTGGGTCCCCAAACTTGTAAGACACTGCTAAGAAAAACCACATGTATTTTTGTTCTGACATAGAATACGAAATTGGAAAAAGTAAAATTTTCTCCAGAGGTAGAAGAGTACTTCAAATGCTAGAAAGGGTTATAGACAATATATACAACCAGAGCATATTTTGTCAGAAACCACCCTTTGTGTGTCTTTGTGTCATGAACAGTGACAGCAGGCAATGCATTGATAACTTGGCTTGTTCTGGTAGCATTTTGCACCCACCTTAATTATGTCCTGAAATGACTGAAAAAACTGCTAAAACAGAGGGGCTTAAAGCTCAAGGTGAGTTCAGAAGCTATGAGAACCCAAATATATGACTCTGTGCTAAAAAAGCAGACATGCAAGAAATTAAAAATATAGCCTAAAGGTTTAATGTTGCCTTTTAACTGTGCTTAAATTCATATTCATATCCTGTCTGTCTGAAGTAGCCTGGGTTGATATAGTGAAGGTATAAACATATCTGCTTTCAGTGAGTGCTTCTGCAAATCCTATTTTGATAAGGTCTTAAATCTATGGAGAGCAGGACGTAAAATTCCTCTGCACTTTCAGCAATAGGTAAAAACAGTGCTCAACATTTTTTCCTTTTTAATTTTGCATTCAGACTGTGTAACCTCTGTGCATAAATCTCTCTCCCCCCACTGCCTGGGGAAAAATATGGGCAATATGTGGTATGTTAGCAACATTTCAAGTGTAAATATGAAACTTGGTTGGTAAATTTTAATTTACCCTTTAATAATTTTCTGACTTATATAGACTATTTTTAGCATATGAGACCTTAGAGATTTGGTGAAAAATATGCAGTAATAACTGCAAATGTCAGACAAGAGTCATTTGTAGTTTAGAAACTTACCAGATAATAAGTTCTTCATCAGTGCCTAGTACATCTCAGGTGATGCATGGAATCTGGGGCTGTAGATGACTGAAGGTTCTGCTAACGTGATTAATACCATTAAATTACTTACAGAGTGCTCACAAAATGCACACAAATGTTCCCTGAGGAAGAGCCGTATTAAGTTTATTCTTCATTTCTGATAGCAGAATCCCACGTTGCTGTTTAATTTCTGAAATTCCCTTTAGCAGGTGGCCATTTCTGGCAGGCAGAGTCTGAACTCTGATGATTTCTGAGAGTGCTGGGGTGTTATGGGAGGAAAGGAAGATAAAATTCAGGAACCACCCAGCAGAACATTGTAGTCCTTAAACTCTTCTGTGGTTTCCTGTTGATACAGAGATCTATCCTTTGAAGATGACCTCTGAGTGGAAATGTGCTCTGGAAAAATCCCTTATTGCTGCTGCAGAGTTTCCTCTTCCAATGGAAGTATTTAAGGTAAGTTGTCACTTCTTAGCACTTCAGCTACTCTTTTCAAAGATAAATAGTTGAAAAAGCATTCTCTGTCAGATCCTTTCTCACTGGTAGAAAAGCTACCTTCTTGGCCAGCTTCCATTTCAAATGTTTAAATTTATGTCTACTCTACTTTACTATTTTTACAACAATCATCTTTATAAATATCCATATTATAAGAGGCTGATTTCAATTTTTTCAGGTTATTGTTTTTCTCTATAATATAAATCTCCTTTTCATCCCCTCATGTCCTACTAAGAAACAAATGAAGATATAGCCAGTCTAATTTTACTGTTTGATGGTTTAGTTTTCTTGATGGGTCACGAAACTTGTCATGAGTCTCTGCCGCATGCTATACCTTCTGCTGGGTATTCCCACAGAGATGAAGGACTAGGAAACACATCTAAAGTGAAATGGATTTCCAAGTTCTTAACACTTTTAAAATCATGCTTCCAACTTAGTGTTTCCATCCTCTTCAGGGGTGGCTGGGAGAAGATGTTGCATTCTATAGTGGATACAAGGAGAATGTGCAGAGGTCTGACTTCTCCCACACAGATTCCTACATTTATTTTATGACTTCCTTTTCACCCTAGTTTTCAGACCAGCCAATCTTAGTAGCCTGTGAGCCTTTCGAGGATTCTGCAGTATTAGTTGGCTTGGCACTCAGCTTTTCTGCTGAAGACTTCTATTTGGCTTTGTCGAATGTGTTAAATTAGTTACTTTTTGTTCATCAGCTGTTTTAACTTCCATACCTTTGTTGCTGCTGAGTGAACTCATATCTTTTTTTAATAGCCTCTTTAATGTGGTTTTGGTTACAGTTTTTTTTTTTTTTTTTTTTTTTTTGTGGGTACCGGGGAGTCGACCTCAGGACCTTGCGCGCCAGCAGGCGCACGTGCCGCTGAGCGATATCACCGGCCCCTTTTTCGTATGTGGGTTCCGGGAGTCGAACTCGGGCCCTCACGCTTGCAAGGCAGGCGCTTACGCCGCTGAGCCATCTCACCGGCCCTGGTTACAGTTTTTGGGAGGAGATAAAGTTGATGTAAGTTTTTAGTCTGACACCTTAAGCTGGCACTGAAAAATTCTTGTTTGGCCTCTTGGGTGAAATAAAGCTTCTGCATCTTCCAAGATGGACCAAGCCTGGTGTGATTTCACAGTGCTCCCCTTTGCAGTATGTGTGAGCCTGGGTCTCTGGCCAGGACACCGGGTTGGCTTTGCACTGGACTTTTTAAAAAATGTTTTCAAATACCTCTTATACCAGAGTTTTTCTTTTTCGCTAAATTTCTACTCATCCTCTGATCTCAAATATAAATTCTCCAAAGGAAACCTTCTCTGGTCCCCTGGACTTTGTGCCCAGCCCAAGTGAGTGTGGCTTCCATTACGAGTCCTCGTAGCAACCTGTTCTGCCATAATTACATGTAGTCCTTAGTGTGATTCCTTGCATGCTATCCATTTCTTCTTGCCAATTTTGAAGCTCTAGTAAGGCAAGGGCTGTATCTGTTTGTCCAGTGTTGGAAATATAGGTCCTTGTCTATGGTAGTATTTAAAAAATACCTGTCAAATAAGTGAACAAATTCTTGCCGTATGTATTTAACTCACCTGAAGGTAAAAATTGTGAGTTAATGCAGTTATAGATTGATTGGACATGCAGACTTGTTTAGAACATGACTACTAAGACTCAATAGGCATAAACATTAATAATCTTTGATATATTTTTAATTAGAAATTAACTAATTCACTGAATATTTATTGAGCAGCTATTCTTTGGAAAAGGCTATTATTTGCTGCAACCTGATTTGAGGGTTTAATAGTTTGCTCATATTTTCCAAAATATGTTTACTTTCTTCCCTCACCTTCATTTCTTACTATGTGAATTGAGACTATTATTATGATAGACTACCTGCAAATTATCATCTTTCTTAATATTTTGTTCATTATTAAGTATTACTTTAAGAGTAGATACTAAATATTACTTTTGGGCCTCATAGAAGGACAGATATATGGGGTAGATACTTCAGAAAAATAAAAGTTGGTTGCTTTGAATATTATATGTTCTTAAACTTCCTGTGCTCCTTTTATAAATGTCTTTTATTTCAATTTGAGAAAAGAGAAATGAGCAGCTTCCTAGCCATATTTGTATAGGACCAGTATTTGTATAATTAATTTGGAGGTCAGGAGAATAACGACTTGATTGGTTTCCTCATGTTGTTGTAATAAATTTCCATGGATTGAGTTACCTATAAAAATGGAAGTTTATTCTCCCATACTTCTGGAGGTTACAGTTTGAATCCGTGTGTTAGCACGACCAGGCTCCTCTGCCTGACAGCTCTAAGAGAAAGACAGCCTCCTGAATCTGTCCTCAACTTCTGGCAGCTGTCTTGGCATTACTCTGTTCTCTGCCTGGGTCTTCACCTGGCCTCCTGTTCTCTGTGGGTGTCTGTCCAAATGTCCCTCTACTTATTAGGACACTGGTCATTGGATTAAAGCCCATGCTAATCCAGCATGACCCCATCTTAACTCAATTTTTGTGTAAAGATTCTCTTTCCAAGTAGGGTCTCATTCACAGGTTCTAGATGGACATGAACTTATCAGGGACACTATTTAACTCAGTATAACCACATGTTTGTATGCTAAGTAATTTAAGAAGTAAAATACTAGTATTCCCTACTGAGTTCCTCTACTTATAAGGAGAGGTAATTAAATTCAGAGAAATTACATGGGATGAGCTTAAACTGTCTTTGCCATTGCTTCATTTATGAAAAAAGAGAAGAGAAATTTTCTCTGTCAAGTTTTTAGAAGTTCCAGGAAGCAATATTCCTCTGCAAGGTCTCCCCTAATAGAATATCCATATATGTGTGTGTGTGTATATATATATATATATATATATATATTTCCCCCCTCTGTTATCACTGTTTGGTCATCAGTGTTTCTCAGCAGGCAGACTTACTTCTGTTTCTTTCATTACAGTAAAAAGAATATATGTTTGAATTCAGCAGTGAATCATCTGAGATGCATGTTGTTATGGAAAATTGCCATCATGTTCAGCTGTTATGAGGCAGAAGTCAAAGCTAAGCACATTTAATGGCTAGAGACAAGCAGTATTTCCAAGCAATTCTTTTCATTATTTTTACACTTTAGATAAAATGGGCATTTTGATGGAATGCATCTCATTACGCTGCATCTTCTCACTTTGGGGATGTGCTCACGTGTCTGTGTATCTGCGTCTGTACCTGCAGTTGGATCAAGTTCATGTGCATTCTTCCCCTCCCATCTAGAACAAAAACAGAAACAGTGTAAAAACAAACTCCTGATTAGTACTGTATTTCTGCTGTTATTTAGCTTCGATTTGAGAGAACATTCTGAATAACTTATGGATATTCCAATTTATAGGGAATTGTAACTTACCTTATTTGGAAAATGCAAATCATCTCCAAAACATACAGTTCAAAGATGAACTGTTGATGAAATGAGAAATTATAAACAGAGGGAGTTTAAAACACCCATTTTATTGAAAAGTAAATATTAATTTTTTCCCTAAAAACTGACCTTATTATTTGGAGTCCTAAAAGATTTACTGAGGGCTGGTGAGATAGCTCAGTGGCATAAGCGCCTGCCTGGCAAGCGCCAGGGCCCAAGTTTGACTCCCGGAACCCACATACGAAAAAGGGCCGGTGATATCACTTAGTGGCACGGGCGCCTGCTGGCTCATGAGGTCCTGAGGTCGACTCCCGGTACCCACCAAAAAAAAAAAAAAAAAAAAGATTTACTGAAACAATTGCTATACTGGTACTAATTTGCTCTTCAAAAATAATGAGGATATAAGGTGACCCCGTGGCACATCAGCTTGGCCTTTCACCAGATGCTCAAAGCATTCTGCCTGTATCACACAGCTGGGTGATGATCAGTGCTCAGGACACAAAGAAATCTGATTAAGTAAGTCAGGCATGGTGGCCCACACCTGTAATCCCATTCTCAAGTTTAACCTAGCCTGATCAACTTTATCGAGACCCTGTCTCAAAAAAAAAAAAAAAAAAAGAATCTGCTTAAAAGACCTGAAAATGTGGATAAAACCTTTACAGGTCATAGTCAAATCTACCTATTTTGCAGCTTCTGTAAGCAATCATTTGACTGGCGTTTTTCCACTGTCAACTACAGTGAGGTACCTTGGTTCAACAGAAGTTTTTGGTTTTTGTTTTTTCTAAAGATCTGTTAGGGTGGTTTTCTCTCAGAGCTTGTCTCTGTCACAAAATAATAAAGTTAATATGACAGGTCTAACTCAGCTTTTTTGGTCAACAAAGTCTATACTGCCTCAGTTTCCTAACTCAGTGTTGGCTAAGGTAACCACTAAAGAATATTTTGAGGGCTGGTGAGATAGCTCAGTGGCATAAGCGCCTGCCTGGCAAGCGCGAGGTCCTGAGTTCGACTCCCAGTACCCACATACGAAAAAAGGGCCAGTGATATTGCTCAGCGGCATGGGCTCCTGCTGGCGTGCGAGGTCCTGAGGTTGACTCCCGGTACCCACAAAAAAAAAAAAAATTTTTTTTTTTTTGAAACTAAGTTTAAAAATAGGGCCAAAGGAGACTAGAAAACAGTAGTGTTGATTAATGTAATACTACTTCCCTTGTCCAACATTCATGAGGCTTCTATAATTGCCACTACTTTTCACTCTGCTATTTTTTTTTTTAATGCGGGTACCGGGAGTCGAACTCAGGACCTTGTGCTTGCCAAGCAGGCGCTTATGCCGCTGAGCTATATCACTGGCCCTGCTATTCTTTTCATTGGGTTTCATTGTTGTGTTTCCATTCATGTATTTACATATTTTGATCATATCCAAGCCCTCTATCACTCTCTGCCATTCTTATAAATTGTGGTCTATCTACCTCTGTGACTCCAATTGTTGGCAAATGTTAAATTATAAAAGTTTCACTGAGAACTCATATATCCATCAAAAGATTTATGAATCAGAGATAGCAGTTCCCAGTTTCCCACTTAGTGTAAATAAAGTATTTTTTTACTTAGAGTAAAAAAAACATAACCCAGGCTAAGCAAACATTCTCTAGCTAAATTTGTTCATCACCATACCTTGTAGTGATGAATGTACTTGAAATGCTACTAAAATCCATGATCCATTTTTATGCTTAAGAAAAGGGAAAATTTTCAAAACTTTTTGTCTTTATTCTTTTTTTTAAAGTGTTGAAAATTTCATTTTGTTTGAAATTCCCAATTGGCTATTTAGAGATTTGCAATGGTGTGAAGGGAATTGTAAATGGACAAGTGAGACATAAGGCCCAAAACCTTGGCAAACTGGACTTGACCCCTTATCTCTTCTGGTGTTTACACTGACCCACTGCTATGAAGTTATACATTGTTTCCTCATTAAACAAACAAAATAGGGACCCACCAAGCTTGTGGAATATGCTCAGGAGAACACCTGAATTCTGTCCTAGAGCTGGCTGGCGTGACTGGTCTCTGCTTTCTAGTCAGTTTATTTTCTGTACTGAATCACACACATTCTAACCCATTCTCAAGTATGTATTAGAAGTGAGAAAATGAGATATGGCTGAGCAGTGATTCCCTGATCCTTCTGGGTTATTTCCTTTTATTTGGAGCTCATGAGTGATGTGGGTTTTGGTGTAATATGGACATCCTGGTTAGGATCCTGTCCTACTGCCTCCCTGGCCAATTTCTAATCAATGTCTGTGGCTACAGTAGCGGCAGGATGCGGGAGGCTCTGGCTTCATCAGGACTCACTGTGGATCAGAAGTGTGCCTGGTCTAAGTAAAGTCACCCATCAGTTAATGGTGAGGCTGTGACCGGGAAATGCATCTGTGTGTGATTTCATCATTGTTTGAACATCACAGAGTGTGCTTACACAAACTTAGGTGGTGTACGCCTGACAGTGCAGTAGGTCTTTTTACCCCAGCGTTACCACAAACTCTTGAGTAATGCATCACACCATGGCACTGTGATGTCAGTGGGCAATAAAAATGTTTCAGCTCCATTGTAATCATACCGACCACTGTCATATATGTGTTCCATTGTAATGTCGTACATGACTGTATTTTGATAAAATGTCTAGTCTGTTGATGTCCTTTGACAGCTCAGTTTCTGTCATCTTCGATATAAATGGCTGTTAAAAAGATTCAGAATAATACCTTCATAACTGGTAGAAGTTAGAAGGTGCCTTCAAAGTCTATAAATAAAGGACTTGCTGTACTGGCAGTGTGGTAAGTTCAGCGAAATTGGTCTGGTCTCAAGCTCTGCTTCTAATCCTTTCTTCTTTGAGTCTCCTGTTCCCCAGTCATTAACGTTTAATAAACAGAGAGAAGGGAGAGCTGAGAGAAAGCTAATCCCTGAAAAGAAATGGGAAGTGGATCTGGGGATGGGGGAGATGGGCAGGAAGGAGAAAGGGAAGTAAAAATAAGTAAGATGCTATGCACAGATCGCCCAAGATGAATGTAATTGTTATGCATCACTAAGGTATACTAATAAAACAGTTTGTATCCTGAACTTAAAAAAAAGAAATGCTGTATTATGAGGCAGTTATTTTTTTACACAAACAAGTAAACAAGCTCATCCTATGCACATTACCTAAGAGTGTTCACTGTGCTCACAACGGTTCTGCATCCCATGACTTCTTAGTGTTTTTATTTTCAAGCTTTGAATTATGTACCTTTTATTGAGATTGTAGATTTGGCCCAGAGGATGGGATCTCTTCTGTATTTCAACATCTAAGACCTCAGTTAGAGGCCAGAGCGAGACTGTGGCAGAGAGGAAACAGCTTTTCTTTCTCATTCCACCTGGCACAGCCAAAGGAGTAAGAGAGGACTTGAGCAGCTCCCTTCCGATGAGTTGTGTATTTGTGGTTTCTATGGTACCTGATTTCTTCTTCTTATTCAGCAAAAACAAAACAAAACAAAACAAAACAAAACCCTTGCAGCTCAGTTTGGCTTTCAGGTGGGATTCTTGGAGTCTTTAGAATTGGTTTCAAGTCCAAAAAATGGACACACCTTTGTTTCTTTGGCCAAGTCATTGAGTAGTAACTATTTGTAGGAAACAGGGTTGGTACCTCCTCACACAGTTATGTGCGAATGGTTCTTTTAAAGAAAGGATGTTCGGACAATAGGTTCTTTGTCATTGGACTGCTGGCTGCCCCTCCATGCTATCCTCAGTGCTGTCCACTTTAACCTGGAGAGTTTTCGAGCCAGTGTTGTGTCAGGCTCTCTTCCCTCGAGCCTGGACCCCGTACGGGGGTGGCAGACATTGGTTCTCATGCAGCTTGACCCACGTCTGTTGTTCGTTCTCAGGTCTACCTACCTGAAGAGCCTCATTACAAAGAATCTCTCTGGGATGGAAAACCACAGAGAGGTTCAGTTTACTGTATTTAATGCCTGTCCTTTGCTACTTAGAGGAATGAGAGGTAGAGTGTGCACGTGGTCATTCTTTGTGCATTCTGGGTTCTCAAAGTGAAACATGTGAATTACATCTCAAACAAGGACCAGGAGGGCCTTCTGGTTTTTATGAGTATTGGAGAAAATCTCATAAGGGATGTAATAAAGAGGGCAACTCTGTTCAAACAATAAATGTAACATAAAAAAACCCAAATCCAGACCCATAAAAAGTTTGCTGTAACAGTTGATTGATCATAAGTGCTGCCTGCTGCTGCCTGCAGTCTGTGAAACAGAGACTTGGTTTTAATTCTAAACACTAGGAATTTAAGAATATAGTCAACTTTCAGTTATCTATTCTAGAAGTTGTCAGTTCCAGGTGGCTTCTGTTCACCATCAATAATTCTGGCTCTGACCAGTTTCTGTGGCTGCAGAGAAGGTGAGACAGTGTTAGCATGAACTTAATGTGATGGTTAATAATGGGGGCACCCAGGAAGTAAATCTCTTGTTTATAAAACAAGATACATTTCAAAGTGATTGTTGTATCATCTTTTAAATATTTACATTATAGTCTCCTTAAGAGGAATAGTTCAGAATAGATTTATAGAGAATTTTATTATGGATTTAAGCCACAATAAAATTGTATGCAGCATGTTTTTTCTCCCTAAGAAATGCACACAGAAGCTTTGCAGGCTAGCTCATACTTTTAATGTGTGCAGTGACTTTCATGAATAGGCAGTTGCAAATAAAGATGTCTTGGGTAGAGACAACGATGTGAAGAGAAGTTTGAGCTTCTTTTGAGCTTCAGGTTTTCAGAGGTTTAAGATTTAATGGAAAATGAGGACCATGGGTCACACAGTAATGTGGCCTTCAACTTGACCTTCAGTGTACTCCCTCCTGCACCCTGAGGTGGTTGGCTTATTTTATATCCATATAATACTTATATCCATCAGTAAAAGGCATGGGAATCATTTGGTGGTCCTGGGTTTTCTCTCTTCATTCATTCAAGATATCTATCCTTTGAACCTCCTTGTCTTCATGACAAAGGTCAAACAAGATTGAATTTGTCTCTGATTCTGTCTCCAGACCCATTTGTAATGAAAAGGGCCAGAAAAAAACAAGTCAGGTAAGCTTTTACATGAATATATGTATGTGTTGAACATTTTTAAAAAGAAATGAATAGATTCAGAATACCAGAAACATGATATAAAGACTCTTAATATTTAATAAGATTTTGTAATTGGAGTCACTTGCAAGATTTCCTGATCTCAACAGGATCAGTCCTCCCTACCCTGCATCCTCATACTCCAAAAAGTAAGTGCATACATCCACGCATGCATACGTAAAATTCTTGCCCCCATGGCACCTCTGGTTTTTGAGCTTGTGATGATTCTGAGACTGCAGGTCTCTAATGAGGGGACCATGAGCAAGGCATGGCTCGGGTGTTAAATCCCAGCTTCTTGTGTGATGTTAGCTACTTTGGGGACATCTTTGGAATATATATTAACCCTCCCAAACCACTCAAAATAGCAAAAGAGGCATAGGAGGAAAGCACCAGTGAAGACCTGGGTAATTCGTGAATGCCAGCGTCATTCTCCAAAGGAACTGTTGCCAGGGTATTGGTGATGACTCCTAATTATGGATGGCAGACATTATGCTGGGCCCTTGCCATGTATTACCTTATTTCTGCCAAATCAGCTGGCCTGGTAGGTATTTGAGGTCTTTTGTTAAGACTGAGGGAATCCAAGGCTCAAAGAAATTGATTTCTCATCGTACTTCATACAAAGCTTGTGATAGAGCAAGATTCAAACCTAGATCTGTCTGAACCAGAAGGCCAATTTATTTTTACTGTTGTTTTTGTCCAGATTTCAGAGATAAGCAAGGACATTTAAAGACTGAGCAGGGAAATTATTACTATAACGAAGAACCAGAAAATGAATTCTGAGAGTATTAAGTGTTGCATATGCAGTACCATTTGGTTTGGATATACTACTGATCAACTCCTTGCCAACTCCTTGCCCTATTTTTGGCAGGGGCTTTCTGCGCATTTTGACCTGGATCATTCTTTATTGCACTAATTAATAAGTGCCCCCTGTCTGGTATCAAATACCTGTACCTGGGAAGGCAGGAGTGGTGTCACATAGAATTAGAACTACTCACGTAAGCTGGGAGTAGAAGCCCCATTTTTCTTGACAGTAATTGGTTTAGGAAGAGGCTGGTGACCAATATGTGAGGCTGTCTGCTGGGTGGTATCTGGAGTAGATTCCCTTGCTTTTCAGAAGAGGCACAGGGGAAAGGTGGCTGTCAGTCTCTCCTTCCTCTGTGCTTTGTTAATGTCTGCCTTGGAGTTCTGGAACTTCTGCAGCCATCTTGAGACCATGAGGGAACTGAACTGGGAGAAGTTCAGTCCCCTCATTAGCTGTCACATTAGTGGTGTTGAAGAAGAAAAAATAGCAAGAACCTGGGTCATTTCTGACATTGTTGACTGTTCTGTTCACCAGTCTTGAACTGCCCTTTCTCTGAAATTCTTTGCTGTGGAAGATAATGGACTTCCTTATGGTTTACACCAGGTAGAGTTGGGTAGAGTTGTCTTCACATGTGTGAAGGCAATGTAAAGTGGATAAAACTTTCCTCAGGGACCAGTACCAATCCAGGTGACTGCTCTGCTCACCTGTGGGTTAGAAATGATGGCTCAGACCTTATAAATAATGAACCCATTGCTGCCATGGTAGTAGGCAGGGAAGGTGATAAGTTCTTGAGTCACTAGCATCATCATATGCACACAAAATAACTAGTCCACAAAACCCTATTGTGGTCACTGGTACAGTGTTTGTAGTTATCCCTTCCTTCCTAATAGTAGTGTCATCTAACTTTACACAGTAGATATTCGAAGTGGTGGCAGTGGGAGGGTAGGTCACAAGAGCACCACATCTACTGTGTCAACTGGGAGAAGAGCCATGTAAGACTCCCAGGTCTTGTTCAATGAGCATCAAGATAAGTCAACAGGAAAAGGAATGGTTTTCTGGCTCGTGGAACTGCAGGAGTGAGGGCTTTCAGCATGAGTTACTGCTGGAGGTGAAGGCAGAGAATCATGTGATTCTGAGGCAGCACATCAAAAGTGACAAGCGCAGAGACTGACTTACGGCCTCTCTGTACTTAAATCAGTGGTCTTCAACTCCAGGACACAGGGGAATCTGTCCCCCAGGAAATATGTGACAATATCTGAACACACTAATTGTCACAGCATGGGGAGGGGTGCTGTTGACATCTTGTGGATAAGGGCCAGAGGTTCAACTGAATATCCTGCAACGCACAGGACAGTTTCCCACAAAAAAGAATAGCCTATCCTCAAATGTCAATAGCATTGAATTGAGAAACCCTGGTCTAAGAAAAGAATACTTTTCAGCCTGAAAACAGGTTGGTCCATTGAAGACCAAGGCAACTGTGATTTGGGGAAGCTCTGAAGACTGGAAGTCTTACTACATTGAAGATCTCAGCAGAAGTGGAATGACTGAGTAATTGTGTTCACTACTGCCTACCAGTGGGCTTGAAGCTGGGACGGAAGTTACCCCCATTACCCCCATCTGCGATGCTCTTTTGCATCTCACAGGCTGCCCAGAGCCTTCTCTTGGGAACATGAGAAACCTCCCTAGCTTGTTGGAAGCCGGTTAACTCAGCAGGAAACAGGAAAAGACAGCCTGTTTCCCTATGCAGTCAAAGTGGGCACTGGCTTTTTCCGTCTTGCTATAAGGAGGCGTGGAATTATTTCTTGCTACTTAGTAGTGGTTTTACGATGCTAAGTGTTAATCAGTGAAAGACATTCTCGTTGCCAGTTTTTGTTGTTTTTAGAACAATTTAGTACCAGTTTGGGGGTTTACTGGGACATAGGCGTGGTATAACTGCCTGTTATAAATCGTGTGGTTCAGGTTGAAGTACAGGTAAATAATAGTACAATGTTACATTTCTCATTACTATTTTTTAGCTTGATAGAATGCACCACAGGTAGATAAAATTGCTGTTTACAGCTATATGTAAATGGAAATGCTTATTACTTTTCAGCTTATAAATTTATTAGATTTTTGTTGTAAATATTTCACTGACTAAATTTAAATCAGTGTGTTGGAATTGAAATATAATAATATTTATTTTTATTAAATGCTGGCACCCTCATGTCTGTTTTTTCATAAAATTAATATTACAAGAGTAATTTTCTAATGAATATATATGAGCACTAGGTCATTGGTAAAACAAAAAAAGGAATAATATAATTCGTGGCACTGGATTTTTTTTAGTATGACATATGCTGATATAAAGCATAGTTCAGTGCTTTTTAAAGCATAGTTAAAGCATAGTTCATTATATATCAATTAAAGCATAGTTCATTATATATCAATTCCAGTGTAATACTAATTAAAACCTTCCTTTGACTTTGTTGAAGCCTATTCTTAGAAATTATGCAATTATTGAGGCCTTGAAAAAAAGCATATGCAGTGTTTGAGTTTCCAGCAGACCAAAAAAACTGACATGTTGAAACTGAAAAAATTAATACTGTATAGGATTTTTATATAAGCAAAATACACAAAAACATTTTGATACTTAAAAAAGACTGGGGATATGTGAATTTCATCTTTTATTTCACATCAATATAGGCAAAAAGGAAGAGCCAAAGAGTTAAAGATTGGCACTCAAATTTCTGCCTTGAGGAAGAAAATTTCCTGTAGCCTTCCAGTTCTAGAAGTCAGGTTAAGAATTTGGTTTCTGCACAGGAGTGATTTTACTGCTTTTCTTACATTAAAATCCTCATCAAGTACATTTTAATTTGTCGTGTTAATTAGTTTGAACTCATTCTCCCCTGTGCCATATTTTTCATGTTTCTGTGTCGTGTGAGATGTACTTATCTAATAAAGTGGGGCTGGGTAGGCACAGGAGCTATTTCTGGAGTCTGTGGTAGCCACCTACTACATTTTATGAGTATAACCCGCAAATTCCCTCAAGTAAATGTGGGGATGATTTAAGTTCAAGTAGGCAAGTGGGACGTGTGTGTTCTTTCTTTTTCTTTCTTTCTCTGTCTTCTCTTCTGTCTGTTAGTAATACTCCTCACTGCCTTCTGTACATTAAGAGTCACAGTAATGTGTATGTTTTATAAAGATCTTTAGTACTCATCTTGAAACCTCACTGTGCACAGAAAGTTTGGGTTGCCGATTTCTCATGACGACTAATGTCAGGGTGGTGTGTGCCACTTGCGTTTCTTAAATAGCTGTGTTTGATTAAGCAGAATCAGGCAGTACTTTCTTCCTGTCCTGGAAGCCACTTCCAAAACAAAGACTTCGCCAGTGACTGACGTTTACAGCAGTGGGTGACGAGTGTGCAGCTGGCACACGCAGGGCATGCTTTGAGGTTGGTGAGTCCTCCTGACCTCTGATTCTTAGGTGAGACCAAAGCACCAGATACTGTATGGTTTGCCCAGACCTCCTTATCTGAATACTTTGTATTTCTCACTCCTCAGTTATTTTCAAAACTGAATTTTCAACTTCTCAAGTCAGGAACCAAATTGTCTACTTTTTTCTTCATTCACTGTTGGTTAGTGAGTAACACACAGGATTTGAAATATTTCTGACGTAGAATTTGCAGCCAACCACATGTACCACATAGATAAACCTAACTTGTTCACAATGATTAATAATGGGAGGATAAGGAATGATTTATTAAGCACAATAGGGATTTTGCTGCACACATTTCTTTAATCCTCATTACTTAATGTACACACAAACACAAAAGCAGTACAGGTATTTGTTAATTGTTGATGAAGAGTGTGACTGGGTATATATAAATGTTTTGGGGGATGATTTTTAGTGTTATAATTCTCTCTGACATAGTCTTTCTTCTAAGGCGTTGAAGTGCTATGAATTAATAGCCACAGTTGGAGGTTTTAAGTGAATAGTTGGTATTAACAGCTGTCACTTTCCAACTTTGGAATAGCTTTCTTTAAAATAAAATTTTAGGAGCATACAGGTTGCGGGAATTTTGTTTGTGTGTTACCATTATTAATAAAAAAGAAAAGATCTTTTTTGTTCTTTGCTTCCCTCTCTGTGATACCTGATGGCTCAGAGTCAGACTGCTTGTGTCTGGACCTTGGCTCTGTGTGCCTGTGTGGGTAATTCAAGTTTTCTGTACCTTAATTTCCTCACTGTCAGAAGAATACCATCCCGTAGGCCTTGTGAGGGGAAAAGGATACTGCAGGGAACGTGCTGGCAAGTATGGGAGCCGTTGCTTCTGTTCACTTGACCTTGAGTACAGAACCACGTTAGTGTTAGTGCAGAGTCACTGCGTCTTCGCGGGAGAGAGAGAACTGCCTGGTTCCTGGTGGGAATGTAGCCTGTGAACCCTGAGCAGAGGAAGTTGATGTGTTTACCATGTCGTTTGACTGAAAATAGTTTCCCTGAAGAGAGATTGTTAAGGTAGCCTGTTAAGACAGTTCTCCAATAAAATGAATGACATTTTACTTTTGATCAATATAAAACGTATTTTAGGGCAAAAATAAAAATGGGTAACAAGGAATGTAGGTGGAATGACATTGCTAACCTTCACTAAAGGAGAGTAGTTTTTCAGTAAGCAATGTAGCTGGACTCAAAATATGTAAGCAAAGAATATTTCTTGAATGTGATAGGCTATTTTTAAATATACTGAGGACTTAGTAATGTTGTGATATCAGGAGTGACATCATTCTTGAGCTAACAGTTTTGAGTTGTGAATGATTCTCTAGAGCTTTGCAAAGACCAGAATGTTTTAAAACACAGTGAATTTTCCATTCTCTCTCAGTAGATAATCTGTTTTGTGAATCATCTTTAGGAGCCAGGAACCTGCTCTTTCCCTAACACTGAAGATGATTAGCTGGTATTTGTATAAATGAGTATGTGTATTCTGACTGCATTAACAACCCTAAGTAAAGGGCCCAGGAGTGGTTAAGTTTGTTTTCCAGGGAGAATATTTATTCCTTTCTCATATACAAATATGGGTGTTCATAGACACACACAGAACTCAGCAGGTCTGTTGACTTATTTGGAAATTCGTTGGTGTTGAGTTCTTCAGTTACCATAGAAGCTTAGTATTCCTTCCGGGTATCAAATGACTTCTTCTGCCTTTTCCAGCATACTCAGACACTTCTACTGGTATGCAAGTACCAGCCTCCCTGATTGCATTTACTGTGCAGCCTTTCCAGAATCTTTATCATTCTGCGTCTCATGCTTTTCATATTCTAAATTAGAATTTACTCCTATAAATCCTTTGACTGCTGTGATCACAGTGATATTTAGTTTTTGTATGCTATGAGTAAAAAAAATTTGTTCTGAAATTACTTCTGAGTCTTCCTAAGCTGTTGTTCACCCTTTCCTCCTCTCTTTGTCCAATATAGGTTTTTCATGTACCCTGTGCCTTATCTAGTAACCTACTGAGTGTTCCTCAAGAATTTCTCATGAATGAATGCTAGGACACAGAATTGGAATGGATGTCAAGAAATCATGTGGTTGTTGTTGGTCTTTAATTTTAATTCAATAAACATTCATTGAGACCTTCTTTATATGAACCACATAACCATAAATGATAGCATTTGGCATTCACCAGAAAGTACTGCATATACAGCCTGGCCAGCTTTCCTGTGTTTTTAAAGTCTACAATGGCCGGATGTTGCAGTAGCAAGCCTTTTTAGGAAGTACTATCCTGTGTTTGCAGTAAAGTTTTTGGCATCATTGTTCATAAGTAACAAAAACATTAGAAAAGCAGATTTAGTCAAACTTTTAATCATTACGTGTCTTTAGTATTGAACCTTTTAGATTTCCATTACTTTGACTGAACTTTGATGTGATTTCTATGCATCATGGCAGAATTTTAAAAATTATTTTGGATGCTGATTAAAAAGTGATTTAAGGGCCGGTGTGATAGCTCAGTGGCATAAGCGCCTGCCTGGCAAGCATAAGGTCCTGGGTTCGACTGCCAGTACCCACATAAAGGAAGAAAAGGGCCAGTGATATCGCTCAGTGGTGCAAGGGCGAGGTCCTGAGGTTGACTCCAGGTACCCACATTAAAAAAAAAAAAAAAAAAAAAGTGATTTAAGAAAGTGGTAATGAGGGCTGGAAGATACACGCATGTACTTTACAGTCTCTATCCATTTCTGAAATTTGAATTTCAAGTTTAATAGGACAGTGTATATGTAGGTACTTGAGTCAAACTTTAAATATCTGTATTTGGATGCTGTTTTAGTTACTTTTTCTCGTTGCTGAGACAAAATACCTGGCACCCAAAGTTAACGGAGGAAGGGTTTATTTGGCTCACAGTTTGTAGAGGTTTCAGCTCATAGTTGGCTGGCTCCAAGTCAGGGTGACATGGCAGAGTGGCATCACAGAGAAGAAATAGTTCATGGCAGGCAGAAGTCAGCAAGACAGCAAGCTACAAGTGACAAGGGACAAGTGGCAAGTATCAATAGCAGCTTCTTTCTGTCCCTTTATATTCTACCTAAGGTACCCACCCTTAGGGCGGGCAGCACTCACACCCAGAACTATGCCAAACCAGTGAACTAATTCAGTAATCCACACTTTTAATCCCAGCGTCACACACTCTAGATCCAGCCATCTCTAAAAAAGCTCCACCTATGACTGCATGAGGCTTTGGGGGGACATCTAGACACAAGCCATGGAGATGCTGCTACCTCCCAAAATGTCTGGCTTTTCTTTTCATTATATTAGACAAAGGTCTATGGGTTTTGCATAGTTTGGAATAAAAACAGATGCATTTCCATAAGGAAAAGGTTTGTGGGTTTGTAACTTATAACCTATTTTTACTCACAACACTTCTGACACCTCATATGTGGGTTTTTGCACACTAGTCAACTTTCCAACTTTGATACCAAGAGATTCCTGGAGTTTAGTTCATTTCTGACACTAATTATCTGGAAGTAGTACAGACCCTTCTATTAAGGGCCCAGACCCTCAAGACCGCCCCCATTTTAGACACACTTCAATCCCAAGTTCCATGCCTCATGAACTCCTTTCGAGCAGCTATAAATCAGGGTTCCCAAGACTCATTCCTTGGATTCAATAATTTGCTACAACAACTCACCAAATTTAAAGAAAGCAATTTACTTAGAATTATTAGATCATTGTAAAGGATACTGTAGGATAGAAACAAACAGCCATGTCGAAGAGTTACATAGAGAGAGGCCTGGGAGCATACCAAGGGCTGCAGCCTCTGTTCTCAAGGAGTTGGGCTGCACCAGCCTCCTGAAGTGAGGATGTATGTTCACCAAGCAAGACTCTCTGAACCCCATCCTTCTGGGGTTTGTGGGAGGCTTCATTACAAAGGTGTGATTTTATGTTAAATCTTTGGCAGTTGGTGATCACCTCAATCTCAGCCCCCTCTCCTTTCCCCAGTGGTTGCGGGGATGAATGTTCCAGCCCCCCATTCATGGCTTGGTCTTTCTGGTGAGAATCCCTCATCTTGAAACTATCCAGGGAGCCACCAAGAGTGGCCTCCTTAGAACCAATGACACTCTTTCTCCCCAGAAAAAAATCCCAAGGGATTTAGAAGCTATGCGCCAGGAACCGGGGACTGAGACCATCATGTATTGCCCACACAATTGAAACATGGTAGAAATGATTGAAGATGAAGGAGATCCAAGCCATGACAGATCAAGGGAACCAGTTTCTAAACTTTTGGGATAATGTTCACTAGGGATTATTACGCAATTATTTAAAATATTTTCATGGCATGCTCTTTTAATTTTCATCCTACCATATGAACATGCTCTGATATTACGCTCATTTGTATGGATGAGAAGAGAAAAGTTCCGTGATGGACATACAAGCACAGGGACACTCCAGAAGAGCAGCAGGAGACTGTGTGTTGTCTGCACGGAGTGGTTCCCTCTTAACCTAGAGATGATGCAACGTGGACTGAAGCCTGGAATGCTAAGCATTTACAGTACAGTCTGCAGTCCTGAGCAGGAGAGGTTCTCTGAGGAGCAACTTGCTGTGCTCTTTATTTCCTCCACACGACCGTGCATACAGTAAGGCAGCAAATAAAGGACAATTCTTACTGCAGGGATCCCTGGGCCACAGAGCTTTCAACACAGCATCAGGGGCCAGAGTCAAGAGACCTTTTGGTAGGGCTTGGAGCATAGGATGCAGGGTAGATGTGGACTTGGCTAAAGACTTTACTTCAGTGGCCAAGGTCAAATTGAGAAGCTGGGATGTAGAAAAGGCTTAGTGTTGTGGGTCAATCCTGATTGGAAAGCTGGCTCTACTCAAAGAGCAAAGGTCAGAGCATAAGTAGATGAAGAAGCAGAGTGGATGCATGAGTTGGAATTGAGGGGGTTAAGACAGTGTGAGGACCAAACCCCAGATTGCTGTCAGTCCTCCCCTACCATGGGAACAAAAGAGAGAGATGGAAGTTGCCAGAGAACCCTGGTGATGGAGGCAGCCAAGGAAAAGTGACCGTTTCCTATGATTAGTGAGCCAGAGTCCAAGAAGAGTTAGCCTTGTAGCTGTGGCTGGTGAGAGGGATTGCTCCAGCTGGGAGAGACATCCCGTGGCAGAGAGGGACACAGAAGGACTTGTGAGAAACTATTGCATTAATCTGGGCCATTTATTATAGTTAGAACTGTCATTAGTGTCCTGGGGCATTTCTGAATTATCAGACAGCAAAATTACTGCTCAAACTTGGTGAATACATTCAGGCAAAGTTTTATTACAATTTTAGAACGAAAGGTTAAAGGGTTTTGTGCTTAAAAGGAGGAGATATTTACCTGCAAAAGCTACAAGTGTGTCTCAGTTCCCACCGATAGGGGCTAGGAACATTGATGTCTGACAGGAAGTCTAATCTTTTAATTCAGACATCAATTAGTCATTTTTGGCTTAGTTCTTACACCTACACACCTGCGGTTTATAGCCCTGGCTTGGCATTACGGGTCACGTGTGTTAATACAAATTAACTCTGCAAACTGTTGCTTTGAATTCCTTTTCTGACTCACCTTCCTCCTCTACCTTTAAAAGTAAACACTTTATTTGCAGCATAAATGATGAAAGTCATCACCTGCATCTAAGAGTGTTGCCTTGTGCTTTTCCTTTTGCGTGCAATTTTTTTAAAGTGTTGATTGTAAGTTCTTAAGGAATTTATAAAAGCTGCAGCATAATCAATGAAAGTCATTACCCGCACCTAAGAATATTGCCTTGCGCTTTTCCTTGTGCATGTAACTTTTATAAAGTGTTGATTGTAGGTTCTTAGGGAATTTATAAATGTTTAGAATGAGCCAACTCCTTTGATTCATTTTTCTCATATAGGGCTGCATTGCTTCTTGCTCTGATTAGCACCCCCTGCACACATTCACACACTCTGATGTGGCACTAATTGCTTCACCCACACCCAGTATTTATTGTGCATCTTTGTGTACAGACACCTTTGCAGACTGCCGTGGCGACATGAAAAGTGAAAGGGTCCTTGTAGTTCTGTGTTTATTTTCTATACTTTCTTTGGCAAACTACTGAGCCCTGGAGAATTTCATAAGCAGTTCCTCATGTCTGGTTGCCTGTTGGACACGAACGGTATGGACCGGCTTTTGTGGTTGCAGGTGGGGGAAGCAGGCACAGCCCAACTGGGTCTGTATCTTGTGTCCTTCTCTAGAGTTAGATATAGAGTGGCATCATAAAATTAATTAAAAACTCACTTTAGATTTACAGTTAAAAAGAAACCAATAGGTCTCCAGATATTTTTGTACTTCACATTCTATTGATGTATCTGGAAATAGCAAGATTTATTTGCAGCTTTTACTTCCTCAGGGACAGACTGCAAATACATTTATTTATCCACTCAACTTCTACAGAGTGTGAGTGACGAGGTGACCTCCATTTCAGCAAAATAAATTCTGGTATCCACAGTCCAGCCAAGCTCGTCTGTTGCTGTACAGCCGAAGCATGTATGGAAACTTGTTTTCTCCAGGAGGCAGGGAAGCCACAGTGCTCACACATCAGGTTGCTGTGAGCAGGTTACAAAACTGCCAGGCACCTGTGATGAAGTGGGTGCTGCTCGTCTCCAGTGAGTAGGTGTCAGGGTCTGATTGGGTACAGGATGGCTTTGGATTCTCATGTGCACACAGCCCAAGGTCAGGGGCTCACTACCATTAATGGTGAGTCAGAGGCAAGGGTCAGCTGTCACCCAGCAGGTGCTCATTGTCTCTCTGTTATTGTCTCTCAGTAGCAAGAGGCCCTGTTTCCTGAAGATGCCCCTGCTGTGTTTAACATGATTGACTGTCCGGTTCTTCTGCCGTACTTCCATAGAGAGCACCTAGGAAGATCAAAGCAATGTGGTGTTGGGTTTTCTGCTTAGTGTAAATTTAAGCATGACCACAAAGGCTTGTTGCCTCTCACTTGGAAAAGCAATTTAGCTTGCAGAAAATAATTAAATCTTCAGTCTCTTGCAATAATTAGAAATTTGAAATGGGGAGGGTTAATTATTTCCATCAGATTTCAGTTGCCTAAGAAAATGCTCAAGGATAGCATCTAGACAGTCTCGAGCTAATTCACAATTACATTGCTTTCAGTATTTTTAATTTTTCTCCCCGCAGGATCATGCAGATTTGCGAAGCCATTTCTTTACAGTTGGGATGAAGCTAGAGACAGTGAATATAAGTGAGCCCTTTCATATCTGTCCTGCATCAGTGACCAAGGTAGGTTTTACTTCTTTGCTCCAGAGTGAATCAGCTGATGAAATATACTCATGCGAGGATATACAACGACAGCAAATAAACCAAAGGGACATTGATGCCTCTCCAGGCCGCTGCTACCTGAAGCTATTTGTCACTGGTAGCAGAGTGAATCTGATTAGATGCCTCTTCTTAGAATGGATAGGATGAATTTTCCTTCTTCTGATGGAGCTGGCAAGTTTCATGTTATAATCATTATAAGAGTAATAACTTGGTCCATCTGCATGGATAGTAGTGATACGATTGATCTACAGACATTCCTCATGTAATGACTGCACTAAGGTCCTGTGACTAAGTTGTTACGTGAATTGGTCACTAAATGAGGAATTGTATATAGTATGTACATTACAATATTCAGAACAAAGAAATGGTCAAAGGAAACTCCAAGTTCATGACTTCGCTTTTATTTGCATAACTCTTACCTGCAATACTGTAATGTATAACAGAATATTAAACCATGGCACTGCACTGTACAATCAGCAAAAATTACAGTATCATATAAACAATGTATACTGTATAAAAAAAGACACCGAGGCTCTATAAACAAGATGTGCAGAACTGTACAAAGAGAAAAGATGGGTCGTAAATCTGAGTGGCAGGTTGTTAAGTCCGAACAGTCATTAACTGGGTGGGTCGTTCAATGATAATCTTAAAGTTGAAATTCATGCACTTCCTTTCATTTACCATTTACTAAAAACTTCCAATTGAAAATGGTCTTTGGGGCCGGTGAGATGGCTCAGCGGCTTAAGCGCCTGCCCGGCAAGCGCAAGGGCCCGAGTTCGACTCCCGGAACCCACATACGAAAAAGGGGCCGGTGATATCGCTCAGCGGCACGGGCGCCTGCTGGCGTGCGAGGTCCTGAGGTCGACCCCCCGGTACCCAAAAAAAAAAAAAAAGAAAATGGTCTTTGGTCGTTTTTACCATGTATTCTGGTAGATGTTACAAGTTTTTGTAAAACTCAACAGTTGTACCTTGCTGAAATTTGGCCCACAGTTTCCTTTTGTCCCAGTAGTGGGTGACAGCAATGCCAGCTGCCCACTTTTCTGAATCTATATCACATTGTTCTCATTCTAAAAAGCGGCAAGGTCAGCTTCACCTGGACCAATAAACCAGAGAGCTGAAGTGCTCCACCTGTCAGTGGTAGTGGCCTCTCTCATGTTTTTATGCTTTTAAATAATTGCCATCCATAATGTTAGGAAGTGACACACTAATTGTAATTAGTTCATTCCAAACACTATTATCTAGTTGGATAGACTTTCAGTGACAGCCATTTGGGTTTTCACAATAAATAATTATCTCACTGAGAGGGAAGAGGGTGGAGGTATTTTCAGTGATTTTTTAAAGTACGTTTAGAAAGTTTTTTCTTTTTCTTTGTACCAAAGATGAAATACTTAATCCATTCTGTTTCACACGTGTCTCCCCTTCTTCTCTTACTGCCTGGAGTTGTAAAATGGGTGAGCTGCATTGTGTGCTTCTATCTCTTAGGACTGCATGTAAGCTCCTCCTCAAGCTCAATAATCATCTTCATGCAATGAAATAGTGGAATATTCATAGTGCAGTGGATATTTACAATTAAATATATTTCTCTGAACACTTGAAAATATTTTAGAATATTTATATTTCGGAATATAACACATCGTGTTATCATTACTTATCACAATGTAAATTTCATTTTCCCCCCTTGAGTTTTTCATGATGGCACAATGGTTGAAGTAAGTAAATAATATTAAAACAAACAGAGAAGAATGCAGACAAATAGGCAAGCATGTATGGCAGATCCAGTATTCAATTATTAACCTTAAGCAGATTAGCAGGGTGAGATATGGACAGTTGATGGCAATGATGACAGTATCATTCTTGTGTGGAATGTATTGGTTTAGAGGAAGGAATATTGGAATTAGAAGTCTCTGGGAGGCTGAGACAGGAGGATAGCAAGTTTGAGCCCAACTTGAGCAACTTAGCAACTTAGTGCAACCTTGTCTCAAAATAAAAAATAAAAGAAGGGCTGGAGATGTGACTCAGTGTGAAGGCCCTGGGTTCAATTCTTGGTACTGCCGAGGAGGGAGGGAGATCTGGAGATCTGGAGGTTTGGATTGTAGAGTTCTGTTTCTGTCTTTCAACTCTGGGGTATGCAGTTGTAGGCAAATTAGTTAACTGATCTAAACCTTGGATTTGATCTGTGGGATTGGGACCAGAAGAAACATGAAGCAATGGTTGTGACCATTTGGGAACACGAACACTGACGAATCTGATGAAACTTACTAAGCTTTTCCTTTGAAGTGTGTCCAAATGAATGTGCATTTTAACCAATTTTGGAAATTCCTCAGTGTCTATATTTACAGGGTCCTATGGCGCTTAAAGATCCTACAACCAGAATTTATTACTTTCAAAAGAAGTTTTATGTGTGTGTGAATAATTGTGCATATGCACGTGCATAGTAGAATACATCACATTCATTTCGCAGATAGTTACTGAGCACTTACAGGCCCTGTTCTGGAGAATGGGACATGGACAGAGTCTGTGCTATTAGGGGGCTTATACTGCAGCGGGGAGAAACAGATAGTAAGTATATCACATGGTAAATGGCAAGGCGAAAAATACACTAGAGGAGGGGTTAGTGGAGAGCACTGGCATGGAAGCGGGGTATGGTCTTAAAAAGTCTAGCATGGAAGGCTTCCCTGGGAAGGCTGTTCATGTTTGGTGCTTTGCTCCTTAAAGCTGACTTCCAATGGCAAACTTCAGGCAGGAGATTCAGAACTATTTACTGGAATTAACATAATACTCATCTTCATGCAGTGAAGTGAGTTTCTGCTCCTGTTTAACTTTGAACTAGGTTGCTTCCAAAAACTACTTTATAAATGAAGGACCCAGGTATCATAGTTTAGTAAAAATCTTAAGGTTTTCTAAAAATGACTTGTTCATCTTTTTTTTTTCTTCCCCCTGGGCTATTTTACATACTAATTTTTTTTTGAGTGTTGAGGGCCATCAGATTTTTGCTCTCTGCTTGGTTTATCAACATGCCTTGTTCCTTTTTCATCATTGATTTTTTTTATATTCACTGAATATTTATCTAGCTTATATGCAAAGCATTTCCTATGCATTTGAGAATACTTTGATGAATAAAAAGGGGACCACTGTCCTCAAAGAACTTATGATCTATTGGTGGGGATGGGTGTGTTACCAGTCCACAGAAGGAATGAGGATTTTCAGCATGGAATTTTACATCTGATGCTTTGGGAGCACAGAGCAGGGACCCTTTATTTCAGCCAGAGCTGGGGCACTGGAATTGGAGATTCACCTGGAAGAGTGCAGTAAGTTTTGATGGACTAGCCAGGCAGCTGGGGTACTGTAGTGTGTGAGGATACTGAGTGGGGCTGGGGTTTGTGTCAGTGATTCCTGTTGGGTAGCATGATGGGATATTTTGGGTGATGTGATGCAGGATGAGGCTAGAAGTCTCCCATGCCAGATCTTGCAGGTTTTTTGGGTGATTCTGTGTGAGAAATTTGGTGTCAACAGAGGATACTGAGAGTGGCACTTCAGTGCCCATCTTAGCTCTTATCTAAGCTGGGGTTTGCCTGTCTTGCTTATCAGTTTGGTTTTCTGGCCGCTATGGCCGCTGTTTGCTTCTCTAAGTGTCTGACTTTTTGAAAAATTCTTTTATATATTTTATTCATCGATCTTGCCATTAATATAATCACAATGATCAATTCTACCTTTTTAACTACTAGATTAGTAAAATGCATTCAAATGCTAGATTATGCTCAGATCAATTTGATGAAATATATTAATTGCCTTTGAAAACTGTGCCAGCATTATATATGTAATACCAAGAAATTATTATGTCTTTTTTCAGGTTTTCAACAATCATTTTTTTCAAGTGACTATTGATGACTTAAGGCCAGAACCTAGTAAACTCTCAGTGCTGTGCCATGCGGATTCTTTGGGGATTTTACCAGCACAATGGTGCCTTAAAAATGGAGTCAATCTCACTCCTCCCAAAGGTTGGTATTCTGTGAAAATTTGCAGGATTTGAGTGGTTCAGGATGGTGTCTCTTCTCACTGAAGTGATGCCTTTATTAATCTGGAGAAGTTTGGGCTGTGAAGAATTTAGATGTAGTGAGAGCAGTGTGTTCTTAGCATGACATACTCTAACATCTGCTGTTGCTCCATCACCCTTGAGATGTGTCCAGCTGGGCTTTTGTGCCCACTTCAGTCCACGGCAGATCCTTCACCAATTACTGCATTATTGGTAGTTGTGCTGCTGTGTCATAGTGATAAAGTGTGCGGTGTTGCTGAGTGATTGAGGTTAAAGACTTGAGAATGTCAGAGACGCAGCTTTAAAAATGCAACAAAATGATAATGAAGCATTTCTTTAGATTTTTATTTCCAACAAGGCATGTTTTCCCCAGGGCCCAGTTACTCGCAGGTATCCAACAATTTGTTGCTGTGGTACCTTAAAATAATTCATTTGGGAGCCAGTATGCATGAAAGTCATTTTAGATTGGGATCTAAGAACGCATGTTTAGTAAGTAACACCCTTGTAATTTAGCACTGGGGTTTGTTGTCCCATAAGTCTTAGGTAGGGAGGAACACAGTAAAATGAACAAAAGAGAAAACTGGGAAAAGATTAGAAATATAAACTTATGGGGGAGGGCTTTTTAGTAGACAACCTCAAATAAAAAAAGGAGTTTTACACTAAGCTTTTCAGCTCTGTAGGGAATGGACAACCTCTGGCATCAGCCATATCAAGAGAATAAGCTCCTGTTTCTCTGGTGGCTGTCACATGTTGTGCACAGCGTTTAATTGTGTTGTGACTGGCTCATCCATAGCATAACTGCTCACTGGGCTTTTATCCTATTTTTCCTCCATAGTCTTCCCTTTGGAAGCGATGCTTTTGCATATTTCCACTTCAGCTGTTGACTCTGCAGACTAGAATTGCATAGTCATGGCATGTGGTCTCATGGTAACACAGTGAACTTTCACGTAACACTGCGACTTTACTGGTCACTGTTTAAGTGCCTTGCTCATTTAGTCCTCAACATTGTGCTGTGAGGAAACTTAGCTACAGAGAGTTTATGGGATGTGCCTAGGGTCCCGTGGATCATGGTAGGCAGCACGCTTGGCTCCTGAGTCTGTGCTGGATGATGGTGGGACGGACTCCAGTCCATGAGCCCTACATATGTGTTTCCATGTTGGTCTTCCCTAGCTTTGCGACCTGAGCCAGGTCACCGTACTTCAGTTTTCATGACTACTTGAAATGGGGCCATGCATGGGAATCCCCAAATATTCCACAGAATCAAAGAAATGATAATTTGTGTAATCCCTTAATGTGACCATACACATTTTCTATTAAGAAGTCCTTTCTCTGCCAGGTAGCCTGGCAAGTTTGAAAGCTCCATCACAAATACCCAAGTATTTGTGAGGTTTGGTGCGGTGAAATTGTCTTCATGCAGCCTTCCAAATTGTTTCTTCCTCTATTGGCACTAAAATGTTTCTTTTGCTGATTCTCAGAGAAAAAGAATGTTTCTTAATGGATATAGTAAGTTATGTACAGGATGTTGAGTAAAGGTAACAAGTGCCTGCCAATAAGAAAATCTCAATGATAACTTTTTAAACTCCGTAACTGTTCAAGATGTGATTAAATATCATTAATTTAGGATCCATTGGTAATCTGCAGGTGGTTTTGGCACTGTTTTCTGGAAATAGCAGAATTTTTACATGTAAACCAGTTAAGATAAAGACCAGCAACTTAGACAGTAGATAAGGGGAATGAACTAATTAGCACATGTTAAAAAGCACAGTGCCTCTTAGTCAGATTCATCATGACAGGAGAAATGCAAGTGGAAATGCTATTGAGGTGCTACACAGTTAGCAGATGAGGTCGAAGCCCAAGAAGAAAGAACAGAAGCACTCAGTTTAGGTGAGTCTAGAGGAACAGAGGTTCTCAGAGTTTGCTGTGAAAGTACAAGTGGTACAACAGCATGGAAAGCAGGGGGACACATTTACTAAAATTAGAGGTGTGGTTCCCCATTGATGCATGATCTCCACTTCTGGAAATTTTTCCTAAAAATATACTGCGCAGATAATGTGCATAAAAGTTTGTATGGTTTTTGCAATATTATTTATAATAGCAAAAGGACTGGAGAAAATTAAGTGCTGCAGGGCCCATAGTCCCAGGAAGCCCCACACTCAGGGAGGTGGGGCAGGAGGATCCCTTGAGATCAGGAGTTCAAGACCAGCCCGTGCAACATACTGACACCCCATCTCAAAAAAAAATTCAAGTGTTTATCAGTACGACATTGGTTAAATAGATTTTGGATATTCAGTTAATGAAAACTGTTCAGTTTTTGGGAAGAATGAGAGAAATATGCATATCCATATGGAAAGCTGTCCACAGTGAGTTGTAGAGGTCAGTGGGTATAGTTTGATACTTTGTTAGAGAAGAGGTAAATAAGAGTCTATATTTGTGATTCTTAGGTGTAAAGAAATCTCTGGAAGGTCACATAAACACTTATTAGAATAATTGTGTCTGTATGAGCTTATGGGATACAGGGGTGGGAAGCAGGGCAGAGGGGTGAGGCTAAGAATAAGACTTTAACAGAAAACCGTTGTCCTTTGTATCCATGGCTCCTGTATCTATGGATTCAACCAATGGCAGATTGAAAGTATTTGGGGAAGAAAATTATGTCTATATAAACATGTAAAATCTTTTTTCTTGTCATTATTCCCTAAATAATACAGTATAACAACTACTTATATAACATTTACATTATATTAGATAATACAATGTAATGATCGTTTTAAGTGTACAGGAGGACATGTATAGGTTATATCTAAGCACTATGCCATTTGATATAAGAAAGTTAAACACTTGTGGGTTTTGGGATCTATAAGGGGTCTTGGATTCAGTCTCCCCATGGATAATGAGGAACAACTCTAGTATTTTTGTCTTTGAAATGTTTAAATTTTTGGACCTAAATAAATGTGTTACCTATTCAAAAATAATCATGTTGTTAAAAGTAGAAGGTTTCTTTTAATAACTGAAAGGGATCTTAGACTTTATCTCATCATGTTTAACCTCATTCATTTTCTTCCTGAGGAAACTGAGGACTAGTTGTGTTACATGAATTTTGAAATCGTGAGGCAGAGGTTGATTTAAAACCCAGTCTAATGCCTTTCCCACATAACCGTATCTGTATTTTGCTGTGGTTCTAGCTAGCTGGTATGTCCATAAAATCCATCCTTGTCAGTAATTTTGTGGCATTTTGGTGGCCTTAAGCAAGACTAACAGATATTAATGGGCCATGACTTTTACATGACCGAAATAGTCTGTATGTCAAAGCAGTTTGTAAATTACTATTGCAGGAAATCGTTTTCCAAGTGTATATGGTTATAACACAGTTGTGGCTTTATTTAGCCCCCTTCTCATCTCCAGAGAGTGGGATATATTTATTTTTGTAATTAAACTGAATAAGAATTTAGAGGTGGTACTAGTGGTGGTTTTTGTAGTGTGGTTTAGTGGTTTCCTTTTGAGGCAGTTTATTACATGCTGTATCTCAACACAAGGGCTGGGAATCATGCTGTGGAATTTTTTCTTACATCATTCTTTGTTTTATTAATGTATGAAAGGAAAAACTTAAAAAGCTTTGTTTTAAACTTGAATTCTGAGGTTTATATCTAGAATGTGTAGGATTTATTGTACATGCTGCCAAGTGATCTCAGATGTTTCCTGTATGTATTTTCCAGTAATGTGTTACGTTGTTCAGATTTCTGTGAGACCCATGAATACTGCTTGCAATTATGTGTTCCCTGATCCCCAAAAGATATTAGGTGGAAAGTAGCTGATGAGGCAAAAAACATCAGATAGTATAGGAGAGAGATGTACAAAGAATATAGATCTTTGATTGCATTGTTTTGACTGTATTACCATTTAAAAGGACAAGATGTTTAAAACAAGAGTGCATAGGAGTTTTTAATTGTGACTTTCTGCATAAGTGCTTTCCTGTTAAGCAAAGGATAGAACTTTGGAGGTTTTACCCCATTAGTTTAAATGCAGTAAACAACACATCACTATTACAGACACTATGAAAAGTGATCAGACAAGTTCATGAATAAATCAGCTAAGGTAAAAGGTGTACAGGTTATTACCCATGAGTTGCTATACTTAAATTATTTCATTAACCTTCACAGTATGCAGTATCAAAGATTAGTTATAGAATTAGAGGAGGAAGAGTTTCACCCAGGAGAATTTTCTGTAGAAAATGTTAAGACTGTAAATTTCTGTTGTAAAATGTGGAAGCAAAGGCCAAAGTAAATGGCCTACTTTAGCATTTGATTTGTCTCTGTTAGGTTGAACATTTAATAGATACATAAACTGTTAACATAGTTTAGGAAGTAAAGATGTGTTTTAATTATTTTGGGGGCATAAAGTAATGAATCCTGATTCTTATTCTCTAAAGGAAAACCTCAGTCATCAACTGATGTACAGTCCATTTTGTCACTCATTACATTTCAGAAAGTGGCAGAAGGGCCGGTGAGATAGCTTAGCGGCATAAGCGCCTGCCTGGCAAGCACGAGGTCCTGAGTTTGACTCCCGGTACCCATATATGAAAAAAGGGCCGGTGATATCGCTCAGCGGCACGGGCGCCTGCTGGCGCGCAAGGTCCTGAGGTCGACCCCCAGTACCCACAAAAAAAAAAAGAAAAAAAGAAAGAAAGTGACAGAAAATAATATATAGACAATCATTGCCCTACTCCTTCTTTTAAAAGTTAACATTTTAACATGTTTGATTTAGATTTTTTTAAAAAATAAATAAAACATTGCATAGAACACAGAGTCATCCTTCACTCATCTATTTCTCCCAACCCATGTCTAATATACCAGTGAATCCTATCACCATTTTCAGAATCTTCTGTGTGTTACTGTGACCACCTGGCCTCGGTCACCATTAAGCCCTGCCTAGTTACAGCAGTGTCTCCTCTTTCCCTCAATTGATTCTAACAGCAATCAGATTGATCTTGGCAGAATAGAAATTATACCCATCTCCTCTCCTCAGACTGTCCAGTGTCTTTCGCCTTACTCAGTGTTTAAGTTAAGACTGCAACAGCAGCTGACAATGCCCAGTGGTTCTGACTTCCACTGCCCTGTCTGGCCCATTCTCCTGAAAGTCTTCCCTTTGTCTGATGCTGTCACACCAGCTCTGCCTGAAGACCTGGCACTTACCATTCCGGAACTCTGGTTGGACTCTGTGACTTGCACCTTCTTTTTTTGGAAGAATTTATTGAGAGGAAGAAAGCTTCTGTCTGAGAGGGACAAAAGGGAGCCTGGAAAGTGGGTTGCCCCCACCTTCTCCTTCTTTATTCTTGACTCAGCTGTTACACCTTCTTGGAGTTGTCTTTCTGATCTATAGTATTTAATAGCAGTCACAAATTACCACCCCAACATTTGATCTTCCCTGCATTGAGTTGCTCCACAATCTTTTTTACTCTGTAGTATGGTCATAAGGAATATATATTTTACTTCCTTGTCTTGTTTTTTATTTATCTTCTCACTAAAATGAAAGATCCCAAAGAACAGGGATTTTTGTCTCCTTTTGGTCATGGCTCATCCTAGCAGCTAGAGCAGTGGGTGGCACTGGGTGATATTTGTTGAACGTTGAATGAATCGAAGCTCTGCCTGTATTCTGTCACTGTCCTGATTTTTGGGTATTTGTTTCACATCTAGCAACCTTTGTAAGCTGTTATAAGAGCAAGTTTGCATGAGCTATACATTACATGATTCTTGAAGGTTTGGTTAAAAATAAGGTTGTAAAACCATCTAAGCTGGTGCTGTTAGTATTTTATTGAACTTAAAATTTATTTCAATATTAATAGTCATAAATTTAATTAAATTACCATTTCTATTTAAGACTGTATACATACTTACAGTATTGTCTGTTTAAACTATTTTACATTTATTGTTATTTAGTAAGATCAAGCTTATTTTTTAATATTGAGTTGTTCCTATATTTTCCATAATCACTATATTTTTGTCTGTTTGATGTAATAAATCTTCCTTCCTTCCTTCCCTGTACTAGGAATTGAACCCAGAGCCTCACACATGCTAGGCAGCCATTCTACCACTGAGCTACATTTTTAGCCCTACTTAAAATTTTTGTTTCGAGACAGGGTTTCGTTAAGTTGCCCATGCTAGCCTGGAACTTGCAGTCCTCCTGCCTCAAGCCAAAGTTACAAGTGTATGCCATCACACTTGGGGCTCTATAAATTTTCAAAAGCAAAATGCCTTCCTAGGGGAAAGAAACAAAACCCATTTATCTGGCTTTTCCTTGTGCTGGTTTGTTTCCTCCAGTGGCTTATGATTTTTCGTTATAAACTAATATTTAGTGGTCATTGTTTCAGTGGTGGTAGGTCCAGTGCTCAGGGTCGATGTACTTCCTTTGTTGTAGTTCTTGATTAGGGTGTGCCTAGCATTCTAAAGGTTTTACTACCCTTGAATATTTATTGTATTATTTGTCTCTGTCCCTGCCTGCCCATCAGAGAGTTAAATTCCACATTGTCAAGGATTATGACTTTTTTGTTCCCTGCTCTTTCCCTAGTATCAAAAACGATGTCTTGTCTTTGAAGGTGGCCTTGATTAGTCAAGGAGGGAGCAGCTGATTCTTATATTAATTTCTCCGGCTGCACCACGTGGAATTGTAAAATTAGACCCAACATCCCTGTGTGCCCCTGCCTTGCAGGAGCACATAATTCCTTTTTCTCTGTCCTTTAACTAGAGCCTAGACAGGGAGTAGCAGTCTCATCTCTGCCGCATTTCTGTTCCAGGGAGGTAACCTTGTCCCTCCCAGTTTCTCAGTCTGGCAGCCACCTTCTGCTCACCTCCTAGACCAGTTCTACTTCCACCCCCTGTGAACTCAGGCTCTGCTCTTCTCTAACTTTCTGAGCCCTTCTCGTTTTGTTTTGTTTTGCATGTGTAGATTTTTCTTTGTATAAGAATTTTTAAGGAGTTATATTTCATCTGATATTTAAGAGAAAAATATCAAGTCCGTCCACCTGGTTACTGGGCTTAGAAACTGTTGTTATTGATTTTTAGTTCTGGGGATTGAACCCAGGGCCTTGAGCATGCAAGGCAAACTGAATCACTTTTCACTGAAGAGTGGAGAGTAAAATTCTGGGTCATTTTAATACATATATGAAAATAACTGATTTTTGAAAACAATAATTCTCTTACTCATTTTCCTGGATTTTAAAGATGGTTTTTCATTGACAATATTTATATGAAGTTAGATTCCATCCTGGGAACATATCTTTGTCTGATAACATTATTTATTTATTTATTTTATTTTATTTTTTTATATGGGTACCGGGAGTCGACCTCAGGACCTTGCGCTTGCCGGGCAAGTGCTTGTGCCGCTGAGCGATATCACCGGACCTTTTTTTTTCCTTTATGTGGGTTCTGGGAGTCGAACTCAGGACCTCGCGCTTGCCGAGCAAGCGCTTGTGCCGCAGAGCTATCTCACCGGCCCTAACATTATATTTTTAATTCAAAATAAGAAGTCGTGCATGCCCCCAGACACAGAAGTACATTAAATGTCACACCATCACCTATATTAAATACTTCTCAACAGAATTCTTACTCTAAAAGGAAAGAAAAGTAGTGTGGCTAGTGTTTCCCTCTTTCCTTCCTTTCATTATTTGTTTTGTTGTTTTGTTTTGTTGCACTATTCTATGATCTTTAAAAAAAAAAAAGGGAGAATAGCTCATTTGGAAATTAATGGATATGTATATTTTAAAAGTCTGCATCAGGAAGGGCTTAAGATTAACTGTCAACTGAGAATATTGAGATAGCTGGAAGATTTCCAGAGGGGATGTTGTAGCTATTTTGCAGATAGGGTGATAAGAAGAAATGCATTAGTCAGCTAGTGTTTTTGCAAGTCTCGCCTGTAACATGTGGAGCATAGAAACTCCTGTATGAAGCACATCTAGAGCATGCTGAGGACAGCCTGCAGGACAGACAGGCTGGCTCCCAGTGCCAGCTCTGCCAGCTGAATTCTGCACAATGTGGAGTCCCAGACAAATGCCATGGGACATTTGTGCCATGAAATGAAGCCATTGAATACATGACCTCAGTGGGTGTTCAGGGATGGTTGTCAGTAAAAAAAAAAATAAATAAATAAAACTTTGTACTGGAAAGGAGAGAGGTGAGCTTTCAATGAGAGGAGCAGTGCATGGAATTGGTGCCTGGGAATGCTGCCCAGTAAATGGGGTGTTTTCCCGGGAGGGGACTGAGGACCTGCTCTTAGAAAGTGGATCTATTTGTGTCACCTGGTGCTTGTACTGGGTCTTGGTATTTGCTGGTCTTTGAAGGTTACTGTATCACTTTTCCCTTCAAAGGGAGGTTTAACTAAAAGCTAAATAAGCTTGCTATTTACACAGATGGCACTAACATTTAATAAAGTAAACATTCTTCAGTGACCATCTCTTTAGGGGACCATTTGCCCTTCAGTCATACGTGGTGAGAGTCCTCAGAGATACCTTTCCTGATGTCTGTGTCTCTCTCCATCCTTGCCTTCACCCCGCCGGCCGGGGTGTCACACTGTCTGTTATTCTCAAGAGCTCCGGGAACTTGAGAAAGCTGGGCTAATGCCTTTTCCATCATTTGTCAGACCAACAACTAATCAACTTGGCAAACTGGAGAGTGAACAGGGAACAATTGCTAAATACATACATTTCCTTGTTTTAGAAAGTGTTGTTGCTTTATGTGACTTCAGTTTATTATTTTAAAGAATTTTTTATTTTACAAGATGCTTTCATATTGGAAATTTGGTGCCTATTCATTCCTCAAAATCTTGAAAAGCAGAACATTCTAAAAAAATACATTCCTTTAATAATTCTATCTTATTTATGTATTTATTTATTTATTTATTTTGGGGGGGGCACCGGAAATCAACTCACCACCTTGCACTTGGCAGGCAGGCGCTGAAGAATTCTATCTTGATGAAATAACATTTGGTACACAGTTCTTCCTGTTTCTGTTTCCTTGGAAGCAACTTTGTATATCTGTTCAATTATTTTATGCCTTATATATTATTTTATATATTCAGACATTGCTTTTGTAATTTATTAAGATGTGTCGTGCCAAAATATCTGGGACTATAAATGAGTGTGGAGAGCCCAGGATTTGTAGGCAAATAGTTTAGACATTTCCTGAGGCTCCTGCTGTTTTCACTTGGCTTTTATGTATGCAGTGCTTGCCTGCAGTTGTTTCTCTGCTGTCACTTGCTCTGTCTGCTCCAGTCACACTGTCCTTGTTGCTGATCCTGGAGCCCATTCCTGGGCTCTACAGCTGTCTGATCTCTCCCTGGTACCCTCTTGTCCCTGAGAGTTGTGCGTCTCCTTCCTCCTTCTTTCTCCGCCTCATGCCTTTTTTTCCCTGTTCAGCTTTCCGTGGAATCTCCCTGATCTTTCTGTTCACAGGTGCAGCTGTTCCTTGTGTGCTGTCCCCCTCTGCAGCACCTGTGATCTTATTGGTGCACTTTCTGACTCCTCTCACTGAAACTCAACCCTCCGAGGGGAGTTTTGCTGGTTTTGTTCCCTTGTGACTCTCCTGGCACACAGCATGCATAGGATCAGTATTCTTCAATGAAGGAAAAATATCTAGGATGGAGGTTGGGCGCATTCTTGAAAATTTTGACATGTGACCTAGATTCTGAAGTTGACATTTACTGAGGGTTTTTGAGTTATAGTCTCTCCAATCAAAAATGCATCAAACTACGATGTTGTTTTCCAACTACCTTTAGGAGCTGACTTCTTCCTCGTGTTTCTCGTTTTTCCAATCCGGTAGATGGCAAACATGATTTTCTTTTGCTATTCTTGTTCTTTATTATGACTGTACATCTTGTTTTTTAGCCATCCAGTATAGAAGAGGAATTTTACTCCTGTGTGTTTCTTTTATCAGGAGAAATCTTTCCTTAAGCCTTTTCTGTGCCCCATCCCAAGTCACAGGTAGGGGCCACGAAGCCGCCGTGGTTGTCTCAGAGTGTTCACAATTCACTTCCTGGGGCTGAGGTGAAGTCTCACTTTCTCTAGTAACTGAATAAAGTCAGGATTCTGTTCACACACCTGAGGAAGGATGGCGCGGCGGCACCGTGATGTAATCTACATGCCAAACAAAGCCTGCATTGCATAACCTGTGAACAGGGCACAGATGTTGTGTTATCAAACACTTTTATTATTGGAATAATTTCAAAATCATTATTGAAAACTTGAAAATGCAAAGAGAAGGAATAAAAAAGTAATCATGAGTCCAAAATGATTATTTTAATACATTATTATTTTTTTCTGGTCTTTTTTCTTTGCATATTTTTATATAAACTGAATGATTCAGAACAAGTTTGCATAAGTCTTCATCCAAAACCATGGCAACCTTTTTTCACACCTTTTTCCCCAGCAAACTAATTTCATGCCTACAGGGCATTCGATGCACTTGGACAATTCTCATATCATGTCTAATTGTGGGATGGAAAGTTGTTTCAGCTCTCCACCCCCCTCATTATTATCAACCATAATGCTGTAAGTATTGTAATGCATAACGCTGAATTTTTAGGGTAAATTCTGAGAAGTGAAGTTGTCATGTCAAAGGGCATGAATATTTTTACTGCCAAAGAGTTTTTCCAAAGAATTGTCCATTTGCACTGTAATGCTTGTAAGTGGAGCTGGTTTATGTCAATTAATTTGTATTGTAAGAAAACAGGTCATTGCCCTCTTCCCGTTTGGATGTGTGACAGTTGGAATTTCGTTCAGAATAAACACTAATAAAGGCTTAAATAACTCTAATGGTTGTGGCTCAACAGTCTCCCGTGAGAGCTTGTTGCAAATTTTAATAGCCTAAGGGATTTATTTCCTTTTATTTTCTTCTCCGCTCTGCTATTTTCTTCCTCCTTCCAGGGTTAAAACATGTTTTCCTGTCTGCAGTTAAGCCTCAGTACTTCTTGTTCTGTCTTTGTTGATTAATGAGAATAATTGACCCCTGTTGTCTCTGTTATACAATCCAGGGCAATTTGTTTTTATGTAGCAGTTATTTTCTGAGCTGTCACAGAACTGCCTTGCAAAGAGGGCTTGTTATCAACCCAGAGGAAAAGGATTTCAAGTGATGAAATGAATAAAAGTCTCTAAGAGAAGGAGAAGGAGAAAAAGTCTACTCTGTTCCAATCTTCAGAGAAATTTGTGAGTTTTAGGGGACAGAGTAATTTATTGTTGCTTAGATGGTACCCAGCAGGACTTGATTGTATGTAGAAATTATTAGATTAAAAATGACTGTGCATGGGGCCGGGGATATAGCTCAGCAGCACAGAGCCTGCCTGACAAACATAAGGTCCTGAGTTCGATTCCTGGTACCACCAAAAAAAAAAAAAAAAAAAAGACTGCAGGGAAACCTTTGAGTCCTAGATATATATGAGGATTGAATGTAGATCCTCGAATAAAACATGACTGTGGCTTTTTATGGACAGGGTTGAAGTCCATTACAAGTTGGTTATAGAAAACCCAATTATATGTCTATATACAGGGACTAGGTAACTTAGGAGTTGGCAGGTTTTGCCTGTACAGATACTGACCCTACAGAATACCCGAATACTGTATCAGAAGATGTTTTGTTATTCATTTAGTTAAGGTTTTCCTTTGCATGCTACCCTCTATGTGTTCTCATGAAGTCTTTTCTTTAGCTCACAAGAAACTAAGAAAGTAGCAGAGGGTATATTTCTTTATCCAGAGAAGAGCTACTGGAACAGAAAGAGGTCTTGACTTCATGCAAGTCAGTCTGCCAAAGCCCCAGACAAATGAGATCCTGGTGTTGTAGGGATTCACCTGGTCTTGCGCCATCTTGTGAAGTTTTATAGGAAGGCCATGATGCGTGACCACTCTGTACAGCCCTCTTACCCTTTTCTCCTGAGAGAAGGGAGGGAAATTAACCACAGAGAGGTGGAAAGAAAATCCTAAGTAGCAATAGTGAAATAATTAGAATGGTGGCTGTGAATCATAGAATGTAGCCAACAAAGGGGACCTTAAAACTATTCTCTTTGTTCTGTGGGTTTGTAGATGAGCAAAGTCAGGCGTAAATTTGATTAGTTATTACTTCAGTCCATCCAGTTAACCTGTAGAGCTGGATCTAAAACCCAGACCTCCATCCTTCCCGTTCAGTGCAGTATACCCAGTTAGGAGACTTCTGGCCAGACTGAGGTGTCTTGAGGCTCATTCTTTCTTCTTTTCTCATACCCAAACATAAGGATTTGCTCCTGCACAGTTCCAGAGAGAATCCATGTGAAGTGCAAGACTGTATTAACTGGAAAGCAGGTGACATTGTTACCTTACTAAGACATGCTTTGTTTTGTTTACAAGGCTCAGAAGACAGTTGTTTTGGTCCCTTGCAGAAACATCTGATAGAAGAGCCATTTAGCAGAGGGACAGCTCTGGAGATGGGCAGGTGGAGGAACTTGAAGAACTGCTTTGAAATTAGCCCTGCAGATTATGTGGTGTCTGAAACTTGGAGCTCTCTCTGCCTTGTTGGAAAGAAACGAGCTGTCAGTCTTCAGAGAGTGAAGTAGATGTTTCATCAAAGAAGGGGTCACTCTTTGCTGCTGATGGTCAGCAGGGCATGGGAGGGTCACAGGTCAGTTTTTGAGATGAGAGGAGGACAGCGACTTGCTTGGTTAAAGAAGCCCATTCTGTCCAAAACTAGAGGGTAAAAATGAGCTGACTTAGTGAAAATTATACTTGTATTTTTGTGCTTGGGTGTACACACAGAGGTAGGAAGTAACCACTATCTTGAGTTTCTTGAATGAAGAATGTCTTGCGAAGAGGTAGGAAGGAAATGTTGACCAAAAGCAAAAAGTTCTGTGGTGCTATTGCATGGTAGGGTGACTATAGATAACAATAATGCACTACACATTTTAAAAGTCTAGAAGAAAGGATTTTAGAAGGTTTTGTCATAAAGAAATGACAAATGTTTGAGGAGATAAGATGTTTAACCTGGCTTAAACATTGTACAATGTCTATCAGAACATCACATTACCCCATTAATATGTTAAATTTTTGTTTTATGTGTTAGTTAAACATAAATTTTAAAAAGAGTTCCCATAGTTGCTTTGCATCTGTAGAATTAAGTAACTCAGTGTCCTCAAGTTAAGTGAATTTGCAGTGGTATGTGAAGAGAAGTTGGGGTACTTGGGTCAAAATATATTTCAGAATTCTCTTAGATTTATTTTACATTCACTTCAATCAATAAAGAGAACACACTGTGAAGTTAACAGTGACACTGGGCATATTTGAGTTAACCTGAACTGTTCTGTATTTAGTATTTCCATCTTTATTAACAAGAAAATTTAGAAACACCTCTCTCCCTTTTCTATGGCATTCCTGTTCATTGGTTTAACTTTGGACAGATGACGCTCATATTGAGGCATTATCTACGCACTTACCCTTTTCTTGTTCATGATCCAGAACTGTCCTATTGTGTCTCCTCCCATATCTTGCTGTGTTTGTTGTGATGGCCGTATGTTATATGGTCATATTCCTTTTCCCCCACTGAAGTGAAGTCATTAAAAAGAAAGAAGAACACTCACATGGGTAGGATCTACATTTAATTCAGTGCATGAGTACGTAGGTGTTTCTCAGAATTCTCAGATTCTCTCAGAATCTCCGGTTCACCCCCAGAGCTTTACCACAGAGAAGCCTTCTTTCCTTATGCCCTTTCCTTTCTCCTCAGCAGTCTGGTTCCGTGGCAACCTTTACTTCCTTGTCTTCCTCATTTCTTTGGGGCTTTATCTCCCAAACCCCTAAGTCCTCTGTTTGTCCTCTGCTCTATCAAAAATCCACCCACTAAGTTTTTTTCCCTAATAAATTCTCGTCATTTCTTTGAAGATACCAAAAATCATATTCCTTTGAGCTCAGAATTTACATGAAGGGAAGCATCATTGTCTGTTTCTGCAAAATGGATCCTACAGATGCGTTCTGGGCCATAGCCTCCCTCAGCTCTTGTCCCCAGTAACAAAACCCTGCTGGCAGGAGCCACTGTACAGAAGGTAAGTCCCCCTTCCTCCCCGATGCCAGGTGCTGCATTGTGATGACAACATGTGTTACCTATAGTTCGCACTTTAATTTTCTAAACTATTTTGTTGGACCCTCATGAAATCAGAGCATTGTTAAGCTTTGGAGGACTTGGTTCTTCATGGGCCTGGACTTGCACCTCTACTTTAATCACCAATATACACCACAGTGATCATTTGCCAGTGATTTAGCTCGTCTAATGCTGTCCTATCTGGATTTTGTCATTCACAGGATACTCTGGTCAGGACTTCGACTGGGCAGATTATTACAAGCAGCATGGGGCGGAAGAAGCACCTCCCTTCTGCTTCCGAAATGTGAGAAACTTCCCTCTTGCTACTTCTTAAAATCACTGATGTTGCTAACTGTACATTTTATAAGTTGCTTTCTATTTATTGACCAAATCTGGAGTATTACCATGCACTGTAGGTTCACAAAACACTCACAGGTTTTGAAAAGTCCACCTTTCAGGTTATGGATTTGTTAGAGTGATGCTGGGCCATAGTGACAGAGTGACTAGTAAATGTACAATAGCTCCAACATGTTAAGTTTATTTCTTATTTATGGAAGAGTCCAGGGTGTTCCTGACTAGTGGGTAGTGCTCATCATGGTGAGTCTTGGGTTAAATTCATCACTTGAGTCTAGTCAGCAGATAGGAAAAAAGACCAAGAAGCTGATCTCCTTAGTTTTAAATGCACAGCATGGTGGCAACACACATTATTTCTCTTGTTTTCCATTGGTGAGAATTAGTCTCTCAGCTGCTATAAACAAGGTCAAGAAAAGAATCCTGCCAGGTGCAATGGCACATGCTTATAATCCTCGCACTGTGAGAGGCCGAGGCAGGAGGGTCACCAAGTTTGAGCCCAGCCTGGGCAATTTAGTGACTTAATGAGACCTTGTCTCAAACTTTAAAAGAAGTAAGAAAGGTCTAGGGATGCACATCAGTGTAAAAGCTCTGAGTTCAGTCGCCAGTACCGGAAGAAAAGAAATGAAAACAGAAATGGGTCCTGTCTTCTGCTACCCAGCCATGATTTTGTACTATGGAGAAAGAAGACAAATTTTTGGTGGACAGCTAGCCACCCAGAACTCCATCAGATGTACATTTACTATGTAGTATAATATTGACAAGTTATTCAAAAAGTAGTATTTTTCTTTGATTATTTATTTAAGTACAAGTAAGGCACTACTAAAAGTTTTGTGCTTTGCTTAGTGCAAGCTGTTGCCTTATTCAAAGAGATCTTGGCACAAAAGGATTTTTGTGACATAGATTAGCAATGAATGTGTGTACAGTACTTCAGAGTTCTAAGGGTGGTTTTATAAAGCAGTTTATAAAATTATTTGTTTACTCTTCATTATGCTTTGGAATTATGACAAGGGATATGAAATATTAAACTTTTTAAAATGCAGTGTAAATACATAGCCTAGTGTACTTGGCACACTCTTAGTTTTGAAAGTTAATCCCTTATGCTAAGAGAAAAAAAAAGATACAGTCCTCGTAATGGAAGTAAAACACTGCTGAATCAGAGGTGTGTTTCCGAGCATGTGCTTGGGAAGCTACAAGTTCGTTGCCACTCGTACAGAAAATAACAGGGGAAAGTGTTGGCTTAATAGAAGCTCCAAACAGAGCATACGTCAAAATCAGACTTTGCAAAAGTAAGTGCATTGCTCACCGAGTTAGCCCTTACTCATACATATGGAAGCAAGTCAGTGGCAGAACTGGAAATCAGAGCTCTTTCAGTGACTAAGTGACCTTTCCATTGGGTGGCATTGCCTTTGCACACAAGGCTTTTCTGTAGCGTTGGAGAAGTGGAGGATATGTGCTTAGGTGGTTTGGCGGGCACAGCTGTGTCCCCACGCCTCGTGAGGATAGCAGGTGGTGAGCCCTTCAGGCTTATTGAGTCCAACAACTCCTTCCTTGACTTTTCACCATAGTGATGTCACCGTGTGAGACTCTCCTAGCCCAACTACCATTCACTCACATCTACGGGAACCCCCGTAACACCTCCAAACCCGTTTGAGATTGTGCTTTCTACCCGACAAGAGAAATATTCCTCCCCGGACTCTTTAGCCTGGGGAAGAAAATTTTCACATCATCCCTGAGTTTGTATTTGGGGATTATTTCTTCCATGACTGCATAGTGCTTCTGAGTCTTCTTTTTATCTGCTTTTGCTCTCAACTAACCAGGAGTTGTCTAAATGGCTTTTAATTGTGGACAGAGTAGCCACATCCCCAGTTAGCTTCTGAACTTTCAGGATTTAGCTACTGAGATTAAATCTGTTTTAATGAATTTGCTGGTGTATTCATTAGGAGTGCCTTTGTTTCTGGCTCTCTACTTTTTTAAGACACAAGATTGTTGTCTGCCTTTTGGCATGTGCATTGCATTACAGGTACTTTGCTGAATTTGTTAGCTTGTTACAAGTGCTCCTTAGTGGGATGCTTATTATGAATTCATTTTTTAATCACACATCTCGTGTATGAGAAGAGAGCTAGTGTGGCACTGCATGCATGGAAAACATTTCCCCGGGGATGTTTAACAATCAGAGGCAGTTATGAAATGGATCGACACAACCAAATGCTTAGTAAAATAAACTTACAGGTAACAATTTTTGCTATTGATCTTTTATAAATTACCCTCAAGCAGTGAGTTGAGATGAAAATAGGTTACATGGTTGTAGCTTTCCATTATTAAGCAGGACAAAATGCATTTAACTCACTTAGAAGGTTTTTCAAGCAGCCTATCAAATTATGTTGTCTGAAGGAAGCTGAGTACATAATTTGTGTGGATGACACAGGATGATTTGCAGAAAAAAATAGCCCATCTAGAGTATCTGTGGTTCCTGCTTCCAAAGAAGCATAAAGGAAAGGAGCAAATTGATTTTTTAACACGAATCAGATGATTTTCTGATCATATAAATATACGATTGCTTTTTTTCGACTTGGTTTATAAAATGACATGTAAATATAAGTTACCTTGAGTTCTTTTCATGAGTCACAAAAAGATGTAGTCTCTTATTACATATAAGAGCTTGTCTATATTAGTTAATATATCTCAAAGCAGATGTGTTTATATAGTAGTATAACGTGATTGTAGTTTATAGTAGTTGACGATTTGGGAAGTTTTCGTATTTATTTTAAAATAATGTTAGGAGGGAGTTTTGCTTTCAGCATTGGCTGAGTAAGCTCATACTGAACTGACCTAACTAGAGATAACACCTCAGGTCTAGACACAGTGCCGAAAGCTACTACGTGAGGGTAAAGGACATTGAACTAAAGCAGGCCCATTAGGCCAAGGCAAATGGGTGGAAGATAGAGGCAGCACACACTGTTTGTCTCCTTTTTTTTCAGACAGCATGTGAGATGATTAATTGTGATGTAAAACTCATACTTTTCTGCCTTCTTAAGCCAGATTATGGAATACAGGCAACCACAGATACTTGGATTTCAGACAGGGGAGAGCCAGGAGAGGGAAACCACAGATCCTGTGTTATTATATCTTTGGCTCATCTTTGAACATGTATGTGCCAGGCACATTTCAAGCAGCCTAGGTAAAGATAAAAGAATAGGGCTGCAATTTGAGTTGCTTTCAACAGACAGAGTTTGTAGTCTGAGTCCAGCCAAGTTAATTGCTTGCTAAAATAGAAAAATTGATCCCATTGGTAGGAATATAACAATCCAGAGTCTCCACATCGTAACATTTATAACATACATGTTCCAATCCAGAATTGCTTAAGACATGAAGAAACTGGAAAGTCAAATTAATTTCTCAATAGGAAAGACAAATAAAAGAGACCAAAATCAGCATGATCCAGATGTTGTTAGCAGACAAGCTCTCCCCACCCCAGTCCCCACACCCATGTACTAGGGTTTGAACCCAGGGCCTTCACAGTGAACTATGTCCCCAGCCCAGTTACATCTAAGCTAAGTGATATAAATCACTGGTTCTCAGCATGTGTTTCCTATATCAGCAGCTTCAGCATTACCTAAGTACTTGCTGGAAATACAGATTCTTTAGCCGCACCCATAGTCAACTGAATCAGAAACTGTGGAATAAGACCCAGCAGTTTGCTTTTTAAAAGACTCTTAAATTGATTCTTATATGACATAAAGTTTGAAAATCATAGACATAAAGGAAAATATCCTCATTATGAATGAAAGGATAGGGAGTCCCAGGGAAGAAATAGAAACTATACTTGAGAAATATGATTTCTGAAATAAACAAATTTAGATTCATTGGTGTAGAATGGGGATAACAAAGGATAGAGTCCATGATCTGGAATAGAGAAATTATCTTATGTGAAGATCAGAGAGAATAAGATTGGCAAGGTGAGAAAAAGACAAATGGAAGCTCAGGGATCTGAGGGACAACATCATGTATAATTGGAGAACCAGAAGAGGTGACTGAATAAAAATAAAAACAGATACTTCACTTATAAAGATATCTAGAAGACAAGGTCAGAGGTGGTGATGCACACCTATAATCTCAGCACTCAGGAAGCTGAAGCAGGAGGATCACTGCAAGTTTGAGACCAGCCTGGGCTAAATAGCAAGACCCTATCTTAAAAAAAAAAAAAAAGGATATACATAGAAGACAAACACAAGGAAAAATGCTTAACATCATTAGTAGGGAAATCACATTAAAACCACAGTGACATTCCATTAGATATGTATTAGGCTAAGTTTTGAAAAATAGCAGTGCCAAATGTTGACAAGGATTTGTAGTACCTGGAACACTGGCATACTTCTGGTGGGAATGCAAAATGATATAGGCACTCTGGAGAATAATATGGCAGTTTCTTGGAATGTTAAACCCTCTTTTACCATATGTTCCAACAATCCCATATCTAGAGAAGTGAAAACTTAGTAGTAGGCGTTGACTGGGTTTCCCTCATTTATATGATCAAGTTTCAACCTCTCCGGTACCTCAGAATGAGATTGTATTTGGAAGTAGGATCTTTAAAGGTAATTAAGGTAAAAAGAGATAATATGGGTGGCTTTATCCAGGATGACTGGTGTGCTAATAATAAGAAGAAATTATTGCACAGGTACATACATGTGAGGACACTGGGAGAAGACAGCTATCTGCAAGCCAAGGAGAGAGGCCTAGAAAGAACCAACCTGTTAATACCTTGATGTTGGACATACTGCCTTCAGGACTATGAGAAAATAAATTTCTGCTGTTTAAACCAGTCTATAGTATTTTACTTGACAGCCTGTGTGGGTTAATATATTTCTGTTTCCATGAAAATTTGTACCTGGATGTTTATAGCAACTATATTCATAGTCACCAAATAGTGAAAACGGTTCGGATGCCCTTTAACTGGCAAATGGATACATTGTGGTACAGCTATATGAAGTACTAGGCATTATATGACACTGTAGACTAAAGGACAAAAGTATAGGAACAACAACAAGAAAAACCAGACTAGTGGTTGCTCACAATTGAGTGACAAGGGGGAATCAATTATAAAAGGGCCAAAATGCAAGGGTGTTTGGGTGAAGAAACTGCTCTGTGTCTTGATTATGATTATGGGTTCATGGCTATATGCACTGGTTTACCAGTCCTGTTTTCCCAGAACAAGACACCCAAAAGAATGAATGTTACTATGTGTAAAATTTTAAGTTAATTTTGAAAGTAAATTAAAATAAAGGAAAATAACAAACACAATAAAGATAATTTCAGATAAGAGAAAACTAGAGGAATTCATCACCAGCAGACAGGTACTATAAGAAATGCTGAAGCACATGCTTCAGATGTCCTTTAAAAGAAAATGATGCCAGATGGATACACCATCTTCCTATGTCACCATTCTCAAGTACACCTAGCTATGATTTTAGCAGGGAATAGACAGGAGTAGAAGAAATGATGCCTCCATCAGTAATTTCATAGACATAAGGGTGCCTATGGAATTGGAAAGAGAGACTCTATTCAAGCCTTCACTCATTTACCGAGTATTACTAGGCACCCATTATATGCCAAGCACAAGTAGTTACTGGAATAGAAAAATGAAGACTTCATGGTTCTTTCCTTACGACTGGTGGGAAGGACAATCGTGAGCCAAGGCTGTGTGCCTCATAAAAGATATGTGTGCGTGTGTGTGCACGTCTAGTACTGTATCCCCTGACTGTTGCTGCCCTTTATCCTGCCATGGGAGCTACTACTTCAGCGACCCTTCTGTTTCCCTTCCAGACATCATTCAGTCGGGGCTTCACTAAGAACATGAAACTTGAAGCTGTGAACCCCAGGAACCCAGGAGAACTCTGTGTGGCCTCCGTGGTCAGTGTGAAAGGGCGGCTGATGTGGCTGCACTTGGAAGGTATGTTTGTGGGAAGATGGGGTCCATCTGGATGTGGCAGGGAATATATGAAGAATTCAGCACTCACACAAGTCCCTTCCTTGCTTCCCTTTTATTTAAACAGCTCTTAAATTATTCAGTGTTCTTAAATAAGAGAAACTAATCAAATATAAATTCATTCAGAGCCGCTCATCTTAACTAATAATTTCATAAAATGAGATGCTGGTGAGATAATTATGTTTGGAACACAGTGGTCTTTTTACATCTATGATTGTAAAAGCTAATGTCACGATTAAATTAATATGAGTCACTAAAAATGGTATTTGAGGTCTTGGTTATTATGAGAATAAAATCATATATTTGCATTTTAATGTGAATAATACCCTTTACTTTGGTTTCTGATGTAGATGTTTAATTTTTCCTCATAATACTGACTGGGGAGATTGACTTTCTCCCAAAATAGATAATAAACAAGATTTAGACCGGTTTCTTCAGTAACATTAAAGCTATTCTATAATGAACATATAAAAAACTATTCTACAGTTAATTTACAAGTGTACAGAAAATTCACAGAACAATAAATTTTGTATTCAGAACCTTGATCAGATTTTGGGTTTAGGTAGAAGACTATTTTATAGATGGTATGTTTTCACTGAGAAATAATCAAAATAGATTTAATCTCTAATGTTTTCTCACCTTTTTCTCTTTATAATTCTTTCTGTAATTATTTCACACAACTTAATGGTTTTTATAAATGTACATGCAGGAAAATAAGAATAGATTGAGTAGTGAAATACTGTTACCCCTCCCGGTTGCATAGTTTAAATTTTATACCCTACTGCTTTTCCTATGCTACTGGGATAGAAAGTTTAGATGAAAGGTCTAATATCTTTGATGCTAGTATCTTCGCCTCCATTTTCCTCAGTAAGCAAGTCTAAAAATGAGTGGAAGGTTCTTAGATGGGCCCACAGTCTCATAAATATTGTAATCTAATAGATTGGAAAATGTGGAGAACAGTCATTTTGGATGTTATTGTGTTGTTAATTCCAAGAAAATAAAACGTTGCTGAGGCTTAGGGCTTTAACAGCAGTTGGAAATCAGTGGAAATTCTCAAGAAGTTTATTGCTTAGTGTATTTTAAAGTGGAGCGAACTCTATTTGGAATGAACCGAAAGGTAGACACAGAGTGTTGCTGTTTCTCCTGCTACAGGAATAGAACGTGACTTTGTTTTCATTGCTGTACATAGGGTTGAATGCACTGCTGTTGAAGACACAAGATCCCTTCTGTGACTTCAAATCAGTAAATTTAACTTGCTCACTAACACTAGCCATGTTGATGAGGTTGGAGACTTGTTTGCATTATTAATTTGAAAATAAAAATGGCAAAGTTAGAAGCCCATGTGTCATCATTATTCAGCACATTATGGTGAAATTCTTTAGCAGTCATTATTTATTTAGCAGTTTCTGCTTTCAGTGTGCTTTACAGCTGTTAATTACCTAACACAAACAGCGGTAAGAGTGTCCTGATTTTTATAGATGGAGAAACCAGCTAAGCCATTAAGAACTGCCTGGGGTTCATTTTCATTGCTCTTGACATTTTCTCTGTTGCTTAATTCACTAGACATACAGTTTCCCACTTCTTCAAATAAGAGTGATGAGCAACGCTTAGTGTACGTTTAACATCTTTGACAGTAATTCCTCCTTTTGCTGGCCTTGTTTGGATATAAATGTTTGGTTTTATAACAAAAAGGGAAGTAGCACATGTCATTTCTTCTTATTCTCCAGAGTGCTTTGACTATGTAGTAATAAAAAGCGGTTAGCATTAAGAAACAGGTTAGAAAATAAGATTATCCATTTTTTCTCAGACCTTACTTTTTACAAAAAGTATTTATAAACGATCTGTTGAATATTTTCTGTCAAATACTTTAGTACTATCTTTTGAATATCATCTGGAATTATTGGCCCAAATCATGCATTTTTCTCATCACTTAAAAAAAATATTATATGCAAATAAAGTAAAATTTCAGTGTTTCCTTGTTTTTTTTTTTTTTTTTTTTTTTTGGTTTGGTTTGGTTTTGGCTGGTTACTGAGCATTTTACCTTTTAAAGTGACAATTTATGTCATTTATAATATGTAGTTTCCTTCATCAGTCCTAGGGATACAGTGATAAAGATTCATTATGGTCACTCTGTGGCTGTTAAATTATTTTATATGATGATGGTTATTCTGATTATAGACCATTTATTTGACACTTGAAATACTATAAAGTATTGTATTAGTTTTATTAGTTATTTTAATGCATTAAATTGATTTGAAGTCTTTTCAACACATGGCTGATTGACCACTTTCAGATAATTAAAACGATCACTTCTAGTTAATATTTGACTTCTCTTGAAGTCAAATCATTCTTTAAGTGTGCTGAAGGGTCTGATGTTGAAAGGGAGCAATGAATATGACATGTGAGATTAATGTAATATTATTTTAGGTGCATATTGGAAAAGTAAGCTCTCACAAACCACTGATAGTTAGGAAGGGCAATTTATAATGACAGTGTTTAACGTTTGGGAACAGATGCTGTGGTATTTTCTCTCATCTCAACATTCTGCTGTAGGTAATCATTCTACAGTTATGAACTATGAACATTATCCATACAATATAAATTACTTTCAATTTTAAGTCTCCAGCATTGCAGCCACACACGCTGGCTCACACATTCATGGGGCTGCCTTCTCATGAATCAAGTAACTTTATATTCATTCCAGATCATGTTCTTATAGAACAGATGTGGCTTGGGTGTTTTCCTTGCTCTCACAGCTCTTTAACCCTTAAGAGGATCCACATCTTCGTGTTATCTTTCTTGGCTTCTCTTCTGAGGTCTACTTTCCTAGAATCATTTTTCCTGGCCACTTTCTTAAATACACATTGAGTATCCCTTATCTAAAATGCTTCAGACAAGAAGTGCTTTGGGTTCAGATTTGGATTTTTTGGAATATTTGCATGCATATAATGAGGTGTCTTGGGGTGGGAACCCAAATCTAAACATGAAATTCATTTATATTTCATGTATACCTCATGTACATAGCTTGAATATAATTTTATACATTAATTTTAGTAATTTTGTGCACAAAACAAGTTTTCTACTTGTGGTGTCATTGTGAAACTCAAAAGTTTCAGATTTGAGAGCATTTTGGATTTTTGGATTAGGGATGCTCTGCCTGAATGTACACTCACATAACTTTATTTCACACTTCACATATTTAGAGCTAGTAGAATTCCAGCTCGCAGTTCCAGTGGTTAACACAGCAGATTGAATTGTTTAGCTGTGTGTGTGTGTGCGCGTGTGTGTGTGTTACAAAGGATTGAATCCAGGGCATTTGCACTAAGCTACATCTCCAGTCCTTTTCTTATTTTTTAATTTGAGACAGCATTTTGCTACCTTGCTAAATTGCCCAGGCTGTGCTTAAACTTGGAATCTTACTGTTACAGCCTCCCAGAGTGCTAGGGTTATAGGCGTGTGCCACTATGCCTGGCTAATAGTTTAGCTTTTTGTCCATAGTTCCACAGAAGAGAGATTTTACTGAGGAAATGATTATTTTACTGTTTAAAAATTGTAATAAAATATACGTAACAAAGTTTACCATTTTAAATAACCATTTGTAAGTGTCCAGTTCTGTGTATTCAGTTCTGTATATTCAGTATTCAGTTCTGTATATGCGGTAATAAAATTGCTGCAATTAATAGTGACTCAGGCCATTGCCTTGCGAACTTAATGGGCATGCCGATCACCTGGGAATCTTGTTAAAATGAGATTACAATTAAGTCTAGGGTGGAGCCTGAGCATCTTCATTTCTAACCAATTCCTAGGTGATGCCAATGGTTGTTAATCTGATGCTGGGTGACAAGGGATTAAACAGATAGTTGTTTCAAGCAGCAGAAACTTGGGGGTTGCCCGAGTAGAACTGATAGGTCAGCCCGAAGATTTGATGCACTAGCCGAATTCCATCTATCTTTCAGCTGTGCCATTCTTTTAGTTGGTGGCATTTGTCCTCATTACAAGATGGGTGCCGTGGCTCCAGGGATTGTCTCAGTGTTAAAGGAAGGAAGAAAATAGGAGGGATGAAAGCAAGCAAATTCTGTGTCATTTAAATGTCTTTTGGGGAAACATTGCCAGTCATGCGTGCTTAAATCTAATTGTCTAAAACATATGACCACTCTCTGCTTCAGGCATGTTGAGTAGCTTTGTTTTCCAGTTTCTGTAGGAAAAGAGGTGGTGACTGAGTTTTGGGCAGCCTGTGTAGAGTGTCTGCCATGCTTATTAGCACAGGAGTCGTGATAAGCTGGGAGCTCTGCCGAGATCAACAGCGGCAGAGGGCAGTGAGGATAGAGCTGGCCAGGAGACTGTGTGAAAAGGATTCCGTCAAGTAAGGCACGTGTACAGAGAGAGAAGGGGCCTGGTGTAGAGGTGATGATGAAAGTACAGGGAATGGGCAGAAAGGAGTTTGTGCCTTCCAGCTGACAATTCTGCCCTTCAAATGCAGCTCCTAATGCCAAATGCTTCTTGCCTTTGATCTTGATTATAATGTTTGATTGTGATCTTGATTATAATGCTATAATTTCCTGATTGTAATGCTGCCGCATGGTGCTAAAGTTGCAGAATGTCCTTAAGCAGACCGATTCTTGGTCATTTGCTGTCTGACAGTGCAGGATCCCAGACGCTCAGTGCTTGGAGAGTTCATGAAGCATCAGAAATTACAGGACAGAGTGGTTCCTGGGGTCCCGGTTAGACTGGCATTTCTGATTCTGTAAAAAGGGAGTCTGCCTTGAGTGCAGGGTCAACAAAGTAGAAGGTGACTATGAATGGTTGAGGAATCTTTAAACATATTCTTCACTTATCAGGATACTGGAAACTTGGATAAGATGAGGCTCTTTTTGGTTATGCTTACTTCTGACTCAAAAGCATCATGTGTCTCTTGTTTGTTTGTTTTGTTCTTGTGGTGCTGGAGATCGAACCCAGGGCCTTGTGTATGCAAGGCAAGAACTCTACCACTGAGCTACATCCCCAGCCCTAATCATGTGTCTTAATGTTCCAGCTTTGTTAAAATCTGTGTTAGCTTTCCATCACTGTAACAAAATTCCTGAGATAATCAGCTTCTAAAGAGAGGTTTTATTCTGGCTCTCTGTGTTGGAGATTCTAGTCCATTATAATTTGTTTCCGTAGTTTTGGGCCTGGAGTGAGGTTGCACATCGTGGTGGAAGTGCATGGTGGAGCAAAACTGCTCACCCCTCAGGAGCCAGAGAGCAAAGAGAGAAAGAAGGGACCGGGGTCCAACAGTCTCCTTGAAGGGTTCACCTCCAGTGTCTTAAGGACCTCGCACTAGGCTATACCTCCCAAAGGCTCCATGGTGCAGATAGCACCATGCTTGAGACCAAAGCATTTAACACATGGGTCTTGGGGGACATTTAAGATCCAACCTATACAATCTGGTCACCTAAAATTAATTGAAGTCCCAGGTACACTGCACAGGGAGTAGCCCCCAATTTCCTAAGGAAATGGACCTTGAGTAACAGAAAGCGGAGAAGCTGCCTCTCATCTAGGCATCTTTGCCTCTGTGTAGGGTGTGTTTTCTTAGTGGGGGGAACACATCAGAGAGGGGGAGTGCTCGGCTGAGAGGTGACAGGGCAATGCTGGGGTCGACCTCCATTGCTCCTAAGATGCCTCCTCCAGGGCAGATGTGTCAGATGCTGTGGGGCACACAGAAATGACCAGCCCTGTTCCTGCAAGTACCAATATTAAAGTTGTATTTGAGGAATTGTGTATGACAGGAGTTCAGGAAATATCATAGGAATTGGGGGGGCAGTGGAGACCGAGACTATTCCAGGGAGTGGAGCCGTGAAGACTGTGGAATTTGAGCCAGAATGTGTGAGGCGGATAGTTAGGAGCAGGGAGAAAATGTCAAATTTGCTATTGAGATTTTAATTATAGCTGACTGGAAGGTGGAGAGGCCATAGTTAAAGGAACTAAGGCACAGGAAGAAGAGATTTAGAAAGCATAAATTTGAATTTAAGACAGTTGTGTTTTAACATATAGATAAGAATTTCCAGTGCAAATCCATAGCTAGTAGCTAGAATGTTGACACTGGAATCCAGACCAGAAGCTATATAATATATGGGGTCATGGGCCATGTACTTGTTTTAAATGGAGAGACCCTCCAGAACCTTGGGACTACATGCCTGACCTGGGTTCTCCCAGGTAAGCTGGGGTGTACAGTCCCCATCATTGAGGGGGAGTCTGCAAAGAAGCTGAGGCACCAGAGGACAGCCATATTCACGATTTGGGGTTGGACAGAACTGCGCCAAATGTAGGCTTGTGACTACAATGTGGCTTCGAGCAAGTTTCTTAGTTGTGAGTCCTGATTTCCTCATTTCTGCCATGGAGATCACTTTGTCACTGTAGCAAGGAGTTGGGCTGAGATAAAAGAGTCAGCACAGTTCCCAGGAAACAAAATGAAGAGAAAGTTCTAAGAGACCAGAGAAAGATGTGGCCGTGTGCCTCAGAATGTCAAGTCATCCCGGGTACCAGGCTGCTTTCTGGAGGCTGTGCATGGTAAGGATTAAGAGGAGACTGCAGCAGGGTCTTTGTCATTACACATGATGCCAGCGTCCCTAGGGGACTCTCAAGCCAGGTGGGGCAGGGATGGGAGTCGGGAAGCCAGCAGGATTGAGTGCTTGTGAGGGTGGAGTCAGTGAAATCACACCTGTCGGCACACTGCCCTGTGATGTTGAGGACAGAACGCTGCTCCCTGCAGCGTTAATACCACCTCTTGGTACCTACCTGGTGGGTGTAACATTGGAGCTCTGCAGGTGAACTCAGTGCTACAGTCTTGCTGGGGGTGGGTCCCATTCCAGTGTTTGATGGCACAGAACAGCATTTCAGAATCCCATTTATAAAGCGGGCAAAAATCATCCCGGCCTCCTGTGATGAGTGCTTTGCATTAACTATCTCATGGAAATCACATAAAACAGTTCAGACCCACAGGAAGAAGTTGGTTAATGTTCCATGATTTTTTTTTTTAACCACATGGTGATTCATATTAGTTTCTTCCTCCTTAAAAGATATGTGATATGCTCTACATTTCTGAATATTAAACCGTTTTACCTAGGGCAGGAATTCCTTTTACATCATAAAATGATGATTCGCAGGCCACATTACCACTGAGTTATTTAACTTTCTTAGTTGCCTACAGAAATTTTTGAAGACAGCTGTAGAAGGTAAACAACAAAACTTGGTTTTGTAATTAGAAGCCTTGTTGTAAATTAAAACAGGTGGGGAATTTGGGTTTAGTGTTTTCGCACTTTGAATACGTGGATGGAATGATGGCCCTGTAGGATTTTTCATCCAATCTCTTTGCATTCTAGTTTGTTAAAAACAAAGAATAAACACACACAAACACACAACAACAACAACAAAGAACACCCGAAGTCCTCAGGTCTGTGGGGAAATATCAAAATTTTTCTTATGATTCTTCCCTTTTTTGCTGCCCTCTGAAATGAAAATTAGAGAAAATAATTTTTTTCATAATACATAATGGCAAATCACATTCTTTAACTTTCAGTCTGTGAATCTGTGGTGGGGACAGCTTCGGGCAGTGAGGTTTTAGAGCTCATCAATAGTTCCACATCGCCAGGCACAGTATTTACGGGCCTGGTCCCTGTGTGGGCTCTGATTTCTGCAAGTGCCACCAGGAGCGATGTAGGCTTCTTAAGTCTGTAGAATATCAGAAAAGCTGTCTATAAATACAACAGACTGATCAGTCAAGAACAAATGGCCTTGCCCTTTCCCATCTGAAGAAATGCATGCAGTTTGGAATTGTCCCATAGCATTTTCCAATTTACTTGATTTTGCCTGAAGTTTTTGGCTGCGGGGAGATGATCTCTGAGTACGTGGCATGGTGCCAGATGGGCTTCCTTTTCTCCACTTGTTTTCATTTCTGCACCCTTCAGGGTTGGCATGCAGCAAGCCACCTGCAGGAGAAAGTGCCTGCTCTGGCTGGGCCTCCTCACCTGCAAAGGTTGCATGTGTTCTTGGCAGGGATGGCAGAGGATGGTGGGTGTTTTCTTTATCTCTAAATAAGATATTCTCCATCTCTTGCTTTGGTTGGCTGATTCTTTTTCATCACTGTAATGTTTTCTTTTATGTACATTTCTCTGTGATCATTTGTAATTTGCCATCTTGAGCTTGTGTCCAGTCCTGTCCTCTTTGCAGGAGTCTCTCCTCCCCTTCCCCAGAACCTTAGGCTGGGCAGGTTTGTCTTCCCATTCTCTCTGCCTTCTAAGGTGAGTTTCCAGATTCTTCAAAGTCCTTCTTTTCACCACTGCCCATGTGCAATCTCCTTTTTCTCTGTAACTTGAGATGGTTTTGTATTGATGAATCTGAGTATGCAGCACTCATAGCAAATACATTCATTACCCCATTTGCCTGTGAAACATGTCCACATGGACATCTGCATAAATGTAACTCTTAAATCTGGTCTTCTCCTTGACTGTCTTGCCTAACTCAACGGCATCATTATTTTACCCAAGTTAGAAACCCCAGAATCCTCCAAGTTAGAAGCTCTGGAATTTTGTCTATTTGCTCTCCCCCATTTGGTCTGTCACTTCAGTCCTTGTCTCCCTCTTGGATCTCTTCTCACTGCCACAGTAAAATCTAAGTCTTCGTCCTTTGTTCTCATAATTACAGACATCTCTTGACTGCTCTTTCTGCCATCTCCTAGGGGCTCTAAGAGTTATCTTTGTAAAGGATAGTCATGGCCTTTTCCTAATACTCAGTGTGTCTGTTTCTTACGGATTCCAGACTCAATTCTGTAGCATGGCACTCAGCTCCATCCTTGCTGGATGTGAGCTCTCAAGTGCTTTCTGAGTTCACAGTCTTTTCTTATATTTGTACACCTCTAGTGTTTTTGAATATAGAGCTGACCTTACAACGTGCTTGTGGGGATTGGCTGCGGTAGCATCTGGAGTGTCCTGGTTGGCACACAGTAGTAATGCTCAGTAAATGGAAGCTGCTGCTATTATTATTAGACACACCTTTTCTTAGCAGATTTGCCACCCTGCAGGCCCTGAACTCCATCTGAAAGGACTGCTCAAGGTGTCTTTAAACATCCTGCTACTGTTATTCATACTATAAGCCCTCACACAGGGCTGTAGTCCTGTTTTTGCATGTCGCACAGCATGGTGTTCATACAGAACATCATGTGGTGCACTTTGCTTGCTAAATAAGTATGAGGAATAAATAAAATGCAAGTTCTTGAACAAAAGGGCTGTTTCAGATGCTGTCCCTTACAGACTGCTGTTTTTCAGTGGATTTGGGGACAGTGAGATACTTTATACTTCTAAGCTAACTTCAAAAATGCCTTCATCAGTTTTTCCACATACTTGGCTCAGTTCCAGTAAACCACCCTCTACATCAAATGGGGTCCACCACAGACCGAGTGCATCCAAGGCCCTAAGAGCGGGGCCTAGGAATCTGTGTTTTTAAATTGTCCTTCCCAGGTGATTCTTTTTTTTTTTTTTGGTGGGTACCGGGCGTCGACCTCAGGACCTTGTGTGCCAGCAGGTGCCCGTGCCACTGAGTGATATCACCGGCCCTTTTTTCGCATGTGGGTTCCGGGAGTCGAACTCGGGCCCTTGCGCTTGCCAGGCAGGTGCTTACGCCACTGAGCCATCTCACCGGCCCCCACCTGATTCTTATCCATACTGGTTTGTAAACCATTCTTGTAAGTCTGATTGGCAAGGTTTCTATGTCTCTCAGAAACCCTTTTTTTTTTTTTTTGTGGGTACCGGGGGGTCGACCTCAGGACCTCGCGTGCCAGCAGGCACCCGTGCCGCTGAGCGATATCACCGGCCCCTTTTTCGTATGTGGGTTCCGGGAGTCGAACTCGGGCCCTCACGCTTGCCGGGCAGGTGCTTAAGCAGCTGAGCCATCTCACCGGCCCTCAGAAACCTTTTTGAGCCATCTCACTTAGTTATTTTCCTCATTGCTGAGACAAATATCTGACATCCAAAGTTAAAGGAAAGGTTTACTTTAGTTCACAGTTTGTATGGTTTCAGTCCATAGTCAGCTGGCTCCAAGGCAGGGCAGCATGGCAGGGGAGAAACAGTCCATAGGAGGATAGGCAGGAAGCAGTAAGCAGCAAATCCAAGTGAAGCAGGAACAAACCTCCCTTTCCCTTTTATCTCATCCAGGATACAAACCTTTTGGGTGGTGCCCCCCACACCCAGGATGGGCCTTCCCATTATCCACACCTAGAACTATGCTAAACCAATCAGACTAATTTAGCTATAACACTTGTAATCTGTAGTCACACACCCTAATCCAGCATTACACACCCATGATCTAGCCACTTCCCCAAAGCCCCACCTATGAGTGCATGAAGCTTTGAGGGGACATCTAAATACAAGTCATAACACCATCCTCCTGTGTTTAGTAGAAGAGGTGCAGAATACAGCCGGAAAAGCCTTTCCATAATTTGTGAAAAAGTCAGGTAAGGTTAGATAACCATTTTGCAGACACTTCAAAAACGAAATGAGAGAAAATACAAATGTGAAAATCATTATATTTGAAGCCAGTGTGGGTAGTTTTAACATCTATAAAGAGAGGCAGCATGGCCTATGTGAAACATTGGAGTGTGAAACTGCATCCACAGATTAGGCTGTGGGAGCAACATTTCCTGGACAGATGAAGGAGGTGGCCCAGGATCACCAGTGGGAAGAGGCCATTCATACGAGCAAATTTGTTTGGGTGTGCAAGTTGATGCTGTGATAGCCTCATGTTGACCACCAATAGAACTGGCTATGTTTTGTTTATGTTGCTTTTGTTTATTGTGGTGCTGGCCTTGTGCATGCTAGGAAAGTGCTCTACCACTGAGCTCCATCCTCAGCCCCATTTTTGGTTCTAGCTGTCTTATGTAGAATAGGAATTATGCTAGAAAGCTGTGGATGAAAGGCTGGTAGACTCACTTTGTACAGGAAACTAAGTTTGCAGCTTCTAGTTGTAATTGTGATGAAATGTGACTTCTGGGTGACCACGTTCTCCAAAGGCAGAACAGAACACCTGGAGAGAAAGCCTGGCTCCTTCAGGAGGAAGCAGTTACCTCATAATGGGAATTTTGCAGGTGGGTTAGGGGGCTCTCATAGGATGGAGACAGATGCTGTATAGGCCATTCTCCCAATAAAAGAAGGAGGGTAAGACATGAAATCTGCCCACCTCGGATGCTGTGCAAAACTCCAGACCTTTGTCACCCAGTTCACGTCCTGCATCTTCCACTTACTGGCTTATTCATCTCTTCCCTGTACCTTGGTTTACTCAACTCTAAAACAGGAATGGAAGCAGTCTGTTTTTTAGGATTGTTACGCAGATTAAACATATGGAAAAGTGGCCTACAGTAAGTGCTCTAAGCATTTGCTATTGTACAGGTTTCCCCACTCTTCGTGTTCCCCATACTCCCCTTTAATCTCATTCCCATTTCTGTTGCTTTCTTTCAGAGTGACACTTTGATCTTGCCAGCCACAGTTTTGCCCAGCTCTTTCATTCCTTAGGAGTGTCCCTAAACACTGCCTTATTGGTTGGCATCTGCACAAGGGATGCGTGGGGAGGGGAGTGTGCAGGGTGTCCAGGTCCCAGTTCTTGCTTGCTCGTGGGTAGTCAGGCTCACTTCGTTTTTCCCATGTTTTCTCTTTTCATCTCACACTTGAACTTGTCAACACTTTTCGTGCCCTTTAACTTTCAGTGAGGATATTAAACAAAGTGAACTTGTTCCCTTAAACACTTCTTACCTTTCTTCCCATCCCAGCTTTTAACTGAGATGCAGAGGTACTTCTGATTCCATTACTGAAGTAAATGAAAATCATTTACCTTCCTCGTGGTTGACTCACTCATATCTATCTCATAGCCATCTCACCTGTGGTACCCCATACCTTTTCTACTCTCAGTTTCACTCATGTTTGCCCTCTCTTCTGTGACTTGCTGGAAGACAAGTAATTACATAGCTTTAGGAATTTGATATGAAGGTGCTCCTAGGAAGACTTGAAAGTTTCCTCCCAAGCCATTTCCTCTTTTCATCTTGATGTTCTGAGTAGAACAGGTCATTGACTGGATTTCACTGACCTGTCTCATTGGTTGGGTTGAACTGTGATACAAAGTTCCTTCAATTTCATGAGAAAATAGAACTTTGTGATCTGCTGAGGCAAGGACCAAGTTCTCAGGAGACAGAAAATTGCAAAAATAGTTTTAGGTTCCAGTGATATGCACAAGTGTATATGCATGTACATTTATTTTTGAGTACAGAAACTTTTAACAGTGAAATGATTCAGTTACATTTTATTTTCTTTTATGGTTACTTGCCTTTTATTAATCTGATTTCCGTAGAAACACCCTATTATATATGAGACTCTTCCTTTCTTCTCTGAATCTCTTTTGTTGTGCTATTATTATTTCTGGGGACTGCCAAGATTGTGGTTGCAAAACAGTAATTCATTCCCAAAAGCACGAAAACTATAGAAGTATCTTTGATTAGATTCTTCCTCCCTCTCTTGGATTCCCCATCCTCTGGCCGCCTTGTTACTTTCTCAACAGACACCTACTGTACTAGTATTTTGCATTTTCTTCCCGATTTATTTTATGCACATATTAAATATGTTATTTCCCTTTTTTAAATAAGTCATAGCATCCTCTATATGCCTTGCCTTTTCTTACCCCACGATACATCTTGGAGATTTTTAACTATAAGTGTATAGAGACATTTGTCATTCTTTTTTATAGCTACAAAATATTCCAACATTTGAATATGTACCCTATTTTATTTAAGTACTTTCCCATAGATGGAGATATTGGCTTCCTGATAGATTTTGAGGCGAGGTTTCTGAGTAAGACTGAACAAGTAGAATCTATACTGATATGATGCAGTTTAGACAAAGATAGAGATTGAGTATACTCTAGTGTTGCTGTATAAAGATTTTTCTATAAAATGAAAAGAAAGATTGCATTGGTCTTTAGTCAGGTATCCAGCTTTTCATATATACTTTTTGGTAGTCCTAGAAGAAGCAAGGAAGAGCATTGGGTGCGTTTTTATGAATTATTTTTAAGATACTGAGACCTCAATCTTAGAAAGGAATAGGTTTTGTTTAAAAGATTGTTCTGAAGCTAGCCAGATATATCTAGATTCTTAAGGGTGATAAAAGGAGATAATGAATTTGTATCCATCATCTAGAATGGGATTTGAAATGCTTAGGGTTGGGAAAACCTTCCTGAGTGATAAATAACCCATTTTCTTCATCCGTCCTTATGTAATAGATGCCTTTGGAAGCTAGATTTGAGGTGAAAGGAAGGCAGTACTATAACTTTCTTGAGGAAAGGTGGCTGACACCTCTTAGCTCATAAATTTTGTTTAATTGACTGGAAAGCATGATCAAAGAATTTTAAAATGTGGTAAAGACAGCCATAGTGCCATATTAATGTATACATTGTACCGAAGTGTATATATTAAAGCATTAATATGATGTGATGTTTGAACCAGCAGAACATTGGAAGATGAAGGTCGTAATTTAGTAAGGAACTTTAAGCTATAAAGTTCACTTTATGCTTCTTTTTGAAGTACTGTTTTTCATGACCTTAAAAATCTTATTTGTAACTAAACATAAATCTGGAAGTATAAATGTTTCTGGTGGGTGAGTTTGACCTGTTTGTAAGATTGTTAAGTAGCTAAGAAAGACTGTTGTGAGTCTGAAGAGGAGAAAATGACCTTGTGTAAGGGGAAACATCCCAATGGTCCTTTTTGTTGAACCCTCAGAGAGTCATGAGTGCATTAGGATAGGAAAAGTCACTTCTACCTTTGAAGCTACTGGGAGGGTTTCTTTACCTTTTTCTGTTTTGAACATATTGTTTGTTGTTTATTTGATGATTCTTTTGGCAGTTAGGTTAAATATTGGTTGAATTATACAATATTAGCCAGGCATGGTTTCCATTCATTCAACTTTTTTGAAAAATAGGCTCTAGAAACATTGTTAATTCCTTTAACTTACAATACAGCTTTCAAATTGTAGAATTAAGCGTATAGAAGGTTAGGATTGACAACCTTGACAGTTCATTTCTTTGGGAACCAATGAAAAGTTCAAAGTGACTAATGATGATGATGATATGAATATAAAAGTAGCTGCTGTCACAGTGTTCAGGGCACTTTATATTCACTGATATACAATATTATCTTAACATTAAATTAGGATCCTTCATGAAATAATGCATTCAGTTCTCACGATAACTGCTTTAGGATGAGAAGAAGTTGGGAGAAGTGGACCTAACATTGGAGTTAGATCCATTTTGTTTTTGGCTGTTGGTCTTTAGCTTCCTAAAGTTAGGTTTTTTGGAGGAGAGTAAGAATCTGATTCAACATTCACGAGTTGTCTTGCGATGACATAGCGGTCTGATGGGGTTTACTGTGGGGTTTTCATCTTGGTTCTTAGTGAGGAAACTAAAGGATACTAGATTTAGTATCAGTGCCCAAGAGTCACTATTGATAGAGCTCTTACCTTTAGATTCTTAGTTGGAGTTCTTCCCTCAAAGAGTTTTTTCTTAAGAACTATTGATTTAATATAGACTTTTCTTCTTGGAACTAGTGGGCTGGGTTCCAAATTTGTTCTTTGCATAACCAGTGCTCCTTGAAATTTTTGCTGTTTATTGTATGCAGATTTCTAGTCATTTTCAGAGTTGCTCAGCTGTGGTGCTAGTTTATCATGAAGCATAATTGCAATTATAGAGCAGGATGGGATGGGGTAGGCAGATCCCACTAAAAAGACATTCCTACAGAAATGACTTTATGTGACATAACCAGAGCAGACCACAAACAGTTCAAAATGAGCAACTCCATCAAGCTGATAAGTTACCAAACTCCCTGGGGAAATTGCTTGCCTCTATTCTGCTTCTGATCAGTGGTACCATGTTTAGTAGTTGCTTTTAGCTGTAAAGTTTGACTTTAAGTTGAAGGTTACTTTTTGCTTCGGGTTGGGTGAATCATGCCATGGTGGCTGCTGACACGCGAACCCATGGCCCCCAGTCCAAGCGCTGCCACATTCCTTGGTTTAACAGGTACTCTTAGGAAAGACAGACATGTGGTCCCTCTTCCAGCATATCTGGCTCCAATCTAATCTTTTCTAGAGTCCCTCCTTCCCCATTTTCAAGTGGAAGTATTTCTTTTTTTCTAAACCCCCACTTTATTTAAAACTTCTTATTTTCTTACTGTTTTATAATTCAAGTATTTGTATCTGTCAGAAGACTATAGACTCCTTAGTAGTGTCTTCTATGACTGTCCTTTTTTTAACATTTAAAAGAAAATATTTATCTGTCTTAGCGATGCTCTCTTATTTATTTTTTTCTTCTGTTCCTTTGTTGGTAACTATTGTCTTGGTTTCTTCTAACACAGGTCTGCAGACTCCTGTTCCAGAGGTCATTGTTGATGTGGAATCCATGGACATCTTCCCAGTGGGCTGGTGTGAAGCGAATTCTTACCCCTTGACTACGCCACACAAAACAGTCTGTAAGTTTTGCCAGTGAATGATAACATTTGTGATCTTAGTGAATAATAGACAATTTTATTTTGTAAAAAAAGATGTAAAAAATAAATGTTATAGATGTCCCAATATTTTTGATGTCTCAATTTTCCTTTAATAATCTGCATGAGATGAACATTTGTATGAACTTCACAGGATGAATAAGAAGGCAACTGAGAGTCATAGAGAAATGCAGAGGAAAAAAAGACCAGAAATTTCCCCTCCTACTTTGGAATGCAACCCATTATTTTGCTTGGAAAAATTTTAATTACATACCGTATTTTTATATTTCTTAGAACTAACTTTTGTCATGCATTTTCCACTAAGAGAAGCATACTTGGTTCCAATAACTTACATATTTACAAGTATGGTCCTGGACATACTCTTAGCGCTACCTAACAAGTGAGATTTCAACTGTACTTTAAAAAGTGTGTTCACTCACATCCTTTGACCACAGAAATCAAATAAAACCAATGTTAGTGCTTTAACAATCCAGTCGTGCACATTCCCACACTCAGGCACATTTAAACACATCCAACAGTGGGTTTGGCATATGTCGTTGTAGGTTGTTGTCATCAAATGGTACCGCTTACGAATCATGAACCCTAAGAAATCGTTGCATTTATTATTCCACACTAATGTGTATCAAAGTTATCATTTAAAAATTTATCAGTTTGTAAAGATAGTGGGTTTCGACTTTGCCGTAAAGAGATTATATTCCTAATATTTTCTTCATGGAAGTTCTCTGCCGGCTTTACTTCTCTCCAGCACCTCAGTCTGCGGTAGGCAGGCTTCTGTGCATTCTCCAGGCGTTGCTGGAGACGGCTCCATCACATCACCAGCATCACATTCCCTGATGGCTGCAGATTTGGAAGCGTCCCTCGGCTCAGAATGCACAGAGAGCAGTCTAGGTCATTACCCTTATGCTTGACTCTTGGCTACACTGGCTGAGCAGGTTAAGAATCTGCTCATTTAAATGGGGACAAAGGAGGATGTCCTCCAGATTAAAATAATTTTTCTACACTCACAGTGTTAGAAATACTTTAAAGTGAGGAGAAGATGTGACTGCAGCTGGTTCAGACTCCTTGAGTGCTATCTTTCCTGGGAGCTGTCGCAGGACTGTCGGGAGCTCAGTTGCCTTTTTCCTTGTCCCTCAAATAGGACCTAGTATCCTGTATCCCTTTCATTCCTCCTTCACATCAATATGGGAGGCCACACATTTTTCTGTTCTTCTGGCGCACAACCACGTGTTGCAGAAGCGAATGTGGTCCTGTTTCCTCTTGCTTCTGCGCTTTACTTCTGGGCCTGTTGTGCTTGGCTCCCTGCCAAGGTACCATACAGCTCATCCTCTCTACCCTATGTATTGGACTGAGTCAGACAAGTTCTTCTTCCCTCTTTTTCCACCCTGGAGTTCATAAAAGTTTATAGATTTTATAGTAACAGCTGGAATTGAATACCAAATAAAGTCAGGGACGGGTGGAATTTTATTGAGTATTTCTCTTATTGATTCTTGCTCTCCTTTCTTGCCCGTACATTTTGCTTTAAGGAGACAAGCACTAACTCTCTCCTGCCAGATGCTAACCGCTTTAGAACTTTTGGTGGAATGAATTTATGTGCTTATATTGGAAGAAACTAGGTTATCTGAGCCAACACGAATTGGTTTCAAAAGCTCTGGGCTCTTTGTTAAGGTGATTGTAATCAATTAGAACTATAAACTGACAACTTTCTTATCCAAAAAAAAAAAAATCATTGTTTGCTGGTTTATGTCAATATTCAACCGGTCCTATCTGACAGCTTCCACTTCTCCTTCCAGTAATTCAGTGTTTACCATAAATGTTTGCTTCAGGCTAATTTTGGGGTGTATGATTAGGGTAGCATTATTTGTCTTATCACAATTTCTGTGGAGAAAATTATTCTAGACCATCGTGCTTACAAAAACTTATCTTAACATGCATTTATGTGAGGTACAATATGTATTCCTTTTCTTTCTTATTAAAAGCACATTTTAAAATAAAGTAGCCACTATAATGATGAGGTTAAATGTACTAAGTTCTATTAAGATCTTATTTCTGATGAATCTTTATCTGTTTTATATTAGAAGAAATTGATGTGAAATTATAGTTTGAGATAACTTTTCAGTATTTAAATTGTTACTTTAGAATTGGCATTTTAAAAAATACTAAGCAATTTTTACAGTATGTGACTGTAATCTCAGCACTTTTGGAGGTGAGGCAGGAGGATTGCCAGTTTGAGTTCAGCCTGGGCAACCTAGTGACTTAGAGAGGCCCTGTTTTAAAATCAAAAATAAAAATGGCTGGGGGTATAGCTCAGTGCACATGTCCTGGGTCCCATCCCCACTGTCTCCCCCCAAAGCATTTGCCTACTAATGATATGTTTGCTTTTTCCCTTTTTGCCTGTTTTACAGCACAAAAGAAGAGAAAGATTGCAGTTGTACAGCCAGAAAAACAGTATGTTGATTTTTTTTTTCTCCCAAACTGCATGATAAACTGTAATATGTCTTTCTAGTGTTTTCCCAGAGTTAGCTAACAAATACCACGCTAATACAGGTAACCAGAAGGTGTCACTACTGTTATTTAGTGCACCTACTATGTGCAAAAATCCTGTGCCTGCTGCCTAAAGAACCTACAATCTGCATGGTTGTTTCTCACGTTTTATTTCATCTTAGACTTGTATACCCCAACTCACTCTGCCAGAAGTGGTGCTCTGTGCTAGTGACTCTTGGTGCCCCCAGTGGCCCTGTGTGACAAGTGTAGTTCGGGTGCCTTGGCCCTGTTCCTAATACCTAAAGCTTCTTCCCACCCCTGAGCCATGGCCTCACCTGGAAGCAAAGACTTCCATCTCAGCCCAATTCTGCCACTTACCAGCGGGTGAATTTGAGCAAGTTTCTTTAGTTTTCTGCATCTCCATGTCCTGATTTATAAAATAACTGTTTCTCAAGGGCTTATGAAGATTAAACTAGATTCCATGTGAAAAAAAAAAAAGTGGGCTTTGAATTGCTGAATAAATACAGGTTGCACTCCATTTTGATAGGCGTTTAATGAGAACAGAGGATTTAGGGAAAAGTGTGCTACTTTAGACAGTATGTTTTTGAAAATTTGTAACTGCTGGTGTAACTCTTTTACATAATGCAAAGTATTTAAAATACACTGGAATCCACATTCATACCAAGTGATTGTGTTTTCCTAAGTAAATAAAAATATATAGATTGAAAGTTAAATGAAAACAAACATTTTTCATGTACTCTAATTACAATGAATTGAACAATAATCACGTTGTTATTTGAATGAGAATAACAGTTTTGTCGGTATTTCTGTGCATTTATTTCTAAATGCAGTGTATCAGGTTGTAGCCTGACTCCGCTTTCTCTACATAACACCAAGTAGAAAGTATATAATGTGAATAATAGACCAGAGGCCAGATCCAAATCCGCAGTCTTTTGCTTATATCAGTCACACACAGAGAGCACATGAAAACACAGATTGCTGGGCCCCATCCCCAGTACTTCTGCTTCAGGATGTCGGGTGTGGCCTGAGAACCTGCATTCCTAGCAAGTTCCTGATTGATACCAGCACTGTGCCTTTGGGGATCACACTTTGAGAACCACTACTCTAGATGAGCCTTCTAAATCTCTTCTAAGGATGTCCTTTAAACTTAGGCAGCTTTTCAACTGTGTCCTTCCTGTGCAGCTAGCTTGGAGACCCCTGTGAAATCCAACTCACCTTTTTCCCCCAGGGGCTACATTTAAAAAAAATTACTCAGCAACTTTTTAAACTGAACTGTAGCGGAGCTCGGTTAAAATAAGTATACTTCACATTTTAAGTCATCAGTTAATAGGTTTTTTTCCAAGGCCTTTTTAGTGTGGTCACAACGTACAGAAGCAGAGGTCAGAATTCCCAGGTTAGTGGAAAGTGGATTTCAGTTAGACATTGCAGTGGAAAAGTCTGACATTAATTAAATGTAAGTTAATGTTGCCTTATGTTTAAAATGGAACTGAAGACATTATCACGGTTCTGTAGCAGTAGGCCAAGCTGAGCAGTAACCATTAAGCAGAAATCAGTAAGCAGTAGCACACACCTGTAATTCTAGCTACTTGAGAAGCTGAGTCAGAGAGTTCCAAGTTCAAGGCCAGGCTAGCTAACTTAATGAGACACTGTCTCAAAAAATAAAAGGCACTGGGGATGTTGCTCAGTGGTCAAGCACCCCTGGGTTCTAGTCCCAGTTCTGCAGTGGAGAAAAACCTCCTTGATCTCTGGTGGCTTCTTGGCACTTGAGCCATAGGCTTTTTAAGGTTCTCAGAAGGAGTTGAGAACAACTTTCGGAAGGGATCCTTGTATCTAGTCTTGTTGTGCTGCTTACATACCCACACCTATCTCACAGTGCTCTTAGATTTCTGGAGTAATCACTTTTAATTATGAGAAATGTACTCGTTTCTTAACTTTGTGAACCACGGTGGCTTCTTTTCTTTATCCACAGATTGCCATCCACAGTGCCTGTTGAGAAAATACCTCATGACCTTTGCTTATTTCCCCATCTGGACATGACAGGTAAGTGGGCCCCACGGAGGGCTCTCTGTCCCTTTGCAATTCATAGCTATGAGTGAAGATTTGCATAGATTTGGGGGTCACTAGGAGTATATCTCAACTGCAAGCCCATTCTGTTTTTCTCTGTTACTGCTTATTAGCAGACAACTATCTGGCTTTTTGTTTGTTTATTTTTAAGTTTTGAGCTGAAGTTTCTATACCTTTTCTGCTTCTTAGACAGTAGCTCTAGACAGGTCTCCTAGACTGCAGGAAAAGGATCCATGTGCTAGTTGGAAATTTCACAGATTAGCACTGTGTACCACGGACCACAATGCAGGACAGGAAAGACTTGAAAATATCATCATCAAGCAAGCATGCTTTTTTTTTTTTTTTTGCATTTTATCTCAGTTCTACTTTCATTTTTACCCTGGTGATTATTACTTATATCCACACTGGCTTTTGAATCATCCCTTAAAACCTTCTGAGTTTGAATAGCTGGTTGTAAATAATACTTTTTCCAAGGTTTAAAGTCTTATTTCTCATAATAACCTCTAAGAATACAATTGTGAGCTGCCCTTTGACCACCAAATCTGACACTACACGTTTGTACATTAAGTAATACTTGATTAAAAATTCTAAGCCAAAATGAAACCTGCTCTAAATTCTAGGATTAAAAGCCATGCGCCATGGAAGAATCCTATTAGATGAAGCTATCTTTGTAGTGAAGAGAGCAATTTTATAAGTAGACTTAACTAAAATTGTTTTTTTTTCTAAAGGTCTTGGCAGGATAATCCTACCAAAAAATTTATATGTACATGCAGCTGTGAATTTAATTATTTTGCCTGTTGTATAGAATTCAAACTTCAGAATGGTTTTACAAAAGCCATGTCAGCTATTCTTTCAGAGTCTGAAATGGTAATTGTACACTCTTTTTCTTACACCCACAAGGATGACATTTCTGATTCCTACATGTTGGTTTTTAGTTGATGTCTTTATGAAAAAAGGTCTCCCTAGACTGTTAAATTGCCATCCCAAATCAGTGACTGTATTTATGTAGAAATACCACTGTTAATATAGCTTAGCTCGGGGTAGGAGCTGCGTGGGTGAGTGGAGTGGGAGTAGGATGATTACCTAAGCCAAAAGTGAAACTTCACTCTGTGTTTATAAACATCCATATATAATTGTCATGTAATTATCCCACATTTTGTTCATGGCAACTTGAGATAGAGTATGACCAACAATGTGCCATATAAACTAAGTTGAAAGAATAATAAAGATAATGCACATTTAAACCATTATGAGATACATTTCACCTCTATCAGATGGCAATTTAGTGAAGGCTGACGATGTATGCTGTTGGCTTGGACATGGGACATCAGGGACTCTGATACAATGCTGATAGGGCTGTAAGTAGGGATTGTCACTGTAGAGAACAGTGTGGCCACATTTAGTAAGGCTCAGGCTCTGCAGATCTGTTGGTCTCCTGCTTTGTCCTTGTAAGAATCTCCTGTCCAGATGGAAAAATAGATTTACACAGTTGTATTTGTTCAAATGCAGCTGGCAGTTCTGAAAAAGTAGCAATAACTGTACATCTAAAAGAATAAATGACTAAACTGCAGAATATTCACGTAGTGGAGTAATATACAGAAGGGGAAAATCAATAAATGGCAAATGTCTCATATTTTTGCCTTAAGAAAATTAAGCAAACAAGCAAAATATTGTGAAAAACCATTTATATAATATTTTTTAAAAATCCCAAATAAAAAATATATCACTTGTGTGCACACATAACATACGTGTGCAGTAAAGTTTAGGAACTTGCATTGGAATGATAAGCGCCAGACTCAGGGTGGTGGTTACCTCCAGAGGGAAGGTGGGGAGTCCCTCCTGTGCTAGAACACACAGGGGACCTTGGTTTTGTAATTGATGTTTCTCCCTCAGGTGTGTAGTGATGGCTGGGTAGCTGTTGTCATAGTCCTTGTGTCTTTTTATGTGTTTCAAATACTGTATAGTCAACATAAAAGTCTGTGAAAAAATATGTCATGAAAAAAATATGTTGAAAAAATAATCAATTTCTAAGATGCTCTAATGGGTTTAAAGTGTCCTGATGTTAGGAACAAGGTACCTTTCTCCAAAGAGGAGCATCATCTGTTTTCGTCTACTCCTCTCTGACCATTTGAACTCAAATGAGGGCTCGCAATTCAAGTTCTAACAACATTGGCCCTCACCGCGGTTGTTTCTAGAGTCCCGTTTCTTTTGTAACTGCAGGCTCCCTATCGGTCCAGATGCTGGGACAGCTCCTTGGTGTGGTTTGATGACTGCATCTGTCAAGCTTGTGTCTTGTAGGGCCCCAAGTCCCAGAGCTGTGACCCCAAGTTTTCTCCCCGCAGGAACCGGCAATGGAAAGTACTGTTGCCCACAGCTGTTCATCAACCACCGGTGTTTCTCGGGCCCATACCTGAACAAGGGCCGGATCGCAGAGCTACCTCAGTCGGTGGGGCCCGGCAAGTGTGTGCTGGTTCTTAAAGAGGTAAGTGTGCATCCAGTCACAGTTGGCTTGTTTTCACAGGACCTGCATGCTATGGGCAGATACTAGACATTTGAATCCATTCGGTTCTCATTTACCAAGTACCTCCTTTCTCACATCCTGGGGCTGAAAGCTAGAGACACAAAGATGGAAGAATGATGTTTCTACCCATGAATTTTTCAGTCCAGTGGACATATTTCCTCCCATGAGTTAGGGGGAAGTGTCACACTAGATTTGAATCAGTTGCTTTGGGAAGATAGGAGATCAATTAATTGTGTGTGGAGTGTGGGCTTCGAGCTGAAGGGTCAGGGTCTCTGAAAGAGGAAGCCAGTGTGGAAGAGCAAAAAGGACCTCATTTATCTGGGAGCATGTAACATAGAGAATGTGGCACAGACAGTTCCAGCCCTGGGTGAACTTCCCCTCAAGCAGGAAAGGTGAGTAGGCACGTAGAATGTGACTGAGAGCATCCCAGGTGCGAGGACAGGAGCTGGTGTAGATGGTGTGTGGTAGCAAAAGTGTCACAGACCATCTGGGGAAATGAAACAGGCACCTGGTCCAGATGCAGAACAACATGGACAAGGTGGGAGCATCCGGAGTCTGGGGATGAAGGGAAGGGAAAGCAGGAAGGATGCTTATAGCACCTGAGATGTGAGAAGCACAGACACAGAAAGCAGCCAGACCTGCCTTGAGTCTCACGCAGATCTGCCTGTGGGACTTGGCCCTTCACCTACATTCTCACTTAGCAGGAGATGGGGGCTACTTTCCTTCTAAATGGCTCACCTTAAATAATTTGGCTTTATGTCTGGAAACCAGACAGTATGGATTATGTCATCCTGAGTGGTAAATAGATTCCATAGATGACAGCTTTGTAGCGAAAGAAAAGTGATCGTGGGCAGGGGCAGGATACTTGGCACTGCTCCAGATAAAGTTAAGCAGTAGGACCGCTGGTTAACCCTGACCGTATAAATTGACACAGAACGTAGATCCCTGCAGATAGGAAACTTGATCGAGAAAGAAGTCAAGCCAGGATTGGGTGTGAGACTTTCTGTCTCAGTGTGATAAAAACCCTACGTGAGAACTGCCTTTCCTCAGTCTGCCCCGGCTTTCCACCTGTGAATGGACCTCTGCTGCACCAATGTTGTCTGCCTGTGTTGGGGCCTGTTTTCGTTTTTGTTTTTTTTCTTTTTTAAAGAAAAAACAATTAAAATGATGATACAGAATTTCAAAACAAGATAATAGGAGATTAACAATGGTTAATATATTGTGTATTGTTATCTTCAAAGTAGTTGCTCAGATTATAAGATATAGGCATGAAAAATTGATCAAACAATGTAAGCACAAACTGTTCTTTTCAATGAACTAATAGAGATTAGTAGTATAATTATCTTATCTAACCTGTATGTATATATAGGTATATATATATTCCCCTTCTGGGTGTCTTCCCAGAAGAAATGAAAGCATCATACCACAGTGATATATGTGCACCCACGTTTATAGCAGCACAATTTGTAATAGCTAAATCTTGGAAACAACCCAAATGCCCATCAACCGAGGAATGGATAAAAAAGATGTGGTATTTTTATACAATGGAGTGCTACTCAGCTATAAAGAAGGATAAACTTGAGACTTTTATAGGTAAATAGATGCAAAATTGGACCATACTCATGAAAGAAATAAATCATTCTCGCACTTGTAAACATCGTATTGTCTCCCTAGTGTAAAAAAATGAAAGAGTAAATAAGATCCAAAATGTACAATAGACACTGTGAAAGTGAAAGGGGAAGAAACTGGGGCCTGGTTTTGAGTGTTAGCTTAGGAACACAAAAACTGACAAAAATACAATGAATGGGTGGGTTTCTCTGAAGCTGCCTGCAAGCCCGATTCACATGGTAGATTGCAGTTATTATATGAGCTCTGCCATTATCTGCCAGGTGTGTTAACAAACACATGACCATGGCCTTGACCTCTCTTTAGGGGCTGGTTATTTTACTTTACTAAATGAGTTTTTTCTAAGTCAAAAGTAGTTATCTCTGATTAGTTCTCCAATAGATGCCAGCAACCAAATTTAAAATCCATGCCAGAATAGTTTCTGATGACAAAAGTATTTTTTTGCTGATGCTTGGCAAATACATGCAGAAAGGAAGAAGTAAGTGGGGGTGGGGGGCAAGTGCTTCAGTTCTGTGAATGCAAAAAATAATATGTAAGTTCCACTGAGCCAATATTTATGCTAATGCTCTTCCTTCAGTACCAGAACCTCTGCATGGTTTGAATTTCATCTTGTTTAAAGAGAACGAAGTAATTGAAGCAAAGATGGAGCGTGTTGCTTTTCCAGGCCATATTAGAAATTTGAACACTTTTGTATCTTCAGAAAATATGAAATGAGAGTTGTTTTTCCTGTGTCTGGTCTGCTAGAAATAGATAAGTTCTGTGAGTGTAGATACAGAGCTGGTCTTAGGAAATGTCAAATTCAGGCTGAGAAGTGTCTGGAACACTGTCCAAAAGGGCCATGTACTAGAGAGAAGGAAGTTCCTGGTGAAAGTGATTGCTAATGCATGTCTCTAGTAGCTTTCTGGGTGTTAAACTTGAGTGGAGTTGGGAGGGTCCCAGACAGCTGTCTGTCTGGCCTGGATTCCAGAGAGGGTGCATCAAGGTAAGGGAGATGACTTGGAAGAAGATGGCACAGAGTCAATAAATGGTCCATTCAGCCCCAGGCATCCTCAAAATGAACTCAGAATGGACCAGGCCTTGGTCTTGAGGGGAAGGTCAAGCCAGCCAATGGTACTTCCTGTGTTAGAGTATTCGACAGAGGCATGAAGGGTGGGACCTGACCTGTTAGGTACAGACAATAATGATGGTATTTACCATAAATCAAATCTGCATAATCAGCAGGCTCATTGGCAGTTGGAACCATCCATTTCCATCCCAAATCCTTCTGCTGTCATACTACCTCCAGTGTGCCAGGGTCCCCAAAGATAGATAAACCAGATCTGTGTAGTGTCCTGTGATTGGGTGTATCAGGTGACAGAGTTTTATTGGCCATTGTATTCCTAGTGCATTGCACCAAGATGGTGACATTTTGCTTAATGATTTAAATGCCATTTCCTAAGTCACCAGGTCTACTTATTGTATTTACTTTATGTGCAGGATATCAGAAAAGGGATGAATGAGCCACCATGGGCACAAGAGACAAGAAAGGAAGGAAATGTTTATGATTTATTTATTCAGATCAGTGTGTCCTGAGATGAATATCTCAGCTTCTGATACAGACCCCTGACGAAAATGGGAGAAGCCCAGGCACATGCTGCTGGTGAAAAAGCCTCTGAAAACCACACTGCAGACAATTATGGAGCCTCTAACGTAATAAAGAGATTCAATAGGCCCTGGAGAGAGCATTCCAGAAGAAAAGCCCAGGGTTGCTTACAGAGATTTGGGCAGCATCTGTGGTGTTTCTCAGAAGCTATTTGGTTTAAAATAGCGAAAGAGAGAAGCATGTATTTCAAGTGGGGACTGTTTAAGCGTCCCTCTTCGTGTGGTCCCCATCACCAAAAGCCGCGTTAGTCTTTTAGTTGCTCTGTTATTGCCTTAGCTCCGCAGCAGCAGACGTGACCTGTCCTCGTTGGCAGCCTGGGTTCCAGAGACCAAGAGACGAACTTTTTAGAGGGAAAGATGACAAGTTGTACGCTTTCTGTTGAAATGCAAAGATCCACCACCTGGTTTTCTACTCCCCTTTCTCTTCTTTCTGGTAGATAAAAGGTTTAGAAGAAAAGCACATGGGGCCTGGACACGTAGGAAGCTTTTGGAAGTAATAAATGATGAACTTTCAAGAGCCTCTCTCTTCCTCCCAGCGTGATATCCTATCCCAGTAGGTGAGATGACAAAAAAAGCGGAAGAGACCTGCAGCTTTGCAAACCATCAAGAGACTGTGTGATAGGGTAGGGAGGTAGAGGTGGGACTTGATAGCACTGCTGGTTTTGCCAAGGCAAGGACTTGTTCTTGATGGGAAAGCACAGATACTCACCTAGCTCACATGGTCCCACCTCACTGGCTCGCTTGTGTCTACTTGTCTGTCTGTCTATCTTTATCTTCCTGTCTACCCTCTGTCAACTATCTATGTCTAGTGTTATCATCTCTCTTATTTATCTACCCACCCATCCATCATATCCCATCATTATTACCTCATTATCTATCGACCATCATTATTCCCTCTTTATCTATTGTTGTCCTCATCATCTATCATGTCTGTCATTAATCTCCATCTATCATCTGTGCATCCATTTAGCTGTTGAATACGTCTTAGAGTCACTTTGATATTCTCGTCAAGAGCCTGGTTATGGAATGCAGAGGTCAGATGTGACCAGTTAAGCTTTCCTAGGAGTTTAAGAAAATAGATTACGATTACTTTGCAGAAAGTGACTGTGGAAATGATTACCATCTGTGAGCACCGGTGTGAGATGCCAGCAACTGGTCTAGCTACTTGGGTTGCCACCATCTTCATCTCTCTGCTTTTTTGGGCTTCTTAGCTCTGCAGAATGTGCTAGGCCCTGTGCTAGAGCCAGGGGTATCAGTGAGCAAGAGCTGTGGTGGTTGCCTACCTGCAGAGAGGAGGGGCTTAGCCTCCTACCCCACTAGGGCTGCCTCATTCCAACAAGCCCACCCAAGAACAAATACACAGGCGGAGATCTGTGCCTTGTTACATTAATTCTATACCCAAGCCAGAGCTCTGTATCATCCAGGTCAGGAGAGTAGTTGTGGGCTTTGACAAGTCAGAGGATGGAAGTTGTGTCCTCAGAGAAGCACCCCTTCTGGGACCCCCTGCCTCATCTCCAGTCTCCATTTTACTTGAGCTGCCTCCAGCTCAGGCCCAGTCCCAACCCTTCTCACTGGCTGACAGGAGTTGAGAAAATTGGCCAGCCCCACCTCTCCTGTCTTTGACTTTGAAATTCGCACAGGAAATGTGAAGGACATAGGCCAGTCATCTGGAGGATGGGGTTGAAATACTGAACACAGAATCCTCCTGAAGCAGAAAGCCAGCATAGCAGTGCACTGACTCTGGGGCTCTGGGCCCTGTGCTTACCCTGCACTGCTTCATTGGCAAGTGAAATGGGTTTGAGCAGAGGCGCTGAAGAAATCTTGGGGTTCCACAAGGCCAGAGCTGCATTTGCTCTCTGAGCCTCAGAGGCCCAGCCCTGATTGCAAATAGTGATGTGACATAACCTGCTTCCCTGCTTGTCCCCAAGAGGTAAAGTGACCACTACTCTGGTCACCTGTAGTTTTGGAACTTTCAAGTGGGGCCTGGCAGTTAGGAATCTGGCTTCCAAAGTTGTTTGTGGTTTATATTTCTGCTACATGGTTGACTCACTCAGTTATTTCCTTCAGTCTCTTTATTTTGATTAAAATGTTTATTTCCCACATATGGAAGTGTGGTGAGAGTTTTTAAATTTCTCTTTCTCTCCCTTCCTCTCTTTCTTTCTTTCTTTTCTTTTCTTTTCTCTTCTTTCTTTCTTTCTTTCTTTCTTTCTTTCTTTCTTTCTTTCTTTCTTTCTCTCTCTTTCTTTTTCTCTTTCTTTCTTTCTCTCTCTCTCTCTCTTTCTTTCTTTCTTTTTCTTCTCCTTCCTTCCTTCCTTCCTTCCTTCCTTCCTTCCTTCCTTCCTTCCTTCCTGTCTGAGCATTTTCTTTCCCTGGCTGCCTCTTTTTAACTTTTACTTAAAAGCTAGAAAAGTCGTCATGTGGAAACCTAGAGTCAGCTGTCCAAAGCATCCCTCCCAGGTTATGGGCTGACGTCATACTGGTCTTCTGCAAAGCAGCTCTGTGCTTATTAGTCAGGTGGAGACAAGTTGGTGGAGAGGCAGTGGGAATCCTGGTCTCATATTGGGAACTTCTTCAAGTATCACTGGACAGAGGAAAGAATGTTGCCTAGCTGACACCTTATTAAGTCAGTCAGTCATCAAAACCAAAGAGACGCAGACATGCCTCTTGAAAGTATTTTGTTGTGTTTTTGGTGCTCTGTCCTAAGTTTCTGCTGCACATTAGCTAATTAGGAATGTGATGCCAAGCTTGCAAGCGTGCATCATCTACAGTGCAGAGCCTGAGATGCAGGAGTCAGTGGGGTGAAAGATAATGTCTGGGAAGGTTGGCGAAAGAAAGTCCAGAACATTGTTTTTTTGCTGTGAAAGCTCTCTTTATTATTTTCCTATAAAGAAGACAAGGTACATTTGTTGAACTTTTTCATCATATTGTAGAGTATGATTTTATAACAATAAAAATCATGGTCGAATACTATCTCTTAGACCTTCTCCCTTCGCTGAGAGAATATGGCATCACACCATTTCTCGGTATTAAATAAAGTCTTGGAGAGAATTATTCATCAAGTTTTAGTGAACAGAATAGTTTCATCTAATTTCTGGTACCATAATGAATTTTATTGAAAAACTTCCAAAAATTATCTATAGGGCACTTGCTGCTGCCAGTTGTAGCTCTAAGCTACTATAAATGCGGCAGCATGGAGTCCTGGATATTCTGCTTAGGGTAGACAGCAAAGAAATAAACCAGTAAGTAGATAATGTTAAGTTAATAATAAAAGTTTATCAGTGAGAGGGTCGAAAATGATGGGAGAAGATGCCGGTGTGTGGATGATGGTCAAGAGGGGGACATCCTGATAAGGGACTTTTTAAGTACCAAGCTAAAGGAGAGAAAAGATAGGCTGTAATGATGTCCTGAGTGTAATGGTCAGCTTCCCATCACTATGGAAATACCCGAGCTCATCGATTTATGCAAAGGTTTATTTTGGCTCATGGTTTCAGAGGTTCCAGTGTATGATTGACTGGCCCAGTTGCTTTTGGGCCTGTGGTGAGACATCACATGGCAGGGAGCACACAGCAGTGCAGAGCTCCTCATCTCATAGCCAGGAACTGAAACAGAAAAGGAGGAAGGGCTGGGGTCCCACCATCCCCTCAAGGCCATGTCCCTAAATGACCTACAACCTCCCACTGGGCCCCACCCCTTCAAGGGGCCACCACCTCCCAGGAGTGCCACAGGCTGGAGGCCAAGCCTTTTACACGTGGACTTTTGGGGGATGTTCCAAATCCGACCCATAGCAAGCAACCAGGAAGAATAATCCCAACAAAAAGAAAGGCCTTTCTGGAGCAGCCAGGCTGGTGTGGCAGGAGCAGAGTGAGCAGGAATTGGGCCTCTGGGACTGGTTCCTCAGGCTGTGGATGCCAAGCTAAGGACTTTGCTTTTGTGCTAAGTGAGAGAGAAAAACCTCTCAAGAGTTTTGAGCAGAGGAGCAGCCAGGTGGGTGGGACGTGGGATCTAGAGGGTTGTCCTGGTCACTGTCTAGAGAGAGTACAGGAGGGTGAGGAGAGCAGGTGGCGTCACCAGTGATTTTTGGCAGGACCACCCAGTATTGGGAAGATGTGGATGAAGAAGCTGCATTGGACTGGGTACCAGAGAGGACCACGGGCAAGAAAGAGGATCCAGTAAGTGTAGACAGTTCTTAAGGATTTTACTATTAAAGAGAGCAGAAAAATGAGACAGGTGACAGAACATGAGAGATGGAGGAGGAGAGCTGCTGTTTTGTGTAAGTTGGGAAACGTCACCACTCGTTTATATGCTAAGGGAATGCTGCAGCAGAAAGAAAGAAAGACCTGGTGGAGGAGGGAAAGTGTCTCATCAGCTCGCACAGCTGTAGCAAAGCCCCACATACCTGGTGGCTTAAACACCAGGCCTTAGTGTCCCATGGCAGGGGGCTGAGGTCCTAGGTCAGGGTGCCAGCATGGTCAGGTCTGGTGACGGCCTCCTTCTGGCCTTCAAAAAGCTGTCTGCTTGCTGGGTCCGTGTGTAGAAATCTTGCTCTTCAGTCTCTCTTCACCATGGGGGCCTCACCCTCAGGATCTCTTCTAACCCTAACACCCTCCCACAGGCCACGTCCTAATACCATCCTCTTGGGGGTTAGGCTTCAACAGGAATTTGGGGAGGATATACAGTTGATTCTATGGTGGAAAACTGCCAGAAGGAAAGGAATGTTCTGAAAAGAGGTTCAGCATAGGTGGTGATGATGGTCTAAAGGTTCAGAAGGCATAATGGCAGGTTCAGGGAGTGGGAGGTCAGTTGAAGGGAAAATAGAAGGCACATTGGAGTCAGAGCTGGGTAGAAGGGATGTCCTAGGAGTGTTCAGAGGATGCAGGACCAGATGAGATTTTCCTGCTGGTCTCTGAGGGGAAGGTGGGAAATTCTTGAATAAGATAGCCACCTTTGGGGCGTGGCCTCTGAATCTGACTGGGCGTAGGGAGAAAGGGGCGACCTGCATGTTGGAGAAGCAGAGCTCAATGAGGCTAAGGACCAGTGTTGCCAAGGACGCCTCCTCTCCCGGGGTGGCGGGCTGCCCAGGGGTCAGTTCACACTGGGAATCTAAATGAAAGTAAAGTTCAGAGTTGGCCAGAGTGATCGAGTTCTAGCCTTGGTTAAATATGTCGAATTATTATTATTACTAAAACGATTATAGCTATTGTGAGAGGAGCGAGGAACACTAGTAATGATATCACCAAATACTCTGGGGGAGTATATTCGATGCTTCAGCCTCACTGATCTTCAGACATGCACAGAGCAGCAGCCAGTTTGGGAAGAGACAAAATGAAACACCCTTTTAAGGGTTTTTTGTTGTTTTTTCCCCCAAAGCTAGCCTGTGCTTTTCTTTGGCTTCATTGGAAGGTATGTGTGCAAAAAAAGGTTGCACTTTTGTCTTTCAAGTGCATCTTCCTTTACAGTATCTCTAGTTTGGATGACCTTCCCATGCCTGGGACTTTAAGAGGGCCACATCGACAGTTTGATGAAATATGCATTTGGTGTGCAGGGTAAACATGACATGACTCAGAAAAAAAGAGGCACCGTCTCACAAATTCCTCCGAAACCCCCAAACTCTCCATTTGCAAAGGAGTCAGTTTTAAATTAACATTCTCCACTTACATTTGGTTACAAAAATTAAACTTCTGCAATTTGCTGGAGCTCTGTTTGTGACAACGGCACCAAGTGTGGGATCCAGGATCTCGTCTCATCTCACCCCTCTTGCACTGTTCCGTGTAAGACACCCTTCACAAGAAGGATGCCATCAGTGGAGAAATGACTGATGAAACAAGAGAGAGTACTCACTATTTTACTTTGAAAAAATCTTTTCATAAAATTAGCTCTATTCCCTCTGATTTTGAAGTTGAAAAGAAGAAATATTTTCGGTACTTCAGAGTCTTTGATGTTCCCTGATTTCTGCAAAAACTCCTTATTGTCTGTCGCCACCATGGCCCTCGGGTGGCTTGGAGAGCAAAAAGTTCTGTTAGAAGACTGGCCATGCCCAGGAGGCTCCTTTTGGTCTCCATCCTTTCTCTGACCCTTCAAAAGAAAGCATTTTCTCCCTTGTATGTGCCTGCCTCTAAAACCAGCCTGCAGAGGCCTCTTCCCACAGTCACGAGGGTTGTACATGTTACAGCTTTGAGGTCTGAAGTCTGTCTTCTTCCCATTCAGCTAGCCTCACTACAATTGTGGGAGCCACATTTGTATTCTGAGGTGTTTTTCTTTTCTGTTTTTTGTTTGTTTGTTTTTAATTTCTCTGTGACGTGAGATGTTTTTCTGACTCTGACAGGGAGAGAAATTACCTTCTAGCAGGTGGTTACCTGCACTTGCAACATTGCCGTATGATCTAGGCTTATGATCTAGTTGAGATTGGAGATAGCAAAATTTTGGTGTTTGTGAGACATTTTCATGAGAAAAATATGAAGGAAGTCATGGAACAACAAAATTTTATAAAATGAACAGAAAAAAATCCTGTTCTGATTTGTGTAGATTTTTGATTTTTGGTTTTTTTCTCCAATACTGGGTATTGTTGGATTGCATCCAGGGCCTTTGCGTTGAGCTATATTCCCAGCTTGCCTGCCTGCCTGCCTGCCTTCTTTCCCTCCCTCGCCGATTCTTCTTTTTTTTTTTTTTTTTGTGGGTACCAGGGGTCGACCTCAGGACCTCGCGCGCCAGCAGGCACCCGTGACGCTGAGCGATATCACCGGCCCTTTTTTCGTATGTGGGTTCCGGGAGTCGAACTCGGGCCCTCATGCTTGCCAGGCAGGCGTTTATGCCGCTGAGCCATCTCTCCAGCCCCATTCTTCTGCTCTTTCCTTCCTTCTCTCTTTCCTTCCTCCCTCCCTTCCTTCCATTCTTTCAACAGAGTCTCACTAAGTTGCTGAATTGCCCAGGTTGGGCTGAAACTTTCCGTCCTCCTGCCTCAGCCTTCCATAATGCTGGGATTCCAGGCATGCACCACCACACTCAGGCCCTTCCTTAATCTTTTGAGTAGTCGTGTCCATCGTATGTGAGAGCAAGGGAGAGTGAGAGGAGGCTCACACTTGTGGAGTGTCTCAGTGAGCTGAGCACTATTTGCTGTGTCCGTTCCTTTCCCTCCTGAATTAACTACGGCAGTTCTCCTCTTTTTATTGCTCTCCCTCTCATTACCCACTCCTTCAACCCCAGACCCTGGTCATCCTTTCACCTTCTGAACACATCTTTGTGTCTGACTGAGCCCAGGCAGAAAAGCCACAGGCCTGTGGAGCTAGCCCGAGGAGGTGCTGTGGGATGACTCAGAGGTGCGGAGCGTGGAGTGCTGCCTGGGTTTGAGCATGAGGCTGTAGGAGCCCTTTCCAGAAGCATTATTTTTAAAATGGCAGTTACTTTTTATTAGTGTATGCTTTGCAATACATGATAGTTATATTCATTATGGGGAATCAGTACATTTATATAGCATTTCTAGATCACTTTTGTATTCATTATGGGGACTCAGTACATGTATATAGCATTTCTAGATCACTTCCCATCCCTTCTCCTCCCTCTGTCCCCTCCCCCTCCCCCATCTCCTCTCCCATCTCCAGCAGTTCTACCTTATACATGTTTTGGGTTTCTCATACAGGGGAAGCCATAAGATACTTAACTTTCTGTGTCTGACTTATTTCACTTAACATGAGGGTCTCAAGTTTCATCCATTTCCTTGCAAATGATGGGATTCCTTCTTCATTTTAGTGTGGAGTTTGGAGATTGGAACTGGATTCAGGTAGTTGAGAATTTGAAGTGAAAGTGAAGAATTTAACAGTACAGACCTCCCCTTCCCTTTTTTTGGGAAGTTTAATTCTGAAAAGGAGGTAGGAGCTGGGAAGGGAAGAAGCTTCTGAGGAGAGTTAATTTGCAGAGATGCAGGACTGAGACATAAATACAGGCCACTGGAGACAGAGGGGTTGCAGGGACAGGAGAGGGTGTAACTTAGGCGTCTGTGAGGGCTGCAGTGACAGCCAGAGGAGAGCTACTGTGGACGTCTTTACTGTGCCAAGATGTACCTTACTTAGGAGGAGGAAACGCAGTCTGGCCCAAGGACCCATAGCTTCTAAAGGTGGGTCTGTAATGGATCCCAGATCTGTCTACTTGGGAAGGTTGTGCTTTGCTGCTGTAACACACCTGCATGGGAACGTTTTTATAGAAGTATGTTCTCAACACACTTCAGGAACCCAGAGAAATCCAGTGGGGCATTGCTGTGTAATGTGAATTTCCTCCTAGAGTTGCTCACACTCCCCTACACCACACCAGCTTATTGGGAATATTGTTCATTGATTCACACCTGAAGTCCTGGTAGTTACTTGGGGCCAGGGTCCATGTACTGTCTGGTCAAGAAATACTGAATTGTGTTCTGATGTTTTGAAAGGTACAATAATTCGCTCTAACTCCGAACATGATCGCAGCTGTCTACTTAGTTCTTTTCGTGGGGGTAACTATAATATTCTAAAGCATCCTGTACATGGAAACTATGTGGCTCACGATTCCAGCATCGTATGGAGTCCTTCTTGAATTTGGAGGCAAATGATGTGGCATCAGGAAAAGCCATGGGAAAAATATGCAATATCAGATGCTTTTTATAATTTAATTGCTGCCTGTTCCCAGACTGAATTGAACTCTGGAAAACATGCTCTTTTCACAGTCACGAAATACATTTCAATATGCAGCAAATAACATGCGGCTCTGGGGTTTTCTCAGCTAATCACGAGGAAGAGAATCCATTGAAATTTTATTGTCTGTTGATAAACATTTTGTGCATTATTGCAGCCAGTTCTAATTAGATTTATTTTTAAACTCAGGTTCTTAAATTATACTAACAGCGAACAGTAAATGAGATGATTATTCTAATATAGAAAACATAAATGCACCAAAACTGCCTGTCCTGCCTTGCTGGGGCTTCTTCACGCCTGTGCTGAAGCATGCCCTGTGTGGGGAGTTACCGGGTCCTGGGAGCTTGGCAGAATGCTGCCCAGGCAAGAGTCAGGTGTCTTGCTGGCTGCATGGTGTAAAATATTTTAAGATCAGGTCTGTTAAGTAATAAGAGAAAGTAAATCAAATCTGGAGTAAATCAGGGTACAGGTAAACATACTTCCAGCTTTTTCCTTCCCTTTTATTTTTGCTTTCACTACAAAAAAAATAGTTGGTACGGTGACAATAAGGCCAGTTTTCCATCTTACTGAAGTATTATTCTCACTTTTTTTTTGGTTTTTTTTGGTGATACTGGGGACTGAACCCAGAGCCTTTTCACTGAGCTGCATCCCCAGCCCCTGTTTTATTTTTTATTTTGAGACAGGGTCTTACTGAGTTGCCCAGGCTGCGCTCAAGGTTGTGATTCTCCTGCCTCAGCCTCCCAGAAGGCGGGGATTACAGGCCTGCACCACCATGCCCAGATGTTCTCACTTTCTCACTGGTATTTTGTGCTGAAACATGAGATGAGTGAACCCTGGGCTCGGACAGACCTTAGGAGGGGTAGGCACTGTGTGTCTGTGTTCCTGGTGCCTGGCACTCCCTGGAGCCTCTGTGGGTGGTCCTAGCATGGGACTCAGTACCTGGAGTTTCTGCTTCTCTCCTTCATGTTATTTAGCTCTCAGTTCAGGTAGCAGCTACCAGGAGCTTGGCAGAGGTTAGACATGAGAAAAGTGAATCATGATTGCTTATTGAAGGTGAGTACCCCAGGGTTAGAGTTCCTTGTTCTTTTCATTAATGAAGCACATTGAGGATTAAGAAGAACATCTTATCTCCTTTGTTTGCCACTGGAACTCTCAGAATGGAAATGCCTGGCCTTCCTGGGAGCCCCACAGTGGCAGTGACCACCTGCTTATTTTCTTGGACTTTGGACTTAGGAATGAGGGGATACTTTGAGGAAATAAGTTACTGGATGGTGTTAGATGGTCCCAGCTATATTTTAAAACACATCTCTGAGAGAGTTGTCCTGCTATTAAATGCCTGTGAATCTAGCTGGCATTAGATGCATTTCAAATAATTATAGGTCTCTGAAGTCTCTCCAGAGGTGTTGGCCCAAACCTATTGTCTCAGTTTCATTGGTTCCTTATGAAATGTATCTTTTTTTTTTTTTTTTTTTTATGCGGGTACTGGGAGTTGAACTCAGGACCTCACGCTTGCCAGGCAGGTGCTTATGCCGCTGAGCTATATCACCAGCCCTGAAATGTATCTTTAAAAATAGAACGAAATTCTCAGTAGCCTATCCCACTGAAGAGTAATCCTGTTGAAGAATAATAAACTGCTTTTTGGAGGGGATGGTGCATTTTCCCTGCAACCAAAAAAGCAATGGAGTGGCTACCACCCCCTCGAGGGAGCACTTCCCAGTTTGCTAGTGAGAAGTGTGGATTTCACACCCTTTTTAGCCCTGAGTCAGCCTGCAGAGTCTTCTATCAGTCTTAATCACAGATCTTCGCTTAATGAGGGTGTCAGCGGTGCAATTTTCAAAGCATTCTTGTTGGAACAGGAATGGATGCGATTGCAGCTCATCGAGGTTATTTTTTCCCAACAGGTTCTTAGCATGATCATCAATGCGGCCTACAAGCCTGGTAGGGTATTAAGAGAGTTACAGCTGGTGGAAGATCCATACTGGAATTTTCAGGAAGAGACACTGAAGGCAAAGTAAGTGTTTTCAATCTTGGAAAATAAGTCTTGTAATATGTCACCTTTTCTTTTGACACTGGTTGTTCCTGGTTTTGACATAGCCTAGAGAAGTGAAAACAAACGGAAGGGCCACTGTTTTGCACTTCTGTGTGCCGCATGCAGGCTTCCTGGTGTTTCTGTTATACAGAGTTGCCTTGAGCCTTCAAATCCCTACTATAAAATAAAGATTTGCTTAGCAAACACTTTTTTATGATACACCTTCAGATTATAACCGTACTGTGTTTCTGAGCCAATAGATGATTTGTTTGCATAGAGAAAACACGATAAGGAAAGGGCATCTCTTATCGTCATGACAAGTATGTTTAATTGTAGTTCTTAATATTTGATAATGTAAGCTGGGCATGGTGGCCTGTGCCTGTAGCCTCAGCTGTTTGGGAAACTGAGGCAGAAGGATCACAAGTTTACATCTCACCTGGGCAACTTAGCGAGACTGTGTCTCAGAAAACAAACAAAAACTAGAAAGGGCTGAGGTGCTAGCTCAGTACAAAAGCTCTGGGCTCACTCCCTGGTACCACCAAAAAAAAAAATGGTAATGTAAAAAGAGTAATTTGTATCAAATACAAAGGTTTTCTACTCTGGAATTTGATAGTTTTAAAAGACAAAAAGAAACTATATATCTGTTTGGTTTGGGTTTTAAATAAAATGACATGGGGCTCTGGCTTGACATATCATCCAGTCACTTTCTTCTTTTATTTGGAAATAGGCTCATTGGAAAGGTGAAAATTCTTTTGCTTTAAGTTTTTTGACCTCTGCAAATGAGGGCAGGAACTGTAATCGATGTGCTTGAGCTTGGCTATTGAGGGAGGTACATAGGGAATGATTATTTCTCAAGATAGTGTTATGTTAAATCATTGCTTAGTGTTCGGAGAGGGCTTTCAATATTTATTTATGGTTTACCAATAGAGAAGACGTTGCTGGTTGGCTGCTTTTATAATAGTGTCCTAAATTATCTTTTATATATAATAGTTAGGATGTGGTGCTTTTTTGTTGTTGTTCTTGTTGTTGTTTTCAGACAGGGTCTTGCTATGTAATTTGGGCTGCCCTTGAACTTACTATGTAGTGCAGACTGACCTCAAACTCCAGGCGATCTTCCTGCCTCAGCCTCCTGTGTGCTGGGATTATGGGCATGCACCACCATGCCCAGCTAAAGTGGTGCTTTTTAAAGAACTACTTTTTCATGGCTAGAGTGTATCTGAACTCTTCTTTAAAGAATGTACCAATCCTGTTAATACTGAAAATCAGGGGAACTCTTAATGATTTATCTGACCAGTAGCCTTTTTCGGTGCGGTTAATTCTTACTGTACCAAGTGGAGGCGGTGAGGTATCAGGCTGCTACTAGACATCATCTTCAGTAACCCACTCAGTATTCCTGATGTCTTTTTATAACAGCTCTGTGCTTTTAGGTTCTGTAAAAACCATTTAAGGTCTGATGATATGCTGCCAAGTCACAGAGACTAAGGAGAATATACATAAGTAAGGAGAGGATTTATTTGTATAAAGTTGCATGGCAGTAAAAGGTGTTACTACATATCATCATTCTCTTCCTTCCCAAGAAATACTTAAACAAGCTTCCTCTGTAGTGCAGAAAAAGGGCAAAAAGCATGTTTTCCCGCCTAATATTCCATAGCTGTCTAACTTACTTAAGGGAGAGATCATCACCCACGGTAGAGCGCTTTCTTCTAAGGTCATATCAGCAGTGGTGGCAGAAATCTTGAGTAGGTGTTGATGCAGACAAATCCTTCTTCTTCATTTAAAACTTTTTGGTTCAATTCAGTAGAACCCAGATACACCTAATAGATATGGAAATAGTGAAAAGACCGAAATCTTAAATCCCATTAAAAGCTCTCCTGCTTCTAAATCAGCTGTCTGGTATGTGCTCCAGATACCAGAATGACAGAGAGAGTTCATTTTGTGAGTGTGTGCACTTATTTTCATGTTACCAGGTCGATCAGAGTTTTATTAAATCCAGCCTGATACAATCAAAACAGACACAATGAAATCCAGCCCTGCGGAATTGTAAAGGCTACGTATTACCTGTTATATCAAAGATGGCAGGACGTTCCCCAGCAAAGTCTTACACAGCAACTTATGATGAGGAGAATAGGGCTTCTGAACAGGGCTTCAGCTGTGCTAGATCAGAGGTAGCGTCTCCAAGCAGCTGCTAATGATGACAGGTTTACAGTCAGCAGGAGCCTTCCTGTGACAACCCTGTGTGTTGAGTCACCTCTTTCCTTCTGATGGAAAAAGACAACTTCCTAGATTATGACAACTTTGCTGTCTTCTTGGGTGCAAATGGGAGGAGACGGAGCTGGCTTCTTCCATTTACTGACAGGTGGAAATGTTTTCTGTCATGAGTAAAGTAGCAGAGCAGAGGAGAGGCCTGCATTTAAGGCATAAAGTGGTCGTGGCTGTTGTGGGAGCTGAGTTGTGTCTTCAGGAAATGAAGGCCTTGAGATTGTCCACAGGGCTGTGTGCTTGGTGTGGTAGAGTGTTTACTGACTGTTGTTTTCCAAAGAACAAAGACTCTTTACTTGACAGGTTGAAGGTGCCTTTGAAAAGGTTTTGACCTGTAAATATAACAATACTAACACAATCATGTAAGTTGTCTCTTAATGATTTGTTCTATCTTGCCAACTAACCATACCTTTTATGCTATTAGGGAAATGATTGCAATATTTGAACATCAAGTAAGGTGTCTATCGTATCATCAGTCCTCAACATGTATCAAAAAGCGAAAATGTCCTAGCTGTAGTGTGAAGAAAAAGTGGATTCTAATATAGTTTATTTCAGCTTTTCTGGAAGAGAAGATTTCCTTCTTTCTGATGACTTTAGGTATTTTAAATTGACCTACACTTTTTTAAATTTCCGGAGAAGGAATTTATGTTGTCTCTCCAACTCTACGCATCTAGAGACATTTAAATATGTTTGTCAAGTGTGTTATAAAATCTTCTTGGGGAAAAAAAATGTTAACTCGTCTTTGAACAGTTTTTGCGCTAATCGTGAAAGGCAGGTGAAGGCCTAACAGAGTTTCCAGTCGTTTGTTTCAGGTATTCAGAATATTTAAAGAGGCTATGTGCTCGTATAATTTCAAGTCAGTTAGACTTCATTATCACTTAGGCAGAGGCAGGGAGATAAGTCCGATCCATATACTTTTAGGTAAGACATGCTCAGCTCTCTGGAAATATTTTGGTTTCTTCTTTTTAATAAGCTGTGACTAATTTTGTATGTGCTTTTGTTTACCCCACCCACCTTTTTTTTTTCATTTTTTAAATTTTGAGGCAGGGTCTTGTTAAGTGTCTTAGTTGCCCAGGCTGGGCTTGAACTTGCGACCTTCCTGCTTTAGCTTCCCAGAGTGCTGGGATCACAAGTGTGTGTCACCATGCCCAGGTAACCGCCTCTTCACTTCTTTCTTTGTTTGTTTTGTTTCGCTTTTGTCCTTTACTCAAGCCTATATTTTATGAACAGTAAGATGTAATATTTGGCCATTGGTGATTGATGTGGAAAAGGGTTCCCAAATGGATAGATCTTCATTGAAACAGATTCAGTGTTAATTTTTGTTCACCTTGCTCAGATGAGTGGGATTCACTGTCCTGGAAGTGGATGCAGCAGACTTGAGCAAACAGCCGAGCCAACCTGATTGAGGAACGAGCTCCGTTTCTCTGTGTACTTAAGTTCATCCTAGTATGGTGTGGAGTCCCTGGTTCAAAGGCAGAGCAGTTCAGGATGTTTTGAAGAAGTAGCGTCTCTCCTAAAATAAACTCAGCAGCCCATTCGTACATAGTTCCTCTTGAAATATAGGAAGTAAAAGGAAAGAGAGAAATTTCAGAGCAATTGAGTGTCATGAGACTGACAGGCAGTGAGCCCTTACACCACCCCTAGTGTAGATGATGAAGGCGATGAGACCGATGAAGTAAAAGCTTTGTTTTGAAGAAAAATCCCAGCCCATCTTACTACCTCTGCTGTGAAGAATGTTTTTCTTGCAGCAAGCAGAGCTTCCCTGTTTCCACAGGGTCATTAGAGTTCCTTGGTTTCTCTTTTACTTCTTTCTGCAGTCTTTAAAGAGGGGAACTCAGCTTAAGAGTGGGAAACTTGACCTGCACTCCCTCACCCCCAATTACCACCTGATGAGATTTTGCTAAGAGGTCCTGATTAGGCGTCATTGTGAAGATGAATGATAGACCTTAGGCCCCATTGATGTTACCCTGTTTGGACTGTGCTGTTAGTTATGAATGGATCATTACATTTCTTTTTGCCTCAAAATCCATTCTGGATTTTTTCCTCCAGTCTTAACCTACTAAAGAAGGGACCAGTCTTTCTAGCACTCCTTTTGCTCTCTTTCTCTGTCTCTTTCTACTCCAGCAATAAGCACTCACACATTTGCAATAAATCCTTTCATTGAATAGGAGGAAAAAATTGGAAGGCCATGTATGCTGCCTTGTTGAAGTCAGGGAGGGAAAAACTTCTCCACAGAACCTCTTAGGTTCTATGGCTGGGACCCTGAGAATTAAACTGACAGAAGACATCAGCAAGAGAACAAAGGGAATTGATTTACACATGAGAATGCTCAGTGATGAGTGCTCAAAAAGGCAGTTAGAATTTTGGGCTCCTGTAGCTACCTTAGTAGGATGACACAGGGGAGAAAAGTCTTCTGTAGAAAGAGGGGATTTCTCTGAGAAAGAGAAGTTGGGTTGTAGGAGAACAAACAGGAGAGAAGAAAGCTCATGATAATGTCTGTTTATGCGGGTATGAGTGGTCTTTTCATCTTCGCCAACATGAAAAGCTCCTCTGGAGAGGGGATTTAGGATGGGTTTGCTTGACCGTAGCTGCTGCTCCAGAGCAGATTTATGGCAGTCCTCATGAAGCTGGCTGCTTTGTCCCTTTCATGTGTCTCTGTCATTCTTTAATATTTTTAATTTTTTTTTTTTTAACTTTCTGACTCCACAACGTGTTCCAAACTCATCCCCTTTCCTGGTCCCAGTCCTGGAATTAGCTATTTCTCCAAGGAGCCTTAGTTTTCCTTGTGGTCTTGTGATTTGGGGGAGAGGGGGTTGTGAATATGCTATTTAGAACCTAAGACCTGACATGAGCTATGCTTACTGGTAGTATGGTGTAGCTGCTACCAGGCTTTCAGTGGACAGAGCTGGGGGTTTGTGTACATGTGTCTACCTATATACACATACATGTATTGTGTGTCTATGCAGGCATGTATAAAAACCACATTTATATTTATTTCTATATCTGTTGGGTCAGGAGTCCCCAAGACCACCTCTCATTCAGAGACTTGCTAAAATAATCACAAGATTCAGCATATAGTTGCACTAGTGTCTACAATTTATGTGTAGTAGCATCACAAGGAAAGTAAACACAGGTGGTCTGGAAGAATCTCCATGTGCAGGCTTCCTTCTGTGCCATCTCTCTCATTCGGGGGCATGTGGTGGCACCTACTTCTTCCCCAGCAACAAAGATGCAGGAATACAAGGGTGATGTTTCTGAGCAGAGCAGCCAAGCCCACAGTTCTTTTCAGGGGCTGGCCCCTCACATGCCCTTTTGTCAGACGCCAGATGCCAGAGCTCTAGCTGGAAAGCAGGGGTGCCGGTGTACCACATGGTTTGCACAGTCTAATCACAGTAAACCATGTTAGTCACTTTGGAAATCCAAGTTCCCAGATGCCAGTCAGTGGTGCATCTTGCCAGCTGGCTTCTCTAAAGACAGCCGCCTCAGGCCTGCTTTGTCAACCCTTTCTGCACACTCACCATTGGATCTGTTCCAGGCCCAGTGCAACAGGCCTGCTCTGTCCTGCCCTTTCGTCTCCCATGTTTGCATCTCCGCTGTGGCAGTGGGAAGTCCGGCTAGTGCCAGCTTCGGGATATGCATTTCATCAGGCCCCTGCACCACCCCATATACAGATGACTACCTCATCCGTCCCAGCCCGAGGACAGGATGGGCCTTGCAGCCAACCCCTGGGGATGCGGGGGGCAGCAGCAGGACTGGCAGGAGCGCCTGGACAGCTCTGGGGTTAGGAAGGCTCTCCATGGTTGTCCTGAGTTGTACCCACGAGCCCAGCCCTTTTTATTAACACCCCCCCACACACACACACCAGTTGCTGGATGGGAACCATCCTGGGAAAGGCCAGGGCAAGGCAGCTTTGGCAGCTAAGGCCGACCCTCCTGGGGCTGCAGCTGGAAGCTGTCTGCCAGCAGCTGTGACAAGCGGTCCCACCACCCAGCCCCGGCATCCTCCTGGGTCAGTCCTTCCACCACCACTGTGGCTTCTAGATGGAATCATACAGGAAGGACAAGAAGGAAAAAAGCCATCCACTATTTTAAAACTGTGCTGTAAATCTCATGTTCATACATTTAAATAGGCTTTTCCTCATTATGAAAAGTTTCACTAAAACATTTGCTTCCACTGAGTCACCCCAAAATAGGAAGGAAGAAAGCCATCCTCTTCCCATTTCCCACAGAAAGTGGTCCCCCTGCTCCCCCTATCCTGATGTGTCGTGGTACACGTGTGCTTTGTAATTTGAAGATTTGGTAAACGTACACATTGTCTTTGAGTTTCCTCCCACAGTTTGACATCTAACCTGACTTTTACACTCTCCTGCTTTTTTTTTTAATGTCTTTTTATTTTCTTTAAGTGACTTTAAGAATCTCGATATTGGGCTCTTTTAAAACAATACCTTAAGACTGTCAAATGTACAGTGGATGAAACTGCAAGAAAAAACAGACCCAGGCAGTATTTTAATTCTGTATTTTCCACCACGTGAGGGATGGGCGGTGTTCACAGAGCTGTGCTGATTTTGCTGTGAAATGCACCAGCGGAAGCAAAACCCCTCCTCCCTGGAAGTACATCCTAGAGGTCCTCCTCCAGGACATGGTGAGAGGAAACTTTTCACATAGGGTCGATAGAGGTTCTAGGAAAATCAACAGTTGTGCAAGGATAGAGGATTTAAAGTGTGATTTTATCTACAAAGTATTGCTTTTTAGTTCTAACTGCACAGAAAGTCAAGCTGGGCACATCAGAGAAATGAAGGAAAGGGAGGGCAGAGGTTCTGGGATATGGATGAGCAGTGAATAAATACAAAGTACTTTTTTCAAGTTAGAATTTAGTTACTTTGCTGTTGGGACTTTAAAAGATTTATTAGGTAAAATATATTTTTCCAGTCTCTGCAAAGACATTAAAAAAAAAAAAAAAAAGGTCACAATACACTCAGTAATAGTTTTTCCTATTTATTTCTATCATCACATTATTGTTTGTGAACCAGATCAAGTTTTTGAACTGAATGTTTTACCTACAAATTACAAAAGTGGTGCCCCCCTTTTTATACTGATACTGGCGCAAATTAATTGCCTGACATTCCTGTTACATCCTGTTGTGGGCTGAATGGATAAGTGTGAGAAAAGAGAAGGTTAGAGGAAGATCTTGGTCCTTGCCTCACTGGTTGGTCTGTTGGCTTACCTTGGAAGTTCATTTTTCTTGATGGTATTTGGTTTTCCAAAAATTTAAATAGGTATGTCTTCCAGAGTTACCAGAACCTGCTGTTTTTCTGCAAATAAAGCATTCAGGATTTCAGTTTAAAAATGAGGACACACACACTGAAGGCAGAGTTTCACAGGCAGCTATTTTAATGCACTCACCTGGCATTGGCTTCTACATTTAGTGATCATGAACTAAACAAAAACCTGTGATCTGGTTCCAACTGGAAAGTTTGTCATTATTTTGCACCCATGATAGATTTAAAACAGTATTGAAAAGTAACTGAAATTTATTTCCAAGTGTTTATTGTTTTCACCAGTTTGGTTTATATCATATTACCATAAATACTTGGATAAAAGCTTCACAACCTCTTTTTAAAACAAGAACCATCCATTCTGCTTTCTGTAGATCTAGTCGTTAGTTCTATGGTGATGACTTCATTGCATGCTTTTTCTTAGAAGCATTCTCCCTCTAAATTCTCTGTCATCCGGGGGGGTGCAGTTAATTTTTATTTTCTCTAAATAGTTACACTTTTTTTTTTTTTTTTTTTTTTTAGCAGTACTGAGAGTTGAACTCAGGGCCTTCACACTTATTTTTTTACTTTGAGATGTGATATCATGAAGTTGCTAAATTGTCCAAGCTGGGCTCACACTTACCATCCCCCTGCCTCAGCCTCCCAGAGTGCTGGGATTACAGACGTGGGCCACAACGCTGGGCCTTAGTAGTTACTCTTAAGCAATATGGATTGCACTTTCCTCTGTTGCAATCAGGTCACAGGGAAGACTGCAAGAGATTAACATTTAAATATCACAGCAGCGAAGCAGCCATCTCTGCAAGCAGTGTTAGTTGTAATTTAAGATTTCCACACCATCAAGTCAGTTCACTGTGGGTAAGGATAAGAAGTGTTTGAGTTGTCAGGTCTCATTTTGTTGGTACCTTGAAAAGTTTTGGGGATAACTGTGTTTTAGTTCTAAATTGTTCTTCTTCCCCAAAAAAGAGAAAAATACTTAAGGATGACCACAGAGGATCGTTACAAAATGTAAACCAAAAAAGGGGAAGTGCACAGTGAGCAGCACATGATCACGAAGAGAGCTTTGTTGGTGAAAAACTGTCTCGAGATCCCTGTTCTTGTCCTTCCCTTGCCCACTTGAGATATGAGAGTCACGTTAGTCAGCCAGGCTTCCTGAAGAGAATATTGCAGGCTGAGCAGCTTCATCAGCAGTCATTCATTTTCTCCCAAGTCTGGAGGCTGCAAGTCCCAGATCGAGGTGCTGGTAGGTCTGGTATCTCCTGAGGCCTCCCTCCTCACCGGTGGGTGGCCGTCATCTCACAGTGTCTGTGCTCACATCTCTGATATCTCTTCTTCCTCTTGTCAGGACATCAGTCCTATTGTACCAGGGCCTGCCCCGTGGACAGTGTTTAACCTTCATTTCCTTATGGACCCCATTTCCAAATACAGTCATGTTGGGGTTGGGCTTTAACCTGTGAGTTTGGGGAACATAGTTCGTTCCATAACTGAAGTGAGGTCCCTTAGGTGAGGTCTCTTGGTTAAATTAACTACCTTGTTTTTTTGTTTGCTTGTTTTGTTTTAAACTGGAGAGATGCATTTCATTATTCCTCATTTATAAATAAAGACTGCCACTTTCTGAAGATCTCAGTGGAATAAGAAATAAAGAGTCATGCAAAGGACTGTTGATTCCCATGGCTGTTCTCTAACTGCCCTGTGACCTTATCCACTGACTGGCACTCCGTGGGGAGCTGAGTCCCTCAGGAGTTGCCGAAGGTGTGCACGTTCAGAAAGAGTCAGATGCACAGCTTTGTAAAGAGGAAACCAGAAGTGAGGCAGGAGGGACAGTAGAGCACGTGCCTTCCGTAGGAGCAGTTTCTGCTCACAGAGCACCTGTCACTGTACCATCCTAGAGAGGACAGGACTTTGCCACTTCACACTGCTCCCTGATACTCCAGACTTACAGAAGCTTTTTTCCGTAACTGTTGCTAGTTCACTGGAGGTCCGTTATGGTTCTGTGGGCACCGGAGCCCCTGGCGGCCTGCTGGTATCTACAGTAACAGGAGCCTTTTTGTAGTCTGCTCGTCTTGTATGGCTGTGCTACAGTTCGTGGTTTTTGTTTTTCTCCTAAAAAATCCATTGTGTTTCTCTCCTTTTCAATGTGATCTTGCTTACCTGTCACCGTGCTGCACTGATGACATTTATGAATAATGGAAATTGTGCCCATTTCAGCAATAGGTTATGTAGTCTTGACAAAGATTTCATTTCAGTGTTCTGAATCTGCATGGTTTTTCAAAGCAGAATCATGATCCCATATGCACCTCTGTTTTTCAGAAGTGAAATACAGAGGCAGAAAAATATCCGATAGATTTCATTAACCTCATTTTGAGAACCGTGCCTAGTTGGGTGTGTACCATGTATGACTGATTCTTGGTGTAGGATTACAGACAGCACAGAGAGAACATGCTAAATGAATCTTTACCTCAGTGGATTAGCACTGTTAATCACATATTTTGTGCATGTGAGTTTGCATTTTTTAGAAATATTTTCGTGAGATTATAAGGATGTGTATAATAAATAAGCGAAAAGCACATACCATATGCTTTGTTAGTAAATGAAGTGGCTGCTTTTGGAATATGTTGTATGGAGTAAGTCTAAATAATAATTTGATCTCACCATTGCTTTCCCTTTCTTACTTTGTAGGTATAGAGGCAAGACATACAGAGCTGTGGTCAAGATCGTGCGAACCTCAGACCAGGTAGCAAACTTCTGCCGACGTGTGTGTGCCAAGCTTGAATGCTGTCCAAATTTGTTCAGTCCTGTGCTGATTTCTGAAAACTGCCCAGAGAACTGCTCCATCCACACCAAAACCAAATACAGTAAGTACGAGCCATGAAAAACAGCAGTGGCCACAGCAGGCCTGACTTGCAGTGGGATGTTATTCGACTTCTGCTTCATTTTTAACCTTGGGAGTAGTTTTTCATATGAATTGCTCTGGAAAGTTCTTTATGATTTGCTGTGGCAGATCCCTGTGTGTTTTTAAGGCATAAGGAAAGGAAAGGATGACTCCAAATAGGATGGGTTATCAATGGCAGGCTCCAGAAGGGAGAGATGAGAATGTCATAAATTCAGTGTCATGAATTCCAGTGGTTCGACTGATCCCAAAGCAATATGGCTGGACAAAGGGCATGATGAAATGATTAAGGTGATACAGTAGTTGGGAACTTGAATTGATTTCTTGTCTTTACGCTGAGGAGTTGTAATGATTCTTTAGTTGCTTTTCTTGCCACATGCTCGCCACAGCCTCTCCCCTGCATAGATGCAGCCCTCAGAACTCTCTCAGAACACTGGAGGATTCATTCGGAAGCACCCATCCCTTTCTTTGGTTCCAGATGCCTTGGTTTGTCCACTGCAAGGCATGACCCAGCATTGGCCCACTCTCAACCGTTAGTACATGCCACTTCTGCCCCCATCACATGAGACACCTCTGCCTTGGGCTGACTGTCTCTCTGCCCTTCCTCTGTTTTCACCATTTTCTTTTCCTTCTGGGTAGCCACCCCACATCTCTCAAGCTCTCGAGACTCTCTTATTCACAACTTCTGATCTTGCTACATCTCCCTTCAGTTGTCTTATCCCGGGGCAGTGACCTGGGGCTCTGCCACCCCATATTCCAGCCACATGGTCAGTGCTCTGTGAGCCCGCGGGCATTTGTCAGCTGTGTGTTGGAACCAGGAATCCAAGTGTACTCAGGCCAGTGTGCAGCATGGGACTCCCCTTCTGTTTTGTCTGTTTCTCTCTGCACAGCCACGCACACCCAAGCCCACCTTGCACTTCCATTCCCGCTAACGGTCAGCTACTCTCTCTATCAGTTGTTCCCCACTTCAGCTGGCACACGTGGCATGGTCTCAGGTGAGAACCATGGATGTGTTTATGTCACCTGCTTCCTGAAAAACTCCTTTCCACATCACCTTTGGCCAGGGCAGGGATTCACTGGGCCTCAGCTGCTCCTGCATAGAAAACACCTTGACTGGCAGCTAAACTTCATCTTACAAATTGGCTTCCCTGTGCTTCTGGGACAAAGGCATTGAGAGAGACGGAGCAGGCCATTGTTATCTCAGTTACAGGCAGGTGAAATTAGTTTAGAGATCATTCTGGAACTGGGTTTATAAAATTTAAAAATCCTAAGATCCTATTGGTCACCTTAGAGCAGATTTTGCTACAAAGTGAACCTGAGCTCCAGTGGGAGATAATAGAACACTGTTTGGGTGGATTCTGGAAAAGTCAGGGCTGAGGCCAACCATCTAATGCTAGGGCTCAAAAAACATGCCAAGCTTTGGTTGCATTCAGCAAGCCCATTTCTGATTTCTGGTCGCCAGTTTCTAAAACCCAGACCTTGTCACCTTTGCTGTGCCTGCTGCGGCCTCTGAGCATGAGCCAAAGCTTAGTTGCTTGTACCTATAGCTGGAGATAACAGTGAAGCAGCATTCGTCCTGCAGCAGTGTGGTCCTGATCATCCAAGAGCATTGTCCTAGTATAGCTAGGTCTGGGAAGCTGTTCCAAGCTCTCCCACCACCCTGAATCCTGGTGAAAGAGAGCAGGGATGCTTTCTGTGAGCCCCAGGACTGCTTCTGTGCACTTTCTGGACAGGTGTTGTAAACATGCTCCTTGTGGACCCAGTGCGAGTGAGAGGTGTAGGGAATAGAGAAGTCTAGGCCGGAAGGAAATCTGTGTCACTTAGTTCTGGTGGTCTCATCTTGCAAATGAGGACCTCGAGGTCCAGGAATGTCAGGAGCCTTATCTGTGTGATGAAGCTAGTGGTTCGGCGGGGTGGGATGTATGAAATGGCATTTCCCTGCACCATGGGGGCAGCCACTATAACCAAAGGAACTGCACATTTCAATAGATCTTTATCTTGTTTGATTGATTGATTGACTGATTGATTTTTGGCTCACTTCATCCATGGGTAAGGATTCCTCAGCTGCATTCGGTTCTTTCATGGGATGATGGCGTCCCATTGGGATAGTTGAGCTTTCAGGTAGTAAGTAAGCCTTCTTGATCATGGTCATAATTGAATCCTGGGTCCCTATTAGTGCTTTAATTGTTGATTATACATTTAACTTATAAAAGCATTAAAAATTGGTAATAATTTTCCAACTAGTGCTTTCAATGTTGATAAATACATATATCCCTGCTTTGGAATTCAGAAGTAGAGAGTTTCCCCTGAAGAAGAAGGCAGTAAGTAGGGTTCACCTGTGGTGTTATAGGTGAGAATGCTGTTTGAATGTGAATTCGGCTGTTCTGCTTAGGATATTAGTTCGTCTTGGTCACATCAAGAGGTGGGAGAATCTATCATGACCCAGTGGATGTATCCATAGTGCCCGTTGACTGATAGTTCAAGTTCAGACTTGGGAGAAGGTGTCAGCACACTCCCGTGGAGGTAACTGCTACCTTCTTATGCAGTATTTGGGGCCAGGAAAGGGAGAAGGTGAACCTCCAAAAGGATCGTAGGCACCTTTGATGCCCTTTACCTGTCTGTCTGGTTGGGCTGCCACAGCAGAATGCCCTGGAGGTCAGGTGGCTTAAGAAACAGATACTCGTTGTCCATAGCTCTGCGGGCTGCAGTCTAAGATGTCAGCAGGTTTGGTTTCTGGGATGTTCACTGCTCGCAGACTCCTGCCTCCTGGTTGTGTCCTCACGTGGAGAATTCACTGTGTGTGCACATCCTGGGGTCTCTTCCTCTTCCCATAAGGACACAGTCCACTTGGGTTAGGGCCTCACCCTGACAATCTCATTGAACATTAATTACCTCCTTCAAGGCCCTTCTCTTGATACACTCACACTAGGATTAGGTTTTCAACATGTGGGTACTGGAGGGACTTGAAGCCCCTAACACCTTCTAACCTTGAAGCATCAGAGAAATGTTTTCTCAGACCATGTTCCTGAGGTACAAATGAGATGTCAGAGGTACTTTATTCAAAATGAAACAACCACTCTCTGCTCTCTTTTTTCCTCCTCTGCCCTCCCCTCCTGTCCTCTGTCTTTGTCCACATATGTGTGTGTATAGCCTAAACATTTTTAAATCATCTTTCTCCCGGTAGCTTATTATTATGGAAAAAGAAAGAAGATCATTAAGCCCCCAATTGGGGAAAGCAACATTGAAAGCGGGCATCCTAAACCATCCAGAAGAAGGAAACGACGAAAATCTATCTTCGTGCAGAAGAAACGGAGGTCTTCCACCGTGGACTTCGCGGCGGGCTCTGGGGAGGTAGGTTCTGCTCCACAGCATTTTCCGACATTTTGTTTCGACATTCAGCCTTTGCAGCCAGGGGGCTGCTGCACTGGTGAAGTCTGTTCGCAGAATGGTTCAAAGCATGAACTAAGAAGCCCCCTCCTCCTAAAGATATCACATGTTCAGCTGCTTCAGCTTAGAAAGTGTGGCATTAAGACTATGGTGGGGACCATCAGCTGAGTCTTCAGAGGGCTCCTAGGACAAGCCCTGGGAGGGAAAGGAGCTGGGATCAGAGCCCACTCTGTGGCTGTGGGTGCAGGCCAGGCCACCTGTTGCGTCCACACGTGTCCCTTTCCATCCATCCCCTTCCACAGCACATCTGTCTTCTTCCCAGGAAAGTGAGGAGGAGGACCCAGACGCCCTGGATGATGACACTGCTAGTGAGGAGACTGGCTCTGAGCTCCGAGATGACCAGACAGACACCTCCTCAGCAGAGGTGCCCTCAGCGCGGCCTCGGAGGGCTGTTACCCTGCGGAGCAGCTCAGAGCCCACCCGCCGGCTGCCCATGGAGAGGGCACGAAGGGGCCGTCCGGTGCCCACTACTCCCTCTGCTGAGGAGGGGGACAAGGGCCCACCTGCCAAGCCTGAGGGCTCAGAGGTGAGCTTGAGGTGGAGAGTGTGCCAATCCTCTTTATGAAAAACATGAAGCCAGGTGTGGTGGGGCACACCAGTAATCCCCACACTGTGGGAAGTTGAGGCAGGAAGATCACAAGTTCAAGCCCAGCCTGGAAAACTAAGTGATTTAGTAAGACCCTGTTTTAAAATAAAAAAATTAAAAATGGCTGGGGATGTAGCTTAATGCAGTGTCTCCGAGTCAATCCCCAGTGCCACAGGAGAAAAACAAAGGAGGAGAACATGAATTACAGTTTGGGGCAAGATTTTAGGGAAACCTCTTTAAAATATCTAAAAGAGTAACAGCTGCTCCAGCAAAGTTCCTAAGTGTGAGACAAAAGGCACTGACCTCACCTCTTGAAAGAGCAGGTCATACGTCATGAGAAAGGAATCCTGAGGGCTGGGACAGTGTCTTTACTGGGTGGCTTGAATACCACCAGGGCTTTTTGTTCGGAGGGCAGACAAGTGAAGTCCTCCAGGCCTCTCTGAACTCCAAGCTTCCAGAATTTCATCTCCAGTCTCCTATTTCTGCCCTTGCACTTTGCTCTCTCTGTTTCCTTAGGGGGCATCTCCGTGATGTCCTCAAATAGTAAACCACTGTGCCACACTTCCCCTAAACCCGCAGGTGGCAGGTAATCCCCTGAAAAGGTGATTGGCACCATCATCACAAAACCCAGTGATTGATCCAGCTGGAGTCAGTCAGTAGACCCAAGTTCTTCCGAACTGGAAACTCAAGATTGGCCACCGCTGAGCCTTTTATTAACCTCTAAGGCACGTGCATTACTGTGGCTTAGGAGAAGACTTACTGAGGCAGTTGCTACGAGACACTCCAGAGATGAAGTTACTGTGACTTGTTCGGGCAAGAGAGGTGATGGCTCTGGTCTAACGCAATGACTGGGGCCTGGAGGGCATAGGAAATGACTCAGCTGATCACACAGGGTGCAGTGACTGTCCCCTGGTCACCTTCCTCTGCAGGACACAAAACAGGAGGATGAGGAAAGGCTCGTCCTGGAGAGCAACCCACTGGAGTGGACAGTCACCGACGTGGTGCGGTTCATTAAGTTGACGGACTGCGCCCCCTTGGCCAAGATCTTCCAGGAGCAGGTACATGCCTCACGGTGTGGTCCTTGGTTTGTATTAGGAGGCTCCAGATTTTACAGGAACCTCCTGTCTTTTCTTGGATTCTGCATCACTGCCAGGTGGGAGTAAAAGTCCCAGCTGCAGGTGACACCTACGTAAGGCCTTCTGGGTGCTGCTGGGCAGGTGTGGGAGACCCCACTCTCTGCAGGACACCATTGCAACCCTGGGGGTGAGGTTCCTTTCATAGTATCCCGTGGACTGCCTGGTGAGGGGTGGGCATCCACCCTCAGTCTGCACTTACCTACAGTGGGGGGATCACTTTTTACTGTCAGGCAGGCAAAACAAAATCCAAGTTCTAGCATGACTTAGTGGTATAAACCTGTAACCTCAGTGCTTTGAGAGGCTGGGACAAAAGAATCACGTGTTGCAGCCCAGCATGGGCGACTTAGAGACTTACTGAGACTCCATCTCAAAAATACAAAATAAAGAAGGGCAGGGATGTAGCTCAGTGTGAAGGCCCTGGGTTTAATACCCAGTACAGGGGGGGCGGGAATGAGCGAGAGAGAAAAGGAAAGAGAAAAAAGAACATCTCAGGTCCCTGCTTGGCCTTCTCAGATGCTGCCTTGTTGGGGGACTCAGGTGCCTGATTGCAGCCTGGCTGAGCTGCTTGCTGGGCCTTTTACCTGGTACAGACAGGGCTGGACCAGATTTTCCTGTGGTATTTGTCTGCCAGTAGAGCTGCTGCTGTCTGCAGGCTTTTTGTCTTGCTAAGCTGCCCCTTTGCTAGTGCTCTGGCTGTAAAATGCAGGCTTTGAGAGGGCTCTCTTGTCAGTGCCTGTTGGAAAATCCGGTCACCAAGTTCTTCTTCTCTAAGCCTTGATTATGTGATTCACACAACCACCACAAAAATAAACAAATAGTTCTGTACCATGTCATTAACTCAGGTCCCATGGCCCCTAGCTGGTCTGCCCTTTTTGCTCCACCATTCAGAGTCTTCTGTTTGGTTTATAGATAATGTCAAGTGGTTTTAGTTATGCTTGGCAGGAGAAGTAAGAGAAAATGTGTCTGCTACACCTGAATTGAGTGGCCACTCTCTGTTCACTGTATTCATTTAAATTACTGTTTTCTTACTGTATTCATTTTTTTCATCATGAGATACTGAAAACCTATGGTCTTGTGAAAAGTATAAAAATAACTGATGTAATCCATACTTAAGGAAGTTTATAACCTAGCAGAGGAAATAACTATAGTTAGCTAAAACATAAGACATGCCATGATGTGCTATGAGGAGGTTTTCATTTATATTTTCCCTTAAATTACTCAGAAAAGAAATTGCCACTCCACACACATACCACCATATACCATGCTTCCCTGGCCTTGTCTGAAAAGTTCACATTTAAGCCCGTGGTTCTTTCTGTACCGTGTGCGTGCCATTGGTTGAAATTTCTCACAGTGTCCCACAGTGTAAAAAAACTCTCTTTTAAGACCTCATGTTGAAAAATACTGTTTGCCATACCATAAATTAAAGATATGTTTATCTGGTTTTAGATTTAACAAACCAAAAGCCTAGAAAGAGAAATTTTCAAGCATCAAATAAGAAGGAAAAAGAAGGTCTGTGATTTCCCATGCACCCAGGGAAGTTCTCAGCTTTTCTTCCGAGTCAGTGCAGTACTGAATTGTATAAAGTGAATTAATGCAGAGCCCCGAGGAAAGTGCTGTAATTCACTCAGAGTTCTCACATCCTGCATAGAGGGAGGTCCACGAGCTGACGTGATCATCTGACCCACCCTGAATCCTTTTGCAGACACCCAGTAAGTTCATGCCGTAGGAATGAATGGGGCCAGGCAGACCGTCACCTCCCCGCTTTCTGAAATTTGCTGCACTTCTTCAGTGGGCAACACTGAAAGATAAGTGGGAAGAAGCTCTTTTTTGACCTAATGTACCCAGGCAATGGCCTTGTGCCTTCATTATAACACACAAACAGGAAAGAGAATTACAAGTCATGTTAGTGCTGATGTGATACGGGGCTTGTTGATAAGCCACTTTGCAGTCTTGAAAATAAAAATAAAGCAATAGTTTGGAATCCCTTGGAAGGCATTGCCTAACACCGCATTTTCCCTGTCTGCTATTTATGGATAGTAGGGCTGCCCCCCCCAAAAGCATTGTATTCAAATACATGACAAATGGTGATTACACCGCTTAAATATGCTAATGTGGATCTGTTCATTCAAATACACAGATGAGCACCTGTTAGATGCCTTACAGTATCCAAAAAGGGGTTATGGAATGTAGTTCTGTATATTATTGTTTTTGTTTTATTTTGTTTTAGGTTCAAAAGCCGTTTTAACTGAGAAATATTTTTCAGTGGAGCCAGAACAAAGAGCACAGATTTTCTCACTTCTAGTTTGCGAGTTAGGTTTGGAGCTTGAATCCATTCATATAATGAAAGGTTACCACACTACCTTGTACAAATTCCCAGTAAAAGAAAGTGAAACAGAACTGGTTTGGGGAAAAGGCTAATAATACTACTTATACAAAATCCTATTTTATTGTACTCCTAAGCCCAATTTCTAACAGTGTCTCAGAACATTTCAAAGAAATGGGATGTTACTGGCATGTTCCCAAGTGTCAAACGAAGCCATGAGTAGGGGCCTCTCTCCATCTGTAGCATCAGTTAAAAGCTTGGTCCATCATTCAAACTTTTTTTTTCTTAAGAGAGAGAAAAATAGGTAGGCATTAATTGATCAAGAGTCTTAATCCCATCTAATTTTACATTTCACATTAGACAGTTTCACCTGTTATAATAAAGAGCAGTTGCCTGCTGGGCCGTCTGCAGTGCGTGGGCACTCGAGTCCTTTCCTGTTCCATCAGACCTTTAATTACTCGTTTTTACTAATTTGTTCTGTCATCTTTTAGCCTAAATGCTATGGCTCTGATTTGGTGAGGCCCCCAGTGAGTCACTGCAGGGATTATCTGGGCTTTTAGATGAACTAGAAGGAGCCTGCAGGCTTTATACACCTGCCTGTACATGAGATCACAGCACACACAGGATAATAGCTGTGTGTGTTCATGCCTGCGGGTGTTATAAATTCAGAAACTGTTATAATCACCAGGAGCATTTGTAGAAATTATAAGCTTCTCATTACCAGCATATATGCCTTTTATTTCTGAAATGTTATGGCAACCTTTCTAAAAACCTATACTCTATAATTTCATGTTGCAAACATGTACATTATGCAGTAAAAACTACACATCTATAACTAAAAAAAATCCCACAAGACTGTAAATAACATTGGCCAATTCATTCACCTTTTGTGAATCAGTCTGCTTTTGTATTATAAGCAAACTGCCCAAATTAGTAATAAAAAAATTTTTCAGTCTAGTTTACAGGCTTAGTTTTAATTGAGACTATTCCCTCCTCTTTTTACTTCTATGAACCTGAATGTCCCTATTAAGGGACTTCCAAATGCTAAATGGAACTCTATTATCAAAAGAAATGTAATATTGACATGTGTCAAGTATAACTTCCAAGTTGTATATTTTGTGTTTTGTCTCTTTAAAATTAGTCTATTTATGGTGATTCTTTTTAACACAAGTGATCTGCCAGCAAGTCTGAGTTCTGTGGGACCATATTTATAAAAATTAAGTCAGCTGTGAGGACTGGCATGTTACCTACATAATCCTTGAAGAAAAAAAGAACCTTTCAAACCAAAAGAAAGGCTCCTTCTCACAGGGTGCTAATGTTGGCTGAACTCTATTTTGCCAAGTGTTGTTTCTGTTCATAGTTTCCCTCCTCCCCCGTCGTGAGGTGGAACAAGGGTAGGTGGCATGCAGTCTGCAGCACACGGGAGCATGATACAGGGTTAGCTGTCCCTGTAGGTTCCCACAGTTCTTCCAAAGCAAGGACATCTGACAGTCTGGTGGCTAAATCTGGCTGCTTTCAGCAGGCAGCATGGAAACAGAGGCATGATTTTATTCTTGGTAGCATGGTCTTCTCCCAATGGTAATACCTAGGAATTCTGCTTTATATCATTTAGGGAGGGTGGGAAATGAGTAGAAAGCCCAGAGGCGGCAGGAGCTAGCAGCTGCAGGCCAAGCTACGTTTTTAACCACTTTGCTCTTTTGGCTATCAGGACTAATTTTTAGTTAATTCTTCCCATGTAAAAAACAGGATGGAGGATCTCTATATTTAATGAGATAGTTTAGCTTCAAACCCTTCTTCCCTGACAATCTACATCTTCCTGCAAGTAGGAGTTTCTTTGCAAACAAAACTCAGCTCTTGTTTTTTCCTCAGGACTTAGTCCCAGATGTACAAGGGCCAAGGCCGGAGATATAGGTGAACCAGCTCTAACTGAAGTTCAAAAGCATGGCCTTCAGGTGCTTCTGCTCCATGCTGCCCATGCTTGGAATTCAGTCCACAGGGCGTGTGGATGGTGCTCCATTCTCCACCTGCACTGACAAAGCAGAGAGCCCTTTACATGAGCGGTTTTCACCCCTGCTACTGGCTGAACAGGAAGAAGCCAGGCTGAAAGCAACTTCCCGTTTCCTTTTCTTCTTGGAGAAGTGAGGACAGCACATGTGGCCATGTGCTGGGGCCTTGGCTGGAGGGGCATCTGATCTGAGGTCAGAGAATGCCATGTCAAGGTCTGTGATAATCACTGTCACATGTCTCCCCCTCCAGCCTGTGTAGGTCTGCCACTTCGCCTAGTGCTGCGACCTCAGAGGCTGCCTACAACCCTGTGAGGCGCACAGCCCGGCAGGCAGAGGAACCCCATTCCCCAGGAAGAGTGCAAGGAACAGTGTTTCTTTGAAAAGTTATGTTGAAGCTCCCCAATATCTTTTATGCAAGCTTATTATGGAATCAGTTTTTCATATTTTTTTTTCCACTCTCGTATCAAGGTTTTCTCTTGAAGCTGTCATAACCAAAAACTGGGATAGGTTTGACTTGCATAATTTAAAGAATGTACACACAGGTACCTAGTATTTATCTCATTTTTCACAGTGTGTTTGCTAACATGATTTTACATAACTCAAATTAAGTTTGATAGTTATCAATTGCATACCTTTGTAGGTTAAAAAAGAATTCAGTGGAGTATAGCAGGCTGATGGAATTTGCTTGTTAGCTCTTCTTTCTTTTTAACACTGTTTAACTAATGCCATTTTAAATTCTGCAGTTAAAGCTTATTTTAAGATTGCTAACCTGGCTTGTGATGGACGTACCTCTGCCTTTGTAAAAGTGCTCAGAGCCCCTGAGCCCAGTCTATTTAATAATTCTCATCCGTAGTTTCCAAAACAGAAGACTCAAATACGTGCATTGTAATAAAGCTCTCCATGCTGGAAACCGCAATCCTATGAAATCTGAGAATGCTCACTGATGCCCCATTTGTAATATTGCTGCCTTAAATGCTTCTTCCAAATCTCCCACAGTTTCCTTTTCCTATTCTTGCTCAGCATCATATCGCCCCATATTTGAGTACGGACTTATGGGCCTGCCTTGTGCCAGCTAATGGGAGGAAAAGACTTTCTGATGATCAGTTTTTCTGAGTCAAGATAGGATTACTAATTCAGAAGGCCTTTGATTTCTTTATGGCCAATTACGTGTAACACTTCTCATTTCAACAAGAAGATAGGATAACCTCTGAGAACAAGGTGCTTTATTAAAAGCTGCATGAAAACACAGATGGATAAGACAGCCCACACCCTAAATGCTTATACTTGACTGGGGTTCACAAACAAATGCACAATTGGCAGATGCACAGAAGAGAACAAAGCAGCGGTGTCATTAGCAGAAGAGAGGCCCTAGTTGTAAATAGAGAGATCAGGGAAGAAACTGGACTGAACTTAGCCACAAAGGTTGATGCCAATTGCAGCAGGCCTGGGAATCCCTCTTCAACTCCACAAAAGCAGAGGCCAGGGGTCTTTGTGGATTGTTGAGCATGAATTGGGGTTGGAACTGAGGCTCCTGGAGCAGGTAGTGGCTGGGAGGATCTACGGTGACCACAGAAGCAGGGGCATAGTGCTGACAGTGAGTGATGGCATAGGCCACACCAAGCCTTTCTCCAAAAGTATCTGGGGATGCCATATCCTAGGAAAGAGAGTGTATTCTCCATCCAGTTTTGGAAAAGAATTAGGCAGTTATAGCATATAACGCCAAGGCCTAACTTTATTTCAGACATATTTTATGTGATCTCTCCATTCAGGAAATATTTTTGTGTCTTTTGTGCCTCCTGGACATCTCATGGTCATACTATACCAATGGGCTGAAAATTCGACAGTGTCAGTCACTCTGGTCATTTCTATACAATTAATTACAGGATTTTTGTTATCCAGCACATTTATCCCAGTAGGCGAGTACTTGATGTTTGGGAAAAGTTTATTGAAGTGAGCCAAACTCTCCAGGAATGGAAACCAGCGTGTCCTCATGTTTGATTTAAGGCACTGTAGCATCCCCAGGATAAGTACTTTGGCTGCCTAGGAAGGAATCAGTAGTCTTTGAAGTTCTAAAAGCCCTGCATTTATGCCCAGGATTTGTACTACAAAGGCTGCCCAACTGTGGACAAAAGCTCCCGAAATTGTTTAAGAAAGGCTGAAAGTGAAGTGTCTGTCTTCAAGTTTCTATCTGGAGATCTAGATGTGAATTTTTATTTTGAGCATATATACACAGATACATACATATATACCTATTCATGCACTTATAGCCATATAGCTTCACGGAATTGACCCTCATCTTCCTCCTTTCTTCCCATGTAAGAGTCACATAAAAGAAGGAGGATTTGGGGGGAGCTTAGGACTTGCCTTAAAGGTCTTCTCCCTTGGTCCTCTGTCAGAAAGCACTAGTGTGTGCATTACAGCTCGCTCGATGGCAGCACTCTCCCCGCAGGAGCCTGTCAAGCGATTCTGACTGATCTGTTTATTTTCCGGTTTGATAAGGTCACATGAGTCTCTGTTGAGACATGGCTTGTAGTTCCATACATCATAGCTGGTGCTCATCTGTAGTTTAAAAGTAATGAATTGCAAGTGCTCATGCATTTGCACAAACATTAAGTAAATACTTAATTTTTATAGCCGCTGTGTTTATTAGAGCAGACTGTGGCCTTTGAATCTAATCAGATCATAAATTATTTTTGTCTCAACATCAGTCCTTTGAACTCAATCAGGTAATAAATCATGCTTACTCTTGATATTGTTCACAAGGCTACCATTTGCTTTAGATGTTTGTGAGACAGCTAAATAAACCATTAGTTTAAGAAAGTTAGCTCCTTGTGTGAAATTCATTGATAAATGATGTCTGAAACACTTGCTTGTGTGCTGTCATGTGGCTGTTTAGTCCTTGTGACTTATGGCAGCTCTGGCTGTAAAACTTCTGAGTGGCAGAAATTGTGGTATGGTGAGTTCAATTTATGCTGTCATGCTACCACTGATCTTTATCATTACCTTGGTCCTGCAGTCTACTTAAGCCACTGTTATTTCCTCTGGAATGTAACACAATCAAAGACATCCATATGAGTAAATCAGGTTATTATAGGAAGCAAGCTGGTGAAGAGACAGAGAAGTCCAGTAGAATGCTCATAGGCCTTTGGAATGAGTCTTTATCCCCTTCCTCCAGTAACAAATTCAATGTAATGATCATTTAAAGACTGTCTTTATGTTATGGGCTTTGGGCTTTATGTTATGGGCTTTATGTTATGGCTTTTTATATTCATAGAAAGGCTAGCACTTCACTCTGGGCAATGTATACATGGAAGTGTAAAGGTGTGCGTGTGTGTATTTTCATGATGGTAGTTACCTTCATTTTGTTTCTAGTTTTAGGACTTTCTTAAACATCTTCCCTAAGTCCTGTCTACTGGAGATGAATTCCCTGTGTTTACTTGTCTTGGAAGCTCTTTATTTCTCCTTCATTTCTGAACTGCAGCTTTGCTGGGTATTAGTGCCTTGGTCGGCAAGCTTTTTATTTTTTCAGAACTTTGACTATGTCATCTAATTCCCTCCAGACCTATAAGATTTCTGCTGAGAAATGTGCGGTTAGTGTAAAGGGGGTTCCCTTAAATGTGACTTGGCACTTTTCTTTTGCTGTTTTTAGAATTCTATATTTTCACTTGGATTTTTGACAGATTGCTGTAATATAGCACTTTGTGATCTTCTAAGTCTCCTGGACCTGGATATCCATATTTTCACTGAAATTTGGGAAATCTTCAGCTATTATTTCTCAAGTAGACTTTTCTGTGTATTTTCTTTTCTCTTCTAAAAGGCTTATTCTTTGAGTATTTCTTTGTTTAATGGTGTCACATAAGTTTTGGAGGCTTTCCTTCTCTTTTTCTTTTTCATCTGAGTAGGTTATTTTGAAACACTTGCCTTTAGGTTCAGAAGTTCTTGTTCTGCTCGATCTTGTGTGTTGTTAGGCCTCTCCATTACGTTATACATTTCTTCAGATTCAGTATTTCTCTTTGGTTCTTTTTCATGATTTCTACCACTTTGCTGACTTTCTCATTTGTATTATGAATTATTTTCCTAATTTCATTGAAATATTTGCGTGTGTCTCATTTCTTTGAGTTTCCTTAGAACCATTCTTTTTCAAGCATTTCATGAGTTTCCTTCACTTTGAGTTCTATTTCTAGTGTTACCATGTTCCCTTGGAGCCATCATTTTACTTTGCTTTTTTCATACTTCTTGTGTGCCTGTGTCGATATGTGTGCATCTGTGGATCCATTCACTCTACCAGTTTTATAGGGTTTCTGCAGTATAAGACTTTCTCCCAAAGATGTGGCTTCAGGTGTCAGATTGGCATACTCCATTGGCTTCGGTTCCAGTTGGGCACCATAGTGTAATCTCCATGTAGCTTCTTCAGCTATAAATAATGACCGTGTGTAGTGCATGTATAGGAGCATAGAGTGTGTCCATCTCCATAGGTATGTAGCAATGGGGAAACTTAAGTGGCCAAGGCAGGTGTGACACGTGTGTGTGTGTGTGTGTGTGTGGTGTTTTCTTCCATGGAAAAGCATGCTGTGTAGTTGGCATATACGTCTTTAGCATCTTCTCACTCTTCCTGATTGTGAAATGTCAGGCGTTGGCTGGAAAGTAAGAGAGCTTTTACTTTTAGTAGCAAGCTCTTTACTAGTGCTCACATTAGCATAGGAAGGATCTGGCCTGGCAGGGAGAGGTTGCTTTCCCAGGCAGGGGCAGTAAGCTTAGGAAATGAATCTGGAAGCAGCCCACCTGGTCCAGCTCTTTGTACCTACCAAAGTAGGCTAGGCCTGTGAATTTCAGAGTAGGCAAAATAGTCTTGACCAAAAAAAAAATTATTATCACAAAGATTAGACAGTCATCAAGCCAAGTTTGGTATCTCTGCCAACACTCTCCCAAAATAGCAGCCCCATCACAGACGTGGTCCCCAAATGAAGGCTGTGTGATGAATGCGTTCCCCAGGTGCATACAGCCTCTTCTCTAATCTGGCTTTGTCTTCTGGCAGGACATTGATGGCCAAGCGCTCCTGCTGCTGACTCTTCCGACCGTGCAGGAGTGCATGGAGCTGAAGCTGGGACCCGCCATCAAGTTATGTCATCAGATTGAAAGAGTTAAAGTGGCTTTCTATGCCCAGTATGCCAACTGACCCTCTCCGGAGATGGCCCATTATCTTTGCAGTGCGATGTTTGTGAAAGTCTTCAGGACCAATACTTTGATTTTTCTGGGATATGTGAAATGGTACATTCACTATGTATCATCGGAAAGCCAGAAGCCGAGGACCTCCTTCATCCACCAGCCTATTTGATATTTCCATCTTTTTAAAGCACAGTGAAGTACCACAGCAGTGACTTCTGGGGAGTGTAGTTACAGTCCTGCATCAGACTCTGCAGGGGATATGGAAGAGCTTCTTTGTACATCCACATTTCGTCTTTCTCCCACCCCAAACCAGGCAGCTTCCTTAGAGCAAGGTTTCCTAAACTGAGGCCCACATTCTGTTAGAACTAAGGTGGGCACAGTTGACGTCTTCTGAAATATGACCAAGAAGGATAGGTAATCCCTTGCTGATAGTTTTTGCTATGATCCTTCTCAGGCATATTTATAGATGCACCTTTCCCATCAATACATGTGTATCACTATGGTTTGATCTTAGTGGCAACTCCTTTCTCTGATGCAGCTGTGCGTGATGTTTGAGGATATCGTTATAAAACACTGTGCTGAACCTCCGTCCTCAGAGGCACCTTTCAGGAAGGATGGGGAACATCGGAAGCTGGTGTCAGGAAGTAATGAGACAACCTTTCCTGAGTGACTGAACCTGGACCATATGTGGAGATTATTCTCTCCAGTCTGCTAAAGAACCACAATATTCTAATTTAATTGTAACCAGATCAAGGAGTAACTACTGCAGGGAAATATCAACTTGGAAGAAGCAGTTCATCAATTAGCCACATCCCCTTAGGAGGATCACTGCAGCGTGTAACTACAAACGAGTCTCTCTGCGCATCCCTTCTGCTCATTTTTGCCCTGCTTAGACACGTATACAACAAGCATGAGGAGTCAGGATCCTGGCTTTGCTAATGACCAACTGTGTGATCTTGGGCTACTTTCCATCGCTCTGCACCTCAGTCCCCATAAAAGGACAGGCATGAGCTCTTCGCAGTGTGGCAGCAAATATCCGTCTCCCTTTGCCTCCTTCTCACTCATGGTGGAAGGAAAGTTTAGGTTGACCAAAAAGAGAAAAGGAAAAAAAAGAAGCATCCAACACCATCTGTTAAGCCTGCAGTTCCTGAAGCTCACACTAGCTTCGAGGTTGCTTGTGAAATTCCTTGGGTACTTGTGTTAAATCGGCTCGGACACTTGCAGACGAATCTGTGGCTCTGAGAAGTACTCGGCCTTTTATACCCAGCTCTTCATCTGTGTGTTTTATGAGGGGCTCAGCCTGCTCATGCAAACCCAAAAGGACTGTTCTACTCTGACGTAGTGGTTGCCTCAATGCCTTTTTAAACTGACACAAAGAAACCAAACATTTATGTTGTTCAGAAGTGGATACTCGCAGATGCTTTAAACCTTCTGAGTTTTTTTGTTGTTCTTTGTTTTGTTGTTTTTGTTTTGTCTTTACCATAATTATGCTTATCTTTTTCTTTGATTAGAGTCTCAATCTTTCCAATAACACGGTGTGGTGGTTTATTAGCTGTTCCCATGTATTATTCATGCCAAACTTAACATTCTGTAACAGCTGAAGATGAACATGAAAAACAGATATTTTGTGGTTGGGACCTTGTAATCTTCCCTGCAACAGATTTCTACAGTCCAGCTTTTAACACCTGGGGAATGAATCTGTCTGGGCACCTCTGATAGGAGGCATTTGTCCTGCATGATGTTGCAAGGATAGAAATGTCTTGGTGATTCATGGTTGGCTTGCAGTTGCATGATTCTTTTGCAACCTAAAGTGTGTGACCTCTTCTTACTTCCCCACTTCTGCCTTCTAGCCACATGCTTTGGCCTTAAATGCTCAGTCCTGTGGAGTTAAATTGCCTGGCATTGGAAAGGGTATCCATTGCAAGATCTGTGACATTTTGCCTATGCTGACTCCTTTGTGATCTTCACTGTGGCCTTTTCAATCTGAGCTATTTCTGTCGTGTTGGAAGTGAAGATGAGAACATGTCGCAGCTACAACATAATATTATACTTTGAGGATGAATGTCACCTTTTTGTGCCCTTTCCAGTAATGGTGTGGAGGAGGAGGTGCTACCTCAGAAGTCTAGGAGTCTCCTTAATCTGTGCAGAAAGCTGGAGCATCGCACATCAGGAAGCCCAAGCAGGATATGCCACCATTGCTGGGAGAAGCTTTTTGCTCCCCATGGAGCCAAATGTCCAAGACTTTTTCTTTTCCCTTCAGCCTTGCAGTTTAACTTCAGTTTCTCTCTGCATGGTATCGGCCACTTTGTGGACTTCAGCTTTGTGTGCACATGGCAAGGAGGAAATGGCTGTACCAGAGCAGAAGACTGCCCGGCCGGGGGGCCATCGTCCTGGATGTTGTCTATGTGCCATCTTCCCAACCCTCCAGGAGAGCTGAGAAGCTTTGCAGAATCAAGTAGAGCTGCCAGTGTCTCCCTGGACGTGGATTTTTTGGGCATTCCACCATAGTGGGTGTCCTTCTCCACATCAGTAGCAATGCCATGACAGAATTATACAGTAGTTTTCACTTCTCTCTAGATTCACCTCTCACCAGCTTCTGTCCTAAAGACAGAGCCAGTGTCCAAGGAGGATTGTGCTTATTGTGTCCCTGTTGCTTATGGCAGATAAAGTGGATTTTATGTCTATACCCCATGCTGCCACAGCCCATGAGCCAAACATTTCTTGGTCTAAACACCAACAAATGATGCCCCATCTCTGGATGATACCATTTCTTTATCTGTCTGTGATCTTCCTTTGAGTCCAAAGTCCTTTCCTTTATTCAACTGGACAGTGTACATCATGCCACTCATTACCTCCTGGACCTGGCCAAGCAGGCACCTTGCAGTCAGCACTGTATCTATAACCAAGAAACAGAAATGTCACTTCAGTGTTAATAGTGAGAGTCCACCACCCAATCCTGCCCCAAAACTAATAGGGCTGGTTTCAGTCCCTAACTTCCTGACTGTATTTGTACTGTGTTGTAAAAAAATATCCTGTACACACACACCCCTGAAAAGAACAGGGTACTACAGGCATTACAGAACTTCTTTGCTTTTCAACAGCAGTTTCTTCAACATGGAGAACCACAGAGAATTCATGTGTCAGTTTAAAAATTAAATTCCTTTGATCAGAGTTGGAGTCACACATAGTATTTGATCTATACAGCTACTTAGATTCCTCTGCCTTATTTGATCATATTCAAAGATCATTTCCTGTGTGTTCACTTTGATTTGTTCCTCAATAAATTAAAATGATCCAAACCTTAACACTGCCACTTCTGACCTTTACTGCAATCTCTAGAAGGTTGATTTCGATCAGCCTTTTCAGGATTGGTCTTTTTCCTAATTTATCATAGAATTTTGAGTGTTGTGTGAGGCAAGTGCTGAATTTGCCTTCTGTCTTATACCAAACACCCCTTTTTAAGAGGTCTCCCTCTCTTAGTGTTGCAGCACTAGGGGTTTTCATACTAGTTCTGTAAACACCCATGTATATTTATTTCTGTACATAGGACTAAAACAAAACAAAGAAAGTGTTAAGGTCTTTGTTGTGGTTTGACATTGCTGCTTTGGGTTAAGATGGTAATTCTAGGCTCCAATTACTCTATATTCTGTCTTTAGAAAGCTGTGATTGAGTGTGCAATTATTTGAAAGAAAAAATAGTAAATTAAGCTATCTGTAGTTTTTAAGGTATACATTCTGTCTGTCTCTTTCGTGCAATAACTGAATAATAAGGGAAAGCTATATTCATATTGCCAGCTATTACAATTTAATAATTTTCTTAACTTTGCTTTTCTGCTCAGAAATTTTATGGAAATTACTCCCTTTAACTTGGCATAACTTTTAAGTTGATTAATTCTCATAGCTCTTATCAGTAGAACGGTTTACAGATATCCAAAACATGATATGATAAAATCAAATTGCTCTACTTTTGACCCGTTTACTAATAATTGTAATTGCTGACATATGGTGCTGTCTTGGGTTTTGCTTAAAAGCTTCTCTAGTTTAAGTCATAAATAACAACTCAAGACAATTTCTGGAGCTGGAGTTTTACTGGGTTTGTACTCCGTGGCCAGCACCCGGCACCAGTGAGATGTAGACCTTGTCACATAACCAAGGCACAGCCGTGCTTCATGGGAGCAGAAGAGGTGCACTGAAGAAAAAGGAAAGTTTTAGGACAATCATTTGCTGAAAAACCGCTATAAGATGGGAAATTTGAGGCAAATGTTTTTGAGTTACAGCAGAAGTAATCATTTCACTTCTTGTTCAGAATGGAAGCTAGCATGATCTCTAGAAAGCATAAACTGTACATAGTCGTGAATGTCGGAAGCCTTTTAACCGTGTTGCATTCCAATTTGAATAGCTTGTGTTGAAATCTGATTCATATCTTGTGTGTGTTTTGGTGCATAAAAGAGAAAAATTGGCGTCTTTTGAAATTTACAGGACAGAGGGCATGCTGTTAGTTTGCTGTAAGATGGTATTCTGTATATATGTTTTCATGTAAATAAATGAAAATCTATATCAGAGTTATATTTTAATTTTTATTCTAAATAAAAAACCCTTTTTACTTGAAAAAGCTTGTAAGCCACATTGTTAAATAAAGCAAAAATAAATTCTATGGTAGTGTTTGTGTCTTTGTGTTAAAAGCTATTAAATAGGGCCAGTGAGATAGCTCAGTGGCATAAGCGCCTGCCTGGCAAGCGCGAGGTCCTGAGTTTGACTCCCAGTACCCACATAAAGGAAAAAAAAGGGCCGGTGATATTGCTCAGCAGCACAAGCACCTGCTGGCAAGTGCAAGGTCCTGAGTTCGACTTCCAGTACGCACATTTTAAAAAAAAGCTATTAAACAGAATTATTAGGGTTTGTATTAGGATTATTTTATTCTGAAATTTTGTTTTATTTTTGCTATGCACCAAAGCATCTGTTTTTAGGTTGTTAACACCCAGGGCTCTCAAATTCCTGTGTGACCTCTTAGAGTCTTCCAGTTCTGGAACTTTCTGCTCAAGGAACTTGTACTGATTCTGTTTTACTGTTAAAACATTACTATATATGCTCACATGATTATCTTTGGCCTCCCCAGTTTCAGTCATTCTAGTTTGTATACAATTACTGGATACTTTAGAAGACAGATTTCTTTATTTCTGTGAGAGCCATAGTTAAGAACTGCATTTACATTGATCTTTTTCCCTTCGTGTGTCTTGGGTGTCCCGGTTGGAAGAGGAGGAGCTTCCTTTGCTGTTGGCCCCCTCACCAGCATCTCATGGGCAGAGCGTACTCTTTTCCTCTCTGCTACTGTAGGTCACACTACCTAGGGACACAGCGAAGCTTACAGGGACTGAAAAGGCACTAAGGAAATACAGGTGAGGAATGCTGTGCAATTTTTCCTTTCCTCAATATCAGACAATCAAGTATATTTCACTTTTAATATATTCTTTTGCCCTACTGACATTCAAGTTCTGCATATAGAAATTTTTATGTGTTCATATGGAAGCTTTTTCAATAGCAAAAACAAAGCCTGCAAAAGCAAAATGGAATACATTGCTCATTTTCTCAAGTACACCAGAAACAAAGGATTGTATGCCTGAATAAATATGATCATTATATTTCTATTTATACTTGAAGATCTTTGAGAACAGAAGACTAACAACTGACTGTATAATAAAATCTGATCACTGCCAGATCGTCAAATTGAATTAGTCAAGGCCAAAACAATTTATATTTGTGTCTCTGTTGCCAAAAACAAAACAAAACAAAAAACTTATTTTTTTAAATTCTGCTGTCTAGCCAGGCTTGTGCAACTGTCAGTTCCCCAGGAGTTACTTCCGCTTTGTCCTAGGGTTTGTGCTGTGACTATTTTAAGTTTGTGAAAGAACATAATGCTTAGTTGAGGTTTGAAGACTATATTTAAAAAATACTGTTTACATGGACATGACCTTGGAGATTCTATGTGAAGACTGAACATTTTATCAGTGAGATAAAAATACTACATCAAAATAATAGATGGGAGTAATAGTAATAACACTAGGGAGTAATTTTAATAAAAGGTTTTATGATATTAGGCCAGGCCTAGGTTGCAACACATCCCATGTGCTGTAGCTCATTTTAAAGTATATTGATGAGTGTTATGTAGCAGATGGGTCTAAACAGTATTTCATACCAATAAATAAAAAAGAAAACTCTTACTTCGTCATTCCGAAGTCAGATCAGCATAGGACCACTGCCACCATGCCTTCCAATCTGGCCCCAAGTACAAATACTGCCCTGGGTTCAAATACTTGGTCTGCTTGCTGAGTGTGTAACACAACAGAGCCTTGTTTTTTGTTTTGTTTTTTCTCTATAAAAGTTAGTAGCACATCCATCCATGTTTGATAGTAGCATTAGATAGTAGGTAAATACTGTGGTTCAAAGCAGAGTGTTACCACACAGTAGGTGAATTATTCCCCGCTTCACTGAGTACTACCAACCCCAGGCTCTTGATCACTGAGCCATCGGAACATCCTGGTTGCCATTGCCACCGATCCCTTCCCACTTGTCTCCATGGGAATGTGGGCCGCCCAGACCCGACCCAATCAAACACTTAAAAGTTAGGTGCCGCCCCCTTTTCTGGATTCAAATGAAGTATGTGGCATGGAATGCAGGATCTGGCTTTTTCAACAGTTGACCAGTAGGCCAGGTGACCAAGCTCCCAAGTTATAGCCAGATAATATCCAGAGCACCAACTTGGATCAGTGAGGGAGATGGGAAAGAACAGCTGAGCTTCCCTCCTTTCTCCCTTACTAAACTATTCTAAAGAAGGATACTTGTGCCTGGACTGCCCAGAGATGTCTCACTTGGTAGAAACCACTTACTTATTTCCTTAAACTGAAGCCAGCTCTATAATAAACCATCTTATATTTGCTTTCCCTTCCTCCCTACCTCAAGTTTACTTTCCCTCATTCCTGTTGCCTTGGTATTTTATACCACAACAAAATATTACCATATAAGCTTTGCCTCAGGCTCTGTTACCTTTTGAACTCCTGATAAGACAACCTATACCAAAGATTTTCTAGAAAATAGCCCATCAGGATGGGATTTTGGAATCTCACTGCCCACCGTATGGATGTAATAGGGACACTTGCTCTTAGTAAGTAGTGGGTAACACGACAGATACTTGATGGCCTCACAGCCACCGATGCTTTTGTTTCTGGTTAATTTGAGTGAGGAGCAGGGATAAGGCAGGGCAGTGGGAGATAACATGGCTATGGTTTATGGTAGGGGTAATGTGATACTAATAAAGATGGTGTATAGGTAATTGCATTTGACATCCTCAAAAAGGAAAATGATGGGCTCAGGGAAGCAAGTCATAATCTCCAGGGCCTCTAAGAAAATGTTAGAAGATACTTTCATCTTATGCAACCACCAGAAGACCCATGGAAAATCAGGCCCAGTATCTGATTATAAGCATGACAGAGCTGGAAACAAATAAACAAACAAACAAGAAAACATTAAATGTGCATGCTTGACAGGTATCCTTGACAGCCAAGGCTCTGATAAGGAAAGAATATCTGAAACCTCAGATGGATGATTGAACATATAAGTGAGGAATCTTGAATTTAAATTTCCCTTAACCTCATAGTTGAAAGAAACACCTTTCTCCAGGCAGAAACACTTGCCAGAACACCATAGACTAGTTGACTTTGCCTGACATTATTTTCAAGGTGTGTCTCCCTTTGACCCATTGTCCCTTCCTCAACAACCAGATGTTGGTCTCAGCCTAGCCTGATTAGGAAATACAAACTCCGATCTAAGAAGAGCAGCTCACACACCAGATGAATTTTAGAATGTGGTTAATGTATGCTGGTAAACACTAAGGGAGTGGATGAGGGTGTTAGACCAAGCAGGACAGGATATGAGACTGTATATAGGAATAATCATGACACTGAGTACTCACCTATGACCTGGATGGAATCCAGTATTCTTATAAGGACAACTTGGAGCCAGTCTAATAATTACCTGACATAGCCTACAGTAAGCAAGATGGAAATGCCAGAATCTCCTTATAGTATTGAGGAAAAGGTCAAAGGCTTGAAATACAATGGATATACCATGTAAATTAGGACTAGGCCAACTCCCCAGCTCTTTTTAAGATAATCAGGGGGACATAGTGTCACAGGAACATTGATCATCTTAATATTTGGCTGGCCCACAGAACTGACAGCATGGTGCCACTTTGTGAGCAGAAATCTTTACAAAACACATGCATGCCAAGGGTTGGAAGGTAACCCCCAGTAATATTTAGGGAACTGGCCCATCATCCCCCTAAATCCCCAAATTATGTTTTCTACCTCTTACTTGTAAGAAAGACAGTGTTTGGTGGGACAATTTCAAGACAGCATATACCTCACCTAAGCACAATGATTTGACTCATTTATGTGGTAGTTTGGAAAGCTGTGAGTCATTTGGGGACCAGACAAAAATGGATTCTGTAGTCCAAGCTGCACTGTCAAACCTAAAACCCGACATGGCCCAAGGAGCTGGATTTATCCACAGTGGGAAAAGATACTGTATGGCATCTCTGATAAGCCTGGATAGAGGGGTCAGAAGGCAGACCCTGGAACTCTGGAATAAGACCAAGCTTTCTACAGGGAGGAAGAAAGCAAAAACAAACAAAAGCAAAACAAATCTTCTGTTTGAAATAACTCCGGCATGCCATGGGCCCCTCAGAGATACTGAGTGCGTTTGCTTGGGACACTAAATGACTTTTCAACCTGATCTGTGTGCTCTAAGATTTACCATGTCCAAAAAAGCAGGGCAAAAAACAAAGTAATACATCATGTAATGGAAATTACACTTTGAGCACTAGACATGAATAAATCCATTAGTTTTGAACCTATACTACTTGTTTCCAAGACACCAACACCTGTCCCTCTATACACACCATGGCTTCATGAGAGCATCTCTTCAATCAACTGATGGAGGAACAAAGGACTCAACTATGGTTCACAGATGGCTCCATGTAATATATTGGCCGGAGCCAGAAATGGAGCTACAGCTTCACTCAGGAGTGACCCTGAAGGATAATGGTGGGAAGAGCCACACGCAGCACCTTGCGAAGTCATTCACGAAGAAAGAGATGGCCTGGACTATGGAAATACACTGACTTCTGTGCTCTGACAGATGGCTTGGTGGTTGATCTTGGATCCTGAAGAAAAGACCAGGAAATTAGGGACAAGAAGGTCTAGGAAATAGGAATGTGCATGTACGATTAGGAGCAAGCAAAATTTTGTGTACCTTTGTGTGTGATATTGATATTCACTAGAGAGACTCTGATGCAGAGAGGCATTCAACAACTAGGTGGCTATGATGACCTGTTCCTAGATGTCGCCTGGTATCCCTCAGTGGTCACCACTGCACGAGGTTGTGAAGAGAAAACAATTGGGGTGGGAATGGAAATTAAACATGGGCTCAACTACATGAGCTCCTTCTCAACAAGGTTGATTCAGCCACTGCCACAGGTCAGTGTCTGACCTTCCAACTGCTAGGACTTTATTATGGAATCATTCTTTGGACAAACCAGCCAGATTCCTCATAGTTGGTTGCAATAGACTTGTTTCACTTTAAAGAACATAGTTACTTGTCCTTATCAAAACTGATAAATATTCTGCTAGGGGTTTGCATTCCCTCTCTTCAATTCTCAATGCTTACAGAATGCCTGATCCATCAGTAAGTTACCCACACAACATTGCTACGGGCCAAGAGCCCCATTTTATGACAAAAGTATGATAATTCTCTAATCATATGTGATAAATTCACATTACTGTGGGATTTTGTGACAATTCGCATGACTATGGGATTAACTGGTTAAAGGTGAATCCATAATTCTTGGTAAGGGAAAGAGTTAATGAGTTTTAATTAGAGTCCTGAGACTTGCAATGGTAACAAGCATGTGGCTTCTTACCTTAAGTCTGTTTATAAAGAGGATCACTGTCTGACACTTTGAAGAACTGGAGTGTGTTTCCCCTCTTGGAGAACAATGAGGGTGTCTTCTCAGGGGATGAGAGTTGGAGATCATGAAAGGGTTTCAGTACCTCAGACTGCACAGGAATTGGTAGTATTAATTCATGGACCTTCCCAGGTTTACTTAGCATCAACAGCTGTTTCATGGGTATCCCCAGCCATGGCCACTGTTGCCTCATCTCCTAATACTTCTAGCTATCTTGACCTCCTCCAAGGTCATTGCTGCCTCCTACTTGGCCTTTCTTATGCCCTCCATGGTGGCAGCCTCAGCCACTCTGGCACTCAGAACCCATTGTCCCTCATCCATCAAAGCTTTAGTTCTTCTCTATCATTTCTGGACGTGGAAGAAGCAAGGGGGTAAGGAATCTGGCTCCTCAGGTGACAGAATGTGGAAGTACTAAAGAGTTAATGTCCCATGGGCAAACTTTGATCAGTGAGATACAGGATGTAGACAGTAAATAAATTCTTCTCCCAGATGGGATTTTCTCCATATGGCAGCTTCACACAGTCTGTCCAGTGAGATCCTATGTCTCAGCTATAACCTGTGATTTCCAATGGACTTGTAGCCAACTCTATAAAGTGCCCTCAGCATTTCGTTTCCCTCCTTCCATGATTAGCTTTCGCCAACTGAGCTTACATCTTCCCCTTTAATAAAGCTTACAAACTTTTTCTTGGGGTCCATTTTCTAGGGAACAAAGCTGAAACAAAAAATATTTAAAAGTACCTATTAATATCTTCACAGTGTGCAATGTGCAAATAATAATAGCAAAATATTCTGGAGTGATTCAGCGGTCATTTGAAGCCTGGGAAACTGACCAGCCTTCTGTGGTTGGGCCACTCTTACCATGAATATTTTTTTGAATTACTTTAAGATATGGGTTAGAGGTTAAAATTAAAAATGTTCTTTCTGATTACTGACGTAATATGTGTACATTATGGAAAATGTGGAAAGTAAAGGATGTTATTAAATTACCCATTATCTCATTATGTTCAATTACTACTTTTTCATATTTCCATTTATATTTATAACATGATATTGAAATTAAGTTATACTATTTGAAATTTTCACTGGTGTTTTGCAATCATGTTCTGTGAGGTTGAATTAATGTCGTTATATATTAGCATTTTATGTTAAGTGTATAAGTACATTTTTAAATAATTCAACCTGATTTAACAAATATGTATGTACCTCACAGCCAACTTCTAAAAACATTATCATTTTGCCATATTTGCTTTGGGTATTTACTTAGATAATTAGTTAGTCAGTTAGTTTTTTGAGACAGGGTCTTACCTTGTAGTTCAGGTTGGCCTTGAACTTGCTGCAACTCTCCTGCCTCAGCCTCCCAAGTACTGGGATTACAGATGTGTGCCACCACACCTGGTAGGATATTTATATTTTTATCTTACAGGGTTGAAATCCTCTTGATCTTCCAATTCTGTTTCTTTCCCTTATATTTCAGAGGTGACCACTATTCTGATTTTGGTGTCTCAAATGCCTAAGTAGAATTTTTAGGGTTACTTTGCATCATGTTGCTACTCACATCATATTGCAAAATTGGTATAATTCTTTATTCATGTCTTTTATATGGTTCTTCAATAAGGGCATATTATGATATTTTTCTCTCTGAAAGTCTACCATGTATTTTGTTAAATATATTCCCTAACTTATAAGTTTTATCTATCCTTTTCTATTATGTTTTGTTCACTGTTACTGGGATTCTGTTGATTTTTGTATGCTAATGTACTACCCAGCGACTTCAGTGAATTCAACTGAAAGAAATTTCCATCTTAAATATTTTGGCCTTTTTTCTTAAGATAAGATGATTTTTATGTTTTTAGAATTTTGATTTGCAATATCACTTTTAATGGAAGATTTTTTTTATTTCACTTTCTCTCTTCTGCTTATTTAATTGCTGCTATTGTGTTTTCTTCTACCCATACCACTGGCCAGGTACACAGAGCCAGGGAAGGAAGCTTCCTGCCCTGGGCTAACACTGGGGCTACGCCAACCATCCTTGGTTCACTTCCCACAGGTTAAGCTTTGTCTTCATCCACCTGCTTCCCAAGCCCATGCCACTAGGGCCCCCAACTTTTCAGTTTTACAGATGGCGAGGAGCCACTCAGGTCTGAGTCTGGCTGTTGCTCACCACTGTGGATACTTTCTCTCACGAGAACTGAACCCCATTTACAACTGTTTGGGTCCTAGGGCTTCAGCCCCACTCTTACTCACCACTTTGTCCTCCTGTACTTTTTAGGGTTCACAGGGATGTTTTCCTTATTTTTGAGTTCAGCCAGTCTTCTTGATTTTATTCTACCTGTTGCTGTTGCGTTTTTAGATTCCGGGGAGATGTGTCCAAATTTAAACTTACAGAGACATTTTGATTAAAAGTCTCTCCATGTTACCTTTCCCTAAAAATACTATTCCAAGTAGTAGGTGTTGTTAGAGTGTGTTCTGAGAATGAAACTAAATCTTGTATTATTCTGGCTATTTAAAACTGAGATATTTTATTCCATATGAAAATTCCTACTGGCATTGGGTTAACTTAAATTACAATTTCCAAAATGCTCAGCTACTTGACATTTCTAAATGTCTCTTCTGAATAGCATAACTCTTAGTAAAACCTGGGTTTTTCACAAATGGCTTGAAAAACTCCTTTGCATATTACCCTCTTTGTCTTCTTGTCATAAATTGCTGATGCAGGGGCCGGTGAGATGGCTCAGCGGCATAAGCGCCTGCCTGGCAAGCGCAAGGACCCGAGTTCTACTCCCAGGACACACATACAAAAAAAGGGCCGGTGATATCGCTCAGCAGCACGGGCGCCTGCTGGCACGCGAGGTCCTGAGGTCGACCCCTGGTACCCACAAAAAAAATAAATAAATAAATAAAAAATCGCTGATGCACAGAGCTCTGCATTTGGAGTAGTGCAAATGTGGCAGTGGGTCTGTTTTGTTTTACGCCACACACTCATAATGCTTCTGCTTACCTTGGTCCAGTCCCTCCCACCTATTGGTAGGAATGATTAAATTATGTCTGTGTGAATGCAGGAATGGGTGCCACGTGCCTCCAGTCAACTGGACCCTCTTGAAACAGACAACCTTATGTAAATGGGCTGATTAGGTTTTGATCAGACCTTTCTGCCCCAGTAGTCCCATATAGTCCATTGCAAATGAACTGAAATGAAAACATCTTATGAAACATTTACTAAGCATAGGGAAGCTAACTCATCATGTAATAAACCTATTAAGCATGAATTTATAAATAAAGTATCCCATCTTTATTGAACAGCAAAAGAGAGCAGAATAATAAGTGGGACTTTGAAAGGCACAATAAACAGAGTTTTAACAGTACAGTATTTGCACTATTATGACAAAAGATTAACATAACTAATAAGCAAGTCTGTAGAAAAACACTTCTCCAGCAATTCTCCTGCCTCCGCACCCCCTCCCCAAGTAGCTGGAATTACAGTTAGGTGCCACCATGGTGACTTAATAAATCATTCTTAATAAATGTCAGGTTGCAAATGTAGCTCAGTGCTCCCTGGTTGCAATCCCCAGGTTAAAAAAAAACAAAAACAAAAAAGGACTCTTGAAGAAAGAAAATTGGTAAGGATTACGTGCAGGTAATTCAGAGATAAAAGAACATAAGTAGTCTGGAAACATGGAAAACCAAAGTATTTTTAATACGTAAGAAATGCAAATTAGAGTGTTAGTGAGCCAGTTTCATTTTTCTGCCTTAATGGAGAAAGATTACAGGGCAACTCAATCAGCAGTGAGCGTATATAAAGAGTAACATTCCACGTGTGCCAAGATTATCTACCTGTTGGATGAGACTCCCAACCTACAATGTGTTAGAAGGTGTTAGAATTTTAAATACTCATTTTTGATGAATATGTATTTTACCTGAAAATTTATTGTAAGGAATTAAAAAAGATGAAATATTACATCCATTTTCATCTTTATTTTAAGGTCAGACATTAAACAAAAATAAACTCAAGAATTGAAGATCGGAATGTTAAAGTAATAAAAGTGTACATATAGAAAAGATGTTTAAGGATGTTTATTGAAGCACTGTTGACAATTGAGAAAATTAGAAACCACTTAAATGCCTATTTTAGGGGATTGCATAAATAAATTACAGTATAGCTATACATTGAAGCCCTATTATAGGGAAAAGTATAGATATTTTTTTCTTTACTGAGGTTAGCTATACCTGTGAGATATTATTATGTACAAAGAATAGCTTATCAAGTGTTATTAAAAATTGATCATTTTGTGTAAGAAATAAATATATACACGCATATGTAATTTAAAATGTTTGCATTTTAAAAACCTAAAGCATATAAAATATATTGCTACAGTGTGATGTGCCCTTGGAATTACAAAATTATGATGATTATTTACTGTTTGGGTAAATAATAAATACATTTCTATTTTTTAAAAATATAAAAAAGCTTATTAATTCTTTATATCCACCCTACACTCTCACCACGTATTTGCTTTCACTGTTCCTGCACCAGGAAAGAGGCTACTAAGCCATTAGATGTGAGTCACCTGTGATGGAATCCTTGCTCTTATTATATCTCAGCAACTGATTACTGTCCATGGTCTTTCTCTTCTCCATATAATCCCATCATCTCTCAAGCCATACAAGAAGTCCTTTGAGAGAGAGTTCTCCATGTCATCACCTCTTTCCCACTTCACAAAAGAATTGATTGAGCTCTGAACAAGTTGAGGGACCTGCTCCAGATCATACTGTTTGGTACCATCTTCAGCCACTGGGTGTTGACTAAACAGTTAGTGACTAAAGCTAGAAGGGACACAGTTAAAATTTTTGAGAAGCATGAAAAAAGGGAGCAAAGGATGCAGTCAGATCAGACCAAATTATTTCTTCTTGGGAATTCAAGGATTTTGTCGCCTGGAGGCAATGGGAGAGAATTCTTCATGTCTTCTCACATCCTGGGCCACCATGAACAACTGGATCCCCTGTGCCTCAGCCCCTCGGATGCCGGTGTAGTGTTCGCTCGGTAAACAAATATGTTGACCCTGAATATTTCTGTCTGGAATTTGTTGTCATTTGGAATTTTAACTTCTGTGACACGCTAGAGATCTCACCTCCCAAAGCAAGCAGTGCAAATCCTATTAACAGCACTAAGCACATTTGAGCAAGTGGCTCCCCTCGCTCCGCTTGGAGCGTGACACCCTTTTATGTAATTTAGCATCTGATGAGAAACAATTGTGGGAAACAAAGTAGTCCTTTCACAGGGACAGGGCCTTATGAAAGATGCAAAAGCAAATGCACGATGGCCCCAGAGGGGATGATGTGTGCTTGTTTCTAGAAAAGAAGCTTCACGTGTGATCTGACCTGCATAAGGAATGAGGCAAATAAATTGCAGTAGACAGAGAAGAAATATGAATGATGATTAAGTCTAATCACAACAGCAAAGTGTGACAGACCCAAGTGATCGTCTCAAGTCCTTATTCTCTGCAATGTGTTGGTCACAATGTGTTCCAACTACTGACGATTGGAATACAAATGCATACTAGTAAAGTAGCTAAAATGTATCAAGTATTTACCTATGCCAAGCACTACCTGTGCAGGTCTTTATTCAGATAACTCGCCCAATCTGAATTTCAGCTCCCTTCCTTACACTTCATTTTCCTCTCCATGCTCTGTTTTCTTCTTCTTTCCCAGCTTTTAGCCCACACACGCCATAAATTTACTTGTTTATCTTATGTATTTACTGTCTCCCTCACTTGAGTGTAGGTAATTTTGTCTAGTTTTCCCCCCTTCTCCTATAACGTTAGCATCCATTACAGAGTAAGCGCTCACCTAATACTTGTTGAATAAGTGAATGAGCCAAGATCTTTTCACATATTATCTTCCTGAATCATCACAACAATTCTTTGAGGTGGGTACTCTGTCCTCCCACCTAAAGTTAAAGAAAAATGAGATTTAGGGAAGTGACTTGACCAGAATCATGAAGAGTTAAGTGTAGAGAACCAGGATTAGAACTCCATTCTCTCCAAGTCTGGAATGTTCTCACTTCTCGGGGAGCAAGAGCACATGATAGGATTAAAGTGTCGATTCCTTTGTAGAGAGATGATTTCACTTCATCTTTAAAATGATTGAACTGTGTTGGGAGTCATATAGAGAGGTTAATACAGTACACCCTGTTACTAGCATATCAGTAGTCACATCTACCAGTACTCTTAAAAGTACTTTTCTTGAGAAAAAAGCTTAATTATCTTCTAGCCCCAGAGTCCTTTGCAGCAAGGATTGGTGAAAAGGAAGGTGAATGCTACTTGAACTAACATAGAGAGAGCAGGTGTTATTGTGCCAGATGTTTTATTTATTAAAATAAATAGTTTTATTTATTAAATAATTGAGTAAATAAATTTAATTATTAATTAACATTTTATTAGCATATGTTTGCAATACATCATAGTTCCATTTATTTTGGGGAATTGCTACAGGTATACAGAATATCTCGATCATTTTCTATCCCTTTCCCCTCCTAACATCCCCCTCCCTCTCCCCTCCTCTTGATCTCCTTCCCTGTTTCCAACTGGTCTGCCTTTTTGCTTCCTGCCATCTCTCCTTTATTTTTTCTTATAATTTATTTATGTTTTAGGTTTCTCATAGAAGAGAAACCAAATATCATGTGCTATTTCACATTCTGTACCTAACTTCCCTGACTTAACATGATGGCCTTAAATTTCATGCGTTTTCCTGCAAATGACATGATTTCATTCTTCTTCATGGCTGTTATTCTGTTGTTTATATGTACATTTTCATCCATTTGTCTATTGATGGGCATCTATTATGTTTCCAGAGTTCAGCTATTGTGAGTTGCCCTCCTGTAAACATGAGTATGCATGTCTCTCTATTGTATGATACCTTTAATGCTTTTAAGAATAAACCCAGTAGAAGTACACTTTATTTTAATTACATCATACAATCCTGACCACAACCTTATGAAACACGTGTGATCTAAGGTATGTTTCCCTCTTCCCGTTCACTCCAAACCCCCTCAGGGAGATTACTCAGAATTTATCTTGATCAGCAGTATTTCAAGTTTTGGAAAATGACTTAATTTCCTCTTTACACTGTGAATTTCTCGAAAGTACTGTATCTTGTCTCTTGTTGAATCTTCAGGTTCTAGTATTTTGCCTGTTCCCTAGTGTTTAATAAATGCTTTAAAAAATGGATCCCATGTTGTACACTCTCCAATTTGAAAAACTTGAGGGTTTTTCAAATGTGAAGAAATGAGATCATCACATACATGAAAGAATTAGAGAATCACACAGGATATTATGAGAATGCAAAGACTCCAAAGAATAGAAGGAACATTTTGATCTGAGGTGAGTTCTTTGTTCATCTATTGAATACATTCTAAACACAATACCTCATGAACTCTCTTGAGTATGGAAAGTGAAGGCCTAATCCTTGACCTTATGGCAGGTACAGTATCTTCTAATGGAAGATCAGAGATAGGAAGGGGATATTCTTGGAGCACATGCTCTACCCACCAAACCCTACCTAAACTTTGTTTTATTGATAGCCCCTTGTTCATGCCACATGACAGGAGCAGGGTGGACCAGTGGTTGGTAACTGGCTAGTTTGATTATGAAAAATTGGAACCAGGAGACTCAGAGACTGAAACTGGTGCCATTGTATACCAAAGCCATAGCTAATGCAATGTGAAAAAATCCATGGGTCAGTAGAAAAAGGAGAAGAAACTGGGCAGGTCTCAGACCAGATACCCATATCCTAGAAATGGGACCTGAGGTGGGGATTCTCACAGTGAGGTAGATCAAAGAAAGCTGGGGAAAGCGGTGGATTCTGCTGAACCTTCAACTGGAATTCTCCTTTAGTATGTCTGGGATATGAATGGCACCAAAGAGAATATCTGAACAAGATACATTATACTGAGGATATTTAAAAATAATCTCACAAGTTAAAAGAGCAGAACAGAAGGAAGAAACCAGGAATCAACGAATAGCCCAGCCTGAGTTTATGAGTAGATCATAAAACTGATCAGACTAAAATGCTCATCCACTAACCATTTGATGAATATGAAGCCAAAACAGATTTTAGGATTTGAAGGAAAATTTACTTTTTGACATGATTTTTGTTTTAATCTGAAGAAAAGCAAATGTGTTCACTGATGGATCCTAATTATTTCTAAAAATCCTAATTTGGCCACTCGGTAAGTATGTACTGTGTCTCCTCTGGCCAGTGTTTAAGGAGCGAGGGAAGCTCAGAATAGCTATCTACTATGTACCAACATGAACTTCTTAGTTGGGGGAATGGTCTTTTTATAAAGGGAGCCCCTGGGGCTGAGCTACCTCAGACCTGGAGTCAGCTTTCTGCCAAATAAACTCTAGGACACCTGACTCTGTCACCTTGTCTCAATGCATCGTATAGAGCTTATCTCATTTAATCCTCCAACCACCGTATGAGGCATCCTCTATTACTTCCATTTTGCAGATGAGTAAACTGAGACACAGAGAGGTTAAATCACTATTTTATAGTTATTAACTAGTAACTGACAGACCAGGGCCTTGAGTCTAGCTCCAAAGCTCATGTCCTTGACCTCTGTATTACATTGCCTCTTAAAACACAATCATAATAAGCCATGCTATGAGTGTACAGATTGTTTCTAAATGTCTCCATATTTCTTGTTGCATAGACATGGTCTTGAACCCATGAAAATTGCAAATAACAACCCCAGTGGAGGAAAAAATAAAGTTACAGAAGACCCTATCAGCCCCACTGTTAATCTGAGCTCTCTAGTTTGAGGAACCAGGACTTTAAAGAATGCTAAAAACAAAAAACAAAAAACAAAAAATACTTTCCAGGATCCTACAAACCAGCAGCTCAGAGTATTTCAGAAAAGAATATTTTCAGCATCCAGCTCCAAAGAGGCGTTCAGTGAATATTTGCTGACTGGGTGGAATTAGACAGATTTTCATGATTGACACTACATGGCAGCTAATTGCAAAACCTATTTGAGGAACAACTTGATGAAGCTAAACAAAATTAAATGGGCTAATGTGAAAGCAGTATAATGGTATTAGAACCTTACAGTTTCTGGGGCTGGAAAGGAGCCGAGGGGGATATTGTTAAGTGTAAACAATGTATAGGCAAAAACCAAATGGGATTTCTTTGACTTAATAATTTTTGAAAACTGTTTATACAGTTGGTATATTAAATGCTGTGGAAATTGTTTTGAGTCTTCATAAGCTAGTTACTACATTTAACCCACCACATAAATCTGTGTGCATTTGAAATGCAATTGCAGCATATAGCAAACTCATAAACTGCATCTACTACATGTATTATTTCAGCATTAAAATAATATTTAAGATTATATTCTTCAAAATGTTGTGACAGTATGAAATCAACTAGTTTAGCTTCCAGGGAGGGATGGGAAACAGAATGAGAAGATGGTTTAATGAATGGTAATGTTCAGCTTATATTGTTGAGAAATAACTGTGGTCTTTTCAATTTTCAAATGAAATGCAGCCCTCTGAGATTCTTCTGGTATTTGGGAAGTCAAATTGTCTTACTAAATTGTGCAGAAATTGACAGATTCCAAACAGAGAGAGTAATCATTGGCAAGAGCACAATAATCTGGCAAATATGGAAATTACAAATTATAATATTTCCCCCCAAGTAAATGAAATATGCAAAAAAACAACTGCATAATACAATAGAGTTCATGTAATCTCTGGGTGACTACTGTCAGCAAGCTATTTTATCACAGTTGTATACTTCCTCAGTTAATAATAAAGGCACATGGGGCTGGTGAGATGGCTCAGCGGCGTAAACGCCTGCCTGGCAAGCGCGAGGGCCCGAGTTCGACTCCTGGAACCCACATACGAAAAAAGGGCCGGTGATATCGCTCAGCGGCACGGGCGCCTGCTGGCGCGCGAGGTCCCAAGGTCGACTCTTGGTACCCACAAAAAAAAAAAATAAATAAATAAATAAAATAAAATAAAAAAATAAAGGAGGGCTGGTGAGATGGCTCAGCGGCATAAACGCCTGCCTGGCAAGAGCGAGGTCCTGATTTCGACTCCTGGTACCCACATATGAAAAAAGTGCCGGTGATATCACTCAGCAGCACGGGCACCTGCTGGCGCGCAAGGTCCTGAGTTCGACCCCCGGTACCCACACACACACAAAAATAATAAAATAAAATAAAAAAATAAAGGAGGGCCAGTGAGATGGCTCAGGGGCATAAGCGCCTGCCTGGCAAGAGCGAGGTCCTGAGTTCGACTCCTGGAACCCACATACAAAAAAAGGGCCGGTGATATCACTCAGTGGCACGGACGCCTGCTGGCTTGCAAGGTCCTGAGTTTGACTCCCGGTACCCCCCCACACACAAAATAAATAAATAAATAAATAAAGGCACAAAATTTAGCTTAAAGTGAATTATAAAATTCTCTTATGGTTCAGTTTTTACGTAAAATGCCATCAGAAAATATCAAGGTGCTCTAGCGACCAATGACATGAATCTTTTTAAATTCCTGCATAAACCTTACTGAACAGTCTGGCTTTCTGTTTTTTGTTTTATTTTGTTTTTGTTTTTTTTTTACTATAATGCTCTTTTATTTATGATAGGGAAGTTTTCTAACCTGTTTCAGCCTAACGTATGCAATAATCTTGGTCTTAAAGAAATAGTTCTACAACCTTGATATTATTTTAATAAGATTGTGTCTCTTTGTGTTTATCTGTAGAATATGATATAGAAATACAATACTGGTGGTGATGATGATATTAATCCATTCTTTATTCAACAATACTTTAGTGCTTTCTGCTTACAAAACTCTTAGCTCAGTGTTCTGAGAGGGAATAAACAAAGCCCAGAGTCTTCATTTTAGGAGTTTACAGCCATTTAGCATCACATTCTCAAGACAACATTCATGAGGACAAAATAATGTCCTCAGTTGAATCCTGATTAATTTGCAAGTCTTACCCAGCTTCCCAGCTGCTAAGACCAGGTCTTATTGATTTCATTGCTTATCTGTTTCTCCCATTATGAAAGAACACAAAGAAGGGACCATCATATCAATATGGATCTGAGAATCTGATAAAAGTTCTCTAGGCAAGTGTCTGAATGTTGCAGGTATTAAAGATCTCCTTCTTTCTTCAAATGAGAAACCTAGAATTTCCTAATTCAGTGTACATGCCGTATCTCAAGTTTACCAAGTAATACTTGTTGCGGGCAAACTATTTTTGTCTTACCAATCTTAACTCTTACTGTTTCCTGTAAGTCTTTGTGTAAGTTTTAGTTTTTCCCCAAATGAAATTGGAACTTTGTGTTTTTCAGCAACACATGTTTTAATGAATATGAGTCACATAAAAATATTTCCAGAGGTGGCATGTAGACCTAAGAGAAGATTCTGGATTTGGAGACAAGGGAGAAGCTGGGGCTGAAATACTGTACTAGAGGCAACATTCAAAGGACCAGGGCAGTCCAAGGGTCATGTACTTGTGGTTAATCATGTCTTAAATGCTCAGGTACGTATCAAATGCCAGGGAAGAATAAATAAGCTTAGGAAAGCAATCATTCTCAAACATGTCCTCTAAAAGTAGTCCTAGACAAACAAGAGTAAGAGCAACAGTTGTAAAGTCACTAGAACCAAAGAAACTTTGTAAACATAGCCAGAGGGACTTCATTCGCCTTCTGATAGATGTGGAACTGGTCACCAAGAGAAAAAAATTTTTTTCAAGTCAAGATTAATTGAGAGCAGTTTGATAGAATTTTATAAAAACTTGACAAAACTTGGAAAGATCCTACCAGGATGTCCCATAGATATCTCTACTTTCTGCTCAAACTTTGTAATGCTTAAAATGTAGTAAAGCATGAAATTGCTTTTAAAGAATGCAAGTTATATGAAAATGAATGCTCATTTAACTGAAAGGGGAGTCTGTTGTATAATTTTTGTTGAAAGTTCAGAATTAAATGTAGGCAAAAAGAGGGGGTAAACTGAAGTAAAGCATGAACTTCTGAAACATAATAAAGAATATAATTCAGAAATCATTTATCCTGTACCATTTTTTAAAAATTTAATTCAGTGAACACTTATTACATGATGATCTCCATTTTACCATAGATGGTGTTATGGCTTAGATTTGCAATGTCCCCCAAAATTATCTGTGTTCAGAGTCGGAGCTTTTGGAAGGTAATGGGATCATGGGGTAGATTAATTAACTGATGAGTGGATTAATTCATTAATTCATTGATGAGTTCATAGCTGAATGCGCCGTTAGGAGGAAAGGCCCAGTTGGAAGAGGAGGTCCACAGAGGCATGCCTTTCAAGAGTATATCCCTAGGGCACCAGTGAATTCCCCACATAGGGGTCTGTAGAGAAGTGTGGAGATAGAAGCTGGGCCAAAGGCGGACACTGATTGATTACCAGAGATTATTTTCATCGTCCTAGGAGGGAGATTTCATACTACCAGATGTGTTAACCTCTCTTGGAAACTTTGGAAAGGCACGTGCTTGGAAACTCCTAGTAAAAAAAAACCCAAGATAAGCCTGAGACCTTTGAACTTAATAGTTCCTCTGGTCTTTATTGACTATCAAAATTCCACAGTTTCAAATTTTCTCGAATTAAAGCCACCCATAGCAGCATGGCTAGCCTCGTTCCTACTGCATCCTTTTTCTCAAGTTAGTGTTGGTTGAATTGGTTTCCCTACTGCTCTGTAAACCCCCAATAACCACAAACTACACCCACTTGCTCCTTCTGCATCTCCAACCAATTATCAGAGCTGTATGCTATAGCACAGGTATCCATCAACTTTTGAGCTCACACAGAGCATCTAACTGCCCGTGTTGTTTTTGAGTATACACAGAAGAGGTGGTAGTCCTGTAGTGGCCCATGACCTAATTAGCAATCTAGTACCTACACCAGCACAGAATTACTCAGCAAGAAAACAGTCCTAAAATCCACATTCCCTCAGCTCCAAGTCTTTGATGCAATTGAAACGGAGACACAGTACGGCTCATTTAATTACCCGACCATTTTAACCAAATGCTTTTTGACTTAATTTTATCTCCTTGAGTATAAAGCATGGAGAGACTCTCCCATAAACACGGAGTTGCCTCTGACTTCTGGGAAGGAGCCCCAAGGGGAAGGAGATGGTGACTCGCAGAACACAAACAGTGCTGCAGAACAGCTTTGGCACCAGAAGTTTCTAAGACTTAATTACCGCCTTTAAAATTTAAGCCAGAGTTAGACACTAAGCAGTACCAGCCAGAGGAAAAGAAAAAACAAAAAGCTTGATAGTATAGCTAACAAAAGACTAGTAAGAGGATGTTGGTGTTATCCTGTCTCCTATAAAGATATCAGACTAAATAAGTCATTGTTCTATGACCAGTTGAATCCATTCTTTCTGTGGCCTACATTTTCCATATAAAAGACTCTAACTCCTTTGAATCCGAAGTGTTCCTTCCAGAGGAGTTATAAATGATTTCCTTTCCTCTAAAAAGATACCAGGATTTTTTTTTTTTCCTGGTCTTTTCAGATAGACTCTGACCAAGGACATGCTGTAGTCCCAGGTAATATTTGCATACTTTTTTTCTCTGTGAACCATTCCTTACCCCACCTCTTAACTATTTAAAATAGGCTGTAATATTAGGGGAACTCAGAGATCTGAAAATAAAACATTGAAACAACCCCACAGATAATGATGACTTGCTAACTATTTTAAGAAATAACAATTTTTATGAAAAATCAAAGCATAGGCATATTCATCAGTATGGTGAGGACCCACGTCCTTGTTCATAGAAGTGTCTTATTGCTGAGTCCCTACGCGGCAGAAGGGGAAAGAGCTCTCTGGGGCCTCTTTTACAATTTAAAGCTTTCTTCTCCTCCCCTTTCTTTGAAATGAGAAATTATTTTTCATTAACAAGAAGGGAATAATATACCCCAAAGTTCTTCATTTAATGGGAAAAGGATGTCTCTGTTTCCTTCTGGGCTCAGTGGGTTATGCTTCAAGAAGTTAACTGCATTAAGCCTGGGGCAATATTTAGAAATACAGCTCGTGTCCTACAGTCCTTAGAGAGATGTAAAACTTAAGTGAATGGGTGCTAAATTTCAAAGGCCTCCAGAAATTCTGGAAACTACTCTCTGCATCCAAACCGAACTAGCCTCTGGAAGTTAGGGACTCAGAAAAAAAGCAGGGTGGCTCATCTCTCTTTACCTGGCTTGCTTCATTTCCTGGAACTCCCCCAAATTCAGCGTCTGGCAATATTGGGCTATAGTAGTACCCCCAGCTCCGGAGCATCCTGCTAGTTGCTGCCACTTCCTTCTCTCTCTACTTGACTGTTGGATAATAGCTCAAAGGCCACCTTCCTTGGTGGGGAGGGTGAGTTCCTTGACTTCCATGGGTGGCCAATGACACTTCTTTCTCTGCTTCTGTTGTTTTTCATTATCACATTTTGTCATGTCTAAATTCTGTTCAGCTTTCCTCCCAACAGAGAATGAATTCTGGAGGTCATGGAAGATGTAGTTTCATTTTTGTAGCCAGATAAACAAGCACACAATAGGGGTTCAACAAATATTTACTGACTTTCTTAGCCCACTGGGGCTTCCATAATAAACTACTATCAACTGGGGGCCCAATAAACAACAGGCATTGATTTTTCACATTCTCCTGGTCTAAGATCAAGGTGCTGGAAGATTCAGTGTCTGCTGAGGACCTACTTCCTGCTTTGTGGCCGGTAGTCTTACAGATGGGCTGAGAGAGCTCTCTGGGCCCTCTTTTATTAGGGTGCTAATCCTATTCATAAAAGCTCTACCCTGGGGACCTAATCAACTCCAATGGCCCCACCCTCTAATACCATTGCTTTGGGGTTAAGTTTCAACACATGAATTTGAAAAGAGCACAAACATTTGAACCACAGCACTGACAACAGAATTCCTGCCATGGGAGTGCTTGTATCTTGACCTGTCTCATATGCCACCGTTCTGCTTGTGTAACATCAATATTCTGGTATTATAGAGAACTAATTGGCAAAACACTTGCAGATCATTTTAAAATATCTCACTAGTGGGTGGATGGATGCTGACCTGAAAGTTTCTAACTTCCAGAAGACAAAATAAGAAGATATTGAATGCCTCTAAAAGCAACCCCATCCATATCCCTCAGTTATGTTAATATGACAGGAAATGGATAATAATGAAATAACAGTGTGGTTGAAAAGCCACTGGAAAAAGAGGCCTGCCACTGAGATAGGAAAAAAAATCATTTAATAGAACAGAGTTGTGCTGTGCTACACGCCACCTTGGTAGATTAAATGTGAGTCACATTACCCTTAGTGGGCTCATTGTCCACTACCCCACCAAGTTCTTTGATCCTTGTAGCACACCATGTCGACTACCTGCACCAGGATTTATCTCGAACTTGCTAGGAGCCAAAAATTGCTCTGAGATTGTGAACCAAAAGAGTGAACTCCTGAGTGTAAACAGCAGAAGATGGTGTGCATGTGTGTGTGTGTGTGAGAGAGAGAGAGAGGGAGAGAGAAAGAGAGAGAGAATTGAACAAAATAGGTTTTTTATATCTTTGATGTCAATTTTTAAAAATGAATTCCTTTTGTGATAAAAGACTCGGGGGGAAATGAATTTAGATCTCTTAAGAACAGTCATTGCTTGGTATCTAAAGGAGATGGCTCCAGGACCACACAGACAACCCAAATCTACAGATGCTCAAGTCCCTTATATAGAACAGTACAGTATTTTCTGTAACCTATGCACATCCTCCTGTAGAATGTAACTCATGTCTACATTACTAATAATGCTCGATACAATGTAAACGCTGTGTAAATAGTTGTTATACTGTGGTGTTTAGGGAATAATGACAAGAAAAAGTTTGTACATGTTCAGTATAGGTGCAATTCTTTAAAACATATTTTTCATCTGTAGTTAGTTGAATCTGTGGATGAGGAGGGCCAGCTGTATACATTCATGGCCCATCAGAAAGCACTTTGGTAAAAGGAACAGGTTTTAGGTTCAGCCAAAGTCGGCCTCACCTTGGTACCATCACTTACTGGTTGATATTGAGATGTGTTCTCTCATCTCTAGAGGAAGGAGTTTAAACCTGATGATCTCTTTCTAGCTCCAAAATTCTGCAGCATGATGTCTCTTAATGTTTTGAATACTGTTATAGAGCATTTCACTTTTGCCCTCTTGGAAATATTTTATGCTATAAAGATTAATAAGTAATGAGTTAACTGGATTTTAACTGTGTTAGTTCTGTCCTAAATGTTTTTGCATATATCTTATTAGGTAAAGACATAAAGGAAGGAGGAGGGACATCAAATTAAGTATGCTGGATGTTCCTTATGTTACATAATTTGTGACTTGATAGATATGGACAATTTAGCTCACTGAACTGTCTAACCTGAGCAAAATCTTTGGTAGTCAATTTTTAGGAAGTGTAGTCTCTACAGCATCAGACTCTTATTTTAATTTTTCCATATTTTCAAAATCACTATAAACAATATATGATTTTTTTTTTTTGTGGGTACCGGGGGTCGAACTCAGGACTTCGCGCGTGCTGTACCCAATAAATGAGACAACAAAAAGAGGGTGTGCAAAAGAAAACAGAGCTCTTTATTTTAGCTGGTACCCAGCGGCGTCCCCTTTGCTAGTACAGAGAGGAGCCCGCGGAAAGGAAATAGGGTGGGAGTTTTATAATAGCACGCAGTTGAACAGAAGCCAATAGCGATGGTTAATGGGGCGAAGTCACGTTTCAATTGGTCAGGTTTACAGGCACAGGAGTATTAGGCATCATTTCATTGGGTAGAGCGAGAAGTTACCTTTTCAGGCTAACAGGCAGTTAGGAGCATGTCCTCACAGCAGGGAAAGTGCAACTTACAGAAAGGAAGCCTATCTGAGTCTCCTTTGGCGGGAACAGAACAGTAACATGGCAGATAGGTCTTAAAATGGTGCTGACCTTATCAGGTTACAGCAGCGCGCCAGCAGGCGCCCGTGCCTCTGAGCGATATCACCGGCCCAGCAATATATGATTGATACACAAATTGTTCCCATTTTTACAAGGCTCTGTGGTCTTGGCAATAAGTTAAACAGTGGATGGTATGAAATAACTGAAGTTTTTCGGGGTCTTTCATGAACTGGAATATATTTGTGATCATAGATTGAAAATCATTGAATGAGTGGGCATAGGCAGGAGAAAGCATAAAGGTTTATTTTTCAATATGAAAAGAAATGAGCAGTGAAAAGTGGAGACCAACATGTCTATTTTATAAATGAGTGAGCGGAAAGTACTTGTTTTTTATTTTATAGTGATTTAATGGGGTGGGAGAAGGATGGGGTATCTGACTATCTAATCTGATCTTCATCCCCTAAAACCTAAAACCTAAAACCTAAAACCTAAAACTGGGGCTTATTACTCTGGGAGTCCACATTTGAACTGAAAAACTGCACACAGTGCTGTGCAGGAAGGAATTATAGTTTAGTGGAAAGAAAGAATGATTGGAAATGGGTTTTTAAAACTTTTATGGTTCTATGAGTAAACAGAGATAATCGGTCTTCAGAGCTTCTATTGCAACCCCTGAGTTCATTTATAGTGTAGCTATAATTCCAGAACTCTCTAACTGTACCCACATATTATTCTCTGCACAGATCTTTAACTTTAACAGCTATTCATTAGTTCAAGAGACCTTTGCTTTTATATGAATCACAGTTTAGTGGGTATAGCAAAAGGAATTCATTCTCCGCAGCTGCTACTTCACTGGTACTTTTTTAAATATTCTGACCTTTTGAAAATGAGACAGAAGTTCCAAAAGTTTTATTAGATATTCTCTGAAAAGTTGTTATCTTGTTTTTGCTTCTTGATTTATAAAGCTGATCTTCTTCTAATATGCCGATCCTCTCATTATAAAAGGAAGACTAGCTATAAATAAATACTTGGCAAATGATACTTGTCTGGGGACACACAATAAAATCCTCTGTAGTTTCATCATGCTGGGTAAGGAAATTCCCATGAAAGGCAAGCCAGAAGGTCTTATTCTATAGGAGAGTGAAAGAGGAGAGGTGACAAGACAGAGAAAGACCCCCCACATAGAAGGACCTTTGGCTATAATTTTAAGTACAGGCATAATGGTCCTTGCATTATAGTGGTCTTGGGGGTATAATGGAAAGAATATTATCATCAAATGCCAACCTGCAGGCTTTTAGAAAGGGTTGGGCCAGTGTTAACATTGAAGGCCAGATAAGAAGGAACAAGAGATTCTGTTGGTCATCTTTCTGTTATCTTAACAAAATACCCAAGATATTCAATGTGGAAGTAGAAGAGGTTTACTTTGGCTCACTATTTTGGGGGTTTCAGTCCGTGGTTGATTGGCCACATTGCCTTTGGGCTGTGGTGAGGCAGCACATCATGGAGGGGAGTGTTTGGCAAACAGTTCACCTCATGGCTGGTGTGCAAAGGAGAGAGGGGTCCTCATATCCACTTCAAGGCCATGCCCCCACTGACCAGAAGGTCTCCCATTAGGCCATTCCTCTTAAAATTTCCACCACCTCCTAGTGGCAACAGCTGGGAACTAAGTCTTTAAAACACGAGCCTTTTCAGGACATTCCAGGTCCAAATTATCAAAGACAGAGATAGTAACTCAAGAACACAATTGTTCTTTCCATGCACGCTATGATAACTAGGGACAAATAGTTTGTTCCTGTTTGTAAGAAATCTTTACGTGTTATTTCATTAAGCTCTTTAACTTTCGGCACCTAAAAGTTTATAGATGAGTCAGCAGCTATCAACAGGGCTCCAACAACTGGCTTTACAAGAAGGCAGTGGAAATAGCAAAAGTAATCCAAAGCCAAGGCCAAATGCACAAGGGTGTACATGAGAAACCCTCAGTGTATGGGAAGAAAATATTTGTAATTATATTTATATCAAAAATATATGGATAGGGCCGGTGAGATAGCTTAGCGGCATAAGTGCCTGCCTGGCAGGTGCGAGGTCCTGAGTTCGACTCCCAGTACCCACATAAAAAGGAAAAAAGGGCCGGTGATATCACTCAGTGGCACAAGTGCCTGCTGGCAAGAGCGAGATCCTGCGTTCGACTCCCAGCACTCACATAAAAAAAAAATATATATATATATTTATGTGGATAAATATATATATAATATATACAAATATATATATATATATATATATATATATATATATATATATATATATATGGATAATATTGACTGTACAAACTTGCAGGGATGAGCTGGAGTTCTAGTTGCTCCCTTCCCTCCGAGGCTTGCTTCCTGAACACTGGGATATGATTCAGTTTCTTTGTGCCCAGGTAAGTGCTTTGAATGAATTCTTTCCTCCTAAACAGTAGAATTACCATTACTGAGAAAAGTTAAAAGCCACCATGAAGATCTTTTCTATCAAATACAGATTTGCTGCTTATTTTTAGCAAAGTATTAGAAAGATTGTAAATGGAAAGATGTGTCATACGTATCTTTTCCTTTTGCAGAAGTCAAGAGCTCCAAATGCTTGCCCTTTCCCCTGCTGACAAGGAGCTGTGGGAATGTGCTACCTCATAGTAATAAATGCGCTTCATCTATCCTTTTTGGTAAATGTAACATAACAATGGGAAAAAATAACAGCTTTTTGAAAGAATCTCAAGATATGGAGAGGAAATTTTGAAAATGGATCTTGAGGGAATTTTCTGTTCCTATGTGACTTTTTTTTTTTTAATAAAATGGTTTGATGAATTACTTATGGGGATTTTAATATTTTCATACTTAAAAACTTGGAAACACATTTCTAGCTGTTTGAAAGTGTTGAGCAAGAAAGGTTTTTTAGAGGTTTTTGAACACATTTGTTAAAAACATAAAAATGCAGTACCTTCTGATAAGTAAATAATTGGTTGCCATCTGGGAAGAGAGAAATTTATAAGCTTAATTTCTATTTTTTTTTAATTTCTTTTATTTTTTGTGGGTACCGGGGGTCGACCTCAGGACCTCGTGCGCCAGCAGGCGCCCATGCCACTGAGCGATATCACCGGCCCTTTTTTCATATGTGGGTTCTGGGAGTCGAACTCGGGCCTTCGCGCTTGCCAGGCAGGCGCTTACGCCGCTGAGCCATCTCACCGGCCCCTATAAGCTTAATTTCAACAAACATTTTCCTGTGGAAAAGGACTAAAAACCAAAGGTTTCTGCCCCAATCAAAGATTTCCTCCACCTGAGTTATAGCAGCCCCTAAGTCAACATTGAAAGGAAATGGGCTGAATTTAGATGTAGACCTACAAATTGCTGAAATAGAAAATATTTAAAATTTTCAAAAATAATGATAAATATCCATTCACATTATTTTCCCTAAAATATTAGTAATATTTGCTCTTTGTAAAAACACAGTTTTGTGCCTTCAACAAATTGCTCATTATTAACATTTTACTTCATCACGTTCAAATTTCTGTCTGTGTATATTTTGTGATGTATATTTGCACATAAGTAAATGTATTTGCATAGGATAACATATATATGTAGGTATGTACCGCATATGGACATATACTTTACAAGTAACTTATTTATGTATATGTATAATGTAGTAAATAAAGATGCTTTTTCTCTTATGATGGGGTTACACTCTGATAAATCCATTGTAAGTTGAAAATATTCTAATTCAAAGAGCATTAAATACTCCTAACCTACCAAACATCATAGCTTAGCCTATCCTAGCTCAAACATGCTCAGAACATTTACATTGGCCTACAATAGGGGTGAATCCTCTAACACAAAGCCTATTTTATAAAAAAGTCTTGAATAACTCATGTAATTTGTTGAACATTTGTATCTAATCACACCAGCTTTTCAGTATACCAAGAATGTCAATTGTTCACTTTCACGGTGCTATGGCTAAGGGGTTGGGGCTTGGTGGTCAGCCCAGCCTGGTGAGGGAAGATCATCCAGCATATTGCTAGTCCAATATAAGATCAAAATTCAAACTGCACTTTCCCCTGAATGCTTCTTGCTTTTGCATTACCTTTTTTTTTTGAGACAGCATCTCACTATGTAGTTCAAGTTCACCTTGAACTCACTAAGTAGCCCAGGCTGCCCTCAAACTTGTGGCAGTCCTCGTGCTAGGATTACAGATGTATGCCATCAATGCCAGGGCCTGCATCATTTTAAGGTTTAAAGATCTCAAGTTGAGCCATTGTAAGTCAAGGAACATCTGCATCTGGATACCTTGAGAGTACATGTGAAAAACGTTTTTCTTTTGCTTTTGTTTTTAAGGTTAGAGATCACTGGTATAGAGGAAAGACTAGAGTCAGGAGACATAAATTCTAGTCCAAATTCTGCCATTGTGACACCAGCACCTTATACAAGTCAGATGATGGAGTTTTGGGTGGGGAATGGAAGGGTAAACACTGCTTTGCAGAGTTCCCATGAGGGTTAGGGGAGATATGATTCTGCATGGTGAGTGCTTGCATAGAGCAAACTAGACTGTCAATAACTTATAGTGGCTTTTGGAAGGGACATTAGAGACCATCTGGCCTTTATTTAATTCTCTAGGTGAGGAAGCAGAGGCAAGAGAGGAGCATGGCCTGGGCTTTATGTGTTAGATTAAGCTGTTGGGCAGCCACCATTGGACTTCAGCTGAGAGTTCTTTACTGACTTCATATTACTTGGTGTCCTAACTTCTGATGATTAATTCCTTAAAACAATATTTCCTCAGGATTTCTCCTACTGTCATCTTCTAGCATACTGCAGAGAACCGTGTGATCTGTATGCAAAATCCAAGTCGCTTCTGTCTCAATGCTTTTAATACTAAAATACAAATAGGTTGACACTTTCTTGCTCTTCATTTTTTATTCTTTCTGAGTTTCAGTCTCTATGTCAAGAGCATTCTGTAAAGACCAAAATATTAAAGGGTGGGGCCTCAAAAATTCTCTCCAGCTCCAGACCAGATCAGAAACTAAGAAGAGAAACATAAGTTTGTTTACTGTTTGGAAATTGTCAAAAGTAAAGGAAAGTTGCTCCAAGTTAATGAACTTTTTAGAAGTCTTTTGTCCCTCTGAGAATCTGATAAAATATATGAATCACACTCCTAGAAAATGCATATAGCAGCATGCATTTATTTCACATAAGGTTCCAGGGAATCATGTAATCCTTGGAGCACATAGACCTAATATAATTTAGAGTTGAATTCTAATACTGTATACCTTTATAATTACCCAGAGGAGAAACTTCTGTGTGTGTTTGACTATTCACATCCTTATCCCAGCATTGCCCACCTATACCTGTTTCCTCCTTTCATTTGGTTTGGTGTCATCAGTGATGAAATCAAATTTGTTTGAAACATGTTCTTATTTTCTATTTGATCAATAACACCTACCAGCATCTGAGCAAGGGTTTCCAAAAGTATATGGTACTCATGTAAACATTTTAATACTTAATTTCTTCCTTCTCTAATCATTTTTTTTTTATATGCGGGTACCGGGAGTCTAACTCAGGACCTCGCGCTTGACAGGCAGGCGCTTATGATGCTGAGCGATATCACCGGCCTCCTCTAATCTTGATCATTACTCTTTAAAAATTAGACGAGAGAAAAAAATAAAAGGAATAATGATAGGAAAGGAAGAAGTTAAATTATCATTATTTGCAGATGACATGATACTCTACTTGGAAGACCCCAAAAGCTCCAACAAAAACCTTGTAGATTTAATATCCAAATTCAGTAGTGTAGTGGGATACAAAGTCAGCACTCAAAAATCACTAGCGTTCTTGTACACAAACAACAAACTCACTGAGAGAGAAATTAGGGAAACCACACCCTGAGCAATAGCATCTAAAAAAATGAAATACTTAGGAATCACTCTAACAAAGTATGTAAAAGATCTGTAGAGTGAAATTACAGTACCCTACAAAAGGAGATGGAAGAAGATAACAGAAAATGGAAAGATATCCCTTGCTCTTGGATAGGAAGAACCAACATATTGAAAATGGTCGTACTCCCAAAACTGCTATACAGATTTAATGCAATCCCAATCAAAATACCATTAACATACCTCACAAATCTAGAGAAAATATTCCTAAAATTCATTTGGAACCAGAAGAGACCTAGAATAGCAAAAGCACTTCTGGGCAACAAAGATAAGTCAGGGGGCATCACAGTCCCAGACCTGAAATTATACTACAAATCTAATGTGATAAAATCAGCATGGTATTGGCAAAGAAACAGGACTGAGGATCAGTGGAACAGAATAGAAGATGCAGACACAACTACAAACACACTCCGCCCCCTTATCTTTGACAAAGGAGCCAAACATGTTCACTGGAAGAAAGATAGCCTCTTAATAAATGGTGCTGGAAAAACTGGCTTTCCATATACTGAAGACTAAAACTAGACCCATGTCTATCACATGTACTAAGCTAAAGCAAAAATGAATCAAAGATCTAAATATTAAAACAGAAGCACTAAATTTACTGGAAGAGAAAATAAGCAGAAATCTCGAAGATGTAGCTGTAGGCAGAGATTTCATGAACAAAACCCAGACTGCAAGGGAAGTATTACAAAGAATCAACAAATAGGATCTCACTTTATTAAAAAGCTTTTGCACAACAAAAGAAATCACCAACAGAGTGAAAAGACAACCCACAGAGTGGGAAAAATTATAGCCAGTTGTCCCTCAAAAAACTTCTATCTAGAACATATAAAGAGTTGAAAAAAATCAGACCCTCCAAATTCAAAGACCCAATCCAAAAATGGGCATCTGAAATGAATACACACTTTTCAGATGAAAAATACAAATGGCAAATAAATACATGAAAAAATGTTCAACATCATTGGTCACTTGAGAGATGCAAATTAAAACAACACTGAGATTCCATCTCACCCCAGAAAGAATGACTATTGTCAAGAAATCAACCAATAACAAATGCTGGAGGGGCTGTGGGGAAAAAGTAACCCTTCTTCACTGTTGGTGGGAGTGTAGATTGGTACAACCACTGTGGAAATCAGTGTGGAGATTCCTCATAAAACTAGAATTAGAGGTCCCATTCGACCCAGCTATTCCCCTTCTGGGTGTCTTTCCAGAAGAATTAAAAACATCATACCACAGCAATATATGTGTACCCATGTTTATAGCAGCACAATCTGTGATAAATCTTGGAAACAACCCAAACACCCATCAACTGAGGAATGGATAAAAAAGATGTGGTATTTTTATACAATGGAGTACCACTCAGCCACAAAGAGAGATAAACTGGAGACTTTTATAGGTAAATGGATGCAACTCGAGACCATACTCATAAGTGAAATAAATCAGACCCATATGTGTAAACATCATACTGTCTCCCTAGTGTGAGAAGCTGAAAGAGTAAATAAGATCCAAAATGTACAATAGATAACTGTGAATTGGGAAGAAACTGTTCAAAAGAAAAGACAAACTGTGATGGGGGAAGGGGGAAAGGAATAAAGGGAGAAAAGAAAAAGAAAAAATATGTATTTATATACAAGATAGTTAGGATAGTTATACAGCTAGTTTCTCTTAGTTCACTGAAAAGAAAGGTTTGTCCTAGTATTGTTTGGACAAGATATCATGCCTATATCTTGTACTCTGAATAACTACTATGAAGACAACAATACGCAATGTATTATAAGTGAAAAAAAATATTTTGTCATTAAGATGTGAACGTTTGACTTCTTGTATAAATTTGGTATAATTGAAGCAAGCAACATCCCTTCAAAGTGCAACTGTTCTGGAAGAATGTGTGGCGTTTTATATATTTTATTCCTAAGGGAAGAGATTCAAAGTGTAGTGATCACCTGCAGTACACCACACACTATACTCAGGCTTTTATTGAATCATATCATTGCATCTTTTAAAGTTACTATAAGATTCAATGCTACTGTTTTTATTTTAGAAGTAAAGAAATTAAAGCCCAGAGAATGTAGGTAATAAAAAATGAATTAGATATCTGAACTCCTAGATTACAATCCTGCCCTCCCATGTCAATGCGCAACTGACTTAAAAAATATTACTGCCTCCCCAACTTTCCCATTTGTAAACTGTGCAAAGCCGTCTACCACCAGCTCTTGTATGTTTACCCAGGTGAGAGATTAGAGGGGGAGGGGGTTTGGCTATGACAATACCCTCTGTTGCTCTGTTTCAGATGTAAATTTTACTTATTAGCAAAGTTTTTCTCCAGTCTGCTAACCTCTGACTGAAGTTGTAGATGTGATGAACACTGCAGTAGCGAACATTTGTAGCCCTGAGGAAGTGTAACTCAAACAAGATCCCAAAGCCATTCTAGTTTCAAGTTCAAAGGAAGAGAAGCATGAAGTACTCATCAAGGGGAGGTTCTGCCAGTTTATTTGGAAACTTCAAAGGGCTGTGTCAGCCAACAGCATAAACTCCTCAAAATTTTCTGTCATTGACTGACAAAAATTAGGGAAGACATGATGATCTGAGCAAGAAACAAGTCTTTTTCCCAAATGTATGCTTGCCAGTACATATTAGCCATTTTTTATTATTAATTTGAAAAAAGAATATTCATGTCTGTGAATTTGTTTTTCTGCTGTGGCAACATCGAGCCTTGAGAATCGAAACTGTAAGTTATGTAAATTCTCAAGACTCCTCCACATGATGAGAATAATGTTGATTGAGATAGTGTTGGATGAAGGTAAGGAAGAACATAAATTCTCTTAAAGGAAACTTTTGATAGCACTCGTACATCAGAAGCTAATGAAAGTAATGTATACAGTGGGATCAAGTAGAATAAAATCCAAAATAGTAAATATGGGTGATCAAAGTATATGGTGAATGTTTCAATAAAAAAAAATTTTACAGTAACACACATATAGCCATTAACCTCCCTCAAAATATTTCCCTTCATTTCAAACACACTTATCCCATCTTTCTTGCCATTTTCTGAAGCAGTTCTGAATTTCCTCTTTCGTGATTGTCTTTATGAAATGTGATCAAAAATAAAGTGGATGCTGCTTTTGAATGCCATCCAATGGAAAGGTAGGATCATAAAAACATTATGTTGTGTCCTCAACCATCATAATCACTGGATCTGGCAAAGTGTGACTTCTGGCTCTTCCCCAAAGTCAAAATGACCACAAAATGTAAATGTTTTTAGTTGATTCAAGACATCAGAGCAGACACGATGGCACAACTAAAGAAACTCAGAAAAGAGGACTTTCAGAACTGCTTCAGAAAGTGGGAAGAATGATGAGATGAGTGCATTTGAAGTGAGGGGAAATATTTTGAGGGGGGATTAATGGTAATGTGTCTTTTTCTGTAATAAAAATTTTAAAAAGAGTTTAATCATCCACTGCATTTTTCAATCACACCTTATTTATTATTTAAATGCAAACCTCCATCAAATGATATTGACAGAGCAAGTAATGGTCTCAGAATAGTGACTTTGAACTTATCCTACAAACACACAAATCAGTGGAAGTGCCCAATTGTTGGTATTTGGAAGAAAGAATGAGGTTATCTTTCTGTGTAATTCTCCAATCTTTGTTAGATGGAGTCATGGATCATAGCAGGGGTGTACTTGGAAAGCAAGATAATTTGAAGGCTAATTTCAGATGTAACTTCACAGAATTTCTACTATTCAACTAGTAGCACAGACTTTTTATAGGTATTCATGTAGAGTCAAATGGAGGCCTAGAAAGGTAGCAGGCATTTTACTTAGTTTCCTTCTCAGAGGGGCATTGTTTTATGCACAATGTGTTCCAACTGTGAAAAGAAAGGATTACAGTTCCATCAGGTAATTGATGAAACTGCCTAAATTTCAGCTTTGTCCAAAAGATCTTTAAATTCTTGCTTATACATAAAGCCATGTGAGGAAGACAGTTTCATCTCAGCAGGATATTAGCTCCCCATGGTCCAGTGACTCTGTTGAGGAACTGTCAATATTGCTTGATTAAATGTCTCCATCAGACATCATCCATGGAGCCTCCTTTAATATTTACTGATCACTACTTACAAGTTTGGCTAATCTATAAAGTAATGTATTTCTCCATCTAAGAAATGACATATTGGTAAGTGACTTCCCTGCCACATTTAAAATCTTTTAATGGCTTCCCATATTCATAGTGAGAGACCAACAGCCTTGCCCAAACATTTCCAACTACATTTTGTTTTACTTCAACCATATGCCTTCTCAGTGGCCTGAATATACTCTTATTTCCTGTCTAATTCACATAGAAGCTCAGTACTGTATTTCTAAACCTATGTGTACAGTTTAAATTTTTTAGTGTTTCTGTTTTTTCTGTTAATGCCATATTTGGAGGAGATGGTGCATGACAAAGTGTGGAACTGCTTTGCCAGTGTAACCAGAAGTCACCTTTAGCTTTGAATCCTTGCTTAGCTATTCCTTATTGCCTGATAATAAAGTGCACCTCCCCTGACTTACCATTTTCAGCACTTCACAGTATATAAATTGAATCTAACTCTGGCAAGTACATTTCATGCCTGTCAGATTGAACTACTCATCGTTCCTGAAAACTTTTCCCATTGTCTTGAATTTGTATACACAAATCTTTCCTCTTAGAAGACTATTTGTAGTAGACTATTGTGGAGTTTTTGAGACACAGTGGGTTGATGTCTGCTAGACTTGACTTGGGAGGCGGAAGACTGCTAACACCAGGAGTCGAAACGTCTTAAAGACGTTTCAGATAATACAGGACAATCAGATAAAAGTAATCTTTCAGCCAAACTGTCACTGTGCCTTGCTTGCCTGCCTTGCTACCTAAAACAAATACCTGCACTCAGCATAACTCTATTGCCTTTGTTGTTCCTCAATAAATGTGGGGGTTTGGGTCAATTTGGGGCTTCAGTCCATGCTGCTGAAGATCCCTGGTCCCTCGACAAAGACTTTCTCTGTCTCTCGTGTCTTCATTTGTCTCTCTAACAGGGTTTGCTGGCCCAAACTCAGAAGACTATACTATTTATTTAAAATACTCACTGTCCCTGTCTGCCAGGACCATCCCTAAGGGCCTTTCTTGATGGTTCTCTCATTCACTCGCATCAGATTTGGACACCTGACTTGCTTTGACCATTGAAATGGAGGGATGTAGAGCTTTAAGTGTCAGCCTGGGATTCTTTCCTTTGTATTTTCTCTTCCATGAGAATAGTAGGTCTCAGATAGTACCTGCACTCCCAGCCACATCCTAGAGTAAGGAAAACATGAAGCAGAGCTATTGCCCACCAACAGCTGGTTCATACCATGAGTAAGAACAAACCATTGTGATTACAAGCCACTGAGATTTAGGGATTGCCACTACAGGGAATTGCAGGCCCCTGAGATTTTTAAGGGTACATTTTAACATAAATGACTGACAAACTCTCCCACCAAGATGGTGGAACATAAAGAACATGAGTTTTTAAATCAGATAGACTTGTAGTCAAAGCTTTTTTGCTTTAATTGTATCCCAATAAAAGTAAATGTTTTCACCCACATGAATTTCAGTATCCACATGTGTAAAGTGAAGATTAGTGTATCAACCTTGCTCATTACCGTGGGAAATAGTGATACTGCAGGTGCAACACCTGGTGTAGAGAAGAGCCCCAATTATGGTAGTTCATTATTAGTATTGTTAATACACTATTTCTCTTTTTGCTGTTGTTAAGATGCCACCTGTTCCCTAATGGATGTGACATAAATTGTGTCACAAATATTTTTTCCTCTATGTGTCTCAAATGCGACAAATGAAAACTCACAGGATACTTTCCAAAGCAGTGCTTCCTGAAGAGCATCCTAGATATTGGTTCTCATTAGGGAGTTCCCCAGGTCACTGCACCTTATTTCCCTTCAGCAGTCCTAGGAGAGAAGACATCCCCCCATGTAGATCAGAGGAGCATGCTCAAAGGAGCAAGAAGCAGCTGATGCAACACGAAGAGTAGAAACTCATAAATGTGGCAGTATAAAAGTTACTGTTTATTGAATGCTTGTCATTATCAGGTGCCATGCATACTTCATTAAATCTACACAATGACTTTATGAATCAGGTACTTCTGTATACTAATTATGCAGTTCTGGAAGCGAGGTGTAGAATAGTTAAATCACTAGTCCAGGGAGGTAAGGCTACTATGGGATACAGCCTGGACTCAAACCTAGGCCTGACTGACTCTAAAAACCATTGCCTTAACCACCACATGGTACTGGCTCTCATAGCTATGCTCATATGTTTGTGGCATCTGTTAGAAAAATAATGCTAAGCAAGAATGAAAAACAAAAAGCTGTTTGTTCCTACCCTGTGAGCAAATAATTCCCCTACAAACCAAAAGAAGAAAAACAAAAAACAAAAAACAAAAAAACCCCATATCCCTTGATCTTTGATCCTAACAGAAAAGAATAACAATAAAGCCAGACTCTTCCTTGGCACAGGGTAAAGAGTGTGTTTATACGATGCCAACCTCCCCACAGTCAGCGTGGCTGTCCATGTAACCATTCTGAAAAGGAAATAGTCATTCTTATGTTGTGGTTTCAGGACTCAGAATGAGCACAGGATCAGGGTGCCCCTTGGCTGTTCTGTTACCATAATGATTTAAGTATTTATGAAAAAGACAAATGGCTGAAATTGCTATCAACATTTGCAGCAGAAAGATTCCAAGTTGGAAATTTGATTTTCCTCTCTTCTTGCTAATGAGCTCTTTTCTCAAGGTGCTGATGCCAAGACTGTAAAGGGAGAATGGTAATTCTTTTTCTGTGTTTTACACCCACTAATGGGTGAAATTTGAGTAAAATCTCTGTGAAAAGGGGATGTTATATGAAGCCTTAAAACTATTGTCAGAGAAAGTGGTTTAGCTGGGGACATCTTAACAACTCTGAAAGTGGGATCTTTAATTTGACAAATTATGTATTGTTTTCAAGTGGGTATACACATGTCAAATTGTTCCACCTGAGTAGTTGCTATAGCTAGGAAAAAGAATGTCTTGTTTATTTCAAGGCATTGAGGGTGTTCATTCTCAAGAAATGTGTTCATTCTTCAGATGGTTCTAGAAGAGTTGGTTCTAATGTATCACTACTGCCATCTTTTCTTTAGTTCCCCATGGAAAAGACATGGGGTCCCTGTTTGCTGATGGAAACTGGACAAAGGAAATTCTTGCTTGATAACAAATGCAATTCCATCGCTGGAAAGCTCCTGGTATACACGAACAAAAAAACTAGTGTAGCTACAACAGCATTTGGAATCCACTCCTGTACTTTGTGAAAGTGTTCACATCTTAGTGGAGGCTATTGAGGTGAGTCTTGAATCATGATGGGATAGATCAGAAAGAGTCCATCCTTCTCTTTTTCCACCAGTAGCCAGCAAGGGGCATCCTTTGATTGAAACCTATAGCTTCAGCTCTCCTGGATACCCCACACCCATACCAGGAAATTTCTGTACCAACTACAGCAGGCTTGAATTATGAATAAGCATCAGCCTCAAATTTGGACCAATGCCAGATCACTCTGCTGCTCTGTATAAGCAGTGCTTTCCTCATACTCCTTGAATTAGTCTAGGAGGGCTCCTCCAGGGCACTGATTCTACTGTGCTGTAGCATAGCATAGGCCCAGTGCAGATAAGCCTCCCTCCTGTAAATCTTCTCCTGTAAATCTGCTTATGATTCATTTCTCTGGTAGTTTGGGCTTGGAAGTTCCTGTAAACCTGCTCAGTATTCTTATCTTCAGTAGTGTGAATACAGCAGTCACTTTAAAAAAAGGAGGTAGAAACATTAAGACTGCTAGCCTTAATTGAAGAGTTCCAAAGCATGGCAGAGATCTGCAGAAATTGGTGGCAGAATCTGACAACTGTTGGGATCAAGTGGTATTGACCAAGGGAGGCTTCAGGTGGCAGCATTTGAAAGAGACCAACAGAAACTGGCAGCATCAATCAGCATTGACTGATGTTGATTGACCAGTGGCAACCATCACCTACTAGATGGTGACTGGCGGTGACCAGTGATGTTTGGCTGAGATTGGGGAAGACCAGCAAGAGGCTTCTGGAAGAGATCCAGGTAGCAGCCAATTGCTGACCTCTGGTATTGAGGAACTGATAGGGGTGGCTGAGTGCCACTGGCACTTAAACCTGAAGAGATTAATGGAACTACACTTTACCAAGTTGTGATTTCCATCCAAATGGAGCAAAAGAACCCTCTATTGTTGGCAACGATCATAGCATTTCAATGGCTAAGCCCTTGCAGCTAACAAAGTGTATGATATGAGCTTGGAGAGTCTTGTTGGCCTGTCTTCTCCCACTCTTCACTCCAGGGCTCCTTGGTAATCTACCCCATACTTTCAGCCTGACATTTTGCTTGAAGGAGATAAAGTATACTGGAAACAACTTTGATGATCTTCCTAACCAGAAATTTTTCAAACTCAAACAAGATAAAAGTGGGCCTATTTTCAGAAATGATAGTATCTCACAATCCAAGAGTTTGAGATGATGGTGGAAAGTGCTGATTTTCACAGTAGAGATCTAGGAGCAGAGCAAAGGAGCATGAAACAAGAAGTGCTTCAAAGGCATTTTGAAGAGATTGCCACAGTCAGTGTCTGGCTAAATCATATGGATTTCTAACCCAGACTTCCTGACTTCTATGATAATAGCTACGTTTCTGTATCAACTTATATGTGCTAAATCCATCCTGTAGAGATGATACAGCTTAAAGAGGCATTTATGACCAAGTTTACCTCTCATTCCTCGTGTGGTTTCCAATGTATTTAAACGTGCTAACACAGTTTGCATAAAGTTGACCCTGAAAAAAGCAAAAGAGCCCTAGCAATTTTATAAAATTACAGTTTCTGTTAGAGTAAAATTACTCAGCAGCTGTAGGTACTAACTGCAATTCTAAGCACTTTACATACCCCACAAGTAGGTATTATTGTGATGTTCCACATTCTAAATAAGGAAATCGAGGTCCAAAAAGTCTGAATTACCACTTCAAAGTTGGAGAGCTAGAAGGGAAAAACCCAGGTGACCTTACTGTAAAACTTCCATGCTTTCTTCTATACATACCTACTGCCATGTGCATTAGGGAAGTTTTGAGTCTAGAAAAAAACAAAGACAAGAAAAAAATCACTCCTCATCCCACCACATATTAGCAACACTTTAACCTATTTTGTTCTATACTTTTTCTCCCTCATGCATATTTTCATCTGCCTTTATTGTGATTGTGTTGCTTTTAATATAAGCACCTCACAGGCTGCACACAGCTTAGGGCAAAAGGAAGGGCCACGGCATTGATAAAGCTGCCTGAGAAAGCTTCCTTGGAGCCCTGTAAAACTTTATTCACCTAAGAACAACAACAACAAGAATAATCCAAATAGGCAGTAAGAGACAAATAAAAACTGTGGACTGTTTAAATTATTTGATTATTAGCTGCTGATGCCTATCTCTTCTGAATGACTTTGTGCCTGTTTTCTCAGTTTCAGCAAATTGCACAAATTCTGGAGTTAATGACCCTTTAGGAGCCTAGAATACAAAATTTTGCAATGTAAGAGATTTTTTTTTTCAGGAAGAAATACAAGTAGACAAAATTAGGCTTAAGGTATGCTTGTATTATTTCATTTTTTTGTTTCTTTTTCTTCTGTTTTCACAGATTTATTGAGGTATAATCAATATATAAAACTGCACATAATGCATATGATTTGATAACTTTGGACCTGTACTTATACCTGTGATACCACTGCATGGTCAAAGTAAGAAGTCCATCCATAGAATTCCTCTTGAACAGGCTCTGAGATGACACAGGTTGTGCAGATTCAAACCTTGTGGTCTGGAATCCTATTTTACAGGATCATGAGACTCGGGTAGCTCCTGACGCATTTTCACTGGTCTATAGCAGAACAAGGAAAGAGAATATGACTTGATCTGAAAGCTAAATCCATGCCATTTAACAAACTTTCCTTTATTTTCAAATATGTTCTCTTGTTCTATTAGGTGGTATGGTTTTATTTTTAATGCCTTTACTTGACCTAAATATAAATCCTATGACAGTACTCTAGAACTTTTACCCTTTGATAAAAAAATGTTTAGAAACCTCTGGTCATGGCTTTTAGGAAGCTCTTTGACAACTGAGGAGGCCTGGAGAGGCAGACAGTGACTAAGGGATGAAGGGTGGTCATCACTACTGTGGTAACAGAGTAGCTAGTACCATGGAGGGGTGCTTTCCAGAGACTCACGCATTTAATCCCAACAAAGTTCTCTAGGCGGACAATACTAAGCATTCTCTTTTCCTACAAGAAGGGTCTAAAGCATAGAGTTCTAGAACTCTGGACTTCCTGCATACTAGTAATAATTCTATGACCTATTTTAGTCTTTATTCCTACAGCTGATTATGGAAACTCAATTTGTAAATTAAGCACGAAAAAGATGTTCTTCTTACACTACCCTAGGTTCTCTGCTAAGAAACCTTTTATAATGTCTTCATTACTTTCTTGTTGCTGGAAAAAGATGCCTGACACCCACAAGTTAAAGGAAGAAAGTTTTATTTTATCTCACAGTTTGCAAAGGTTTCAGTCTATGGTCAGCTGTCTCCAAGCCACGGTGGCATGTAAGAGGGGCATGGCAGAGGAGAAACAGTCCATGGAATGGCAGACAGAAAGCAGCAGCCCTCCTTCTGCTTTCCCTTTTATTCCATCCACACTACAAGCCTATTGGTTGGTGCCACCCATACCCAGGGTGAGGCTTCCCTCTCCAGTAATTCCACTGCCCAAAACTATGCTAAACAAATTGGTGGGATAATCCAGTTATCACACCTATGGTCCAGTATCATATACCCACAATCCAGCCACTTCCCAAAAGCCCCACCTATGAGCACATGAGGTTTTGGGGGGACATCTACAATAGATATAAACCATAACAAATAGTGAAGCCTAGCTGTCATTTACTAGGTAATGACACTGACTCAGAGTTTATTCCACTTGATTTAGGCCACAGAGGCTGTACACGTTCATTGGAAATCACTCCTGTTAGCTCTGAGCCAACACAGTCCACAGCAAGATTGCCTGCTGAGCCTAAGGATTCATACGCATTGTGCCAAAGTTGAGAAACGGAGCACTTTTATTCCCTTCTCGATCCTGGTTACTTACTGCAAGTAGATTTCCCAGTGTGGAAATTAGTTTCAGTATCTATTTAGAACATGACACACGATTACAGTGTTCAGACAGCTGCAAAGTGTACTTTTCCTTCCTTCCTCCTGTATGTGGGCGCAGAACTCAACTTCCCCACGCATCAATGAAAAGAAATCTCCCCAAACATACATTAAAAAGAAAAAATTTTCAACATTTACAATAATGTTAGACATCAATAGATATTTCATCCATACATTTGTATGTCACGGATTTTTTTCTTGACTTTTTTCTGGCATATTTATACAGTATGAAGACGGGACTGGCTATCATCAGAGTTCTGGCACTTTGTGTTGTTTTCAAAATGCAGTGAAGGGTCCAGCACCTCTGCAAACACTATTGTGTAGCCTAGAATGTTGGGAACACATTGTGTTGGGTCACCCATTATGGAACGATTCAGTAGCAATTTTTGTTATTATTTTTTTCAAAAAAATCCCTGACTTGTTACACCCTTGAGATCTTTGTCTGGTGTTGAGTAAGTAACACAGATAAGATGCAAACCCATCTCTTTGGAAAATGTTGACCCTGCTGGTTAAATTTAAGGCATCGATAGTGCTCATTTCAACACACGTTCCCTGCTCTATGCGTTTTCATGTAATTGTAAATAATTTACTTACTCTTTGGGTCCTGGTGCTCCATGTTCTTTTCAGGGACAATTTGACAAAATAACATGATGACAACCATATGTTCTGAATTTTCCTAGTAGTGTTAATTTAAAAAGCTTTATTTCATTATCCCATAAGTACTCTGAACTTCAGAAAGTTCTTGTTCTGAATATAGCAATCATAGTCAGTAACCAAGAAAAGAATATTTTGTCATTAGAAGAAGAAATTTCGGGTAAAAGATGGTCTGTACTTGCCTGAGCACAGACTGATTATATAAAGTATAATCCCCCACACTGACTGAAGGTTTACGGATGTTGATAATTGTGCTGAGACTTTGGCCGTATTTATCTCTTCTTATCCTTACAGCATTTCCAGGAGATTGTTACTATTATTTCTCATGGTTTGCAGGTGAGAAAAGTACAACCTGGTGATGTTAAATTCTTTGCCCAAGATTACACAGCTAAATAGTGGTTAAAACTTGGTATGAATTTCAGAGCCCTTTATCTTAACTGCTTACTAAGTTGCATTTTTGTAAGACTTTGGATAACCTGACATCTCTTTTATTGTTTTTAATTCTTGAAGTTAAGAGGTTCTTTTTTTCCCATCCCTTGCAAGTAAAATCTTTTTCTTCCAGGAAGCTACCATCTCTCTGACATGGCAAAGGCTTAGCGCTATGACCTTACAATCTCCTGCTCTTTGCAGGGAATCTTTTGTTCCGTCTCTCCTAGCCTAGCCTTCCGTCTCTGGCTTTTATACGTGGAGAGAGGGAGAGACTCCTTTGAGCTGGTTTGTGCTGACAGAAGACTGAAGGAGGCCCTCACCTCGTACATTTAATTCAGCCTTGGGACAGGAGCAAAGAGAGTGGTGGACTTTGGAAACACCTGCTCGTCCTGTAAATCAGAGGAACATATTCTAAAAAAAGAATCAATCACCAAAAACCCCCTGCAGACCCTTCTCTTGCATATGCTACCATTTTATAATTCCGAACTATGGATCACGCTGGCCAGATGAAAGGTGTCTTCCTCTGAGGATACATCTCAGGTGCGCTCAGAAAAAGCAGATGTGTACACTAATCTATGCACAGTCTTTTACTATCATTAAAGATTATTTTTCTTTTGTGAGCCCTAAATTGAGACTTATGTTGCTTGGTGCCTGATTTTAAATTCAATTTGCCTTCAGAGGCAAGTTCCTAAAAGTATTTTGTTGCAAGAATGAGGTCATTTTATGAATTTACAGGTCACTTCGATCATGTGGAGAATGCATGTGTCCTCAAAGATTCCCAAGGCCTCTTGGAGAAGAGCTACTGTCATTATTCTGAAGTTAGCTGAGAACCAAAATCACTGTGCAGGGAAGGGAAAGGTAAAGGGGTTAAAGGACCTCAAAGGAATCTCAGCCAGCATTCTTTTTTTCCTAATAAGGAAACGGAGCCCAGATACTATAAGTGACTTGCTTGTAGCTAAAAAATGTGTTATCTATAGAAGAGAGAGCCCTGGAATCCAGATAACTTAAATCTTAGACCAGTAGCAGCTCTGGTGCATCCCTGGGCACCAATCACAACAAACTGAGCATTACTGGGATTCATTCATTCCTTTGTTTATTTGTTCATTCATTTATACTTCATAATTCATGGATTGACCCAAATCAGAAAACCTAGAAAAGTTCAACTCTGTTCTTCATTACCCACTATATTGTCACTAAATATTAGCAATTCTGTCTCCTAAATATCTCTAAAATTAATCCCTGCCTATTATCTCTGCCATTATGTTATTAGACCCTAGTTGTACTTAATGAGACTAGCAAGTTCCTACTTTAAAAATGGCACTTCTTCAATTATACTACAAAAGGGGCTGAGAAGTTTCTCTGTGCTACACACATACTAAGTGCTGGGGACTCATGATGAGCCACATGCAGGTCCCACACTAGGTGCTTACAGTCCATGGTGGCAGACAGGTGTTTTCAATACAGTGAGACAAGAAGCTCTTCTGGAAGCCAGGACGCCATGGAAACACACAGATAGGAGACCCAGCCAAGTCCTCTGTGGTCCGAGAAGGCTGCCTGGATAAGGTTATGTCACCTAGAAATGGAGGATCTAGCAAGGTGTGGGACAGGGAGGGGAGTAAGGTGTTCTAGAAGAGAGAAATGGGCCTGTACAAGAGCCAGATGGTGGGAAAGGAAACACAGATGGAAACAGGGAAGCAAAGAGGCCAGAGAAGGAAGCAGAGGTTGCCACCTTTAAAAGACCATCACTAAAGAGTGAAGGGAGAAGTTAGTCCTCTTCTAAGACAGATGCTGATGTAAAACCACAGCTCAAAGAGAATCTGTGGAGAAAAGCAGATTTATGAGGGCCATCAGGCAAATGCCTTATTACTGCCCAGTACTTTTTAGGACATGAGAACAGTTGAAAACAACAGTGATCTGGCTCATGGAACACGCCTGTGTGTTAGGGGGTGAGTCCTACTGTTTGATCTCATTAGTACCTAGTAGAGAAATACACATGGGCATACTGAATGAATTGCTTTATATATTACAGAAAAACTCAGAGTTAAACATTACTTTTTATATAGCTCAGCTATGTATGGTAGTAAATAGATTTGCTTGGGCTGCTGAAATCTAGTACTAAAACAGCAATTTATTGTTTCTCAGTTTTAGAAGCTGAAATCTAAGATTAAGGTGTTAGTATCTTGGTTCCCTTTGAGGACTTGAGGGCAAATCTACTCCATGCCTCTCCCATAGCTTCTGGTGGTTTGCTGGAGATTTTTGGTGTTTCTTGGCTTATAGATGCATAACGTTACATCTTGTGTGCATCCAAATTTCCCCTTTGTATAAAGACATCAGGCACACTGTATTAAAGGCCACCCAATGACTTCATTTTAACCTGATTATGTTTGTAAAGACCCTATCTCTAAATCCAATCATATCCTGAGGTGGTGAGGCCTCCAATCTATGTTATTCTGGTGGGAGGGATGGCACAATTCAATCCATAGGACCTCCCATTTTTCCCCATGCTCACTCAGTATAATGGCATCAAAACAAGCTAGAAGGTGAATATATAAAAATAAATTATATATAACTGTAAGGGAATATTTAGGGGTGACATAGGTTACAGTTTTTCAAACTTTTCTTTTAGAAGTTTAGATTCAAACAAAAATGTATCTGAAACCTCCACTGTATGCAACCAGGAAAAGCTTTTGGTTGGTCCTGAGTGTGGCTAGGTGGTAAGAGAAAGTGACTAGAGCTATACCCACTTGGGGTAGTGAGCCTCCAAGCCCCTCTGTGGGAAGCAGTTCTTGAAAGATATTTTTCTGCACATGGAAAAATTCATCCAAGACCTGGTCTTTCCCTGCATCCTTTTGAGAACTAGATAGTGAAGTTTGCCTGGAAACACTTAAAAAGAGGCGACTTAATTAAATTCAATTTCTTTTTTTTTTTTTTATTTTAAAGAGAAGAAAAAACAAAACAAATCAAAAGAAGAACAAATTTTCAAACAAACATAATAGGAGGGTAACAATGGTTAATACATTACGTATTACTATCTTTAAGTTAGTTATTCAGGACACCAGACATTAGCATTCAATTGTCCAAACATTATTGGCACAAACCTTACTCTTCAATGAACTAAGTAAAAATGGTAGTGTATCTATCTTAACCATCTTATATATATATATATATATATATACAATTTTTTTTCCCTTTCCCTTCTTTCTTTTCCCTATTCCAGTCTCTCTTTCCTTTTGACCAGTTTCTTTTTGATTCACCATGTCTATTGTACATTTTGGATCTTATTTACTCTTTCAGTTTCTCATACTAGAGAGACAATACAATGCTTACACATGTGCTTCTGGTTTATTTCACTTATGAGTATTTTCTCGAGTTGCATCCATTTACCTATAAAAGTCTCCAGTTTATCCTTCTTTATGGCTGAATAGTACTCCATTGTATAAAAATACCACATCTTTCTTATCCATTCCTCAGTTGATGGGCATTTGGGTTGTTTCCAAGATCTGGCTATTACAAATTGTGCTGCTATAAACATGGGTGCACATATATCGCTGTGGTACGATGTTTTTAATTCTTCTGGGAAGATGCCCAGAAGGGGAATAGCTGGGTCAGATGGGACCTCCAACCCTAGTTTTCTGAGGAATCTCCACACTGACTTCCACAGTGGCTGTACCAGTCGACACTCCCACCAACAGTGAAGAAGGGTTCCTTTTTCCCCACAGCCCCTCCAGCATTTGTTATTAGTTGATTTCTTAATAGTAGCCATTCTTTCTGGGGTGAGATGGTATCTCAGTGTTGTTTTAATTTGCATCTCTCGAATGACTAGTGATGTTGCACATTTTTTTGTATATTTATTTGCCATTAGTATTTCTTCATCTGAGAAATGTGTATTCATCTCAGATGCCCATTTTTGGAGTGGGTCTTTAAATTTGGGAGGTCTGATTTTTTTGAGTTCTTTATATGTTCTCGATAGTAATCCTTTGTCTGAGGAACAGCTGGCAAACATTTTTTCCCACATTGTGGGTTGTCTCTTCACTCTGTTGGTGGTTTCTCTTGCTGTGCAAAAGCTTTTTAATAAGATGAGATCCCAGTTATTGATTCTTTGGGATAGTTCCCGTGCGGTTGAGTTTTTATTCATAAAGTCTTTGCCTACACCAATGTCTCCAAGGGTTTTACCTATCCTACCTTCCAGCAGATTTAATGTTTCTGTTTTAATATTTAGATCTCTGATCCATTTTGAATTTAGTTTAGTGCATGGTGAAAGATATGGATCTAGTTTTAATCTTCGGCATGTGTAGAGCCAGTTTTTCCAGCACCATTTATTAAAGAGGCTATCTTTCTTCCAGCGAATGTGTTTGGCACCTTTGTCAAAGATAAGGTGGCTTAGTATGTCTGGGGTTGTTTCAGCATCTTCTAATCTGTTCCATTGATCTTCAGGTCTGTTTTTTTGCCAGTACCACACTGTTTTTATCACAGTAGCTTTATAGTATAATTTCAAGTCGGGGATAGTGATGCCCCCTGCCTTGCCTTTGTTGCCCAGAATTGCCTTTGCTATTCTAGGTCTCTTCTGATTCCAAATGAATTTTAGGATTGTTTTCTCTAATTCTGTGAGATATGCTGTTGGAATTTTGATTGGAATTGCATTAAATCTGTATAACAATTTTGGAAGTATGGCCATTTTCACTATATTGGTTCTTCCTATCCAGGAGCAAGGGATATCTTTCCATTTTCTGATATCCTCTTCAATCTCCTTTTTCAGAGTACTGTAGTTTTCAGTATAGAGGTCTTTTACATCCTTCGTGAGGTTGATTCCTAGGTATTTCATTTTTTTGGATGTTATTGTGAAAGGTATTGTTTCCCTAATTTCTCTTTCAGTAAGTTTGTTATTTGTGTACAGGAAGGCTATTGACTTTTGAGTATTGACTTTGTATCCAGCTACACTACTGAATTTGCTTATTAAATCTAGCAGTTTTTTAGTGGAGTTTTTGGGGTCTTCTGTGTAGAGTATCATGTCATCTGCAAATAATGATAATTTAACTTCTTCCTTTCCAATCATTATTCCTTTTATTTCTTTCTCTTGTCTAATCGCTCTGGCTAAAGTTTCCAGAACTATGTTGAATAAGAGTGGGGACAGTGGACATCCTTGTCTTGTTCCTGATTTTAGAGGGAAGGCTTTCAGTTTTTGGCCATTTAGTATAATATTGGCTGTTGGTTTGTCATAGATAGCTTTTACCAGATTGAGATAAAGACCCTCTATTCCAATTTTCTGTAGGGTTTTTATCATGAAAAGGTGCTGGACTTTGTCAAAAGCTTTTTCTGCATCTATTGAGATGATCATGTGATTTTTGTCTTTGGTTCTGTTAATATGCTGTATTACATTGATTGATTTACGTATGTTGAACCATCCCTGCATCCCTGGGATGAATCCAACTTGGTCATGGTGTATAATCTTCTTGATGATTTGTTGGATTCTGTTTGCCAGTATCTTATTAAGGATTTTTGCATCTATGTTCATTAGGGAGATTGGCCTGTAGTTCTCTTTCTTAGTTGGGTCCTTCTCTGGTTTTGGTATCAGGGTAATGCTTGCTTCCAGGAATGAATTTGGGAGTATTGCTTCCCTTTCAATTTCATTGAAAAGTTTGAGAAGTAGGGGCGTTAGGTCTTCTCTAAATTTCTTGTAGAATTCGGCAGTGAATCCATCAGGGCCTGGGCTTTTCTTTGTTGGGAGGTTTTTAATTACATCTTCAATTTCATTGGCTGATATTGGTTTATTTAGGATTTTTAAATCTTCTTGATTCAGCTTTGGTAATTCATACGAATCTAGGAATCTGTCCATTTCTTCTGCATTTTCCATCTTAGTAGAATATAAATTTTCAAAATAGGTATAGATGATCTTCTGGATTTCTGCAGGGTCTGTCGTGATATCACCCTTTTCATTTTCAATTGCATGGATTTGAGTCTTTTCTTTTCTTTTTTTAATAAGGTTGGATAAGGGTTTGTCAATCTTATTTATTCTTTCAAAGAACCAACTTTTTGCTTCATTGATTCTTTGTATTGTTTTTTTATTCTCCAATACGTTAATTTCTGCTCTGATCTTTATAATTTCCTCCCTTGTACGGGCTTTTGGCTTAACCTGCTCTTCTTTTTCTAGAAGCTCGAGGTTCACCCTTAAGTTGTTTATTTGCGCTTGCTCTATTTTCCTGATATAAGTGTTTAATGCTATAAATTTCCCTCTTAGGACTGCTTTCATTGTATCCCATAAGTTCCGGTATGTTGTACTGTCATTATCATTCAGTTGTAGAAAGTGACTAATTTCTTCTTTAATTTCATCTGTGACCCATTGGTTGTTCAGGAGGATGCTGTTTAATTTCCATGTGTTTAGGGAGTTTTTGTGGGATCTTTTGCCATTGATTTCCAATTTCATTGCACTATGGTCTGATAATATGCATGGGATAATTTCAATTCCTTTGCATTTACTTAAGCAGGTTTTATGAGCTAGTATGTGGTCTATTTTGGAGAACGTCCCATGTGCAGCTGAGAAAAATGTGTATTCTGATGTTGTGGGATGGAACACTCTGTAGACATCTACTAAGTCCATTTGTTCAAAAGTTTGGTTCAGTTCTACTATTTCATTATTGATTTTCTGTCCAGTTGATCTATCTTTTTGTGACAGTGGAGTATTGAGATCTCCCAATATAATTGTATTAGTGCTTATTTGATTTTTCATGTCCTTTAGTACTTGTTTTATATAGCTGGGTGCATTGGTATTTGATGCATATATATTTATGATCGTTATCTCTTCCTCTTGGATTGTTCCCTTTACAAGGATGTAATGACCGTCTTTATCTCTCTGAATCCTTCTTGGCTTGAAGTTCACTTTGTCTGCAAAAAGAATAGCTACCCCTGCTTTTTTCTGGGTTCCTGTGGCATGGAGTATTGTTTTCCATCCTTTGACTTTCAGTCTATGAATTTCTTTCTGAATTAAATGTGTTTCTTGTATACAGCATATTGTTGGATCTTGCTTCTTGATCCATTTCGCCAGTCTGTGCCTTTTGATTGGTGAATTGAGACCGTTAACATTGATGGTTAAAACTGATATGTATTGACTTGTCATGATATTTTCCTGTTGTTGGTTCCCACTCTTTGTTTTTCCGCTTTCTGGCTATTTAATTATTTGCCCTGCCTGGTGGATTCCTTCTGTTGGGGTTCCTATCTCTTTCTAGAATGTCCTTCAGAACGTTTTGGAGTGCTGGTTTGGTGGTCATAAATTTTCTCAGATGTTCTTTGTCATGAAAGTATTTTATTTCTCCATCAATTTTGAAAGATAGTTTTGCAGGGTACATCAATCTGGGCTGAAAATTATTTTCCTTTAGAGCTTGCAATACATCATTCCAAGCTCTTCTTGAATTGAGGGTTTGTGCTGAAAAGTCAGCTGTGATTCTGATGGGTTTTCCTTCATAGGTGATTTGTCTCTTCTCCCTAACAGCTTTTAAGATTCTGCCCTTCTGTTGAATTTCTGGGATCTTGACTATAATATGTCTGGCTGAAGTTTTTTTTGATCATGTCTAGTTGGTGTTCTAAAAGCTTCACTTATAGGGGTGTCAAATTCCTTTTCTCTTCCAGGAAAGTTCTCCCTGATTATGTCTTTGAACAAGGTTTTAATGTCGTTGATGCTATCTCCTGCTTTTTCATTTATTCCAATTATTCTTAAGTTGTTTATCTTTGAGTCATCTAGCAGCTGCTGAATTGATTTTTCATGGTCCCTTGCTATTTTTAAGAATTTTTCCATTTCATGATCACTAATTGCAAGCCTGTCTTCTATATCTGAGATCCTGTCCTCGCATTGGCTTATTCTGCTACAAATACTTTCAATGGAATTTTTTATCTCTTGGATATCTGCTTGAATCTGCCTTATGGATTCCATTTCTTTCCTATGCTGAGCATTCATGGTTTCTATAGTTTTCTTAAGTTCATCTATTTTTTTGTCTGTATCAGCTATAGTGTCTTTAAGCATGGTCTTCATTGTAGACATTATCTCTGCAGTTATCTGTGAGATTATTTCTGTTTTAATTTTTTCCAGAACCTCATTCAGTTGCTTTGTTGTTACCACTTCAGATAGGCCAGGTGGGTGGCTTTCGGATTGTCCCACCTCGTTGCTCCCTAGGTTTGCCTTTGGTGAATTGGATGTGTGTGGTTGCATCTTGTTTAAGTGTCGTCTCATTTTTTCTTTCTTTAATTCCTGGGGTGATGTTTGCAAATTACCTATAGTAGGTTACTTTATTGCTAGTGTTTAAGATCTTTAGAAGATGACTACTTCTCTGCAGTATCTTCCAAGTGGAGCTTGCTTTTAGGTTTTGAGCTTTCTGCCAGATCCTACCTCTTCAATTCGTTGGGTATGCGAAGTTGCTACCTGTTTGGCCCAGTCCTTGATTCTTTGGTACTGTGCCACTGTATTTTCTGTGTCCCTTAGTCAATCTCAATCATGAAATATCAGGAAGGAAAGATGTTTAGAACAATTATTTCACATTTGGCTATAATGTTAACTAAAGCATCAAACACAGCCTAAAAAATGACAGACTGAGCTAACCAGTTATTTACCACTTTTAGCTGTATAGAGTTGCGGTTATATAACAAAATCTAAAACACACCAGAAAAATTATATGCAGTATACAAGTCCTATGTATGTCAATTTTTCCTTGAGGAGTTTAAATTTAAGATGAGTTAAGGAGGAAATAGAGTATTGGGAGAAGAGGAAGGAATTAGATGTAAGGTTAGAGGACCAAGAGGGATCCCACTAAAATTGGGACACTAGTGCAGAGGACAGGTGGTAAAAAGAGAAGGAAGGGATAAAAGGAAGAACAGATCACAACCACAATCACAAAGAAGTTAGAGGCGCTGTTTACACTCATATAAAAAACCAGAGAGAATAATGAAGGAAAGAGCAAATACACATACAGAAACAAAAACAAAGATAAAAACAATAAAACAGACAGATCAAAAATAAAACCCCACCAAAAAACAAAACAAAACAAAACAAAAACAAAAAAACCCTTCGCCAGAACAAAAAAACAAATCAGTGAGAAAAAAAATAAAAATAAAAATAAAAAATAAAAATAAAAATAAAAAATATAAAAAGAATCAGTTCCAGGTGTTGACTTTGTTGTAGGCAGCTACCTGTTCTGTGCAGGTCCGTCCCAGTAAGCCAGGAGCGCCCTCTGGCGGGCGGTGAGCAGAGGCGCGTACTTTCAGGCAGAGACCAGTCTAGCTCGCCTCCGCTCTCGCCGCCCTTTCACGATCCCTGGGCCTGAGAGGCTCAGCGCGCTGTCCGAGCGCGGGTTCCCTGCACTGGTTCCCGCCGCTCTGAGTTTCGCCACACCCCCCACAATGGCGCCGGGCCAGTCGCTCTCTGGCGCGGGACAGGTGTGGCTGAGAGTCCAGTCTCGTTCACCTGCTGACCTCAGCACACTTTCGTGGGCTCAATTGAGAGGCCCTGTGCTGCCCTGTCCGGAGCACAAGTTCCCAGAGCAGTTTCCGAGCCGCTCTGAGTTTCGCCACACCCCCCACAATGGCGCCCGGCCGGTCGCTCTCTGGCGCGGGGCAGCTGTGGCTGAGAGACACTCACCGCCGGTCAGCGCCGTTCTCCGCCGCTCCCCTGCCCCGCCGCTGTCTCAGGATCCTCCGTGGGGGCTCCCTGGGCGCCAGCTGCCACCGTGTGTCCGTAGAATTGAGCCTCCACCGGCGCTCCAACTCCCGGGATATTAGAAGGTGCACGCGCGCGGTCTGCTCCTTCTTTCCTTCTTCTTTGTTGGAAGTCACCCGTCACTGGTGCCGGGGGTCCCAGATTGCGCTTCAGAACTTTTCTGGGTTTCAGGGAGGCATCTCCCCCCCTCCTGCGCTTTCTGGGTTGCTATATTCCCGTGTTCCAATGGTAACTTTTAGAGAGAGTTTTGCTGCCTGCTTCTTACTCATCCGCCATCTTGAGGTCTCTCCTCCCATATCTAAATTCAATTTCAATATACACAGAATAAGGGCCAATCACATGTGTTAGTAACGTAAAAGAGGTGATCTCTGTTTCCAAATGAGTTCACACTTCCTAGATATAGGTGCTCATTAAAATATCCCTGGGACCACTTATGGCTTGCAGAAAGAAACCTGCTTACTTCTTGAGGCCTGGGTGAATGATGACAACACTATTTTTCTCAGCTTTCCATGTGATATTGGAGCACTTCTTAGAGTCACATGCCCTTCTGTCCACCTGATGGTCTCTGATCAGAAGAAGCACACAAGAATCACAGTACCCACCCACTCCGAAGGTGATAGCATTGTGGAGATCGGCAAACACAGCCACATAATGATTCCATGAAAGCATTATTCAATATACAATATAATCGTCCTCTACACATCAGGTTTTACACTAAAAAGGCCATTTGTTTTTTAATGGAAAATTCTAGGGGGAATTAGAGCTTTCACTGATGTTTTAAAGCTTGAAATGGGATTTTTCTTCATGCCCATTATCTACCATCTTTGGAACTGTATTCATTCCATCTGGCTTAGGCAATTTTATTATGGCAACAGGGCACAAAATAAAAACATAGCATACAGGAATCAGCCAACATGGATTCCTATGGAAATATGAGTTGGATACTGAGACTACTATCAGGGAAACTCTGGTAACAAAAACCAGAAGTCATGACTTTCATGTTAAAACTCATACTTTTTGTCTTTTCTTTCTTTAACCTCTTGAATGTAAACTGAGGTTCTTATCCATAGATGGGAGTAGAGCTATGTTGAATTCCCATCCTTTCAGAGGAGCATGGAGGGAGGTCCTCTAAAGGAAGTGCTCTCTGTCTACTAGACATGAGATTCCAGTAGGGACTTTGCATGAATTCCCATCATGGTATAAATCACTGATCGCTGTTTCTCTTCAGAAGATGGATTTTGACATTGAAAATAGCTAAAATGTCAATGTATGTTCCTGGGAGTTCATGGGCTATGGTCTGAGTGTTTGTCTTCCCCTGAAATTCTTGTTGAAACCTAAAATCACAGTGACAGTATTAGGAAATGGGACCTTTAAGAGATGATTAGGTCATGAAGGTCAAGCCCTCATGAATGAGATTAGTCCTTCCACAGTGTGAGGACACAGCACAAAAATACCCTCTATGAAGCTGAAAGCAGGTTCTCACCAGACACCAAAACTGCTGGAATCCTGATCTTAGACATTGAGCCTCCAGAACTGTGATAAATCGGTGTCTTTTGTTTACAAGTCACTCACTCTACAGTACTTTATTAGAGCAGTCAAGTGGGCTAAAAGCTCATAGCAACAGCTCAGAGGCACTTACCACGTTGGGGTGCTCCACCTTAGTGATTCTTCAAATTTCATGTGAAGTAAGTTTTTACTTTCCCCAGAGCAGAGAAAACCTAGAAGCTGAGGAGCCCCTGTACCCAAAGAGGGAATAAATGGAGGAGGAAATGAAAAGCAAGGAGTAGTAAAGTAGACTTGAGGAGTCATGGGTCTGATGCAGTTCTCGTCCTCAATTCCCAGGCCAAGTTCTTTTTTTTTTTTTTTTTTTTTAATTTTATTTTAAAGAAAAAAAAAGCAATAAAAACAATGGCACAAAATTTCAAAACAAGATTGTAGGAGAGTAACAATGGTTAGTACATTGCGTATTGTTATCTTCAAAGTAGTTGCTCATATTACAAGATATAGGCATGAAAAATTGATCAAACAATGTAGGCACAAAACTTTCTTTTCAATGAAATAAAAGCAATTAGTAGTATAATTATCTTCACTATTTTTTATATATATATATATATATATATATATATATATATATTTTTTTTTTTTTTTTTACTTTCCCTTTTCCCTTCCTTCTTTTCTCCTTTCCCTCATCCCAGTTTCTCTTTCCTTTTGAACAGTTTTTTCCATTTCACAATATCCATTGTACATTTTGGAACTTATTTACTCTTTCAGCTTCTTACACTAGGGAGACAACGTGATGTTTACACATTTGAATCTGATTTATTTCACTTATGAGTATGGTCTCAAGTTGCATCCATTTCCCTATAAATGTCTCAAGTTTATCCTTCTTTATGGCTGAGTAGTACTCCATTGTATAAAAATACCACATCATTTTTATTCATTCCTCAGGTGATGGGCATTTGGGTTGTTTCCAAGATTTAGCTATTACAAATTGTGCTGCTATAAACATGGGTGCACATATATCACTGTGGTACGATGTTTTCAATTCTTCTGGGAAGATTCCCATAAAGGGAATAGCTGGGTCAAATGGGACCTCTAATCCTAGTTTTTTGAGGAATCTCCACACTGATTTCTATAGTGGTTGTACCAGTCCACACTCCCACCAACAGTGAAGAAAGGTTCCTTTTTCCCTACCGCCCTCCAGCATTGGTTATTGGTTGATTTCTTGATGACAGCCATTCTTTCTGGGGTGAGATGCAATCTCAGTGTTGTTTGAATTTGCATTTCTCAAATGACCAGTGACGTTGAACATTTTTTTGTATATTTATTTTCCATTTGCATCTCTTCATCTGAGAAGTGTGTATTCATCTCAGATGCCCATTTTTGGATTGGATCTTTGAATTTGGGGTGGGTCTGACTTTTTAAATTCTTTATATGTTCTAGATAGAAGTCATTTGTATGAGGGACAATTGGCCAAAATTTTTCCCATTCTATGGGTTGTCTCTTCACTCTGTTGGTGATTTCTTTTGATGTGCAAAGGCTTTTTAATAAGATGAGATCCCAGTTGTTGATTCTTTGAAGTGTTCCCATGCACTGGGTTTTTTTCATGAACTCTCTACCTATGCCAATGTCTTCAAGATTTCTACCTACTTTCTCTTCCAGCAGATTTAGTGTTTCTGTTTTAATATTTAGATCCTTGATACATTTTGACTTTAGTTTAGTACATGGTGATAGACATGGGTCTAGTTTTAATCTTCGGCATGTAGAGAGCCAGCTTTTCCAGGACCATTTCTTAAAGATGCTATCTTTCTTCCAGTGAACACGTTTGGCCCCTTTGTCAAAGATAAGGAGACTGAGTGTGTTTATAGTTGTGTCTGCATCTTCTAATCTGTTCCACTGGTCCTCGGGTCTGTTTTTTTGTCAGTACTATGTTGGTTTTATCACAGTAGCTTTGTAGTATAATTTCAAGTCAGGGATTGTGATGACTCCTGCCTTACCTTTGTTGCCCAGGAATTCCTTGGCTATTCTAGGTCTCTTCTGGTTCCAGATGAATTTTAGGAATGTTTTCTCTAGTTCTGTGAGGTATGCTAATGGTATTTTGATTGGAATTGCATTAAATCTGTATAGCAGTTTTGGGAGTATGACCATTTTCACTATGTTGGTTTTCCTATCCATGAGCAAGGGATATCTTTCCATTTTCTGATATATATACATTTTTCAGAGTACTGTAATTTTTAGTATATAGATCCTTTACTTCCATTGTTAGATTGATTCCTAAGTATATCATTTTTTTTGGATGCTATTATGAAGGGTGTAGTTTCCCTAATTTCTCTCCCAGTGAGTTTGTTGTTTGTAGGCAGGAATGCTATTGATTTTTGAGTGTTGACTTTGTATCCAGCTATGCTACTGAATTTGCTTATTAAATCTAGAAGTCTTTTGGTGGAGTTTTTGGGATCTTCTATGTAGAGTATCATGTCATCTGCAAATAATGATAGTTTTATTTCTTCCTTTCCTATCCTTATTCCTTTTATTTCTCTCTCTTGTCTAATTGCTCTGGCTAGTGTTTCTAGAACTATATTGAATAGGAATGGTGATAGTGAACATCCTTGTCTTGTTCCTGATTTTAGAGTGAAAGCTTTTGGTTTTTGTCCATTTAGTATGATGTTGGCTGTTGCTTGTAATAGATAGTTTTATCAGATTGAGGTAATGACCATCTATTCTGATTTTCTGTAGGTTTTTTTTTTTATAATAAATGAATGCTAGACTTTGTCAAAAGCTTTTTCTGCATCTATTGGGATGATCATGTGAGTTTTGTCTTTGGCTTTGTTGATATAATGTATTACATTTATTGATTTGTGTGTGTTGAACCATGCCTGCATTCCTGGGAAGAATCCCACTTGGTCATGGTGTATAATCTTCTGGATGATTTGCTGCATTCTGTTTGCTAGTATTTTATTGAGGATTTGTGCATCTATGTTCATTAGGGAGATTGGCCTGTAGTTCTCTTTTTCTTTCTTTTTTTTTTTTTTTTTGTGGGTACCAGGGGTCGACTTCAGGACTTTGTGCACCAGCAGGCTCCCGGGCCACTGAGTGATATCACTGACCCTTTATTCGTATGTGGGTTCTGGGAGTTGAACTTGGGTCCTCGCGCTTGCCAGGCAGGCGCTTATGCCACTGAGCCATCTCACCAGCCTTAGTTCTCTTTTTTGGTTGGGTCTTTCTCTGGTTTTTGTATCAGGGTAATAGTTGCCTCCAGAAATGACTTAGGGAGTATTACTTCTCTTTCAATTTCCTTAAAGAGTTTGAGGAGTATTGGCATTAAATCTTCTCTAAATTTCTTGTAGAATTCAGCAGTGAATCCATCAGGACCTGGGATTTTCTTTGTTGGTAAGTTTTTAATTCTATTTTCAATTTCATTAACTGATATTGGGTTACTCAGAACTTTTATATCTTCTTGATTCAGCTTTGGTAATTCATACATATCTAGGAATCTGTCCATTTCTTCTATGTTTTCCATCCTATGAGAGTAAATATTTTCTAAGTAGGTATTGATGATCTTCTGAATTTTCACAGGATCTGTACTGATTTCACCCTTTTCATTCCTCAGTGCATGAATTTGAGTCTTTTCTTTCCTTTTTTTGATAAGGTTGGCTAAGGGTTTATCAATTTTATTTATTCTTTCAAAGAACCAACTCTTTGATTCACTAATTCTTTGTATTGTTTTCTTGATCTCCATTGCATTAATTTCTGCTCTGATCTTTATAATTTCCTCCCTTCTGTGGGCATTGGGTTTGCCTTGCTCTTCTTTTTCTAGAAGCTTGAGGTGTAGCATTAGGTTGTTTGTGATCATTCTGTTTTCCTGATATGAGAATTCACCTCTATAAATTTCCCTCTTAGGACTGCTTTCATTGTGTCCCATAAGTTCTGATACATTGTATCTGCATCCTTATTTAATTATAGATATTGTTTAATATCTTCCTTTATTTCATCTGTGACCCATTGGTTGTTCAGGAGGTTGTTATTTAATTTCTATGAGTTTATGGAATTTTTGTGATTTCTTTTGCTGTTAATTTCCAATTTCACTGCACTATGGTCAGATAATATGCATGGGATAATTTCAGTTCCTTTGCATTTACTTAAGCATGTTCTGTGGGCTAACATACAGTCCATTTTAGAGAACATCCCATGTGCAGTTGAGAAGAATGTGTATTCTGATGTTGTTGGGTGGAACACTCTGTAAACATCCACTAAGTCCACTTTTTCACAGGTTTGGTTCAGTTCTGATATTTCTTTGCTGATTTTTGTCTGGTTGATCTATCTATTTGTGACAATGGGGTATTAAAGTCTCTTGTTACAATTGTGTTATTGCTTATTTTATTTTTCTTGTTTATTAATATTTGTCTTATATAGTTGGATGCTCCCGTATTTGGTGCATACATATTTATGATTGTTATCTCTTGCTCTTGAAGTTTTCCCCTAACAAGTACGCAGTGACCTTCTTTCTTTTGATCATTCATGGTTTGAAGTTCACATTGTAAACAGAATAGCTACCCCTGTTTTTTTCTGGGTTCCTGTTGCATGGAACATTGTTTTCCATCCTTTGACTTTCAGTCTATGAATTTCTCTTTAAGTTAAATGCATTTCTTGCATACAGCATATTGTTGGATCTTGTTTCTTCTTTCTTCTTTCTTTTCATTGGTGAATTGAGGACATTTACATCAATGATTATAGCTGATATGTATTGGCTTATCTTTGTCATGGTATTTTCCTGCTGTTGGTTCCCTGCTTTTCCCCTCTGTTTAATTCCTTGCCCTGCTTGGTGTTTTCTTTCTATTGCTGTCCTTGGAATTCTGGTCATTTTTCTCTCTGTCTAGAATATCTTTCAGTACTGTTCGTAGGGTTGGTTTGGTGGTCATAAATTTCTTCAGTTGTTCTTTGTTATGATAGTATCTTATTTTTCCTTTAATTTTGAAAGATAGTTTTGCAGGGTATATCAATATGGGTTCAAAGTTGTTTTCTTTCAGGACTTGAAATACTTCACTCTAAGCTCTTCTTGACTTGAGGGTTTGTGTTGAGAAATCTGCCATGATTCTGATGATCTTTCTTTTATAGGTGATCTGTTTCTTTTCTCTAACCACTTTTAATATTCCGTTCTTGTGCTGAATTTCTGGAAGCTTGGTTATTATATGTCTTGGTATAGTTTTACTTTGGTCATGGCTGTTTGCAGTTCTATATGCTTCATTTATTTGTATGTCAAATTCTTTATCCATGCTTGGGAAGTTTTCTGGCATTATTTCTGTGAAGAGTTTTTTTAATGGCATTTGCACTGTCTCCAGCTTTCTCATTGACCCCAATCAATCTTATGTTATTCTCCTTTGTTTCACCTTATAGCTGTTGGATTGATTTTTCATGATCACTTGCTATTTTTAAGATATCTTTCTTTTCATGATCATTAGCTGCAATTCTGTCTTCAAGATCTGAAATTCTATCCTCTCCTTTGTTCAATCTGTTGCATATACTTTCAGTGGATGTTTTAATCTCTTGGATTTCTGTTTGGATCTGTGTCAAGGATTCTATTTCTTTCCTATGCTGGGCATTTTTGTTTCCATCATTTTTCTAAGCTCATCTATTCTTTTATCTGTGTCTTCTCTAATATCTTTGATTTTAAGCATCATTTCTTTTTGTACCTGAGAGATTATTTTCTCTATAGCCTTTTCCACCTGTTATTTTATTTCTGTTCCTATCATTTCAGAAAGTTACAGTGTTTGACTTCCAATTTAATCTATCTCATTGGGTTTCAGACTTGTCCTGGGTGGATTGGGGGTCTGGGGTTGCATTTTGCTTCTGCATCTTGTCATTTGATATTTTCTCTTTTTTATTTTATTTTATTTTGTCTTCTATGTTGATGCTTGTCAACTTCTTATGCTATATAGCTTTATCACTAGTACTGTGGCTTCTTTAGGAGATGTTTGTTCTTCAGGGATGTCCTTTAGATGTAGGTAGTTCTTTATAGCTATCCCAAGAACCTATCTTCCCAATTTGTAAAGGATGCAAAATTACTATTTAGCTTAGCTCCCAATCCTTTGGTACTGGGCTGTGGTGATGATTATGACCCCATACTATCACAGTGTTATCATACAGGGGAGAAAAACTGTTCATAACATGTATGACATTCTGGCTAAAGTAATACAGTTAGTAATAACAATAGTTTCAAGTACAGCTTAACTGCTGACAAACTGTGGTAACCATTAACCTGCTACCTCCAACCACGGGAGCAATCTCTAAAGTTATATAACAAAATCAAACTTGTACCATGCACTTGTATGCAGTGATTTTCCCCTTAGTGGAGAGATTTTACCCTTCTGTGAGGGGCAGGGGTGTTAAGATTGGTAGGGGACAGGATAAAGTGATGAATGAGGTCAAATATAATAGAGTCAAGGCTGGAGGTCAAAGGATGATCACCCGAGTTTTGTGAAACTGGAGAACACAGGAGGGAAAGAATGAAATAGAATGTGAAGGAGTAATCAGAAAGGGCAGAGACCATGCTTACTCACTTGAAAGTTTAAATTTAAGAAGTAGTTGAGGAGAGAAAGAGGATCAATAGAAGAAAATGAAAAAGAAAGGTAAGAAACCTGAACAGTGAAAAAAAAAAGGAGGAAGAAAGAGAAAGAGAATGAAAAAAGAAGAAAAGAAAGAAAAAAGAGACCAGAGAAAGAGAGAGAAAGAAAAAAAACCCAAATACAAAAATAAACACAGAATACAAAACAAAACAGGATAAAATCTAACCAGACAGGAAAGGGATAGCCAATCAGACAAACAAGAGAGAATAAAAGTAGTAAAACACCTCTGATGTTTACAGTTCTGTGACAGTTTCCATGTTCAGTCCCAGAAATGTGCTGGGTATGGAGCTGATCTTGGCCTCTGGATGTGGGGCTGGGACTGGTCTTCTGTTGGTGGAGTTTTCCACAGTCCAACTCTTGGCTCCTCACTGATGCTTCAGACGCTTCCACGTTGCTGGTCTTGCTGATTGCTCCACCCTCCGAAGGTGCCTGTACACCTGCACGCCTGGGGCCCGGCTGTTGTTCTGGGTCTCAGGGTTCTGGTTGGCCCACCCACCACAGGCATGTGTCCTTACACTACTCCTGCAGACACCGCCTTCCCAGAGCAATGGAGGATGCACAGAGCACGGACTTACACTCCTCTTGCAAGCACCTCCATCCCAGGGGCCTACGCCAAGTTCTTAATGGAGTTCTCAGCCTAGCCATGTCTCTGTCCCAATTAGATCTGTGCTGCTGTTGTTTTTAACATTTAATGTATTGTTTTTATTTAACGTTTAATGTAAAAGAAATTTATTGCCTTTCTTGTGATGACAACAACACATATTTATTAACAAAATTTAGGAGTCATAGATAAACAAAGAAGCACATAAAAGAAAATCACAAACCTCACTTACTTCAAAATAACCACAGATGAAACTTTCACTTATCTTCTCTAACTTTATGAATGTCATGGTGTCTCATTTCTCTACCTGCACTCTGCTCTTGAGTGCATTCTATGTCTAACTCTAATAAATCCTTCTCATGTCTCTTTTACTGTCATGTCCTGAAAATTATTGTTTGCCATGGCAGTCAGCAAACACACGAATTTATTTTAAAAGGGTGGGTTAAGTTCCTTATTTTAGCCTTGGGGACCCTCAGACCCAGCCCAGTGACATTCATCTTGCCGACCATGAAGGCACTGAAAATGAGACATGGAGACTGCGGAGATCTCAACTTTTGTTTGGTAAGTCCAGCCAAACAGCTTTGTATTTATTTAGTCATTTTCCTTCTTTGCACCCATTTCTCCCCAATCACTTGTCCCTCTGAAGCATAGTTTTTCTCTGAAGCATAATTTTTCTCTGAAGTAGTTTATCTTTTGCTCTTTTTCTCCCTCTGTAACTGTAGGGTCTTTTAAAATTTCTTTTCCAGCAGTTGGAGATTCCTAAGCCCCTAGAAAATGAGTGCTAGCACATAAAAGCACTGAAGATAAGAGGCACATGCTCCTTCTGACCAGAAACAGGAAGAGGTGTCAGGAGACACACTCTAAGATGTGTAGCAGCCTCACTAGATATTCCTTTAGCTTAGCACCCCACCCCACCCCTGGGTTAGATGGGACCCTAAATTTTGCTCATCCAAGGAGACACAAAATAAGGATAAAGCCCCCCCATCCAGTGTCTTGAGCAAAGTTTCTCATGCAGCCAGCATGCAGCAATCTTGAGGCACAGTGGAGCGAACTGGCCTCCAGGTCACACTGGAGGAAGCTATCTCAGAAAAGCATATATATCTGTGCGAACCTAAACATATTTAGCTTAAGGGAGTGTGTCTAAGTGGCTCTTTTGATCTTTGATCTCTCTCTCTCTCTTTCTCTCTTGATCCTCAGCTATCACCTGATTGACCACTTCAATCTTCATGGCTTAGGACATGTTCCCAGTCACCCAAAAAGCAGAGCCGTAGCACCAGGCAGACTGAGCTTATGACCTTTCCCTCTTCCACTCAGGATTTCATCTATCAGACTCAAACCCTTTCACTTTTTTTCTGATATCAGTTACCAGGGAGAGGTAGGAATCACCACGTGAGAGGGGAGGAGAGGGGAAGCTCATGACCTCTGCTTTCCTCAATGTGTGATCTGTAGTTAGGAAAAATCTCCAAACTTCCAAAACCTTTTATGAGTTCTTTGTGTATGTTACAGGCCTCCAGATATAAAGATCTTGGGGGCAGATTTTTGAGTAAAGGTAAGATGTTGTGTGCCACTTCTTTTTCTGCTTTCCTGATCTGTTTTTGGAATAGCCGTATTCCAGGAACAAGGGTGCTTGCTCTGGACATGACAGGAAACAGAGAAGATCTGCTGCCCTGGGCAGTTCTGACTCTGGGAAATGGGGCAGGCTGTGCATGTGGTATAACCCCAGTTTGCGGTGCACCTGTAGCTGACCCTGGTTTGGGCTGGGCTGCTCATGTGGCCTGACCACAGTTTGGACCATACCCACGGCAAACCCCAGTTCTCATCTTTTTGTTTTCTCATCTTTATCTCTTTCCAAAAGTTCGCAAGAGAGATCTTAAGGCATGTAGTAAATCTTATATGATTATGGGGAACTCAGTGTTTTCCACCTTTAAGTTATAATTTATAAACTTGGAAGCAATTAAGATAAAAGATTTTAAAACATTGATTTTTTTTTCTCCAAAGGTGAATTAGAGAGTAAAAAGAGAAAACCTCAAAGTTCTTTTTTTTTTTTTTTTGTACCAGGAATTGAACTCAAGACATTGCGCTGGCCAGGTAGGTTCTTGTGCCACTGAGCTATGTTCTCAGCCCCTTAAAGTTCTTCTCTCACCCTTCTGACTCTTACTGGTTTAAGACTATAGTGTTAACTAACAAAAAAGTTACTGAAAATAAATATCTTGGGGGCCGGTGAGATAGCTCAGTGGCATAAGCACCTGCCTGGCAAGCACAAGGTCCTGAGTTCGACTCCCAGTACCCATGTAAAGGAAAAAAAAGGGCCTGAAAATTGACACACAGAAACATAATACAGCAACCCAAATATACATAACATTTATGCTATCAAACTTTAAGTCCTTTATTTGTAAGCTATTTATTCTTTTTTTTTTTTTTATGTGGGTACCGGGAGTCGACCTCGGGACCTTGCACTTGCCAGCAAGTGCTTGTGCCACTGAGCTATATCACTGGCCCTGAAATGTATTTTTAAAGATAAAATACCTAATGGTTCTAGTATAATAATGCCAGCACAATTGTTATGCTAAGATGCTATGTTTGCACTTGATTTTAAATTTTCCTAGTAAAACTTTAGAACTGTTACCTGTTAACATACTGCAGCAAAGTGACTTCTAAGATAGCCTTGACTGGAGAAAAGATAAATGTTGTTTGGTTTTATATTTCAAAGTGCTTGATATCCTGATAAGATCATAATAGTTAAACTTACTGCTCTCACTTCAATACTGGTGTAACTGACCTTCTGGGTGTTGAACAACCAAGGGTCGGAGACCAAGTTAGAAAGGTAAGTGTGCTAAGAAGATAGCAAATATTTTGGCCCTGGCCCTCCAATGTCAATAAGGATCCAGGACATGAGGTGACCTCTCTAAAGGAGCCTACAACTCTGGTGAGTCACACAATCTCCTGAGCAGGGAGACTGATGGACCCCAGAAGACAAGAGTCAACCACTGTGCACTGTGCTGAAAGGAGGGTCACTAAAGAGGAGAATGTTCCCATGCTTCCAAGGGAAGCCACATGGTCTAGGTAAGACTGTGATCCATCCTGGCAGATGACACATCTTGCAGAGGAAAAATTAAAAGAGCTAAGAGGCTCTGCCCATGGTCCCAAAAGTAATGCCTGAGGTACCTGAACTGACCTTGATATATACACAGAGAGTGAGATGAATTTTGATTAACACAGGTCTCCCTTTGATTTGGTCTTTAGAACCAGAAGGGAAAGTATAACCAAAACTATAAAGTGTAATAGTAGTATTATATCAAAAGCTTGGTTAAATGTAAAAAGAGGACAAGTCAGCCAACTAGCACGCCTTTGCTAGGAACAAAAAAACATATTTATGATAGGTGGAGCAATGCCACACAAAATATGGGGTAGATTCCTACCTAAGGTTGTAATCACACTATTGTGTTGAGATACTGACTTGTTTGCTACTGACTGGAGGCCAAGGGCTGGAATAAGATGATCAGCACCAAATGGTACCCAGTGGCTCTGTGGTACAAAGCTATGGCCTTGGTTGCCTCTGGGGTAGACTGGAAGATGTACATTAGGGTATTCATGGATCCAGTAGCACTGGGTTAAAACTATAGATGAATCAGCCAACCTTTCAGTCTTGAGGGCATCGATGGACCAGATCAGTTTTCCATTGGTATGATCACCTGGCTGCTATCTTTATTCCTCAGATAGAACTTGAAGATGTAAAGTGGCATATTACATCTCTTATTAACCATACACAAAGAAAGTATTTCGTTATTAAATTCAAATGTAAAAATGATGAAAAAAGCCATTCCACAAAAACAAATGGCCCTGGATATTCTAACAACACAAGGTAGAATGTGAACCATTATCAAAACAGAATGTTGTGTGTACATTCCTGACAACTCTGCAAATGTGTCCTCTGCATTTCATGATCTACATTCACAAATCAACGCAGTGTCAGATTTTGCCATAAGTTGTAATGACTGGCTGGCATGCCAGTTCTCTAGAACAATCTGGTGGAGAAAGTTCTCATTTTTTCTGGCTATGATGCTATGCACCAGAATTCATTTTTGTTGCATGATTCACTGTTGTTATGAGATGTCTCATATATCCTTGCCCTATTTTTCAGACTATCAGAAATGATGGGTCTTCAAAAGATGGAATCTGATATTCCTATGTCTCCTTTAGATCTGTCAGGACAAGATTTCCACTCCTTGGCTAGCCAGGATCAATACCCCTCCTCAGGGAACTGTACTTTAGGGAATAACTGAAACTTCAGAACATAAGCAAGTTTATTTGCTGTTTTTCCTCTTTCTCTTCTCCCAAGACAGTAAACCTGTGCAACTCTCTTTCAGCTGGCCATTCCCTTTTTACTTGCAAATGGTCCTCCTTCACCCATGAATAGACCACCCTTTTGGGATTTCCAACATGAATAGATAATTATCTCACCACGGATGGGCCTTCCTCTCCTACCCAATAGACAAGATTAAGATTATAGATTATTAAATTCCACAGATTCCCACCACCCAAAGCACATAAAAGATCCCTAGTTCCAACTGTACTGTGCCTCATTTTTCTGAGCATCTGCACTCTGCTCTTGAGTGTGTCCTACCTCTGATAAATGCTTCTCATGTCTCATAAAGAAAAGGAAGAATGTCATATAAATACATTCCACCTCTATAGAGGCATCTGACTACATTTTTTTCACTGACAAGGTACCGATTTTCCATGTCAGTGTGTATAGATGATTTTTCTTCATAATTGCTGTGAACCAAAATTTATTAGGCAGTTACTTACTAAAGGATATTTTTGTTATATATGGTTTTTGCTCTTGCAGTCTTGCAGTGGGCATAATTGTGCCCTTGACACTGTGCCTATGCACTGATTATATATATATATATATGTATATATATATATATATATATATATATATATATATATATATATACACACACACATATATATATGGATTCATTTTAAAGAATTGGCCCGTGTGGTTATGGAGACTGGTGGGTTCAAACTCTGCAGGGAGGGCCAGAAGACTGGGTACTAGGGAAAAGCCAATGATACTGCAGTACCAATCTTCAGGCTGGCTGCCGGAGAATTCCTTCTTGCTCAGGGAGGTCAGTATTTTGTTCCACTTTGGTCTTCAGCTGATTTGATGTGGCCCACCCCTTTAGGGAGGGCAATCTGCTTTACTCTAAAGTCCATATATTTAAGTGTTAAACTCATCCAAAAACAACTTCACAGAAATATGCAGAGTGGAGTTTGACCACATATCTGGGGAATATGGATCAACCAAGTTCACACATGAAATTAACTATCAGAGGGCAGAGGGTTGGAAGCAGGTTTTTATATTCGTTTGCACATTCTGGTTAATCTCTTTCTTGCTAAGGTACACATTTGGTCTTATGCCATGTGAACTTGTGAGTAAATGGCTCAAGGATTCGACTGCATGGAGATTGCTAGAATATTGAGGGCATCCTACATAAGCAAAAAATGTAAGTATCTTGGTGAAGTGAAAGACCAGACCTCCCAAGACTGAGCCATTTCTTTCCTCAGATCCAGCGTTTTAACTTGCTGGGAATGTGGACCAGCATCAGGCTTTTTTGGAAAAACCCAAGCCACTCTTCCTAATGCAAATACTAATGGAAAATATTAATTTATGTAAGTGGAAGCTATGTGGATTCAGATCTGCATTGCTTTCTGAAAATGCATTCAATAATTGATTTTGGAGATTTCATTAAGAATCATTTACTCTTGTATTCTAATGACAGAAGCCCTTATATCTTATAAATCAATACCCAGATGAATGCATCCTCCCATCTGTCCCCAGCTTTTTCTTTTTTTTTTTTTTTTTTTGTGGGTACTGGGAGTTGACCTCAGGACCTCGTCCTTGCCAGCAGGTGCTTGTGCCACTGAGCAATATCACCGGCCCTTTTTTTCCTTTATGTGGGTACTGGGAGTCGAACTCAGGACCTTGTGCCTGACAGGCAGGCACTTATGCCACTGAGCTATCTCACCAGTCCTGTCCCCAGCTTCAGAGCTTGTGAAAACTTTCCCAACAGCCCCCCAGCCTTGATTGGAATCCCTAGAGAAGACCAACTTGTAATTATATAATTTTAATTAATTGAATTTTAATTATTAAACACTGATAATACATGGATACATTTATATTTATAATTTTATTATAAATAAACTATTTGTATAATTTTATATCTTTATGATATATACTATAATACATTTATATATAAACACACAAATATATATATAAATATTAAAATTGAATTTGTTTTTCTAATATGCTTTTGTCTTTTCTCCTCACTTCTCTTGCATCTACAGGATTGAAATATTTTTGATTGCCTGGGCCATGGGGGTGGGTTTGTTGTAGCAAAGAGCCTAATACTCTCTACAGACATTATCTTATTCTGTTGTAGATGGCATTGGATATGATTTCTATTTATTAAGGAAGTATGTGAGTAAGTAAGGTATGTGAAGGCCAAGTAACATTTTCTAGGACACTGGCATCTATTCTTCAGCAAAAAAACTAAGCCAAGAATCCGGCTGATTTTTCCAATAATTCAGGTGAGGCAATAGCTCTGTGTCTATTGTTTCAGGGAAAATTCACTTTTTGCTGTTTTTTTTTTTTTTTTTTTTTGTTAATAAGTGTAAGCAAGGAGTTAATGCTGGGTCTATGAATGTTGCTTCCCTTGATATCAAAAGACTAAGAGCTTGAGTGCTGTCAGCTATGATTATATCATGTACTTGTGAAGAATCAAACAAAACCGTAATACTTCTACACATAAGGCTATTAATAGCTGCGATTCATTGTTTTTTCTGCTAATATTAAGGCATTTGTATATAGATATATTTAAAGGCATATATAGATTTATATATATGTATCTAAGGCATTTACATATGTATATGTTATATGTATGTATGTATGTATGATAGATATAGATATAAAATGATAGATGATAGATGATAGATAGATAGATAGATAGATAGGTAGATAGAAGATAGATAGATAGAGGTGTGTGTGTGTGGGGGGAGATTATACCCAGGGCCTCACTTATGCTACGCAAGTGCTCTCTCACTGACCTGCACCTCCAGTTATAAATATATCTGTATAACAACTAAAGTAATGGTGATTGGGAATCCAAAAGTCTTTTATGCCTTATGAACGCTGGCTATTTTGCTCTCAGTCTTACTCCCATGTCCACATACCAAATTACTACGCTTCCCTCAAGGCCCATCTTCAAGCCAATCAAAATTTATCCAGTAGTCTTGTTTTCCCTTGAAAGATCAGCTGGGTGTGGTGCCCATGCCAGTTGTCCTAGGTACTTGGAAGACTGAGGCAGGAAGATTAATTGAGCCCAGGAGTTTGGGGCCAGCCTGGGCAGCATAACCAGGCCTTGTCTTTGAAAAATTAAAAAAAATCCCCTGAATTACCATAACATGTTGTAACTCTCATTCTGCACTGTGTAATAATACCATTGCTGCTGTTTGTCTTGCATTATTTTCTAGGATGTAAACTTTGGAGTGATAGCTCCTCTGTGGTATTTTTTTTTTTAATTTCTTGATATACTGAGTCATAGATGAACTAGGCACTCAATATGTGTCTGTTGATAGTTAAATCTCAGAACTGGAGGGGCTCATAGAGTTCAAATAGCCCAGCTTTCTTCGTGCTATAGTTTGGAGAAGTGTCCTCGAAGATCCCTGTGTTAAAGGCTTGGTCCCCATGGTGGCAATCCTGGAAGGTGATGGAACCTTTAGAAGGTGGAGCCTAGCGAGAAGTCCTTAGGTCATGAGGCATGTGCCCTTGAAGGAGACTGCAGGACCCCGGTATCCTCTTCTTCCTTTACTTCTAGGCTACAAGGTAAGTGGTTTGCTTTGTCACACACTCTTGACATGATGTCCGGCTTCAACAGAGGCCCAAAGAAATGGGTCTACTAGATTATGGACTAAAGCCTCCAAAACAATAAGCCCACATAAACCTTTTCTCTTACATGCATATATCTCACATATATCATTATAGTGACAAAGCTGACTGTGTGGAATCACCTTCTATGACATCACTGAGGAGGCAGGAGTAGTAAGGTGTCTTCTTTTTCTTTGTGAGGTTCTCACTGGGAGGAGGCTGCCAGCTGGGACAGTGCTGCAGCATCCAGATGTAGTCCTGGGACTCGCACTTGCTAGTTGTGCACAGAACTCATGTGGACTAGGATCTTTAAAAAGCACTTGCCTTTTCTCCACTTACTTCCTGTCCACTGGCTAGAAGCAGAATACTCCCAGGCTAGCGGCCAAGATGGTAAGATGTGAGACCCTGAGGTCCTGAGACATCACATGGAAGAAAAGCTCCAGCTGACCTGAAACACCAGCATCAGGCCCTTATTTGAGAAGGAGGAAAACACCTCTGTTCTGCAAAGCCATTGATGTTTGAGTGGTTACTGTTAAATCCACAGCACTATCTTCATTTCATTGTCTATTTCCTTTAATGGAATGTTTACTGTTCTAGCTTCAATTATTATACATAAGTTACATTGAGCTGAAAGCTGTCTTTTCATAGTAACTCCAGTGTACTGGTTATTGTCTGCCTTTTCAACCTCCACAAAATCGATTTCCTCTTCACCCAGACACCTGATCCAATATTTGACGACAGATAGCATATGGGCTTTAGGATGTGTTTCCCATTTCTTCATTTATTGCTGCAGCACACTGTAACAAATGATTAAAGTTTTAGCCTGAGAGCACTGGAACAGTAAACAGACTGACTCCTAAAGAGCTTCTCTGCAACTGTTCCAGTCAGCGGTCATTCCAAAGCCATTATGCCGAGACTTGCCCTAACCTTAGACTGGAGCCATCAGCTATGGGAGTCAGACCTTTTCCCAAACAGTCGTAGCTTGGCTGCATTCAGGGGAAGAAATCCAAAGATACCCTTTCAAAGGAGAATTGAAATAAAGGTACAGCGTGATATATATATATATCCATATTTTTATATATCCATCATTCATTCATTCATTCATTCAACAACATTTATTTATGAAATGACTAGGTTCTCCTGATAGTGATAAGAGTAAGCTGAAACAAACTCTATTCTATAAGAACTGACATGGAACAGTTATTTTGAAGCTGAAACACAGTTTAATGAAGATGTTTACTTTTCTGCTGAAACAATAACTGTCTCCAATATCAGAGAATAAATTATTTGTGAAAAGCTGGCCTGAGTCACTTTGTGCCACAAATGTTTCACAAAGTCCAGATGGTGGCTCTTTTAGCAAAGTCCAAATACAGTTTTCCTTTTCTTTATGTGCAGCAGTTCTTCATCCTTTTTGTAAAAATGAATTTTATTGCTACATTTTAGATATACATAATGGTAACATTCATCATAGGGAATTTATACCTGTCCATGATATACCTTGATTCTTCTTTTTACCCCTTTCCCTCCCCTCTTCAAACCCTCTTCTCCTTATTTAAGCTTTGTTTCCATTTTTCCTTCTATTCTCTTTTTTTCTTCTCCTTTCCTCTCTCCCCGTTCCCTAGTTCTCCTTCCTATTTTAAGATTTTCTTCCTATTTCACAATATCTATTATACATTTTGGTCCATATTTACACTTTTGGTTTCTTACACCAGAGAAAACATGTGATATTTAAACATGTGTGTCCGATTTATTTCACTTAGGAGTATGGTTTCAAGATGCATCCACTTACCTAGAAATGTCTCAAGTTTATTCTTCTTTAAAGCAGAGTAGTACTCCATTGTATAAAAAAACCATCTTCTTTATCCATTCATTGGCTGATGGCCATTTGGGCTCTTTCCAAGATTTAGCTATTACATTCTTATAAAGATCTGCCTAAGGTCAAGTGGTGTGGACAGAGCAGAGCATGGTGGTAGTTTATTGGGGTCATGTTGAATAACACAATCTCCAGTCTAGTAATATGCTGGTCCTTTTCCAGGGATTTCTCTAACTGTGTGCATTGCCTTATGGGCTACTGAGTGGTTATTTTAATCATCATCAACAAAGGTGACTAGAATTGCCTTGAAAAGGCAAATGCCATTGAACCTCATAATCTTCACTGTTCAAGACAGCTGCCTTTCTCCAGTCAACTGGGTGTTCGATAGTTTCTAAAAAACCTCTGGCTAATACAAACTTGGGTAATTCAAAGCCCATTTTGTTCTCAGTTTCTTGCATTTTAAATTATGATAATTTACTGTTCAGTTTAGAGAACTGTGTAAATAAATAATCATGTTAGTGTCTTATTCCTGTGGACACTTTCTCATGGAAACTATGGTTAGGATGTAAGGACAACTAATCATCCAATGTACCCTAGAAAAAATGCATAATTTTACAAGATGAAGCCAGTGAAATAATTAAATATGAGCATGCTTCAGGAAGTCCCAAGAGAACAAGAATTCTCTTTTGTTTGACAGTTTCTGCATCTTCTCTCAGAGCAAAGAGAAATCTTTATCCAAGAAGAGCAACAGCTTTAATCATTGCCATAATTTGAAATTTCCAAAGGCTTTGTGAAATTTGCTTTGTTTGTGTACGGGATAGTCAAGAATGTGAGCTGGACAAAAGCTGAATAACTGTATTCCAGCTAGACTTGCTGGGCAAGAGGAAAATAGACTTTCCACACATGCTGGGTGAGAGTGGAATTAGGTACAAAGGGCTTGGAGGTCTATCAAGAACATACTTCAAAATTTATAACATGCACACTTTGGGCCTAGGAATTTAGGAGTGGAGTTTAACCCCACAAAACCATTAGAGACTATATAAAGATGTGTATCTGAAAGGTTCACAAATTTTGCAAAACTGAAAAACTTTTTAATAAAAATGAATATTGAATGATGATGTTATGCTATGTATTTAGAAGTGACAAAAGCCCAGAATGATCCTTGCTCTTCTTGCACCACTGTGACAGACTCATTTTAGCAATGGTGTTGCCTGGAGAAGGCCAGCTCACTGATTGCATATGATACATCCATGGCTGTTTATCTCTTGGGCCAGTGGCCAATTCACCTAGCAAGAAGTTGGCAAAAGCAATTAGGCAGAGAATAGACAAGGTTGGCTCCTGACCTAGTGGAGCAGAGCAGTTGCGTGCAAAAGTATTAAGGGTAATCCAGCAGTATTAGGAGGGACCATGTCGGAAGTCAGTTAGAGGGAGAGTTGGAATTTACAGGGAAGATGAAAAAAATAAAAGAAAACGTGGTTGTCTCATACTTTGCATATTCTCAGTCTCTAACCTCAGTACTACTTCGTTGTCATTTCTTTTTTAAAATTGTTTTTCTTTTAAAACCTTGTCCTTTTGCAATTAGCTTGTAATTTATAACCATAGAACTGTCTTTAAAACTGTTAAACTGTTCAAAAAACATTTCGTATATGCTTGTGAAGAGATTTTATGGTTGTCTACCATTTCACCCATGAGCTAAATGAGGTTGAGCAAAGCATGACATGGGGTACTACAATTTGATTACTGCCTCACAAAAGCCCATGGTTTAAAAGCTTGGTCTCTCGGGCCAGTGAGATAGCTCAGTGGCATAAGTGCCTGCCTGGCAAGCGTGAGGTCTTGAGTTCAACTCCCGGTACCCACATAAAAAAAAAAAAAGCTTGGTCTCCAGCTTGTAGTGCTACTGAGGGGAGGGCTAAGAGGTGGAGCTACTAGGAAGAAGTTAGGTCAGTGGGGGTGTGGCTTGAAGGGGATATTGTGATCCTAGCTCTTCCTTTCTCTCTCATAGCTTCTTGTCTGTCTTATGGTGAATAATATCTTTCTGCTATGTGCACCTACCATGATGTGTTGCCTCTCCATATGCCCAAAGGAACAGGGCCATCAGGACCAAAATCTGCAAAACTGTGAGACAGAATAAACCTTTCCTTTTTTAAATTGATCACCTACTCAGGTGTTTTGTTACAGTAACCGAAAACTAAGTAACACATAGAATATTTCTATTTGCAGCTCACTAACTTCAGGCCTCTCTTAATTTCTCCTCTGTGTTTGACAGGGATATGATGATGAAGGTGGTTTCTTGCTAAGGTTATCTTTGAAAGCAACTCCCTTTGAAGTAAGATACTGCTGGTGTCTATAAAAGCCCTGTTAGGATACTAAGTTTGGAGTAAAGCAGTAGAAAAGTTTGCCACTTATTTTTTCTTCATAACCCAAAAGCTTGTTTGGTTATTTTACATACAATATCTGTGTGTGTGCACACATGTGTTTGTGCATATGCACACGTGTGTGTGTATGTGTAAATTTAGGAAGGCAATGGTATAGAGTATAGACTGCTGTCCTTACCTGTGCTAAGTGGGAAGTTTCTGAAAACCATACAAGACAGGCACCCAGGTCAATGGGCGAGCTCATTTGTCTATTAGACATTTGAAAGGATCATGAGAAATCCAACCTCAAGAAGATGGGTTCACACTTTTCCATATTCTTTTATCTTTTCTTCCAGAATATGGAAAAATGCCAAAATTCCCTTCTCTTTCTGCCAGTAGAGAACAGCTGGTCTCTTGACTGGCTCAGTTTCCCCACTGTGGGGACATTTAAGTCACCCTTCCTTTCCTATGTCTCTGCTTTGTTGTCTCAAGGATCATCTGCTTTCTATTACTTATGCTGTATGAAATTGCTTTTGAATAATTAAAGATAAACGTGTGGCTTTGAAAGGATTGTACTGCTAACAAGGCCAGCATCTGGCTTTCCATGCAGACCTGACAGAAGGTTCAGAGATCACCTTGTTTAACCCTTTATTTCGCAAATGAGCACACAAAGACTGGAAGGAGAATGTAGTTTACCTAAAACTGTACAGAATTGGATCCAGAAGCCAGCTTGGATCATCTGATTCCTACTCTGAGATGATTCCACAAAAAATGTACTGATTGAATCCATAAACCTGTTTAGAAAGGTTGAGATGCACTAAGTTTCCATATGATTAGCCAGTCAACTGGCAAACATGTATTAAGCCCCTTCCACCTCTGCTGGGTCCTGGGAATGGAGAAGTGACCATGACTGCTATGGCACTTCATAGATTTTACAGTCCTTTGGGGAACATGAACATGGAGTGAATGTTTACCAGTATGTTCAGTGCTGAGAAGAGAAAGCAGTTAAGGATCTATATATTGAAAATAACAGTAATCTGAAAAATGGATAGATATCAGAAAATGGAAAGATATCCCTTGCTCATGGATAGGAAGAACGAACATAGTGAAAATGGCCATACTCCCAAAATTGTTATACAGATTTAATGCAATCTCAATCAAAATACCATTAACATATCTCACAGAACTAGAGAAAACATTCCTAAAATTCATCTGGAACCAGAAGAGACCTAGAATAGCAAAGGCAATCCTGGGCAACAAAGGCAAGGCAGTAGGCATCACAATCCCTGACTTGAAATTATACTACAAAGCTACTGTGATAAAACCAACATAGTACTGACAAAAAAACAGACCCGAGGACCAGTGAAACAGATTAGAAGATGCAGACACAACTATAAACACACTTGGCCTCTTTATCTGTGACAAAGGGGCCAAATGTGTTCACTGGAAGAAAGATAGCATCTTTAAGAAATGGTCCTGGAAAAGCTGGCTCTCTACATGCCAAAGACTAAAACTAGACCCATGTCTATCACCATGCACTAAACTAAAGTCAAAATGGATCAGGGATCTAAATATTAAAACAGAAACACTAAATCTGCTGGAAGAGAAAGTAGGTAGAAATCTTAAAGACATTGGCGTAGGTAGAGAGTTCATGAAAAAAACCCAGTGCATGGGAATACTTCAAAGAATCAACAACTGGGATCTCATCTTATTAAAAACTTTTGCACATCAAAAGAAATCACCAACAGAGTGAAAAGACAACCCACAGAATGGAAAAAATTTTTGGCCAATTGTCCCTCATACAAATGATTTCTATCTAGAACATATATGGAATTGAAAAATATCAGACTCCCCAAATACAAAGACCCAATCCAAAAATGGGCATCTGAGATGAATACACAGTTCTCAGATGAAGAAATGCAAATGGAAAATAAATATACAAAAAAATGTTCAACATCACTGGTCATTTGAGAAATGCAAATTCAAACACTGAGATTGCATCTCACCCCAGAAAGAATGGCTATCATCAAGAAATCAACCAATAACAAATGCTGGAGGGGCGGTAGGGAAAAAGGAACCCTCTTCACTATTGGTGGGAGTGTAGACTGTTACAACCACTACAGAAATCAGTGTGGAGATTCCTCAAAAAACTAGGGTTAGAGGTCCCCTTTGACCCAGCTATTCCCCTTCTGGGTATCTTCCCAGAAGAATTAAAAACATCATACCACAGCAATATATGTGCACCCATGTTTATAGCAGCTCAATTTGTAATAGCTAAATCTTGGAAACAACCCAAATGCCCATCACCTGAGGAATGAATAAAAATGATGTGGTATTTTTATACAATGGAGTACTACTCAACCATAAAAAATGATAAACTGGAAACTTTTCTAGGTAAATGGATGTAACCTGAGACCATACTAATAAGTGAAATAAACCAGACTCACATGTGTAAATTTTGTATTGTCTCCCTTGTGTGAGACATTGAAAGTAAAAACAAGGTCTAAAATGCTACAGTAGATATTGTGAAATGGGAGGAAATTGTTCAAAGTTAAAAAGGAACTAGGATGGGTGAAAGGGGAAGGGACAGTAGGGAAAAGGAAAAAATGCAGGTCAATTATACTATTAGTGTCTCTTAGTTCATTGAAAAGAAAGGTTTGTGCAGTATCAATTGGAGAAATTTTTATGCCCATATCTTGTTCCTTGAGCAACTACTTCAAAGATAACAACATGTAATGTATTAACTATCATTATTCTCCTAATATTTTGTTATGAGATTTTGTTTTACCTTTTTTCCATAAAATAAATAATTAAACAATATAATGAATCTCAACAGTGGCTCAAAGTGTGCCTCAACTGCAGTAGGCGCTCGATAAAATTGCTCCTGGCCTCCCTGTACCTAAGAGCTTACGTAATCAAGAAACGAACAAGAATAATGTTTCATAAGGTGTAGGAACATGCCAGCTGTCATGATTGTTATCATTACTGGCAATAAACATTTCTCCTGAGCGTTAAGTGTACAGTTCTATCCAGTAAACAAAATTAAACTCAAACTAATAATGCCTTCTTGGGAACGCAATCACTCACGTGTTGACATTGCTGATTGTAATGCATGAAGCGTTTCCTTTACGGGCTTCTATCTTATGAAGTAGAACATTAATTTGTATTGTTTATAAGAGCACTTAGGTTAAAGGGAGACAAATTGTACTGAATCATGTCCAACCCATTTCCCACACTCGACTGTAGTTGAAGACTGGATCTAAGCAGCATGGCCTTCCAGGCACGGAGGGGGACTTGAATTTCCCTTCATTTTATGTAAGGAGGCTGAAATTGTTTACAGCATCTTTTTAGCCATAGATACAGTGTGATGTTAGACTCTCTGTCAAATAAAGTAGCTATAGTCTTGTTAGGAAATAAAGAGATGGCCACTGGAAAAATTGAAAAATGATATGAGAATGAAATCAGCTGGGTCTTCAGTAATTTGAGCCTCAGATTTTTAAATCTCTAAATTGGCAAAAGTAGTATTTCCTGTATTATTACAAGGTAATTCTGAGTATAATTTTCCTTAAAGTATGTGTGTAAAAAATATGTAATTTGTAATTTATAAATGTCACATCAACATTGTGCTTCTACCATTATTCCTGGGGTTCCCAGTCCATGACTCCTTTTAGCTTATGTGACAAAGAATTAAACTGAATAGCTTTTCATTTGCATAGTCTTAGACAATATGAAAAAGGATAGTTGATTTTTAAAAAAATAACTTCCCAGTTCCTCAGGAGCTTGAGAGATGGCCTAAATTATTATACATGGAAATTTTCCTGTAAAATGTGTGCGTGTTCAGGGAAGAAAGGAAGAATATGATTGAGTGACTATTTGAGAAATTTACTTAATGATATTTAGCAAATCATGGGGATTTGCTGGGTCTCATGGGTAACACTGGTAGCTTGAAATGTGAATACAACCAATAAAATTTCCAAGGTTCTGGGTCAGGGAGGCAAAATGCAAAAACTAGGATTAGTAAATCACTTAACCTCACAGCCTTCGTTCTTATGTATAAAAAGAGCTCTACAGTCCATTTAGCTCTAAACTTTCATGCTCCAAAAATTCTGTAATTAGAGAAACCGCTGCATGATTGACTCATCTATAATCTTTACTCTTGTAAAAGCCACATATATACCAAAATATTTTCAGATATACTCATTAATAAAGAAAAATCTTCCAAAAGTAGCTTAAATAATTAGGGCATTTATTTTCCAATGTGACTTAAAATCCAATCAGACAGTTCTCAGGTTGCTTCCATAGATTGTTGGTGTCCTAAGGACCTAAACTCATGCCAACTCTTAGGGCTTTTCATCCTTGGAGAACACTTTGAATTTCCTCAATTCAAGACTTGATGTTGATTAGCACAGATTTCACAAATAGATGTGACTGTTCTGTCCAAAAAATATACAACATTTCTTTTATTACTTTTTAAATGAAGCAGTGAAACCTTTCCTAGAAGCCCACCCATACTCTCTGTGAACTTTCCCTCTGGTTCATTGGCTGAGTTGAGTCAGAAGCCCATGACCTAGCTGCAAGGGCAGCAGTGAGCCTGAGAAAGTATCTGGTATTTCAGCTTCTGTAGGAGGAGATGGGTTCCACCATCAAGAAGGTTAGGAGCTGGATATGTATGGCTATAGGAAATGCAATCAAAATTATTTGTCACATGTGGGAACTAAATCTAAAATTCTCATAACTATATGACACTGAGACAACCACTGAGATAACGGCCTTATTGAATAGAAATTATTGTATTATAAAATAGTTTTGTTGGGAATATCATTCTGTTGGTGACATAGACATGAAATTGTTATATTCCAGTTGCTGTTATGAACTCTGGAACATCTTCTAAGACATTTTCTCTGGACTTGGATAACTATTCAGTAACTATCTGAATAGTTTTAAGATTTTTTTAAAAAAATTAGATCTCAACACACACACACATACAAATTGTGTTTGAGATGGCTCAGTGGCATAAGCGCCTGCCTAGCAAGCGCGAGGTACCGAGTTCGACTTCCAGAACCCACATATGAAAAAAGGGCTGGTGATATCGCTGGGTGACACAGGTGGCTGCTGGTGCGTGAGGTTCTGAGGTCGACCCCTGGTACCCACACACACACACACACAAAAAAAAAAAAAACAACAAGAATTGATTGTATTAATTTAAAACTTTAATCCCATAATCAATCCTGTAAGTTTTCTGTCCTATCCACCATCTGACCCCCAACTTCTGGAGTCTAGACTGGTTGCTGTGGCCCAGGAAGATGGGTTAGAGAGACAGATACGATCTTATTTATCATCCACTCCATCTACCCTCCTAGCCCTCTGCTGGTAGGGCTTGGGAAAGAGAGGGAAAGGAAGGGAAACAAACATTGCTTTAGATGGCCACCCAAAGTGAGACTGGACTGCTCTTTCTCTTGTCTTCTTTCCTGATCTACCTACTTGTCATTAGACTTAGCAGGGATGGATACAGCTTCCACAGGCCTTGCTGCTGAGAGGGGTCCAGTCCCAAGGTGTCCCAGAGCATCATTAGTTCCCTTGGGAAGTAGCTACATATTTAGCTAGCAACCTCCTATTTCATTCACTCCTGAAAGCTTGTAGTCCCCAGGTTCATCTTTCCTACATAGCCCAATGCTGAGGCCATGAACACGGGCAGGATGCAAGTTCTTACCTCTCTGAAATGGTGCATCAGTTCTCTATGGGAGCTGAAACAAATTCCCACAGACGTATTGGCATAAAGCAATGCAGATTTATTATCCAATGATTATGGGGTTAGAGGTCCGAAATGGGCCTAACAAAGCTAAATCAGGATGTCATCATGATTGCTTCTTTCTATGGACTCCAGGAGAGAGAATGATTCTTGCCTTTTCCAGTTTCCAGAGGCATCCCTTGGTTTCGTACCATGTCACTCCAACCTCGGCTTCAGGTTGGAGCTTTCTTGCTCACTGCCCTCATGACTCTCCATCTTTCCATACTTCATCTCCCACACCACCCACAGCACCCCCACGGGACCAGGATGCTAGTCTGTGGGCTAAAAAAACAGGCAACAAGGTACTGAAATATCAGTATTTCTTTTTTTTTTTCTTAAAATATAGTCAAAATTTACAATTGAGTCTTTTAGGGTCCCCTATTTTTCCTTTAGGGAAGAGAATAGTTTCTTCAGACATATGGCAGTTCCCATAAAAGGTTTTCCTTTTCTTGTTCCCAGTCATCTTCTTATTTTTACCTAATGCCCAGGAAAACACAAAAAGAAAACCATATGGAAACCTGTCCTGGCTGTCACTGAAATATCATCATCATCATCATCATCATCATCATCATCATCATCATCATCATCATATCTTTTTCATTTATATTTAACTCAATTCTTTGTTAGTTTCCTAGGCTTTAAAAAAATGTTACAGGGAAGCTCACCAGAGGATATTATCTTATCTCACAGACCTTAAGGGAAGGTGCAGATCCATGTGAATGAAAATATAAACTGACCTACTCTTAAATTAGGGTCCATTTTTTCCTTTCTTGACAATTATAATTATTTGCTTAAAATAACATCTCCTTCATTCTTGTGGGGTCCTCCATACCTCAGTGAATGATAATGTGCTTGAGTTTCCACGAGGACAATCGGATGTTACACCTTTGAGGCTCAGACACTATTTTTATATGCTGATAGCTATAATCAAAGCACAGGGATTACTTAAACTAACAAGTGTTGATCCATCCTAATAGAAATGTAAACAGAACTTGAATTCATCATTTGCTAATGGTTCTTCCCTGATACATTCATCAGCCTACATTCCTTCTTTTGCCCTGATAAATGCACTGTATTGCTTTATGACCTCTCCTCTGAGTGTTAATAGAAGAAGAGAGGTATTATGGCTCCCATTACACAGAGACATAATGGAATGAAGGATTTGCTGGAGATCACATTTTACTATCAGTGTGTAGATCTTCTAGCTGGATTAATGCCAATTCCCTCTGCACTGCACCCCCCAGCCCACACCTTTTCCTGTTACTACCAATTTCCTTTTGTATTCAGAATGCATCCTAAGTTCATATGAATATGCTTTGAATGGGAAAATCAGCATTCTCTTTTAAATGGATACTCTTGATGTCAACACAGAGAAATGGACTAACTGGCAAGGTGACGTCTTCTACCTACACTGCTTTGTAGCCAAGACAGAAACTAAAGCTCATTACCCTTGTTTGGGTATTAATCTATATAATCAGAAAAGCATAGATATTTGTTCATGGGTAATACTTATCCTAAAGCACAGGGAAGCTTAATCTCACACCTGATATAATGTTTTGGTTTTCTTTTCTTCAATGTCTAATTTTGTTGTAAGCATGAATGCAGTAGTTTTCCAGGGTTGCAATAACACAGTACTACAGACAGGGACCCTTAAGCAATCGGAATGTATTTTTCTCTCATGATCAGGGAGACCGGAGGACCCAGACCAAGTTGTTAGCAAGCTTGGATTCTCCTGAGGCCTCTCTTCTCTTCTAGTAGATGGAATTGTCTCCCTATGTCTTCATGAAGTCTCCCCTCTCTGTTTCTGTGCCCTAATCTCCTCATGTAAAGACAGTCAGTTTAGATTAAGATCCACTCTAATTATCTTAACTTAATGACCTCTTTAAAGACTCTCTCCAAATACAGTCTCATGGTGAGCTGCTGGGGGTTAAGACAATGACATGAGAATTATGAGGTAGATATAGTTCAGCCCATAACAGTGGGGTTGGTATGTGTTTATCCAGAAGATCATATGGTTTGGAGGTGTTTTTGAAAGAAAGATGAATTATATAAGCTATGTAGCAGAGTGGGATGGTTAGGCACTTTTCTCTGCCTACCAAGTGAATGCCTGTGCCTGCCACATTCTTGGAAATAAAGGGAGCTTTAATAGAAATAAATTTGGTGTAAAGTTTTTAACTTCCTAGTCAGTTAATACAGACAATATACATTGTGAGAGTTTTAGGATACCAGATACTTAGGATTCACGGTTTTGTTTTCCATGATTTCAGTTGCCATCAGTTAACTATGGTCTGGTAATATAAAATGGGAAATTGTAGAAATATAAGCATTTCTTAAGTTGTGGACTACATGTCAAATTCTGAGTAAGGTGATGATATCTGTCCCTGCTCCTCTCCCTTCTGCCTGAGATGTGAAACATCCTTTTGTCCAACATCTTCATGCTGTATGTGTTATCTTCCCATTTGTTACTTAGTAGCCATCTTGGTTATCAGATCAACTGTCACAGTATTGCAGCTATTATTTTCAAGTACCTTTGTTTCACTTACTCATGACCCTAAAGCATAAGAATAATGATGCTGGCAACTCAGATATGCCAAAGAAAAGTCATTAAAGTGTATCCTTTAGCTGAAAAGGTGAAAGTTCTTGACTCCATAAGGAAAGAAACCAGATCACATGTTGAGGATCTACGTTATAAAACAAATCTTTCATCTGTAATATTGTGAAGAAGGAAAAAGAACTGTGCTAGGTTTGTTCCCATACCTCAGATTGCAAATGTTATTGCTGCAGTTCATGATATGTACTTAATTAAGATGAAAAAGGTATTAAAATATAGGATTTGGCACTGTTTACTGTTTCAGGCATCATCTGGGGGTCTTTAACTTATTGCTTCTGCATAAGGGGGGCTACTGTTTACGTTCTTAGATAGCAGCTCCCATCTAGTAGCAGTTCTGACTGGTAGCTATTAAGTATTTTCAGTGCAGAGAAAATGAGAAGAAAGAGCAGTGTTCTGGGTCCTGGTCCTATGTGATGGCATCTTTAAACATGGGGTGGGGAGAGTGGTCACTAAGTGACTGTTCTGAGAAGGAGATGGGATCTTTGATCCATGTGACTTTGGAGTTGCTGAGGAGAGAATGTATGAGCAAATAATGTAAAGACAATAGGAGACAGAAAAACAAAAAATAAGTTATAAAGAATAACTAACTTCTGGATTACAGAACATTGTCTAGACTCTCATTGGATTAGCTATCATCTTTCTGTTCCAATTATCCACTTCCATTTTTGGAAGGGTTTTACTTTTCCAATTGCCATAAAAAATAAAAATTTTCAAGAGTGTGGGTTTAATGAACCCCTTGGAGATGGATACTGGCTTCCTCTTCTCCAGATTGTTGTTATTCAGCAAAGTAAAGAATCTCAAGCGACTGGAGAATTAAGCTCCTCCTTGTGTCTATCTCTGATGTGTTGAGAAGCTGAGAGGGTTGCTCTGTTGGGTCCAGTGCTGTGCCTCACACCTGCAGGTCTGCTGGGCTGCTTTATGGAATTGGGTTTCAGCTTAGCCAGTTACAAAGAGTGTGAGTAGCTTGCTGTCAGTTAATGGAAGAAGTAAATCCCAGGAAAAGTCCTAGAGTTGGGGGGCCATTGTGTGAAGCATACTATCTCCTTCCTGCCACAGAATATTTTCATGTGGATTGAATAGGCTACTTAGGGACGTGAATGGCTAACTGAACCCAAGTTCTACTGTTCAATCACTTCTGCTCTGTGAGCTTAATTTGTAGAAATACAGGTCAAATTGCAAATGGCCAAGCTCATAGAATCCTTGGTTTCTGGTCCCAGCTACTGAGGGAGAGAACATAGTCAGACACAATCTTAATTTCTGGATTCTCATACTAAATACAACTGGCTGTTTAAAAGAGAAGACAGGGTAAATCAGTGTTTAAATCATTGGAATTCTGCCTTGAGTTTGTTTGCCTTTCTTTAAAATTTTAAATATTCAGATTCTCCTGGCACAGGTCTATTAGGAGTGGCTTTAAACTGGAGAAGGAGAAAAAGGAAAAGACTTTCACAGAGTGAGCAGAAAAACAATGCATCTGTTTATGTGCCACGTTACTCTCCCCTCCCCCACGTGGACCGCAGTCTTGCAGTAACTGATGTTTTTCTGGGGAAAGATTTTTCTGTTTTATTAAGGGAATGACAAACAGCATTTACTAAAGAAAAAAAAAAAAAGATGCTTGTGTCCTTACCACAAAATAACAGCACTGTAGATCACACTTACAGAAGGCTCCACATCTTATAAACACAGCACACTGCATTACTCTGCACTGAGTTATTATGTTTCGCTACAGAGAGCAGCAGGCTCTGAATATATTAATGATTCATGCTTGCCTTGGCAGAGCATAATGTATACTAATCATACGGAACCAGGGTACAAGAGCACTTTAAATATATTTGTCCAGTTAATAGTTTGACTTAATCTGATATTTCATAGGGTCACCGACCTTTTCATTGTAGGTAATGTACAGACGAAAATGTACGCTAACACCCTGATGAATCAACAGAGGATTTCCTGGTTACCAAGCAACCTGCTACTTAGGCTTTACCTCTGCATAATCTGCCAATACTTCTGCTTCGTTAAGCTGATGAACTTAGGTATAGCCTTGTGAGCTCGAGTGTGTGTGTGCAAGTGCATACGTGTGCATGCATGCATACATGTGCATACATATATAAGTAAGTGTGTGTGTGTGTGTGTGTGTGTTGGGGAAGGGAGACACACAAGCACAAAGTAGCTCATTTATGCTGCTTTTTATAGGCATTACGTTCCCATCATAAACAACCAAGCCAGAGTTAATACTCAATAAACAGTGTAGTTTATAAGCAATTAGGGACCCAAATCTCAAAATAAGACAGTACAGCAGAATGAGAGCATATACTCCAACAATGCCTGGTAAGATATGTGGCTTGTTAAAAGTGTCATAATTCTCCTTTAAAAAGTAATTAACAGTTTGGTGTATTTGGTTCTGCCAAGCACAGGGCTTCTTAATCAAATGTGAACAAAATCAAAGAGTCACTTCTCAGCTTTACATAATGGACAGTCACCTGCCCAGAAAGCATAGCTGAAAATGAAAGGATGAATTGATGTTCTCTCCTGTTTGTTTATCAACCTGAGAGTCCATTGAAGACATCAAGATGAGTCAAATAAATGTGTTTTGTAAGGTTTTCAAAGGAAGCCAGCCGGCTACTCTATTTTGCCAATGTCTGTGTATTTCTTAGTAACTTTGTAGGTTGAAAAAAAAATCTATTTTTTAGCCCCTTCTTTACATAGTGGCAGGTGATGGGAAAAACAACACATATTAGCTATGTCTTGGCTGTAAGACAATAAGCACAAATATCCAGTCCTTATTCTCTGCAGCTCAGGCGCATCACTACATCTTGCTGGGATTGGTTTTGAAGTATTTTACCATAGGATTCCAGTGCACAGTTGCTAGTTTTCTTTACCCACTGTATCTGAGGCTAATGAGCCCTATTTTTGAATACACTTTTAAATAATGTAAGCTTCCAACACTGTGCGCAAGATGATGGGAAGCTGGACAGAAACCAGTGCGTTTCCTTTTTCAGGGATTTACCACCCAAGACAGATTTATACTCCACTACACATTTCCTTTTAAAGAACCTTGAAATGAGTGTACAGGAAATCAATATTATTGGCCTTCTAAAATCACTTATCAGACTCTCTTCTTTGAAAATTGAATAAATTTTTAAATTAAGAATGGAGAAAAATGTGCAGAGAGGAAGAGAAATTTACTGTGTGCTTAGATCTTTGAAAATGTTAAACACTGCATTAAAAACTTGGTTTGTCTTTCTTGCTCTCTTACCAGCTTTGGGCATTTCAGGAATCTGTTAAGATTCCTGCATTTTATGATGTTATCCATTTCCATCCAGCTGAATACGTGGGTAAGAGAACATAAATGCATTTATACTTGTCAGCACGACTGGCCCCAATTTCATCTGTAAAATAACCAAATTGAAATAGATAATCTCCAGTGTTTTCTCTCCAGCAATGTTTCAGAAAGTCCCTAAACTCTGAAAAATTTTCATAATGCACATGTAGGTTTAGGAAATAAAAATCAATATAGAAAAAGCAATAATTTAGGAAAAAGTCTAGGGATTTCTTTAAGAGACAAATGTAAATATTCAGAATGAAAACAAAACTTCAAATGAACCTAATTCTAGCAAAAATTTTAAGCAAAACTTTTGGGAGATTACATGAATTCTCATTGCCAGGAGTGGAACATTACCCAGTAGAGACTGAGGAAATTCTGTTTCCTAGGTGGGGGTATTCAGAAGGCCATCAAGCCAATTTTATAACAATCTCCATCAAGATGGGTGCAAATAGTCCTCAACCAATAGATGTTTGCATATTTTATGTATTCCATGAACAGTTCTGCATGCATATTCTATCTATCTATCTGTCTGTCTATCTATCTATCTATCTATCTATCTATCTATCTATCTATCTATCTATATTGTTTGTGGTTCTGATTTCTCTTTTGCTCACTTTGTCCAGCTCTATAATACCCATTTCCCAGTTCTGCACATGGCAGCCAAAGACCAACTCTAGACATGGCAGGTGAGCTTGCTAGGAGACGATGCAAGAAGAATATTATTGATTAATGGCAATGTTCCTCTCTCTTTAGTAGAGTCAAAGGAATAGCTTGAGTTTGAAGAAAATCTGGGACTCTTTGGAATTCTTTCCGTAGAATGGAGTACAGGATATACAGAGCTCTTGTTACTGTGCCTGTGTCTGCAGAATTTATTCCATGGGCACAAATGGATTTTCTTGGCAGCAAGCAGTGGCAAAGAGGCTTCTATTAAGTCATACGCACTAGCTGTAATTACGTGGCTCAGGTCCTTACAGTATACCAAGCCAACAGATGTTAATGGTTCCTCAAGTTCAGGGTGAGAAAGCTAGCCAGAGTAAGGATGGTTCTCCTTCTGAGCTATGTTGAACCTAGGGGATTGAATTAATGTAGAAATTAGGACTTATAAAAGGAGATGGGCTACTACCAAATTCAAACCACACGTAATTTCTGCAGGATTTTTGCTAGGACCCTCTTTTCAGAAAACACAGAGTGCAGTTAGTCAGTTCCTGTGCACACCCCCAAGTTTTCTTTCTTTATAGCTAGTTTAGTCACAGCAGCACTGCATTCTCATTTGGGTGACTGGCAAGATTTATCGAAGTGAGAAGCACGGTAAATATTGACTATGGCAATGTGGAGGTCAATATTTACCTCAAGGGATGATAAATCCTGATATTCACTGAAACATAAAGTCAATATTTTGAGGGTGGCATCAGATGCATCTTAAATATGCTCTCCAGTAGCTAGAAATATTTGTCAAATGAGTATATATTTCTTAAGCTTTGCCACTTATGTTAATATGTTATGTTAATGTCTTGAAAAGTAGAGAGACCAAGATGTTGGGGAAATAGCAAGGCTACTTTTTCTTTTTTAAGTAAAGATACTGCTGCCCATATGAAACACATCTGTCTTTTTATTTTTACTTTTGAATGATTTTTTAACTCATGGGCTAGTCCTTTCCTCATCCGTGTGACCAAGGAGAAGGCATAACAGCCTTTCAGCCTCTCAGTCGCTGCACACTGGGGAAGCAGGAGGGAACAGCACGGCATGGATTCACATCTGCCACGGAGCATCTCATAGCTCAGCTGTGATGCCTATTTTATTCTCACGAGCAGTGATGTCCATTTACTCATCGATTTCCCATAAGCTTCCTTTAAATGTAGCTTTCTTTCCCCTGATTAATTATTAAGCTATTGAATAAAAAGAAATATCAGGAAGAGTTTGTTAAAGAAACCTTCCCCATTTGTCCACCCTTTTGTTGCTCTTTTTGAGAAAGTGATGCTTGACATCTTCGTCTGGCACCGACAGGTGCTGGTCTGCTCAGGGCTGCTTAAGGACCAGGACCGTGGACACAGCACAGATGACAGCTGTGGACAGTAGTCACAACTCTGCTCTGGACAGAGAAGGTGATTGGCTGCTTGCAATTGTCACAGAGTACATTTTCAGACTCTTCGGGAGGCAGTATCACCTTCCTCAAAGTGATTACCTTTGTGCTCATGGATGTCCTATTCTATAGCCTCATATTCCACAATTGCGGAGAAGGCTTTCAAAAGCAAATACCTCCATGTGACAAATTCAAATTCAGTAGAAATGACGGAGACCTGGATTTCTCTCTTGAGAACAAGTGCTGAAAAAGGAGAGGTAAAAGGAACCCCTGCCTTGTCCCCTGCAGGGAGACTGTGAGACAGAGCTCTTGGAGGGAAAGGTACAGGATGGCTATGCCAGAAATGCCAGGGTAGGTTTCACTAGAGTAACTGCAAACACAGTTGGCACCATTATTATGTGTCAGGAATGGTTTAAATACTCAACTTGGATCATTATCACATTGCATAGATTGGGGGATGGAGGCAGAGGAGGTGAGTAATGTACTCAAAGTATGCAGGTAGGCAGGGAACTAGGATTCAAGCCTAGGCCATTTGCCAGTTTGATTTCCTGGCTTTGTCTCAACTTAGTCCCTAATCACAATGGTTTCTTTCCTTCTTTTTCTCCTCTCTGTGGCTTACACTCGTGCTTCACATGGGTCATATTGGTGAAGGGCATCTGGACCACTTCTCACTTTACTTTTTTCATTTTACATGAGTCCAGTTCAATATCTCTACTATAATCATGGGTTACTTTGCAGTTATCCCAGGGTAGACAAAAGTTGCAGGGAGAATTCTAGAGCCGAGCTAGCCCCCAGCCTCCCCACCTCCCCAAAGGAAACCCCACCACACCAGGAGATTCCCTCACCTGTTTGATTTGTGAAGTTCTCCGAAGGGTGTGCCATCCTGGCATTGCTCTTCAACAGGTGCAGGAAAAAGAATGGGGAGATAGTACGTAGTCAAAGAGGATTGATTCAACTCTTAAAAGATACGGGAACATCTTCACATGCAGCTAGTAAGTTCAAATTTCCAGTTCCAAATTCCTGATTTTGAATTTTCTCTCTCCTATTCCTCCCATGTAGTATTTAGCTTCTGAGGGAGGTGTCCCTTCCCAGTGCCTTCACAAGGGTAAAGGTGGCCTCATCCTCCTTAATGATCTGGGTAATTCCAGGGCCTCCTTCCAAATCAGTGTGTAGTGTGTACCAAAGGGAGAGCCATAAGCTCAGACTGTCAAACACGAGTGAGAAAGTTCATAGTGCCACGAGAGTGGCATTGAGTGCTTCCTCCCACCCCCATTTGCAGGGCTGCTAAAGAGATGGTCATACAGGAAAATTTAGTGTTGGGAATCCTGTGCCATACAACTCCAGGACATGCTGTAATGTTCCAATTACCATTTGGGACAAATTTAAAGTCATTTGTTAAGATTTCTAGGGCTGAGTCTCATCTACCCCAGGATACTTGTGGTGCTGGCATGATGATATGCTATTCTGCAGATAGAATGGCAAAATGTTCCTACAGATACCACGCCTGTTTTATGAATACAATGAAAGCGGATATAAAAACTTAAAAAATAAGTTGCAAACCAAGTGTCAACAGATGGATGAATGGATGAAGAAAATGTTCTAGACACTAAGCAAAAGGCTGAGATAATATTTAGACTTACAAAGGAAGGAAATCCTACAACATGCTATAAAAGGACCAAAACTTTGGGGACATTATGCTTAGTGAATAAGACAGTCATGAAAAGACAAACACTGTGTGGCTGTACTTGTATGGAGCACCTAGATCAGTCAAGTTCATCAAGACAGAAATGACAATGATGGTTACCAGAAGTTGGGTGTGGACGGAGACAGGGTTTAGTGGGTACAGAGCTTCAGTTGTGCAAGATGAAAAACTTCTGGAGATCTGGTTCACACCAATGTGAATTTACTAAACACTACAGTTTGAGGTGGGTCAATATGGTAGATTTTAGATTATATGTTTTTACTACAACAAAAGCCAGTGGAAGGAGGAGAGAGGAAGTAGAAGGGAAAAGGATGAAAAAAAGAATTAAGATGTATTATGTACACATACTGTGTGTTATGTAACTCCCCAGGAGGAATGTAAGCATTATGTATCACAAAAGTGTACTAATGAAAATTAAAATCCAAAAACATAACTTTAAAATTCAATCTTCATTCAGAAAAATTAACATTAAGATACAGAACAAAGAGAGTGAAGCACAGGCAGGGAAGGAAAGGTTTTAAGGAATGGTTTTGGCACCAGTGAGGTCTTGCTGGGTACAACTGTTGGAGGATAAGCTCTCTGGGCTCTGAATTTTTTCCCAAATAAAGGAATGAAATTATGAGAGCAATGAGTCCATTTTCTTTAAAACCTCAATGATAGGGAACCTTGTGAGATGACCTTGTGAGGCACTTACTATTGAGTGAACTTGGCCTGAGGAAGCCTCCTGCAAACTCTCCTTCATTTCAGCCCCAACCCAGGGATTATTATCATCATCGCTTATATACAGATCAGGAAATTAAGGGCCAGAGAGTGAGGTTAAGTAACTTGCTACCTAGCTGGTGACTCCAGGCCCACCTCCAAATGCAAGTTGTTCATCACCATTATTTACTGCACCATTAACTGCCTCTTGAAAGGTTAACTTTGATTAATTGCACTCATTGGGCATGCCCATTTGTTCCACTGCTTCGAAGCCATCTATTCTGCTATCAGCCAATGTTCATTTCTCAACCTTATCAACAAGGATATAATAAGAGACTTCACTGAGTGCCTTGAAGAGATAAAGATACACCAAGCTTCTGACGTAGCCCTGGAATGACTAATTCCAAGTAATGTCATATTAGTATTTCAAATCACCTGTTGGGAACTCTGTTCTAAAATTAATTTAGAGCACACTGAACTTACTTGTTTATCTTCCCTAAAATTCACCTTTGCCTCTTTTTGAAGCCTGGAGTAGCAATTTCAGCCATGTGTCTTCTGCCCCTAACCATTCTCTTATTAATTGTGCCAGTGCTTCTGAAACCAAATCTGTTAGCTTATTTCCTAACTTAAGCTCTCTCAGGTAGGTGTTTGGTGATCTGAACTCTGTGAAAGAGTGTAGCATGTACAGTTTCTCCTATACTGGAGCTTCTTTTGTTAAAAAAATACTTGTTCATTTTCCTATGCAAAAAGAAAAAAAAAAAAAAAAGGACAGAAACTGGGAGTTAAGTAATTCCTCCTCTTTGTCACTAATGACAATACATTAATTTCCTTAAGTGGTGGCCCCATATCTGTGATCAGTTTTATTCCTCAACGTTTATTGTTTTAAAAGTATGTCTTTTTTATCTTTGTTCTTTGCAGTTGCCATGAAAGTTGGTTCCTCTGGCTCGTAGTTGTTTAGACACTTTTGTCAGAAGTTGGCTCTGCCCAGTTTGTCCTTAGTGAAGTGGTTATGTGTGAGTTGCTGTCACATCTCCTACGTTCTCAGCAGTGAAGCTGTTAGCAAGGAAAGTCAAGAGTTGCTGAACTCCAGGTTCAGTAAAGTCGGTATGGGATGGTAGTCTGCTGGTTGAGGTCTTTCTGTCACTGTTCAAGATCTTTGTGTTAGTTTTTGAGTCTGGATCTGGAGAGCCTCTGTGTCTTCCAGCTGCTGTGGTAATTGTTCCTGGCCAACAAACCTAACTGGCTCTGGGGTTTGGGGTGCAGCTCAGTGACAGTTTCCTAGTGTGTGCAAGACCCTGGGTCTGACCCTAAGCACTGCAAACAAAATGAATCAAAACAAAACCAACATAACTGGATTTTATTATCATTTTTGGCTTGGCCTTTATCTTCTGATCAGTGGAGTCCTTGGCTGAAAATAGTAGGGACCTGATGGTACTATAATAATATAGTAATTGGTCATCATATGGGAACTGTGAAGAATTAAAGTATCAGACTATAGGCCTTAGAGTACTGAGTACTTTAGAACATAACTACAGTGCTATTATGTAGACAGATGGAAGTCACAGGGGTAATAAATCCTAATCAACTAATAGTCATCTGGCCCTCTGTAAATCTCTTAAAGTGGTAACACACATACAAGCAGATAAATCAATACTGCTCTCAAACTTAGGTGACATAAAATCTTTGGAGGAAAAAAAATCAAAATACCCAAATATTAGTTTTAGCGAAGGAGTAAATGTGGAAAGAGAAATCACAGGAAAGTTAATTTGACACAGCAGGTGGAAACTCTTGCCTGATATGCTGGGAAGAAGAGTTTACCATTTCCAGATGATTATCCAGAAGAAGGCACCGCCACATAATTTGTATTATGATTATTTTTCATTTCATTAGTAAATCATCATACTTGATTTATTGACCAAACCTATATCATGATAAATCTGTTGCAAATTCACTGGAGTTATAAATAAACTAATAATTAGTATTATAATAAAGTGTGGCATAATTTCATATGATAATCACTTACAACACTTACAACAATTACAACACTTCAAAACTAAATTTTATTTTTAGGCTGGTAATATGTGAACATAATGAAGGAGTCATATACTCGTGGCTCTGAAAGGCTCAAGTTAAGAAACAGCTTGTCTTAGGCTGGGCTTCCCCAGAAGCAGACCCTGAAACCAAGCCTGAGGGCTGACAGTTTCTTTGGGTGGTGGGTGATTCCAGGAAGCACTGGTAGAAAGGTGGGAAAGGAGACAATTCAGGGAGCATTAATGAGCAGGATAATGCCATGTGCAGCTAGGGCTTAGCCCATCACACAGCTCTGGGAGATGACACGGGACATCAATGTTGACCCTCCCAAGGAATGAGCAAGTTCGTGTGCTCATCCTCCAGCTACATTCCTCCTTCATGTGAGGGTGTCTGGGAGTGGACATCACCACCAGCTCTTCTATCTCAAGTGCAGGCTGAGCCCAGCTACAAAGCATGTACAGGACAGGTGAGGCTGAGAGGACATAGGCCAACATTGATGGCATCTGCGATATAGCTGTACCCACCATCATCTTCTCCATCCCCATCTTTCCCAGAGGGAGCCATTTTCAATGTTTTAATTTTTCTGCTATTTGCCTCAATGTTTCTCAATCATATATTTGGACAGCTATTTATTAATTTATCATTTTTAGATAAAATCTATTGACTTATTTTTATGGCTTGTATCTAGATGTCCCCCCAAAGCCACATGTGCTCATGGGTGGGGCTTTTTGGAGCTGGCTGGATCTAGGGTGTGTGGCACTAAGTCAGTCCACTGGTTGGTTTAGCATAGTTCTGTGTATGTATAATGGGAAGGCCCACCATAAGTGTAGGTGGTACAACCCAAAAGGCTGGTAGCTTGGATGGGAAAAAGGAAAGGGAGGCTTGCTACTTGCTGGCTTCTGCTTGCCATGCCATGGACTGTGTTCCCTCTGCGATGCCCATCTGCCATGCCACCTTGCCTTGGAGCTAGCCAACTATGGACTGCAACCTCTACAAACTATGAGCTAAAGTAAACCTTTCCTCCTTTAACTTTGGGTGTTGGGTATTTTGTCTCAGCAAAGAGAAAAGTAACCAAGATACATTTCCTTTTTTAATTTGAGGATTCATCTCTCTTATACTACCATTTGCTCTACTTTTGTTTTCTCCTCCTCTATTTTCTCAATAGTATCATATATCAAATTTTGGCTATATCAATCATTTAAATAACACTATGTAATGATTTTTACTAATGGGTCAAGTAGTATAATTTGATCCTTTTTTCTATCTTACACTACATTAGAATTAATTACTACCTTACTTTTGCTTAACTTTATACTCACTGGTCAGTAACTCTTTCCAGATGCTCTAACACATCTGGCATCTGCCTACTAATAGTCTTGTTGAATGCTAAGACAGTTCCAAACAATCCGTCAGTCCCATCTATCCCTTCCCCACCCCTCTTCATAAGGAGTGTCTTCCAAGCTCCCCAATTGTTTTATTCCAGTTTATTCCCTAATTGTGGCACACAGCTCAATCCCTGGGACTTCCTTGTGCTATCATCCTGGGGGTCCTGTTCTCTCTACTCCATGCTTTCCCATGTTCAGGCCCCTAGCTGAGGTGGTTGAGGTGGACTAGATCCTTTTTGAGAAAGTCTGAGTGACAGGTACATACCTTGGAGCCATTTGGTATTTCCACAGAGGACTCTTCAGCTTCATTGCAGGTGTCTGAGAGCGATAAGAGTGTCCCACACTGAAGTTCAAGGTGGAATTTTCACTTAATTCTTCTGTTTTCAGCCTTGTGTCTCATATTACTTATCTCAGTCCATTTTGTGCTGCTATAACAGAATACCACAGACTGGGTAAATCACAAGGAATAGAAGTTCATTCAACTCACAGTTCTGGAGGCTGCGGAGGCCAAGACTGCAGAGCTACACCTGGCGAGGAACTTCTTGCTTTGTCCTAACATGGCAGAAGGGCAAGTGAGCATGCATGAGTCAGAGAGAAGAAATCAGAGGAGACTCATCCTTTCTATCAGGAAGCTGCTCAATAAGAGACCTAATCACTCCTGAGAAGTCCCACCTCTTAAAACTGTTGTAATGGCAATTAAATTTCAATATGTTTTGGAGGAGACATTCAAACCATGACAGTGCTATGTGTTTTGTCTAATGTCCTCAAGTCCAGAGCATTATAGGTTCAATTTATTCAGAGAGTATTTCCCTGCCTCTTGCTGCTGGGTGAGGATAGATATTCAGCTAATTGCAGGAGTAGAGTGAATAATATTAAGAGGTGTCCAGTGATGCTATGTGCAAACTTGAAGCAAGACCCACTGTTTTCAGCTGTGTGCTTAACTTCAATCTTTGCTCTTCAAACTATACCTGTCAACACTTTTGTAAGAAAAAATGTGTCATTTCTCATAAGTATGTCCCAAATTGCAGGCATCTCTCTTTACTGCTAAGCTGTCTTCCACTCCTGTGTCCATCCTGTCTTCCAATAATGTATGCATATTTCTTCTTGCCTGTCACACCTGTGCATGGTTTCCTTTCTCCTACAAGTTACTATCAGCATCACTGTGTTCCTTCCATTTTAGTGGGGGCAGGTTGGGTCAAGGAGAAAGCAAATGTGATCAGTGGTGTATGTTGAAACACAGTCTTCCCACCCAACTAGAGCACGTCTAAATAAGAGATACCTACTCTGTTTTTGGTTAGTTTCAACTATAAGAGCAGATTATTCATCAAGAGTTATTTTGAACCTATAATTTAAAAAGAGAAGAATATATCCCTTTTATAAGGAGAGTGTAACCGGATGATAAAACTAGAGCTGTTGCTATATGATTGCAGCTATGCACAGTATGCCCGAAGCTTTTCCTGGAATGGCAGATACGCCAGTTGGGTGATCCATTCAGAGCTGCCACTCAGTGAACAAGCAGGGCTCCTTCTCCCTCCAGGATACCATGCAGCAGTTCAGCTGGATGTTCTAGAGAAATGGCGGAGGGCTTGTCTGATCTGCTCTAAGCATACTGTTTTGGGTACATATAATTTCTCTCACATTGTGTTGATCAGTGGATGTGTTTTGGCTTAGGCTTGCTTTTATTTTGTATCTTTTAAGCTTTATTTTATGAAGGTTCAGACATGTTTCAGTTTTACTCAATGTTTTTCAAAACAGGGTATTCTGTTTTTATCTAGTCCATTATATTCAGAGCTGCTGCTCCATACTTTCTAAGCTGCACTTTCCCCCAACTTTTGCTAAACTGAATCCCCATGGGTTCTTTGCAATGACTGGGGCTGGAATGGACTAAACTGGTAGTAGCAGTGTCATGATCTCGTGTCTGGTGGTTGGACTTGATTCACAACACTGTTTCCATTTCATTCTTGCCACCTACCCTATATAGCCAGTACACTCTACTGCAGATGAGTATTTTATGGTCTAAAGTGGGAAATAACTTATGTATATTGAAGTGTACAGATATCAAGTTCACAATTCAATTAGTTTTGACAAATGCTCACACTCATGAAACTGATACTTCACCCAGGAATATTTCTTGTGATCCTTCTTAGGCAAGCTATCTCACACTCCTCCAGGAAATCACTATTTTAAGTTTTTCTCCATAAATTAGTTTTTTTCTGTTCTTGAACTTCATATGAGTGAAATCAGGCATAATGTCTTTTTTTTATCTGTCTTCAACTCAACAAAATGTCTGAGAATCAACCGCGCTGTTATGCCTAACAAGAATCCATTCATTTTTTTTAATTACTGAGTACTAGTAGCCACTGCCACAGTTTTAAAACAATCCATTCACTCGATGGCATTTCTGTTGCTGCCAGTTTTGATTCTTAGAAATAAAGAGAACATCCACATATATATGGCTGGTTTTGGATATTTGAATACTATTGTATAAAAATTTAGGGATGGAATCAATGGGTTATAGGACAGGTTCTTAACACCATAAAGAAAACCCTAACAGACAAAACCCACCTGGAAAGCCTGGATTCTTATATTAATGGGACTATGAAAGAATGTTCTGCGTGTAGCAAGACCAAAATTATATCATTCTACATTTTCTCCTATCTCTAATCTGGAATCTCTAAGGTGTCATCATTTTGATCTGTCAGCAGGCATTGTAACTTTAACTTGAGGAAACATCTTGGAGACCCTTGTTTATCCTCCACTGTCTTGTCCTTCACCTCAGAACAGCCTGCGGTTGCCTCTTAAATGCATCAATACTCTCGATGCTCAGGTTCCATTCTCAACTGCGTATTTCTGTAAATCATTTTCAACATGCCGTATTTTTCACAAAAATACCTACCTTCTCCCCTCGTTTTCCACACTGCTGTAAATAGCAATGTCAAATGTTTTATTGCTAAGTCTTAAGAGTTGGGGATCAAATCAGATTGCTTTCTCTTCACATCATATCCATTCACAAACTCTGTCAACTGTCTTTTTAAATATACCCGTTTTTTTTTTTTTTTTTAATATGCGGGTACCAGGAGTTGAACTCAGGACCTCGTGCTTGCCAGGCAGGCGCTTATGCCGCTGAGCTATATCACCGGCCCTATACTCAGAATTCAACCACTTCTCAGCTCCTCCACTGATGCCACCTTAGTCCAGACCACCTGCTTCTCATGCCTGGGCTCTTACAGGTCCTAACAGTATCCAGGAGGTCTTCTGACAGCTCAGAGCTCTCCAAGTGATTTCTTATTTGTCTTGGAGTAACAGTTACAGTGCTTCCAATGGCTTCACACTCAGAATCCTTCAGTCCTTTACAACCTGTCCCTGCCTCTTCTGCTGTCCCTTGGCTCTGGCTAATTCTTACTTTCAGTTCCTCAGACACCCCTGCATGCTCCTGATTCAGGGCCCTTGCACTCACCACTTCTACTGCTGATGTGTTTTAACTTTAGATATCCTGCTCCTTCCCTTCATTCTTATCTCTGCTCAGAGTTGTTTTCCAGTCTCCTTCCCCTATCTAAAAAAAGTCTTTCTCTTTTGATCCCTGCTTGATTTTCCTTCATAGCATCAGCCCTGTGACTTATTTTATACATACATATCTAAATTTAACTGCATGTATCTTTCTCGCCTCCCTCAAATTTAAGCTCATGTAGAGAAACAGGTATCTATAGTTTGCTTCAATATCTTTGGTATCTAGAATAGTATTGCACACATAGTATATAATAAATGCTTGATGGGTGACTCAATGAACTAATTTTTAGTATATCACTTTTGACCATGCAACACCTCAGCAAAATTGCTATGACTCACCAAATGCTTATTGCATATGATTTTTATGGCTTTGCCTATTTTCTGGGGCTTTACCCATGTGTGTATGCCCTCTCTCACCTCTATGTCTTATTTCCCACTATTGATGTGCTCTGATGCAATCTTAATTATATCCTCACTGTCCACCACACATATCCTGATTGACACAGACCCCTCTGAAGAGAAGAGACATCTTGTCCAAGTTTAGCTCCCTGTCAAGGTTCCTCAAAAGATTTAACGTGGAACTATCATATAGTACAGCAATTCTACTTCTGGGTATATATCCAACAGGAATGAAAAGCAGATCTCAAAGAGATAGTTGCATAACCATATTTTCTGAAGCATTATTAATAATAGTCAAGAGGTAGAAGCAAGCTAAGTGTCTATTGAAGGAGGAATGGATAAAGAAACTTGATATTTTACACAATGGATCATTATTCAGCTTTAAAGTAGGAAATCCTGGTGTATCCTACAACATAGATATCTTGAGGACATTCTGCAAAGTAAAATAAGTCAGACTCAAAAGGACAAATAGGGCATGATTCCACTTATAAGAGGTAGCCCAAGTTCAAAGTCAGAAGGTTTGTAGAATGATTGCCACCAGGGGCTGGGGTAGGGGAAATGAAAGTTGCTTGTTTGATGGACACAGAGTTTCAATTTTGCAAGATAAAAGCATTCTGGAGAGCTACTGTTTAAAAAAAGGTGCACGTACTTGACACTACTGTACACTTAAAAAAGGTTAGGTTGACAAATTTTACTGTATGTGTGCATTTCTTTTAATTATAATTTAGAAAAAAATTTTGTTTATCCATCCTCCCAATTATAGCTCTAGAGCTTGTTATCTTTCTGAACCATTCTTGCCTCTGACATTCTTTCTCTTTGAACTCATATTACTCTCACATTTTAGACATCTTTGTACAGCACTCTCTTGGTTTTATCACTAATCATTATATATGTGTAGATATTTTTCTTTGGCCATATGTCAAGCACTGATAGAGCAGATATCTGTCATGCTCCACAAATTTAGCAATCTGCACAGTGAATACTCACTGCACTAGCAAATTCTTAAAGCTGATCAGTTTTGTGCAAGTAAACTGTGTTTCATTTAAAAAGACTTACACTATGTTAGTATTTTAGATTGTGACAGCTATAACAATGTTTTTTTTTTTTTTTTTTTTTTTTGTGGGTACCAGGGGGTCGACCTCAGGACCTCGTGCGCCAGCAGGCGCCCGTGCCGCTGAGCGATATCACCAGCCCCTTTTTCGTATGTGGGTTCCGGGAGTCGAACTCGGGCCCTCGCGCTTGCTGGGCAGGCGCTTAAGCCGCTGAGCCATCTCACCGGCCCAACAATGTTTTTATGTAGCAAATTGTTTTAGAAACAGATTTGCTTCTCCTACACTTCTATACATCTCTAAGTTCCCTTTGCATTTATTATTGTTTTTCATATACTTAAACATATCTGGACAAGTTTGCATAAGCACCTATTTAAAAATGAATCACTTGAACTTCAGGAAACTTTTGACATTAATTGAACTAAATGATGTTTTTCTAAACTTTGTTCTTTCAGCTATACTGTGAACCATCTTATTCTGAAAAGAAATAATGTCCATTCAGAAATGAGGCACTGACATTTTCTTGACCAAGACACTTTTAATAATTTATTATCAACAAATATTCCAATGTTGTTGAACTTAAGAATCAGATAATTTAGTGATATGTATATATATATAACTTATTCATGAACTTAATCATTTATTTTGTGCCATTTCTGAGAGGATAAAAACACCCAAAGTCACAGCATGAGCATATGTATATTTAATATTTTTAGGGTACACTGCTTTAAAAATCAATATTTACTCTTCAGAAAAATAGGATAATGTAAGAGCTGATTGGCTGATACAAAGAAAAATAATCTTCTCTTTGGGATTGCAAAGCAACCAAAAGTTGCAAATTCCCTATAATTTGGGATTGTAGTAGATGAAGGTTTCTTGTTCATGTTTAGCCTTCACATTGAAATTTGGAGAACTGCTGTCTCATAAATTTTATGGGACACTTTTCATCAACTAGAGATAAAAAATTTAGTTTGCCAACATAACCACCACCAGGTAATAGTGGGAATCTCTGTACCTGCAGCCCAGAAATCCAATGAATAAACATAGAGAAAATATTTCAATATTGAGCTCTCATTGTTAATTAATAAACTAACCTGATTTATATTTTTATTGGCTGTAAGTTAGGCTAACGTGTATCACTCCTAGATCTTAATACTTTTTATCATTTTTGTTTGTTTGTTTGGCCTTAAGGTGTTAAATTCCAGTTCTAGCCATCACCCCTGGACACTGTTACCCTTATAGATCACATTAGGACATAGCAAGACATTATGAAAAAAAACAAAGTTAGAACAACAATGAAAAAGCCATGTAAACAATGATAAACACTTGAAACAATACAGGAGAGACAAAATTTCCTAGTGATTATTCCTGAATGGGGACAAGGTGGGGTGCACATGGATGCAGACATTTCTATTAATTTCATATGGCATATATGGTGCTGAAAGCATGAGTGGGAGCTGCTTGTCAATGGCAGAAGCTGTAGGCAGACTCAAAGAGGAGAGTCAGGATCAGAAACATCTAAGCCAGGTTCTCTTATGTGTGTGATACCTTCAGGAGAATTTATTGACACTTTTTTTGATGGTACTGGGGATTGAACCCAAGGCCTTGACATTGATCTAGTCCTAGCCTTTTTAAAAATTATGGAATAGGATCTCCCTAGTTGCCCAGGCTGGACTCGAACTTACGATCCTCCTGCCACTGCCTCCCATAGTGCTGGGATCACAAGGATGTACCACCAGGCCTTGCCCCTCTTGACATTCATGCGTGGTTCATTCCATTTTATAGATGGAGTAAACATAGTCAAAGATCCATTACAAACACCAGGCCACCCTTTGACTTCCATATTTAGATAAATATTAGATTTCTTAATATAGTTATATCTGATATAATATTGATATATTTATATCTTTATTGCATCTTGATATAATATTTAACTATTATAACAATAATCAATAATCTCCTTCATAGGATTTTTAGGAAGGTTAAACATGTGGTACAAGATGGTAGTTCCTTAGGTCATATTTACATATCCTATCGTAGCAGAAGATGCCCTCCCCGCAAGCCAGTATACTTCAGTTTGTTAGTTGCCCAGGTAATAGCCCCAGTTCCAGTTCCTGTTACTTGTTTTTTCTTAGAAATGGCTGGTCACTGTGATGCATAGCTGATTACTATGAGGCACACTGTATAAACCAATCCCCAATTGACAAGCCATTCTGCCTCTGTACTTCCTGATTGCTTATCCTATATAAGCCCTATACCACCAAAGATCAGGGCCTGATATTTTGGGAATGATCCCAATCAGTGCCTGTCAATGTAAAATAAATCTGCCTCCAAATCCTGGGTGTCATTTCAGGATTTCTACTTGATGTAGCATCTGGTGCATTGGCCAGGAGGAATGACCATGCTGGCCTCTTTGGTCACTGGTTGTGGCCCTCACAGATGGAGCAAGGACCGCTCGAGGACCCGACAGGAAGGCATGCCCTCAAGATTTCTCGAGTCTCTTTGGAGGTCTGGAGGAGGATTCTTAGCTCCCCAGTGGCTCATATTGACCCCAGAGGGAGGAGGATTCAATCTGTCACTATGTCTGTCTGTCTGCCTGTCTGTCTGCCTGATTCCAGTAAGACCCCTGGGGGCACCCCAGTTAGTCTGTCTGTCAGTCCTGCTCAGCTCAAGCAGAAGGGGAGTCTGATCAACTCCTTTTAGTCAGTACCTCCCTCAAGGGAAGGGGATTGGAATGTTTAACCTTTGAGTGCCAGCTGAACGAATGTGTGTGTGAATGAAACGGATAGCTTAAGCAATAGGCTGCTCCGTCTGTGCACCAATACTGGGAAGCACTGGTCACAGTGGCTGATTGGGCCCTTACCTGTGTTTCTGTGGCAATTGACATATGGCATAACCACGGCCTCACACCCTAATTAGCTAAGTCCCGCCTAAGTCCCTGTGAGCGGCATGGCCAGGAGGGTATCTGAATGGTTTCTCTCTGAGGGACACCCACCCTTTTTCTGTTGTGCCATCGTTCAAGGGTACACAACATGCATGTAGCAAGTCAGAGATGGGAATTTATTAATCAAAGCCCACAGTCCCTGAGTGCAGGAAAAAGGACTTTTATGGAGTTAAAAATGAAACCAAACCACTCCCTGCATCTCAGAGGAAAAAAAAGGAAAAAGAAGTCCATTCTTCCTGAGAATTCCATCTTGGCACCCTCGTCGGCCACCACAGTTGCTGCTAACACCTATAGCTTCACTCCCCACTTGTGACTCATCTACTTCCAGCCAATCAAACTGGTTCCAGTTAGCCATTGCCTGCATTTGGCCACAAAGGCCCTCCCTCTAAACCTTCTGCTTCATGGCTATGCCTATCTTGGTCAGATGTCATCATCTAACACACACCTGAGTTGACTGTCAGCAACTCCTTCTGAGTTCCATATTTTGACTGAGAAAAAATTGGACTGTCAGCCCTGATGAATGAGTTGCCATGGCCTTTCCCAAAGGTTGCCCTGCCTAGAAACCTAAAATCAGTAGAGCACTTCTCAAAGACATCAAAAAGGGGGGCAAAAAGCCCATCAACTACTGTTACCCAGAAACCTGATAAAAGAAAAGCACTTGATGTGTATAAGAAAATCCAGTCTGATAGGTGACCATACCCTCTGGCTATGAGTTATAAGGACTAGGGACACTAAAAAATAAATGCCCATTCAGATTAAAACATAAGAACTCTCAAAAGCTTTTACCTGAATCAGATGACAACTGTTTCATTGGTCTCATGGGCTCACACTAGGCCAGACCAGACTCCCTTCTTCAGCTGGGCCATTGGGAGCCCATAGTACCATCACTGGGGCAACTAGGAGTCTTGCCTCTTGCCCCTTCTGCCAGGTACAAACTTGCAGCCTAGGAGGACATCTCCTGTGTAAGTCAGTCCACATATCACTTCTGGGAAGATACCTCCTCTTCAAGTTAGAAGCAACCATCTCCTTTGCACCAAGCCAGTCTCTCATTTAACCCTGCACTTTCAATTCTGATTGTTCTCTGAGAGGAAGATGATGCCTGCATCAGCCTGAGACAGATAACTGCAATTCTGAAGTTCTGAAAACTCTCTTCCCAGAGGTATGAACTAAAGACTCATCTCTGGGCAAGGCCATCAACCATGCCACCTCACTGCGACCCCCCCATTGCTGTCAAATATCACAGGAAGCACCAACAGGCATCCAGCCACACATCAGTCTGATAGACTGTTAATCACCTTGGGCAAGATCTCTGTGCCATCAATATTGCAGCCATCACCTTGCATTCTGTGGTTCCCAACCCATACACCCTTTTTGGAATGTTACTCAATTGCCATAAGGGTTTGGGAACTCTCCCACTATTTTGGGGGAGGCCATAGCAACAGATTTGACTCCAGGACTGCCTGTGTCTCTGTCCCTTCCAGCTCCATCATGGTCCCCCGAGAAAGGAAAAAATGAGGTTTCAAAACTGTAAAATGTCTATAGACTGTCAAACTGCTAAAATACACCTCTCCTACCTGTAAATCCAGTTCAAGATCTCTGAGCTGCCAATGCCACCATGGTTGACCTCCACATACATTGCCTCAGTCTTCTGCCACCCACAGCACGCTGGTACACCCGCATGGACCTAAGAATGCCTTCTTTTGCTTTCAATTGGCTCCTGTCAGCCAGCCCTTCTTCCCAACTGACCTGGACTCAACCTCCCAGAGGTTCAAAAACTTGTTTACCTTATTTGGAGAAGCCCTTACAGCTGACCTTGCTAGTTTCCCAGAATGACACCAAAGCTGCCTGCTGAAAAGACACAAAAGCTCTGCTACAATATCTGGCAGAAACTGGCTACAAGAAAGAAACTCCACAAATTTCCTGGAGCTGCTGGTTTCTATAGAATCTGGATCCTTGAGTTCACAAAAACAATGATGCTTACTGTCAGCCCCTGGGAGTACCCAGTGGCCTACCTGTGCAAATACTTGGATTCAGTCACTAAGGACTGCCTCCCCCCTTTGCCTTCATGCTCTAATAGCCACCGTCCTTTTGATCAAGAAAGCTGACAAGCTCATCTTGGCTGAGACCTAACTGTCCAGGTGCAACATGCTGTGCTGGACCTTACCCACTACCATGACTGCCTGGCACTGACTGATGAACTGTCTAACCTCCTGACAGATGCTGAGTACACCCTGTTTACAGATGGAAATAGCTGTGTTAGGAATAGAGTCCGACAGGCTAGATATGCTGTGGTCACCTTGGACAAAGCTATTTTGGCCAAACCTGTGCTCGAAACAATCTGGTCCAGAGTCCTAAGCCCCCTCTGGGGATCTGATTGACTGATACATCAACCCAAGCTAGAAAACAATTTATCCAGTACTCACAGAAGATCCGTCTTAATCAGAACCAGACTTGCCCCACCATATGTTCTGCAAGCTCGAGCTGCTGTTCTGGCACTTGTACCCCTGTGGCCAGCTCAGACTTCAACGTCTGATGAAATCTCCCATTTCCTAGCCTCACTGAGAAGTTTATAAGGTCCTGCTATGAAAATCATCCCTAGAAATGGCCTACCTTTGATATACAGCATACAGACCACAAGCTCTAAACAGTTGAGAAAATAAAACATAACCCTACAGAAACAGCTTGTAACTAGCTCCACAAAAGTTTAGCTAAAAAATCAGCTATACCTGTAGGCACTCCTGTACACACATATAATGCAGGTGCATATTAACTACCTCTACAAGTTTCAGAAATCCAGCTTTAGATCCACCATTCCAGATTTCTGGAGAATTTACCTGGACCATACATCTTACTCTGAAGAGACGACACATTCAAATCCCCGCTCTGGTCACTCCAGATGCAGACAAGTCCATGCATGGCTGAAGCCTGAGGACACTGTTCACAGGATTGCTCTATACCTCAATGCATTACTCCCCTTGATTTGTGTGGCTTTTCAGGCTGCTTACCCCATCCTTGCTTTGCCTTAGCTCTGTGGATGATTGCCCTGAGAGAATAGAAAATAACCAGTAAGGCCCTTACAAATGATAAAGATTTGGTGAACGTCCAAGGCACATTGGACACTCTCCTAGATAAGATTAATTCCTTCACTCCCTTGCCAGAGTAGTGTTACAGAGCTGCTTCTAGTTGGGCCTTATATCAAAAGATCACATATAACATGCCCAGCAAAGATTTGCTGGGGAAACTAAAAGAGGGGGAAATGTAGCAGAAGATGTGCGCCCCCCCCAGCAATAAACTTCAGTTTGTTAGTTGCCCAGGTAATAGTTCCAGTTACAGTTCCTGTTACTTTTGTTTCTTAGAAATGGATGGTCACTGTGATGCATAGATGGTCACTATGATGCACCTTGTATAAACCAATCCCCAATTGACAAGCCATTCTGCCTCTGTACTTCCTGCTTGCTTATCCCATATAAGCCCTAGGCCACCAGAGATCAGGGTCTGATATTTTGGGAATGATCCCAATCAGTGCCCATTGATGTAAAATAAATTTGCCTCCAAATCCTGGGTGTTGTTTCAGTGTTTCTGCTTGATGTAGCACTATGTCCATGTAGAATGTCAACTTTTAGTGCACTGATTGTATGTTCACCACAAATGACCACTACTGGCCATCTCATCAATGAGAAAATGTTATTCAATTAGTCTGGATGAAGGCCTAAGCATAATCACTTTTAAAGCTCTCAAAATGGTTCTTTGTGTAGCCTAGTTGAGAAACACAAGGTTATATTAATTTTTGAGGTGTATTTTGGTAGAGTTTGTGAATCTAAGGTCTTTGCCTGTAGACTAATACAAAATGTCTGGCCTGTGTGTCTAAACTCTCAGACTTTTAGGAGGCAGAGCATCTTCTGCCTCTTTTACCCATTCTTCCATCTAAGAGTGGCATGGAACAATAAATTCAAAAGGCAAAAATTATAAATGAAGAAAGATAAAAATAATAGTTAAAGAATAGTTCATTTTTCTTCAGACTCACTTTCACTACAGAAGTGCTGCCAACCCCAAGGGCATTAATGAAATAATCCTCAAATTTTCATTAATTTCTTCTTGATAAGTTGTTAATACTTGCTGTGGTATTTATGAAATAGTAGGAACCTATTTTATGATGACAACTTTCTCTGTCCTGAATGTGTTAAAAAAAAAACCCTGAAATATATTGAGAAAAAATCCTTATAACATTTGAAAAATGAACAAATTATATCATTGGTTAAATGTTCTTTCAAATATAGAATTCATGGCTAATCTCATTCACATGAATGTAAACAATGTTCAGGATTATTATCACCCAAACAACTTATGAATTTTTATTGGGATCTTTAGTAAATTGGGTTTAATCCACATTGATGTCAGAAGTCTAGGTTAAAAATTAAACAATAACCTTGTTATCTTATTCAATATCACATGGAGGTTCTCTTAAGATGGTGAACTTGATCTAATTTAGATCAAAGAAAGTGCAGCATTATAACTGTTTAACATGCAGAAACTAAAGTTGAACAATCAGGTGGGTACTAAACCATAGTGCAAATGTGTTTTTGAAGTACTGGTTCATCTGGTCATGTTCTGCTGCCTGGAGAATGCCTCCCTACATGTAGATTATGAGCTTTTTCTAAGCTATTGTGAGTTTTTCCAACACCACAACAGCTGAGAGTATTAAGAAACAAAGGAAAGTATGTGCACCTGCCTGTACAAGGTGACATACAATGAGTCTGAAAAAGCCAAAGTTCTGATTCCATCACAAAAATCTTTGTACAGAAATGGGTTTGTAAATTGGTTATAGGGCTTTGCAAAACCTTGGAAACACAGATGTACCTTTATGTTAGTTTTCCAAACAATCTGTTGTGCTTACAAGACTTTCTCCATTTTCTTTATAGCCTGGAAGCTGATTTTCCCATTTATGTTCATCCTATGTTTATCTAGCAGTGACTTCAGCTTCTACTGATACTGTCATTCCTGGTCATGAAAAATAAAACATTAATTGTCTTCTCTTCTAATGCGTTCCACCTGGAATATCATAGGCTGAACTGACATGTTAAATACTATCTGCCTGCAGAATCTCTGGCTGGTTCCATCCTCCTGTTATCATCAGGAAGGAGTGAGGTGCTAGATACTTCACTGACTGGCTCCAAGAAGCACCTGAAATGTCTACAACAGAAGATTCTAATTTGAATAGTTTGCTTAACCTTGCTCTTTCAATCTCCAAGAGGTAAAATAAAGAACCATAGCAGCACTGATTTGGTAATCATCAAGCAGGAGAGGAAAGGTCCGCACTCCACTGGATGATACTAAAATATCAGTTTATTCAGCATCCTTCCTTAGAACTTTGAAGTCCCTGAATATAAATATTTCACTTGACCCAGTGTTCATAGGGACAGATGGGAGAAGGCCATGTGAATAAATGCAAGGCTCAAGGTTATGAAATAGCTAAAAGGGATCACTGAGAACAGTGAGCTTTCATCCAAAGAGCAAGCACAAAATATACTTGCCTTGTGATGTGATTTAGCTCCTAAAACAAATCCAAGGATTTGAGTTTTCTCCAGCCTCTGCAGTTAAATTTGGAGAAATACTTCACCTTAGAAACAGTATATCAAGAACCAAAAGAAATCCAGGATTTACAATTTAGACCATAAAAAAATGACTTTTGCCATTTTAGTTGATATTGCCACTTGCTATAAATACTAAGTTCATGGCTCAGGGTATGGGAGATATTAGCTGTTTCTTGTTTCCTCTTCTTTTCTGATTGCTCCTGTTTTAGCACAGAGGAGACTGTCATGTTTGGGTTTGTATGCAGTTTTGGACATGGATTCTTAAACAACCAGGGAAGGATTTTGAAGTCATTGATTGCTATGCAAACAGCAAGGAAAGCAGAGACAAGTGAATTCTCTGGTGAACATCCTATGGGAATGCTGATTGAGGACAACGGAAAATTCCACAGACCTAAGCAACTCTGTGTGAGGACTCCTCCCCCAGATACGTGCTTCAAACTGAACAATTCTGATTCATACCAGCATCAGCAACATCACCGAGATATTTTTCATGCTCAGTAGCTAAAGTCAACCAACTAACCAGCCCACTGACCAATCAACGAAAAACTATTTTTTGCCATGGGAGGAACATGGTCATCTGTGGATCTCAGAAGCATCCCAGCACACAGTGGCCCTCCCTTTTTGCTCTCTATTTAGTGACTGCCAATAGAGAGTCAAGGAAAAACTTTTTTGGTAATTTTTTAAAATGTCCCTCTTTCTTTATCAGTCTTCCTTTTTTTTCTTTCCCTGACTCAGTCTCTTTCTCGCACTCATCTGAAGGTATAGTTCTAATTCTGCCTGTGATATCTCTCCATTCCTTCCCATCTCCTTAGGGTCTTAGAGCTAAAGCCAGTAGCAGTGAATCCAACTGTGAGAAAATCTGATATTAGGTGAATTACTCAACCTCCTTGTGCCTCAATTTCCTACTCTGAAAATCTGGATGATTATAGAACCTATACAATAGGCTGTCGTGAATAGTAAGTGTGAACATATTTATGAAGTGCTAAGGATGGGGCTTGGCATATAATAACAGGCATTATGATCATCATTGTTACTATCATAATTATTATTATCCTTCAGGTCCCTATTTTATGCCAGGCATCATATTTGGCATTGAAGACACATGGAAGAAAAAGATGGGAAAACTCCCTGTCCTCCTAGTTTTACCAACTATTATGTGTGTTGGAGGAGCTTAAGGTACACCTGGACCCAGGAGTGCACTTTCAATAGCAAATGAGAAAAAGGCCACTTCAGCTTTTTTTCTTGTGGAAAAATGTCAAATTCTGGGAGCATGAATTTTCTGTGATCTCTTGGGTGCTGTGGCACTGTGCTGTCCTACACTTGGAGACCTTGAAGGAAACTGCTCAAGGCAAATGCTCAGTGGGCTGCCCCTAGGGCCTGGAAACCCAGATGTTTGCTGAGCCATGTGGCTTTTTGCTGGTGCATAAGGCTACCATTATGGTTGTCATATAAAATATCTCCCCAAAAGCTTGTGTTTTCAGAGGATGGGATTTAGAAGGTAATTGGGCCATGCGAACTCTAACTTCACCAGTGGATTAATCCATCAATGAGATCATAATTTGGTGATACTGTATTACAGTTATTGGGAGGTAATAGAAATAGGAGATGGGGATTAGTTGAAAAGAGTATATCGTGGGGGTATGATCTTGGGGATTATATCTGATCCCCCTTTCCTCTCTGCCTCTTTCCCCTTTTTACTGCTTCCCTGCTGCCATGAGGTGAGCAGCTTTTCTCTGCCATGCCCTTTCGCCAGGGTGCTCTGCTTTGCCACAGCCCTAATGCAATGAAGGCAACAAAGCTCTGAAACTGTGAGCCAAAACCTCCTTTAAACTGTTTATATCAGGTATTTTGTCACAGTGATGAACACTTTTGACTAACACAGCCTGACTTTGTTAGAGACTGACTCTGTCAGAGCACAGATAGAACAGAGCACAGATAGAAGTCTCTGACTTCTGAGGCTATCATTTACCAAGAGCTTCTACACGACTGTCTCTTGGCTCATACTCTGTATGTACACTCCGTTAACTTTCACGATAACCTGAGCGTGTAGGTACCATTACTGCCATTTTATACATGGGGATACTGGGGGCGGTGAGGGGTTATTGGACTGGTTATTGTGCTAAGGAATGGTGAAGATGGTTCCAAACACAGGTCTGAGTGACTTCGACCCTGTGTGCTCCTCACTGCCCTGTGTTAGTTTTAAAAACATTTTAGAAGACCAGGTCTCCAGGAAAGTTCACTTCTGAGCAGGATTGTGTTCTGAGCTCCATCTCACCTGTGCCCAGGCTACTTGAATGACAGTCTTGTTAGAATGATAACCGTCAGGAGCCAGCAGGGAGTCTTACAAATGACCAGTGTCAGCACTGTTTAAAAACCTTTGCTGTAACAGAGAATTTAGCAAAGCCCTAAAGCATGTGCATGCACGTACACTCACTGACACATGCACACACACATATGCACATGCACATTTACACATGGATAAACACACACAGTCTTGGGGAGACAGGAAGCCCCCATTTTGGGATGTGTGAACACACTATTGGATATGGAAGGCAAGGGGGGAGGGTCGGCTTGCCCTTACACACAGGCCATTGACATCAGTGTTGACCCCTGCAGAATGGATGTGGCCCCCGAAGTAGCCAGACTGACACCTTAATGGGCGTTTGTCTTTCCAAGTTGGGTTTCTGCTGCCTCTCTGTTGACCTAGTGCTGTGCTCTGTTGGCACTTGCTGCAGCCCCTCTAGTTTCCGGTAGCAGTGGATTCCTAAATTCTCTGATGGCTTAAAATTCTCCCCAAGCAGCCTCTATGAAGGATCGCTGGTTTACAGAGAAGACTACAAAGATTAGCTCATATGCACTTCTAATGTTTCCTTAGGTCACACTTTAAAATTCTCATTGATACAATTTTCTCTGGGAGGAACTCAGTATCTTAGTTCAAAAGATAAGGCCAATTTAAGGCAGTGAAGCGTCTAGCTGTGTATATCACAGGGAGAGTGAAATTTTCTAGAATGGAAGACCCTACTCCTTCCTATCCAGCACCTTTTGTCCCACAGGGTATGAGCTGCCTGTCACACCTCAGCAGGCAGAAACCTGGCAGGGGTGTTTGCTCAGGGGTATTCTTTGTCTATAGATTCTATCTGAACTGGGGCTTTCTTCAGCTCTACAGGGAAAAAGACAGAAGATGTGTACATTATCAGTCATATTTTTTGTAGTCCTAAATGCATATTTAGAATAAAAAGCAAATGGTAGGAATGAGCCAGGCAATCAGCTCTTAGCCAGGAGACTTTGAAGCAATTTCTTAAAGTAAAAATGTCTCTTCTCTCTTCCTTTCAGACCCACATTTGTCTGGATGACACAACTAAAAAAAAAAGCTGGTCTTCAGCAATTGTACTCAGTTGAATAGTGTCCCCACCCCAAATTCATGCCTATCAGGAGCCTCTGAATGTGGCCTTATTTGGAAGTAAGGTCTTTGCAGATGTAATTAGTTAAGATGAAGTAAGGTGGACCTTAATTCAGTGACTAGTGTTCTTGTAGGAAAAGAAGAGACATAGAGGATGCAGAAACAGAGATTGGAGTTATGCATCTACAAGCCAACAAATGCCAAGAGCTATTGGCAGCCACTTGAAGCTAGGAGAGAGGCAGGACAGATTTATCCTCACAGTCTTTTGAAGGAACTTGATTTTGGACTTCTGGCCTCCAGAACTGTGAGAGAATCAATTTCTATTGTTTTAAACTACTCACTTGGTGGTAATTTGTCACAGCAATCTTGACCTAGTGATTGAACACATTAGCTGACCAGAAATGTTGATGGGCTTATGATTTTAACCAATGTCATAGATTTTAACATAGAGTGGGTGTTTGAGTTATCATTCTTAGAATGGAATTAGATTCAGGGAAGAACAGGTGGACATAGGATGGAGAAGAGTGAAAGAGAAAGAAATGAGAAAAGACAGGGAGGAAGGTCAAGAACCATAAGGAGTAGGATGGATTGGAAAAAGCACATGACTCATGGAAGAAGAGGAGGAAAGGCACTTCCTTAACCCTCAGAGTAGGTCTGCTGACATCCATCCAGTGTCTAGGGTGGACATTTGATGCACTAAATCTGTTGAATCCTTTACCCTACAAGGTTGTGCTAGCCAGCTTTTTATTGTTAGGACCAAATACCTGAGAAAAACAACTTATGGGGGAAAGGTTTATTTTGGCTCTCAGTTTCAGAGAGTCCATGGTCAGTTGGTTCCATTGAGTCCAGGCCTGTAGTTAGGCAGAAACATCAAGCAGAAGGGTGAGGTGGGGGAAAGCTGCTCACCTCATGGCAGACAGGAAGAAGAGACGATGAAAGAGCCAGAGAGGAAGGGGCCAGGGACCAGACGTACCCTTCAGATGTGTGCTCCCAGTGCCTTATTCCCCCACCTCCTAAGAGCCCCTTTAGCTATCAAGTCATCAATGGATCCATTGAAGTCAGTGCCTTCATGACCCAATCACCCCTCTAGGCTCCATCTCTAAATGTTGCTGCACTAAGGATCAAGCCTTCAAAATCTGAGTTTTGGGGACATTTCATATTTAAACCATAACAGAGGTAGATACTGTCATTACCCAATTTCTGTAGATGAAGTACAAAGAGGCTAAGCAATCCATGGTCCCACAGCTAGTGATGGGCAGAGCCAGGATCCAGTGGGCAGCTGACATTAGAGCTCTTTGCTGAACATTATGTTCACTGGCCAGTGTCTTTACAACACATACCTGGTTCATGAGCACCTTTCACCACAAGTTCATATTATTCAAGTTCTTTGCTTTCTCTTCCAGGAAAATGATGTCTATGTGCTAGTACATCTCTGCTGAATCTGGGGCAGAAGTGCGACCACCCCAAAGGGCCATCCCAATGGGGACCACCTTTTCTCATTATTGCCTCCCATCTTTGCCATTCACAAGTGTGGCTTCTGTGGCTTTCAGACTGTTTTCAGAAGCAGAAGCTGTGTTGAGTTAAAATGGTAGTGATTATGATTACAGTGCTGTTGACAATGAAAATGACCAAGAAAGTAATGAACCATCTGTGAAATACATTTTCCATGAGACCAATTCCCTGGACTCTTGTACTCTGGCATATTAAGATGGTTCTTTTGTTGCTTCAATAAATGATTTCTTTTGTAAGGAAAAAATCCCCAGTTTAAGGCACTATCACCAATAATCATTTCTCAGGTTTGCACCAAACAGAGCAAGTGAGGGGACAAAGTAAATACAAGCGAGTCCAAGATAGAAGGCAAGGAGTAGAAAGGCTGTTGGCTCTCTTGTTTCCATTCTTCTGGGTGATTCTTTTTCATATCAGAAATAGTCACTTTAGAACTTCAGTTAGTTTATAGAGGGTAGCATACTTTGTTCTTTTACTTTTGAGCTGCTATAACCACACTGAGGAATGTTATGGTTTAGAGTTGGGGTGTCTCCCCCAAAGCTTCATGAGTTTGGAAGGTGATTGGATCACGGTAGGGGTGCTATATTCATCAATGGATTAGTCAGTTGTTGAGTTCACAGCTGACTTGATGTTAGCAGGTGGGGCCTGGTTAGGAGTGGGTCCCTGGAGGAATGACCTGGAAATGTCCATCTTCCTCCCTGGTTCCTCCCTTCTCTCTCTGCTGCCATGATGTAAGCAGCTTTCTTCTGCTATTTCCACCTTCCACCATGCTATTTCTGCCTTGGGGCCAGCTGACCAGGGACTGTTACTGTGAACCAATGTAAACATCCCTCCATTAAGTTGTGAGTGTCCAGGTATTTTCTCATTGAGGGTTAGGCTTTTATCATGGGAACTGAGTAGGAGCGGGGATAGAACATTCAGCCCATAAGGAATTACAAAGGACCTGAGCTCCCAAGGACATGAAGTAGAACAGATGGTATCAAAGGTTAAAAGATGTGGAATGTGGAGTGGGGGAAAATAGGAATATCTTACCTGTTCCAGAATTATGTGCAGAGTCAGTTCATCAACACTCCTATCCTGCAAGTGGTATTTATTTTATAGATATGTCAAAGCAACCATGAGGGATTCCTTGTCCAACTGGGTGATATAAAGAATCCAGTATCTTTGTAAGAGGATATCCTAAAGGGATTGCTATCAGGGAACTGGAAAGTGCCTGTGTAATGTAAATGAATAATTGTCATCTGTTCACATCAAAAAATGAGGAAGTGATAAAGATGACTGAAGCCCTCCTCCGGCGGCTTTCAGCACTGTTTCTGAATCCAGAAATCCTTTTCTAAAGCTGCCTACTTGAGCTTTGGAAAAGGGGGAGTCTTTTAAAATCAGTGCAGCCACATGGGCTGTGCTAAAGGAAGTACATTATCTGTATTGTGTGCTGTGCCTTTTGGGGGAAGGATACAAAGAGAACAAATGATTCATCGACAGATTTCAGGCAGTTTGGTCTTCCTCGGACAGCCTGAAAAGAAAATATTGCAAACCAAAAGGGAAAATGAGAGGCAGAGCATGTACAAGGCAACACCTTCTGTACTGGAAAGCTAAAGGTCTTCAACAAGAAATGGTGAAAATGGATTGAAAATGGGGATGAATCATCTTAAATGGCATTGCTAGGAAATTGGTTTGAAGTTTCACAGAGGAAATGGGTCCCATGGAACAACCACAATAAGGCTTTGATATCACAAATGGGTTTTCTTTGTGTGTGTGCATGAGTGTGTGCCTGTGTATTTTGAGCTCCAAATGTTGATGAAAAGTTGGTCATGGTTCTATAATATATAATACAGGGTGGGACACTTGAAACATATGTTACCATTCCTTTAGGACTCATTACAGTCATAAAATTCTTTTAGGACCCCAAAAGATAAGGATTAGTGTCTCACACAATTCTCTCCTACAGTTCCTCTGTGTAAGCTAAAGATAAAGATTTTTTTGGGTACTAAACCAATCAATTATAGTGCTGTGATACTGGCCCATTCAGACTCCTGTCTGTGTTTGCCTTTGTGTTAATAAGGTTTCCATCACTGTAATAAAATACCTGAGCTAATCAATTAAAAAGAATCTTGTTTTACATGTTTTCTATCTATGGTCTGTTGTCCCTATTGCTTTGGGGCCTGTGGTATGACAGCACATCATGCTGGGAGGACGTGGCAGAGGAAGCCAGTTCATTGTATGGAGGGCAAGCAAAAGAGAAAGGAAGAGATCCTATGATCCCCTTCAAGGAACTGCCCCCCAAAGGCCTAAGACCTTCCACTCATCCTGCCACCTAAGGGCTGTATCACCTCTCAATAGCATCAAACCTTCAACAGATGGCCTCTGTGGTGGTGGTGGGAGCTTCCAAATCCAAATTCCAACAGTCCTTATGTCACTGAGGAGCCTATCCTTTCATCTTTAGGCCTGCACATCACTTTCAGAAACACATTTCCCATGTCATGGGAACTTTTAGCATCTCCAAATCTAGCTTCTGAAAATTTCTAGTAATCTCTGAATGATTTTTGGGATGATGGTGAATATCCTATTTTCTGAATGTCACAGAGCAGCTACTCTAGGATATTTGCCAAAGTGCTTTATCAAATCGACTCAACAAATTTGCTTCCTGTGGTGGATTGACAACTGGTGGTCAACTTGTAACACCCAGCTGAACTGAACCAGCGTGGTGCTGGGTGTGGAGGGCCCATCTGACGATTGTTGCCAACAACATAAAAAGGAGAACTGGAGAGGAAGAGGTGTGCTGTTGGTTCTCCTTGAGGAGCTTGTCATGCTGGCTTTCCTGATAGGAACTTGGCTGTTCTCATCGTCAGAGGAACTTGGGACCTCATTGTTGCTGAGGATGGCTGTGGTACTTTTTGGGGAGCTCTGGTCCTTACTTTGAGCGTCGCTTCTTTGCTCTGGTGCAGATCCCTCAGCCTGCTGGCACAGATCCTTCACCCCACTGGCACAGACTTCCTAGCTTCTACCACTGACCTTTGGGCCTTCCCAGCACAGATCTGTGAAACAGACTTGCATGAAACATTGTCATGGGCTCTGGGCCTCCAGTTGGACTCATGGGGGGTATTGCCATGGGCTCTAGGTTTTCATCTGAACTCATGCAGGACATTGCTGTGGAATCCAGGCCCTCAGCTGGATTCTTTGGGTCTTTAGCGTGTGGACAGATTTCCTGCACTTTTTTTTGTATTTGACTCTTCGTGTGACTATTATAAAATAATCTTATAAATTATGTGTCCTGTATTGTATTGTTTCCCCTGCAAACCCTGACTACAACACTGCCAATCAATTTTCAAACCAAACTTTTTATTGAAATTTGGCACACATTCAGAAAAATGTGTAAGTTGTCTATGGACAGCTAGATAAATTTTCATAAAATGAATAGCATTAAGGTAACTACCACCCAGGTAAGAATCTTTCCCTATCCTCTCCCAGGTCACATTTAGCTTCTACTCCCAATTAAAAAAAGTGACTTTTATCACTGTCAGATAATTTTGCATATTTTAAACATAAAGTATATTTTTGTCTTTCTCTGGTTTTTCCACTCAAATTTATATTTCTGAGATTCTTTCAAATTGCTGCATTTGTCTGAGTTGGTACATTTTTTATCTTATCCCTTTTATGATTATGCTTTTTATTCACTCATTGTGCTGTTGACGAACATTTGGGTTAGTTTCCAGCTTTAGCCAATTGTGAATTGTATTTCTAAAAACATTCTTTATATGTCTTTTATTTTTTTTCTTTTTCCCCAGTGTTTTCTTTTGGTGGTACTGGGGATTGAAGTCAGGGCCTTCAGGCATTCCCAACCCCTTTTATTTATTTTTTTTAAATTTTGAGACAAGGTCTCATTAAATGGCTTAGCCTGGCCTCTGACTTGCACTCCTCCTGCCTCAGCATCCCAAATAGCCAGAATTACAGGGGTGTACCATTGTATCCAGTCTTTGTATAGGTCTTTTGAGGCACAAATATGCATTTCTATGCACAGAAGTAGGATTACAAGATCATTAGCTGTATCATAAGGTATGTTCAGGAAGCCAGTTCATTGTATGGAGGGCAAGTAAAAGAGAGAGGAAGAGATCCTATGATCCCCTTCAAGCAACTGCCCCCCAAAGGCCTAAGACCTTCCACTCATCCCGCCACCTAAGGGCTGTATCACCTCTCAATAGCATCAAACCAGCTTTACTAGATTATGTCAAACCAGTTTCTAAAGTGGTTGTACCAATGTACACCCCTGTCTATGGTGTATATGAGAATTCTGATTATTTTATGTTTTTACTAAAATGTTTTGTTTCCCATTTTAATTGTAGCATTCTGGTGACTCTGTATCTCATTGTGGTTTTTATTTACATTTCCCTAATGACTGCTTATGCTGAAGACCTTTTTTATGTCCTTATTGGCTATTTGTGTGTCTTCTCTGTTAAATGTCTGTTCAAGCCTTTGTTCATTTATGTAAAAAATTGGGATGACTTTATCACAGATCTATTTGTAGGAATTCATTTCTATGTGTTCTGAATACTGTATAAGACCTTGGATAACTGTATTGCAAATATTTCCCTGCTTTCCTTTTAACAGTTGTAGTGTCTTTTGACTGCAGACTTTCTCAGTTTGAATACAATCTAATATACCAATCTTTTGTTTATACTCAGTGCTATCATAAAATAAAGAGCAATCCCCTATTCATCTTTCTCCCCCAAATATATCACTCTGAAAATATGGACATTGTTCTTCTCCAAATTCTTTTTTTTTTTAATTTTAATTTTTTTTTTTTTTTGTGGGTACCAGGGGGGTCGACCTCAGGACCTCGCGCGCCAGGAGGCGCCCGTGCCACTGAGCGATATCACCGGCCCCTTTTTCGTATGTGGGTTCTGGGAGTCAAACTCGGGCCCTCGCGCTTGCCGGGCAGGCGCTTAAGCCACTGAGCCATCTCAACGGCCCTTCCAAATTCTTAATTGCTTATATGACCAACTTTTTGTTTTGAAAGGAGGGATGAGTATCTTCGAAGCAAATGCTATGTGGTACAGATGAAGATGAACGTCATTTTGCTTCAGTGAGAGGTGCAATAGCACAGTTTCAGAGGAAAGCAGAATAAATCAGATGAAGCCTACACTATTTAAAAACCATTAACATTTTGCACATGTGATATTAAATGGACATGATGTTGTCTGGAAAATAGTTCAAGGGTAGTATGGAGAAGGAGGCATATGGAATGAGCTTGGGAAAGTGTCCACCTCTGTTTGATGGAGAGCTGCCTGCTGGTGTGAGCCCCTGTGTCCCTGCACACCGGAGTGACTCAGGAGACAGCCACCACATGGATGAGGGACCATTTGATTTTTATGAACCTTGTTATCCGTATCCTTATTCATCCCTTTTCCTCTTCCAGGTGTCTGCTTCACTCTGGACATACTCTTACATCCTCATTCCCATCCCAGAATGGATTTAGGAGCATAGCTTCAGTGTTCTACCTGTCCTCATCTGAGTTGATGAATATCAGTATTCTATTAAATAATCAGATAACAAAACCGTATCAAGAACCTATAATCTGAAGGCACTTCAGGGGATTCAAACACTATTAGCTACCATTCCTAAGATAATGTGGTTGAGTCTGAACTTTGAACTGTTTTTTAAATTATATTAAGTTTTTAAAGTATTTTTGTAGATATTACATTTTAGAGACAAAAAGAATGTAAAGCTGAGTGTTATGTTGTGCAAAGGTTATCCTGGCTGTGCTTGGTACCAGCATCACCTCCTCTTCTAGAAAAAGTAACATGCTCCACAGTTCTCTTTTTGGATTCATTCTGTGTGAATATTCTTGGTTTACATTACCTTTTATGAATGAGAGTTTTACTTCATAAAATGCAGCTGGATTAAGTTGTTGAATTTTATGTTTTCATTAAATTAAAAAAATCCCATTTTAGTAATCTTTTTGTCATTATAACAAAACATCCCAGACAACTAACTTATAGAGTAAGAGGTTTTGAAGATTTCAGTCCGTGATTTAATGATCCCATTGCTTTGGGCCTCTGGAGAAAGCAGGAGAAAGAGGAAATGTAAGGGCCTCACAATCCTCTCACAAAACCCCAAGAACCTCTTACAAGACCCCACTTGGATTTTTTCAATAACATGTTCAAAGACCTTGCCTATTGGTTCAGGTAAACCAATGATCTCTGAATTAGAAATCAGGCATCTCAGGGGGCTCAGAGGACCATGCATCAGTTTGCATGAAGAACTTAATAACTAACTTTTATACGTATTTTTATCTCATCTTTAAAAAATTTCTAAGTTTGAATGTGTTCTATAAAATATATAATGTACTATTTCATCTATACATACATATATATATACAAACATGTATAAGATTATAAATGTGTTGATTGTATGCTTGATTATAGTAATTATTTTACAATGTTTGTACATCAAATCATCATGTTGTACATCTTAATTTATAAAGCATAAACACTTCATATGCAAAAGAAAAACAAAATGTTTTATTTTGGAATAAACATAGATTCAGTGTAACTTTTTAAAAAACAATTATTGGAGGGCCAGAGATATAGCTCAGCGGCATAAGTACCTGCCTGGCAAGTGCAAGGTCCTGAGTTCGACTCCTGGCACCCACATATAAAAAAAAATTATTGGGAAGTTTATATAGGTATCATTCAGCTTTCCCCAATAGTATCAACTTATATTACTATAGAACAATATTAACAGCAAGAAATTGACATCAGCATAATTGTTACATTTCATTTGCATCACTGATGTACTTGTGTAACTTGCACACCAGGCTATACTCATCTTTAGGGAAGGGATTATTTTCATCTATTTTTGTGTTCACAAGTGGATGGGGGTGTTTTGCAGTCAGCTCAATTTTATATTAATATATCTGGGAAAATAGCTTTCCTCTGGGGAAAGCTATTATGTCCTATTATATGTCAAATATGTTGTTAGGTCAAGTGAAGGACACCAAGTTATATTTGGATTTAAGCTTTAGCTTAAACATAATTCTATCAGGAAACTTGTACTGCATTATTTTCTCTTGTTTCCATCTTAGCCATGCACAAGTGCAGTACACACTGCTCCGATTCTTAGCTCTAATATTCTCAGGATGTTGCATGATTGATGTCACGTGTTTAGGGAGAAACAGTATTCTGTTCAAAGGCCCCAGTGATTCATGACAGTGACAAACATTATGAAACTAAATATTCCCCTCTCCATCAGTTCTCAGAGATTTATACTGGTAACAATAACTAGAAGGTTGCTATTGGTAGCATCAGGAATACTGGCTTTCCTTTGCCATGATTAATCTGTCTACTTTCAGACATCCAGCTCCACTTCCTGATTCTCCCATGTCTTTTTCCTTTCTTCCTGTAACCCTATTTCTTTGAACAGCAATGTTGACACTTAGATTAGACAAAATCCATATGACACAGTTGTTATACAGAAAGGAGGACCTAGATGGAGTATAATCTATGAAATGGAGGCATTTATTTAAATAATGAATTCTCAGTAATGTTCTCAGGATACACAGCAATTTTGTATGACTTTTTTCAGACTCCAAACTGCAAAATACTTACAGAAAACATAAGATAAATTTTGTTCTGTGTTAAAGTCTTGGGTTATGTAGTCCCACCTACTGTGTACGTGTCATATGATTTTCTGGTATTTTAATTTTGCTGTGGTGAATGACCAAAAGTTTGTTGATTGAGAAATAAAGCCCACTTGATAACCCACAGGGTTATGTGTGTAGACTCAATATTTCTGACTGCCTTCCCAGTATCTTTGTTGCTGAGAACATGTTTTCCTCCTAAGATGTTTCTTTAAAGTTATGATATCTTTAAATACTACGTGAGGACAAATAACCAACACCCAAGGACAGTAAGGACCTGTCAATATGCAACAGTAAGCCACTGGGAAAACCCAGAATTAAATCTCCAGGAACCCACCCCAGTTCACAGTAGCTGGTGTTGAGGGTGGACACGGAGCCAGAGGGGCTGGGTTCACATCCAAGCCCTGCCATTTGCTAATTGTGTGACCTGAGGATGAACCAAAACTCTGCCTCAGTTTTCTCATCTGTGAAGTGGAAACAAAAATTGAATACCCAGTGGAAGTGTACACCAAGTGTTTAGTTCATTCATTTACACAATAAGTACTCTATTCATCTGGTTATTATTGTTAGATATTAAACAGCATTTAAAAAATTGTGGTGGACCAAAAGCAGGTGAAGTAACTTCTCCATACTTGGTGGTGAAAGTAAAATATATTATCTATTTCTTTCTGTTAACTGAAAAGTGACATCATATTAAAACATATGAATCCAGAGAGGACTCTAAGGCTTGATTCGTGTTTTCTATAAGGGACAAAAATGACTAAATTCATGATGTGTGCTTTCTCTTTTGATTTTTATGCCCAAAGCTAGTATTTTCTCCCAGGTTAATATATACGTAATGTGGCATAGTGTATAATGTTGTGTTTTGATATATGTATATATTGTAAAATGATCACCACAATAAAACTATCACACCTATATCCTCAAGTAAATACCATTTTTTTGTGTATATGGTGAGAACACTTGAGATCTACTCTCAGCAAATTTTAAGGATATGATACATTATTACTAACTGGAATTGCCGTGCTATACATAAGAACTCCAAAACATTAATTCCATTAAGTTTGTATAACAAATTTGGGAGTATGGCTATTTTTACTATGTTGGTTCTTCCTATCCATGAGCAAGGGATATCGTTCCATTTTCTGATATCCTTTTCGATCTCCTTTTTCAGAGTGCTGTAATTTTCAAAGAATAGATCTTTTACTTCCTTTGTTAGATTTATTCCTAAGTATTTCATTTTTTTTGGATGCTATTATGAAGGGTGTGGCTTTCTAGGTAAATCGATGCAACTTGAGACCACACTCATAAGTGAACTAAATCAGACTCACATGTATAAATATCACATTGTCTCCCTGTGGTGAGAAACTGAAAGAGTAAATAAGGACCAAAATGTACAATAGATATTGTGAAATGGGAAGAAATTGTTCAAAAGGAAAGAGGAACTAGGAGGGGAAAGTAAGGAAAGGAAAAAAAAATGATTAAAAACAGGGTAAAATGGAAACAAAGCTTTGTAAATAGGAAGGGGAAGAGTAGTTAATGTGAGGAGAAGCAATTTGGAAAAAAAGAGGAGTCGAAATATATCATGTACAGGTACAAATTCCCTATGATGAACATGATCATTATGTACACCTAAAATGTACCAATAAACATAAGTACCAAAAAAAAGTATTCATTCCATATACCTGAAACTTTGAAATCTTTTACCAACAGCTGCCTATTCCCCTCATCCCTCCCTAACCCCTTGCAACCTTTGTTCTAGTCTCTATTTTTATGAATTCGACAATTTTGATTCTACTGCATTCATCCATTGTTAAGCACTTGGGTAGATTTCATTTCTTGGTCATTGTAAATAATGCTACAATATACATGGAGTACGAATATCCTTTTTAAAAATTAGGTCCTTTGAGAGAGTCTCGCTATATACCCCAGGCTGGCCTTGAACTTATTTTCCTCCGGTCTCAGCTCCTGAGCGCTAAGATTAGGTGTGAGCCATCACGCCCACATGCAGATGTCTCTTTAACATATTAATTTCATTTCCTTTAGATCTAAACCCACTAAGGGGATTGCTGAATCATGTGGTAGTTATACTTTTTTTTTTTTTTTTGAGAAAGTGCTATGTTATTTGTATTTGTTAGATTTACTATTGCTGAGACACAATACCAGACACAATTTAAAAGAGAGGTCCAATTTGGCACGGGGTTTCATGAGATTCAGTCCGTGGCCATTTGGCTCCAAGGCAGAAACAACATGCTGGAAGAACATATTGGAGCCAAGCTACTCATTTTATGGCAGTGGGGAAGCAGAGCAGGGTAATAGCACCAGAGAGGAAGGGGCCACAGACCATATGTAATACCCAAGATAATGCCTCTGGCAGTTCCCAGGCCAGCCAAGCTGAGAGTTAAACTGAACTACCATGTTTCTCTTTTAGTCAACTTGACATCTGAACATCTCATTAAACCATACTTAATATCCAAATAAAGACAATTGTAAGTTCATAATTTCCCTTAACCCAATACAAGAATCTTGCATAAAACCCCAAACACAGCAATTCCTTCTCCTAAGTCTCAACAATTTCAGCATTTTTCAAAAATCCAAGGCAAGATCTCTTCTCAGACTGAAGGCAAACTCTTACCTGTGAACTTCTGTAAAAATAAAAGCAAGTTAAATAATCTGCTGTATGCTGGTAAACATTCCCATTCCAAGAGGGTGGAATAGGGGCATAGAAACAAGTTGGACCAAAGCAAGACTGAAACCCAGCACTGCAAACATTAAATCCTGTAGCTCCAGCATCCAGGGCTCATGTTTCTGAGATGTGAGCTCCAGATGACTTGGGCTACTCAATCCTATGGCCTTGCTGTTTGCAGCCCATATGCACTTTCTCTTGAGCTGGTTCTCCTCATGGCCTGCAGCTTTCAATAGCAGATGCTCCATACTCCTGGCATCTTTGACTTTTTGGGGTCTCCATTATACCATTGGCTTCATTCACCCAGCTGCACACGCTGTCTCTCATGGGCTCCTTGCCCAGCCTCTCAGGACCTCCTTTGCAATCTGAGTGGAAACCTCACTGACCCCACAACTCTTGCCTTCTGCATGAAATTGGGTGATTGTGTCTGCAGTAGGCAGGCACCCCTTGGACCATAGCAGCAACAACCTTTGAGTACCTGAATGGAACATTAGCGTGAAATGAATCCCAGAAAAGCAGTTCCCTAGGTAGCCTTTCTTGAACAGGGGGTCCTGAGTCTCTCTTCTCAAATAAAAAGTTAACATTTTTCTACACTCGAGCCTGCAATGGGTGGAGTCTTGCTGATAACTGAGATGCCCTTAAAGTGTCTTTCTTCTTGTCCCTGTACAAAGTACTTGGTTTCATTTAGCGGTACCAATCTCTTCAGCAACTATACCTCCTTTGTCCACAACTTTACACATGGTTCTTTTTGAGACAAAATTTAAGCTCTTTAGATTTTTCTGCTCTGCTTTTTTGTCCCCAATACTCACTATAAATCTGTCTAAAAGCAGCTGGCAGTACTCACACCACAGTCTGAATGTTGAGCTACCTTGAAATTTCCTCTGTGGGATCAATTAGTTCACAGCCCTTAATCTCAGTCTCTAATAAATTCTCAGGACATGTGAAAAAATACAGCGGCACCTCAAGTCATGAATTTAATTCATTCTATGATTCTGGGAAAGATGGCCATGTTCATGTTTGTGTGGGTAAGATTGTCGTGGTCATGTTCATCACCTGATGTGCAGTTCATGAAAGGAAGCAGTTTTGCTGAATGTTTTTGTTTGTGAACCGAATTGTTTGAGAACAGAAGCATTCATAAATGGAGGTACTACTGTTTAGATTTTTTTTCCTTTTTTTCCAGAATGTAACACTCATGGCCTCTAGTCCATTGCCAGTGAAGTCCTTGTTCCCAACTGAAACCTCATGAACTTGGCCTTTTCCATCTGCAAGTATATCAGCATTCTAGTTTGGAGTCACTTCATGCAACTTCTGAGCAATTTCATTTTCATAAGTATCATTACCTCCCATAATGTATGGTCACTTCTACTTCTCCTGAAATACTAGCACTGATACTAATATTGTTGTTTTTAATAGAGACATTATCTCTGTGTGTAGCATTTTAATTCACAGGTCTATTGTCCTTAATCTGCTGTCTCCTTAATTTGCTCATGCGTCAGAAGTTTCCTTTCTCTATCTGCCAGTCATGCAACCTATGTCTGCCATAAGTAGTTTAAGGAGGACAAAAAAAAAAAAAAAAAAAAAAAAAAGAAAAGAAAAGAAAAGAAAAAAAATCAGTGTCTAAATACAAGTGTGATATATGCAGAGGATCTTCAGATGGGCACTGTTTATGTACACCACTTAATGTGTTTTGGAGGATTTAAAAGAGAAATTATAGTTTCACAGTATGTTCAATTAGCAGTCAAGCAAAATTCATAGCTTCTATGACTGGCTTCTCTGCTTAACTATGTGACATGAGGTACTGTCAGCGAGAATTCAAGTGGACTATTGTCCCTTCATGGGGATTTTGCAGAAATTTCTTTTCTGTTCCTTGTTGTCTCCTGCACTATGGCATGGAGCAAGAATAGAGGCTGGGCATCCCAGATCTGTAGAGTGTGCTAACTCTGCTGGATCTAACACTTCTGTTGATGAAGGAATTTTGTCCAAAGTGTTAGCAAAATAATATAATGGATCATACAATTGAACAAATAGATAATTTATCCTATAGGAGGAATAGGCCATCCCAGTTGAAATTAAACCTCAGAACACAAATTTAAAAATACAATAAGTTTCAGAGATCAGTTATGCTGCAGTTGTAGGGAGGAGGCCCATGGGTTCAGTGAGCTTTCCAAGGTCACACAGTAAATCAATGAGAAAATCAAGAGGCAGAATTGAAATCTGATGTGAAGTCTACTCTACTAGATTTTCTCTTTATTTTATACATGTATATTTTTTAGAAACTTTAAAAAACCTGTAAAATTTATCCAGGTCCGTGACTGCTTGGTCACGTGGTCCAGTGTACAGTAGATAAGTAGGGCTGTGTAATCAGAGGAGACAAGTCTCACTTTTGGACACACCGCTACTTAGTTCTGTGACTTAGGGTACTGTAAAATCTTACCACTTCGTGTCTTTATTTTGAAAGTGATTGTTGTGGGTTTCTAATGAGCTTATAGATGCTTAACATGGTGATTAGGACAATTTACCATTTTTAAAGCTGGAATTTGAAAAGGATATCAGATAAATAAAAATAATCTTTCCAAAATATTTGGTCTGAGTGGACCTAACATCTGGTAATCTTCTACATTTGCAAGTGGAAAGGCTTAAATGGAGAGAGATGCTAAGGAATAATCCAACTTCAACATATCGATGGTATTTATTTAAAAACCATATATGTCCAGTTCCTGTTATTTGTGTATCCATGAATACCAATATTCTTTCACATTATGAATTTCTGGAAAGATTCCTTTGTAATAAAATCAGAGACATAAAAGGGACCTCTGTGGGTACCTATTTAAGGAGATAGGAGAAAGTAATGTTTGAAGAAAGGTGTTTTGAGTCAATATAGTCTGGTCTTAAGTCTCAAAATGTCAATAATATCTATCTTTGAGGTTATGGTGATAATCAAGTGAATTAATAAACATAAAAAATATTACTTAATACCTGGCACATAGTAATTATCAGTATCAATATTTATCCCAAATTCTTTATTTTTCATATATTATAACAAATCTACAGAATTTGCCTAAGACTGAACAATGATTTAGTGGTAAAACCAGAGAAATAATCCAAATTTCTTGAATATAAATAAGAAGTTTATTATTGTGTCTGGTCAAAAGATGCAATGTAAAGAGATTGGTATAATCAACCAACATTCTCAAATAGCAATGATGTCTCTTGATTCCAAAGAATACTATAAATCACAGGAGAAATTATGAATAGGAAATGTTTTTCCTTAAAATTCATATACACTGTTATGGTTTGCGTCTGGATGTCCCCCCCAAAGCCCCATGCTGTCATGGGGGGGTGGGCTCTTCGGAAGCGGCTGAATGTAGATTTTGTGATTGGTTCATTGTCTAGTGTTGGGAGTGGGGGTGTGAGTGCTACACCCGCCCTAGAGCCGGTAGCCTGCGTACACTATAAGGGATGGAAAGAGGTCTCTCTCTCCTCTCTTGCTGCTTTTGTTGTTTTCCTGCTGCCATGAACAGTTGCACCTCTGCCACGCCGCCCTGCCTTGGAGCCAGCTGATTGTGAACTAAAACCTCTACAAACTGTGAGCTAAATAAACCTTTCCTCCTTTAACTTTGGGTGTTGGGTATTTTATCTCAGTAACCAGAGAAAAGTAACTAAGACGTACTGCCTCAAGAACTATTCTCAAAGTGTTCAACTTCATAAATTAGAGAACTCGGCAAAATAATTCCCAAAGATACTAAATCATATTATATATAATGGTCATCTTAGGGGAAGCTTGAGTATAAAAAAGAAAAGTGTCTCTTGTTGATAAAGTGGAACCTCAAGACAGAAATGTAAGTTGAAATACATAAAGCCAAGGCTTATGAATTTGCTGTTGTAAATAGTGTTTGAAGGATGGAGAAGGAGAAAATTATTTGTATTTCTTGTGCATCAAAATAGTGGGTGTTTCAAACCTTGTAAGTTTACATGGTTCATGACATGGTAATCATAAAAGGAATTTAATTTGCTTGGTTGATGGTATTGGTGATACTATGACATTATTTGGCTATTTTTTTTTATTATAGGAAAGGGTCTGGCCCAGAAATGTGCTATAGCCAGATTTCACTAGCTTGTAAGAATTGATTCTTCTGATTTCTTCTCAAATTCATGTTCATGTTGGGAAACGAGCCATGATGGGAGAACTTTAACCATAGAAATTGGCAAATGCTACAAATCAGGGCTTTCCCGTCACACCACTGGGGCTGCTTTATCTTTGCTATTCCTCAGGCTCAAATAGTGCTAGTTAGGTAAGGGAGGAGAGAGGGAGAGAAAGAGGGAAGGTGGGAGGGAGGGAAAGAGGGAGAAAGGGAGAGGGGGAGAGAGAGAGAGAGAAGAAAGGGAGGGAGAGAAGACTACTTTCTTTGAAGAGTCAGCAGCCTGGTGTAATTCAAGATTTATGATATTTAGGGATGATTTTATAAACTATATTCTCTAAAATGATTTGTAGACAGTCTTTTTGAAGTTGAATTCCCCATGATTTATTCATCTTATCTAAGACATAGCAACAAAACTCCAAGAACAAATTCCATTTGGAAAAACATTGCCTGTGTGGAGTATACTGGAGGGATCAGAGGAGCCAGAGATTGAAATGTCTTTGTCACGATTGATACAAGGAAAGGTGGGGGGATATATTGTAGCTCTGCCAGCTGATTGGAGCTCACCTGTCCAGGTGTTCACTGTGCTGGGACAACCTGGGCCTCCTGCCAAGCACAGGAGCAGAAAAGAAGTGTTCCTTCATGCACAGCACTGTCATCACAGGGAAAAGAAGTGAGCCAGCAGAAGCAGCACCTTCTTCCAAAGTCCAGTCAGACATGCCATTAATTGTTTCTTAGAAGTAAAGGACAAGGAGAGAATGTCAATCTTCCTATTAAATAAAATATGAGGAACCAGCTGTGGTGGTGCACACCTGGAATCCCAGCACTCTGGGAAACTGAGGCAGGAGGATATCAAGTTTGAGTCCAATCTGGGCAACTTAGTAACTTAGTGAGACCCTGTCTCAAAATAAAAAGCAAAAAAGGGCTTGGAGTGTAGTTCAGTGGAAAGGCCTTAGATTCAATCCCCAGTACTAAAAACAAAAACACCATGAGAGTTGGGAAATAAATGCCTCTTGAACTCTTATTAACTGAGAAGAAACATGTTATGGATGTTTTAAGCTCTAGGGACAATTTATGATCAAATTCAGAACAATGACTTTCCAGGCATGTGACCTATGTAGACTCTGCAGAGCTCAGCCTGCACATCTGTAAAATGAGATGGTAATAAGTCTGCTATAAGGGAGTGCTGCATGAAAAGAGTTAGTACAGTGTCTAACATGTGCCAAGGTCCCTATACATGCTGGCTACTAAGAGAATTACAGTGTATTGTACACTAAATACTTCCTTTGGATAAGATTGAGGGTAGTACAACTCATCACTGAGGCTGCTTGCTCAATAAGGGCCTAACTGATTTCTAAAAGGAAACACTATGCTTCAATTGCTTATCAGTTTAATAAATCCCATGATGATCAGAAGAAGAGTAATGACCACTGACTTTTTATGTGGGGACACAGCCATTGAGTTGGAGAGTAATATCCTATTGTCAAGGTCATAGCTCCTGATTGCCAGATTGCAGCAGGACACCCCGGGTCAGCAAGTCAAACTGTCTTAGAGTTTCAGGCCCTGGTAGAGTCATCAGTCGTTCAACTTTCTTCCTAACTCAGCCTGCATGGAGCGAGAGAGAGAAAGGTACATTTGTGGCTGATTCATCTGAGACTTACAAGATCCATACTTAAGAAAGATTCCATATTTAGGCTAAATGACTATACTATGTGAAGATTGCTTGTGTGTTTTCTTTTTAAAATCTTGAAGTCTTTATTCCTTGTAGTTTATTGGTGTTATACTTAATTTTCTTTTTTTCAATTTAACCTTATATACCTAATTTGTCTAATGTCTTAGTTGCTTTCCTCATTACTGAGAAACAATACCTGCCACCACAAATGAGAGGAGGAAAGGTTTATTTCGACTCAGAGGTTGCAGAGGTTTTAGTCCGTAGGCAGCTGGCACCGAGGTAGGGCAGCATGGCGGATGGGTACGGCAGAGGCGGCCTGCTCATGGCCCGGCAGGCAGGAAGCAGCCAGAGTCATCAAGGGAGGAGGGAGGGGCGTGGACCCTTCCAGGCCACACCTCCCATGACCCTCATCCTCACACCAAACTTCACCTCCCAACATCATATTTAGCTATAAAATTATCAGTGGATTAATCATCCACGGGATCCAATCCCCTCTCCAAAACCCCACCTATGAGTGCATAAGGCATTGGGGAACATCTAGATATAAACTACAGCATCTCACACTGTAGAAATCAGAGAAACATGGGCCCAGTCCCTCACTTATAAAATGTATGGTGCTGGGCAAGTTAGACTTTCTGAGGCCAAACTGTTTCCCATTGTAAAGTGGGATAAAGAAATATACTTTAAAGGGTCGAAATTCGAATGATATGGACACATAACGCACTGGGCACTCTAACTGATAAGTAGTATATTTTTTCTTTCTTTCCATCATATCCAGGTAGTGGAATTTAGATAAAATTGAAGCCTGTTGAAAAGTATTTGAGTCAATTATTGCTTCTTAGAATAAAGAAATAACCCTCTAGATTTATGTACTAGTTTTCTAATAATAGACAAAACTTTACTACATGTATACATTCAAATTTACGAATTAGTGGTACTATTCTGACAAAAAGACATGGAATAAAAATAACTGTACATTGTATTCCTTAGGACAAAATAATTAGCTAAGACTTATGTAGATTTCTGGCAATATTAAAAAAATAAAGTGGTGGAGATTTTATATTCAACTATTACTTCCATTTCATTTGCTAATCTCTGGCCCTTTTTTTTTAATATGTGATAAAACATGAGTTGTCTAAAATTATAATATGCTATAAAATATTAATAAAACACTCCATGGGCATTAGGAAAATAGTCGTTACTGTATCTATCCTGAGTTAAGGCAGTTTAGTGAGCACTGAGAAAAGTTCTGCAGGATATATTCGGAATTGCATTTTAATTCTGTTTGCCAAGGAAAAATGGCATAAAAGAAGAATAAAAATGTTTTTAGCCATTTACATCATAATACACATCTGCAATAAAAAGCAATCCATCTTTTGATCATGAAGGTGATTTTCTGAGTATTCTTTTCAACCCTTTGTTGAAACAAGCACCCCTTTCTTCATTAACCTTCTAGAAAAGGTACATTGCTCTGACAATTTAAGCCACATCTTAGAGCCGTCTGTGTAATTTACACATTTCAAGTTTTCTAATGGGTTCTTTACATCGAAACTACCCTAGACAGAAAATCTTTCTTTGGATCTTCATCTTGAAAGAGATGTTCAAAGAAATACACAAAATTCTGCACAGCTATTATTAAAGAGAAGGTTACATTAAACTGTGACTAAATTAAATGGAGTATACTTTTGAAGAGCCAGATTTTTACTTAGGAACTTCATGACAAAAGCAAAAAGGATATCAAATTCAAATTTCTTTTTCCTCTCAGCCTTTCCAGATTAATGCCAAGAAAATCTATTGTATGTGAAAGAGATCCCCAAGTAACTGAGCTAGAGGTTCTAATATTACATAGCTGGTAATGTAATTTCATGTTTTACTGTTTCGTAGTTCTGTTCTATAATATGTTTGGAGGAACTCTGGGGAATGGAGTGATTTACTGGGTCCATAAACCCTTCTCAACACAGGTACTTTATTTAACACTTAAATGTGGCTGATCTTAATTAAGAAACATCTTCAACAGCAGCAGCATCAGTAACAACACCATGTCCATCTCCCTTTTCCCTGTTGTTTGGTGCTTGTGACATCAAAGTGTTTTATGGTGTCAAGATTGCTCCTTGAGGATGGATAGGTGATTAACAGTCAAATTAAAGGTCCACAAAATAGACTGCGACTTTTCCAAGGGTCAACAAACTGTAAAGCCACAGCCAGATTTGCTGTGCGGCCTGCTTTTATATTTAAAGCTTTATTTGAACCCTGCAATGCTGTTTTGTTGATAGGCAGTGGCTCCTCTGGGACTTCAACAACAAAGTTAGGTGGTTGCCTGTTGATTCTACGGCCTCCAGATTGCCATGTGATCTTCGGCAGAACAAATTTGCTAAGATCTGACCAACATTATCAAAATTACTCACATAAGAAGATATTTCTTTATCATCTATGAAGTAAGGAACAAAGCAGTGAGTTGCTCTCAATCGCATATTTCCAACACTTTTATCCTTTATTGGTGCTAAAGGAAGGAAGAAAGCTTGGCAAAGAGGTGTTAGATTTAGAGCAGAGTGTATCATGGTGCAGACTTCATCATAAGTACAGATATGGGGATTTAAAGACGCATTTGCCTAAGAGAAAAAAAATGACATTTAGAATTCCTTAAGAAGCAAGTAGATTTCTGCTGTGAAGATAAAATTCATTTAAATATTTAATCTTACTTACTTCCAGGTAGATAACTAAACCTTTTGTGATTTTATTTTCATTCTTTTTAAAAGGGCAGGTGATATTCCTCTTCATGAGTTGTTACACAGTTGACATGGCCTTTGGGTCAATGCCTTTCAGATGAAAACCACGAGTATTTCTTTTCGCACTGCATTTTCCTCCCTTTATTTGACAACTAAATGTAATGCATCTATTAAACATCATATAATTGTTTCATTCATTGCTGTTTCATTTATTTACTCACACTGTTTTTGATGCGTATAGTCATTCAATATTACATAGTGTTTATAATTATCATAATGTATTTATTGCTCTTATTCCAATGATTGCTTCTTCTCAATCTTGTTTTCTAGTTACGGTTTATCTCTCAGGATTCCTAGTATTCTCAAACTTAGTCCTAGAGTTTCACTTCTACCACTCACTCATTTCATGATCTCATCTAGTCTGGCTTCAGAAATCATTTCTTTTTTATTCAAAAACTTACTTGTATTGGTCAGCTTTCCTGTGACTGGGAGACAGTACACGATGCCCACAACCTAAAGGAGAGTTTTAATTTGTCTCAGGTTTTCAGGGCCTGAAATTCATGGTCAGCTGGCTCCAACACAGAAAAATCATGTCTAGTGGGCTTGGCAGAAGAAATCTGTGCATTTCATGATGACCACGAAGCAGTATAGGGGTGAAAGAGCCAGCTATATATAGTGACCCACCCAGATACACCCAGAATTATGGTTTACTAAACTTCTGGGCATTTCAAATCCAGTCAAATTAACACATCACGATTAATGCTCACAATCTACCCATAAGCCACCCCTTGTCAACTTGGCAACTGTACATACCTGTTTATACCATAGTTAACTTCCAAATAAATACAAAACCAAATTAATAATTCTGCCTAACATGATGTGACTATCCTGAGTACAACTAAAAACATTTAATTCTCTCCTCAAAGTCTCAACTGTTTCAGCATTTTTCGTAGGTCTAAGTCAAAGTCTCATCTGAGACTCAAAGCAAACTCTTAGCTGTGAAAAGTGTGAAAAATATTTAAAGAGTTACATAACCCCAAGGTACAATGGCACAGGGTTGACAGTCCCATTCTAAAAGGGAAGAGGCAAACATTAAGTTTTACAGCTCCATACCTAGCGTTCAATTACATGGTGGTAAGATAGGAATTACAGAAGGCTTGGGCAGCCAGCCCTACCACTATGGCCTTACTAGTTGCATCCCACATGCCCTCTGCCTTGGGCTGGATCTGCTCACTGCCTGAAGCTTTCCTCCACAGATGTCCTGTCTTCCTCGTACCTCCAACTTTCTGTGGTCTCTACAGAACTTTGGCTTTGTTCCCACAGCTTCATGCACTGCCCTCTCAGTGTCTCCTTGGCTGATCTCCTAGGACTTACTTTGAAATCCGAATGGAAGGCTCCTTGACCCCACAACTCCTGCTTTCTTCATTCTGGTAAAACCAGTATCATGAGGACTGTGCCGTGCTTGGTTGCCAGTGACTGTGGTAGCCAGGTCCCCTTGGACCCTGGCAGCAACAGCCTCTGAGAACCTGGATGCACAACAGAGTGAAATGCATTCCAGAAAGGTAATTCCCCAGGGAGTCCTTCTCGAGCAGATGTCCCAGAGGCTCCTTCTCAAAAGAAAAGTTGACACTTTTGTACCATTGAGCTTACAATGAGTGGGGTCTTACTGATTTCTGAGGAGCCCTCAAAGCATCTTTCTTCTTATCCCTGTACAAAATACTCAGTTTCTTTTTAATGACACTAATCTCTTCAGCAACCATGTTTTTTGGCCCCAAACTTAGACATAGATCCTTTTGCCTCAAAATTTAGGTTTTCCTCAAATATGTGCATTTTATAGTCTTTCCTGATCCAATTACTAGGCTGTTCTAAAGTACAGGTAGAGTCTATTTAGAAGAGGGGGTAGAGTGGGGCACATAGGTAAACGTTGCGCTACATGGACTAATTCATGTGTCTGGGTGATTATGTTTTGTACTCTTTATCTTCCTTGTTGTGCGCCATAAAGATTTAGCTTGCTTTCTTCTCTTTAGAGCTAGTCACCACAACCACCATCACCTCATATCTGCTAAATCCAGAGGTTCTTTCTCCATTTGGCTGTCTGTGTAGAAAGAAAGAGTTTAGGAAGATTTATCTGACAGAAGAATAGATTGGACAGCTTGGAAACCATTAGAAATGGCAGGCATAGTGGTACAGATGTGGGCTGACAGGGCTTATAGCAAAAAGAAGTAGAAGGGAGGGAAAGAATGGATGCCTGGGTAGTGGAGGAAACAGGGAGCATTAAAGATGGTCAGGGCTTGGTCATTTGTCTGACTTCATGCCATCAAAAGAGGAAAAGTGATGTCATTAGTGGAATGGAGAGGAAGGAAAGGGTGATTTACTTGTGGTTTAGTGGTGTTCCTGAGTTAAGTATGAGATATGTTAATTGCAGAGTGACTATGGAACAGTCAAATACTAATGCATTTAGATCAGGTTGTACACATAGTGTTGATGCTTTAATTCTGGAGGTAAAACTTTGGTGGTTTTCTGGTTATAAATGATGGGAAAAGCAGTGGTAGGCTACAGAGTAAGAATCTAAAGAAAAGAAATGAGAAATCAAAGATGAAGCTTTTGGGGATAACCGTAGTTTGGGGTAGGGAGGAAAAAAGGAACCAACAAAGGCTAAAATGATAACATTAGCCAGGCATATGGTGCACGTCTATAATCCCAGCACTCAGGAGGCTGAGGCGCTGCAAGTTTGAGGCCACCTTGGGCTACACAGTGAGTTCAAGGTCAGCCCAAACTGCATAATGAGACCCTGTCTCAAAGAAACAAAAACAAAACAAACAAACAAAAAAAAGATGATAACATTGGGCAATGCTGAGAATTTCTAGAGAATGACAATAGAAAGCCAAATGGACCATGAGTTTTGACAAAATAAAGTAAAGGGTATCTAAGTAACATGAAGATGTGAAAGGGTTAACTTGAAAGAAGATTGATAATTTTTTACTCTGTGAAAGGAAGGAGAAAGAATGATCTTCCTAGTGTTAAAGTTGGAGAAAGTGCAACAGTAGGAGAGGAAGTGATTTTGTCAAGACCATTTAATGACAGCAGTAGGAACTGAGCTGAGCTCTCTATTACCCATCCAGGCGGGCTTTAGTCACAGGTGTGTACTATGAGGATGCTGTTTGGAAGTGTGATTTTTATCTTCGGCTCTTAGAAAACAAGAGCCAGTTCACCAGACAACCCGGGGAGGTCAGTGATTTTTCTCTTAGAAGCAAGGCCCCTTCCTAGCAGCTGGAAGGAAATAGAAACATGAGTCCTATCGTCACTTTGAGTCATTGAAAATCTCTGGTGGATTTTCTCAGCAGATGGGGCATTAATGCACATATTCTCACCATAATACGAGCTAAAATAACAAATCCAGCTGACAGAGTCTCCATCCCTCTCTCCCTTTACCCTTCCCTCCTTCCTTCCCTCTTTCCTTCCTTCCTTCTTTTCTTCTGTCCTTCCTTCCTTCTTTTCTTCCTCTGCCTTCTCTCTCTCTCTCTGTCTCTGTCTCTCTCTCTCCCCGCCCCTTCCCTTTTCTAATGTTATTTTTGTGCTGGGGCAGAGAACCATAGGTGCTGCTATAACAACATTTGTTCAAAGAATTTCCCAAAGGTGATGTCTTAGGGACAGAAAGAACATGTCTACCCCTGTTGTCCTGCTCCAGCTCTTTCTTTCTGCACTGGATTTCTGCTTCATTTCATTTTTGACTTCGGTTTGCCTTTTATCCCTAAAGAAGAGACGAGCAGTCATCTTCTTTGGTGCCAATATGTGACACAGTTTCCTTCACTCTGTGCCTGCTGGGAACCTGGACTCAGAACTTCCCCATATCCCAAACAAGTTACACATAGGGTCTTAAATGTTGACAAGCAATGCTGGTTTTTCAGATGCTTTCAGAGGAAATTAGAGGGAAATAATACTTTCCACAGAGGAAAACGTCATGAAATCACCTCAAGAAATTTTCTGCTTTTTTTTTTTGTGGAGTTAGTTTTTTCTTTCACTTATCCTCTTTTGAGTGATTCTTTCAGAGGAGGCCTTAGCTTTACTCTCCCAGATGACACTACCTCTTTCAATATTCTTCTTCATAGAATAATTTCATTCTCTTTACTTCCCCAGTTTGTACCCTCAGACTTACACTACTCCTAACAACAATGGATGTTCCTTGGGCTGGCCTGCCTTTCAAGTCAGAGGGCATTATAAATACAATTTTTTACCTGGTTTTGCTTGCATGGGATCTTGACTTTTCAAAATCTTTTTGGAATGACTCATACTTTGATGACCAGCCTTTATCACTGAATTTAGATTCCTACTCTCTCATTTGGTGCACAGGGAAGGGACAGGATAAAGGAATACGGACCCTGGGTTCAGGTTGGAAATCATGCTTTTAGAAAAGCACTCATACAAATATAGATAACCAGAGTTTCCTGCAATGAGAAAATAGAGGGAAATCATTTCACATTTTAAATTTCTGAAAATGACAAATCTAGTGGTAACATGGGTTTGGGAATCAGTCTTCATGGAAAGATTAAGCTCTTGCTGCACTTAGAAAGACTGAAGGATGAAGTATGAAGTGCTCATGTAAACTATTTTCTAAAAACAGCACTGCCTAAAGAATTTCCATTAAGCACTCTCTTATGTATAATACAGGGGATCAAGGAGTTTGTATGAAGCAGAGAATAGAGATTGCGAATGTAGTGACCACATCTTCAAACGACCATGTACACAGTGCACTTACCTGCGGTGCCAACCTCCAGCTTTGTGTGTGCCCCAGTGTGCAGTGCTGCTGCAGCCATCATGTCCAGTGCATGCTGCGTGTACTTCCCAGTCTTGCCTCTCTTCAGTACTAGAGCCCTGCCTTGCCTTTCACAGTCTTTGCCTTATACACTTTGATCCATGTATAAATGAAGCTTTAGTTACAAAAGACAGTTCAGTTGGTCCTCTGTATCCACAAGATCTTCATCTGTAGATTCAACCACCAGCTGATTGAAAATATTTGAAAAGAAAAAAGTTCCAGAAGGTTCCAAAAAGCAAAACTTACATTAGCCACATGCTAAGTTCTATATTGAATCCATGCAAAGAATGTGATGTGTAGGCATTGTGTTCAGTGTTCTAAGTAATCCAGACATGGCTTACAGTACAAATATTCCTCATTTAACGACCTACTTGGTCAGTCCCTGTTCAGACTTATGACCCACCACTTGCACTTACCACCCACATTTGGACTTAATGACACAGCAATGTGAAGACCAGTGCAGGCTTATGGTGGCTTCTTCTACAGTACAGTTTAATTTTTGCTGATTGTCCTGTATAGTAAACCACAATACTACAGTTTTATGTTCTGTTATACTTTGTAGAACTGCCTTAGGTTTATGCAAACAAAAACGAAGTCACCAAGTTGGAGTTTCCTTTCACCATTTCTTTGTTCTGAATATGGTGACATGCATACTATATACCATTTCTCATTTAGTGAGCAATTCAACCAACTACCTAGTTGCAGAACTGTAACCTGGTCCTTATGTAGCAGAAAATACCCGCCCCCCCCCCCCAGCCAGTATACTTCAGTCTCTTAGTTGCCCAGGTAATATAGTTCCTGTTCCAGTTCTGGTTGCTTCTGTCTCTTAGAAACAGCTGGTCACTGTGATGCATAGCTGGTCACTATGATGCACATTGTATAAGCCAAACCCCAGTTGACAAGCCATTCTGCCTCTGTACTTCCTACTTGCTTATGCCCTATAAGCCCTAGACCACCAGAGATCAGAGCCTGATATTCTGGGAATGATCCCGATCAGTGCCCGTCGATGTAAATAAATCTGCCTCCACATCCTGGGTACTGTTTCGGTGTTTCTGTTTGCTGTAGCACATAGACGAGGAATGTCTGTACACAGGAAGATGTGCATAAGTTACATGCAAATACTACACCATTTCAGGTAAGGACTGAAACACCCACAGATTTTGGAGTCTGCAGGGGTCCTGGAGCCAACCCACTGCAGATATGGAGAGATAACCTTACACAGAGTTATGAATAGAACATTGGACGGAAGCAGTTCTCCATCCGTGGGTCATAAAATCAATTCGTTGAGTTTTAAGCACTTAAAAAGTGAAATAAATAAAAATGCAGTTATGACAGTTTCCCATACAGAAAAAAGGTATTGTTTTATGAAACTTTCATCTGCCCACATACAATAAATCATGGTATAAAATGTGGGCTTTATTTTTTTAACTGTAACTCATCACTGGGGGGAAAATAGGAAACACCAGAGAATACCAACTTTGTGTTTACATACTATGCAACAAATTTTGCCCCATGAGTATAAAATAGACCTTTTTTAACACACAAAAACAACGTGACCCTAGTGGGTCACGAAGTTAATTTAGTAGGTCAGAGATGCAAGTTAAAACAATGCTGAGATTCCATCTCACTCAAGAAAGAATGGCAATTATCAAGAAACCAACCAATAACAAATGCTGGCTGGGTTTTGGGGAAAAAGGAACCCTTCTCCACTGTTGGTGGGAGTACAGACTGATACAACCACTGTGGAAATCAGTGTGGAGATACCTCAAAAAACTAAAACTAGAGGTTCCATTTGACCCAGCAATTCCCCTTCTTGGTAGCTTCCTAAAATAAATAAAAATGTCATACCACAGTGATGTCTGCACATCCATGTTTACAGCAGCACAGTTTGTAATAGCTAAATCTTAGAAACAGCCCAAAATGCCCATCAACTGATGAACGGATAAAGAAGATGTGTTTTTTTTTTATACAGTGGAGTACTACTCAGCCATAAAGAAAGATAAACTTGAGACATTTATAGGTAAATGGATAGACCTTCAGACCATACTTTTTTTTTTTTTGTGGGTACGGGGGTCGAACACAGGGCCTCACATGCCAGCAGGTGCCCGTGCCACTGAGCAATATCACCGGCCCTTTTTTTGTATGGGTGTACTGGGAGTCGAACTCAGGACCTCATGCTTGCCAGGCAGGCGTTTATGCCACTGAGCTATCTCACTGGCCAGACCATACTCTTAAGTGAAGTAAATAGAAAACACATGCATAAATATCACATTGTTTCTCCGGTAGGAGAAACCAAAAGTATTAATAATGACCGGAATTGTATACTAGATATTATGATATGGGAAGAAAATGCTCAATTAGGAGGGGGAGCAAGGGCATGGGAAAGGAAGGAAGGGAAAAGAAAAAAAATGAGAAAAGAAGGAAAAATTGGAAACAAAGCTTTTGTAAATAAGGAGGGGAAGAGGGGTTGAATGGAGGGTAAGGCAATGGGAAATAAAAGAGGAACTGAGATAAGCCATGTACAGGTACGAAGTCCCTATGATGAAAGTGATCATTATGTATATTTAAAGTGTACCAATAAAGTTAATAAAAAATAAATTTTTACTGTCACAATAAAAAAATAAATGGAATAAAATAGGAAATATCAGAATGCTTTTATATAACTATTATATGATAAAACTTTGGTTTCTATTTCTTTATTTCTACAGAACATATATGCATTCATGTGCCAGGACATGAAGTAAAATATTTCTTTTCTTTTTTTTTTTTTTTTTTTTTTGTGGTGCTGGGGATCAAACTCAGGGCCTTGTGCATGCTAGACAAGAACTCTACCACTGAGCCACATCCCCAGCCTGGTAAAGATACTTCTTACTGTGAGTCATAGCCTTAGGCTTTTGGAGCTACTGATATGGAGTATTCAGGGCAATAGACAATTCTGCTCAGAGAACGATCCAGGGCTGAAGTGTGATCAAGTGAATACAATTCTAACTAAGACACAGTTTCGTCCCTGTAAGCATGATCTCTAACATGCTAGTATTCAAAAGGATGTCAAGAATACAAAAGTGTTGAAAACCATTGTAGAGAGAGAAAGAACTGCTGCTCCTTTTCCGTCTTCATCCTACCCAAACAGAGTTGGCAGATCCTGACGAAATCCTACCTACCCTGGTAAATTAATGTTATTTTTTGGAAGCTGATGTTGAGACAAGTTTAGGATGCACAATGCTTATTAGGGGTGAAGAGCTGCTGTGGACAGGGGAAGGAGGATTGGCGTAATGCAGCCCCGCATAGGCTCAGGGGGCTCTGGGGTGAGTGGTCCTGCTGAGAGTGGCCTGTGTTGGGTGGAAGTAGCCAGCTCTTGTACCCAACACCCCAACTTAGTTGTGAGATTCAAGCTGCTCCTAGAAGACAAGCCTCTTCTGCTGATGCTCGTGGCAGTTGAGGCCACCCCGAATGAGCTAACAACTGGAGACTCTGCTGACCACATCCCATAGCAAGTCCCTCCTTGAAGTGGTATCTGGGAAGTGCATTTTTACAAGTGAAGAAACCACATACTTGTCCATGGCTTGAGGAGTGGCAGCAGGTATTGTGGAAGAGTGCAGAGATCTTGACTGTCCTTGGGCAATGCCACCTCTGGCTCCGGCGTGGATTTGGTTGCTTGGCCTCCTGGTTGCTACTGGGAGAATTTACCAAAGACTGTGATGAACTCATGCACTGTCTTACTGAATGTATTCACTGAGCTCTAGACACGGGTTTGGTGAGATTTCAGAAGATGAAACTCTCTCCCAAGAAAGCTCGTTTAATTTCTGGACATTAATCTTTAGTTTCTAAGACTAAGATTATATTTGCTTTGCATTTTATGAATTTACAATTTTATGACCTTATGAAGCATGTGTTCTCTTATTTAATCATCAGAACTGCATGAGTTAGGAATAACTGGCGTCACCATTTTGCAAACAAACAAACAAACAAACTCCCTCAAGATCAAGTAAGTCAAGACCCTTGATAGGATCATACAAGTGGATAAGGTGGGCTCTGGGTATTTTTTACTCTGATTTTATATTACTAGGGTTTTTTTCTGCTGTATTATTTTGTCTGTATGGAAAGCTGATATCTGCATCCCTATAGGGCTTACATCTTGTCTACGGTCACTGCTCTGGATTTATATAAAACATAACTAATTATTCTTCCACAAGACACAGCTATTATGGTGCTCAGAGATAGTTATCATTTCTTCCGTAAGTCTTCATGTTTTCACGCAGTGTCCTGTTTCCTTTAGTTAACTGCTATGTACTGTGGTTTTCTAATACTTGTCCTCATTTCTCTCTGAATGCAGTCAGGTTGATATGGATATTCTGAAAGGCTCTTCTTCAAATATAATGCTCAGAATGTAATAACATATCACGAGGAGGCTATTACTGATGCAAAAAAGCTCCATCATTGCTTCTAGTTTTGGGGCACTAGCATTCCACATCTGTAGCCTAGGAATATGTTATTTAACCTTCGGAGAATCTTAGCTAACTTTGGACTTGTATTGAATTTATGGTTAAAAGAACCAGATCATTTTTATCTGATAAAAATAGCTCTTTCCCATCATGTACTTGGCATTCTGTTTACCTCTTCTAAACTTCATTTCAGTCCAAAGTTCCAGCCTGTCGCAATTCGTTTACTAAACATACATATACTGGGTGCCCATAACGGGTCAGTTCCTTTTGAATTTTATTGTTCTTTAATACATTAGTTAGTTTGTTTAACTTTTTGCTGATCACAAATCTAATTATGATGTGTTCTGTATATATATTTGATCCAGTGTTCTGATGAAAGTCCTGAATAGAAATGAGGTAGTATAGAAAAACTAAAAATGGATAAAAAGGAAACAAGAAAATCGTCGTTTTTAAAATTGTACTTAAAAGAAAACTGCATCCTTAGGACACAAAGTTATCCAAGGCCAAAGTGCTTTGCCCATTCCAGGAAATTCATTCCAAAAAAAATTCTTAAGCCTGTAAATTGAGCCCATGCTTTTCCTTCCATATTTGTTAAGGAAATATTCCAATTTTAAGGAAGCAGCATATCTTTAGCAAACTTTATTTTCTGAACTCATCCACCACCAGCTTTAATAATTAGCAACATGTTGACAATTCTGCTTTATCTCCTTTTCTCCAAAGTCCCTCCTCCCCTGGAGTTTTATTTATATATTTTTATTAGTACATGTTTATTACTACAGTACATAATGTTTATACTCCTTGCATAGAGTTGGTACAAGTACATAACACATCTGAATTCCTTTTTTCATCCCCTTCACTCCCCTCTCTTCCCTCCATCTCTTGATCCCCTTTCCATTTGAGAAAGTTCTATCCCCCTACTTCCTATTATCTATCTTTTATTTTGCTTATTTATAATTTGGGTTTCTCACAGAGAAATCATGTGATATTTAACCTTGTGTGTCTGCTTTATTTTACTTTACGTTATGGTCCCAAGGTGCACCCGTTTTCCTACAAATGACTCAAACATGTTTTTCTTTATAGCAGACTAGTAAATCCATTGTGTATAAATGCCACATATTTTTTATCCATTCATCTGATTATAGATATATAGGCTGCTTGAAGCTTTAGCTATTATTAATTGTGCTGCTATAAGCATGAATGTGCATGTAATACTGTAATATGATGTCTTTAACTCTTTAGGGAAGAATACTTAGAAAGGGAATAGCTGGGTCAAATGGAATTTCTTGTTTCAGTTTTTTGAGGAATCTCCATACTGATTTCCATCATGGTTGTACTAGTTTACATTCCCACCATCAATGTAGAAGGGTTCCTTTATCCTGTAGCCTTGCCAATATTTGTTATTATTTGATTTCTTGAGGATAGCCATTCTTTCTCAGGTAAAATAGAATCTCAGTGTTGTTTTAATTTGCATTTTTCTGATGGCCAGTGATGTTGAGCATTTCTTCATGTATTTATTAGCCATTTGTCCTTCTTCCATGAAGTGTCTTTTTCAGTTGCCTATTTTTTAATTAAGTATTATATTTTGGGGAGTCTAATTTTTTTGAGTTCTTTATATATTCTAGATATTAGTCCTCTGTATGAGGAATAGCTGGCAAAATTTTTTCCTATTCTGTAGGTTGTTTTTTCACTTGGTTGGTTGTTTCTTTTGCTGTGCAGAAGCTATCTAATTTGGTTCTTTATTTATGCTCCCATTTGTTGATTCTTGGTATTATTTCCTGTGTATCCAGGGTTCTATTCAGAAAGTCCTTGCCTATGCCTATGATTTCAAGAATTTTACCTATTTTATTTTCCAGTAGGTTGTTTCTGTTTTAGCATTTAGTTCTTTGATATCTTTTGATTTTAAGTGGTTTACATTCTAACTTTGTCCACCAAGTGGACACTACCTGACAGACACTAGGAATAGACATCCTAGATGCCTCGAGGACACCCCAAAGTCACATAAAACCCCAAGCCCAGAGCACAATGTGCTCCTTTCTTGAGAGCCTTCCTTCTATTTTCTCTGAGTGTGCACTTCTTTAACTCTACCGAATAAACCTTTCCATGCCTCTCACTGATGCATTCTGAAGTTTCTTCTCTGTGACTGAAGTCAGTGGATCTTCCAACCTATCTGATGGATGGGTGAGTTGAGGTCCCCATCTTTTCTTTAGGAGAGTGCCTCAGACCCCCATCCAGTTACAGACTACATCTAAGGACAGACACTGCCACAACTGCTGACCACTGGTTAATTTTACAGGGGATTAAAGCAATTTAAGTAACACATTTTGGAAAATCCCTTGGACAATTGTGAATCCATGGAGCACATTATTATCAGTACACATTCTTCTCTCTTGCTGTATTTGTCACCTTTCTGTTGCTGGGACAAAATACTCAACACCACAAATTAAAGGAGGGAAGGTTTCTTTCTCACAGTTTCAGAGTTTTCAGTCCATGGTTGGCTGATTCCATTGCAGTATATCATGGCAGAAGGATGCAGTGGGGTAAAACTGGTCACCTCCGGCAAGTCTCAGTGACCCACCCCCTTCAACAAGGCTCTTTGTCCTAATGGCACATTCAACTACGAATAGCAGTGAATTAATCCACTGATAGGTACTGTGCTCCCATGAGCAGTCACTGCTCCAGGAGTTTCTTAATCCAGCAAATTGACAATTATGATTAACCATCACAGTCGCCCAAAGAGATTTCATGAGAAATTTTGTCAAATGTCCTATTGAATTCCGGTTATAGATGTCTTTAGCTCTGTCTGTTTGGAAATTCCATCAGGAAATATAATACCTTTAGTCTGATAAGACACTTTCTGCCTGAATTTAGTTTTGTTTGGTAATCAAGAAGGCTCTGATCCATCTGCTTCGATGTTTGATCTGCTTCTTTTCCAGAACAGTCCTTCCTAGGATGGGACATGGGGAAGATAATCCCTGTCTATATTCAAGTTTGTACAACTCTCACTCTCATGCTATTAGGAATCAGAAATTTAGTTTTTATAGCTTCCTATGCTTTGCATATACTGCCATGTTTGCATAACAAGTTAAAATAGTTTACAGTATTTAGTCTTATAAAAACGAACTAAAAAGCAAAAACTAGAAGTGGTAATTTCTAATAAGAATATCTGATAAGACTATCTGGTCTCATACCCTCGTATGATTCAAACTTATAAAACACGAAATGTGCCATAAATGGCTAATTACAAGACAAATAGTTTTTTTTGAAATTAACAACATATTGGTGAAATAAAAGGAAAAAAGATAAGATTCTGGAAAAACATTGATGAGTGATGTACTTAAGTGGCAGGGTGCAATTAAGAATTTTAAAAATAGCGTTTAGTTTTCTTAGGAATTGAATTCCCTCCTAACATTACTTTCAAATGCTTTCAGAAATTAAATATAAAAGAGTAGCCTTCCTGAAACTAAAATGCAAGACAGACTGTGGAAAGCGACATTGGAGGCATCCATTTATGGAATTGACTAATCAGTCTCTGCTGGAGGTGGCGGGAGTATCCTGGATCCAATTTATTTCACCCCGACACAAGCGCTTATCACTTGCCCTATTGCTATAAGTGGACTGAGAACTAGTCACATAAAGTACATTCTGTGCAAAGAAAGTCATTCATCCAGTCCAGCTCTCCTGTGGTTAGCAGACATCATACCTATGTTTGCCTCCTGTAAGCAGAACATAAACAGGCCATTCAAATTAAGAGCTTGTTGAGAACCCACATGGCTGTAACCAAGGCAGCAGCTGCAGCTGCCGCAGCCTCAGAAAAGAAGTGAAGATTCTATTATTTCCCTAGTATTCATAAAAGGGCCACTTTACAACTGTGATCTCACCATGTGGAGAGATTCCATTGTATTTTAAATTTTAGGGCTGACTTTTACAAACAGACATTAAAACTAATAGCTGTGTGCCTGGTGCTTTGAAAGCAAAGGGTGTATTAAGGCAGGATTTGCACAATGCTCTTTGGGGAGTCATACTAGTAAGGGAAAATGAATATTTAAATGTGAAAACAACAACAAAAAAGCTCTCTACATAAAATGTCACTTCAGATTAAAATGGAGAAAGGAATCTTTAAAACAACCAGTTTTCTTTAGTGGGTTATCCAAGACTGCTGGCATTTTCAATGGTTCATTGTGGAAGGAGAGAGGAATACGTGATGGGGGTGGGTGGGGGGAAATTGTGCAAACATTGTACTATACCAGTCTATCCTGGGTCTAGAGCTGTTTTGGTTTCCTATGTAGACTGCAGATGCGAAGTGTTTATTCAGTGACAAACAAAGCCAAGTTTGTGAGCAGGAGACTGATTGCATTGAAAAAGCTAGAAAAGAGGTCAGAACCTACCAGAATCCAATTCACTAGAGACACACGAGAAGGGGCAAATTCAACCCCCCTTCCCTAGCTTCCCCAGGTTCCCCACACACACTCAAATAAGCTAGTCTCATTTCCACTACATGTGTGCAAGGTTGATACAGCCTGGGCAATGACTGATATGATGTGAATATGGAAGAGACAGGACCTAAAGGTCACGGTGAGCCACAGTGTGATCATAAGCCACAAAACCTCATTGTAGAGCAAAGAACATTACACATAAGCACATTAAAGACTTCTGGTTTTCAATGAAAATTCAGAGACCTCTCCCAAGAGAGTAGTTTCTCAGTACTACAAAATGAGCATTCTTTCCTTTCTCCACCTGAAATTGTAGCACTTTTGAGTTGCATTTTTTTCTAACTTATTCTGTCCAAAGCACAGGCAATTTCCCAGATTCAAACCCATGAGAGAGTCTAGTAAGGGACTAGGGTCCCCAGACTGGTGGACACAGGAGCAGCCACATGTAGAGAGACCTGTGCCTTGCTTCCTGACACCTTTGCATCATGCATGTTACATCTGCAGGGCTCAGACAGCTGCCCTTCTTTCTGCCTCATCCAGTTCCTCTTGTTGGGGTGGCTGTGCCTAAGCTTATCTGGATGGAGCCCTGAAAACGTTCCTGGTTCTTGTCAGTACCCTTCACGAAGAACAGAAACTTCTCCAGATAGTGGCTGAGGTCTATTTCACATCAGTTTCCAAGACTTGCCTCAACTGGGTTCTCTTGATCCGGTGCCTCACACTATAGCTTGGATCTCTGAAGAACACTGCCTTTGGGATTCTTGGACACCTTCCCCCTTGGAGCCCAGCCTGGTGCACCAACCCAGCCTGTTCCTGGTGAACAAATGAGGATAATAAAAGAAAGCTGCAAATGGAAATTTGGGCTCATTTTTTGCCACTTTATCTATCAAAGAATGCTGCTTTTTCTGAGAGAGATTTAAAGCAAAAGCTGGGTTTCTGCTGGCGATTTGAGGCAGAAGAATAGATGGTACAACCCAAGACATGGCTGGGTGTTTTATAAGTCTATATCAGAATTCCTTTGCCATTCTAATAAGCTAATAGAAATGACTTTAAAGTCCATGTGTCACTGGATGAGGTCCAAATTTGTTCCCCAAATGCAGGTGGAGAACCTAACCTCACCCTACATGAAGAGTAAGTTTGAGACTCTCGCTACAGATAAAGAATTTTCAGAGCTAGTCAGTAAGAGGTACAAAGGGATTTATTAGGCAGAATTTTAAAAGCACACATTGAAAGAAGTAGAAGCCTTGAGCTGGGTATATTTATGTGGATTTGGGGGTGTTCCTAAGATGACTTATCTAGGATGTAAATTCTCTGTAGTGTCTGTTGGGTTTACCCAGTTGATGGGTTAAAAGGCAAATCATTTACATGTTGTGAAACTGAGATGCTGCTGTCCTCTTAAAAGTGAGCCTCCAGAGGTGGGGTTTAGTAGAAGGAGCCCAATTTACAGCTGAAAGGCACAGGTCTAGAGCCCAGTTTACAGATCTATTTTCTTTAAGACCCTAAGGAATTTTTTCTGGAAAAGGAAAAAAGCTTGAAAAACTTTTATGTCCTGAATTTACAATTTTTTCTTAAAAAGTAAAATTTTAATATTATAATATTCATTGCCTCCTTTATACCTATCTTTATTTCTGGTATCCTACCTCACTTGTATTATTAGTTGCCCTGTGGCTATGGTGCAACAGGTGTGAAATGAACTGCAATTCTCTTCTCATTTCCTGCCATACTTCCCCTGGGTTCCTCTTGAGGCCTGAGCATCGGTATTTGTAGAGGAGCGAAATTATTCTCACTCTCAGCTTCCTAATGCAAGGAGGCCTCTCTTCATATGCTGATCTCATACTCCCAGCTGGGGAGAAATTAATCACACTAGAAATAGTGTCTCTTAGATTTCTTTAATATTTTTCTTTCAAAGAACATCTACACATGACATAGTTAAAATCTGGGTTGTACTGGGGCTTAGAGGGGAGGAGGGGATGAACAGGAGGAACACAGGGAGTGTTCAGGGCAGCGAAAATACTCTTCATGGCACTGTAATGGTGGGTACACATCCAACCCCATGGAATGTTCGACACAGAGCAAACCACGTTGTAAACTATGGGCTTTGGGTGATATCCATGTGCCCGTGTAGGTTCATTGATTGTAACAGATCAGCCAGGCAGATGTAGGATGTTATTGGTGAAAGAGGCTGAGTGTACACATTAGCAGGGGTACACAGGAAAAATTGATGCCTTCTGCTCAGTTTTAGCATAAAATTACATATGCTCTAAAAAAATAAAATCTATTGAAAAAAGAAGCAAGAATACCAGTTATTCTTCATGAATTGGAAGTAGAGGGCTCAACTTCTCCCAGACAGCCCTCAAGTCACCTTTCGTTTGGGAGGGAGGCATGTTCCTCATTACACACTCCTATTTACACCAGTTTTGGAGCCTTTTTGTGGCTCTTCAAGAAATCATGGCTTTCACAACTGCTGTAGTCTTTTCCTTAAGTAGATTATGAACTCTAGCCCCCTTGCAATTTTTCTGTTCTCAGTAATGTTGGGGGTAATTCATTTACTCTCTGCTTTACTCTCATTTCAGTGGGACTTGGGGGAGACAAACACACATTTCTTTTGCTATGTTAAAATGGAAACCTGGAAAGCAGTTCCAAAATAGATATTTTTGGGTCTCCACTTCATACCTACTAAGTCTGAATCACTTGGCATGTTGGCCAGAAAAGGAAAAAAAAAAAAAAAATCAAATCCCCTTTATCTGGATTCCATCACTCTGGATTCTGAGGCAGGAGGATCATGAGTTTGAGGCCACCTCAGGCTACATCGCAAGGTCCTGTCTCAAAAAACAAAATAAATAAATAATAAATAAATTTTATTCCCCTTCATGTCTGCAACAAGCCAGCCCTTGAAGCTTTTCACTATGTAGTGTATAGATGATGTTTAAATCAGCAGGGATTAGACCCCACTCTTGCAGGATCAAGCCCCAGATCCCAGGCAGCGTTGGGATCTTTTCCTACCTTCTCAGCAATTCAACTTTCCCTTCCTTCCTGGCCACTCAAAAGATATAACGATGTACATTTTCTTCTTGTCCACCATGGTCTTTCCTACACTCGTGACTTTGAACATGCTCAGACCTCGTTGCTATCACTTGATAAACTGTATTCATCCTTCATTCTGTCTTTGATGGAAAACTTTTCTAGCTGCTCTACTGCTCCCAAGAAGCCTGCCTTCAGGGCCTGCTGTAGATGGGCACTTGATAAAAAAACATTGAGTTATATTAGAATTCAGCAGATTCTGAATTCATATGGATTAGCATGGTGGAAAAGGACAATGTTAGCAAAGTTTCTAGAAAATCAAAGAATAACTCTGTTCTTACTACTACTCTGACTACTTAATGATAAAACATTACAGTATTTCTTAATATAAGATTATAAGAATGTGTACAATTATTTTGTATAATTAGAATTTCAACCTCAGAACCTGCTCTGTTGTCTCTAATTTTCATCTATGCCTTCAAATCTAGTGTAATTCCACAGTTAGCAAAGAGGTACCATTCTATTTTCTATGATGTCAGGCCAGATGTGTCTTAAAGTCAACCTAAAAACAAGTTTAAGAGGAAAACACTAAGAGCTATTCACTGCTTTAACTGTCGAGCTAAAGGCTACAGGCTTAAAAGTGCAATCCTTTGGGTTCCAAAATGTGATAACAAAGACAGAAATAGATGTAGATATCAGCAAAGACAAAGGCATGCTTGTTTAGACTTATGTTTCGATCTTCTCTCCTGGGCAAAGCCCTTGGAAAGGGCTTGGACCTGGGGCTTGGACCTGGCATAGGTGAACGAGCCTTATATGCTAACTTATTACTTAGCTCCAGGGACTTACATTTTAGTCACCCTAGATGCAAAACTGTAAGCTTCTCATTGTGCCAGATGCTTTCACAAATCAAACCCTGCAGGCATGAATAATTTTTCTCTTGAGGAAGGAAGAATTTTATAAGCTGTTACATTACCCCTACATTGTAATGAACCACTTCGAATTCTGTAGATTTTGCAACTCAGACTTTTTCTTTTTATCCATTGCAGAATTAAGGCAGCCAACCAATTCAATCCCGGCATTTACTGAACACATGCTCTGTTTGGATCGAAGAGGCGTGCCTGTCCCCTCCCGACTGGAACTGCCTTATCCATTTTCGCAGATGCAGCAGCAGCTTACAGTGCCAGGTAGACAGTAGGTGACTGACGAGTCTTTGTTACATCACTGATGTGTCATAGATGAACAAATGGGGGAAGCTGGTTGAATTATACACAACCTGCGTCTCTGTCCATGAGGAATTCATAACCAAAACACAGATCACACACTGATTTATGAACAGCTATAGGAAGGCAGAAATGAACAAATGAAATAGATTGAGTATAAGAAAAACCAATGGTCACAAATGTACTCAGACTTTCTGTTTCTACAGGTATGTTGTAAGGTTATAACAAAAATATACATGAAAGTACAGATTATATTATCAATTTGAAATTAAAATTAAATATTTACTATGTGCAAAACACAGTTTAATATATTTTAAAGTGTAATCATACATTTGATTTAAATTTTACCTATTTTAACTTGTAATTCATTAGGCTTTTGATCACAACATTAGAAATATAGTTGTTCTTTCTTTTTTTTTTTTTTTATTCTTTTGTAGTAAGATGACAATGTCAGGTCTTGCAATCCGTGTTGCAATGTGCAAACCAGAATTCAGCTTTAAACCTTTAACAAGCGGTGACATTTAGTTTTACCCAGTTTCATAATGAAAACCAGCTGTTCACAAATATAGGTATTTTAAATGTGGGTAGATTCTTGCACAGTGGTTTTTATAGTTGAAGTAGGTACTCTTAATATATTTGTAAAATTCTGCTTTTTTAAACATTGTATTCACTTTTCATTGTAGTTACAGTACAATAACTTCCATTTGCAGCTTTTATTCAAATTATGGATGTTAAATCAGAGTATGAATTCCACTTTACAAACTCATTCCCTAAAGCTTGAAATCTGAGAATTTTTTTCCCATTCAGTCTTCAAATAGACAATTTTGGAAATGGTACAGTTTTATTTCAGGTAATGGATTTCAAAGAGAGAAACTGGATTATATTATTCCTTTTGAAAATTATATACAACAACTTTGTAGAAAGTTCAGAATTCTTGCTTGGGATGAGCTAATGTCAACCCAAAAGGCTAAATCAATACTCCCTGTTAGTGAAATATGGTGAGAATTTTTTCCTTTAGGTTGCATTAACATAACTATTTTCCTCCAAAATTAATTAAAAAAAAATCTCTTTGTCACTATGACAATCAAATGTACTGGCCTCCATGTTATGGTACCATGCCATACTTTGAGTTTAATAAATGCAAACTGTTAATAGTTTTAGACTTAGCCATAGAGAATGTTTCAGGTGTTTTAAGAGTTTTAGTATTATTCCTGATTAAATGATTTAACAAATTGCTCAATACAATACACTTGCAAGCTGTTTGCAAGCTGTTACCATCCTAGATTTAAACTCTTCAGCAAGTTCAGTGTTCTCCTTCACTGTTCCCAAAGTGTATCCGTAAGTGAAGCTTACTGACAGAGACCAATCCGCAATAGAACTGTAAAGACTTTTCTCAGTACAACACAATATGTCATGTCCTGGTCTATGCAGCTATCTTAGGCATTATGTCCAGAAGTTTATATCAAACTTTAGTCATACAAAATTCAACTGAAAGGACAAAGAAATACAATGAACTGGGAGCTATTATCTGTGTTCATCTCAGCTATCACAGCAAATTTCATAAATAATTTACTTCTCAAACAACTTGTCCTGGAAGTTCTCAGCTTTATAGTCAACATTCTGAGCACAGTTGTCTCCAATTAGACTTAGATTGGTAAATGCTTGTTTCTGTTCCACATGTTGCTGCTATCCATAAATGCTCTGTGATAAATCCATCTTCTGGAAAGGTGCTGATACTGGGGCAAATTGCTTCCCTTAATATGTAACTGTTTCCCCAGCAGCATTGTTTATTTTATTCACGTTATATACAAACCAGATGAAATTTCATTTTTCATTTTGTGAGGTTTTATTTTTATCATGCTCCAGTGAGGTAAAACTGTAAATTATTTCACATAGATTTGTAAATTATATTCTTTTGACAATCTTTTTTCACACGAAACACTTTTCTTCCTGCTGAACATATGGGATTATTTTGTCCTTTACCAAAGAAGTGTGGTCTTTCCCATTTTTCTTAACATCTCTGGCCTATTGATCGAGCTTCTTTAGCAGCTTTTCTTGGAAACATGAGGGCAAGAGAACTTTTGTTTTCATCTTTGCTATAAGAAAAACGGCCTGGCAATAAAAACAAAAATCCAAAACCTCCACACTAGGGACCGGCAGAGGCTGGAGAAACTGAGCCATGTTACTGAATCTGAAGCCTACAGCAGCTGCTCAGCTCAGTTCTAGCCAGCTGTGCCTATGGACAAAGAGGTCTGGGGTCTTCATGAGCCGTGTGATATTGGCAATAGCTGTACAGACAACCTGAGGAACATTTTGCAATATAAACTATTTTCTCTTCCTCTTAAATTTGTATATTTGTGTGTATTACTCATGTCTTTTATTTTCTATATGTAGATGGAACATTTTTGACTCTTGGGGAGCTGCTCCTCCTGGGGTTAGGGAATTCCTACAGATAGCAAATAAGTTACTTGAAGAGCACAGCTTTCATATGCAGACAGTATGATACAGAGCCCTCACCTCTAAGGTTCTCTTTTGTTGGGCTCTCATACTATGGCCACTATTCCCTTGTCTTGTCCCCAGCCCAACTCTGCTAGGGCACTGGAGTAGGTTGCGGAAAGACCAAAGAAAATACCTGGCCACAGCTTAGAGAGATAAGGTTTATTAAAACCTACTAACAGGTACTAACAGGCGAGAATAGGGTTAAGTAATACTAACAGGAAAGGGTCCACAGGAAGTGCATAGTGTCCAGTAGCACTACTCCAAAGACCCACAAGGGGTTATACTCTTCTACAGCACCCTTAGGTCAGATCCCATGAGGGCTATGTACTCAACAACAGCGTCACCCAGGAAGTCCAATGGAGATGGCCTGCACAAATACCGGAAAGTACTTGGAGCGTCCAATGGCAACTAGCTAGACTATTAACATTTAAACTTTCCGCTGTGCTCTGTGCTGCCAGTTACAACAGGGAGAGGCATTTGATAGATTAGACTGCAGAAGCAGTGACATCATGAGCTGGCTTTATTCCACTGCACGACCAGTATTCATACAGGCAGGAAGTCAGGTAATAAAGATTATACTCATTTCCTCAGTTCCCACTCTCAGTGTCCCTCTCAGACTTGGCAAGATTCTTGGGAGCCAAGATGTTTCAGAAACATGGTGCTAAATGCCCTAGTTTTTCTCCGGGATGACACACCTCTACCCTATTCACCCAGAGCTATGTAGCAGGCAGCTAGGCCCCAGAACCTGCTGAAACTATTAAAGTGAGCCAATCCTAAGCCTGATAAGACCGCCTTGCTCATCCCTTCCCAGGGAAACCACCATGAAGGCTCTGGTCCATGTTTTCCCCTCACCCTCTCTGCCTCCTGACAGAGCCTGGTGTCTCTCCCCCTGGCCTGGGTGCTTTCTTATCTTGGGATCTGTGAGTGACAAACCACTTTTTGAAAATACAGCCATCCTGATTTGCTACCCTGCCTATACCTGAATACTACTTTAACCTACATTTTAACAGAATGTGGGAGTGAGTCCATGAAAAGTGATACCAGTTCTTAACCCTACCCACTACATGTAATCCATTGGTGAAATTGTAAATAGTGTTATAGTTACAAAATATTTCATACTTATTAAATATTTAACAAGATACATTTAAATTTCCTAAAGTATAACATTTAATCTTCAATAATTTTGAATAAATATTTTAATATTGTTTAATTATGATTTGTATTTTAGAAAAAATAACCTCTAGGAGAATGTATGAAACAAATGCTAATTTAAAAAATGTTCACTTTATATTTTAATGAAAATATTTTAAGTTGTATGTACTCTGTGTAAAAACATATTTAATCTTTAATCCTTGAGATCCTTGCTCTCAATAAAATAGATTGCATGTTGATTATAATATAGTTAGTGATTTTATGAAAATAAAGCCAGCAAAACAAATTTGATGGAATAAATCTGAAATAACTTATGAAATACTTATGTCTTTATTTTTGACTCATCCAAGCATTAATCTACGCATAGCACACCTAGGCATGAGCAATAATAATTAACATTAGTTGTCATGGGTGTTTTGATGACTTTCTGTCAGAGAGAAATCATCGCTTTTCATATATTTTAAAACTTTGTCATTATGCTGGCATATTTGTGAAAATAGGAACATAGAACTCATTTTCTCTAATAGTTGGCTTGACTTGTGACATTGACATGTTTAGATGGCTGGTACATGGGCCTGCATTGATTCTCTTGCCCAAGTCCCACAAATATTAGGAACAGGCTGAAAGATATCTGCACTTTCTCTCTGCTCTTCAAACTGATAAACCTCCCCAAGCCGTTCCGCTAGCCAAATGCTCTTTCTTTAACATCTTGCGGTTGATGGCACTCAGTCCCAGCTTTAGTGTCACCTCTGTGTAAGTCCTTTGCTGATCATCTGGGCCCTATAACACTATATTGTTTTTATTTTCCTTGTCTTTTTTTTTTTTTTTTTTGTCTTTTTGAGACAGAGTCTCACTACAGAGTTCAGGCTGGCCTTGAACTCACTTTGTAGCCCAGGTTGGTCTTGAACTCACAGCAATCCTCCTGCCTCAGCCTCCTGAGTTCTGGGATTACAGGTGTGTGCCACCATGCCTGGCCGTCCTTGTGTCTTATATCACTACAAGATTACATCTAAACCTATAACTTTGTTTATATTCTGTTGTCTATCATTAAACCATAGATCTTAGGTTGGTTAAATGGCAATTGTGGGCGTAGCAATATTTTTCTTAAAATTTTTAAGTTGTTCTCTAATGGACAGCCAGGTTGAGAACAGAAAATCAGGCTTTCCTGGTTACATGATCAAGGAAACATAAAAATGTTCAGGCAAGCCTCGTTCGCAGTAGCAAACATAATTAAAAATGACTGAAATATTTCCTCCATCAGGAAAATGGATTTGTAAACTATGGTATATTCATAAATTACAAAGAATACCATGCCAATTAAAAGAAATTACCTAGAGCTATATAAGTTACTATGGACAAATCCCCGAAACACAGGTATGAAAACTAAAAGTTATAGAAAGATATGCATGATATAACACTATAAAAAAGCTTAAAAAAAGATGCAAAGTAATACATTGCCTATGTATATCCACACGTATAAATACATTTCATTAAAAATTCTTGGCATGATAGATACTAATTTCAAGAAGGGTTATTTCTGGAAAGGAGGAGATATGAGAATTAGGGGAAAAATCAGCTTTGACTCTTTTCTTTACTTCTTTAAAAAGACAAGAAAGATCTAAAGTAAATGTGGGAAAATGTTAGGTTTAACAGAACTCATTCTCTTTATTTTTCTGTGTCCTTGAAATCTTTCATACAAAATGAGATGATAAATTTGTACTGTGTACTATCCATAGTGCTTAACAAACATTTCTGTCAATCATCTGGGCTTTTTCTATGTTTTGCAGCAACTATTTTCTTAGGTTGAATGTAACTCCTCTTTAATGACAAGAATACAAAGAAAACTTGAGTACCAGCTGGGTACTTGTCATACTAATAAAGAAATTTTGGTTTTGCCTTCTCGGATGCTATTAAATCGTACTTAAATTCTCCCATTCTTGGAAAAGTTTTAACTAAGGTTCTTATCTCTATGCTTAGGACTCACTCACTAATGTTTATTTATTCAGTAAGTATCTGTTGGAACCACTTATATAGCAGAGGCATGGGTAGAATTTTATTCTGAATATTTTTAATCCTGTTTCACAGCCTCATCTGCCTTCAGATCTAAAATTAAAATATTACTTTTGTTGTGCTTATGGCAGGTTTATTTTAGATAATTCAATTCCACATTTAGAATATTATTCATTTTTATATTTTCACCTATTTCATGAGAATTAAGTTCCCAGAAGTTCCCCACATGTCACTAACTGAACAATCGAAGCAGAAAGACTTCAAGGCTTGTGTGAAGTCATACAGCAATGTGCTGGCAGGGGGCGGGGGCAGGTCGCTACTTATAATTCCTCCTGGAAAGCCAAAGCTCTGGATATACTGAATCTCCTGAGGATCTTAGAGATTTGTTATGATGCATTACAATTCCAGTGTCTTGAGGACCTGGATTATGTCTATCCATCCTCTGCACACCTGTCATTCATCCATTTCATTATTCATGTTTTCATCTAACAGTAACTAGGCATCTCACATTGCTGGGTACCTGGTACCATGACATTGATTTAAGAAATTGAAATTATTGAGTGTTGTTCTCTTCCTATTTTTCAAAGCTGCTTAGCTTTCGACTAGCTGCTACTTCTTACCTTTGATAGGTCCTCCACTTTTAAGAATATATAGACAAGGAAATAAAAGGAATACCTAATTTAAAAAACAACAGACAGACCCCAATTATCCCCTAAATTCTTAATTAATTTCTCCTGAATTAATTTACAAAATAAACTACACCTAGTGAGTCATAAAGCTTTAATGGCAGGAGCGAGTGTGGCCCCCCTGCAGCGTCGTAAGCCACGGGAGCACAAATTAGAGAAAACCTGGGAAAGCAGAGTGTTGGAAGGGTGAGGGACGATTTGAGTCACAGACTTACTTTTCATTTAAGTGTGAAAGAAGCAAAACTTTTCAGGATTAAATTGGCTGGAGGGAAATGTCATGCCAGCATGTGTAAAATGACAAGGGACAGCTGGCTAGAGAGGCGTAAATCAGAAACCAGACTCACCTCGTGGCTGTTGAAATTGCCACAAGGATACTTATAAATAGCTCTCTCTGATTCCCAGTTCTGTCAGGAAGAGTAGTGGGTATGGAGATGAAAGCCACCTCTGTCCACAGCTTGGTGGCCGACTCAGTGGCTTCCTGTGCAGGACCTGACTCCCTGGCCTCATGGACAGGATATACCTGGGTCTCAGCCAGGGTTTGACTAAAGAACGGGGCCCTTTGGGACCATAATGTATGGGGCTAAAGTGTTGTTAAGGGCTCAGCGTGCAGATTTACCCAGCTGTTTTAGTGTGCTTTGTGTTGCTATTAACACAATACTGTAGGCTGTGTAATTTAAAAACCACAGATTCACTTGGCTCATGGTTCTAAAGACTGGGAAATCCAAAGCCCAGGGACCTACATCTGGTGAGGACCTTCTGGCATCATTGTCCCATGGCTGAAGGTGGAAAAGCAAGAGAGAGCTCTTGGAGGTAGAGGTGGAGAAGGGTTGAACCCATCCTTTCGTGAGGAATTCCTTCCCATGATAACAGCACCAATCCATCCAAGAGGGTAGAACACTCATGACCTAACACCTCTTAAAGGACCAATTTCTCAACATTATTGCATTTGGGATATGTGACTTTATTGGACCCATTCAAACCATGGCAACAGCAGAGGTAATGAAAGATCACCAAGGGTTTGATAAAACCAGACTCTCAGCCTAGTTTCAACTAGAATGAGGTTCCTTTGGATCTCTGGGTATTAATTTTCTGAATTTGGAGGTCTGGAATGGGTAGTCCCAGCTGGATGGTTGTAGCATATTCCAAATTGTGTTTTCTCTCCAACTAACTTTTGAATTCAACCAAATCCAACAAACATTATTCTAAGCCCTAGGGAAGCTTTATATTGATGTAAACAATATGGAGGCCCAAATATTTTCAACCACTGGACTTGGGGTTTTCTGATTTAAAAAAAAAAAAAAAAGGCTATGTTTCCCTCATCTTTTTTGTCCCTTTAACCCCAAGAAAAGTCCTTCATAGTAGGTGCACAATAATGGCCTGTTAAATAGCCAGTTAAATTGCCTATAAACATCAGGAAAGTTCTAGAAGAGGGTGGGCCCACCACAGTCTGTAGGAGGGGCTCCTTCCTCTAGTGTATCCATTGGCTCAATTTATAGCCATGCTGACTTCCGGGAAGAAAAATTGGCTTTAGGAAAGAGGTGTTAAAGGAAGCCAGAGAATGTCCCTTGTGCACTGTTCTGTGCAAACCATTAATTAAAGTGCAACGCAAGCAAGTCATGCACAAACAGTGTTGAACATAGGGCTGATGAAAGTTGGAAATAATCCCGAACAACAATTGAAGGCATACAGAAGCATATGTTCTTTGCACTTCCCTCTCTTCCATCCCTTCTTTCCTGCCGTCCCTTACCCTTTTCTTCTAAATGACCACAAACAATGCAAACACTGGCTGTTCCTACACATTTGGGGGCTGGTTAGGGAACCCGGAAAGCTGGGTTCCAGGCCTGGTTCCTTCTGGGAGCCTGCAGTAGGTTCATTTCAGGGAGTGAGTCTCCTGTCCATCTTCTGCTCTGTGAAAGGATAAAGGGCTTGAATTAGGTGAGGGTGCAGGTCTTTCCCAGCACTAATGGCCTATGGTTCTAATTCATCCTTCCCTCATTTCTTGCTAAAGACTGTGGAAAGCTTAGCCAGGGCCTGGTGCATCCACCTTGCATCTCATTTTCCTGCTTATGGCCCTTCCTCTTTGCCTCCCACATCCATTTAATCTGAGTCTTGGCAACTACTGAGGAAAAGCAGCTGCTTCCTTCGCTGACTTTACTTCCTTTGGGCTGTCGACATATGTATGGCTTGCAATGGCTCTGGGGCAAAACGTTTATATTTGATTAACTCAGTTTTAAAACACACCAACTGTGGCGGCACTAATTCTACTGGATTTATCTGTCAAGTCAGTGGCTTTCAATAAATAGTGCTGCTTTGAGATGAGAAATATAAAGGCTGGCTCTGTAGCCAGGCAACAAAGGAAAAAGGCAATTGTAGATGGGATTTTTACTTAATGTAATCCAAACTATAGGTTGTCTGTTTAAGGACCAAGGATCATCCTCAGGAGTACTTTAAAGTTATGTTATTTAAAGAAAAGAACCTATCTATATTCTGATTCTGACCAATTAGGCTTCCACTCAGTTTATCTTCTTAGGTTTTAAATACTTTTCTGTAAAAAAAAATCCTAAAAATGTAGTTTTATGATGATTCAAGGACTGCTGCTGTGCCTTAAGCTAGACTAAGACACACAGAATACATTTAAATGAATTACAAAGTGTATTATACTCTGAAAATCAGCATTAAAATGCACATTAATTTTTGCAGCTTTTAAATACTTTGGTTGCTGAGGAACTGCTTCCATTCTATAATTGAAATAGCTCTTCAGAAGCAATTTAGTCACTGATTGGTTTTTAAGTATTTTTAAAAGCTAACAGCTCAGATGGAAAAAAGGTGGTATACCCTTGAGGTTTAAATAGGAACACAGATGTCACCACACCGTGGACACACAGGGCCCCTGGAAACCACACTTATTTCCTCTAGAGAAGGGTGCTCCACCCCAAAGCTAGGCACACCCTTAACTGTGTAGGAGACCATAGAGCTGATTTGACATCGTATATATGATTTTAGTTACAGAGAATTACTCTTCTTTAGAGGTATTTCTGAGGTTTCATAAATTGTACTCTTCCATTCACACATTTTATTTTCTTCTGGTTTTTTTGCTCCCCTGTTTTTGTTTTTGTTTTTGGTCAGGTCCAAGAAATACCAAGTAGGAAAAGAGAAGGCAAAACAAAAAAGCAAATCTACCTTGATAGTGACTGGATATCTACAGGTGCAACTTGGAAGAAGTCTAAACAAAGGGCCCAAAGTGGGGATTGGAATGTTTGGATTCTGATTTTGGCTATTGCAGGCAGCAAAGGATATTGCAAAGTGCCTGTGTCCACATGACAACGCTCAGTAACTTCAAGATAAAAAAGGAAAATCTAGTGACATTTTTTGGTATGTGCCTGCCTCCTTTTTATTAATAGAGCTGTTTTGAACTCAGTGATGATGGGAGCTTGTGTTGGCAAAAAAGTGGGAGACAAAATTAGCTCCCATCTTAAATTTCTCACTGAGGGTTGATGGTAAATTGGCATACATTCCTTTTTTTTCTTTTTTTCTTCGATGACAAATGTGACTACTGATATATTGTGGGATTGTTCTGGAGTTCATATTTAAAGTCATAATGCATGAAAACCACCAGTTGCTTTGTGAATGTAAAGCAGAATCGCTAAGAGGGAGTTCTAAACAGTGAAACTTGGGAGAGGACATCAGATCCCACCAGAAAGAAACTACAAAACCTTTTAGAATCCTTTGGTTTGTTGCATCAAATTAAATAATCTGCAGGAAAATATCTAGGTTAATTGTGCCTTATGAATTCTGTCTCTCTGTTTAGGATGTCAAAGGCTGAGAAGGTAAATTTAAGTTATGAAAAAACCTTTTCTTTGGATTTTCTTGACTATCAGTGGCATGTCAGGAGAAAAATGGATGGATATAGAGAAACAGTTAGTAACAGTAAAAGTAATAACAACAGCATTTAACCACAGTGTATTACATGCTTAACTATGTGCCTGGCAATTAGATACATATTTTGCATTTATTTTAATCTTCACAAAAACCCTATAGTGTGGGTACTATAAATACCTCCTTCTGTAAACAAGATTGAGCCCTAGACAGGTTAAACAATGCATTGGATTTCATAGAATAAATGGTAGCATCAGCTATTGTAAAAGAACTTTTTTAACTTCAACAACAACGCCCATGTTTGTATAGATTGTTAAGAAGCCATTGCAAAATCCAACTCGGTGCACTTTGATCACGTGGACCAGAGCTCTCTACACAAAGCCATCCGTTGTTAAGAAAACTCATTCAAGTATAGAGTAAGGAGAAGAGATTTCAGGTAATAGATTTTTCTTCTTTCTGTTCATGATAGATACTATACTGTAATGCCTGGCTTATTTGTCATAGGAAAAGAAAGTCGGATAAAGAAAAATGTGCTGTAAATTCTTTAAGAAAGAATACTCACTGCCAACCAGTGAGTTCAGGGAGAGATGCAGAAATGGTTTAACTTCAAGTGATGTGATTATTTAATTCTCTTAAATAGATCATTATTTGAATTATACTGTCCAAATCTGAATAAAATACATGAAGGCACCAAGAGCCACTTCTCCATAAAAATCTCAATGGGGGGTGAGAACAGAGCAAACTATGGTGTATTTTCTTTGAAAATATATGGATGGGGCTTGGAAATGAATTGTAAGTAGTTCTGCCAATATCTGGGCTTGAGTTCCTATCACCAAAAGACTTGCACTGGGATTGCTTTCTCTCTTCTGATTATGCAGGATTTATGAACTTAAAAAACAAACAAACAAGTACAAAGATTAAAAGAGCAATGTAAAGAAAGGATAAGATGAGGGGGGGCCACTGGATTTTTTTTTTTTTTTTGGTACAAGGAGTCGAACTCAGGGCCTTCTGCTTGCCAGGCAGGCGTTGTGCCACTGAGCTACATCCCCGGCCCTGGATCTATACAAAGTACATTTTTTCCTTTTGTGATGGAAACCCCAAAACTCTTGGCAGCCAAATGGCAAATGTGAATTAAAATATTCCAGGAAATGTCTGAAAAGACTGTCAAAAGAACACCAAGCACAGGTACCTGCCCTTTTGATCTGTGCTTTATGTTGTCTGCAGACTGTTCATGCATTTCCCCCCCTGTGCATGGTCGGACCGGGGAGAGGACTTCATGGAAAGGGCCTGTGGGGCTGGCCAGTGTGGTGGAAGCAGAGGGCATGGAAGACCCCAAACCACAGTCAAGAGCTGAGTCCAGAGAACCCTGGAAAGTCTATTTTCTATGCATGAGAGTGCGTTCATGGTTTTGAATAACAGTTTGAAAGGTTCAAAAGCTTAGTGTGTAGCTCTACTGAAATGTTTTATTTTTGCAGTAAGATTAACAGCTAGCATTAAAAAAGAGGAAGAGTAATAAAAGGAAAGGGAGAAAGAGAAAAAATGTCAGCAGTACGTGTCAGGTGCTGTGCAAATGAAATGAGCCCTTAGGCCACCTGCTGCCTTATTTAGAAATCTCCAGGACAGTGAACTGCTCTTAATTGTGCATAGAATCACTAGTAAGTTGCTTTCTAGAAATCCAGGAACTTCTTCCTCCTCATAACAGTAGTTTCAAACTTGGTCTGTGCATGGAACCTCCTAGAGAGTTTTTCAAAATTACCACCTACCTGGATCTCATTTCTGGAGATTCTGATTTAATTTGGTGATCAGAATTTTTAATTCTTCTGTTGAGTCTAATGTATATATATATATATATTTGCTATGATGACTTTTTCTTTGGGAGATGTAGGCATTTTTGGAAGTTTAGGTGGCATGTCAAATCTCACCATGTTAAGCTGGATCAAAAGGGTTCTCATGAAGAAATACTGGCAAAGGCTTAAGCTTCCATGTTTTCACACATCAGAAATCAGGATGTGTCTCACAGTTTCATCACTGGGGACCAGGTTGCTGCCCTTATGAGGCTGTCATTAACTGAGCACACCCCAACTTGGGAATAGTCCCTCATATCTGGTCTACTGTGATGTGTTCTATCCATTGCTATATTCATATGCATTGAATTTAATGGTTGCTTAAACTGTCTTCAAGAAGGTTACACTATGATTTGGCATTAAAACAAAAAAATGTTATTGTGTACAAATACGGACATGGAAAGAGGGAAATGGGACACAAACTTGGTATTAAAGAAACAATCACTTGTCCTGAAAAGAATGACTGTAAGTCCTTATGCTCATGCAAAGCAACAACTAGATGCCTGGAATCTGACAAAGGAAGACTGCCCCATACAGCGACACCAGCTTTCTCCTCTCTCTGAGGCAGTGCAGGAGGGCCGCCTATCACAATGAAGCAAGCAGTAACAGCAAAACTCATAGGAGGGCAATAGTGGCTTGGGAGGGAATCTGAGAAAAATGTGAAGGACTTTTTGTTTAAGAAAAGTTGTATCATTAGTACTTTGAATGACACAAAGGACAGAATCATAGAAAAAGCTTTCTGTCAATGGAGTTAAAAAACAATAGAAAAACATCATTCTCTTGAATGTAATGAAGTTTTTGAAATCTCAAAACCGATTTATTTTTCCTTCTAAATTATGAGCAAGACTGATAAATTTTAAAATATATGAATAAGTCTAAAAGAGCTTTTTCAATATATATAATATATAATAATAATATATAATCTTGTTTCTTGGTATAGCATAAAATAATTGTGTGTCTTACAATCTATTGGTATCTGACATTGCATGAAAATCCAGTATATACATGCTCTACCAGCCAACACAGAAAGAGAAGGATGTTTTCTAGTAACTCAAATGTTTTGGTTATTAGAACTTAGAGTCCCTGGGAGGAGTTTATGTTTTCATAGAAAACCAATTTTTAAAGGTTTACAATATAAAATACCATATGAACTGATTAGTATGTTTCCCCAATTAAGTAACAATCTCTTTAGGCATCAGCATCTTCATATATAAGACAACAGGGTGAAAAATTGTTTCCAAGGAACTTTCTCACCCACAGGTAGATACAAGAGAAAGATGAAATAGGATCAATGAAGCCAAAATCAAGGATGGACAGACAGCTGTAAAAATGCTTTACTTGGGCCTCAAAGTAAAGCTCAGTGGTTGAGTGTGTGCTTAGCATGTGTGAGGTCCTGGGTTCAAATCCTAGCACACATAACTATTTGCCTTTACTGCCTATTGTTGTTTTCTGCCTATAAGCAGAAATCATTCATTCATTCATATGTGCTATTCAGGTTTTAAGCAGTGGGCATAAGATAAAGGACTTGGGGGCCCAGGATATAGCTCAGTGGCACAGCGCTTCTCTGGCAAACGTGAGGTCATGAGTTCGATTCCTGGTGTCAAAAAGAAAAGAAAAGAGTTGGAAGGATGATGTTATCTGATGCTGTCCCTTCCCTCTTTACAACCCAGAGTGGACAGCAGTAGCTTTTATTAAGATTATTTTTATGAGGACATGCAGCAGAATAGAAAGCTTTTTCAGATCAGAATCTTGATTTTAGCTCAAATTAGTCGGCTATAGATAAAATAAGCAAGCAAAAAAAGAAAAAATCCCATGCTCCATATTGATATTTTCTCTTCCTCCTCTGTTCCCAGAGTTTCAAAGAACATCTGCTAGATTGGAGAAGTCCTGGGGACACTGGTGATGTTTCGTCGTCATTAATCCACAGGAAAAAGTGTCTGACAAGGTTTTCCTTGGAAAAAGGATTGGCACTGGGGCCAGTGAGTAGATGTGCAGTTAGAAATGCCAGGAAGAGCCAGGATCTCGGTGCTTCATGCTTCCAGTGTAACAGCTTTGACAAATCTAATTCAGTTTCACTAGCAGGACTGTGTAGTCACCATATTAAATGGGATTATGCCAATAAATTGCTCCTGTCTTGCCTTATGTCAGAACAAACAGTCAAACAATGAGAAGTCTTGATTCAGGGAGAGGTTCCAGCTAAGCCGATGCCAAATTTGGGTGCTAATTGAAACCTTTAACTAGCAACAAGTCGAGCAATTTGTATTTAATGGCCTTTAAAAGGGACGCTTTTCCATTTAGCATAGTATTATTTCATTTTTGATGATGCCAAAGTCTTTCCCCTTTAAAAGAATAGAAAGAAGTATTTGTTTTTGTTCAATGGCATTGCAGTCCCCAGGGGGGCTTTAGACAAGGCAAGCTCTGCTCAGAGAAAAGCTTGCTCTGGGGTCTTTCTGGGCAGGACCTGCATCCTGCACAGAGAATTTATGGTCTCACAGCTTCCCAGCCTTTTCTTTTCTCCTGGAGGACAAAGGCCCTGGTAAGGGTTCCCAGCTGAATGTGTGGCAAGGATCAATATGACTCAAGGAACGAGTCAAAACAAACCACCTAGATTTTTTTTCTGGACAATGACTGATTTAATGAGTTATGATCTCCTTGTGCTCCATCTTCTCTGTTCCTGCTCCAAAATCATTTGCCCTCAATCCAGCAATGATTATCTTTATCTTCCTGGTCATATTATTATAAAATGGTATCATAACTAGAGGAAATGCAAACAATTGTGGGGGATGTTACACTAATATTTGTTCCTAAAAATATCTCTTAGGGCTCCTAGAGGATGCAATAATAGCAATACACTAATATTTTGATAAGTGCAGATCACCCTTTAGTTCTTTTGTGTTCTCAACTCTGCTGGAAAAAGCAACTAAAGGAGCCAGTAGAACACATGTGCAACCTTTGTTAAAATGTGTGTGTGTACATACATTTTAGAATTTAAAGAGATATGTGTCAAAGAGGGACCTTATTGTGTTGGAATTTTCTACAGTAACCACATATTCTTTTAATAAATAACAATTCATATAATAAGAGAGGGTAGGGCCCCCAAACGTATTTCAGAAAAAGCTTGCTTTTGTTACTTATAAAATAATCACCAGGGACAAAGCTTTCTGGAAGCCCAGATCCCACACGGGAACCATCTGAGTAATGAGGACCCAAGGAGCTAACCAGCTGCTGGGGGCAGGGCGGTGGTAGACCCTGCGGTCCCCTTGTCTGACTTAGTCTCAAAGCCAGCACTCTAAGCTAGCATGCTCGGCAGGTTCATTGTCTGGATGAAGAAACTGAGATTCAGAGACACGAAGCAGGTGGCCTCAAGGTGGCCATTGGGGTTGGCCACTCTGAATCCTGTCTGATGGCAGAGCCAGAGGCCCTGACCACTGGACAGCACCACTTATCCACCAAGCAGTAACTCAGCCCTGGAAAAGTGCCAAAGGATCACTCTCTTATTCTGTAAGGATTTTGTTGTAACTCACAGGTATGCTTTGTGTGTGTGTGTGTGTATGTATGTATGTGTTTGGAGAGATTGTGAGAGAAGGTAGCATCTTCTCATTGTCCCTCCTGGGCTGCAAAGCATGGGAAACCAGGGAGATCCTGTCTATTTCATGTCTTTTGCCTTTGCCTCTGATATAATTTTGGATATAGCCATAGTGGCTGTTCTGAGCTTTCTTGCAATAGTTGCAATGGCCCAGCCTTTTCTCCACTGGCCTTTGTCATGTATTCATTAGGTTAATAAAGGAGTAAAAGTGTGAGGAAATTCATGTTTCCAGGCCAAGCCATTACTACAGTGGAAAAGTCAAATACTCCTTTGCCCACATCCTGTGTATGATTGGCCAGGGGCTTCATTTCCATATAGTACCAACATCAGAGATGCTATAATTCTGGGCATACTGATGAGCTGTTGGTGAATCACGATAAAGCTCTTCATTTTTGCCATCTGTTTACAGAAAAAAAAAAAAAACCCAAGTCTAAACAAGCCTTTGAAGAAAAATGCCATTTGCAGCTGATACCAAGCTGGTTTCTATGCTTGCTTTCCTCTAGCTGGCATTAAAACACTTCAATAACAGCTGGTGTTGTGGGATCTTCCACAGGGCAAGATGGCAGACATTGTCACTATAGTTGTGGGCATTTTGGAAGGAGATTCTGGCAGGCAGATGATTACCTTCAGTATCAGCCTCAGTTGTGCAAATGCTGGACATCGAATTGCTTCCACTCAGAGTCATAGGATGCAGGAGATGAAATAGTCTTTGGAGATTGTCCAAGAAGATCACTGACCTCCACAGAGAGCAAGCTCCTTGAGGATAGTGACATTATTCTTTCTCGTGTGTGTCTCAGGGTTTAGCATAGTCCCTAAAGGGGAAACTGAGACTCTTGCCCATAAATCTGAGAACAATTCATTGGCAAACAGAATGTGGATGGAAGAATAAAAATGAGCAATTACTTTGGAAAACAAGCTGTGACCAGGTAAATGACTGAGCTTCTTCAATGCGTAGATTGGAAGGGGAGAAGTGGAAGTGAACTTAGAGAATTCTATAATTTCTTTGTTTTGTAGATGGGTAAACTGAGGCTCAGAGACCTGAAGAGGCCCTTTCCCAGATCAAATACTGGTCTGTAATAGATCACATACCAAAAATCTAAATCTTCTTGGACTTATTTGTTTTGCTACATGTTCTATTAAAGTGACTACCTCTTACACAAGGAGAATATTTTTCTTCTTTTGTAGGTTTTATCAGTGAAGAAGTTGCCATAGCTGAAAGAATTAGATAGATGGACACCTTATTTATTGCATTTCTGTAGTGGAAAAAGGGTGGGGGAAAGGAACCTCATATCCAATTTTACCATATAGTTGACACTGATTGCTACTTTCTGCTAGGAGGTAGTTATTTTTAAGGCTGGTTTTCTCCTGGTCTCTGTCTCTGTCTGTCTGTCTGTCTGTTTCTCTCTCTCTCTCTCTCTCTCTCTCTCTCTCTGTCGCAAGGATCCCCCTTTCTTAGGGAATAAATACAAAGCCCTCAATGTTCTTTGGCAAGTACAGCCATGCTAATGAAGGAGAAACTGATCAAGGCCATGTGTCAATTTAGGACCATGTTGCTTTTCTCCTTTTTTGCCCTAGTGAAAGAAGAGCACTAGCGCTCCAGTCATCCAGCTCCGTGGCTCCTTGAATTCTGAAAACGAACCCGAAAGATTCTTTCGTGGATGGGTAGAGTAGATGTTGTTGACATTTTTGCAGAACAAAAAGATGATAGCTGCTGTCAAACTCTGACTTGCCTCTGTGGACAAGTCCTCAGGGAGAGACAGAAATTTGTTCTGAATGAACTTTGGAGCTTAATACAATGAGAAAGGCATGTGTTCTTATTGTGCGGTCTCCGCAGTCGAGTAGGAAGCGGATAGGAGAAGTACATTATGATTGCTCCTGTCTGTGCTTCCCAACCAGCGCTGGCAGTCCGACTCCTGCTCACACCTTCATTTATAAATGAGTTTTGTTTTTATTGCTGAGGTTCAAGGATATCCCATCCCTTCCCAACTGTATCTTCAACTAAAGCATTTTTCTTATTCTTTGTGTGTGACTTTTTTTTTTTCCCTGCAACAACCTTATGACCATCAGGATTCAGATCATAACTCAGCAAAATGACCCATTAATATGCATCACAGGATTTTCAGGTTGATTGTAAATAATCAACATCTCAAGCGCTAACTCCAATTTTTACAGGACAACCAGTGTATTTCACAGATTTGTAAAGAAGAAGCTTTAATATGTTGAATAAACTTATATGTGTATCTAAATATTTTATATCATAATTGTTAAGAATAAATACATCAGAGCAAGATACTTTGGCCTTGAATTCTAGCTTCACTACTCACTAGTTATTTTACCTTAGTTAGTTACTTAATTTTCCTAAACCTGCTTATCTGCAAAGCATATTAGTAAAAATGCTTATCTCATATGTTGTGAAGATTAAATGGTATAATACATATACAGAGTATTTTATAAATATTTGACAAATTTTAAATATTATAATAATTACTCATAAGACATTAGCGTCAGCTTTTTATAGTTTGCAAATGCTATCTTAAAAAGGAAAAGGTTTAGTTTATGCTGTTATTAAACTTTTCCTCACTATGTAAGGGGAAGCTGTGAAGCCCATAAGACCTAATGAATAGGTGTCAGTGCTTGGTCCAATTAGAGGTAAGTTGGGACTTTAAAAATAACACAGGAGAACTACAGTGATACCTCAGTTGTCAAACTCAGTTCATTCCAAATTCGTGTTCAAACACTGAAAAGTTGGAGAACTAAACATATTTTCCCCATGAGAAATAATGGAAAACCAAATAATTGGTTCTGAGGCCCAAAAATTACACTTATAAACTCATTTTTCCAGGACTATCACAAATTTCACAGTAATTTCTTTTTTTTTTTTTAACTCTACCTTGGTTTTGACAGTTTTCCTCAGTGCTACTGCTGGTGTCACTAATTTTCTTTGGAGCCATTGTTATGATATTTTATGCAAATAAAGTGCAAAAAAAAGCACAATGATGAATGTTTTAATGCACTAACATAAGCACTGTATGTCGTCCGGGCAAAAGTAGTGCTTAGACTGAAACATCATCCCTTTGTGTCTGCAGTGAGATGTGAGACGTGCCTCACCCTCAGCCTGTACAGGTTTTTTTCAAGTTGGATTTTCAGTTGACTATCGAGTAAAGTTCCAAACACTGAACAGATTTTTTTTTGAACTTTGCTGTGCGAGTAGTGGAAAGTTCGAGCTTGGAGGTGTTCGACAACCGAGGTATCACTATATGTGGTTTAGTTAGTGGCTGCAAAATTTAGTCATCTTCTAATGACTGATAGCTACAAAAGGGCTGAGGAGGGTTAGAGGGTGGAACATTTTCTCTGAGAAATAATACCTGATCACAGGACAAACTGTGGTACACATTCAGGGTGACAATTGATTCAGATTCAGCAACACCTGTGGGTCCCCATTTTGAATACTCATGATTAAGAAGAGTCACTAAGACCACATCCGTTACCAAGAATGTCTACACAGAGGGGTGGTAAGAGCATTCTTCCCCGGGAAAGGAGCTGGAGAATGGAGGGTTGGGCAGTGGGCACCATTATTTCCTCCTTTGTCCACATCAACAAATAAATTATTATCTTTTTATTGTGAGCCTCTTGTTGAGCATGCTAATGGTGTTGGACTATTAGTGCGGGCCAGGACTGCTAGCAGATACTGGATCACAAAATAGGTCAAGGTCACACCCTATCTTCCATTGACACTTTGTGTCTCAGTCAAAGGCATTTCAATTTCTAGATATAAGAGGAGCAGATGTTTCTGTTATGAAAAGAAAAGGAGAAAATCTGTCAACAGTTCTGAATTTTTCTAATACAATTTATCTGTTTGGTCTCATCTGGTTTGGCATGAAGTCATTTTAATTTTTTGTTCAAGCATTTTTCTTTAAATTATTTTGTAAAGCTATATTCTGTGTAAAGGACGGGGAAAGACTTTCCTAGGAAACATTCACTATGAATTTATATCAAAGATAAATGTGAGCTGAGGTTGCTACTAGGGGTCTTTTAGGGCAACCTGAAATAAGGACTGGAAAATTGATTGGAAATAAGGAGTCGATCAGAAGAGTGAATGGAAATTAGATATCATTGACTGAGGAAAAAGAAAAACCCCTACAAATGCACAGTAATGATTAGGGAATTCTCCTCCTTAGTGAAAGTCCAGACCTAAAGGCTTTGAATACTTAGTGAGGACAGATCTTCCTCAGCCTGGTACTTTTTCTACTTATGCCCTGGGGGGAGTGGAGGAAAAGAAGACTAGGGCCTGGAAAGAGAATCAGAGACGAGACTATCTGTTCACCACCTCACCAAAGTGCATACCTGTAAAAGAATCCCCAGGGATTTGAACTTCTACAGCATTTGCTGACTTGGGGAACACATAGCAGCTAGTGATCTGTGAAAGATCAAAGAAAATGAGATTTAAAAGTTTCTCTTTAGGGCAATTTCAAGGGTTAAAAGAAAGAATTAGGAAGACAGCCAGCTACATAATGTGTGGGACCTGGTACAAAATGAAAATGCAGAGTCACCTTGTTAAAAAAAGCAGAAAAGAGTAAGATGTAAATGATTTGCAATGATTTTAACATTCATCTTTATACTGTGAAAAACCAGTTTTAAATGCAAATATCAGTGCATTTAACTCCCATGCAGAACCACCAAAATTGTTCGATTTTTACTACATAGTATATATATTTATGTGTATTTTTTTCTTAACAGAACATTATAAGACAAAAAGGAAGTTTGTGATATCTTTGGAATTGAATTTAATGTTCACAGCTTGTTTTCAGTGTTTTTCCAAACTTGATCTGACATAGCCAAGCTTTGTGTTCTGTTTGGACATAATCTCATAAAGCAACCACTGAGACCAAGTCACTGTACAACCCCCAAAATACCAAACATTCTATTTGCTTACTCTGTGAATGACTGCTTCTCCACTACCAATTATAGATTTATCCTCACTCTAGTTTGCTCTTCCTATAGATAAGGTTTATCAAGATACCCACTCAGAGAATTGCCTCTGTCTTCTGATGACATCCAATTTAGAGCAAACCTCTGTTTCCTTAGAACCTCTCCCAAATCACCCAACCAAAATCCGAATCCTGTAATAGCTCTAACATCCTCTTACTAAGACCCCACTGATTCCTATGGTGTGTGTTGTCCCTCACCGCAATGAGTAATAAACTCGACTTGTCTAATGATAGGTGAGTTCCTCAAGGGCATTGATATATGGAAACTGCACAAAATCAACTCCAAATTTCCTACTCCACTTCTTGACCTGTGCACATTCTACTAATACTGTCTTTAGCTTATGGACAAGGAAGGATGAAAGGAAAAGGAACTGTTGTTGCTCTGCTTTCCCATTCCTTCTATGCCATTTTTTAAAGTGTAAGTGGCACAGGAAACTAACATGAATAAGAAAGGTCATGATGAGGTTCTTTGGTTGTTCATATTTGTCAGGTGCCATTGCTTTCTATGTTAGAAGCAAATTCCTTTTTGAGCAGAGAGGAAGTTCTCTGGGGACTGTCAGCATCTTGGTTCACTCAATGATGGATGTGACACACTTACCTTGTACTCTGAGTCCCTGAATTCCTCTTGATGGATAGACTGAAGTCTGTGCTTAAGGGGCATCGTGAAAGATACAGGTGAATGGGGGCCAACAAATGGTAGATATGCTTATGGTGTTTACCCTTTCTGTTCATTGCCCTGTTGAGCTTCATTTATAAAATACAAGTCCAAAGACAAGATTATTAAGAATTTCAAGGCAGCAATAGCAGTTCATGAAACCAATCACAGAGCCTTTCTGTGTATGGGGTCCTGTGCAGCTGTGTGGGTTGTATGTTCAAAGCCCCAAAGGCTCCCCACCCCAACTGGAATGGGGATAAAAGTAGTGAGAAAGATCCTACAGAGGTCTTAGCTGGATAAACTAAAATAATGATTTTTAGTCTTTTTCAAACCTGGCATAACTGAGGGTTACCAAGCAGTCCTCTTGATGACAAGAAACAGTGACCCTTGGGCAAGCCCTTCTTGTTGGGAAAGACCCCATTCCATCCCTGACTTGATCACAAGAATCACTGCTCTTTGAAGCTTGTCCTTTTTTTTTTTTTTTTTTGTGGGTACCGGGGGGGTCGACCTCAGGACCTCGCGCGCCAGCAGGCGCCCGTGCCACTGAGCGATATCACCGGCCCCTTTTTTGTATGTGGGTTCCGGGAGTCGAACTTGGGCCCTTGCGCTTGCCGGGCAGGCGCTTAAGCCGCTGAGCCATCTCACCGGCCCTTGTCCTTTTAAATAATATTTAGCATTATACTTTTTTAAGTATAAAAATTATGATTATGGTCTAGTTTTGACACTGTAACCAATTTGCTGACACCCAGTAACAGCGAACTTCAACTCTGAACACATATAGCAAATATCGATTCAGAAGTCCTGAGTACTAGGTACTGTTTTATGAGCTGGGAATTCATGGGCAAAGCTCATAAAGGCTTTTCCTTCATGGTTGTCATGATTTAGGGCAGGGGATGATTCTAGGAAGGAAGAACAGTCCTCTTAATTCCTGTTTAGAAAAAAAAAGTACAGCTCACTGTCAGCATTCATTTAATTTTCAGTGACCAAGAATTACTATATTTTCTAAAGGGAAACACCACTCCTAAAAATAGAATGCTATGAATAGATGATGTGCTTTGTTTCCAAAGATTATTGATATAGTAGAGCAATGTAAAAGTAATAATAAAGGTGAGATATTCCATACCAGACTTCGGGGGTAAGGTTGGGACTATAATCTGGAAGTTAACTCAGGGTAAATGCTATAGGCACAAACTCTGCCCCTGAGTATTCTTGGAGCCAACCGGTTATGGATGGGAATGGCAAAACCTTGATTTCACAGACAAGTGACAGAAAATGCTACATGACTAATTTTTTAAATAATTCTATTTTTATTAGAGACAGAAAGGAAGGCAAATTTGTGGATTCTTCTAGCTTTAAATTAAATTATCTCTTCCAGCATATATTCTTAGTGTATTATAATGATTTTGTATTTCAGAGCTTGCTCTCTTTGCCAAATGCTTATTTATTCTATAACTTGAGGTCAGCACTACCAAATAGAAATAATCACATATGTAATTTTAAGTTTTCTAGGTGTCACATTTAAAAACTTATATAAGACAAGCGAGATTCATATTAGTATTTTATTTAAATGCATATATCCTAGGTAATTTTTTAGTGTATAATCAATATGAAATTATGAATGAGATATTACTATTTTCTTATACTCTACTCTTGTACTAAGTCTTTGAAATCTGATGTCTTAGCTCAGATGAGCGTATTTCAAATACCCTCAAATTACACCTGGCCACTGACTACCACAATGGGCAGTGTCACTTTGTATCCAGTGTGTTGTCTAAAGGATCCTAGTTATGTCAGAGTCATCACTGTGGGTCCCATGCAGAGAGAAATTGGGTCAGAATGATAGTCTGGAAGCTCAAAGTTGGTGCAATTACATATAGAGCTGTGTAAGAAAGAAAGTTGAGTCTAAGGTGACAGTTGATTGAGAAAAGCAATGTGATTCAAGGAAGAATGCTAATTAAAGTAAATGCCCAAGCTATAACTCAGGGCTAGGGTGATGAGACCCAGGGTGGGTTTGAGCACAAGAGGAGATACTGTAAGTTCAGGGAAGTGGATCATTTAGCCTCATTAATGTGGGAGCTGAATCAATCATGTTTCTTTTCAGGAAGATGGGGCCCTTTCCTGTACATACGCTTCATCACCTGTTTGGCCTGACTTCCCTGGGGTATGGGTCTGGGTTTCCCAACTCCATTTCCATTTGAGTCGGGAGTGAGGTTCATTTGGTGTTTCCTTATCTCTGCAGCTCTTTCCTGACTCCAGCCCTTAGTATCCTGCAAGGAGAAACCTGTCACTATAAGCAGCCCTGTGTACCAGGGAGGTGTTTGCATCGCATGGGAACTGAGGATTTAGAGTCTGCTAAGTCCTGGGCTTCAAATCGAGGAAGCTAAGCCCCTTCTTGCAACTACATCCAATTTTCACTGGAAAATTACTTTGCAAGAAAACGGCACTGATCCTGCCCTCCTTTTTGCCAGCTGGGTTCCCTAGGCTTCCAGTCCCTGGCTTAGGAGGGCTGCAGAGAGTGTGGAGAGATGTAGAGAGGAGGCTTTGGATAAAACCTTGTCCTGTTTTACAATTCAGAACTAAAATTAGAGCAGAGATAGAAGAGTAGGAGACAGACTGGGGAAATGTGTTCGATCATTGCATTAACCCACATTCATAGGGTAACCCACATTCATAGGCAAACATTCATAGGGTAATCAATAATTCAGTCTAATCAGCCCAATAGTCTTGGCAGATGGTGTTTGTTTTAATAAGCACACCTAATGGGGGCGTGAAATCTTACTTATAGTGGTTTTTGTTTGTTTGTTTTGATTTGTTTTTTGGGAGCAAACAAATGCCTTTGCCTATTTATCTATAATTGCAAGGTGTCTCCTGGTTCCTTTACTCTTTTTGTGATGTGTAAATTCCAGACACCTAAGTTGGAAAGTATATAATCTTTTTTCTGTTCCTATTCATTCCATAATCTATCTCTAAAACCTGGATTTGAGTCTACTTTGTCTAAGACATTTTGATTAATTTAACTCTGCGTGATTCTACATTTTTCTATGTTTTCTTTGAATCTCTACTTTTTTTTTTAAATGAGCTTGGATCATACTCCTTGCCAGATTTTAAAGTATCTGAAGTAAAAGATGGGGTCTTTAATTTGTTGTTGCCACATTCTTCCAACTTCGGCAGCCACTTCTCCCCTTTCTTATTCTTGCAGACTGTGGTGGGCTAACCATAGTCCAAGGGTTGAATCTACCCCTTCATCTGTTTTTATAAATAAAGTTTTATCAGAACACAACCGTGCTTATTTGTTTCCCTATTGTCTCATGCTACTTTTGTGCTACATGCACATCGTTGAACAGCTGCAACTGTCTGGCCTGCAAAGCCTAAAATTTATTCTCTGGCTGTTTACAGAAAAAATTTGCTGTTGCCCTAGTGCAGATGTATTTTGCACCCCCTGCCAATTTTCTACATCTATTTTAGAATTAAGATGAAAATAGACCGTCTTGGGTCCCACAGGCAGAGAGGCACCCCTGTCAAGCACGCAAGGCCTCAAATCCTTCCTGACTCTCACTCCCTGAAGAACTTCCTCAAACCATTAGGATCTCAATTTCTTCAATTATAGAATGGAAACAATATCAACCTGTCTGCTGTTAAAAACAAAAGTCCCCTGGAAAAAAACACTAAAAAATACACAGCACAGTGCTAGATAGATAAAATAACCACAATAAAATGAATGATATCACAATAATGACAAGAATAATCATTATCCTTGTCAAACTCTAACCTCCTGTGCCAAAGGAAATCTCGAATAGAAAGTTTTCCATAATCACTACCAAAGGCAGCCCGGAAGTAAGGGAGAAATGTTGCTAGTGGGGAGTTGTCTATGAAAAATCATTCCCTGAACCTCATGACTCTTCTTTTTTCACCTGTGTGAAATTCTTATCTTTGTCAAGTGTCTGAATACACCATCTACTATTCCAAGGCTCTCCCAACATTTAAGGCATAAAGACAAGAGTTTTTATACCAAAGCGAAGATTATTTGCAGCTATCCAAGCTCCCAGCATTTAGTTGGGTTTGGTTGCTTTCATTAATGCCACTTGAGGTTTCTTTGTTAATTTACTTCTTCCTGAAAAATGGTAATATGACAAATGTTTGCTTTCACTTTCATTATTTCTGGCCCCAGCAAAGTAGAGCTATGCATATACATTTTTCATGCCCACTTGTTTTTGTTTGCACAGCTTTATGAATTAAAAAAAAAAAAACAATCCAAATTTCCACTGTCAAATATTGGAATTAAGCTCTAATAGATAATACGTGTTAGCTTACGTTAGCCTAACAACCAGCATCTTGTTCCTAAATTCTATGAAGAATTTATTGGAAAAGAAACTATGGGATTTAAGTAATATGCTTTGATTTTTCTTTTTTTCTTTTTATGTGGGTACCGGGAGTGGACCTCAGGACCTTGCGCTTGCCAGCTAGCGGTTGTGCCGCTGAGCGATATCACTGGTCCCTTTTTTCCTTTATGTGGGTCCCAGAAGTCGATCTCAGGACCTCACGCTTGCTGGGCAGGCACTTATGCCGCTGAGCCATCTCACCAGCCCTGCTTTGATTTTTTAAGGCTATTGTAGCAGAACAAACTATTAAATGTGGCAGAACAGACTAGTGCAGAGGGAAAATGCTGACTCATGTACCAGCTTGGTTCTGTTGGTAGTGAGTGGCTACCTGGCGTGCTCTGCGGGAGCCATCCAGAGGATACTTTGAGAATCTCAGGGGGTCTGAGTCAGGTAACAAACAGTGACGTCCTCCATGGTTGCCAAAGCAGAGAACAGATGGCCCTTCTTCCAAGTTAAGGAAGTTAGTTCCTGTTGACTAAGAGTTTTGTTTCTTTCAGGGTAGTTCTTATGTCTTAGTCATCAGTATGTACAGGACATAATGCCATTTTATGAAAAGTAGATATTAAGCAAATATTTACTAAATAATAGTGAAATTCCTGTATGCATTTACTACTGGTTTACATTTTTTTTTTTTATGCGGGTACCGGGAGTCAAACTCAGGACCTCGCGCTTGCCAGGCAGGTGCTTATGCCGCTGGGCCATATCACCGGCCCTGGTTTACATTATTTTAAATAGCCAAGCAAATATATTTCTTTTCTACTTTAGCATGATTATGGGAGGATAATCAATATTTGAGAGAAACTTTGACTATTTCAGAGAAAAAAAAATGCTCTTTATACATGGAGTTATTATTACTTCCACTGTGAGGGAGCGCGTACCTTGCTGTAAGCCTCACATCCCTAAGCACTGGTTTGTTTATTGTAGGCTGTGATATGTTTTAGAAATTTTGTGTATCTCTTCCTCTCACTCTGCCACATTCTATAACCTCGCCTTTATATCCACTTCCCAACTCGCTTCTGACTAGAGGTTGAGGACTGTAGTGATGTATTTAATTTGAAGATGCAATTCTGTTCTGAAAGGCACGGGAGAACAAGTCCTCTGGCAGCCTTTATGCCTAGACGTTACACTGTGTTCTCTTTCTGAGGAGGAAGCACTTGAATGTGTAAAGGTACAACACTTATAAATTCTGTTTCATGTCTATACAAGTAGATTGCAAACTTAGGGATATCAGGGATCATGTCTTTGTATTCTTTCTAGTAACAGGAACAGTGTAAAACATTTTGCCTGTTATCTATAAATATCTGTTGATAGTTGTTAAGGACTGTATTGTGTTCTCCACAAATTCAGGTTGAAGCCCCAAGTCCCATGTGCCTGTATCAGTAGAAGTGGATTTAGGGAGGTAATTCATGCTAAATGAGATCATAAGAATGGGTGATATGATAGGATTAATGTCCTCATAAAAAGAGACAGCAGAGGCTCTCTTTCTTTCTGCACTCACACAGATAAGAGGTCATTTAAAGACACAATGAGTAGGTGGTCATTTGCAAACCAAGGGGAGAGGGCTCATCAGATACTAACCCTCTGCCAACTTACCTTGACCTTTCAACCTCCAGAATTGTGAGAAAATAAATCTGTTGTTTATGCTACTCAGAATGTGGGACTTTGGCACGGTATCTTGAGAAGAAGGATGCAATTGGTTTACTAAATGATTCATAAATATTTAATTTTTGTTTGTTTGTTTGTTTTTGAGACAGAAACTTCCTATAGTCCAGGATAGACTTGAAGTAACTCAGGCTGGCCTCAAACTTGCAATTCTCCTGCCTTAGCCTCCAATGTGTTTGGATCACTGGTGTGTGCTACCACCCCTGGCTCAATAAATAAATATTTTGAGTTTATTTTTAATAACATTATTCTAACTGGAAGGACAGTTAAGCTGATCTTGCCTGAGAAAACCACGAAACCCCAAAGTTTATAAAATTTGACAGTTGGTTACATCTCACATACAGCAAGAGATAAAATTATTTGGAAATTTAGAAATTTTTTGGAAATTTGGAAAATCTGGAGAAAACAGTCAATCTAATAGAGGATAAGAAATATAATGTAAAAGAGGAATTAATAAAAATTAAAGTATAAGTGACTTGTAAGTATGTGATAAGATGTTCAAATCCACTGATAAAGATAAACAAATAACATCAAATAATGTACTGTATATGTATGTTTCAAAAAGATTATTTTATAATATGTAGTATTAATTGACAGAGAAATTGAGATAGTATCATTCCCATTTTTTTCACTCTCAGTTTTCACCATTATTAACATATTACATTAAATTAATGGACTACTATTGATACATCATTGTCTTAGTTTGATCTGGCTGCTATAAACTGGATGGCTTCTAAAGAACCAATATTTATTTCCCACAGTTATAGGAGCTGGAAAGTCCAGGAGAAAGGTGATGGCAGATTTAGTGCCTGGTGACGGTCATTCCTTGGGTCATAGATGGTGTCTTCTATGTGATGGAAGGGATAAGGGAGCTCATAAGAGCACCTAATTACCTCCCCAAACCCTGTCTCCTAGTGCCATCACCTTGGGGGTGAGAATTCCAACATACGAATTTTGGTAGGACATAAATATGGCAATCATTATTAAAGTTCATAGTTAATTCAGAATATATATTTAATTGTATTATTCATAAACACAAAAAAACCAACAATCTCCAAAAACAGGAGAATACGGACTTTCATATGTGGTAGTGACCGTTAACAAATATAAATTCTCTAGAAAGCAATTTGACCAAGTCTACAAAAGATTAAATATATATATACCTTTAATACAGCAATTCTACTTGTACAAATCATCTTAAAAGTATACCCGCTCAAGTACACAACTGTAGTCTCTCAGGAGCAATCCCCTCAACAAAATTTGTAAAAACAACAACAGCAACAACAAAAAACCAACAAAAAATATAGATCACCTACATATTCTTTATAGCACGTTTACACAGAAGAATGTTGTGTGTCTATTAAAATCTGTATAGATAATACATATTTACATGTAGATGTACATAAAGTATATGTCTGTGTTTAGCTTTTTATATAGTGATGGCTATATGCTGTTGTTAGATAAAAAAACAAGCTGTAAACCACTAAACAAGTGTATAGTATGTTTTCATTTGGGTTGGACAAAGTTACCCACGTGGAACTTCATAGAAAGTTCTAAGATGACAGATTTTCCTAGAAATCACAGGGCAGTGTCATAGTAACCAAACCACAAGGCTCACTGGGATAATGAGGTTAGAGTGAACACTAACATTTTATTAGTGACACATTAGAAACAAAGATAGGAACTTAGTGAAGAAGATACCAGTTTACCCATATCAAATGGGTGAGAAACACACAAACGTCACAATAAATATGGTGCTTTCTCTTGAAAAATACAGCGTTTACATTTACCCGTGGGAAGGGCTGCAGGAGGGTCTTGCTTTCTGGTGAGGAGTGGATGGGGTTATCTGAGATAGAGGGGAGGTGTGACACTTGGTGTGGCTCAAACCTGGTGCATCGAGGTAGCTGGTTGTCATTTGGGGTGGATATGGGTACATTATGTGAATTCCTAGACTGCTTGTCAGTTGCATTTAACTATTGCTTTTGCAGATGAAACTGAATATAAGAAAATAGGAATTCATGTTATGTTCAGCTTGTTCCCTAATATCTCAATCCTATTACAATACATTTGCATTTTCAAATAAGTAGATAACAACGGTGTAAATTGGTACAGTTCTACACACATAGCGGAGGGAGTGTCTAACTTCCAAATCTATGCATATTGACACTATACATCCACTCCCCAGTAGTGAGGATGTGCTGTGACCTAAATCCAAAGTTGGAAGATTTACATGTCTCCCTCTAGCAACCAGGTCCCTTTCAGCCAAGGATGTCATTTCCATAAGGTATCCAGGTGCCCCAGGAGCCATCCTTTTGGCTACAGGCAGAAGGTGAATGGGCAAGGGGATTGTTGCTGTTCCTGGGAGCTGGGCTGGGGGATGTTCCTTTGTGCTGGTTAAGTATCTGAGGACATAGGGCCACCATCTACCTACTGGAGGAGAGGTCACTGGGGTCTTCCCTTGAACACCATTCTTGCAGATCTGCTCTAGGTGACTTCTGTGATGAGCTGTGGCAAAGCAGGCCCGTCACAGAGCCTTGGAGTGTTAACCCAAGCCTTATTACTTAGTGACAGATGTGTGCCCTGGGGCTGCAGAAAGCAAGTGCTTGGTTTTATAGCTGAGACAAGGCAAATGTTCAGCCCAAAGATTATTACATTACCCAAGAAGAAACACTCACTGTGAATAGTGGAAAATGTTCCCCAGTCCTCAATTCAAATAATCCCTTTTAAGAGTTTGTTTTTTAAAAGCAAAAGCCACTAATGGTCCCCCCACAAAAGCATGATGGAATAGCTTATCAGGAGGCTAGTCAGCCCCTTCCCTGAGGATACCATCCTGGAAGAAGGCAATTTATTAAGCAGGCTTCTTAATTCCTCTTTGTCTCCCTCTAATCCATTCTCCACAGTAGGGAGCAGAGTGAGCTCTTAAAGATAGGAATCTAATTGTGTCCCTTCCCTTTAGTGTCCTGTAGTCATAACCCTGTCTCGAAAGTGGCCCCAGGCTCCAACTGACCTGGGTACTGTCTCCTTCCAGAGTCATCTCCTGTCACCTGTTCCTTGACCACTGAGCATCCAGGCATACAGACGGCTTTTCTGACACTCGGGCACTGTACTCTTCCTCCAGCTGTGGCTGCTCCCTCCCAGGGAAGGCTCCTGTTGAGTCCTTCATGGGTGCAGCCTCTTCCCTACTTTGTCTGAAACCCATCCCAGCCTATCCCATTAGAAGCTATTCCGATAAGAGTGACCTTATCGATTAGCTTTCTTTCTTATTGTCTGTCTGATCCAGTGCTCTCTGTCCTTCAGTGAACAGGAGGGAGTAGAGGCCTCATCTGCTTTGCCAACTGCTGTGTTCCCAGCATGTAGCCCAGAGCCTAGCCTACAGCAGGTGCTCAGTAAACACCTGGGAAGGCAGTGAATAAATGAAAGCAATGGGAAGGATGCTTACCAGATGGTAACAATGGTTAACTCAAGGGAGGGGCATCTTTGGCTGTTTTACTTTATATATTCCTGTATATTTATTCTACAACAAAATATGTTGCTTTTTTTGTGTGTGTGTGGGTATCGGGGGTCGAACTCAGGACTTCGTGCGCCAGCAGGCACCCCTGCCGCTGAGCGATATCACCAGCCTTTTTTTCATATGTGGGTACCAGGAGTCCAACTTAGGACCTCGCGCTTGCCAGGCAGGCCCTTATGCCACTGAGCTATCTCACCAGCCCCTTTAAAGGTGTTGAGATCATTCAGTAGAGAGAACTCCATGGAGCATCTATGAAAACACCGCCAGTGTTATCCAACCTGGGGAAATGAGGCACCCATCAGAAAGTAGCAAAGTAGATGCCTACTCTTACTGAATATAAACAGAACTGGCTATGTATTTTTTTTTTTTTGAGGAGGGTCTGTTATTTGGTCCTTTACTCTTGATATTTGGCATTCAAGATAGCAACCCTAAATCAGTTCAAGGTGCCATTCCTAGGAATGAGATAGGCAGAACAGGATGCTATACTAGAAATAAAAGCAAAGTCACCACAAAGTGTTGACTCCAGAAGAGTGGTTGGCCCCATGCTTCTGGTTCTTGAGTCATACAGGGTGGTTGGTTGTGTCTGGGTAGGTGGGGTGTATGGGTGGACACTGCGGAGGTTCACACTGTTGCTGTCCCTGTTGACTCGCCCAGCCCTGGCAGCAGAGGGAGGTCGGTGTATACAAATAATTCAGGTCTGGAGAGTGTCCGCAGAGGCCTCCCGTTTGGAGTGCATTCTAATACTTTCTTGGAGTAGAAACAGTTAGGCAGATATCTGTACCTCCTTTAATGCAAAGTCATGCTCAATTTGGGCGAGGTTGTTATATATCACATAAATATAACTTCTTGGTGCACCGAAATTAATTTGCTGTGGTAAACAAATGAAAATAATGGACACCAACTTGGTTAGATGGAAAATGTCATTTTTGGGAAGCCTGATTATTTGTATTATCAGTATTTTTTTCATCATGAAGAATTTATTTGTATTTGTACTTTTCTTGATACAGTCAACATGATTCTGTAAGTTATTACTTTTTAAAATTTTCTGTTTTTTCCATGAGATAATAATAATAGTAATAAATGCTGCTTTATTATCCCATTAATCCTAGGAATTATATAATGGTAGAGAATACTCTTATGTGCGTATATGTGTGTATGTGCATGCTTGCATGTGCATGTATGTGTGTGTGTTCTCATTTTTCATGAGGAAACTGAGGTCAAGAAAGATTAAATAACTTATTCTAGGGCTGGTGAGGTAGCTCAGCGGCACGAGCACCTGCTGGAAAGCACGAGGTCCTGAGTTCAACTCCCGGTACCCACATAAAAAAAATAATAACTTATTCTATATTTCAAGGTCTATTAAGGGTATGAGAGGTTCAGATCTAGAAAATCAGATCTTGAAGGCTTAGTGTACTCCTTTTCTTTGCAAACCTAAGAGTTGCAAACTCAATTGGAGGAAGGAGAGCTATGTTTGTGCACGTAATTCTTAAGTCATGGAAACTGAATTTTTCTCAATTTCTAGATATTTTTTCCATAAAATACAAAGTGCTTTGAAATGTGTTAACAACATATGGTGTTTTGGAGTCTATAACTCAAATGTTTGGGGGCTTTTGTCTTAATCTGATTCATGCATCATTTTATTAATATTTATAAAAATGAGAATATTTGAAAAAATTATGTCTAACAAGAGTGGAAGGTCCCTCTCTTTACTCCTGTCCCCCATACCTAGATGCAAATAGTTTTACCAATTACTTGTATCAATTCTCAGAAACATATTATTTCTTGAAAACTTACTTTTATATGAATATATAAACATATATTGAAAATAAATAACAGATTATTCTACAGATAATGTTCTGCAACTTGCTCTTTTTCATTAAAATGTGCACGTAAACTTTTTTCTCATCAGTAAGTGGCATGCAGACAAAATGCAAAAAGCCCACTGTAATTCATTTATTAAAAGAACAAAAGTCTAGAAACAACCTAAGTGCATATTGCCAGCAGCTCAGTACACTTCTGTGAAAGTAATACAAATGGTTCTGTGTCATGTAAGCACAGTCTTAGGGGATTTTGTTGTTGTTGTTGTTGTTATTGTTGTTGTTATCAAAACCACAAGCAGAACATAATCTTTCTTTTCTAAAAATAGCTTCTGTGACAAAAAAAGAGTTAAATTACAGAATCCTCTCAAAGGAGATCTGAAGGGCCCAGTTCTGAGTTCTTAGCCCTCCAGCACCAGCCAATGAAGACTCAGAGTTCTGAGATCCTGCGTGGTGAATTTATTGCACATAGATAGCACGAATCTATTGAGTAAACAGGCCGTGTGTTGCAGAGAAAATATCAGATAATCTTCCTCCTGGTGATGCTCCCCATGTGTCACTTTGTGAAAGCTGCTTGTTTGGTGGAAGCAGACACATTTTGGCTCCTTTTGGCTCTGTGAAGCCAGTGGAAAAGCCAAGTAGAATCCCACTCTACCTCATGAATCATCCTGCGATCTGCCAGCAGAGTGCTGGCGGAGGCCACATTGTTTGAGGAGAACGAGGTACAGAACTAAGAGGAAACATGTTGATTCTCAAATCTAGGCCATTTGTAGTATAATTCGAAACATAATGTTTTGACTTCAAAGCTGATCACATCTGATAGGGTTGTCAGTAAGACAGGATAAATATTGAACTTTTTGGTGTAACTCAATAAAATCAGAACTTTGGTGATGATACCATAACATCAAGTGCTATTGGTATGAAATTGCTTTTTCCCTGCTTTTTTAAGAAATGTAGATATAAAATCAGACCAGATATTTACCCAGCTTAATAATAAAAACATATCAAATAGGTACTTCTTATCTTGGTGATTTTAAACTAAAAATAAAACACTATTGGTTATTTGGATATTTTTTAAATGAGGAGAGGAAGGAAACATAGAGTTTGAACATAATACTGTGAGTGGCAAACACACATCTTGGGAAATTATTATTATAAAAACTTTCTTCCCACAAAAACCTCTGTTTTAATAAAAATGTAATGTGTGTGATCATTTAAAAGCTCACTGTGGCTATTTGCAGCCTTACCATACTTGGATTTTATTAGAACAATAGTAAATACAGATGATCTTTGACTTAATGATGGTTTGAATTATGATTTTTAAATTTTATGATGGTATAAAAGCAATACACATTAGGTAGAAACTTTACTTAGAATTTTCTCAGGCTAGCAATATGCAATATGATCTTCTCTTGTGATTCTGGGCAGTGGCACTGGGCCACAACTTCTAGTCAGCCACCCAATCATGAGGGCAAACACCTAATACTCTACAGTGTGCTGTGTTGCCAGTGTTTTTTTTAAATACGCATGAGTATCCAAAAAATACATGTGCTATCAACACTTCATTATACAATAGTCTTTGTGTTAGATGATTTTACCCACCTGTATACTAAGTGAATTGAGCATGTTTTTGAGCATGTTTAGGTAGGCAAGGCTAAGCTGTTTTGTAGGTTAAATGTATAAAAAGCATTTCCGACTTAGAATATTTTGAACATATGATGGATTTATAGGGTGTCAGAGAAGCATCCGTGCAATAATTTACTTCTCTAATGGACATGTGTACATATAGTGGCCTTGTTGAATTTGTTTGCTGGTCTCTGTGATGACATTTGATGACACAGGACATATTGTCATGCCCACTTATTTAATGCAGTGCTTATCAGGGGCTTGACACATAGTAGACTTTAAGAAAGTATTTGTTAAGTGGATGGATGAATGGATAAATGATAAAGGAAAATATATCTGGGTGTTCAGAAGAAAGATGATCTAATCTGCAAAAGTTTGTTTAGCAGTGTTTTCCTGTGATGTAGATATTCAAAGTTCTGTGTTTCAGATGAGAAAATCTTACAGGATATGTTTTGCATAAAGGTGGCCACAAAACATAGTAGCTTATGTGAGCTCACAGTTTTCCAGGTCAGGTGACCAATGTGGCTCAGCTAGGTTCCCTGTTTCAGGTTTCACAGGCTGAAGTCAAGTTGGAAGCTGGGCAGATCACGCTCATGTGGTTGTGGCAGTATTTGGTTTCTCATGCTTTTAACACTGAGGTCCCTGTTAGCTTCCTGGAAGTCAGCCTGGGGTTGCAGGTTGCTCTGCGCACCACATTCTTTCTCAGTAATGTTAACTTTTTCTTTCTTCTTTTTTCTTTCTTTTTTTCTTCCTTTCATGCTAGAAATCAAACCCAGGGTCTCACAGATGCTGGGCAAGTGCTGTACCACTGAGCTACATCCCCAGCTCTAACCTCACCCTAACCCTTCTATTTTCTACCTAGCAAAGATATTTGGAGATCTTTTCATTATGAAAGTCTCACATGGTATCATATCCACCTAATAATCTTAAAGTCAACTAACTTGAGATCTTAGTTTAACTTCAAAATTCATTACAGATTTTACCTTTACAGACTTACCTTTAATTAAATAATTATGGGAATGAGAGATTCATTTGTAGAATGCTGCCTATCACAGGGGACCATTAGTAAGGAAAACAGGTGGGAATCCAATAATCGTTGTAGGGATTGCAGTCCACAGTCAGAAGCCCTGCTTGAGGGCCTTCAGACTAAAGAGAAAATTGAACATTATGTTGGTCATAGAGCTCAGGTGGGGCCCGTTCAGCTGTGGGCTTTAGGTTGAGTACTCTTGAACTAGGCCAGTGCTTCCATTGATCGAAGAGTCAGTCTGCTGCTTCTAGATGATCTATCCAAAGCCCCATTGCTGACCATGTCTCAGCTTGCCAGGCTCCTCTCTCCCTGGCTCATGGACTATCAGTATTTTCACGGTGTTTGAGTGCACTAGAAATTATTTCATTACTTGATGTTCCTCAGTGCTTTGTGCTCTCATCACATATTTACATAAATAACAGGAAATGTGATTAATATGTCCCAGGCAATCTCTTCCCTTGAGTGTAAATAAGTTCATTCCACTTAGGTTCAGACTAAGATCCTGATGCTCTGAGTTCCCACCAGCTTTCCTGCCAGGAAAGTCAGTATAGCTTCCTGTCCTTTTCCCCATGTCGTCTGAGAATCCTCAGATTCTATTCACATTTTCCTGACTGGCTCTGTCCTGACCATTTTCATCACTTACTGGAGAGGAAGGGGCACAGATGTAACTTCCAAGTCCATAGGCCAATGGATGTCACATCCACTAGCCTCTCTGCTCCATGTCCCTGTATTAATACTTCTGTTACTATAGAGAGGATGGCTCAGTGGGTGTTTTGAGTGGAAGAAACAGGAAATAGCACGAGAAGCCAAAGTCTTTCTCCCAATTTTGTTTGTAGGTCAAATGCCAAGAAAGGCAGTGGATGGCTTGTCTTAGTTACTTTTCTCATTGCTGAGACAAAATACCAAAGGCTCAGTTAAGGGAAGAAAGGTTTATTTGGCTCACAGTTTGTACAGGTTTCAGTCCATAGTAGGCTGGCTCCAAGGCAAGGTGGCACAGCAGACAAGCATCACAGAGGAGAAACAGTTCATGGTGGGCAGACGGTAGCAAAGCAAGCAAGGGGCCTTCACAGCTTCTTTCTGCCCCTTTTATATTCTGTCTTGGCTACCAGGGTTAGAGTGGTGCCAAACCAATCAGTGGACTGATTTAGTAATCACAGACCCTTAATCCCAGCATCACATGCTCTAGATTCAGCCACTTCTGAAAAAGCCCTACCTATGACCTGCATGAGGCTTTGTGGGGACATCTAGACATAAACCATAATACAGCTCTCTTGTTTTCTTGCTCTCCTCTTCCTTAAAGATTTCACCTATTGCCTTTGCTTCAAATGTGCCATCAGTGTAGAGTTCTTCACTATCTAGCTTTCCAGGCAAAATCCTTTTTAGAACTTCACTCAAGTCTCCAGATTTTTACTAAACATTATGTTTGGATTTATTTTCATTGCCAAACTCAACATAACTTAATCATCCATCTCCCAATTGGCTCAGTCTCTAGGCTTTCTTATTTTTCTTTTTCAAGAAGTCTCACAATTCTTCAAGTAATACTTTCATAATCTCATATACTTTTTTTTTGTACCGGGAATTGAACTCACAACCTCACTCTTGCCAGGCAGGCACTTGTATCACTGAGCTATATCCCCAGCCCTTAGATATATTTTTGACTCTTTTATTTTAACCAATTATTTCTGTGGTAATTTCTTAGGGCTGGTGTAACAAAGTACTATAAACCTGGTGTCTTAAAAAACAGAAATGCAGGTAAGCATGGTGATGTATGCATATAGTACCAGCACCCTAGAGGCTGAAGCAGGAGGATCGCAAGTTCGAGCCCACCCTGAGCAACTTAGTGACTTAGTGAGACCGGGTCTCACAAAAAGGGGAGGACGGCTCAGCAGGAAGACCTCGGTTCAATCCCCAGTACAAAAATTAAAAAGCAAAGCAAGCAAACAAACAAAACTCAGAAATATGATGTCTAGAAACCTGAGATTAGGTGTTATCAGCATTGTTCATTCAGAGGCTGTAAGGGACAATCTGCTCCATGTCTCTCTTGTAGCTTCTGGTAGTTCGTTAGTATTCTTAGGTATTCCTTGTCTTACAAAAGCATCACCCTGATTTCTACCTTTATCTTCCCATGATGTTCTCCCTGTGTGTGTATCCGTGTCCACATTTTCCTTTTTGTGAGTGTTATGGTTGAAATCTAAAAAGTCCTCCAAAAGTTTCATATGTTCAGAGGTGAGGCTTTAAGAAGGTGATTGGATCAGGGCTATTTTCATCGGTGAATTAATCCACCAATGAACTCGTAGTGGAATGTGGTCTTGTTAGGTGGAGCTGTTCAAAAGAGACAGATCACTGGGGGTGTGCCTTGACCCAGGCTCCTCCCTTCTCCTCCTTGCTTCCTGGCTGGTATGAGGTAAGCAGCTATATTTCACCATGCCCTCCCATCATGCCACTTCTGTCTTGGAGCCAACCAACAGTGGATTGAATCTTCCAAAAATCACGAAGCATAAAACCTTTCCTCCTTTAAATTTTGAGTGTCGGTTATTTTAACTTAGGGATGGGAAAGTGACTAAGACTGTAAGGATACCAGTAGATAAGGGGCACCCCCCACCCCAGTATGATCTCATTTTGGCTTAGTTATATCTGTAACAACCTATTTCCATGTGAGTGTGCATTCTTATGTACCTGAGATTAGGGCTTTATATTCTATACCCAGCTAAACAATCTTTCAAGAAGACAAAATTTTTAGATATTCATGTCTTGAAAGCATCACTGTATTTATATACTTTCTCAAATGTTACTAGAGGAATGTGTTCTACCTAAACAGACTGAACAAAATAATCAGAAGACATAGGTCATAGGAACTAGGTGATCCAGCGTTTAAGAGAAGGTGATAGATTCTCAACACACATAGCAAATGACCAGGCCAGATTGAAGCAGGGGGACAAAGAACTTGGGAAGGAATATCAATGAGATTAAAAAAATATTTTTTAAAAGCTAATCTGATGTATTTGAATGTAAACAGACAATTTATACTTTTGGTATAATTTGTAAACTTTGTGGCTTTCTGGCATTTGAGGTAAAGAAATAATATATTCTTCAGTGATGATACCGAAAATGTATGTTTGCTTTCTTCTTTCCATGTTTTTACAGTGTTTTCTTCTACAACAATTGGGCTTAATGGTCTTAGCAGAGTATAGTCCACCTAAACTTAAAAGTAAAAGCACATTTTTAGATCCTGAAAATGTATCACATTGCCTATGATTTCCTTTCAATTAAGAACTCAAGAGAGTCCCATGCTAATTCTCTAGACTTCAGTCAATATACTTTTTTGAAAAAATAAATCTTTCTAATAGTGGTTGTGTCTTCTAGGAGGTCAGATTAAACCTGTGACATTATACAAAGAACCTAAATGCAAAGTTCTTCTGGGCAATAATAAAATTGAATCCGGCCACAGAAAATACATGAGGCTGCAAATAAAACAAATATAGGCAGACAAGAGAGAAAGGCCATGGAAATCAGCCTGCCATTAACAGTCTTGCTATCTACCATCTCAGACTCAGTGAATCAGAGAGAAGCATGATTGTGTTACTTACGGAAGTTGCTCTAAGCTCATAGGAAAAGATGGATGGGATCCTGCAACACAGAATTCCATTTCAGGGAGTGGCACATTCCCAGAGAAGCACATATCACTGTTTAGGACGGAGGCCAGGATTCAGTGGTCCACTCTGGAGAAGTTAGGGAGGAGCAGAAGGTCACAACCAGGCTTGGCTCTCAAGGTTGGCAAAACCTGGGTAGGGGAATTTAGGCAGCCGTGGGTATGAGACCTGGAAAACCATTTTTAGGCAACAGCTCTCTAGGCAATACTCAAGTCCTGGGGATGGTAGCTTTTACATACAACTTAGGACAGAGGACCTCTTACCCTCTTGGGCATTAAAGCTCTTCCTCAAGCCACTGTGGGCCCAGATCAGAGATTTCAGAAACCTGGCAGTCAGCGTTAGTGTATTCCTGGTGTGGCTAGGGAAAGAATTTCACTTTGAGGCAGATGGTAACACTAAGGATATAAAAGTGCATTCTGCTAAATTAGGGCTGTCTGGGGGTCTGGAACAGGACCACTGCTGCAACTGGGGAGGGGGGAGGATTATTTGAGTGGAAGAGGAGGTGGAATCCTCCCTCTGTGCAACATCAGGGGCTCAAGGGTAACAGAGAAAAGTGGTTGAATCTAAGGATGAGGATTTAAAGAAGTAATTGTCCATTTGCATCATTATCATCAGAAGGTTTCTGATATGTTGTTAACATAAATTATTCCTTTATACTGAGGTCCAGTGAGCTGTTCTGTAACTGTTAGATGTGCTTGGTGCCCACCCACTGAGACAGTGTCCTGGTAATGACTTCCACTCCCTCAGGGTGGCTCCTGAGTCCTGGTTTTTTTTGACGCTGCAGCAACTTTGGATCCTGAGTATGTCTGACACAATCTCACTGCACTTTAGGTGTTGGTACTCTGGTCAAGGTGTAGCAAACCATACCACGTAAATTTCAGAAGGCTCAGCCTAATTGGCCAAGTGGATGACATGCAGATCTCTTGCTTTCCTTTACCCACTATTTGTAGCAATTGTCCAGTTGTTGGTTACATGAAAGGTGGAAAGAGAGATATTCATGGTCTCAAAGGCAAACATCAGGGGCACACAGACATTTCCAATCATGCACACACACGCACACCCCTACACATTCACATAAAATGAAGTAGCACTCTAGTTATCTAGAAATCAAGTTGTCCCAAATTTCAACTCTCAGGAAAAGGACATTAAATTTAAACTTAGGAAATAAAACACATGCACTAATACCATTTTACTTTGCCTCTTAATTACTCACAGAAGATTATTAACCCTAACTTTACAACAATTCTTAACACACTAGATCTATACATGAGGGATTACCTGTGGCACCCAGGGAGAAATAGAGCATCCTGTTTAAGGTAGATGTAAATTGCAGAAATGCAAAAAATTATTTGGAATTAATTTGTATAGACATGTGATGTACATTTACATAAATAAAAATACTTTGGTTTTCAAGATGTTTTATTTTTGAGATTATAGCAAGAAATATTTATTGTTTGGCCTTGTGTCAAAACTTCTATACAATTTCTTATATTCATTATGTATCCTTCTATATAATTTTTAAAATTTTGTGAGTTTGAATGGGTGAACTTTCCTTATCTGGAAAATTCCATGATGTATAAGGCTTCATTTCCTAAGAAACCAAATGAAGTGTCACCAGGTATATTCTGCTTATTTATCTTTCCTTTAAACTGCTACTTAGTTACCGCCTGCTCTAAGCCTCTGCACTATACACAATTTTTTCTCTACTTGGTCCTTTCTCTTGGTTAAAAGCGAAATCATCAATAACTTTAGATGAAAACTGTTTGCAGTAGCATGCTGAGATAATCTGGTTGGAAAGCTCCGATTGATTTGTGTCTAAAGAGAAATGCAAACCGCATCAATTGCATCTCTGCTTTCTCCCAAGCAAGTGTCCAGCGCCTCATTAGAGTCTCCAGCATTTCTCTGGCACCTGTTGTTTCCCACAATTTTATAAGCTGTCTGTTTCTAAATAATGGAATTACTTCGGCAGGGCTCCCACCAGCAATCAAGGAACACTACCTCACAGTCCCCAAGCCTGGGCACCACCAGAACCTTTGTCTCAGCACCAAGTATAATATAGGATGATTATTAGTTTTTGATGGTCTGAAAGCTTCAGAGAATTTCTGTAAAAGACAAGTACAGATATCAAACATTGGAACTCTACAAATAGCTGCTTATAATTTAAAGGTTTTATTGCAGATAATGTAACTTTACTAAAACTTGGCTTTCTGGGGATGCACTGGCCTCTAAAACCTTGGGATTCTGAGCAAAAAAAAAAAAAAAAATGACTTAGTTTGATTCCACAAGTCTTCACCATGATTTGATCACATATTTGTTAAAAATCTGCCTGTTCTTCTTGGATGCATATTTGTCCCTGGAAGCCTTCAGTTTTCCACTTAGTGTTTAGTTTGTTATGTTCCCAAATAATGTGCTATGACATTGTGAAAATGCAGAGGACTCAACAAGCAATACTCTAACAACAAAATCAACTGTCTCTGGCTATGTGCACCTATGCAAATGTATGTGTGGCTGTGTATTCAAGCATATGTGTGTGGTATATGCGTATGCACATGTGTGTAAGGTTTCCAAATGGTAACTTAATGCCATGCAAAAGGAGTTGAAATTCTGAGCGCATTTAATTAACTCTTAAGGACTCATTTTTAAATGTCAAGATGTACAGAAATTTCCTGTTGCTCAGTGAAATAAACTTCCATTGCACTGGTTCTGAGATCATTTTCTTGATGGAAGGCAGATTGAACATAAATTTATTATGAGAGACAAACCTGACGTAATGTGTGACACCAGACAGTAGGTTGTGGTATTTCAGGGTTCTGTACTGGGTCCCTTCCTGCCAGTAGGACCACATCCCTCCCTCCCCACATCTCAGGCATGAATTGTTTCATCATTATTCCCTGCTAATGATTCCCAGTAAAGGGGAAAAGTTTGATTACAAAGAAATGTCCGTTACTAAGGATCATTTAAAGCACCATGAGCTGGGGCTCATGTTAGGGAAGGGGAGGAGTGGGATTGGGGTAGGAGTTATTTTTCCATGACTGCTAAAGTATCTTGGGAAAATGCTTCTTCTTCTTCTTTTTTTTTGGTACCTGGGATTGAACTCACGACTTCACACTTGCCAGGCAGGTGCTATGCTGCTGAGCTATATACCCTGCCCTGGAGGGTCTCCTTACAGAATAACTTAGGCAGCCCTCACCCCTATACCAATAATGCTCCTAAGCTGATCATCCTTGCTTTCATTAAAATCTTTAAAAATAAAAAGGAAAATGGCATCTATTGTACTACTAATTAATATTCATAAGGTAAAAACTGCTTTCCCAGAGAATCTGGTTTTACAAGTTATAAATGTCTGTAATAAACAAACAGTCATTACATTTTCTTAGAGTTTAAAATGAACTGCTTTTTGTTGGAATTAATAAAGGTATTATTTTCTTAATTTAAAAGAGTGAAGCAGGAGAGAGGGAGGGACAAAAACGGTGAGAGAGAGAGAGAGAGAGCTGTCTGATATCCAATTGCTGATGCTCCAGGGTGAAATCAGCCAGAGGACTGGGTCTGAATTTCTCAACATGCATTTGAGCCTCTCATTTGAACATCTTCCTCTGCACCCAGGATTTGATGCCTCCATCCAGTGTCTCTACTGCAGTCTTTACGGAGATTCTGGGAGTTGGTGGTTTGTTAAGCCTTTTGGAAAGAGTTTATCATTTTGTTAGTTTTGCTTGTCTGGACTTGTTTGTCATGGTCATTCCTCAAGACAAAATGATGATCCTAGTAGAATTTTAAGAGTTCCTGTATTCAAACTGTTCTGAGGCTAAAGTATATCACAAGTATAGATCTCAAGACTTTCCTTTTATCCATACAGTCTCTTCACTTGAAAAATATAATTAAACACTGCCCCTGAATATGTGAGATTTGGGTGAGTGTAGCTTACTAACTTGCTTTCTGTAAGGATGCTTGGTGGGAAGCAGGGAGCCCTTTCCACTGCCACATGCTGCTCTATGTTCCCCACGAAGGGCCCCTCCCCCACGGAGCAGCATCAGCAACACTGGTAATGAGTAGGTCTTCATCACTAATGGTGCGCTCCTGTATCTACAGGGTTATGCTTAGGCAGGGTGTTGTGTCAAAGAAGGGAGCATTTTTTTCTCTTTCAGGGCCTTTGCTTCCTTCCATTTTTAAGTGGATGAAAAGCTGGCGGTCCTGTGTGCATCTTAGGAACACACTTCTTCCTTTGTTCCCCTTCACTCTCCTAAGGAGTTGGGCAAGGAGGACGTGATAAAGGGCAGGGTTTTAATGAAGAAGAGAATCATCTTAGTTCTTTGAACTCTTTAATCTCACCCTAAGAACTAAGAAGTCCGTGCCTTATTTGGAAGGACCCAGAGCAGTTCCTGTACTCATGGGGTGGGGAATGTGAAACAGTGATGTTTTAGGAGTACAGTCATGTGTAGCCTAAGGATAGGACATGTTCTGAGAAAAAGCATCATCAGGCAATTTCATCACTGTGCAAACATCAGAGAGGGTTTAGACAAGCTAAGATGGCTGCAGCATCACTCGGCAGCACAATCTTATGGGACCACCGCTGTACACACAGTCTGCCATTCACCAGAGTCATTAGGCAGTGCATGACTGGAACATCTGCTAAGATGCAAAATATTGCAGAGGTAGTGGGACTGGAAGGGTAATAGTTTTTGTTGTTGTTGGTTTTCATCCTGGTGGCCTATAGTAATGCTTTTATTCAATGGAGTAGAAGAAAACAAACAGTTCAAAGTAATCTAACAAATAATTAGCTAGTGCCAGATACGAGCCAGGCATTGTGTTAGCTACTGAGGACAAAGTGCTAAACAACACAAACTTAGAACTTGCCTTCATAGAGCTTATATTATCAAGAAAAAAGAAATTCAAAACTAATTTCAAGGGACATTAGAGACAACTTAGGAAAAGAAGGAGATTATGAAAGTGACTGATGCGCAGGCTTTGTGAACCATAAATGGTAACCAGAAACACTTCTTAAAGTCTAAAGTACAAAACCATCAAAAGCTTTATACAACAATACAGAGGATGAGGGATCCAGGAGGGAGCTAGGACTGATCACTGGTTATAATCTTCCCAAATTAAACGTGATGTAAGGACACATGTTGGGATCAGAAAAAAATCACCGTGGCAATGTGTGATACAAAAAGATGTGCCTTGAAGAAACCATGCTGCTCTCTTGAAAGAAAAATGCGTAATACCACAGGTGCTTTGAGAGTTCTCCGAGAAAAGCATGTTACTTGGAAATTAAAAATGCTTTTGGAATTCCAGTTCTTCAAATGGGCTAGGGTTTCCAGTGATGTTATTCTATCATAATGCAGCCAATGGTGATGCAAAGTGATTTCATTCTTTTTTTTTAAATAAATCATGCATTGTATAACTTTATAATTAGAAGAGATCTTGTAGACTGTCCAATTCTCTAGGTGACTCTAACTCTGCTATGCTATATCCCTCCTTTCATTTGCTTGACAGTAAGATTTCTAATACAAATAATAATTATGATTAACATGCAAATGGTGTTCTATATGCCAGGTACTGTGTGCAGCAATTTACATACTTTATTTTAGCTAATGTGCACAATAGTTCTTTTTTGTTATCCTTGTTTTATAAAGCTATAGACAAAGGTTTTGTAACTTCCAGAGAAGTGATAATGTGGGCATATGTCTGATTCCACAGACAGTAGTCCCATTATTACCATATATATTTATCCTCCCATATCTAACTCATATACTCCTAGTGTTGAAAAATTCTTAACATAGTAGATGGATATTTAACAGAGAGGAACAACATGGGAATCTAGTCCAATGGATTCCACAACGTAAGTGAACTTAAAAAATTGGTGCTAATTTGACCACAATAAAGATGGATGAAATATGGCAGTCTCGTCCAGCATGTCCCTGGAATCTCTCTTCAGGATCAAGTCCTTAAATCTAGTTTACCTATGAATGTGTCATTTTCTTTTCTGGCTAAGGAGAAGTTGAGACACATAAAGGAACATGATCAGAAGAGGTGCTTAGAAGAGGTAATTAAAGGGGTTAAGATGATAGAGGTACAAAGAGGTTTCGTAAATCATGTGAAAAGACATCTCGATGGATCTTTTGTTACAGGATCATTTAGAGGAGTGTGGTGGATTGACAATTGGTGGTCAACTTGTAAAACCCAGCTGAATTGAATCAGTGTGGTGCCTGGTGTGGAGGGCCCACCTGAGGACTGTTGCCAACAACATAAAAAGGAGAACTGGAGAGGAAGAGTTGCTGCTGTCGGTTCTCCTTGAGGAGCTTGTCACGCTGGCTTTCCTGATAGGAACTTGGCTGTTCTCATCGTCGGAGGAGCTCAGGACCTCACTGTTGCTGAGGATGGCTGTGGTGACTTTCGGGGGAGCTCCGGTTCTTACTCTGAGCGTCGCTTCCTGGCTCCGGGATAGATCCCTCAGCCTGCTGGCACAGATCCTTCATCCCACTGGTGCAGACTTTCTAGCTTCCACCGCTGACCTTTGGGCCTTCCCAGCGTAGATCCATGAAACATCCTTGCATGAAACATTGTTGTGGGCTCTGGGCCTCTAGTGGACTCGTGGAGGCATTGCCATGGGCTCTAGGTCTTCAGCTGGACTCATGCAGGACACTGCTGTAGGATCCAGGCCCTCAGCTGGATTCTTTGGGTCTTTAGTGTGTGGACAGATTTCCTGCACTTTTTGTATATGACTCTTTGGGTGACTATTACAAAATAACTCTATAAATTATGTGTCCTGTATTGTATTGTTTCCCTTGCAAACCCTGACTACAACAAGGAGAAATCAGGAAACAGCCTAACAAAGCAGTAATAATACTACTAGCTTGCTTTCATCAGGAGTTCTAGTGATGGGAAGTTGTCCTTTTCTTTCCATCTCACTGTAGCCTAAGAGAGAGGTAGAGCAGGCACTGCTCATCTCTTTCGTAACTGGAGAGAACTCATGGTGGAATTCAATACCATGTTATGTCTGAACTGTTGAAGTCCTAGCCTAGTATGATTGTATTTGGAGATAGAGTCTGTATGAAGGTAAGTTAAAATGTGGTCTTAGGCTGACACATAATCCAATATAACTGGTGTCCTTACAAGAACAGGAAAAGTAGACTTAGACATGTACAGAGGGAAGATGGTGTGAAGACAGTGGGAGGAGACAGTTATCTACAAGCCAAGGAAGAGAGCCCTCATCAGGCACCTAACTCTTTTTTTTTTTTTTTTCTAATGTGTATACCGGGAGTCGACCTCAGGACCTCACACTTGCCGGACAAGCGCTTGTGCCACTGAGCAATATCACCAGCCCTTTTTTCGTATGTGGGTTCCGCGAGTCAAACTCAGGACCTCACGCTTGCCGGGCAGGCACTTATGCCGCTGAGCCATCTCACCGACCCCCAGGCATCTAACTCTGGCGAAACCTTGGCCTTGAACTTCCAGCTTCCAGAACTGTGAACAGATAAATTTCTCTTGTTTGAACTGCCTAATATGTTCTACTTTGTTGCACCAGCTCTATACACTAATGCCTGTGCCCACCTTCAAACTTTGTCCCTTGAATCTTTATTATGGTTGTTTTTAATCTACACCTGAGTTGTCCAATAAAGTTGTCAGTGACTTCTTCTAAGTAAATTTAAGTTAATTAATATTAAGTAGAATTAAAAATTTTGTTGCATTTGTCATATTTGGTATAATAAATAGCCTCATATGTCTACTGTCCATCGTACTGGAACATGTAGACTTAGAACACTTCCATCATCATAGAGGGTTCTATTGGATAGGGAGGCTTGAGACTAGATAGACCTAACTGAATCCTACTGTGTATCTCACAGTATGGAGATACACAATATACAATATATGGAGTCTAGGGTAAATTTGTAAGATGTAGACTGGGAGGATTTTATGTCAGGTTTAGTTTAGGTTGCCCCAGTTTGCAAGAAAAAGTGTGTGTGTGTGTGTGTGTGTGTGTGTGTGTGTGTGTGTGTGTGTGAACTATCCCTTTTTGAATTCACGTGCTATCTTGAACTGAATTTCTAAGCCTCCATATCTTCCAACTCTTTTTCTTGATTCTCCACCCTTAATGCCCTAATTAAATTCTTAATTTGATTCATTACTTTAGGTGAGCAATTCCTGCAACTATATTGCAAAAGACTTCAATGGCATCCCTAAAGAATCCAACTAAGTCTTAACTTCTAATGGCAGGGAAATAGCTAGAGCTCTGTTTTAAATGAACAGTGAAGAAATGGATTTGTGAAGGGTCAGAGATTTCTCAAACTGTGGTTCCCTGGGATAATGTATGCATGTTCATGCTCTTAAGTGAATTATAGGTCAGGAAAGCAGACATATTAAACAAATTAGAATAAAATTAAAAGAGTGGAAAGTGGGAAAGGGGAAAGTTTCATATGGGAATTGTGCTGGTGGATTAATTATCTCAGAAAACTCATATTACTTAAGCAAATTTCCTGAACTGAAGGAAGGGAACTTCTCTTTATTTTTCCAGAATGGGATTTGAGTCAAACTGACTCTGAGATGTGAAGAGAATCTATCCGTTAGTAAAATTCTCCAATAAATTAAATAAGTCACATACAAAAAAGAAAGATGCATGAAAAATTAACACTGAAGTTAGCACAAAGAAGTAAATATGGCTTCCCCTTGATTTATTAAGTGGCAGGATTGTCTTCATCTTTAAGAAGAATTTTGCTTGGTGACAAAAGTTTACTGTAATATACAGGTTGGGCACACCTGATGGGGAAGTGGGAATGTATGGTGAGACTTTAGAAAGGAAGGTTTGCCCCTCACTTGTGGACTAGCCTTTGTCTAATGTGCATGGGAGGGAAATGGGAAGAGTTTTCAGTATTGTCTGACTCTGTCCCTCCAAGTTTTTACCAGGTTTCCATAATATGCATCTAATAACATTGGCCACCAATTCTAGAACGGAGGTGTGCTGGTAAATGTTAGAGAGCAGATCTCAAGGGCAGAGAGAGGATAAACCCTGATTTCTAGCATATGCCAATTGCCATGGTATAAATACCACTACCATGTAAGAGGGGCTACTTTGAAACCACAGATTTTGAAAGAAGCACGGGTCATTGTCCTGACTGACTGCATTTTGCTCCTCTGGAGTGTTCTTTCTCTGAGTCATTTCTCCTCAGCTTATCTCAAATTCTGGGAACAGTGAACCTTGCAGGCAGATCAATTCATGACAGGACCCAAGTTGTTCCCCCAAGCAGTAACTATTCCCCAGGATCCAGCAGGACCCTGCCCAACCAGACCTGAGCTGGTGATCAACCAGACCAGTTTGACAAAGCCTGCTTGACTACACACACCCTTGTCCCTTCCCTGAGTCTTCTCACGTACAATCCTAAAGCTATCGGCAGTACCCCGGACACAGGGATTAGAATGCTTGTCCTCTTGTTCTTCCCAGTAGAGCCATACCGAACAAATTCCTTTCTTATTTAACCACCACTCATCTCTCTGATTGGAGTCTCAAGGTGACAGGTGGCCAAAATAGTTCTTTTGGGACCAGAGTCAGCCCTTGGGCCTAGGATTCCAGCAACCACCTTGGTTGATTTCAAGCTGCCAGCAAGATGTCACTGAACAGAGTTGGGAAATACATTCAGAAAGCAGACTGCTAATACTAATGGAGAGTCCTGAAGTTCAACTTGGTGCTGCCACCACCCAAAGTTAACATAGACCTCACAAGTTAAGGGCAAAGTCTTACTATATTGCCATCACTTTAAGCACCAGTCACAAATTTTGGGCATGTCTAAGCCATCTGCACTTCTGCTCAGGGATTACACATTTTGAGCTTTACATACCTCTACAGGTTGGATAGTTTATTAGGATAACTCACAGGGCTCTCCTATTACAATTCACATTTTATTATGAGGGATACATGTGAACAGCCAGATGGACAGGTATGCATGGCAAGCTCCAGGAGGAGCTTGAGCACACAGGAGCTTTTGTCCCCATAGAGTCAAGGTGTGCCACCTTCTCTGTGAGCAATACATTTTCAACCTGGAAACACCCCCCGCTGCTGTGTCCAGAGCTTTTATATGGGGAAGTGTCATTGCACATACAGGACTGATTAAATCAGTGGACACTTGAATGAATTAGATCTCCTATCCCTGTCCTGAGGCCAAATGTCAGAGATGTGGCTGAAAAGTTCCAACCCTCTGATCACACGTTTAGTCTTTCTGGTGCGGCCACCCCATTTCCACTTCCAAAACGATGCAAGGGCCCACCATAAGTCATCGTATTAACATAAACTCAGGTGGTCTAAAGGGGCCTGTTGTGAAAAACAAAAGACATTTCCACCAATCAGGAAGTTCCATGAGTTTCTGAAGCTCTGTGCCAGGAACCAGGGACAAAAATGAGCATATTCTCTATTACATCGCAGGAAGAACACACGGGATCTTTTCTTGAGAGCCAGTGTGAGCTGGCTCCAGCACATTCCTGTGATTCGGCATTGGAGTCCCCTGGAGGGAGTTACAAAGTGCTGATGTCAGGGTCTCACTCTCAGATGCACGACCTGAACTTTGGCGTTTGGAAGGCTGTCAGGATATTCCTTCGTGCAGTGAGGCGTGATTGCTGTCGATCTTGACTGCCTTTCCCCTCCCTTAGAACCAAGAAGGTGGATCTCCCTCGGTCAGCCGAAGGGGATGTGCCCAAAGGGTAAGAAAGCAGAGTTAGCTTTTTTTATTTTCTAGGAGTAAGGCAGAGTTATGAGTGATGCCCCAGCACTATTTGGGGGCAGCCACCCGGTTCTCTTGCTAGCTGCTTTCAGGAGACCAGGCCTGCTCTGTCCATATAATTCTTTAAATTAGGTATCACCATAGCTTATTTCAGTTACTTCTTTAAATGTCTATTTATGTGTCACCTTATCCATAGGGCTTCTCCTGGTCACCCTCATTTTTCTCCATTACATTTGTTGCCATATGACATATTTCACATACACCCATGAATATGCCGCACACACTTTCTAAATAACAATTGTCTGGGACATAGTAGCTCTTCAATAAATACAGAAGTCCATGTTTACAAATGCCCGAGAGCAGTATTATTGCTGCCATTATCATTTAGAATAAGAACTGTGACTTCCTGGGAATGAATTAGTATATGATTTTGATGAGGCTTCCAGGGTCCATTTGAAGACAATAGAGCTTATTAAATTATTGACGTCAACTCCCAGGGGCTGAAAAAATTTGCAAAAGTCTTTAAGTTTCTACAGACTTTAGCCGGCTTAGTGGGCAAGATCAAGCTTTTAGAATGCAGTGTTAGAAGAATTTCTCAGGCCCCATTTCTGTTCCATGATGTATTGCCTGTGAAGAGATGGGAAAGCATGTGGAATTGTTTAACTGAAGGAGCTAGAAGCTCAAAATTCTTCATCCTAATTAGGAACTCTGAAAAAAGAGAAGAGTTTTGAGATCAATTATGCGTGCATCTCTCTGAAGTGGTGTCTTCATCTATTTTTTTGCCACCATAACTTGACACTACCAATTTATAAGGTATAGAGTTTATTTAGCTTACAGGGAAATTGAAGAGCATGGCACTAGTACCCAGAAAGGGCCTTCTTGCTGCATGGAAGCAAGGTGGTTGGAATCACCTAGGGGACAGAGCAAGCTTGCTTACTCTGGTCTCTTGCCCAGTATAAAGCCACTAATGCCATCATTGGAGCCCCACCCTCGTGGCCTTGTCTAATCCTCCTTATCTCTTAAAGACTCCTTCTCCAAATATCATTCATGTATACATTTGGGAATTAAGTTTCCAACATGTGTACCTTTGGGGGACATGTTCATAGCATAGTAAATTTTTCTATTCTGAGATGATTCTGAAAATTCTACTATTGATTTGTCCTTATCACTTTCACGAATGCCTGTGTGTATTCCACTAAGACTAATGAGAACCTAGGAAAGACCCTGCCCTCTGCCACCACTGGGGAGAGACATCTTGCATTCACAGAGCTCACCGTCTGGAAGAGCAGGGTTAAACAAGCAAACACCTACATTATTTAATCAAAGTTAATTATGCCTCAAAGGAGAAAGATAAAGTTTCATAGGACTGTAATTAAGAACACATAACCACTGTAAACTGAAATTTGAAAGATGAGTGGAAGTTGGCATTGATTATAGTCTTTCAAAAATTATGAAGCTTGATTCTCCAGCTGACAGGTAAAAAGGTGTATTGTGCTCGATAGTACAGAATTAAAGCATTTTTCACTGTAGAAGGGATAAATAACATATTTTCTTTCTTTTTTTTTGTGGGTACCGGGGGTTGACCTCAGGACCTCACATGCTAGCAGGCGCTCATGCCGCTGAGTGATATCTCCGGCCCTTTTTTTTCTTGTATGTGGGTTCCAGGAGTCGAACTCGGGCCCTCGTGTTTGCCAGGCAGGCACTTACGCCACTGAGCCATCTCACTGGCCCCCAAATAACATATTTTCTTATATTTGTCATCTTGTTAAGCCAGAAGGGATGAATTGAGTTGAGTGATATTTACCCACTCAGGTATACACTAAGACTTGCTGTGACCCAAAGAAAGAGGTTTACAGTTTTTTACCTGAAAGTGATATTAAACTGGAAGTATTACTAATAATGCTGATTTTTAAAAATTTATTAACTTTAATTAACATTTCACAGGCTGTTTCTGTGTTGATATAAAGTTAAGATGTAGTGTGATTCTATTTTTCGGTATTAGAAGAAATATAGTTCTGGGAAAAAAGCAGTATAAAACAGGACAAAGTACAAGACAAGGCATGGGCTAGGTATGATGAAGGATCCTAAATGGCTTTGGAAGTTCCACAGTTCAAAGGAGTTTCGCACGGTAAAGCATTATCTCATCTGAGAGCTACAGGGGTTGGAGTAGGGATGAGCACAATTGCTTGATTCTTGCTTGGCTTAAAAGCAAGAAAAATGCACTTTAGAAGGAAGAGCCCCAGAACGATGAGTATGATTTCACTGCACTGGTCAGAGTGTAACTCTGGGTATTAGACACCTATTGTAATGTCCATGGATTTTGCATTAAACAAAAAAGGGGAAAGAAAGAAAAAAGGAAAAACGTTTAGGCTGTCAAAGGCTCATTCTGTCTGAGCTCAGACAGCCACGGATCAGCTATTTAATCTAAGTCAGTTGACACACGGCAAATGAGATTTAATTTTGACAATTTCCATCTTGCATAATATTGTTATTGCGAGGAACTGGGGAGACACAAAAAAAGAATGGAGCGAGTATTTCATGAATGAAATCGAATGGTTTTGGAGTCTATGGAAGGGGTTCTGGAGTAATGGAGCTGCCTTCTGTAAAATGCTGAACAATGGGCGACGCATTTGAATAGCTGACAGAATGCACCAGAGACCCCACTGCAGCTGTCCAAGAACAAAGAGAAAAATACTGAGCCCGTGGTGTACTCATCTGTAGAAGACAACCAAAAGAATAAATTCAATGATGTTGTTCAGGTTAGGAATGCCTGAGAATATCTGACCAATTTATCGTTTAATAGGCAAAAGTATATTTAGTTCCAAATTATTTTGGACTAGGGGATATTTACCCTTTACTTACATCTGGTCAGATAAAATTTGCTTGGCAATTTGGCAAGTAGTTAAGAATTCTTTTCAGCCTTGGTGAAATAGCTAACATTTTTATGGCACTTAGCATGTATCAGACATGGTACCACGAATGGAATTCAGAACCTTGCACTTGCTAGGCAGGCACTGTGCCACTGAGCCATATCCCCAGCCCTTGAGTCCTTTCTTTTCATTTACTCACTATTATTAATATTAGGAAAGGCTGCTATTTCTATTTTACAGTTTCCAACACTGATACTTAAGGAAGCTGTCTTTTATTCAAAGTCCCAAAGCCTAGTGGCAGTCAGGATTTGAACCTGGGCAATCTGGGCAATCTGGCCCCAGAGTCCAACCCTTTCCCCACTCTACTGTGTTACCTCTTTTGAATACACCAAAACCTTTTCTACTATATGGGTAATAATTTCACTTGAATATCAATAGACAAGTCTATATAATGACTCAAGTGAAAGACTCGGAGTGTCTTCCCTATGTTATCACATTATGATAACTGGGAGAATAGATATAGAGTCTTGTATGTTTTATGTGCCTTGTATATCTGTATAGAATTGAGTTGATAATTTAGAACCACTCTAAATTCTGGATATTCTAGGACATTCCTGAACATTTTAAGTCAGCTGCATTATATATTATCTAGCAGATGAGAAAAAAAATCAAATCCTTTAACATCACACATTCCTTTATTATCTTGTCTCTCTCTTTTTATGTGGCCTCAGTTTTATCAATAGCTGTCCTCTTATACTCTACCAAACAGATAGTTCTGCTAAAATGTAACCCGTGAAGGGATCATGCTCATATGATCATTAAGACTTTCAATAATGTACTTCAATAATGTATCAAAATGCTGTTTTCCATTTTCTCACTTATCTAATTCTTCTTCCACTTTCAAAACTCAGAAAGAAATTGCTTCCTCCATGACCCATTCCCCCTGCAATGAGGCCCCACTGAGGGTGAGCGAATCTGTTCTGAGTGCTCTCTCAGTTACGGGTTCTCAGAGCAATTTTCACACATATGGCACCTGGATGTTTCTCTGTCACACAAGGAGATGGAGGATACCATGGAGACCATTGGCATTTAATGACAACCCGAGAGGAGTGCCTAGTACACAGCAAGTATGCTGATCAGCTTTTTGTTGTTGGGACAAATACCGGATACACAACTTTAAGGAGGAAATGTTTATTTCTGGCTGATGGTTTCAGAGGTTTCAGTTCATGGTCAACTGGCTCTAAGGCAGAAGGGCATGACAGAGGAAAAATGGTTACCACATGGGAGGTAGGAAGCAGAGCACAGGGGAAGAGTGAGAGAGGAAAAGAAGGGGCCTACTCAAGAATATAACCTTCCACGTTACCTCCTCAGTGATCTACTTCCCCCAACCAATCCTACCTCTTAAAAGCACAGTTAGGCATGAACTTTTCAATGGTTTAACCCTTTGATGAGGTTTAATACCTTATCATCTAATCACCTTTTAGAAACCTTACTTCAGAGCACATGAACCTTTGGGGAACATTTTTGACCCAAACCATAACAACAGGTGCTCAATAAGTATTTGCTTATCAAATATGCCAGTTTTGTGGAAAATACAAATAAATGTGGTCCACGATCACAAGCTAACTTTATACTGATCTGCTGAATTGTTAATAATGGTTTGCTTCTCTTTCTTTTCCTCCCTGACAGCTTCTTGTAAAGGAGAAAGACTTTTCCTCTACCCTTAGAAAATGTGGCTGGTCTGAGAATTAAATTGACTGAAGACAGACTGGCAGGGGAAAAGATTCTTACTAGATGCTAATATTTTTATTTCTCCATAGACAAGAACTGAAGATTCAAAGAGCTGGAGAAGCTTCAGGACTTATATACCATTTAACAAGTAAAGGGAAATTGTGGAGGCATGGAAAGACCAAAGAAAAATAGGGTTAGGTCAGGGGTGTTAAATTGTGGGAGGTGACTAAGAAATACATGATGAAACTAAGGGAAGATAAGGGTTATTTTAGTTGATTTGTTTGTACTGATTTATCTCAGCATCAAATTCTCATCTCTAGTCATAAGAATGTTCTCTTCTTGGTACCAGCAGGGCACCATTTTTATAGGAAATTTATGCCCAATTTTACCTAGAAAGAGAAAGGTCAGAAAGCTCTTCCTGTATCTGCTGTTTCTCAAATTTCCATATATTTTCTTTTCTTTTCTTTTTTAATATGAGGGTGCCGGGAGTCAAACTCAGGACCTCACGCTTGCCAGGCAGGCGCTTATGCCGCTGAGCTATATCACCAGCCCTCCATATATTTTCTTTCACACAATATTAAATTAGACTCAACAACCACTACAATTTTTTTTTTAAAGAGAAGAAAAAACAAAACAAATCAAAAAAAGAACAAATTTTCAATACAACATAATATGAGGATAACAATGGTTAATGCATTACGTATTATTATCTTTAAGTTAGTTATTCAGGATACCAGACATTAGCATTCAATTGTCCAAACATTATTGGCACAAACATTACTCTTCAATGAACTAAGTAAAATTGGTAGTGTATCTATCTTAACCATCTTATAGATATATACAATTTTTTTTCCCTTTCCCTTCTTTCTTTTCCCTATTCCAGTCTCTCTTTCCTTTTGACCAGTTTCTTTTTGATTCATCATGTCTATTGTACATTTTGGATCTTATTTACTCTTTCAGTTTCTCATACTAGAGAGACAATACAATGCTTACACATGTGCGTCTGGTTTATTTCACTTATATTTTTCTCGATTTGCATCCATTTACCTATAAAAGTCTCCAGTTTATCCTTCTTTATGGCTGAATAATACTCCATTATATAAAAATACCACATCTTTCTTATCCATTCCTCAGTTGATGGGCATTTGGGTTGTTTCCAAGATCTGGCTATTACAAATTGTGCTGCTATAAACATGGGTGCACATATATCGCTGTGGTACGATGTTTTTAATTCTTCTGGGAAGATACCCAGAAGGGGAATAGCTGGGTCAAATGGGACCTCCAACCCTAGTTTTTTGAGGAATCTCCACACTGATTTCCACAGTGGCTGTACCAGTCGACACTCCCACCAAGAGTGGAGAAGTGTTCCTTTTTCCCCACAGCCCCTCCAGCATTTGTTATTGGTTGGTTTCTTGATAATAGCCATTCTTTCTGGGGTGAGATGGTATCTCAGTGTTGTTTTAATTTGCATCTCTCGAATGACTAGTGATAACAACCACTACAATTATTCTACCAGTTTTTTCTTATTATGCTTGTCAACTACTTAGTAGGTACAAGAATGAACTTCACTTTTGTGAAGGCAACACACAGTTTGCTTTGAGAACAAGATATTTCACAAGTAACTGACTCAGTAGGGCAACCAATCGCTGACATTATAGCAGGGCTTTGCCACCAGCTATGCAAGAGAGCCTTTATTAAGAGGCTGCAATAGGGCCGGTGAGATAGCTCAGCGGCATAAGTTCCTGCCTGGCAAGTGCGAGGTCCTGAGTTCAACTCCCGGTACCCACATACGAAAAAAGGGCCTGTGATATCGCTCAGTGGCATGGGTGCCTGCTGGCACCCGAGGTCCTGAGTTCGACCCCCGGTACCCACAAAAAAAAAAAAAAAAAGAGGCTGCAATATTTGCACACTTCCTATTGTTCAGCTCTGTATTAGTTTTCCCACTACTGGCACAAAATACCTGATACAGGCAACATAAAGGAGAAGATAATTTTAGCTCACAGTTTCAGAGGTTTCAGTCCCTAGACATCTGGCTTAAGGCAAGAACATCATGGCATAAAGGCAGACAAAAGTTACTCAACTCATGGCATCTGGGAAGCAAAGAGCAGGGGAAGAGCCCAAGAAGAAGGAGCCAGGGCACATATGTAGTCCCCAAGTCCATACCCATATGACTGACCTCTTACAACTAGGTTCCTTCCACCTCCTAATAGCCCATTCAGCTATGAATTCATCAATGGGTTAATCCACTGGTGAAGTTAGTGCCTTCATAATCCAATCACCTCAGTAGGAGCTGCTTAATCCTCTCCATTCGACAATCAAGATTCTCCAGCACAAGCTCTCATAGGTGATTTCTCACACATATATAATGAATCCTCTTAGGGTTTCTGGAGGCAGAATTGTTTTAAAATTTTCCATGTGAAAAACTTAAAAAACAAGAGACTTAATAAGTTCATTTGGTTAAAGTTAGTAAGAAAGAAGCTGAATTTCAAACAAAGTAACCAAACTTGGAACTGTGATGGCTAACATCATAGAGGTATGGGATAATACATCCCCAAACCTGTGGAGGTGTATCCTAACATTGGCTCAGTAATAACTAGCCGTGGAGTGTTTAGATGCACACTTTTTTTTTTATGTGGGTACCAGGGGTCAAACTCAGGACCTCGCGCTTGCCAGCAGGCGTTTGTGCCACTGAGCGATATCACCGGCCCTTTTTTCCTTTTTATGTGGGTACCGAGAGTTGAACTCAGGACCTCGCACTTGCCAGGCAGGTGCTTATGCCGCTGAGCTATCTCACCTGCCCTAGATACACATTTTTTAACATTAATTATTTTACATGTAATATTTTAAAAAGAGAGAGAAAAACAGTACAGCAGGAATAAAAATCTAGCTCCCCTGGTTGTCATGGAGATAAACTATTTAGCACCACGAAATCTTTCAAGGGGGATCAATGGACAAGAGATTTCTAACTTCCAAGAAATGTTTTCAAGAAGGGTTTTGACTTACACTTGTTCAAGATCTGTTTCTGAAAAGGCTATGTGTAGTTGGTTGATGTTTACACTCATTTCCTGGGATAGAAAATCTGAGTAGCACATGCACATCCCAGATTTAAATCTCAAAGCTTGTTTCATGACCATAATGGAAACAAGTTTTTGTTTCCTGTTATGTACATACTTTGTGTGTGTGTTTGTGTGTGTGTGTGTGTGTGTGTGTGTGAGATAGAGAGAGAGAGAGAGAGTTCTCAAGAAACCATTTGAATTTTAGTTTAGTATATGGTGAAATATGTGCATCTAGATTCAATCTTCTGCATGTGGACGTATGGACAGTCAGTTTTCTCAGCGCCATTTACTAAAGAGGCCATCTTTCCTCCAGTGTATGTTTTTGGCCTCTCTGTCAAATACCATGTAGCTGAAAGTGCCTGAGGTTGTTTCTGCAGCCTCTATTCTATTCCATTCATCCACATGTCTAGTGCCAGTCTAGTCAGCCTACAGACATAAACATAGAACATAGGCAAAGGACTAGAGAGAAAAAGTCTGTATCTACATAGAAGCAGAGCTCAGGCAGGCATGAGCTTGAATCAGAAAGGAAGCAAAGTTCTCATTACTGGCAATTTATTACTTGTGAAGCATCGATTAAGAGTTGAAACTCCACCAGTGGAAAGTTGGCAGCTCCAGGGACGCTTAGAAACCACCTGTACCAGCAGAGAAGCAATAGGAGTCTGGTGTGGGATGGAGGTGAGTGCTCAGCTTGGCTTCTGTTCTGGAAGCTGGGACTTAACAGGCAGGTGGGCTTAGAGTAGGTACAGCATGGATTCCAGCAAAATCCAAAAAACAGGGCCAGGGTGAAGTGACATTAGAAATAGATCACCTTAAATAGCCTGAGTCATAAGGACAGAGCCAAGAAATGAAAACAAGCACATGAGTAGGGTCAATTCTTAGAGACAGAATTCAGAGACGACATTAGAGAAGGTGGGTAATAGATGAAATAGCTTAGGTTTTCTGATATGCTGGGATGTAAGCCTGAATCGTCTAGTGTGGTGTGTAACCATTAGTCCTTGAGTGGGGGGTCACATCAAGCACACAAACACCTAGGAGGGGAATTGGAGAACACCCACTCCCTCTGTTGTAACAGTGGAGGCAGGGTGCCAGGGAGGGGAGTCTATCTGTGAGTGCATGCAGGCACACAGGAAATGAGAGGGCTGAAACCACAACTCTGGCTGCTTGTTGTCTCTTTTGATAAAAATAGCAACTGGCTTGGTACACTGTTTTCAACCTAATGTCAAGGTTTCCTGTCATTATGTTTTATTTCATTGTTTGATTTAAATTAGTCGATAGTAGAAAAAAGCAGGTGATATCAGAGGATTGTAAACTTCCTGGGAACCAGGGAACCCTATTTATACACTCAGCATTGTCGCATGAGTATTTATAGAAAATTCACCAGTGAAATCATTGTCATCATGTACTAGCGATGGATAATTACCATGGTGCAAACTAAGTCAGCACACATTCCATATATTGTGTATACTTCCAAATTTTTTGATAAACTAAGGAATAATGTAGGAGAGATAGATTTTTCAAGTTTGAAAGCAAATTGACATGAAAAAAGGACGGGGGATATATACGGTTTTGACAGGGAAAAATGTTCACAGGAAATGAGTTAATCAAATGACAATTTGATAATCAAATGACAGCAAGAAAGGTGCAGGTAGATGAGAAGAAGCTGAAGGGAGAACATGAGATGACGGGAAGATGGGACCAGGTTCCATTCGATGCTTAGAAGAGACTTTCTTATGAACATGGCTCGAAATCAGTGCTCACCCCACTTTTCTTAGGAAAGTAAACAAAAACAACTAGGAGGATATTTTACTTCTGCAAATTCAATTTTACATGACATTTGGAATTCAGATAATCTACAGGGGTTAACACAACTGTTAGGGACTTTCAAAAGCTCAAGATTAGGCAAAAGCAGACAGGAGCAAATGAAAATAAGAAGCTTAAAGAGTGCTGAATAGAATAATAGGAAGAAAATTTCAGGAAGATTTGTAAAAATATTATTACTGATGGTTAGGGAGTGCAAGACCTGTATCTCCTGTTTGCAATAATGGAAAGCTGGTGGCAGAAGACACGGTGGACTTAGGCTGGTTCAGAAGGTCTCTGGAGTGCAGCAAGGAGGAAATACAGCCTCATGAGATCAGTATTTACGGAAAGCACTCGGTTTCTACGGCAGTGGGGAAGGAGCAAGCCCTTTGTGGTGAAGCCTGGAAAACTATCCTGTTTCACCTCTACCTACAGGACTCCTCTGCTAATAGCTGAATCAAGAAAAGCGAACTTTTCAGTGATATGTAATAAAAAAAAAGATATTAAATGTAAAAATGTGGAAAATCTCTGAGATTTCCAACTGATATAGATCATTCTCATAAAAACAGTGTCACTGAGCAAAGATAAATTGTGACCAAACATTTTGCATTGGTTTTAGACAGTTTAATGAATTAATATCTCCTAAGAAGGACTACCACAAAGTAGAAATGTAAGAACTTAGGGACTATACAGTGAGACAGTTGTAGGTTGTAGGACTAAGTGAGAAGAAGTCAGAAGAGAAATAGAAGGAAAAGCAAAACCATCATAGAAATGAAAGAAAATCCAGCTATCACAAGAGAAAATCAACAGCATGAAAAATGACAGAAAAGATCCTAAAAAATGGGAATGAGAAAAAATGGAATAAATAGAAAAGTAACACATAGTGTAAAAAGAATTGAAAAAAAAATCATAAATATCAAAGATAAGCAAGACAGATCTAACATAAAGGGAATCCTCACAGAAGAAATGAACAGAATACATATGAAAAGTATAATTGAAATACAACAAAAGACATCAATGTGCAGGTGAAAGAGGCATACCGTGAGCCAGAGAATGACTCAGAACAGCCAGCATTACCAGGCATAGTGCGTACCTGTAATCCCAGAAATCCAGGAGACCGAGGCAGGAGGATCATAAGTTTGAACCTGGCCTGGGCAAACTTAATGATTTCATAAGACCCTGTGTTAAAATTTTTTAAAAAGGCTAAAGATGTAGCTCAGTGAGAAGTCCCTAGGTTCAATCCCCATGTATTGGTTAGGGTTCTCTAGAGGAACAGTATATATATGTTGTATATGTATATGTATATGTATATGTATATGTATATGTATATGTATATGTATATGTATATGTATCTCAAGGGTATGTATATGTATCTCAAGGGTTTTATCCTATATATGTATCTGGCTTACAGGATCAGAGATGGAGAGGCCACAATGGCCATCTGTGCAGTGGTGAATCAGAGGATCCAGTAGCCATTCAGTTAAAAAGCTAGAAGCCACAGAACAAGAGGGATCAAGGATCCAGCACTAGTCTGAGACAGAAGACATAGTAGATCCCTGGAGAGTTGCTGGAGTCTGTTAGAAGGCTGAAGAAACTGGGGTCTGATATCGGCAAGTGACAGCAGCAAAAGACAAGCCAGTTCAAGCAGACTGGAGCTCTTTAAAACCCAAGCCAGCTTCTTCTTTCCCTTTTATTCCATTCAGGTTACAAGCCTGCTAAATGATGCTACCCCCAACTAGGCTGGATCCAGCCCTACATGCCAGTCATCTCTAAGAGAAGGAAAGAGGGAAAGAATGTGAGCTGACTGCCTCATAATCAAAGGTGTCATTTAAAACTCGCAAACCAGGAAATGACAGCATTAGCATATTGAGTAGCACATAGTTAAGTGCCAAGAAAGGTAATAGCCTTAAGTAAAGTTAGGTCACAGAGCATAGGGGAAAAGATAATAGTAATAGACTAAATAAAGTGCAGGCACATGTCATTTTACTGAGCTTCACTTCATTGCACTTAGCAGATATTGTTTTTTACAAATTGATGATTTGTGGCAATCCTGTGTCAAGCAAGTCCGTTGCAGCCATTTGTCCAGCAAGAGGTGCTCACTTCATGTCTCTGTGATACATACTGGTAATTCTCACAGTACTTCAAACTTTCCCATTATTATTATATGTTTTATGTCATCAGTGATCAGTGGTCTTTGAGGTTACTATTGTAATTACTCTTTGCTGCCATGAACCTTGCCCATGTGACAGCAACCTTGTTTGATAAATGTGTGCATTCTGACCCCTCTACCAGCTTTTCTTTATCTCTCTCTCCCTGCTTTTCAGGCCTCCCTATTCCCTGAGGCACAACAATACTGAAATTAGGTTAATTAATCCCCTACAATGGCCTTTGAGCATTCAAATGAAAGGAAGAGTCACACATCTTTTTCTTTAAATCAAAAGCTAGAAATGGTTGATGTTAGTGAAGAAGGCATGTTGAAAGCTGAGCTAGTCAGAAAGTCAGGCCTTTTGTGTTGAACAGTTAACAATGCTGTGAATATAGAAGAGAATTTCTTAAAGGAAACTGTTGTGCGACTTCAGTGAACACTTGAGTGATAAGAAAGTAATCCAAAAAAGTTTTAGTGGTCTGGATAGAAGACCAAACCAGCCACATTATTCTCTTAAGGCCAAGCCTAATCCAGAGCAAGACTCCAACTCTCTTCAATTCTAAGAAGGCTGCAAGAGGTGAGAAACCTGCAGAAGAAAAGCCCGAAACTAGCAGAGGTTGGCTCATGATGTGTAAAGAAGCCCTCTCCTTAACATCAAAGTGCAGATGAATCAGCTGATTAAGTTGTAGCAAGTTATCCAGAGGATCTAGATAAGATCATTGATGAAGGTGGCTACACTGAATAACAAATTTTCAGTGTAGACAAAACAGCCTTCTATTGTAATAAGATGCCACCTGTGACTTTCGTAGCCAGAGAGATGTCAGTGCCTGCCTTTAAGGCTTCAAAGGACAGGCCAACTCTTGTTAGGGTCTAATACAGGGGAGACTTTAAGTAAAAGCCAATTCTTATTTACCATTCCAAAAATCCTAGTGCCCTTAAAAATTATACTAAATCAACTCTTCCTGTGATCTATAACAGAGCTACCAAACTTAGACAACAGCACATCTGTTTACAACATGGCTTACTGAATATTTTAAGCCCCCTATTCAGACCTGCTGCCTGGAAAAAGGATGTCTTTCAAAATATTATTGCTCATTGACAATGCATGCAGACATCAGATGGAGATGTGTGATGAGATAATTGTTGTTCTCACGTCTGCTAACACAATATCATTTCTGCAGCCTGTGGATCAAAGAGTGATTTTGAATCTCAAGTCTGCTATTTAAGAAATGCACTCCATAAAGCTCTAACTTCCAGAGACAAAGATTCTTATAATGTACCTGTGTAAAATGGGCTGAAAACCTTCTGGAAAGGATTCACCATCCTAGATGTCACTGAGAACCTCCCAGATGCAGAGGAGGAAGTCAGAACATCAACATTAACAAGAGTTTGGAAGAAGTTAATTCTAGACTCCATGAAAGACTTTGAGGGGTTCAACACTTCAATGGAAGAACAAACTACAGGTGTGGTAGAAATAGCAAGATAACTAGAATTAGAAGTGGGCTGAAGATGTGACCTAATTTTTACAATCTCAGAAGCCTTATCAGATGAGCAAAGAAAATGGTTTCTTGAGATGGAAGTGGTGGTGCAGATGCTGTGGACATTATTAAAATGATAACAAAAGAGCTAGAATATTCCATAAACTCAGTTAAAATAGCAGCAGTAAAGTTCAAGAGTATTGACTCTCACTTTGAAAGAAGTTTACAGCGGGTAAAATGCTATCAAACAGTATAACATGTTACCGAGAGACCATCTGTGAAAGGAAGAGTCAATAGATGTGGCAAACCTCATTGTTGTTTTATTTTAAGATATTTCCATGGTCACCTGAACCTTCAGCAACCACCCCCCTGGTAGTCAGCAGCCAGCAACATCAAAGTAAGGCCCTCCTCCAGCAAAACATATGACCTACAAAGGCTAAGATGATCCTTAGTATTTTTTAGAAATGAAATATTTTTTAAATTAAGATAATGCACATATTTTTGATATAACAGTATTGTACACTTAATAGACTAGAGGGTAATGCAAACACTACTTTTATATGTACTGGCAAACCCAAAAATTAGTGTGACTCATTTGATTGTGGTAGTCTAGAACAAAACTTGCAGTACCTCTAAAATATGTCCGTATTCATAACCTATTATAAATTTGCAATTATAAAGGCAAACAGCCATTAAAACAACAACAAAAACAAAAACTTTTGTTGGAAGTACAATTATCCCTCAGTAATTGAGAGAAGTTGGTTCCAGGACCCTCATGGATACACAAATCCACAGATGCTTAAGTCCCTTATATGAAATTATATGGTGTTTGCATAGAACCTATGCACATCCTCCTACATACTTTAAATCATTTCCAGATTACTTAAAATAACAAATACAGTGTAAATGCTATGTAAATAGTTGTTATATTGTATACTTTAGGGAATACCGTGATACCTCCATTCACGAACTTAATTGGTTTTCCAGTTTTGGGGAAGATGACCGTGTTTGTATTTGTGTGGGGAAGATGGCTGGGGTTGTGTTTATTGCCCCATGTGGAGTTTGTGAACAGAAGCAAATTTTTGTAGAACACTTTTGTTTGAGAACTGAATTGTTTGCTAACAGAAGCATTTGTGAACTGAGGCATTATTGTAATGGCAAGGAAAAAAGTGTACATGTTCAATTCAGAGGCAATTATTCAGAATATTTTTAATTTATGCTTGATAGGATCGGAGATGTGGAAACTGTATATATTGAGGTTTGACTATAACACAGAGTGCACAGTAATAGATGTTTAAGAAGTAACATAAACATGCATGAATAGTTAGAACTAAGGCCAAATATATATAGCCCACTAGTGAATATAATTGAGCTCAACTCATCTGCTAATATAAAAAGATTTGCATCACAAAGTAATCCTAAATAAATCCCCTCAATACAAAGTACAGGCAATTTTCCTTGATCACAATGCAGTAAAACTAGTAGTTGATAAAACTGGGTAACTGAATGTTTTTCAACCTGAAAAAAACTTTTTTTTAAAAAAAACAGCTGCTTCTTAAATAATTATTGAATTAAAAAAGAAAATACAAATGAAAATAGGAAAACGAGATATACTCTGCCCAATGTGCCTTCCAGTACTTACTGTGGCCATTTAGAATTAAATTTAAAATTTTAACTAAGTTAAATTAAATACTGATTTCCTCATTCCCATATACTAATGACACCAGGGGCTAGTGGGTGCTATACTGGACAGCAGAGACATAGAATATTTCCATTATCATAGAAAGTTCTCCTGGATAGTACTGATTTAGAATACGATTATAACATATGAGGTACAGCTGAAATATAGCACAATGAACTCTTCATAACATTAATAATGTGTCAAAAATGAAGGAAAACATTTTGTATCTTACTCAAAAACAAAAAGAATACAACACAAGGCTTTAATAAAGGTAAATGCAGAATTTAATGAGTTAGAAACAAAAATATAGAAAACAAAATCATAGCATTAGTAAATAAATTCATAAACTCAGCTGTTCAAGAAAATAAAAATATAAACTGAAAACCAGATTTTTAAAATGAGTGAACATTCAATTTAAAGTAGAGATGAAAAAATGAATATGGCCAAGATACAGTAACAGAGAAAGTTTAAAAAATAAGACCACTTCACTCAATTCTCTCAAAGTGATTTGAAACCTCAGAGAAAATGACTAATTGTCCAGCAAAATGTAACTTAACCAAAGCTGACACTAGATGAAATAGAAAAAAATTATATAGAATGGCTTTTTCCATAGACAAAACAGATGACAAAGAGCTAGACAGATTTATAGGGGAATTCCACTCAAACTAAAGAGCAGACAGATTAATTGTTAGAGAAAATATTGCCTACCACTAAAAAAAATCCTACAAATTATTTGTTAAGCAAATATTATGGTAATACTAAAATGTTACAAAAAAGTTTAAAAAGTCTATCAACAAACCTCTCTTATATTATGCAGAAAAACAATGAAAAGCTATCATTATGTGGGATTAAGGCTAGAAAATAAAAGATAATCCAATATTAGTAAATCTAATATAATTCATCATATTAATAGAAAAATTATATCAATATCTATGCAGTATCTCAAAAAGCACTTAAAATTAAATAACCACTATTTGCAAAAATAATAAAGTAGGAATATATGGATACTTCAATGTGATAAAATACATGTTATCTCAGTTCAAATGTTAGTATGAGACATCTCCATAAAATATCAGGAACAAATCAGGGATACCTACTAATATTGTTATTATTTAATATCTCACTTACATTAAATATGAAATGTGATGAAAGAATTTAGATTTTAAAATGGAACTAAAAATGTAAAAAAAATCACTATTTACAGAAGATAATAAAACAATACTTGGAAAACTAAAGTGAATCCGTTAATGTTAAAAATTTTAAGAGAATATACTAAAGTAGTATCATATACACTTATTATAGAGAGGTCAGTACTTCCATATATATTAACAATAGCCTGATAGAAAATAGAATGAAAGCAAAGATTCCACGTACAGAGATAAAATGTGCAGGGATAAATTCAAGATCAATTGTGCAAGACTCAAACATAAAAACTTCAAGACATGATTAAACAATGAAAACATGAATTCTTACACCTAACATCTTCTGGTCATTTATCCTGTAAATATGCTGGCACATCCCGAAAAGATGTATTTCAAGACATGATTATAGCACTGTCTATGACTGCAGAAAGGAATAACCTAAATGTCTATTTATTTGACATTTGTCTATTTATTAGACAATTTGTCTAAAAATGGCTATAACGCAGCTGAAAAACAGAATAAGGGAGTTTCTATATACTGATGTGGAAAGATCGCCAAGATATTTACAGTGTTATTTGAAACAGGAAGTTTTTCCTTTTTTGTTAAAAAAGAAGAAAATAAGGATACACACTTATTTTTATTTGTATGCATTCCTACTCCAGAAGGACACATGAAAAATTCATGGCAATGGTAACGGGTAGATGGGTAGCAGACATTTGAATGGGTCTTTTCATTGTATTCCTTTTGATTCATTTTTAATTTTTTAAACAGTGTGTGTGCAAATTGCCTATTCAAAAATAAATATAAAATATTTAGAAGAAATCCTTGCACAAAGAGTTTAGCTAACAGTGCATATCAGCCTGGGTTAGTTTTTCTGACCCCATGACTTAACTCAGACTCTGTCCACAAATGCTACAGGCTGAAGACACTTAGAAGGCTGCTGATCTTTGACCCAAGATGCTAAATAAAGTTTTTTTTCCTGCAACGTGGCTTTAGGTGAAAAACACTTGCTCTAATTCTCTGGCTTGTTCAAGTCACTGGAACATTGAAATAAAAGTCCTGGGCAGTTGCTGGATTTCCCTACAGAATAACTGAGTTGCCCAAGATGCTCCATTAGCTCCTGCAGCCTGCAGAGGTATTTAGAAAGACAGCAACATTAAACATGAAAAGACAAACTCCATAGCACTGACATCAGCTCTTTTTCTTGTAAAAGGCCACATTCTGATGTGACATTTTTGAACCTTCCTATTTTATGACCTGTGTGGCACACTTCTATCAGGTGAAGCCATCTGTATTTGGACAAATGTGCCTGCTGTTCTGTTTACTCCACATAAATTATCTTTATTTAAAGTTTAGGGGGAGATACATCTATTTGGACATCTGCACTTAACTGATTACAGATAGTGAACTGCCTTGCCTGAACTCCTGCTTGCAGCTGCTGGGAAATGATAAGAATGTGACACATGTTAGAAGCGAAATCACAGACAAAGATTACAATTTGTTTTTGAATGCATGAGAACCAGAAATACAAGAAAATAGTGCTACGGTCCTTCCCTCTATCCTGAGTGTTGGTTTTACTTTAAGAAGCAAACATTTTAATATGTGCCAGGGCAGTGCCACATTTTTGGTTTGGAAAGGAAAACGCAGAGTTTGAATGAACATTCACCTATCACGGGCTCCACGCCCTGCCTCTGGGCCAGGGAGGGAGCCAGTAGAAAGGTAGGGATCCCTACCACCTCAACCCTGCTTCAGAAAGTTGCTGCCACCTATCGGTATCTGGGGGCATCTGCACAAGTGTGATGTCAGATGAGAGGAAGAGAAAACCCAAAAAGGACAGAGGGAATAAAAAGGCAAAAAGATGAGCATATGGAAGATAGGGGCTAAGCACACAGCATGGGCAGCTTCTCTAAACCTGAGATACAGCTCTTTCCTCCAGGCCTCTAGGTGAAATATGCTAATCCTCTTCAACAACCATGTGGTGCAGAAAGCAGAAAATCAAAGATGAAAAGCAACCTGTCAGTCAGTTAGAATCGCAGGGCTCTTAACAATTCTGGCTCTACATATAGGAAGGCTTAACTACAACGCCATGTGTCATCTTAGCCTCTATTTGTGTTTATATTTGATAATGATAATATAACAGAATACATATAGTTTTCAAATTAGTTCTCAAAGAATATTTCTGTCACTTGCACATATCCTGTAAATCCTAGAATCATAAAATGTTACATGGAGAAGACTTTTTAAAGCTACCAAGCTCCGAGGAGCTCTTCTATAATATCTCAGACAGGAAGTTATAAAGCCTGTCTGTGTGTGGCAGCTAATTTTACATGTCAACTTAACTGGGTTGAGAGGGGCCCAGACGTTGAGTTAAACATTATCCTGGGTATGTATCTCATGATGTTTTGGATAAGATTAATATTTAAATCAATAGATGGAGTATAGAAGATTGCTCTGTTAATGTGTTTGAGTTTCATGCAGTCACTGCAGGCCGGAACAGAATGAAAAGGCTGACCCTTTCCTAGTGAGGGGAATTCCCTTGCCTGACAGCCTTTACACTGGGGCATGGGCTGCTTCCTGTCCTCAGACTTGAACTGAACATCAGCTCTTCCTCGGTCTTGAGTCTGCTGGGTTCAGACTTGTACTAGACATTGAGATTCCTGGACCTCCTGTGTCCCTGCTCTCTTTGCTGGTCTTGGAGCTTGTCAGACTCCATACTCGGTGAGTCAATTCTTTTTAATACTAGCCGTGTGTATGTATGTATGTATGTATGTATGTATGTATGTATCTATCTATCTATCTATCTATCTATCTATCTATCTATCTATCTATCTATCTGTTTATCTAGAGAGATAACAAATGAACCCATCTCAAAAAGCACTGGAAAATACTGACACACTCCTTTTCAATATCATCAGAAGCAGCAGCCAAAGAAGCAGGGACCAGTCCCGTGTCCCTGGTGAATTCTGCTTCCCCTTGAGTTCTTCTGATGTCTTCCATGTTTCTAGGGATTGCCCATTCTGTGCCCCGGAATTGCCACTTTATTTGGCTTAATGTATGTCCAATGGTTAAAGAAAGAAATTTGCCTTTAAATAGTACAAATTAGCCCTTCCAGTTAAATTGAGGTGAAATCACACAACAGTCTACCGGTAACATTTCACTCTAAGGGACAATAAATACCAAATCTAATCACATGGCTAACATGGTTTGTTGGTGACCCAAGCCACGCTTATTTTTTAAATGATCTTGAAAAAACATCAGTGCCTGTAACGGAAATTAGCACCCACTTGTGGCTTTAATTCCCTTCAGATTTGTGCCTTTAAAACTCATGAAAGTCTCACTTGTTTTTTTTCTGACCTAGAAATCTTGCTTAATCGCCTTGCTTTGATGTCTGGCCATTAATGTGTGCCACGCAGTCACTATTCTCTTATGTTTCCTTTGTGGAAAGTAGATCTTTTTAACATAATATAAGCACTGGAGAAAAGAGGCTTAAAATGCAACTTGTCATTTGCTGAACTTGTTATCTTCTATACTTGAACATGATTTTCTTCAATGGTGATGAAGTGTGGCTCATGGTCTCTCTCCCCTACATTGGAAAGAACCAAATAAAATACCACAGGGAATGCATTTTAGACTCTGAAAAGACCAAATTTCAAATTGCAATACAGCATTTTAAAAAAATGGCATCATGGTATTGTTGAGAGTCCACTGGACCAGAAAACAGAAACCTCTTGTGTGGCATTGATCTTGAAACCACATTGAACACAGTGTCTTGACCTCCACAATGAGGCACTGGCTGAAATCATCCTCTAGGTTTCTCTAGCTCTAATATGTGAACCTGTGTTACTGTAAATAAGGCTTCAGATATTAAAATAAGGTAACAGTGACTCCTGTCAACTCAAGTTCATGTACTTTATGAGAAGGAAATAAACTATATTCTATGAAGTCTTATAGCATTAAAATGCATTTACTTTTATAATTGAATATGTTCAGCACTCACAATATGCCAGTCATTATAAAAAATAATTCAAATTTCCATAATCCTGGGTGGCAAAAGCACTTTTACATTATTTCATGGGATTCTCTCAAATGCCCTGATGGGAGGCAGGATAAAGATTACTGATGCCATTTTATAGGATGAGAAATGGAAGGTGATCGAAATCAAGGGCTCTATCCAGCATGTGAAAGTTTAAGTTTGATTACAGAACTCTTGGACTTAGGAAACTGTGTTGTTTTTTAACTTCCGTGGACTGTTCTGTGACATAGCTCCTGTTCTCTAGATGGTAAATTCCTAAAAGCATGTATTAGTTTCATGTTAGTCTAGCAAAATGCCAGAGGCAATTAACTTATAAGAGAAAATGTTTTCTGGCTCATGGTTTTGAAGGTTGCAGTCCGTGATCAGGCAGCCCCATTGCTGGGAGCCTCTGGTTAGGGCAGCAAGTCATGGTAAGTGTGCATGGCAGAGCAAACTACTAATATGTCGAGCTATGAAGCAAAAAACCAACTGGAAAAGATAGACTGTGGTCTCACAATCTCCGTCCAGGGCACATCCCCAGTGACCTAAGGACCACCCTACCAGGACTGCCATAGCACTGCCCTGCAAACTGGGCCATTAACACATGGCCACTGGGGGACGCTCATCAAAACCTCAGCGGATAGCTCTAGGAATTGGCAAATAAATCTCGTGTGAGTGGAACAGTTACAAACGCCCAACCCCACAGCATAAAGAAGAAGTATAATTTCTTGGATTTTCTTTCCTTTTTTTTTTTTTGTTCCAAGATGAGTTTATAGGTACATTTTAGATATACATAATGATCATATTCATCACAGGGAATTTGTACCTGTATATGATATATCCTGATTCTTCATTTTTTTCCCATTCCCCTACCCTCCCTTAAAACACTCTTCCCCTCCTTATTTACAAAATCTTTGTTTCTATTTTTTCCTTCTTTTCTCATTTTTTTTTCTTTTCCCTTCCTTCCTTTCCCATTTCCCCCTCCCTAGTTCCCCTTCCTATTTCACACTATCGTATACATTTTGGTCCTTATTTACACTTTAAGTTTCTCACACCAGAAAAACCACACAATATTTGAACATGTGTGTTCAATTTATCTCACTTAAGAGTGTGGTCTCAAAATGTATCTATTTACCTAGAAATGTCTCAAGTTTATCCTTCTTTATGGCTGAGTAGAACTCCATTATATAAAAAACTGTAAAGCTGCTCTTTTGAACTTTGTCTTACCAAGGAAGGGAGAAAATGAGTCTTTTTTTTTAGTCTATGTGCTGTCAAAGCAAGCATGAAAATGAATCTTAATGAATATGATTTCTTTCTTTTGGTGTGATTCAATGGCTTAACAATGCCCTCAGGTTTAACGTAACTTCTTGGGAATATTTTCTCATCCTGTCAGTTTTATCCTTCTTACTTGGCTCTGAAATGCTATCTAGGCTTTGAAAGAAAATAGATGGGGAAGAGAGCCTTCACCCTACTGCCATCTTTGCTGTTACTGGATTTTGTCTCCTGTTAGTTAAGTAATGTTCCAGTATATTTGGACGGTGTGTGTTTCTGATGTCTGCAGATGATGAACTAATGAACTATTGTTTTTCCATTTGGTCAGGGCTGGGGACCCTTCTCTGCCGACTGTACGTCCTTCAATTCTCACTGGCCTTATAGGTGCCTCTCAGTTCTGGCTATAGTCTTTTTACTTTGCAGCCAAAGCCTGTGTGATACCTACATCATCCAGTGTCATCTAAAGAAATCATCTGCCTCAACTCATTGAAGCCCTCCTACTAGGTGAGTATTTCTCCTGGCCACAGCCTATCGCAAAGTACCTCATCCATGCGTACCTGTGACTAATGAGATTCTCTCTTTCAAATTTAACAAAGGACACAAACTAGTAAGCACAGGGCAAAGGGCTGAGTGGAAAGATCTTTCATCAGTACTGGTACCATAGCAAGTCAACCCATATGCAAACTTAGGTTATGTGTGAGTAGAGAAATATGAACAGTAATAATGATGGCTACTAGATATTGCATACTTACCATTGCAGGTACTAAGTCAGGTGTTTTACATGTGTGATTCCACTTAATTTTTACAACTCCCATTCAGCTCTGTGTTTCTACTTATCTAGACAAAATTATCATTGTCATCCAATAGATGAGGAAGATGTTTTAAAATGTGTCCAAGGTCATACAACTAAGATATAAGTCCAAAGAGGGTGGTCTCACAGCTATTTACTACTTTGTCTTTAGAAACCACTATAGGGATAAAGACAGATAGATGGGAGGTTAGATAGACAGACAAGCAACTGTAAACTAATACATTAGTTCCTTAGCCCCTAAGCATTTCCTAGGACTCAGTATCTTTGTCTGTACCTTTTTCTCAGGTATCTGAATTCATACAACACTCCTTCTATCGCCTACTTTCCTTCCCCATCTCCGCTTTTGCTTTATGTAGCTTGAGAAGGTTTCTTTTCTTTGCAGCAAGTACTTTGAAGAGAAGAGTCTCTAACTGACATACTCTCTCTAGTTTTCTGGCTTTTCTCCTGCTCTTCCTATGTATTAACTTTCACTTTTAGTCAAAATGGACTACTTACTGCTCTCTGATTGTCTTCCACGCTTTCTGAATGTGAAGCATGGACTACATTTTCTATCCTTCCCAACTGTTTAAATCTACCTGTTATTCCTGTTTTGTTTTCTCCATGAGGCCTTCCTCAGTCTCTGAACTTCAGAGCACCTTACTCTCAGTCCCTCTAAAGTGCCTGTACTGCATCTATGGTGTCACAATTTCTAACTGTGCAGTTGTCATATTCCTTATCGGGTTACAAAGTCCTTGCCTGAGTCAGTGTCATTGTGGCATTATGTCCACTGCAGGTTCTCAGTTCATTTTTGTGGAATCCTCCAAGAAGTAGAAGTGCTTTGAAGTTTTATAAAGCTGGAGAACATACATCTTCTTTAACTCATCAAACCTTGATTGAGTACTTCCTTGAGCTAGGAAGGATGGTGTTACCACAACCACCAACAGAATACACTCTTTAGTTACAGGGGAGACAAATACAGACTCAATGCGCTATCGTGAAGAGTCCCTGCAGAGCCCCAGAGGTAAAGAATCGGGGCACTGCAGATGAGGAGTGAGTCTTCCCCAGAGAATGGAACTGAGGGGACTCCTAGGAGTGGTCACATTTGGGCTGATCTTGGGAACGCGATCTGTGTTCTCACTGTTGAGATGTGGTGGATTGGGACATAAAACAAAAACAAAAATAAAAAAGTACATGGCGTGTTTGCAAAACTACTAGAAGATTGTGTGTGTGTGTGTGTATGTGTGTGTGTGTTATGTGTATGTACGTGTAAGGTTTGGGTGAAAAATAATATAATGGGGCATGATGAGAAATGGATCCAAAATGAGAAGGGATCAAGTTGTGCAAGACATAGAATTAAATACTAAAACATTTGAATTTATTTGATAGGCAAAGGTAGATATGTAACCACAAGTGGCATGAGTTTTAGAAAGATAACTGTGCATGTATGGTGAAGTACTCAAGGAAATGAGTATTTTATCTATTGGTAAGCATTTGTCAATTAGCTACATCTATATTTACATCTTTATCTATGTACTTATGTGTCTATCTAACAATGTACCCCAGGAGTTTTCAACTGCAAACAATTTTATCCCCTGAGGATTTTTGACAGTATCCATCTGGAAACATTTTAGCGTGTCACAAATTTTTGGTGGGAAGAATGTATTACTGGTATCTAGTGGGTAGAGGCCAAGATGCTATTAAATATCCTGCAACACACAGGGATAGCCCCCAGCAACAGAGAATTATACAACTCCAGTGTCAATAGTGCTAAAACTGAGAGCTTCAATCTACCTGCATGGGGAACCTTGCCGTATATAAGCTCAAACTTGAGCTCAATAAGGTAAGCGTACTTTCAAAGTGAGACCAGTTTCCCCTTTTTCCCCTCAAAATCCTCACAGCTGAAATAGCTTGAAAGCAGGGTGCATTGAGTTTAGTTTTGTTTTTATTGTGTTAGTTTAAGCCAAGAGTGGCTTGGTATTAGTCTTGTTTGACCTACATATTCTTCCTGAGGGCATTGACTCTGTAGAGCTGGTATTATAAACAGGTGGGCTTCTATATATACCAATAATAGTTAATGTTTAGAGAAAAGTCACTATTTCCATGTCCTCCCTTATTATAATACCCAGCTTATGTGGAGGAAACTAAGGCTGAGACTAATGTGCTTGGAGAGCAATATCTCAGTTGACATGTGTCAGAGAGCTGGACTTAAAATGTAGGTCATTTTGACAATTGAGTTTTGATTCGTAACCATTGTGCGATATTGGTCTTTAACACACTTAGTTTCAGTATAATATTTTCCTGTGGTGTTGGTCTGATGAGCCTAATCTTTTCTGACTTGAGGAAGCATGGGTGGCTGAAGGGGAACATTTGGTGCTGTGCCAAGCAGAATCTCTTGCAAGTAAAATGAAAACGGTTTTGCAACAACCAGAGGAAAAAGAGATTATAAACAGATGAAAGTGTCTGGCTCACTCCAGTACACTGATTTATGGCTAGTACTGTGTTGCTTTGAGAAAGAATACTACAGGATGATTCATATTTGGCATAAAATATGTTGCCTGTAGCTGAGGAAACTGGCAGGTTTTTACTTTCTAATATAAATATTTAAGAGTCCCACATCATCATTTATTAAATATTCTGAAAATTACAAGTGTGCGCATCTTGTCCAGAATGCTGACTCCCTGAGTAGGCTTTATCTAATCATCTGTAACTTACAAACTTAAAAAAGAACTTTTTTTAGGGCATTTAAGAATTTCAGACCCACTTCTGGGAATCATTTCTTTTTATAGGGTTGGGACAATTTGCTTGCTTCTGCTGCTTATTTCGCTCTGTGCCACAGACAAGTCCCAGGGTCTGAGAAGCCTGACAAGGTATGTGCCATCTTACTTTTGTTCCTTATGTGGAAATTAAGACCCATCCTCAACTTTTTGCTGTAGGCACAAAATTAAGTTGAATTCTGCTAGTCCAACTGGTGTCCCTTTCAGGAACATAAGCCCAGATTTGGACATCCTATAAGGGGAGAGAGAAAATTTCGACCCAGGTAATGGCAGTGTAGGGGAAGAAAGATTTCTGTCCTCATCATGAGGTTCATGGCTGAGGCCCCTGTAATAAAAGACAAATTAACAAAAGAAAATATAGAATTCATTTTATAAAAGTTTTTCTTGACCCAGGAATCTTCAAACATGATGATCTAAAGAGAGAGAGAGAGCTCTACCTAGTATTTCATGCTAAGATTGGTGCAGGGGACTATAGAAAAGTGTAACTGTACAAAAAAAGGGTAAAATAAACTGGGTGAAATTTAGCATAGCCAGTTTGTTGAAATTCTTCTCTGTGTCCCTGTGTTTGAGAGATAAGTGTGTTTCTATCCTCCAGGGGTAGGGACAATTCTCAAGAATGAGGGTCTTATGCTGATTTTAATCTAGGTTTTATGGCCCGCTTTAGGGGAGAAAGGCTGAGGGAAAATCTTTCTAATTTTGTGATTTACACCTGCAGTTTTCTCAATTTTAAAGTTGCCATATTTTGGGGTAGTGTATCCTGAACCCTATTAGCAACCAAAGCAGGAGACTTTTATTTATTTATTTTTTTATTTTTTTTGTGGGTACTGGGGGGTCGACCTCAGGACCTCATGCGCCAGCAGGCGCCCGTGCCACTGAGCGATATCACCGGCCCCTTTTTTGTGTGTGGGTTCCGGGAGTCGAACTCGGGCCCTCGCGCTTGCCAGGCAGGCGCTTAAGCCGCTGAGCCATCTCACCGGCCCAGAAGGAGACTTTTAGATGAAAAGTTTTAAGTTGGCCTGAGTTTGTCCTCTGGGGGACCATTGGAAATATTCACATTGTGACTTTGAAGGAGAGATACTGGCTCCAGGAACCGATCCTCTGACGCAGGCGGTCCTTGCTAATGGTACTAGACCACTAGCCATAAGTGGAACTGTAGAAAAGCTGTGAGTGTGATGGGGAGGGGTCAGATGGAATCTGGAGAAAATGCCAAAACAAGGGACTGGAATAAATATTGAAGTTTCCATACAGATAGTTACTTATTAAGTTTTTTGGAGACTAAAAAAGTGAGAGTCATCAATTTTCCTTTCTCTTAAAATAATAGCAAAACTTGACCTTCCAATGCCAGGGAGAAGAAAAAGACAATCTGCCATCCCAGGGAAACCAGTTCAACTTATTGTTATTTCGTGGAAGCAGCTTGATCCACAGGGAGAAACCAAAGAGAGACTTTTGTTTAAAATTAATGGCTGAGGTCGCCTTTTAAAAGCCTGTCATTTACATGAACAAAGGAGCAATTGCTTCCTGACAGCAGTGATGGGAAAATGGAAACATTGGCGTCGATGTTTCACCCACAAATCTCCACTCATCTACTTACTCCATTTTATTCCTTGACCTGTCTTTTTAATCATTTCACCTCCTTTCTGCAGAGAATTACTACTGTCTCTAACACAGGCGGCGACCTTAACGCCTGGTGATTTCAAGTACCCCTTTGACAGGAGGAGGTTACTTGTAATTGTTCACCCATCCTTTCAGGAGTAAATCACATGGGTTCTTCACGTTGGGTGTAGACTCATAGGAGGATGGAAAAGTAGGACAAAACATTGAGCTGGTTATGGTCCAGAAGAGGGAGCCCTGTGGTTTCTGCTGCACTACCTGGATGACGTAGTTAAGGAGCCCAAACTTGGGACCTCAGAGTACTTGGATACGAACACCCTTCTCATAATACATCACAGAGCAACTGCTGCTCTGCTTATACCAAGGACACCTAGGCTATATATAGACCACACTATCACTATAGATAATGCATTTGTATTGTTTTGTTTAATGGGAGAAAAGGACATTTTGTCCCCTTTGTCCCCAAGCAGTCAACAAGCAAATATCCTCAAACATTGAGAAACAATCTTTTTTCCTAGACAGTGTTCTCATCCAGGCTAGAAATGGGCCTTTCCTAGCTATGCAGACATTCGGGACCTCAGGTGCTGCTGTCAAACAGATGCGGAATGGAAGTAGCCAAATCTAGTTTCAATCATAAAAGATCCACGTGGACCTGCTATTTATTCACCCCCACACTCGTTACCATCTCAGTGTAATATGTGGCCCTAAATTCCTGCCCACCAATGTTTTGGTTTGATCTTCCAACCCAGACTGAAACTGGCCCATATAAGGATTTAAAGAAGGTGACCCCTCATTTCCTGGATGATAGTAGGTGCGCTGTCCCCAGAAAAAGTCATGAATAATCTTTCTACTCCTTAACTAAAATCCTTCCCTTCCTTCCCTTTCTCGGTCCCTCTCAGTGGGGAAGGACATATGTTGTTGAACATACTCCCAGTCCTTTTTATTTATTTTTTATTTCTGAGACAGGGTTTCACTAAGTTGTGATCCTCTTGTCTCAGCCTCCCCAGCAGCTGCAATTACGGGTGTATGTGCCTCTGTGCCTTGCTCTCCCCTTATTTTTAAAAGGACCCTCATCCTTTGGCCTGAAAGAATTACTTCTCCTGTCCTCTCTTTATTCTCTGGCCGAAGAATACACTTTTTCTTCAGTCCATAATCAGCTCTCAGTTTAGCAACACAGTGAGTCCGTAACTTCTATCTCCCTTAGAGTTTCCTTACCCCAGGACAAGTCTGTGTCTCCCACAAATACCTAGGAAATTACAGCACAGATTGCAATCTTCCTGGTCTGAAATCTCCAAAAAATGATCTTTTTTCCCTGGTTCTTCCTCTGGAAGTGCTTTACTCTTTTTTTTTTTTTTTTTTTTTTTGCCCCAAGATGTATATGAAGATATGTGGAGGCGATATAATAGGGCAAGAGAGTGTGTTGCCTAGTTCTGCTCTGCATCTGTTTCACAGCAGCTCCTGAGGTCCTGAATGTCTGCATAGCTAGGAAAGGCCCATTTCTAGCCTGGAAGAGAACATTGTCTAGGAAAAGATTGTTTCTCAGTGTTTGAAGATATTTCCTTTTGACCGCTTGGGGACAAATGAGACAAAAAGTCCCTTTCTCCCATTAAGCAAAACGATACTACTCACAAAACAATACCACTCAATACAGTAGAGCAAGAGAATCTTCATGTTGTTTCTGACACACTTTATTGTAGAAGAGACAAGGCTGGTCTCACTCATCATATAATTTGTGGTAGATCCTTATAACAAACACAGACAAATAAGGGAAAGGCATACACATTTATTTAACAAGTTTTACATGACATAAGGGTCTTCAGAAATGAAGATGAAAAAAGAGAAAGCTGTATTTTTGCTAAATCTGATAAAAAAGTAGAAGTTGATTGGACAATAAGGAGTTTGCTGTGATGGTAATAAACTGGGGGAACTTAGCAAGGCCTGTTTGTTCAGCTTCTTGGTCTCTTTGTGTGGTATTTCTTCCCTCTGTGTCTAGGGCAGGACACCTGTGATAAGTAGACTTTCAGATTCTAGCCTTTTTCCAGGGAGTGTTTAGTAGTATCTCAATGTGGTTTCCATTACTGTAACAAATACCTCAGATAATCAACTTAAAAAGAGGAAGGATCTATTTTGGCTCAATTTCAGAAGTTAGTCCATGTTTCTTGGCCCTGTTGCCTCTGTATCCACATCTAGGCAGCTCCTCATGGTAGGCACATGGCAAAGCAAGGTGACCTCATGGTGACCAGGAAATAAAACGAGAGGAAGAGAAGGGGATGGAGTTCCAATATTCTCTTCTATGGCAAGCCTGCAATTACCTAACTTCTTCCAATAGGCTCTACCTTTTAAAGGTTTCCACCCTCTACTAGGGTCATGGGCTGGGGAATGAAGCTTTTGACACACGGATCTTTGGGGAACCCTTCTCCAAACCATACAGGGTAGCTTAAGTGAGAGATTTTTCTTCTTAGGTTTCCCCAGTTATACTCTGTTATTACCCAGTGTATAATTTTAGATCCATTTTTATACCAATTGAACACCTACTATAAACTTTGCATTTTATATATTTTATGTAAGTAAATCCTAATGATAATTCTGCAAATGCAGCTGATTAACCATCTTACAGTTGAAGAATGAAGTTCACAGGGTGAATTTCCCACACTCAAAACCAGGATCTGAAATTAGATCAGTTTTGATTACAAATTCAGCCCTCTTTCTACTATCCCCTCGGGCTTCAAGGCAAGATATATATTTCTTCTAACTCAATTACATATCAGCATTTAAACACATAGTTAAGAATATAAAAGTAGTTTGTTGTTTTAAAGATTTCCAGTATAATTCTTCATAAAAACATTATTTTTAAAAAATCTATCTTTAGATATATTAGATTTTTATATGTTGCTTTTATGAATGCACAATCTATTTGTTGATTTTTTAATTTTGATTTTCTTATAGCTGAGCCTGTATTTCCTAGAGTGTTCTCTTTTCACTATTAAAACAAAAAATATTAAGAGATTCTGTTCAATATAATGCTTAATCACTGAAATAGCCACTGTTGAAACTGCTTACGATTTGCCTTTACCCAGAGCCAAATGGGGAAAAATAGAAAGGTATTGTCCTATCTCCTGTTCAAAGAGACCATAAATCATGCATAAATACATTACAAAGTTTCTTATTGAGCAGTTTTTCAAATTATAATTAATAATATTACCTAACAATAAGATTTTTGGAACAATGTTTGGTATGTACAGATGTCTTTGCAAAATTCAGGGAGATATTATTTAAGTCTTTATTATGAGAATAGGTAAGAACGATGGATTCATTACTGCCAGATCTTTTGGCCAGTCTTATATTTAAAACATTGCGTGTAAGATGTAAAATAACAAAATCTACCATGAATACATTATTAATATGTATAGAAAAACTCCTTTAACAGCTGTATGCCATTTTATTGTTATGATAGTCTTTCCAGTGCAACATTAATAAAATTGATGCTATAATACAGCCCTTAAATTGGTTGTTACTGGTAATGAGGGAATAATTTGAAAGTAAATAGTCTCTGGCAAAACTGAAGATGGCTAATTATTTGAGAGTTGATTAATTAATAATTATTCATTAACTAATGCTAAATGCCTTGTGTGTTGTCTTTACCTCTTGGCTAAAAGATATTGGTGCTTTATTTTGGTGCCAATGCTAATTGTTAATTATCGCTAGGGGACCCTGGAATTTGACGGGTATAAAAGTTTGCTAGCAGCTTGCTTTCTTAAAGGCTTTGGAGGAGGAAAAACAAACAAACAACAAACATGCAGACCCTTGAATCTGGCTGCAGAGCTCTAGTGCTCCATGTAGAACGTTTGAGGCCCTGAGGGTAAGTTTTGGAAAGCGACAGAAAACTGCACAGGAAAACCATTCATAGCTGAAGCTTTGGGGAATGTTTTCATGAGCTGAGTCTTAAATAAACTAAGATCGTTTTAATTGAATGCACTACTAGCCTGTATTTCACCAGGGTGTGGTTAATACCCTATTCACTGGCTTCAGCATGGTTGTTTAACATTTGGACTATTGGGAGCTAATTGCATCTTAGATCTCCGAGCACATCTTAGATCTCCGAGCAGCGCTAAACAAAGAGTGGCATTTTCAACTGATTTGAGAAAATAAATGAATTTCCTTAGCTTTTTTTAATTTGTGGCCAGGTAAGGAGAAGACAGCATTTCTACAGAAGAACACACAAACCCTCCTAGTTTATTGCTTGACAATTGACAAAATTTAGATATTTGCATGATGGGTAGTATGATAAGATGATCCAGAACTTCAGAACTTTTATTCAGGGTACAAAGTTTATTAATTTTAAATTTCATTGCAAAAGGAAGTGTTTTGATTAGTCTCAACTTTTGAAAACCTAAACATGTATAACTTCTGCAATGTATAAAGCTCCCTACATTTAATGAATATCATTCTTAACACATACCATTTAGAAAAATTAACACTAAACACTTTGTGGCCATTTCAGTAAATTCCTCTGGCAATCTTTTGATATACTGATTTGGCAGATAAGCTAGAATTACACATCCCTACAGCTGGAAAGAAATACAAGGGACAATTGTGTAATTTTTGATCTAGGACTAGATCCAGGTAATTGAACAGTGGGTTGTCTATGCTATTCTGAAAGATTTCTGAATAAATATCCCATCCCGTGGCTGCCTGTTTCAGCGTATTATATGGAAGTTCTTTACTGTCTTATTAAATTCCTTCTCTCTACATCAAAAGCTTTGCTGTCTGTGAATATTTAGAACAGCTGGGGAACAGTTTATGTGCAAAAATCTTCCATGTTCATAAAGATAGCTATGATGTCTCCTTCAAACTTTCTTTTCACCAAATTAGTTAACCCAGTTCTTTTACCTTTCTAAGACTTCATGTAGCTGTTAACTACTCTGCAACATTTTCCTAGAAATTTTCAGTTCTAGTGTTCAAATTATTTCAAGGATGCTTACTGGATATTTGACCAGGAGACCCTTGAAAGTGCTTCAGGGCGTACTGAGTAACCAAAGGTCTCTATTGCAATGACCTTGTAAATTCATACATACTCATCAGGTGCTGAGGTCTGTCAGGTACTGCCTTGTACTGGGTGAATTGTCAGACTCTTTATCTTGTGTGGTAGACAGCTCTTCCCTTCACGGAGTTTGCATTTTTAGGAAATGAAATAATTTCAGCCCAAATTCATTCTGTTGTCTCCATCAGTGTTGGTTGCCTCCCCTAATGCAAATTTCTTTCAAAGTTGATTTATCAAAAAGAGTCTGTTGGTTGAGGAAACTGACAAAATAATTCAAGCCAAGAGGACTGGAAGTACGAGGTCAGGAACAATTCAGGAATAATAATGGAATAATTCAGGAAGGACTCCCCACCTGGGTTTGGCATCTATCCATGGACACAGAGTGTTTATCTTAATCTTCTACACTCCCTGTCCCCTCCATGCTACTCTTTATTTTACTTTCTAAGAACAAAAATTGTAATAACAGCATGAAGTTCCCTGTTTTTGTCATTACACAAATGTTATATGTGTATTTAAAATAAATAGGAACATTCAGATACACCAAAGTAAAACAATAAAAATACCATCACAATATAACCCTACTGGTAAAACTTCTGGTAACTTGTTGCAGTTCCTGGCTTTTTTAATCTGAGGATTTGCACAAAAAAAAGATCATATAGTACAGTTTTATAAGCACTTTTTAAAAAATTCAGTAAGATGTCATGAATATGTTTCTGTGACAACAAATATAATTTCCCATCATTTTAGTGCCAAGTGGCACTGTATTAGATGAATACAATGCAGTTAACCAAGTTCCTAGTTGTGAACAGTTATTTTAATAATTTCCATAATATACAACCTTTACATGAGCAGCTTTCTCATGGCTAAACTTTTGCACATTTTAATTATTTGCTTAAAGTCCTAGAAAGGAATGGGGAAAAAACCAGAATATATATTTTTGTGTGGTGCTCAGGGTTGAACCCAGGGCCTTCATACAGAGCTGCTATGCCAGCCCTTTTTATTTATTTATTTAATTTAGAAACAGTATTTCTCTAAGTTACTAACTTGCTCAGGCTGGGCTCAAACTTGTGTCCTCCTGTCTCAGCCTCCTAGCAGAATATACACATTCTTAAGGCGTTAGCTAGGTATTATAGCATCCTTGCACAAAAGGTTTTCACCCTTTCGTTGTATTTTTTAACCAGCTGTGTATCAGTGAGTCCTTTTTATCACATCCTCATCAGCACAGTAATGTCTTAAATTTTGCCTGGTAGGTTGATAGTTTCAAAATGATGGACTATGGTTTTGTTAGATCAAATAAGATATAATTTACACAGAGCACAAGAAAATTCACTTTACAGCACACCTACTGTTTCACAATTTTGACAAATGTACACATGTAACCATATTCTGAAGAACGCATTGAGTATTTCTGTCATTCTAAAAGTTCCCAGTGTTCTTTTCACATTTCCCATCTCAGGCAACCACTCATTTGTTTGCTTTCACTATAGATGCTTTTTGCTTATTCTACAATTTCATATGGAATCAGAAATTATATACTTTTTGTGCCTGACTTCAGTCTACTCAGTATAACATTTTTGAGATTCATTTCTTTTGATGAGCATATGAACAGTTTCTTCCTTTTACTTTTTGGGTATTATTGCATTATATAGATACACAAAAATTATCATTCACCTGCTAAGGGACATTTGGATTGTTTCAAGTTTTTGCTACGATGAGCAAGTTGCAGTGAACATCTATATACAAGTCTTTTGGTGGACACATGGTTTTACTTCTCTTGGATAAATACCCAGGAGTAGAATTTCTGAGTCATGTGGTAAACAATGTTTATCTCTATAAGAAAGTATCAAACAGTTCTCCAAAATTGTACCATTTTGCACAAGCATAACAATGAGCAACTTGTCCCACATATTTGTCAGTGCTTGCTATAATCAATCTTCCGCATTCTAACCACTCTGGTGGGCATGTAATAGTATCACAGTGTGGTTTAAATTTACTTTTTGTAATGGCTAGTGTTATTGGACATCTTTTCCTGTGCTTATTAACCATTCATATATCTTCTTTTATAAACGTCATTCAAATCTTGTCCATTTTTAAATTGGGTTATTATCGAGTTGTTAGAGCCTTATGGATGCAAATTCTCAGATGTACATATGGTTAATATTTGCTCATAGCCTATAATTTACCTTTTAATTTTTTTCATGGCATTAAAAATGTAATTCTAGTAGAGTCTATAGTATCCATTTTTTTCTATTTTGGTTCATGCCTTTTTAAAATCATGTTCCCAATACATGATTTTAAAGTTTATCACTTATGATTTCTTTTTAAAAAATTTCCAGTATTAGCAAATACATTTAGGCCAGTGATCCATTTTGAAATATTTTGGTGAATGGTGTGAGGTACAAGTTGAGATTCATTTTGTTTTGTTTTTACACCATTAAGGGCTATCCTTTCTCTATTGCACTTCCTTGGTTTCTTAGAACAAATTAATTTAATTTTTTTTGGGTAATTATTAAAACCAGGTAATGTGAGTCCTCCAACTTTGTTCTTTTTACAACATTGTTTTTGCTATCTTGCATTTTTTAAAATTTCCATACAAATTTTAGAATTAGTGTCTACAAAGAACCTTGGGAGAATTTCATTAGGATGGCTGTGAATGTATAGATTATTTAGAGATAACTGACACATTGATGATATTGTCTTCTGACCTATTAAGATCGCTTGTTTCTTCTTAAATTTCTTTCAGTGATGTTTCATGGTTTTCAGTGCTCAGGTCTTACAAAAATTTATTAAATTACTTAAAATTTTCATTCTATTCTGCCACGACCCACGCAGCAGCTCTCAAATTCCCAGGGTGAGGACAGTGAGAGGATGGAGAAAAAAGGAGAAGAGTCAGAATACAGAAAACTGGCCAGATGGAGCCCTCTCTCCTGATGGAAAGGAAGGAAGGAAAAGAAAGAGGAGGAGGAGAAGTAAGGGAGAGAGAACGAGGAGGAGGAGGAGGAGGAGGAGGAAGGGCTCCAGGCTGCAGCACATTTATTTATACACTAGGGAGGTTGAATGTCACGTGAAACTCCTCCGCCTAATAGTTTATCATGTGGGTTCCCTCCGGGGCTCTGTGTTCTTGAGACTGGCTTTGCTCCAGCCAGCTCATGTGATCAATCTCCAGCTTCAGCTGCTCCCCACACTATTCTTTGTTTATTGGTTTATTTTGTTTTCTTTAAGAAGGTCTTGCTGTGTAGCACAGGCTGGCCTTTGAACTTATGATCCTCCTGCCTCAGCCTGCTGAATGCTTGCTATTCTTAAAGGAATTATTTAAAAACTTTGCTTATAGCAGCACAGTTTGTAACAGCTAAATCTTGGAAACAACTGAAATGCCCATCAACCGATGAATGGATAAAGAAGATGCAGTTTTTTTATACAATGGCAGGGTTTTTTATACAGCCCTGCCATAAAGAAGGTTAAACTTGAGATATTTCTAGATAAATGGATGCACCTTGAGACCATACTCTTAAGTGAAATAAATTGAACACAAATGTTTAAATACTGCATTGTTTCTCTGGTGTGAGAAATCAAAAGTGTAAATATGGACCAAAATATATAACAGATATTGTGAAATAGGAAGAAAATCTTCAAATGGAAAGGAGAACTAGGGAAGGGGAAGGGGGAAAGGAAGGAAAGGAAAAGAAAAAAAATGGGAAAAGGAGGAAAAATGGAAACAAAGCTTTTGTAAATAAGGAGAGAAAGAGTTGTTGAAGGGAAGGTAGGGGAATGGGAAAAAAGAAGAATCAAGATATATCATGTACAGGTACAAATTCCCTAGGATGAATCGTATCATTATGTACATCTAAAATGTACCAATAAATTTAATTAATTAAAAAATCTTTGTTCTTCCAATTTTTCATTTTGTTACTTGTCTATAGAAATAGAATTGATTTTTGTAAATTGACTAAGCATTTTATGTGTTCTCAATATATTTATTATTTTAGTAGCTGTTTTATAGCTTCTTTAGGATTATTCACATGCATAATGTATAATCTGTAAATAAAGACAATTTTATTTCTTCCTTTGCCAACTGTATTCCATGTATTTATTTATTTATACCTTGCTGGGCAAGACTTCCATACACTGTGGAATAGAAGTGGCAAGACATTCTTTCCTTTTCCCTGACCTCAGTGGGAAAGCATTCAGTCTTTCATCAATAAGTATGATGCTAATGGTAGGTTCTTCATAATGTCCCTTATTAGACTGAGGATGTGCCCTTTTTTCCTAGTTTGCTGCAAGGATTTATCATATTTGAGTGTTAGTATTTTATCATTTTTTGTGTATTTTGGATGATTTTATGATCTCCACCAAACTCAATTTCACTAAAATGGTAAATATGAGCAGGGACAAAAAAAGTGGGTAATGTGAGTATAATCTTGTAAGACTGTTTCATTTTTTAATGAAACAATATGACATTATTGGAGGAAGACTATAATTAATTAAGAATACATACTGTGGGCCGGTGAGATAGCTCAGTGGCATAAGCGCCTGCCTGGCAAGCATGAGGTCCGGAGTTTGACTCCCGGAACCCACATACAAAAAAAGGCTGGTGATATCGCTCAGCGGCACAGCACCTGCTGGTGCGCGAAGTCCTGAGTTCGACCCCCGGTACCCACACACACAAAAAAAATGCATACTGTAATCCATAGAATAACCACTAAAAGAAAACAAAACAAAGCAAAACTACTGATAAGGCTGAGAATACCATTGTGGAGATAAAAGGAAATAAATTTTTAAAAAACCAGTCAATCCAAAGAAAGGCAGAAAAAGAAGAAGAAGAAGAAGAAGAAGAAGAAGAAGAAGAAGAAAAAAAACCCCAAAGAACAGATAAATCTATTAGAAAACAAAAGATAGTAGGTTTAAACACAATATTTATAATTCTGTTAAATGTAAATATCCTAAACATCTCAATTAAAGTTCAGAAATTTTTAGACTAGATAAAATAGCAAGATCTAAAATATGCAACATATAAGAATTATAATTTAAACATACAGATTCATAGTTTAAAAGTAAAAGTATGAGGGCCAGGGATATAGCTCAGCGGCACGGTGCCTGCCTGGCAAGCTTGAGGTCCTGAGTTCGATTCTTGGTTCCGAATAAAAAAAAGTAAAAGTATGAAAAAGATACGCCATGCAGAGAGTAATCATAAGAAAGATAAAACTGCTGTATCAGTACCAGACAATATAGACCTAGAGACAATATTACCATGATTAAGAGGTAAATTTTAGAGACAATGTTACCATGATTAAGAGGTAAATTTTATAATAATATGAGTTAATCATGAAGATATAAACATCTTAATTTTTCATACACCTAATAACAAAGCTTTCAAATATATGAAGTAAATACTGGTATAACTGAGAGTAAAAATAGATTAATTCTTTATGTTTTCTATCTTTAGCTCAACCTAATTTTTTTGTAAGAGTTTTACTTCTAATTTTAAAAGGAAAGAATCCCTTTGTCTATTATGTGCCTTCTAAATATTCCTAAATATTCGTTTTCTGTCATTTTGTGTAAGTGTTATATAGTCATTATTAATTTTATCTTTCATGGTTCTTGGTTTTGGTATCATACTCCAAACATAGTTTTTACCTGGATGTTTTATAAATAATTACGATAACAGTTTCATTTTTCCCAATAGTTTTTTTATTCCATTTCACTTTTCCTGTTAAATTTTTTGGAATTGAACTACTTTTAAATTGTTGACTAAACAGTTTGGAATCTTTTCCTTCAGAATATAGGATAGGATAATAATCAAGCTGCTTTTTTCTCATCATTAATTTCTGTAACATTGTTGGAAATCTATTTTTTCTGTTTTCTTTTTCAAAGTTTGGATTTAATGACTCTTTCTGCCTATTTTCTCTGATAAGTACTTACTGAGCAACTATTATACAAATCAGGGAGTGGGGATTAAAAATAAGAAACCGAAAAGCCCAATTGCACTGTTTTTGACTTCATGTCATTTAAGAAGTGGAGGGACAAGTACTGGCTGTATGATAAAAATGCTATACTACCAAAGACCAGGATGTGACTGCTCTGCCTGGGAGCAGCTACAAGTGATATTTAATCTGCCCATCAAGGAAGGTGGGGAAAGCTCAGCCTGGTTACACTGAATATTCAAGACCTAGAGAACGTCGGTGTGGATGAGGGACCACACGGGCCAAAATCCAGCCAATGCTTCTCCCAGAAATGTATTGTGGCACAGGAGTATCCTACTGGAGAAAGGGGCCTTGTTCTGTATCAACAGTCCTGGAAAAGGCTCCGTAAACTGCAGAATGTGCAAACTACTGGGGGGAGACTGGGTGGTCTAGTGAGGTTTAAGCATAAACTTCCCGGACAGCTGTGCCTAAGACAGTCTCAGACTCTCTGTGGACGCAGAGGAGACTAGGGACTTTTTCCTATGGGATCAACTTTTCATGTTAGAAAATTATGACTGAATTTACATCATCAAAATTGTATTAGTGGAATGCTTACCTATCATGTGCAAGGCCCTGGGTTCAATCAGCAACAAAGTAAAGAAAAAAGGCAAGAGAGATAAAAGATTCAAATCTATTTATACAGTGAGAAAGGGCAATTTTAGAGAGATGGCTGAGGCTGAATAAAGGCTACTTAAATCCACACAAAAGTAAGATCTGCAAAGCAATCAAATATTTTCCCTTTCACCCAATCTCTAGGCTTCACAAAGGACCTCACTTTCATTTGAGGCTGCAGTTATGATAAATTTTAACTATTTTCGGATTAAAGGGCCTGACCCTCTGTATGTTTTGTCACTACCCATAACATATCTAAAGAATTCAAAGTCTATTCACCTTATAATTATCACCAGCCCCACAGTTGTCCTTTTAGGACTTCACACTCTTGTGAAAGAATTAGAAAAAAAGCTTATATTCTTTTAGTAATATTTGTGACCGAGATAATCCATTTCTGCAGTGCAGATTTCTCTTAGAGGCACTCTTACTTCTCTCACAGACCAGATTTCAATGTCATCTAAAAACATTTCTCTCTTGCAGCCTCAGCTTTCCTTTCCGATACCTTGTGCACTGGCCTCATAATTGAAGCCTTTAATTTATTCACCACACACTGTCTTTGCTCTCCTGCCATCTGTAATTTATGCCTTACACACTCTGCTGCCTGGTATTATTTAATTCTGCTTTTAAAAAAATGACAAGAGTTTTGTGAACCAGTTGGTAGGAATTACCCCATTAAAATATTCTTATGCATAACAGTGTTTAGAAAAAATTCCCAGCAGTGAATTTCGGTTTTGTAAGATAATGTTCTTTTTAGCCTACCTGGCTGGTGGTTGCAGTTATCATTAATATTGTAAAATAAAGATAACAGGAACCCTAGGGAAACCGTGACCTCCTAAGAAAATGCTAGTGTTTCTAATCTACATCTGGATAATCCATCTAGGCAAACAAAAGGAAGAAGCAAGTGAAATGTGCCAGGGTAGGGCTCAGAGCAGACTCTCAAGTGCTAAAATATATGAGCTACATAAGGCGACAATTGACCTCCCTTTTCTTCAATATCATTTTTTTTCTGGCACAGAGCAAGCTGATAATTAAAATATTAAGAGTGTCCAAAACAGTGCAGATAAATGTTAGTTTTATACCTTTTCCCCTTGAGGATCTTGTTACCAGCAGTCTAATTTTAATTTCCTCATGCCAGTGCTTTTCTTGGTTAATATGGAAGAGAGCAGGAGGTTCCGAACACCACCTTGCTGATCACCAAGACTAATTACTCTCCTTCCAGATATGCTTCCCATCCTTCACCAAGAGAAAGCAAGTGAAATGCTGTTTCCAGGTGGCACACATAAAACCTGCCAAGGTTTAATATTCTCTGCTCTTTTTACTTCCACTATCTTGGCACAATACGGAAACCTTGGAATTGTTTGCTGAAGATAATGGAGTCTCAGGATTGAAGGTGTTTGGGTTTCTGAATGAATGCCTGGAGGATAACAGCTGTTATAGATTAAATTGTGTTTCCTCCATATTCATATGTTAGCCCAAACCCCCAGTATCTTGACAGCGTGAACTCATTTGGTGAGAGTCTTTATACAGGCAGTTGACTTCCAGTGAAGTCATCAGGGTCAGCTCTAACCCAACATGACTGGTGTTCTTATAAACAGGTGAAATTGGCTCTAGAGTTACAGAAATATGGAGAATGCCATGTGAAGAGACCCAAGAAGACCTCCAGCCACTAGCCAAAAAGAGAGGCCTGAAACAGGTCCTTCCCTCAGAAGGATACAGCCTTGCAGACACTTTGATCTTGGACTTTCAGCCCCCAGAGCTGTGAGCAGCATTAAAATAAACTAAGTTAACCCTGTGGTATCCATTGGACTTGGAAGTATTGTTATGAACATATGGATTTCAAGATACTGTATAGTGGTAGCTATAGAAATAAATGCGGATATAAATATGTGTTTGTGTGTGCAATGATCCCACCTAGCGCCCAGATTTGAAGGTGTTTGGAATAGTTGAATACTATTGGCATTCCAATAGTGTTCAGCTATCGTGTACTATCATGTCAGATAGTACAGATAGTCAGATGGCATATTTGGTATAGTCCAATACCACTATCTACTATAGCATTATCTAGGGTTCCAATTTGGGCTGGCAAAACACAAAAATATCTTCTCATGTCAAAAAGTAATAAAGAATTTCAAGAGTTATGGGGCCATGTCAAAAGGACACAGCAATTAGCTTGAAGGGGTTCCCATATGGCCAAATCTGGGACAACAAAAATACCAAAATCATGATTAGAAATAATTATATCCTATTAAGTAAAATAAGAAATCATGAGTTCATATTGATATAAATAAACAAATAAATAAATAAATAAATAAATTTGGTAAGGACAAGGGTATGCAGATAGTCTTAAAATATTTTTCATAAAATAACTAACAACTCATAGGGAAAATGTCATTAAAGCAGAGAAACCAGGGAGAAGCCACCTTAATTATGTGACTCATATTAACAGCATCAGTAATGGAACAGTCAGAAGTACACCCCACTTGTGTGATATTGCTGCCAAATGAAACATCAGTAAAGTCCAAACTGAGAGTTAGTCTATAAAATAACACCTACAATCTTCAAAGGAATTAGACCATTAAAGCCAAGAAAAAAACCACAGTTTCAAACTGAAGGAAATGTTTGATTGACCTTTAAAATGACATGACAACAAAAAACAACATGGAATTCAGAATGAACTTTTGCTAAAAAGAGCATTAATGAAAGAACTGTGAAACATGAATGTATTGATGTCATTTTCCTGACTTTGGTTGTTGGGTTATGGATTTTGCCCTTGCTTGTAGGAAATAATCAGTGTAGTCAGGATGGTGGAGTATCATACTGGGATGGGGTTGGAAACATTTATTCAAATGGTTCAGGCAAAGAAACGGGAGTTACAGTGTCCCGTAAGTTTGAGATTGTTTCAAAACAAGAACATAACTTTAAGCTATCAGACTCATTTTACAGATGAACAAGCCAAGTCTGGAAATACTTGAATTACCAAACCAGTTGTGACAACACCAGGCCAAGATTCTTACTTCATTGATTTTTATTATACAGCATTGTCATAGTATTTGAAGGGTTTAAGATGGAGGTAAAGAATTTAATCAGGAGATAAATAGGCTAGGTCTACAACTCTACTTAGCAGCTGAATGGCCTCCTACAGTACTGAATTCATCTAAGTGTCATTGTATTCATCTGTAGTTACCTAAAGAAACACTCTGTATGAGTCACTTTCACATCACTGGAACAAATTACCAGGCACGTGCAACCTGGTTGCAGGAGTAGAAGTTTATTTTGGCTCATGGTTTCAGAGTGTTCAGTCCATGGTTGATTGTTTCTAAGGCAGAAATAGAATGGTATAGCAGGGCCTGGTGGAGGAAACCTGCTCAATTAACAGCAACCAGGAAGCAGAGAATGAAGAAGAAGAAGAAAGGAGCCTGGGACAATAATACACCCTTCTAGATTAAGTTCCCAGTGACCTACCTCCAAACAGACCCCATCTCCTAATACCACATTTATCTGTGAACTCACCACTGGACTAATCCACTGATGAATATAGCACCCCTTTGATCCAATCACCTTCCAAAAGCCCTACCTCTGAACACAAGAGACTTTAGGGGGACATTTAGATCTAAACCATAACACACTCAGTGCTTATGTTTTCTAATTCTACCTTGGAAAACTCAAGGGATACCAACCAATAATTTTGGCATGGAAGACTTGGGAGTATTTTTGCTTTTGTTACATTTTCCCAGATCCATAAAATAGACAAGCTGTCATGTTACACAGCAATATATCTCCTTTTATTGAAAGCTATGAGTGGTCTGAGGGTGGGAGTTGGGAGTTGGGTTAAATTATTCATCATGACAGAAATAATTATCTTCATACATGAGCTCAAAGCCCAAATGCCTTTTAGGAAGGCAACTTGAGAAATGTTCCCCAGTGATAAAGAAAGTAATAAGATGTGTCCTAGGCTCTATTCATGAGCTTTGAATTTTCAACACTTGCAAAAGGTGCCCTGTGCTGACAAATGTCTGATTAACAAAATTAAGAAGAGATTTGGCTGCACACTTAATCCCTCTCCTGAGCCTTTTAGTTTCTGGATTTCTAGGTTGATTATCTTTTCAGGTCAGATGCTGCTTCCTCCATCTCATTTTTATCCTTTGTGGCTGAGCCACTGTGACAGCTTTTGGTCATGACAGGGTTAGGGCAGAATAACTATCTCCTTCATAGGAGGTTCTCCCACACTAACAATTGCAATCCCATTATGTCTCAAATACACTGTTGATGTCTTGTCACCTTGCCCTTCAAAGTTTACATTTTGCTTCAGGACAGAAATATAAGCTATGGTATTTAAAAACAAGCGGCAAGAATGTTTTAATTCAAACCTATGTATGACTTGCCTTGACCTTGGGGTCTTTTTATTGGTGTTTTGTTGCATATTTTGGCAGTTGGAGCAAGGAAAGTTGACACGGGTATCACACGGAATGATTGATCCACACGATAGTAATAATACTGAAACCCTGAGAGAGGTATGATCATTATTGTTGTCATTGTTATTTTATGGTAGAAGAAACTGATACTCAATTCCTAAATGAATTTTCCTCAGTCAGAGGGCTAGTAAGTAACAAAGTTAAAGCTTAAACTTGGGTATTTGGATTCCAAAATGTCAACTACTGATTTGAACATTTGTTGAGTTTGATTAATTCATCATGTGTAAATATTGGATTATAAATGAGTTGGCTACTACTTATGACTCAGCTGATGAATCATCAAACCATTATTATCACTGTACTCAGCCATTATCATGTTTGTATAGGGTGTAATAAGATTTTAAAGCTAAATAATTAAAAAAATGACACATATATATGTATGTATATGGTTTAATTTGCTTTTTTCCAGTTAATCCAGGCAAGAAAAAGTACATTTATTTTTAAGACCTGGTAGGAAAACATCTGACATAGCCTCAGATGGTATGTGAGCTTTGACAAATTATAAAAGAAAGGAGAAGGAAATTTTTAAAAACCCAGGGCACACCTATATAGACAATGAGAATTTTATTTGAAAAATATATCACAGAGAAAAAAAATTTAAAAACCGTTAGATATTTGTAGACATTAAGTAGAGCCGAAGAAAACAAACCAAAAACTGATCCTGAACATATTTTTAGCTTAATTTTATTAGGATATTTACATTAATAACAAGGCCAACAACACATGAAAGATCCTAGAGGATGTGAGCATGTCAATCAACATGAGCATGGAAGGCTCTCTCTCTCTCTCTCTTTTAAGATAGGGTCTTGTTGCATAGTTCAGGCTGGTATTGAGCTCACAGAAATCTTCCTGCCTCAGCCTCCCAAGTGCTGGGATTACAGGCGTGCACCACCACACCTGGTGCTAAAGCTCTCTTTTAAGAGGAAATGTGTGTGATGTGGTCTTCTCATTCGGTCCTGGCTTTGTATTGTGGCACTGGGCAAATCTTCTCGCCACTCTGGGCTTTCATATTTCTACTACACAGTGAGTTGGCTCGCTAAGGCCCTTAGTGCTCAGTGCTGTGGAACTCTTTGATTTGATAACTGAATAAAATAAACTCAGAGGGCAGAGAAAAGCCTAGAAAGTCTTAGATGCCTGTTTTAGGTCAAAGCACCTGTGTTATAATTCCCTCCTGCTACATAGAAAACGTAGCAAGTGGAGAACAACAACAAAAAAGACCTACTTTTTTCCAAATCTTCAAGGGCCAGAAAGAATGAAAACAATAACCACAAATTAGAAGTCCAGAACCCAGCTCTGAGTAGTTTATTACCTGAAAACATTCCTTCTTATGGTTGTCTTTGTGAGGCTGGCAATATGTCACAAGTTCACCTCAGATCCTGTGACTGCTGATGGCCAGAGCTCAGAGGCAATCCCAAGGTAAGGAAAATTCCTTCAGCTAATAAAATATAACTGAAAGGTTATAATGGAAATGCAAAGGACTGGATGCTGGGATGATTTAAGGAAAAGTGGTATGATTAAGCACCAAAAGATTCATTTTAATCATTACAAAATAATTAATTTTCCTTAAACAATCCATATCCCTCATAAAATCCTCTTCTAAGTGCCTTGATGTAGCCATAAAAATAACAATCACAAACTACAACAGTAATAGCAGCTAACATTTATTGAGTGCTAAATATATGCAAAGATATGCAAGGAGCTACATGGAAATATTTATCTCCTGGAGGCCTTACAAAACACCAGTAGTTATAGTTTTCCTTGTTTTGCAGATAAATAAATGGAATTTGCAGAGCTGGAATCATTTGCTCCAAGCGACACAGACAATAAGTGGTAGAGCCAAGATTTGATCAAGGTTCTATTAGACTCCGAAGCCGTGCACTCTTTTCCTCCTTCCCTTTCTCTCATAGGCCATTTTGAAAGTTTCATAACTGCATCAACATCTTTGGTGGCAGCCAGAGACTGTATAGAATTTTCAATGAACTGAAACTTTACCAAAAAGTAAGAGCTAGGAAAAGGAAAGCTAGGAAAAAAGAGGCAAACGAAGCAAGAACTATAATAAATTGTCCTTGTAGCTCAGACATCAGCCAGTTGGAATATTAGGATCATTATGAACTTAGTCCAAAACAAAAGGACACATGCCCAAGGCTCACCCTAGAACAGATGGAGTATCTATTTGTATTTATTTGAGGAGCAATTTTCAGGTAGGTCCACACTATTTGTTAAAAAATCTATTTTTTCCCATTTAATTTTCTTGACAATTTTATCAAAAATCCATTAACCTGAGCAAGTTGTGGTAATGGCTCATGCTTGTAATCTTAACCCTCTGGGAGGCTGAACCAAAAGGATCACAAGTTTGAACTCAGCCTGGGCAACTTAGTGACTTAGCAAGATTCTGTCTCAAAAATAAAAAAAAAAAAAAGAAAGAAAGGTCTAGTAATATAGCTCAGTGTGAAGGCCCTGGGTTCAATCCTTAGTACATCAAAAGAAAAAAAAATCAATCGATCAGAAGTGTAAGGGATTATTCCTTGGATCTCAATTTCATTCCGCTGATCTAGCTGTGTATCCTTTTGCCATACTGCTTACTGTACTTGTAAGTTTTGACATTGTGGATTCTGAGTCTTCTTAGGCCTGGGTAATTTTAAAAACTTCCACTAGTAATTCTTATGTGAGGTCAAGAGTTGGAGGCCACTGGGCTCGGAAGACCTAAAATCACTTCTGGAAGTCATTCTGGACTCACGGAGAGAACCCAACTTTCAAACAGTTCTTCAGTGCTGCTGCTCTGTTCACCAGGAGTGGTTCCAAAGGGGAGCTTTCTTTGGGCAATGTTCCTCAATTTATTGCTGTTAGTGTCAAAGCTCTAGTTAAACATAAATCTCTTCACTATCTAGACTTTTCAATTTTAACTTGAATTGAGAGTGTCTCTGAAAGTCCTAGACATTGCAAACAGTAATTCGCATGTATGTGCAAATTTGTGGGAAATGCTCTAAAATTTTTTTATCAGATTATCAAAGGAGTCCTTAATCCAAAACAAGAAGTCATACCCTCTGGATAGGGTTGCTCCTCCCACTATATTGGGAGAATCCAAATTCTAAACCAGGCAATGGTGAACTTTTGCAAGTGACTTGCTGATAGTTTCTTTTGCTCCTCCAGAAATGAGAAGTTATCTTTCTTGGTGGGAAATAGACCAAGTTGAACACTCCTTGCCAACTACCCCATAAAGCTGTGCTGTGTGTGTACCTATGTTCAATTTTCCAGGAGAGGAGATGGAGCTCAGGAAATGTGTATCCACTTTGAGCTCTATGTCTTATGATGGCCCTGGAAATTTTCAAGAGAAGAAATGGTGTGAGATAATGGCTTATCTGCCAATGGCCTTCTTAAACCTGTGGCCTTTGCCTCCCAAGGTGAACCACCCACAGTCCTAAGTGCCTCCAGAGTCTCTAGTTCATGAAACCTAATTTTGTATTACACAATGCTGATATAGTCAATCAAACTGCACAAGATCAAACCGAAAGGTCCTATGATGATGATCACCTATACTTGTTTTCTTTTCTTTTTTGCTAATGTGGATGGAATCCAGGACCTCATGCATGCTGAGCAAGCTCTCTGCCACTGAGTTATACCCCAGCTCTCACTTAGATGTTTTAAACTTTTATAAACTTTGGACTCCATCTTTTGGCCCAGATTTTCTCCTATCTCCTCATCAGGAGGCAAGATTCTTCTCTTAACAATTTCTGTGCTCTCATGAATATTACAGGTATTATATTATACAACATTATTGAATTTGCCGCACAAAAAGGAAAGAAAAATATCTTGATATTGTACAGAGGTGCCAAGAGAGTGGAAATACAGATTATTGGGACTGTGGTTATCACAGCTTGCTTATTTTATAGAAATAAAAAAGTCTCTGATGGTAAATAGTATCAAATGGAAAGAAAGATTTAGGTGATATTTTTCAGAGGATTGCATATTGTCAACTTTATCTTTTTTGGATGGTTGAGAAAACAGGCATATAGAGAAATCATAGAAGTAGTTCAATTGTGAGGGGAATAAAAAATAATACAGAATGATTATATTTATATGTCAGCACACTCTATAAGATCTGTATTTCCCATTGCATTCTGGAGCCACCACCCAAGTGGCTCTTTCAGAACAGGCACTATTGAAAGGCAACCAGGTTTTCATGAGGCAGCAGGAGGTGGGCATAACCACTTCGTCCTTATCCCTTCCAATGAGGAACACATCACTGACTTCATACGGTCTACAATTTGATTGAAGGTTCTATGGCATTGACTCAGATATTCTGGTTCACAAAAATACTAGACCCTTTAATGAAACACATAGAATTAAGTTAATGTGATTTATGTCACCCATCACCCAGTGGGCTGATGCTTTGTAGTGATCTTGATTAAAGGAAGATTATGAAATAGCAGCAGCCCTCCCTCATTTGCATTTAGTTCAAAGGAAATGGCCCAAACAAAACTAAATAGGCATTTAAGTACAAGAGAAAGATTTTTTCTTTTCATTAAGCATGAACATGAAACAACTTGCCAATAATTTGCACAACATTATTTTCAGACTAGAAAGCGAATTTGGCATGAAAAAATTCCAAACTGATCATGTTAATTATGTTCCCTCTGAGCAAGGAAATTTAATAATCTCCGTCTCCAGTACATCAATCTCAAGTTTGGTACTTTAAATTGTTCCTGTTTAGAGTGTTGAGAGGAACATATTTTAAACACATGTGTGGGGTTTTACTTGCCCCTTGAAAAAAAAAAGGAAACTAGCATTCATGTATTGTCCCATGATATTTGTTTTACTATAATCATCATTTCACAGCTAAAGAATTCACAACTGAGATCTGAATTGTTTGTTACAGTGTCCCTAGAAGTAGTGTCTGGCACAAAGCAGAAGCTCCTTGACTGTTACAGGAAGAAAAGAAGAGTAACATCGCCTAACACTGTAGCCTATGATTTTGATGAAAAGAGAGCAAGACAACCACACTCTGGCCTCAAAGTCAGTATCTATTTATATTACATGAGCTTTGAATGATGAAACTTCTGCTAACTTTGAGAGAGGGATATGTGTTGTGGAAACTGCAACAGCAAGCAGAAACACTGAAATGACACCCAGGATTTGGAGGTAGATTCATTTTATGTCAACAGGCCCTGATTGGGATCATTCCCAAAATATCAGGCCTTGATCTCTGGTGGTCTAGGGCTTATACAGGATAAACAAGCAAGAAGTACAGAGGCAGAATGGCTTGTCAATTGGGGGTTGGTTCTTACAGTATGCATCATAGTGATCAGCCATTTCTAAGAAACAAAAGTAACAGGAATGGTAACCAGAACTATTACTTGGACAACTGACAAACTGAAGTATACTGGCTGTGAGGGGGGACATCTTCTGCTACATTTCCTCCCTCTTTTAATTTCCTGGCAAATCTTTGCTGGGTATGTTACATGTGATCTTCTGAGACAAGGCCCAACTAGAAGCAATAACACTGGGGCTGTCAGAAGTCTTAGGATAAGCCCTAACCAAGGTCTCCACTGCTGAAAATTCGCACCACAAGTTTGTGGTTTGTTTCTCTTATTATAGGGTTTCTTCCTAAGTTGACTCTGACGAGGAAGTGAAGGAGTTAATCTGATCTATTAGAGTGTCCAATGTGCCTTGGACATTCATCAAATCTTTGTCATTTGTAAGGGCTTTACTGTTTTTTTTTTCTATTTTATTGGGGCAATCATCCATAGAGCTAAGGCAAAACAAGGATTGGGGTAAGCAACCTAAAAATGCACAAAAATCAAGGGGAGTAATGCATTGAGGTATGGAGCAATCCTGTGAACAGTGTCCTCAGGCTTCAGCCGTGCATTGACTTGTCAGCATCCGGAGTGACCAGAGCAGGGCTTTGAGTGTATGGTCTCTTCAGAGTGAGCTGTCTGGTTCAGGTAAATTCTCCAGCAAATCTAAGGCTGGATTTCTGAAACTTGTAGAGGTAGTGAATATGCACCTGTGTCATATGTGTGTGCAGGAGTGTCTATAGGTATAGCTGGTGTTTTAGCTAAACTTTATGGAATTGGTTACAGTCTGTTCCTGTAGGGTTATATTTCATTGTTTTAACTCTTTTAGAACTTTGTGGCCTCTACATTGTACAGTTCTGCCAGTTTTGAGTTATCTCTGTTACAAATGCATTCCTGTTGTTGCTGCCATTGTCAAGGGTAGGCCACATATAAGGATGATGTTTTACAACAGGATCCTACAAACTTTTGTTGCCCTCTCAGCTTGGGTAGGAAATGCTTTGGGCCAGCCTGAGCAGGTGCACATAAGCACCAACAGATATCTGCAGGTGGAGGTTGGGGTCGGTGACACAGATGCTGAAGCCTGAGCTGGCTGCAGGGGTATGGGTTCCAGTGCTGCAGCTTGAGTTTGCAGAACAAATGGTGAAAGCAGGCCTGGCTCTGATCTCCCAGGAGTACCAGGTAAAGTTTTTGTGGCTGGGGTTGATGTTTCAGTCAATTGGATCCCTGGAGGGGGCTTAGGAACGCAGGTTTGGTGTCATTGGTGGCAAGTTTCCAAACAGCACCAGGAAGCAGTTTTCTGTGTAGATCATCCCTGCAGGACAGTTTTGGCCAAAATAGTTTTTCCAAGGTGACCACAGCATGTCTAGCCTGTTGGACTTCATTCCTAGCAGAGCTACTACCACCTGTAAACTGGTGTGCTCAGCATCTATCAGGGGGCTCATTTTTAGGTCCAGTGCAGCATGTGGCACCTGGACACTTAGATCTTGGCCCAAGGTGAGCTTGTTAGCTTTCTTGATCAGAAGGACAGTGGCTGTTAGAGTGTGAAGGCAAAGTGGGGGGCAGTCCTTAGTGACTGGATCCAAGTATTTGTACAGGTAGGCCACTGGGCACTCCCAGGGGCTGACAGTCCAGGGAAGCATCATTGTTCTTGTGAACTCAAGGACCCAGATTCTATAGAAGCCAGCAGCTCCAAGAAATTTGTGGAGTTTCTTTGTGTAACCAGTTTCTGCCAGATATTGTGGCAGAGCTTTTGTGTGTTTCCCACAGGCAGCTTGGGTGTCATTAATCAGAAGTGCAGTGATATTTTGTGCTGGGAAACTAGTGAGGTCAGCTGTGAGAGCTTCTCCAAAGAGAGTAAATAAGTTTTTGAACCTTGGGGAGGTTGAGTCCAGGTCAGTTGGCTTTTGAGTACAGAACTGGGGTCTTTCCATTTAAAAGTGAAGAGGGGCAGGCTGACAGGAGACAATCGAAGGCAGAAGAAGGCATTTTGTAGGTCCAGGCAGGTGTACCAGCAGGCTGTAGGTGGCAGAAGACTGAGGCAACATATATGGAGGGCAATTGTGGCAGCATTGGCAGCTTGGAGACCTTGAACTGGCTTTACAGGCAAGAGAGGTGTATTTTAGCAGTTTGACAGTCTATAGACATTTTACTGTTTTGAAGTCTCATTTTTTTTCTCAGGGACCATGATGGAGCTGGAAGGGACAGAGAAACAGGATGTCCTGGATCTGTTGCTAGAGCCTCCCAGAAAAAAGTGGCAAAGTTCTCAAACCCTTGTGGCAATTGAGTAACAGTCCAAAAAGAGTGTTTTGGTTGGGAACTGTAGAATGCAAGGTGATGGCTGCATTGTTGATGGCATGGAGATCTTGTCCAAGGTGATTAACAGTCCATCAGGCTGATGTGTGGCTGGATGCATGTTTGTGCTTCCCGTGACAACTGACAGCAATGGGGGGGTGGTCATGGTGAGGTGGCATGGTTGATGGCCAGGCCTGGAGGTGAGTCTTTAATCCACAACTCTGGGAGGACAGTTTTCAGAACTTCAGAATTGTGGTTATCTGTCTCAGGCTGATGCAAGTGTCATCTTCCTCTCAGGAAATAGTCAAAGTTAAAAGAACAAGGTTAAACAAGAGAGAGACTGACTGGCTTGGTGCAAAGGAGGCAGTTGCTTCTAACTTGAAGAGGAGGTCTCCTCCCAGAAGTGGTATGGGGAGTGGCTTATACAGGAATTCATGTTTGGTGAGATGTCCTCCTAGGTTGCAAGTTTGTGCGTGGCAGAAGGGGCGAGAGGCAAGAGTCTCAGTTGCCCTGGTGATGGTAACTTTTTGACAGAGGGAACTTTTGAAGGCAGAGAGTCCTGTTCCATTGTCTACCAGGGAAGTCACAGGTTTGCTCCCGACTTTTGCAAAGACTATGGGCTCTCTTGCAAATGGGTTCATGTGAAATTATACTTTGGTAGTTTTCTTAGTTACTTTTTTCATTGCTGAGGCAAAATACCCAACACCCAAAGTTAAAGAGGGAAATGTTTATCTAACTCACAGTTTATAGTGGTTTCAGTCCATAGTTGGCTGGTTCCAAGGCTTAGTGGCACATGGCAGAGAGGCATTGCAGAAGAAAAAAACAGTTCATTTCAGGCAAAGACAGCAAAAGCAACAAGGGACCTTAACAGCTTCTTCTGCCCCTTTTATCTTATCCAGACTACTTAGGATAGGTAGCAGTCATGCCCTTAATCCTAGTGCCCTTGAGCCTAGCATTGCACCATGAATCAATCACAGCATCACACACTCTAGATGCAGCCACCTCTGAAAAAGCCACACCTATGACCTCATGAGGCTTGGGGGTACATCTAGACACAAGCTATAACAGTGGTAATCACTGGAAAAATGATGATGGGATATGTCAATACTATTTATGGGTTACTAATATAATCAAATTAAGGATCTTTTATATTCAGTGAAGCCTGTCTAATAATGTAATAGCAGGCATTCCAAATAAAAGTCTTTTATGAAGAGTCATTTTAAATGATTTTGTATCAATCTCAAATGGTTCCTGAAATTTCATTACGAAATTGACATTAACCTGTCATTTTATTATATACTGGCAAGTACATGCTAATTGGTAAATACTGTATTCTCAAAACACAATGTTAAAATACAATGACATAGACCCAAATGTTTCAATAAATAGGAAAAGTGTGCTAGGTTGTTTGATAATGGCCCTGCAGCCTCAAGAGCAGAAGGTCTTTCTTTGCTCTTTGTCCTGTCTTCTCCTGGAGACAATTAGCTTCTCAGCAGCTTAGCAAGGCTGCCTGGGGTATGGATTCTTCCTATGGGGAGAATGCTGAGCCATGTGAAGCTCAAGTGTTTTTCTATGGCTCCCAGAAACAGGAGGAGAATGTTTTATCCCTTGACTCCCAAATTTTTGTGGTGATCTGGGAACAATTGTATTTTAATATTTCATAAGAGGAGGATGATGAGGTTTCTGTGAGGGCCCAGTAGAGGGATGGTGGCCAGGACACAGCAGGACGGAGTTGGTGGAAGAATAAAGGCTGTTTAGATTCCATGTTTCTTCTTTACTGAGCTGTGGGTGTTCTCAGAAAACCCAACATAGATTGTGTACCCTGTGTTAACTCGTGAATGCATTTCCAAATCAATGATAGGCAGGAGCAGTTTGTTTGTAAGAAGGCTGAGAGGGACGGGGTGGAGGTAGTGATGTATGCTCTTTCTGGCTCATGCATGAGAAGGACACACTTGACAGCCACAGCCAGCTCATTGTGTCACTGAAGACCAAAGGGTATGGTTCAGTGTGTGTGTTGGAGGAGGGGAAAGCAGTATGTAAAAAGAAAAGAGAGTATGGGTCCATCCTGGAAAAGACGCACTGGCATCACTGTGGACTCAGAGGATGGGGTATGGCTGGACAGTTGAAAGGCTTGATGAAGGAAATGCATGCTATTTGATAAATTCTCTCAAACTTTATGGATCTATCTGGGCTGGCTTCATCTTCTCTCATTCTTTCTAATTAGCAAAATGTACACCATAAAGGGAACTCAGCATCTTGTCTTTGTACTTTGTTGGTGGCTATTTTAAAGAGAGAATTTCATTCTACTGTAAAGGAAGATGGAGTCCCCCAAGATGTCTTTAAATCACACTATTCCCTTATTGTAAGGCACAAAGAGAAATAGGGAAATCCTAGTATTTATCCCTGATATTGCTCTGGGTTTGTTCAACATGTAAATCTGAGCTGGGAAGCAGAACAACAGGTGTGATAAAAACTTTTATAAGCAGAAAGGAAGCTGCAAGGGCTAAAGATCAACCCAAATCAGTCTTTTCTGCAGGGAACACTGGTTAGTAATAAAACATTCAGTGTGACTCGGCACTTCCACGATGAGCTGCACAGCATAGCAGGGATTGCTGTTAGATGAAAACTAGTGAACTCCAGAAAGCACTCAATGTCTAAAAATCTCCATGTGGTCAAACACACATAAAGTCACGTGTGCCCTTTAGATGCACAGGAACAAAGGGGCGCTGGTGTGGGGTCTGGGCCTGGGTCCTCTTCCTGGCTCCGGGTGGATGGATTTTCTTCCCATTGGTAAGACTTTGGCTGAATTCCTTCCCCTCTATAAACTTCATTCATTAAAACTATGAGTTGTGTTCTCTGAAGTTCTCTCCTGCTCCTAAAGTCCTACTGTTGGTGCGGAATCAAAAGCACAGGTCGTCCAAACCATTAAAGTTCGGTAAGTCGGGAAGCATTGCTTGTCTTGCCTATTTCAGATGATCTTACTGCTGGTGGAGGAAGGGGAGGGTGGGCAAACTTTCCAAGTGAGTCAGGTTACTCCTTTTGTTGGTAAGAACCTCAAGTGAATCCTACAAAAGCTACCTCTGATGAACCAGCTACTTGGCCCGTACCACTGCATAGAAAAGTGTTCATGTGAGCGGATACTCGGGAGCTGCAGAGAAAAGCCCGTATACCTCCTAGGCCTGTTCTGGGTCACAGCTCTCTCTTGTCACAGCCCTTTCCACTGCCCTGAGGAAGGAAGAGACCAGGGCAGCTGGCTGCCCCAGCTTGCACTTCTGTTGGGTGAGCATTTTGGCAAGAGTCCAAATGGGATCCATGCAGACTCTCTGAGGAAACTGACAAATGGTTCTGTAGGGAGGATGGAGTCTAAAGAAATGACTTTTCTTCCCCTCTGGTACCTTGGGAGCGAGGATTGAATTACTTCTCTGACTTGATTCATGGCTCCAGAGAACCTGAGGAAAGGACTCTATCTAAATGTTTGTTTGATGTCCTTATAGCCATGGAAAGACTGCAAGATATGACCTAGAGCCAGAGATTCACTCTCTTCTCACTGAAGTGCACATCTACCATTAAAGAGGACATGGCACGGGGTCCATCTGCAGGTGGACGTGCCTTGTCCTGTCTGTCAAACCTACAGCACTCTCTGTGGCCATCTCATTGGGGTTTTATATGTCATATACAGACTCCCCTTTCTCATTTCGTTCTGAAAGAAAAACTCATACATCCAACCCTTCACACTGAGGGAATGTTCCTCTGCTCTGTTTTTTTTTTTTTTTTTGTGGGTACCGGGGGGACGACCTCAGGACCTCGCGCGCCAACAGGCACCCGTGCCGCTGAGCGATATCACCGGCCCCTTTTTCGTATGTGGGATCCGGGAGTCGAACTCGGGCCTTCGCGCTTGCAAGGCAGGCGCTTACGCCGCTGAGCCATCTCACCGGCCCTGTTCCTCTGCTCTGAAAAGCAGAGAGCTCACAGCCTTGTTCTCTGACACATCATAACCCAGTCCAGTATCACCTGTCACAGTGTGGGAGACAAACTGCAGGTGTTCCGTAAACAATCCGTGGCTGCCGCACACTGAAGTTATCAGAGGAGAAACCCGAGCCCCTGGTAGACAGAGTAGCATGACCAGAGGTCTGGGACCAGAATCAGGAGATCTGGCTTCAAACTCTAACTCTGCTGTGAGGAACCAGTGCCCCTTTCTGTCTTTCAGCCTTGGTTTCCATAAGGCGATGTTATTCTAGATGTAACAGATTTTCTAGGAAGACAAAAAAGGAATTTATAATGCAAAAAAAAAAAATTATAAATTGAAAAATGTGGTTATAAACCTTTTATTATTCACTTATTCTCATAGTCTTTATTTGATACTCTGATGGTACTGGATTAATCATGGTAGGTAATTTTCTTTTCTGTGCTTTATGATGTTTTGCTATTTTGGAGCCTTGTGCAACTAGGAAGGGGCTATGCCTTTCAGGGTTAGCTGATTGCCTGCTGGAGCACCTTGACTTGCAAGTTGGCCTAGATCCTGAGTTGATGTAGGGCCCCTTGCAGGAAGCATGTCATCTTCTGTAGGTGTGGTGCTTCTTTAAAGTTCCCTCCACCCCAAGAGTTTAATGCTCAACCAAGATTGAGACTCAATGCCGTCGGTCACCTGTCAAGTTTTCTCCAGCTCTAAGATACTATAGCAAATAAATTCTAAGGGCCCATCATGTGTGTGTGTGTGTGTGTGTGTGTGTGTGTGTGTGTCGGGGCAGGGAGATATTTGAGAAAGAAAAATTAAATTTGGACAGCTCCATAACATTAGATCCTGTGGACTATTCCCTGTCAGTGTAAAAGGAATACATTTACCATACTTTTAGAATGAAGGGGGAGGGCCTCATCTTCCTAGAGTCAGAGCTGATTAGAAAAATGTCGCACCCACTAACTAAGGATGGTAATGTACAATAATGTGGCCTTTTGGTTTTGCATTTGGGCCCTGAGCCTTTTGATGGAAGAGTCAGCTTCAGTGATATATAATTCAGCATCTTGTATCCGGCCCTGGAGGCTGCCAGGGTACTTTATATAACGATTTTACTCATGAGGGAAAAATTAATTGCCTCTTCCTCACCAGTTGCCAAGTGCTACAGCTTCATTGGAAAAAGCCAGAATTCCCCTTAGGAGACCCAATTTTCAAGTTAATACACAGTAATGCTATACATGGCTTTATTAATCTGGAGGCAGGGTGGATCTGGAAGTAGGAATCAGCAGGCTGGAGAATTGGCTCTTATCCGGCCAGTCTGTGACCTACTGCATGATACAGGCAATGCCCTTCACCTCTCTGTTCATGTTACCTCCTCAAATATGGAACTGGAATAATCATATATAGCTCTTGGGCATACACAATAAAAATCGAGCAGGATAATATCTCTGGAGAGATTTTAGTTCATTGGAGAGAATTGCCATAACACACACACACGCACACAAACACACACACGTACAAACATACACACTTTGTATGTACATAATCAGTCTAACAAAGGGGGAAAGTGCAGCCCAAAACTGTGTAATTCTTTTCCATCCATTATTCTTAAGATCAAAGCCACCTTTACTCCAACAGAACTGCTGTGAAAGTTACTATTAATGTTCCTGACGGCTTGCAATTGGCGAAGGACCCTGTTTCCTGTAGCTAGTACACAAGAACCCCATTCATTCCATGGGAATGACCCCACGTGCGGCTCTGTGAAGACCTCATCTGTGCTTTCAAATGTACTCTGTCAAATCCCTGCTGTGTATTCTTTTCGCTACTAATCGCTGTGGTGTTTAATTGTCAAAGCTATGTGTGTCTCAAGGGAAATTGAACCCATATGTTCCTGAATCATTTGCACTGAGCTCATCAAATTGTTGTTTTATAAGAGCTGCTTGCTGTCCAGGAAGAATCCCCCAGTGCCTCTTCATACACCGTTCCATACTTTTCAATGTCTTTAAGACAGGAAGCTATGCTTGGCCTGACAAAAGCCACTATCCATCCTACAAGCATCACCTCCTCCTCTGCCATAACTTTTCCAGTTATGAAAGTTAGCCTTCTTGAATGGGAGCCAGACAAGAACACACCTTATGGAAGGCCTTCCCAACATATCTTACACTGGACCTTCACCGGAAAGACTGAATTAAAATTAAACTAATCTTTCATTGATTTTGCAAGGTCTTAAATAAGAAAGTATATAAAGATGCAAAGTTTTCCTAGATTCTTTCATTCAACAAATATTTAGGAGCACCTACTGTGTACCACGTTGTACTTTTAGTTTCTAGACGTATTGCCATGACAAGATAGCTTGTTTTCATGAAGTGTATATTCTATAAGGGATTTCCCAAATACATTTTTATCATGGAGACCTGCAGTTTCCAATCACTCCCTGGAAAATGCTAGTTCATAGAGGTAGAAGATATAAACCCAACTGATCTGAGTACCTGAGTGTGTACTCAGATTAGAAACTCTGATACCCATCTGAAGTTCTTGTTTTAGGATGTGTTGGGACGAGAGAGAGGGAGGGAGGGAAGGAAAGAGGGAAAGAGAGAGAATGAATATTAAACAAAAGCTATTTAAGGTTGGGTTCTGATAACTGTTGTGAGGAAACTAGAGCAGGGTAACGGTGGGTGGCATGAGGGCTTTTGATTTTTGCCAGGAGACTAACATTCAAGAAGAAATAACCAAATGAGAAAGAGAGAAAATTTTTAAAAAAAGAAATGAGAATGTCATTCTATTGGTACATTTGTTTTTGCAACATGACAAGTAAAAATAGTTCAGCACTTCAAAAACTGGCATGACAGGCAGCAGAGAAATGTGAAAACACTATGAGTAGGTTCAGCCCCAAACAAGGAAGGGACCATTTTAAGAGGCATGGACAGAACACGTGGTCAGGCAGGGTGAGGTGAGTTGCCTGCTGGGAGAAACAGGACAGGGCATTATTTTTTTGGTCACTCTTTGTTATGGTTTTGCTGATTCCTGATACGGAAGTCAAGACAGCGTTACTAGGATCTATGTAAGTGTGCAGATACACAAAGTATGTATCATACAGGATGTTTTATTTCATTTTGTTGTACTGTGTTGCATTTCTTTGAGACAGAGCCTTGTTATGCAGTCCAGGTTGGCCTCAAATTTGTGATCTTTCTGCCTTAGCCTCTCAAGTGCTGATTATTGGCTTAGAGGACATCTTTTTATTTATCTTTTATTTTGGGGGGGGTACCGGGGGTCGACCTCAGGACCTCGCATGCCAGCAGGTGCCCGTGCCGCTGAGTGATATCACCGGCCCCTTTTTCGTATGTGGGTTCCAGGAGTCAAACTCGGGCCCTCGCGCTTGCCAGGCAGGCGCATACGCCGCTGAGCCATCTCACTGGCCCCTATTTATCTGTTTTTTTTTTTTTTTTTTCTGTACAGAATCATTCCCGATCAGGACCTGCTTCTCCACTATGTGGCCTTGTTGTGTTGCTAAAGATCTGGGCAGTTCAGGGTCCACCGTTTCCCTGGTGCCAGCAATTGATTCTAAGGAAGGCAAGCCAGGTGCAAGTTGGACCAATCAGAATGGTTCAGAAAGCTGTTGTTCTCCTTTGGTTAGAGGCAAGGTCTGAGTGACCTAAAGTGACTGATGTCAATCTCTGCAAGAACCGGGGGATAATTTAACCCTGGAATCCAGTCTTGCTTAAAGCCAGCATTGCTGCTGGACTTCTTAGTTATCACTGCCAAGCAATTATCTTGATACTTCAACCATAAAAACCCTAACAAAATATTATTTAATTAGATTGCCCTGTGCATGTAATTCACTTTATGGCTTGGGCAAACTCTGTTTTCTCTTTATTTATGTGGTTCCAGGTGGAGCACTCTTTGGTAGTGCTAAAGTTAGTTATATGAAATGAGATGGAGCCAGGATCCCAGTCTGAGGAGATCTGGAAAGTAGCAGTACTTCCAGAATCTGCCCTGAATACAACGTGCCCCCATTTGAGAATCTGCCACATTGAGTCTTAAATTATGCAGTTGTGGTGGTCTCAATCTCCTGAATTGATTAAAAATGTCTACCTTTCATGGTCATGTTTTTGTAATTTTTACTAGTACGTATCTGTGATACATAATGAGTAAATCCAAGTAGTGAGTTTGCACACAGACATATTACATCTTAATCCTTTTAAATTCCCCTTCCCCCTCCCTCCTTTCCTAGATCCCCTCCCCATCTGCATAAGTTCTACCTTCCTGGCCTTATCATCTGTCTATTACTTTTCTTTTTAAATTATTTATATGGGGGGGTGTCTCACATGAGAGAAATCATATGATATTTTACCTTCTGTGACTGATTTATTTCACTTAGGATTTTGGTTTCTAAACACATCTATTTTCCTACAATGATTCAAATTTATCCGTCTTTATGGCTGAGTAATACTCCATTGTGTACAAATACCACATTTCTTCATTCATTTGTTAATGGACATATAGGTCACTTCTAAGATTTAGCTATTTATCTATTATAAACATGAGTATGTATGTATCAGTATAAGATCATATCTTTAACTCTTTAGGAAAGATACCCAGAAATCATATAGCTGGGTTAAATGGGATTTCTGTTTTTAGTTTTTTGAGGACTCTCCATACTGATTTCTGTAGTGGTTGTACTAGTTTACATTTCCACCAACAAGGTAGAAAATTTCCCTTTCCCCCACCACCTCACCAGTATTTGTTGTTTTTTGAATTCTTGGTGACAGATCTTTCTGGAGTATGATGGAATCTCAGTGTTGTTTTGATTTAATTTCTCTAATGGCCAAAAGTAGGGAACATATTTTTCATACTTATTAGCCATTTGTACTTCTTCTTCTGAAAAGTTTCTACTCATTTCAATTCCCCATTTCTATTGGGGGGTGTCTATTTTTTTGAGTGCTTTATATTTGAGATATTAGTTGGTTGTCTAAGGAGTAGCTGGCATGATTATTTGGATTTTGGGGAAGAGCCAGAAGTTGCACAGTGCCGGTTCTGGTGGATAAGGAAGATGAGGACATATTGTAATATATTTACAAGCCTGCCTTGTTTTTGGATGGTACTCAGCAACAGCTTTCAGTGAATTTTTGGTCATAACTTGTAAAGACACTGAGGAGAGAGAACTTCTAGAATTGCTTAAGAAAGTGGCAAGAATAATGGGATAAGTGTGCTCAAAGTGAGGGGGAACATTTTGACTGGATTAAAGGCAATGTATCTTTTACCGGAATACATTTTTAAATTTAAACATTCACCCTATACTTTGATCACTTTTTGTATGTTTCCCAATATTAATGAAATAATGCATAGATAAATTAACTATTTAACTATCTGTGTACAGAATCTTCACTATGCTAAAACATAGTAGTGCTTTCTACTGATTATTAAAACCGAGACCACTTTAAATCAGCAGGTAACTCCAAAAAATTTTTTAGTGTTAGTGACCTACAATTGCCTGATGCTGGGAGAGAGGAATCCTGTCTGCTAGAAAGCTATGTTAATCCTCTAAAACAGTGGTGGGGATCACACTGCATGCGTTTGTATCATTAAAAGCTCTAAAATTAGTTTGCCATCACTTCTCTAGAAAATCTCCACATACTCCCCATTGATTTTGACTTCTTATTTCACCCTATCTTGGGCTCTTTGTATAATTTAAAATCTTCTCATTTTTCTCTGCCCCCAATCCATTTTTTTGCACAAAGATTTATTTTCATCTAATCTCAAAATAACAACATTGCTTAAAGACCCCATTGTAATACTCCCAGGTATTACATGGAATGGCTGATAAAAATGATTGAAGTGCATTTTAAAATTAGAAAAGCATCCTAAAATTGCCTGGCAGGCATTCTGTGGGGCCGTTTCCTGTTAGTGGGTCCTGAAGCTGGACTAATGTCATCCAGAATAGAGAGCCCATGGTGGCAGCTCTCCTGATTCCTCTGCCAATGTTGTCATGTGATCTTAGAAGACAGGAAATTCTAAATTCTTGTATTTAATATAACTTTATTAAATATAATTACAGTAAGTTTATCCTTGGCTATTTAGTTAGTTTGTTTGTTTATTTGAGATAAGATCTTGCTATGTGACTATAGACCTGGCCTTGAACTCATGATCCTCTTGCATCAGTCTCCTGAATGCTGGTATTCCAGGTGTAAACCATCTGTACTTGGCATCTTGAGAAAGATGTGACATTAATCCAGACATTAACCATAATAAAAAGGACTCAGTCTGTTTGCAGTCACAATTTTATATATGTGGTGATACACAGTAGCCACTCAGTAAATTTTATTGACTAATGACTGAATGGTTGAATAAATGAACAGATAATCAATCATGTATCTGAAATAGTCACTGACTAATTCTCCAAATCTTAGCGGTAAATCTTAGGTTAAAAATCCCTGTCAAAAACTGGCTGTTTTTCCACACAGACTCAGTTTTCTTCCACTTACCAACTGAAAATAAGAGTCAACTTTCCCACATCTCTCCATGTAATAGTGATAGCTAACACATCAGTATTGAGTACCCCAAGTGAACCCACTGGAATACTAGCTTTCATCAGGTTAGGAAAGAAATGACATACACGACCTCTATGTTGAGATTCTTGAAGTCTAAAACAGAGGAGCTTCCAACATAAAACAGTTACGTGTGTAGGATGTAGATCATAGGAGAAAGTCACGAATAATGTTCATCGTTCAGATAATTAATCAACAAACAGTTTCAAGCATTGTACTAAGTGCCTGGGACACAAAGCTAAAAATACAGAGGGTCCATGGGGAAGTTCACAATCTGAAGAAAATAGGGACATGTCAGCCATTACAGGGTGGTGTATTACGACTTCTGTCACACGGGTCTGCCCCATGTCAACATGGCCCCAGAAGGTACTTTACCACATTGCAGGACAGGTTTAATAAAGGCAAGAGCTGACATATTTTAGGTGCATATTTTTGGTGGTTAATGTATGTAGGTTTTACCATCTTCACATTCTTGATTTGTACAGTTCAATGGCATTAAGTACATTCACATTATTGTACGACTATCACTATCATCTATCTTCTCAACTGTTTTCGTCTTGCAACACTGAAACTCTGAACCCAGTAAACAGTTATTCCCCATTTTCCAGCATTGTACTCCCCTACCCTAACCCCTGGTGACCACCATCCTACTCCCTATCTCTATGAATTTGACTACTCTAAGTACCACATAAAAGGGTGCTATCGTTGAAATGTCCCCACCAAAACTCATGTTAAAATTCACCCCTCATTGTGTGGTATTACCAGGTAGGGCCCAGTCATGAGGGGTTTGCTATCATTAATAGATCAGTGGATTCATGAGTTATCAAGAGAGTGCGTTTGCTATAAAAGTGAGCTCTTTCTGACTAGCTTGCTCCATGAGATGTTCATCATGGAATGTTCTGTGCCAACATGGGACTCTGCAGAGAGTCCCTACAGCAAGAAGGTTCTCACCAGTTGCAGCACATTGTTCTTGAACAACCCAGTCTCCCAAACCATGAGCTGAATAAACCTTTATTCTTTATAAAATTACTTAATGTTTGGTATTTAGTTATAGTAACAGAAAATAGACTAACCCAAGGGGGAAATTATGCTGTATTTGTCTTTTTGTGGCTAGCTTATTTCTTTTCTTTCTTTCTTTCTTTTTTTTTTTTTGTGGGTACCGGGGGTCGATCTCAGGACCTCGCGTGCCAGCAGGCGCCCATGCCGCTGAGCAATATCACCGGCCCTTTTTCGTATGTGGGTTCCGGGAGTCGAACTCAGGCCCTTGCGCTTGCCAGGCAGGCACTTATGCCACTGAGCCATCTCACCGGCCCCAATGGCTAGCTTATTTCATGTGGCATATTTTCTAAGTTCATCCATATGGTAGCATGTATCAGAATTTTCTTTCTTTATAAGTTGAATGATACCTTATTTTATTCCTACACCATGTTTTGTTCATTCATTCATCTGCCAGTAGGCACTTGGATAGCTTCCACATTGTTACTATTATGACTAATGCCATTATGAACATGGGCTGAAGTTTGAACTGAATCGCAAAGAGTAAGGAGAATTTCACAAGTAGCAAAGGAAAGAGGGCACCACAGGGCAGTGAGGTCAAGTGCAGCACATTTCAGGAAGTTCAGGTGGTCTACTCTGCTCCCATTATGAGGTTGTAGAGAAATGATAGGAGATGAAGTTGAAGACATAAGCAAGTGTTAGACCATAAATTGAGCTTTGAATTTTATTCAACAACCCACAGAAGGAAATATGGGCATATGTAGGAAGATAGAATTCATATTTCACTCTATAACTAGTCTCAGGACCAAGCAACTGAAAACGGGCAAAAAAGTAAAGTGGCCATTTGTTAACATGTTATGGTAGACAGTCTCCAAGAAAGTCCCTAGGGATCCCTGTTACTAACACTTTTCTTACATCTGACTTACGCAACAAATATCAACCACATCAGTATTATGAAAATGTCAATGTTAGACTTCTAATTTTGGGTCATTAAAGATGTGGCTTTAATTTTTTCTGTCTTGTGGGCCACTTACTCTAGAAGAATTCAGCTTTCATGTGTCAAAGAAACTCAGGATGTCTTATGGAGAGGTCTATATGGCAAGGAACTGTAGACTTCTGCCAGCTCTAAATGAGGAAGCATGTGAGTGAACCACTTTAGGAATGAACCCACCAGGTGTAATCAGTTCCGCAGAGAAGTGAGTCTTGATAGCAAGACATACTGAGCCACACCACCCAGCTAAGCTGCTCCAGAATTTCTGACTCATAGAAAATATGTGAGATCATAAATGTTTATTATTATAAGCCACCAAGTGTTGGGAAATTGTGTTACCAACTATTAGACAACAAATATATATGACATAGTCTGTGCCCCTACCAAACTTGTCTGCTCTTTGTCCACTGGACATAGCCTGGATTTTCTCTCCTATTCTCTACATTTTCTCACGCTCTTCTCATCTCTTGCAATTTTATACCTTATGAAAATTTTGCTTCTATTTCCAAGAACTGGACAAAGTTTACCTCCCCATGAAGCTATTCCTTATTTTCTGCAAAAAAAATGTATTCTATATTTGAGGTGGGCCTTGGGCAGTTTTTGTTACACCAATGATCAAACCAAAGAAATTGGAAACCAGAACCTTAATCAAAAATGCAAAATTAAATCAAGATCTTGAAGGAGGTGCATGCTAATTCCTGGCAGGTGATATACAACTTTAAAAAAGATGATCAGTATATTGGGCAACATGTCACCATTTCCTTGATCTATTTCCCACTCGGTGAATATTGAAGACTCCTGGATTCTGCTATAAACAATGTATAGGTGGGGCTTTGATATCTCAAATCTCCCCAAAACAGCTCATTTTGTTCCTCCACCCTAATTTTGACATGAGAAACAAAGCAAAGTGAGCAAGGTAATACCCAGCTCTTAATGCACAAGTCTGTTAATTTATGACTGTGGCCAGAGAAAAGAGCACAGAGCCCCTTCTTCTCCAACCTTAGTTGCTTAGCAGGATACCCTTCAGTGGGCATGGCTGCTGGTGAGTAAGGAACGGCAACTCACACAGCTTCAGGCAGACTATGCCAAGTACTGCATTGGAAGGGGAGAGGCACTATGACTGGAGATAACCTGATGGCCTTGGGCAGAGAAAGGCCAGTACAGCAGCCCCAGGATATGGCTATGACTCAACACTTTGTAGACTTTTGTCCCTTCTCTACTAGCAAACGCAGGGCATCTGCTGGGCCATTGACATATACCCCCAAGCTTACTTCATTATAGATATGTGATCATTTCTAATTGTTTAATTTTCTCACTTAATTTTCTCTCCTAATGGCTTCAACGACTTCAGGTCAAGAAATCACAAATTAGAAATAGCCTTACAAGTGACATGCTAAGAAGCACAAATATCTTAAGTGCAGTGACAAAGCCACATATGCTACACAGTCTAAGCTTAACCCTTGCTGTGACAAGATAGGATAATCATGACAAAACTCTAAATAGCATCCTTTGTCCCAGAATTTTCTTCTTTATTTTCCAACTGGTTATATTCTACCTTGTATTATTTGTGTTCTTATTGTATGTTTACTATGAATTAGGGGCTTCTTAAAAATGGAGACTCCATAATCCTAAGGGATCTTTATGCTATTTCAGCACCTCACCCTGTTTCTGGATTATAAAGCACTGATTAACATCTATAGAATGCTTTTTTCTTGTCCTATGCATTAGTCTAGTCCAATGATGGCAAACCTGTTAGAGACCGAGTGCCCAAACTACAACCCGAAACCCATTTACATATCACAAAGTGCCAACACTGCAACTAAACCTGAATATTGAGGTTTAAGTTTGGAAAAAACAGCTCATATATCAGCATCTTTTGTCTTAAAAGAAAAACACAATAATAGAGCTTTGAATAATACAAACAGCTTTTTATTGATCGATAGAAGTTTGCATTTGGAGTGCTTTTGCACAATTAATGTGATCTTTGCTGTTGTATGCATGCTAATAATTTGTCAAATCTTTGCTCATAATTTGTTAGTTTGAGAGCAACACATGCAGCACTCGGGTCATCTGTTAGTCTGTTTCTTGTATCAGATTTGATGTAACTCAAAGCAGAAAACAGCTGCTCACAAGCATAAGATGATCCAAGCAAAGTAAGAAAAGCAATCCCAAGTGCTTTCATTGACTTAAAGTTATTTGGCAGAGAAGTCCACACTTTAAGGATTTCATTTTTAGAAATAGCAATTGTGCTACCTTTGTCATCCCTTCACACTCTATCATCTCAAGTGTTGCACGAAGGTCATGGAATGTATTTTTCCAGACAGAGCTTTCTTGAAATTCCAATGGCTCCACTTCCAGATTTCCAAAATCTAATCAGTGTAAACAGGAAAGATCAAGTTCTTCAAATTGGCTTTATCTGGAGAAGAAAACACAGGGTTGTCTCTATCTTATGGAACTATAAAAATCTGTCATTAAACTGCTACAGCGTTAGAAAATTCCTTGTAGATTTCCCAATGGCTTGTAGGACTGTCTGCAAATGTAGAATTTTCCAAATGCATTTTTAGATTGGGAAAATATTTCAGCTGCCCACTTTTAAGTGGCAAAAAATGTGCAGTTTTCTCTCAAATGTTTTGATATCACCAAACATCCTTTATGCTGTTTTCCCTCTACCTTGTAGTTTTTCGTTCAGTACATTAAAATGTAGTGTAAAATCTGTAAAAATCGTGAGATTGTTCAGTCAGGCCCTATCAGTGAGCTGTAATATTGTTAAGTCAGGAGTATCAGTGATACTCCTGCCCTTTTTCATTCATAGACAGCCTTGTTTCGTCCAAGCAGGCCACCAGTCTCTCCGGGATTTGACTGCTGCTCAGCCACTGGACATTACCGTACATAAGTAAGCATTATACTGTGCCTGAACCTCATCAAGAAGTGCTTGAAACTGTCAAAAATTAATATGAGCCATGGTATAATTCACCATTTTTGTGACATCTTTGAGGATATCATCTAATGTTTTTCTGTTTTTCCTGGAACAAAGAGCTTCTTCATGTGTAATACAATGAAACTGAATGTCTGGATATTTTGCTTCTTTAACAAAGATCTGTGTGAAACAAGATGTTGCCCTCACCACAAAGGCGCCCCATCACTCGTAATTGAAAACGCTTTTTCTGATCTTGTGTCTTATGACAAGAACGCATCCATCACAGCACTACAGATAGCTATCTCTTGTGTTCTCCTGGGCAGAGACACCAGTTTCACCAGTTCTTCTCTCATGATGTCACCAACAGTATAACACAAAATTACTGCTAGCCTTGCAGGATTATTTATATCTGTGCTTTCATCCAAGCACATGGAGTACCAGGCTGCCTTTTGTAAGTCAGTGGTGAGCTGCTGACTAACATCACTTGCCATGCACAGGACTCGATCTTTAACAGTGTTTCTGCTAGGTAGCAGCTCAGAGGTATATCATATAATTTTATCCTTGTTTGGGAAATCATGAAAAAGGGAATTACTCCCACACAACATGGCCATTTTGATAAAATCCCCATCAGAGAGGGCTGACGGTGTTTTGCTATGCACAGTGAAATTGGAAAGCTGGCAGCTGTCAGATGATTTGTTTTAGAAAGATAGTTGTAAAAACTAAGATTTTGGGAATGATATTTCCTCAATTTCCCTTTAAGAAATTCTTTCCATTCAGTTTCACAAAGTTTGGCAACACTCTTGTGGTTGGTGTCAAAATGCCATCTGACTTGATGTGGAATACACAAAACTCTCACTACACAGAATACATAACGCTTTCCCGTTGCGTTCCATCGCTCCACATGACTCTGTCCAGGCCTCTTGGAATGATCTTCCACCACGTGTTCTCAGGTTTGCTTTTATTTCCTGTAGTCATTTTTTGGTGTTCATGACTTGGAGTCTACAAGAACATAAAATTAAAAAAATAAATAAATAAAGCATTCAATACAAATCTATCACTATACCAAAAATAGCTAACACTACTAGTTAACACTAAAGAATTGGATAGTCCCTGAATCAACAATCTATGGCAGTGATTCTAAGATGGGGTTCCTCATAAATGTGCTGACCACCAGTGCAACGGGGCAATGTTCCACTGACCACGAGCTTTTGGCCTGCTCTGGAAAGGCATCTGAGTGCATTTCCTAACTTGTGGGGACTTCTGCTAAAATCACAGCCAGTCCAGGCAAATATATTTGCTAAATATATATAATATGTACACGAAATATATGTAATATATGTATAAATAAATAAATAAATATATATACACATATACATATATATATATATACATATACACTTGCTTATGTTTTCATAAGGTCTTCACAAACAACTAAACATGAAGCTGCAAATTCAAATATTCCAGGGGCATAGCACAATATTAAAAGGATCTCAGTCTCTTCATTAGAATATCTCTTTGCTAAATCTTAGAAATTTGTGTGTGTGTATATATATATATATATATATATATATATATATATATATTTGGACTGACTGTGAGTTTAAATATATATAATAAATAATGTATAAAAATAATGTATAAATAATAATAATATATATTATACATACATACACACACACACACGCACACCTAACTCCTTGGCAGCACACTGATCGGTCATGAAAAATCTTGGATTAGTCACTGCTAATGAGCTGTGGCTCATGACATCATTGCCTGGTGCCACTACTGCTTTCTGAACATGCACACAGCCCCAAGTGCACTATTATCTGAGGCTCGGCTGCTAGGGTGATGCTGGGGTGACTCGGTGTGCATGCAGACAGAGAGAGTTCTGCATGCCTGCTGTGGCGTGTGTGCCATGGGTTTGTCACCACTGGTCTAGTCACTCTCAGGCATGTCTAATGGATTACTTGCTGGGTTTTTTGCCCTTGTTTTTTTGAGTGAAGAGGAATTGTCTTGGGCCACATATAAAATATATAATATAATATTTACGTAACAAAACTTCCTTTTAAAATATGTTATTATAACAACAACAACAAAAAGAGGGCAGAAAAGGTGGTCTGCAAGTTGGATATGCCTGCATGTTATTAACACACAGAACACTAAAGAGAGATACAAGTATCACCTCCAGGTGACAGATGAGAAAGTTGAAGAACGGACAGATGATGTGTGTTCCTTGCCTGCACACATCAAATGTAGCAAAGCCAATATTTGAACACAAATATTTTTGGTCCTCAACTTGTATTCTAAGATACCTTGCAATAATACCTTGCTGGTAAGTTTTCCTTTAAAGAATATGTTTTTGTTGAATAATTATTACTGAGTAGACTGAATTCTAATAAGGGGGAAAAATCTTTTAAAATAGATGCCAATAATTAACCTGTGGAGGAAGATCTGGTCTACGTTGGCGTTCTTTTGAACATGGACTTCCTACTTTGTTACTCATGCTAGTTGGCCAGCAGGACCCTGTCCCCAGGCTTTTGTGTTTATGCTATTTACTTTAAAATAAATCTAATATTTCCTCTGGACCAGCTATCAGACTTAACTGTGATTATTTTTTGCCTATTTTGCCTTGTTTTACGTCATTCATAAATATATTTATTCTCACTTAAGGGAGATAAAAGAGTTAAAGAAACCTCAGACAACAGCCACTAGCTGATAAAAGAGCTAGTGCATCCAGTGAAACCTACTCCACACTGAGCCTTAATAATTGATTTAATAACGAGTGACTAGAGGTGTGGATGCAAAGAATGTGACTGTGTTTTGTTGGTTTTCCACTCTTTCTGATGCTCGATAGCTGGCATGACAAATTATTTAGAAGCAATAGTAATGGCCGATGGAAAAAGAAATGTCATTTTGACAATACTATTACCAAATTCTGTCACGTGGGGTCTGTCACAAGTAATGTAATTGCATGAAAACGAAAATTCTATCTGTGCACTGTTTGAACTCCTGCATTTTATTCAATCATTACACACACTTAGCTAAGCCAACAGAGCCACTTGCAATTCTGATAGTCACAGTGGAAGAGCTCCTGAGCCAGGAGGGATCCCAGCCTCCTACGTCTCTCACAGTGTTAGCTGGGGAGTAACCTATGCTCTTTTATCCTGCCAGGAGTTAGTCAGAACAACCCAGTTCATAGTTTGTCTGACCTGAGCATACATTTAAAAGGAAATCAATAGACCAGAAAGCTCTTGTCCAGGAAATAAGGGGAAGGCCAGCAATGAGGTTAGGCACCTACTTACCTGGCAAATAGAGTGAGTCCACTCACAAGAAGGCCATAATCTCTCTTCTTACCATGGCTAGAGCTGCTGGTGTAGGTAGGTTTGAAGTTTCTGATTGTGTTGCAATCCTATAAGAAACTGTGATTTTTAAAACACTCCAAATTCACAAAATGCATCATTTCATAAATGTATGTCTGTGTTTCAAAAGCTTTCATTACAAAAAATTCTCAAGGTACAGCTGCTTTTCCATAACTGATGGAATTATTTAAAAAATGTTCAATGTATTAATTAGACTAAAAGTATAAAGGAATCATACAGTAGATAAGAAATAAACATTGAATATGTTCTGTAAGTAGGCCTGAGTTTTCCTTTTCTTAATAAATGTGTCATTTCTATTTCTACATTTTTCTCTGGGCAAATTTCTGTAATGAAATTGGCCGTATGTCAGAGTTTAGTGACAATTCAGAAAGCAGGGCACTTAGTTACCTAGACATTAACAGAGCCCATTTTAAATCTTAACATATTATGTATAGCACTAAAATCTGCTTAATAGATTTATCTGAACAATAAAATAGTGAGTGATTATAATTAACAGTGAGTAATAGTTACCATTAATAATTATAGTTATTACTTAATTGATTTTATCACTCAGTGTGCCCACCTCACATTTATGCTTCATTTTAAAGTATAGGGTTAGATTTGTAGAGGTGAGTAATAATGATAATAATAGTAAAACCCTGTCTTGAAGGATTTCATTATTCCATACAGTAGATATCCTGCTGCTCGAATAGTAGCCAAAATGCACGTATTAACATACAGACCCCATTTTGTCTAACTTAGTCTTAGTGTAAAGGTGCTAGCTCTGTCGCTCACTAAAATATTTCTAAATTTTTTTGTTTTGTTTTCAAAACAGTATTTAAAATATCATGTTGAGGACCTGGTATACAGCTATAGATTCGAAGGAATTTACTTCAACGAAGTATTGTGCTAGCCCTCCCCACCCACAGCAAAAAGGAAAGAAGGAAGGAAGGAGGGAGGGAGGGAAGCAAACCAAACGTTTAATAGATTACAAGTTGAATAAATGACAGCATCTTTGCACTTTAGGGTACAGTGTACCCGTGAAATAGAATGATTTTTAAAATACCAAGTTAGACCTGTATGTTTGTTTTAAAATTATGAGATGCTATTGTTAAATAAAAAGAAAATATAAACATATTGCCAAGTAGTATATGATATATATTGTATTCCATTTTTCTTGGAGATTACAGAGAGAGAAAGAGAGAGAGAGAGGGAAAGAGAGGAGGAAGAGGAAGGGAGAAGGAAGAAAGATAAGAGGGGTGGGTACGAGAAAAGAAGAGAAGGAAGTTCAGAGTGAGGAAGAGAAGAAGGAAGAGATGGAAGGGTAACCTGTATGTTTACTAATATTAGCATAGAAAAGTCCATGGCAGGACACTGGCCAAGCTAGCATTCTTCTGCAGGCAGAATTTGAGGAGAGAGAGCAGTTAATCAATGATTTTCTTATAAAACCCTGTTTTGTTTTACTAATTGCAGCAAGTTTTTATGTCCTTAACAGATACAAATCAGAAAATAAAACAAACCAAAAACATAAAAAATACCATAGATCATGAATTTGGAACATCAGGAAAAAAACATATTTATAGGCAATTAGCTTCTATTTGTTGAATATCTAGTTGTAAACAAGAGGTACTTATTATATTTAATCTTTGAATCATTCTTTACTATCTTATACAGAAAGTGCTGTCATATGCATCATTTCATTTAGTCCTCAGAGCAAAAATCTCAGGATTATTTTACTTCAAAGGCCAGAGTGTCTAAATCCTCCTCCACTTCTACCACAAATAATTGATTTTAATCTATTACGTTTAAAATAGTGAAGCGTGGTTTGTAATAAGGAGAATATGGGCTTCTTATAGGAATGCAGTGTCAATAATAAATTTAGGAAAAATACAAGGACGCCATAAGTAATATATTCTCCAAATAACACATGAAATAATGTGATTCATACTCAGTGGTAGTTACCTACTAAAACATAAATATTTTTAATGGTGCTGTATTCTCTATGAATGATGATTATCAAACTTTGTTCTTGATACAGTTTCTATAATTAATATTTCTGGGGTTGGGGTACAATGTTAATAGAGTGCTCTAGCCTGTTGTAGTCCAGTTTTCAAATTATAGTGGACAATTTCAGGAAAAATAAAAGGTAGGAAAATGGCAATAGAATGCTTTCTGTTAGAATAGAACATACATAATTCCAGTCCTTCTATTTTGGGAAAAGAGAAAACTTGTGGTATAGTGCTTTCTACATGTATAACTTTTGTTATTGGTGGTCTTGCCTCGTCTTTGCAGAGATTGAAATGGGTAGATGGTTGGTTAAAAATTGTTATAATGTTCATTTGGTGCAGGTGAAAGAAAAGCAGGTGGATGCCTGCTACCTAGGATGCCGGGTAGTGAAGGGTGATGCAATGAGATGTTGGTAGGACCCCAATTTCCTGATTAGAGTCACTGCCTGGGTTTCCCCTAATTAAAGCTCATCAACATTTGTTGTAATTATTTGTTACATTCTTTTTGTCACTGAAATGCGATTTTATGTTGGTTTGGCTCATGGCTTTGCTCCCAGTACCTACTACAGAGTCTGGTCCCAAACAGCCACCCATGCATATCTATTGGATGAATGGAATGACAGTATTCTCTGGGTAGAAAGACTTCCAACTTCTACCTAGTCAGAGCTATTGATGTTACCAGTAGCATACTGAGCTCTAGAGAGATGATTGGCCTGGAATGATGCAGCTAAATAGCGATTCAACTAGATCTTGCTAAGGATCCCTGATATTTCAACCCCAATATCTTCTTTGTTTTCTCAACTATATGTATCTGTCAAATAACATTAAGTGAAAATTACCTACTTGTGGAAATAAAAGGCAGAAAAAAATTGCCTGGTGCCTGCCTCCCCTCAAAATCTTAAATTAGGAATCCTCAACTTTAGGCGATGGACCAATACCAGTCCGTGGCACCAGCAAGAAGTGAGCATCAGGCTAATGAATGAAGCTTAGTATTTACAGCTGCTCTCCATTACTTGCATTACTACGTGAGCTCTGCCTCCTATTGGATCAGTGGCGCCATTAGATTTTCATAAGAGCTTGAACCCGGACACAAGCGGAGTCTGAGAGCCTGTTCTTGGCCAGAGGAGACAGGACGACTAAATGTAATGTTGTGTCCTGAATCAGACCCTGAAACAGAAGGACTTTGGAGAAAAACATAAAATTCAAATGAATTGTGGAGTTTAGTTAATAGCAATGTAACAATCAATTCTGGTTTCTGAGTTGTGACAAATGTACCATCATAATGTAAGATGTTAACCACAGAGGAAACTGGGTGCGGGGTGTATGGGAACTCTGTGCTGTCTTTGAAGTGCTCTGTAAATCTAAATTTATTCTAAAATGTTTAAACATGTATTAAAAGATGTAGGATTTTCAGGATATCAATGATTGGTCATGCAATAAATGTTCTGGTTTAAAAACAGAATAAGAAGAAGGATATTAGCACTGAACATATAATCTAACTTAACTTCTTTCATGTAAGAAAAATGAGACCCATAAAGTTTAAAACCTTGGTCACAGTCACAGTTTCATGATTTCATAACTGTGCTTATACTTTAGTTCTACCCAAGGCAGATACTTCCCCAAACTCTACCACATTGAATAAATAAAACATATTAAAGAGTTTTCAGATTTTTAGAATTAGCTCATTAATTATTGTTAGTGTAATACACTTCAAGACTGATGTGCAAAATTGTAATAAAGATTTGCCAGGAAAGTTGCTTGTTAAATGCTTTTGTGTTTGCTTTATAAAAGGATTCACCCAAGTTTCTCAAATAATAAGCTTCTGTATTGAAACAGTGAGTTACTTACTTTCGCAGGTACAGCTATTTTTTACAAGTAATTTAGACCCAGAGTAGTGCTCTCTTAACAGGCTATTTCTAGATTTAGACTTTTAACCCTTTTTCCTTTTGTAAACATTTGTTATTTAGAGTAAGTAAGTTATTAGAAAAATTTTAAGAATATGTAAAACTTCAAACAAACCGATATTCTCATTGTGGAAAGGCTTTTATGTTTAGTGACTGAGCTTTTCTTTTATACATATGAAAATATCTATGCCAGTCCAGGATTTCCACACTTTAGTGAAATGTCCTATGTTAAGTCTGCTCCTTAAGCCATGGGATTTACCAAACAAGGAATTACGGTAGAAACATTACAAATTGAGGCCTTTTAAATAGATAAATTGGTAGAAGGCAGGATCTGAATTCATTTGAAAAATAGCAAATTTAAATGGATTCACTGGTGAAAAAAATAATAAGATTTCATGCTTAGAGGGTCATTTCATTTCAACATTCTTAGCTGACACCAATTTTTATATCACTATTCCTTTTCCTTTGGTCATTGGAAGACACCTTTAACATTTCAGTCATTACACAATTCCATTTGACTTTAGTTTTTGGATCAAAATGTGATCCAGGGAAGGTCTACAAGAAGGTTTCCTGAGCAGTTATGTTCTTATTTTTAATGGTTATTTCTTCCTGGGGTTTCTCCTGTAAAAAAGCATAATCCAGTCACTGCTCACAGCAGTACTATATGTTCACAGAGCTTTCAAAGTGCATGCTATATTTTCTGAGGCGCTTAGAATTAGGTCACACACACAAGAATCTGCCAGCTCCAATGTTCAGACAAGAGCCATCAAAACTGCTGTTTTTTTTTTTGTTTTTTTTTTTTTTTTTTTAAAGAAATTCTTCCCTGCATTAAAACACAATCTCTTTCATTGGGAGAAATCTCTTTGCATCCTAGTGGCCTAGCTCTTTCTCCTCAACCAAGTCAAGGAAGATGTCACTCTCTTGGTCTTACAGGAGATGAGCCATCTCAGGGAGGTCACTGAGCTAGTAATGGATAGATCTAGAGTTCCCCACTTTCTAACAGCTAAGCTTTTGATCACGGGTGCTACAGCCTTCTGGCTTAGCATCATGGAATTTCAGCTCTAAATACAGAGTCCTTTCCATCATGCAGGATCTGAATCCAGCTTCCTGCGGAGGAGGCTTACTTCTGCCCAAAACTAGTACACTAACTATAAAATGTTATCATTTTAATGAATATTTACCTAAATCATTTTTACTGTTATTTGACTGTACTTTCCAAGATTTTCCAATGTGAAAGGCTTAAACTCTTTTATCAAAGCTGCATCCTACCTTTCCAGGGTCTCTCCAGTCTCCCAATGGAATCCCAAGTTACTTTGTATCTTCTTTGCCCACCCAGTCCTAGCTCCATGACCTGGTGTTAACATTGCTCTAAATCTTCTCATACGGTATAGCCTAGAATATTCCTTGACTTGCATTAAGTCTTATTTCCCTTTTCATTTTCTGAACTCATATTTTTTTCTTTTTCTTTTCTTTTTAAATTCATTTTACCCTGCAGACTTTAAAATTGGTCACCTTCTTTGCTCCTCCCATTCCCTGCTCATTCCCATCTTACCTGTCAGTGTGACTAGTTTACTTTGCCATCTCTAGGTCCCATGTACTTTCTAGGTCAGCGGCAGGGCAGGGTACATGCAAACAGATTGGTTACAATTTGCAATTTTGAGCCTATTGAGAATAACCAAAAGGGCTTCCCTTCCAGATTAAAGGGGGTTGAGGTGGGAGATAATAACATACAGCAAGTGCAGAAAGTGAAGTTATCTCATGAAACATTATTTTGTTTATCTTCCCTGGCTCAAATTGTTTCTATTTCTTTGTGTGTGCATTTTCACACTCAGCCAAATCCAGAGTCAATGCTGTAGCCTGTGGACACTCCATGCCCTATATACTTTTCTCTCTCTCACTCTGTTATTGTCTTCTTTTCTGATTAATACTGGGCTTTATTCTTCGCATTTTTACCAGGAGAGAAATAAAAGGGATACTACATTTTTACCTGTCAATCAATTTATTTGCATCACTCCTTCTTCAAAAAAGGTGTTGGTAAGTGCTTTCTGTTAAAAAAGAAAAAAAAATCTCATTTATAGTTTTTATGCAGGGGAAAGATTAAAAAAAAAAGAGACCAGAAATAATGTGGAAAGAGATGGAACAAAGAAGATAGGGAAGAACATTATTATAACCAACCATAAAATTTTCTGTGCTGCTTTTCACATAGAGAAATAAGGTGATACTCCTCACTGCTCAGTTTGATAAAAGAAATCATAGTGAGCTGTCAGAAGAGACTACTTTTCTCAGTATCATATTTTATCAAGAAATCATACGGACTCATACTAAGAACATAACATAACATAAACAACGTCTGCAGTACTGTTTTCCTAGGGAAAAAAGTGTACTTTGTAAACTATATTTATTATCATGTTATAAGATTCTAAAGTAACTTCAGAGAATAAAAAAAGACAGAGTGAAAATAAACCATATTATTTGGAGAATGAGCCTATCTGAAATTTTTCTTCTTTTTACTTATCTGCATTTTCCAATTTGTCTACCATGAGTATGAATTACTTCGACAAGGAAAAAAATAAAGTTTAAGGGTAATAAAAAATGCATCTTAGGAAGTTTTAAAAAATAGTAATGTTTGATGAGAGCTGAGAGTGTGGTCACAAATCTTAGTTCAAGGAAAGCATTTCTAGGAAGGCCAAATTATTATAAACCAAGTAGCGTACACTAGAATTCTCTGCTAAGCACTAGGTCAAATGAAGATGCTCTACTTCTTGCTTAGCCTGCCTTTCACCATGTATCACAACTGTATTTCACAACTGGGTTTAAGTAGCAGTCGATCTGAGGTTTAACTCATGTCATTGCCAAAATGCTGAGAGTCTCTCTTATACAGAAGGTGATTGACATACTGTATGCTACACATTAGTTAGGAAATTATATTAACATGATGCTGGAAAATCTAAGAGCTGCTGATTTGATTCATCTTGCAAACTGGGGCTGCTCCAGCACCATCAGACAGTGGCAGTGTGGAAGGAAGTTTGCTTCAGAGCCAAACTCATCTCAAAACAACAAAAAGCTTTGAATTGGTCCCGAAGCCTGGACAAATATTCAGTTGTGTCTGTTGCTCTACACAAAAAAACTGGTTAAAGACTTTTGTTCTGGACATCTTAAGGACAACATGCACTTTAAATAAAGTATTTAAATACTCATTAACAATCCTAGTAAATATATTTTTGTTTCAAGAAAATAGAAGCTGTTGGTTACCTGTGAGTTGCAATAATCCTACTCTATTAAGAATGATTAATCGTGCCCCCCACTATCATATCTGTTTATATAAAAGCCTTTAACAGTGTACATTGCTGTGACATTACTTCTATATTTAACATATTTGTTTAGAAACTTCCTTGATATAATAACTTAGATCTTAAGGGAATTATGCTGGTTCAAAAAACAAATCTCAAAAGGTTACATATTGTATGATTCCATTTATACAAGCCTCTCAAAAATGACAAAATTATACCCATGAAGTGCAGGTTAGTGGTTGCCAAAGTTGAGGAATGTTAGCAGGGAGGGGAGCTTTGTGGTGCTAGAACAATTTTGTGTCTTGACTGTAATGATGGTTACAAGAACACACTTGTGTGACAAAGTCACAAATAACCACACACACACACACACATGCTCCCGTGCACACATGAAAACATGTAATCCTGATGATAGCAGGAGATGGTTAGTTGTTTGTACCATTTTTGGTTCCAATATTTTGCTATAGTTATCTAAAATATTTTCACTGGGTGAAACTTAGGGAAGGGAATATAGGATCTCTGGATTATTTTATAAGTTCCTGGAAATTCAGAATCAATTTAAAATGCAATATTAACAAAACAGTAAAATCTGTACTGGACCTGCAGAAAGGCTCACTAAAGTTTATATTTTAGCATTATCTTTCATAGAGAGTCTTTCTAGATGCTGAAAGTCTTAACCTCTAGGAACGCAGGTTGTTTGGGAGATCTGGTTTGGCTTTTTACATCTCAAAGTTTATTGAGTGCCTGGGGAATTGGAGACCCCATGTAACTGGAAGCCATGGCCAGGTCACTTTGCTTTTTCCTTCTAGCTGACCTTTCCTCTCTGGTTTCTTGTAATTCTGTCCTATGCTATGCAAATACACTACTTTTTCTTTGCTGGAATGAATGTACCTCTTCTAAAGATCCAGCTGACTTCCAAGTAAAAGGGTCTCATGGTAGATATTGGGAGGTTTTTTATTTAATAGAGAATTAACCCAGCTCTCCCACATCCACAGCAAATATATCTCTCAGCTGGGAGGCACACACTCTTTGAGGTCAACGTCTCCTCTGTTTTGCTTGCTACTATAATCTCAGTAGGATCTGCACCTAAGAACATTATTAAACATTGCCACAGAAATAAGGACTGAATGGGTTACTTGTATTTATGTAATTGGCATGCACATGTTTGTGGAATTGAATGGGTAAGTGTGACAGGGATAAACTTCATTAATGTGTAGTCTTGGAGCATTTTATTCAGTGCCTTCTCTGTCTATGTGTGTGTGCGTGCGTGTGTGCCGGTGTGCGGGTGTGTGTTACTGAAGAGAACTTTGCCTTTAGCTGTTTTTTTCTCCAGGATGGAAGTCTGGGTTTTGCCTCTCCAGCTCCAAGATTTTTTGTGGACAGTGAGGGAGAGGAAAAGAGAGAGGGAGAGAAAGAGACAGGGGAGATAAGAAGGGACTAAGAAGGGACGAGAGGAGAGAGGAGGGGCAAGAGAGAGGAAAGACCACCTATTTGGAGCAAGAAGAGTGATAGAGGTTTCCAGGTGCTGGGAGCTAGAAAGAGGGAGGCAGGGAAAACAGAAAATAATTATATGCCTGTGTCTCTTTTGCAAGAAAGCTTGGAGAGGAGTAGTTGGCAGGCCCCGAGTTCAGGTTTCATAGATGCGTCCTGCTTGAGGGGACATTTCTACCCTTCTCACCCTCTACCCTATATGGCTACAGTGTTTCTCTGTTTCCTCTCTTCTTTCCCTTTGCATGTGTGCATGCAAAAAACTGCAGCTTGCTTTCTGTAAGACTGGTAGCATTTTATGCTTTTATTCTACTTTTCACTACTTCCACAGCAGCTTTTAATTATGTTACAATATATTTAACTTCGATATTTTTAAAACATCTCCACTTATCATCTAAAAGTATATCTTCAAAAGTCTCTAAATTGAAATTTTCATCTAAAATTTAAACAGTTTAATTTCCTTCTCTTCTTTCATCTTTGTTTTTTAGGGCCATATTTTCCTTGTATTTTGGTTACAAATACAAATCTTCTAAAATATATTTCTTCTTTCTGCAATAACACACATATACATGATATGTACTTACAAGTGCATAGAAATGATTAAAAGGATTTAGAAAAAATTTTGATTTGGGGGTAGGGGAGTAAAAAGAGGAATTTCATGTATTGATCTCTATAAACTTCTTTGTTGCTTGAGTCTTTTCCAGTAAAAATTTGTACATTTACTTATATATGAGTAAAATAATAAAGGCAATAACAAAAAAGTGACATATTCTAGATAAGGAAACAAGTTTGGTTTACCATCTTAGTTTTCAGTCTTCATCAATGTAATTTTAGATTTTATAAGATTATTTTCATACATACCTTAGTATTTACTATCTCTGGTTTAACTTAATAGATAAGACTGACTTTTGCACCATATTATTTATGTTCTCTAAATTTTACCTGATCTCATGGTTGAAGCAAATCTTGTATGACATATTTTTCCTAGAAGAGAGTATGTGTGTTATATTTCCTGAGCCCTTGTGTGTTGGAAAAGTCTTTCTACTATAGTCATTCATAAAAGACCACAGATCTGTTCACTAAATCGTGGAGCCACAGGTTTTTTACCTAAGAATTTCCGTGTATGCTGATTTATTAAATTCTGATGTTAAGAATTTAATCAGTGGAGAACCTTGTCACCTTGTTTTTGTTTGTTAAAAATACTAAATTCTTCTGCAGAATTAGTCTGGGAAAGAATAGTATTTACTTATGTATTTATTTGTTTTCTTGAGCGTGATGGTCTTTTATAAGCTACATACCCAACTCTTTAGTTTTGGAAAGATTTTACCCACTATATTTTTGGCGAGTGTTTTTTTTTGTTCTATTTTCTCTTCTGATACAGTAATTAGTGCTGTTGAGGCTCAAAACATGATATCCAAAGTAAGGTCCTCTGGTATCCTGTTTACTTTGAACTAAAGGGCATTGGATTGGAAGGATCTCAGACACAAAATCACTTTCTAACCTTCTATCCTCCTGTCTCCACCCCTCATTCTCTGCAGAAGCAAGTCATAGAAACCAGAATTCCTCTTTCTGTAGAAACTAATCACTCCTTCTCCCAAAGGAAGCCATAAGCCTAAAAGAGTGCTCTAACTTTCTTTCCCCCTTGCTTTTCTGTGTAGGAACTAGCTGTGAAAATATCCTCTGACCTACTTTGTCTCATGGTAGATCAAAAGTCCTCCATCCCAGGAGTGCAGCCAACAGGTCTTGCTGGGCTGCCCCTTCAGCAGATTACTATTAGATCATACTCTTGCTTTCCATCATATTTCTACACAGCTGTGAACACTTCAATAAACCTAAGTATCAATGCCCCTAGGCTGATGGGTCTTTAATCTGAAGGTGCCCATGTCATGTAAAACTTTGATTTAAAAAAAATTATTTTTTTTGATAAACCTGTCACTCACTGTAGGAGTGTCATCTGTGGCCCTGGGGATGGGAAAGAAAAGCATCGCACCTGGTTCACTCAGTAGTACACTCCTGTTGGCTATCATTTATGTCTATCGGTTTGCTAGGATTTGTAGTTTCCGTGTGGATATAGCATGATGGTAGGGAAAAGGTAGGGGAGGATAATATGCTGCCTTCAGTGGCCCAAACCACTACCCAGTTTTAATGTCCCTGTGGGATTCTGTGTCTTTGATTCAGGAGGATAAGGGGAGGGGCAAGTGTGGAGTAGCTAGAGTGCTCTTCTTGTCTTTTTTTCAGGTAGTCACTGGTTTATGAGCTGGACAAACTTCTTCCTATCCATTTTTCTACACTGTATAATTCATGGCATCCTAAGATTTGGGCATATGATTGTCACCAAGTCTTTGTTTTGGAAGTGATAGGCAGTTTTTAAAATCATTTTTTTTTGTATCATCAGAAGTATTTTAAAGAATTAGACTACATTAGAAACTAAACTTAAATGTCAATTTCAATCAGAAACTAAAGTATATTTTTGTATTCATTCTGCTAGAAGTGGTACACAAAGAACTATAATTCCCAGAACAGAATGTGCAGGGCAATTTGTTCTTTCTCTATTCTTATACAGTCTTGATTTTACATACCAGCATGCATTGTGTCAATATTTATATAATAGTTATGAATTTGATCTACAAGTTCAGATCTGTAATTGATAATAAATTTACAAAAACTGCAGCCAATCCTCTCACTGGATAAATAGGATTATCAACTGTTAGTAATTCCTGAGGGTTCTCACCACCACTTCCTCCCACACACAGGGAGTAAAGAGGTCATTAGTATAGTCTTATGGAGGCCTGGGGCATAAGGAAGGCTCTACAAATTATGTGTTATCATTCTAAAGTTAGCCCCAAAATAGAATATGAATATTTACTTGGCTGGGGGATAGAAATGGGGAAACTTGGGTAGGTGAGATAGCTCAGGGGCATAAGCTCCTGCCTGGCAAGCATGAGGTCCTGAGTTCGACTCCCGGTGCCCACATACAAAACAAGGGCCGGTGATATCGCTCAGCAGCACGGGCGCCTGTTGGTGCACGAGGTCCTGAGTTCGACCCCTGGTACCCACACACACAAAAAAAAGAAATGGGGAAACTAAATCTTAAAAAAATTAATCTCTCAAAATAATATTTCATGGCATTAAAGACTGTACTCTTGAAGATACAGAAAGTGATGGATTAAAGAGGACAGGGAATTAGTAAGAGTTTCTAGTGAGTTTTAAAGGTCGTGTGTCCCTAATTTAGGGAGGAGGCAAGAGTTTTTAGATTCCTCTAACTCCTTGGTGTCTGACTTTGATTGTACCAGACATCAAGTGTCTCTTGACAATGTGCCTTAAAAGTTGATTTCATTCTTCAAATGTGTTCATCTGCACCATCCTTAGAGATACTTCTTTCAAAGTATTAGCAAATTATTTATTTCATAGTTTCTTATGCTGTTTAAACAATGAGAGACTGTGTCTTGCTTTGTCTTCATAAGATAGCTGGGAAGATTAATCAGGGCAGCTAACCAGCTATCTTCACACTCAATTTCTCCTTAAAGTAGATTATTTAAAATTTTTTCTTTTGTAAAGAGTTAGAAAAATCTTCTATACCCCAAAGCATTATTTAGCCACTTATGAGGCTTTGGATATAATACAGGTAGATATTAGCTTTTTGTTGCTGTGACCAAATACCTAAGCAAAACAACTTAGAAAAGTACATATTTATTGTGGTTCACTGTTTCAGAAGTTTCAGTCCATGGTTGGCTGGCTCCAAGGCAGGAGCACCATGGCAGAAGGGCGTGGTGGAGGAAAGGTGCTCAATTCATGGCAGACTGGAAGCAGAATACAGGGAATGAGCCAGAGAGGCAGGAGCCAGGGACCAGGTACAGTTCCCAAGGTCATGCCCCACACAACCCATCCAGACACATCCATAAGTGTACTTTACTAATCTCCTAGCCATGTCTCAAGCTAATCAAGTTGACAATCAAGATTAATTATCACAAGGCATCAAAATGGCCAGAGAACATACTGAGTAGATTCCAGTGAATCAAATAAATAAAGTTCATTGCTTATAATTTATTTACTTAACTTTCTCTTAACCACTGTGGTCAGTGTGTAAGTTGGGAGAGATCACTTATTCTAATGCTTTTTCAACTCTGATCTAAATATATTTAGTAACATTACGTGTTTTAAAGGAATGATGTACATAGTTTAAACTTAAAAGTTAATTAAAATTATGTAATTGTATGCATTTAAATAAATATACATAGTTGTGTAACCACGAGTACAATCAAGATAGGAATATTTCTAGCCTTGCAGAATGTCCCTCTTATCCTCATTGGGTTTGATCTCCTCTCTGCTCTCTCAGTTCTAGTTCTTGGTAGCTACAGTTCCCTACAGTTTTGCCATTACAGAACATTCTATATGTGGAAATGTGCAGCAAGTGGTCTTTTTATCTGGCTTCTTTCTGTTAGCCATTTAGCATAATGCTTTTGAGGTTTGTTGTTTGTTGAACGTATCAAAGTTCATTCCTTTTACAGCTAACTGTATTTTATTATATATGCAGACCATAATTTGTTTGTCCATTCATCTGTTGATGGCCTTTTGAGTCATTTTGTATTTTGGACATTAGCAATAAAGTTGCTATAAATATTCTCTCAGGTTTCATTTATCTTGACTTTCTATCCTCATGCACAGCACATCTTCTATATTTATGTAAGTCTTATTTGCTTTTTCTTATTGATTTTTCATAGTTTTCAGCATACATGTCTTGTATATATCTTGTTAGACTTTTCCTTAATGTTCCCCCCACACACACCATACTGAGGATAAACCCAGGGGCTTGCACAGGTTAGACAAGTGCTCTATCACCGAGCTACATTATTTTGAGGTAGAGTCTCCAAGATGGCCTCAAACTCGAACTCCTTTTGCCTCAGCCTTCCAAGTATCTGGGATTACAAGGGCGTGACAACTTCCCAGGCTTTTTAAAAATGTTATTGCAAAAGCTATGTTTTGAAACTTTCAATGACTATGCATTGTGAGTATATAGAAATCCAAATGACTTTTGTACTTAAGTTTTTATTTTCAATCTCATAGTTTACCACTTACTTTCTTAGACTCTCTGAAGCACATGGCTACCTTCCTAAATGTTCTGTCTAGATAACCCAGAGAATTAAAATAAGAATTACTCATCCTGCCAACTAATCTATGCTCTCGGATTCCCTACTTTTACATGGAGTAGACTGGTTGTTTGGGCATCATCTGCTGACAATCCATAAATTGCACCTGATTCTGGAGAAGTTGTTAGTGACAATAGGCTCTAAACTTTGAGGGCTTTGAGAATTCCCTTTTGAAGAATCAGCAAAATGTTTAATAAAGTATTTACTTCATGTAAAACAATGAAAATTATTACTATTTTTACTTGGAGATTAAGAGTTAATGATATGTCCTCAATTGCATTGTGTCTTTTATTCTTTTCCTTTGAATAGGGTAATGAATGAATCTTTATGGGTGAAGCTTTTTTTAATTCATAAGCAATTGAAAGGACTTTCTGAATTTTTTTTTATGTGGGTACCGGGAGTCGAACTCAGGACCTCGTGCTTGCCAGCAGGCGCTTGCACCTCTGAGCGATATCACTGGCCCTTTTTTTCCTTTATGTGGGTACCAGGAGTCGAACTCATGACCTCATGCTTGCCAGGCAGGCGCTTATGCTGCTGAGCTATCTCACCAGCCCCAGGACATTCTAAATTTTATGAATTAATTTGTTATAAAAATTACAGAAAAAAGAAATAGATCAGAAATATAGAAGTATATTTCATTTTCGGACTTAAAATCTTATTAGTTAAAAAGAAAAATCCTTGCGCTAAGGAAGTAGCTCAGTGGTACAGTGATTGCCTGACATGCACAAGGCCTTAAATTTAATCTACAGTACCACAAAGAAAAAAAATCATTTAAAATTGACATCTGAGGGCCGGTGAGATGGCTCAGTGGCATAAGCGCCTGCCTGGGAAGTGCAAGGTCCTGAGTTCAACTCCCGATACCCACATACAAAAAAAAGGGCCGGTGATATTGCTCAGTGGCACAGGCGCCTACTGGTGCATGAGGTCCTGAGGTCAACCCCCGGTACCCACAAAAGAAAAAAAAAAGTGACATCTGAGGGTTGGGGATGTAGCTCAGGGGCAGAGTGCCCGCCTGGTGCAAGGTCCTGAGTTCGATTCCTGGTACAAAAAAAAAAAAGACTAAATTGGCATCTGAATACCCTTTATCCTTCCAAGCCAGGCCAATGTAGAAATTTCTGTCTAAGACTTTTTGCTGAAGACAGCTAATAAGCTTCCTTAAATACTTCAAAGGGAAGCATGCTCACAATAGGGTAAGGGGAATCTATCTCATTTCCAAATGCCTACAATTACTAGTTATTTATAGTAATGCTAAAACTGTATCCCTTATACTAATTCTCAAGAGTTAAGTCTCAGGGCTATAGGGAATAAGTCCTTAAAATATCTGAAGACCAATTTCATTGCCCATCTGTAAGACTTTACTCTCTTAGGCAAAGCATTCTTCTCTGATATTCTTATATATGTCACTTTTCTTTGGAAATGTAGCTTTTGTAGTGCAAATCACATGCATGCATAATTTGTTGTTATTGTTAAATGCTAACATAATAAACCCAGCATAAGATTGTATCATGTTATTTTGGACTCATAGTGAACTCGCAGTTAATTACTAATACTCCCAGACATTTATTTTTCTTTTGAATTGCTCTTCAGTTATGAACTTGATCTTGTGAAATTAATGTCATTGTTAGGAGAGGAAGGGGAGACTTCCCCTCATTAACACAGGTAGTCTGTTGGAACTTAATGGTTGCAGTTCAAGACCCAGGTGTCAGGCAGTGCCTAAAGTGCTTCTCTATGTTACTGAATGGAAGTAGAAATGTTTTAATACTAGGTGCTTGGAAATAAAGTTAAAATGGTGTTTTGAATACTGAAAAATCTTTTCCAAGTGAAAAGTTATCCAGAGGATGTGCAGAGCTCCCTATGGGGGTTGAAACAAGCAAGATCAAGTATGGTCTTGGGGAGCAACTGTGGATCTCTTCAAGTTCAAGCAAATACTGATGGAAAACCCTAGAGACCAAGACCATAAAAATGGGATGGGTTTGTCTGAGGAAGACTTTTAAGGATGGATGTTATTAATCATTTGCATACATTCAATCAATAAATATTTATTAAGTACACGCTACATACTAAGATACTTCAGGCACCAAGACTGAAACAGTGAACAAAACTGGCAAAATCACTTCATTATGAAGTTAAAATTCTAGTTGGAAGGAATAAACAGACAGACAAATCAGAATGTATCAGGAGGAGCTAGTTACTAAGAGGGAAAAGTAAAGCAAATGAAAGGGAATAGATTTGCTAGGGATTGTGGGGCAGGGGCTATTTTAAAACAGAGGTTGTTAATTCATTAAAGTAACAATAATAATCCCATTAGATTTTATATAACTTTTATTTTTAAAAACATATATTTAAAAATGATTCTTGGGCTGGTGAGATGGCTCAGTGGCGTAAGTGCCTGCCTGGCAAGCGCGAGGGCCCGAGTTCGACTCCCGGAACCCACATACGAAAAAAGGGCTGGTGATATCGCTCAGCGGCACGGGCGCCTGCTGGCGCGCGAGGTCCTGAGGTCGACCCCAGTACCCACAAAAAAAATAAACAAATAAAAATAAAAATAAATAAAAATGGTTAGTTAAAAGAGTGGTGTTATCTCATAGTTTTACAAATCTCTTTGGTATAAGTCTTCTTGTACTGAGGGTCTCATGTCTGATTGGTATCTGATTCTCTATTAACTTTACCACATGTTGCTTCAGCTAAAGAATATGGAGAAAATCTAAAACCAAATAGACAGGTAGTTGGAAGCCTTTTCAGTTCATTGTAGCTATTCCTTTTGGCTGTTAACAACAAAATTCAAGTAGTGATATTTTCTTAAAGGTTAGCTGCATATGAAATCTGAAACAATATCAATGAACTTTGCATACTCTATTGGATTAAAATCTATTGATCTATCTTGCACTTTGAATAGATGGACCTTTTACCCATGAATGATTTCCTAACATCATATAACATCATTAGGTTTTGTACATGTTTGCACATTTATTTATACAGTATTGAAAATTCTATTTCTTAATATTACCACCAACAGAAAAGTTATGAAGAGAAAAGTGTCAAGTATTTAGAAGCCATAAAGTTCATGGTGTTGAGTAGGTTTCCAAAATTCTAATTTCACTTGAAAATCCAAGCTTTGTTATTGCCTAAAAATACTGTTGGGTGTCTTTCTTGACATGATATTCCCATCATTTATTTTTTTAAAAAAACTCTGCTTAACACCTGAGCGTGAATAAATATAGTTTGATAGCCATTCTTTCAGACAAAAAGGAGTGCTGTGCTGTGAAAAATGTGGCTAGTTCAGCTTGCTACTCAAATAATCACATAGATAATTTTCTTTGAGATAATCATCGTAGTTTGACATGCAGTAGAATTGTTTTACTTCCCCCTGTGTCATTTAGAACACCAAGAAGACATACTAAAGAGTCAAGATTCAATAAAATCAACAATTCACTGTTTTGTTAAGACATTCTTAAATCACAGTGACTTTTATTTACCTATGGATGTGTTTACATGCTTGAGCACATGGCAGCTATCAGACGCTTTGTTGCCACTGGTTGATTTATGCTAGGGCCTGCAGTTTTACTTACCTTTGTTTTTGCACCATCTGTGCAATGTGCAAAAGGAGTGAAAATGCTAAATTACAGCTTAATATTTTTAAGAAAATAATTTTGACCTTGTAAATGCTTGGTGGTCTGTGGATCATACTTTAAGACAAACTGCCAGTAAAATAACAACAGTAACAACACTATTTTGGATAATTTCTACATTTGTTCAAGAATTGAATTTTACTGTATCACTACCTCAATTTTTTGATAAATTAAATTGTCATTATGACAGGCCATGAGTTTATAAGATGCTGTGCTTTCAGCAGAATGAGACATGTGGCAGTTGTCCAGGATTAGCATTCCTTGCTACTCCTTGATCTTAATTCTCTGTCAGATTTGTGATATGAGGTCTGTGTATTGGAAAAGCACCATCCATAACCTCAATTCTGAAACTCTATCCATTCTGTTTCTCTCTCCCTTATTCCTCCACCAAATTCTTAGTATACTATTTGTGGCTTCAGGCTGGTGAATTTCTTCTAAGTTGTACATCTTCTTGATATATAGTTGTTCTTCTCTACATCATATATTAGATTGGACTTTTTTTTTGAGAAAGGGTACATCTGATGTTGCTTTATCTTAGTTGTATGTTAGTACTACTACCAACTTTTCAGTTAAACTAATATGACCTTATCTGTCTCTTGGGGTTAACTTCTTAATTTCTCTTGCTTTTTTAATCTATACTTTATATATCTGAAAACTTAGGAGTTGTTTTTGATCCTTTTCTCTTACATGTTTGTATCTCTTTGACTCCTGCTGTTCATCTTAAAGCTCTTCTTCATTATTTCTGGCCAAATATTTTTTCTTTTTTTTTTTTTTGTGAGTACCGGGGGTCAACCTCAGGACCTCGTGCACCAGTAGGCGCCCATGCCACTGAGCATGTCACTGGCCCTTTTTTCGTATGTGGGTTCCAGTAGTCGAACTTGGGCCCTCGCGCTTGCCAGGCAGGCGCTTACGCCACTGAGCCATCTCACCGGCCCAAATATTTTTTTCTTGACTTTGTTCCAAGTTTTTAACTCCATTTTAGAAGGCCAAAGCTGAGTATCAACTCACAAGCTTGCATTCCTTGCACTTTTATCTTCCCTCTGCTTAGAAGCTGCCCCAATTTGGCTGTGACTTCAGGTTTCTTAGTAACAATCCCCTGATTTTTGCTGCCTCCATCTGGCAAAAGTGGCCTTGGCCTTGCCCTCCTATTTAAGGAGATCCATGTTTTTTGAGTGGTCTGAGTCTTGGGTCACCAGTTGACCATATTCTTACATCCAGAGATACAGAATCTTTGACTGCCAGTTGCTGTTTATTTGAGTTTTTGGCAAACAGACCATAACTCAAGAGAAGTGGAAACAATGAGTATATTATTAAAAATCTATACCTACAACATGGCATAAAGTATGTAATTTTGTATCAAACTTGTCTTCATCAGTTGCAGTTCTATCATTGAGTAGTTGGGTGATTTAGTGCTGTTTATTTAATCTCTCCAACCTCCAGTTTACTTTTTTATAAAATATAGATAATAGCAGTTTGCAGTTCTCAAGGATAATAAGACATTAAGAAATCTAATGTTTTGCATACAGAAAGTTCTAGTTATCAATGAGTATTAGCTAATTTGACAATAACCCAAAGAGACCATAATCAGGGTATTAATTTCAAAAGTTTAGGTTGTTCGTTTGTATAATATCTATATGCTAATGACCAGGTAATAAAACTTGTATATCTATGTTTTGGCTCATATGTGTACTCCTCTAGAAAGCTTGAAATACTAAATGTTATGTAAATGTATTTTAACATTAGCAGAAACAAAAGTAAATTCTGATACTCTATGGGAATGTTCTCACTCCTCTGGGCTTCTCCACCCCGGTGATGAATGAAGCTGTGGCTTTACCTATGGGACACTTGCAAACACAGAGTGCAGAGGCCATCAAGACAATGCCTTCCATCAGTATTAGGAGCAAATACTGCTTCTGAATCTGGATCACAGAGCCTGGTGTATGGCTAGAGTGCAATTTAATGTCTGTGGCCCCAAATCAAATACTGTTAGTCTCATTTATCTCCCTGTCACTGAATCGTCTTCTCCGGAATCACATTGTTGCCAACTAAAGCTGGGCTCTGAGTACCAGGCAATTGATCTGCACCAAGAAAGTTGAGGGTATTATCAGATATTGCAATTGGTACCAAGGAAAGGAGATTTCAATTTAATTTCAACTTAACCTCTGTCTTTGACTGTTAACATTAGAAGAGGGCTTCTAATAACATGGCCAAATTTGTGATCTCATTTGTTATAATGACCGCTCTCTCTACAGATGTGATGCCGATATCCAGCGGCCAAAGGGGGAAGTCTATTGGACTAACTCCAGCCTTGTGATTGACTTGTTCTTGATTTAGTCCCCCCTGCAAGGCAGATGTGATGGTAGGAAATATACAGTCCGTATCTTGGCTAGCGACAAATTCAATCTCTTCTAGAGAGTAAGATACTGTCAAGTTTTGGAGTCATATCTCAAATTCCAGATACTTTAGGCTCCTTCCACAGTGTGAATATCCTTCTGCTTTCATCTAAACTTTTAAGGCATTCATTACCGCTGTATAGTACCAATAACCAATTCTCCAGCTGTGGATTTTTCTCTATCGAGGATGACATAATATATTTCAATCAAGTGTAACTTCTGGCTTTACCACTATGTCATCGGTGAGTGTCAAAAAATGTTAGCAAATTTGACAATAATCCAGGGAAACCATAATTAGGTCCTGGAAAACAAAATAACATCTTAATACATCTTCATGTAAAACAGAATTGACTTTTTGATTCCACTTTTCTCCATTCCCTCCCATAACAAGATTTTGATGGAAGTTGATTGAAGCTAGTAAATTCTCAAGAACTCAAAAATGTAGGTTTACTGACCTTGTTTATATGTTATTGTGCACATCCAGGTGAACTCTTCATTTGATGCCTGGTAAGTGACAAAGGAGAGCTGAGGTGAATTGTCCTAGTCAGGAACAGAGTAAAGACAGGACTTGAAGCTTGACCTAACTTCTACCCATTTCCCAAAGCTGCCTTCTTCAGTATTATTTTTAATATACTACTTAGTGAACAACCTAAGTTAGTAATTTCAAGGGATTTGTGAGTTTAGATTACTTTGAAATCGTCGGTTCAGTGTTGATCTTATAAACTCGCTTAAATCATTAGTTAGTTCATTATTAAACTCTTAATTGGCATCAATCCAATACAACAAACAAGAACAAGATGAACAAAGTGATTTATAGATGGGCAGCTTGCCAGACGTCTGCAAAGTATTACATACAGCTCGACTGGAAGTCATCACCGTCTATCTCTAGTAAGTTTTTAAGTCATAATGAAAGTGATGCCAGCTCTAAAAAAATTACATTTGAAGTTGAAGGAGAGTATTAATATATTAGGACCAGTAAATACTCTTGAGAAATGTATTTATAGGTCATGGGAATGCAGGATTTAAGAAGTGACATGGTGAGATTTAGAAGAATAGAGGGAGCTACATTAGATGAAGAGAGAAAATTAGAAGGTAATGGTGGTAATCTGGACAAGAGAGTGTAAGTCATGTTAGCAGCAGTGTGGCTTGGGGGGGAGGGCTGGGTATTTAAGAAACTCAGGAATCAGAGGGAAAGGCTGGTAATGAGACGTGGGCTGAGGAGAGCAGCTCCCAGGAGGGGCTCTGGTTTCTCGGCACTGAAGACTGGGTCGAGGGAAGTGGCAGCCTAAGGGCAGAGACCAGAGGGAAAGCTGCTGGGGGGATGGGACGCTGTGGTCTGGGGAGCGGTGCTTCATCTGATTTGTACAGAGAGGTTCTTAAAATTCCTTTGGCATCTCTGCATGTTCAGAAAGTAGTCTCCTGTATTCTATGTGTCTGAAAATGAAAAAGAGATGTAGCCCAGGAAAATGGATTTGGCAGTGGTCAAAATCTTTTCCTTTTTTTTTATTTTGAGGCAGGGTCTCACTAAGTCTCTAAGTTGCTCAGGCAGGGCTCAAACTTGTGATTCTCCTGCCTCAGTCTCCTGGAATTTTGGGGTTACAGTATGTGCCACCACACCTGGCTGTGATCAGAATCTTGGTGAAAAATGAAGAGATCAAATTCTTTAGGGAGAGATTGAAAAAAAGAAAGAAAGGAAGGAAGGAAGCAAGCAAGCAAGAAAGAAAAGAAAGAAAGAAAGAAAGAAAGAAAGAAAGAAAGAAAGGAACAGAGCAGAGGAGAAACTTCAGCCAGGGATTTGGCACATCTGGCTGAGGTACGAGGAGAACAGCCCCTCAAGAACTTAAAAAGAATCTTTAGAGGGGCAGAAGGGGAACCCACCTACAACAGAGGACATCTCAGGAGAGGGGTTGGAGGCTGAATGGCAACAGTGCTCCTGAGGCCAAGGGGAAAGTCTCTGCACAGAGAAGACTGGATGACCTGCTGGTTTTCTTAGCTTGCTGATGGCAGTGAAGCAAAGGATTAAACAGCCAATGGGACAAAAACAAATAGCAAATAAACATATTTTTTAAAAAAAGAACTTCTCAAACTGAGGTCTATAGGCTTTAGGATACACGAAGTTATTTCATTCAATAATTAAATTAATATTTACTGCTCTACGTTCTATCCATTGGACTCCGGAAATTCTATACTTATTCTAAATGAAGCCCCAGACAGCAACAAGTAAACAAATGGAGAATACTATATGTAAAGTAGTAGCAAGTGCCATGAAGGAAATAAAAAGAACAGTGTGGCTGAAGGTGATGGAGCCATATGAAAACATCTGAGTCATTCACAGAAAGGAAACCTCAGTAACTTGAAGATGTCAACCCTGCCCGAACCTGACGCAACATTAACAAAACTTGATTAACTATAATACAGTGTAAAACACAAATGCGAAAAGTATTCCTACCAAATAGTTAAACACAATAAATCTATGATGCTTTGTGGCAGCCATAGGTCATTAGGTAAATGAAATAGTAAAGGAAGATCCGTACATGGAAGCGAAGTTAAAAACTGAAGCAGGTGGCATTTTAGGTAATTGAAGAAAGGACGCTTTGTTCTATAGGCGACCCTGAAATACATGATGATTTGTTTATTTTTTGTCTTTTTATTTAAATGATGATTTGTTTAGATGAAGAAAAGTTAAAGGCAAATCTATGGCCTTGGCTCCTATCTTTCACAAAAACAAATTCCATTTAGAATAAAGACAAAACTATAAAAGAATTAAAACAAAAGATAATGTGATTATGTTACAGAGTAGAGGAGTTCTTAAACATACCATGAAGAAAGGAAATAAAAAGGCTAGGTGGGGGTGTAGCTTAGTAGTAGACACATGCTCAGCACACTTGAGGTCTGGTTCAGTCCTTAGTACCAGAAAGAAAGAAGAGAGGAAAGGGAAGGGAAGGAAATGTAGGAGAGGAGAGGGGAGGGGAGGGAACAGAGGGGAAGGGAAGGGAGGGGAGGGGAGGGAAGAGAGGGGAAGAGAAGAGAAGGAAGGGAGGAAGAAAAAGAAAGAAAGAGGGTGATAAAGAAGGGAAGAAGGAAGGAAGAAAGAGAGAAAAAGAGAGAAAAGGAGAAAGAGAGAGAACCAAAGATAATGAAAGAGGAAAGAAAGGGAAAAGGAAGAAAAGGAGGAGGAAGCAAAGGGGAACAGGAGGAAGAGGAGAAGAAAAGAAGGGAGGGAGGGAGGAAGTAAGGAAGAGAAAGAAAGAAAAGAAAAGGAAAGGGGGAAAGAGAGAAGAGAGAGAGATAAAGGGGGAAAAGCCAAAGCAATAGGCCATAGAAAAAATTAAAATACAATAATTATACTCCATCCTACATGTGTAAGGTAAAGGACACTAAAGGTAAAGTTAAAAAACAGGGTACAAGTTGGAAAAATGTTAATGTCTAGAAATGTTCGATTTTCTGTCATCTCATCACAAGATGAAAATGGAAAGCCCTGAAAGTGAGAAGAGCAAGCCAAACCGAAGTTCTTGGGGCAGCTAAGGCCCAGGATCCAGGGCGCGTCACGTGCAAATGCAGCAGCTGGGAAGCCAGGCTCTTCTGTGGAGAAGCAGATGTGCGTGATCCATGGGTGGATCCTGGGGGATAAGGGGCTAGGGACAGGATGAACACTCATGAGGTACTGTGCTTTCCCCAGGTGACCCCTCATTGCCTCAGTGGCCACCACCGAGAAGAAGCCTCATTGGAAAGTCAACTGGTGGTTGCACATCAGGGCCTCATGGTTTTACGTACAAGCCTGGCTCCCTTACTAGACTACAAAGAACTGGAGAATAGGAAGATGTGATATGTTTGTTTCCCTAGAACCTGCATAATTTCAGGCACATTAAGCACCTAGAAAGCATTCTTTGAATAAACAAACAAATGAAACCCAGTATATTCCATGTTATGCAAAAGTAGGCCTTGATGCTGTCACAACACAAGATGCAAATCAGGTACTGCATAGTCACAATTACCCTAGAAAAATTCCCTAAAATGCTCTGTGTGTGAAGAGGTCTCTGTAGCTCTCTGTATTACTAAATATCCAGCCTTGAGGAAGCTGCTGTTTTATTTTGCTTTGTGTTTTTCTTCAACAAAATTGTGTGGAGGATCTACCTTGGTATCTTGTACTTGGGAGGCTACGTAGCAACATATTTGGAAGATGGCATCTTGCAGAAGGCGAGGTGAGAGCTACAAGCCTGACCTGAATGCAGTAGTCCAGACTGATGCCCTAGTAATCTGCGGGAGATAATTGGAAGGAGGAGAGAAGGTCATTTGCCAAATGAGTATGTGTAGACAACAAAAATCAATGATTTTACAGTGGATGCTATCACTATGTGGTAATTCAATTAGACAATCAATTTGATTAGAAATAAGCAAGTCAAAAGCAATTTGGACAAAATTGATTACATTGAATAAGATATAATATTGAATTAGATCAAATAAGAAATTGCCAAAATAATAAATTTATCAAAAGTACTCCATCTCTCGTTTTATATATGTATTTTTACAGTTTTTTCCAACATATTATGAATTTTAAACATTTTCAAGGGAAATAATCTCAGAAGAAATACTTTGAAAATTATGACATGAAGAAAAGATAAAGAAAATGACAAAATAAATGATGTTTATTGCTACCAGATGATATTCAAAGATAGAGAATAAAGAGAAGGCTGGAGAATGACTTAAACAAATTAAGGAATGGAACAAAAGGAGAAGCTAAGAATAAAAAAAAAATCTGTTTAGTGGAAAGAACATAGAAGAATAATATTAACATGCACATATTTGTATAGTGCATTTGTAGATTCTTTTATTTTGCAATTTTTTGTTTCATATGCATTTTGTAATTTTTCCCAATTATCCAATAAAGAACTGCATTATTAATACTATTTTACATATGTGAAAAATGAAACCTACAGAATCTGCAATTTGTACAAAATTACACAATTTTAAGTTGTGATTGGAATCTGGGTCCTTCAATGTTCTTTCTATAGTATTATGCTAGGTCTTAAAAATGGAAATGGAACTTAATTGGAAGTCTGGATATTTGAATTTATATCCTGGATGTCCTTAAATAGTTGACCTAATACTACTTTTTCAGGGCTTTATTATTTCTTGTCAGATATGGAAAGAGAGCTATTAGTATTTTGAAAAAAAAATTTATAATAAGAAACATATTTCACACTGTGCTACACACATGTAGCTGAAACAAAGTATTGTAAAACAATTCTTACCATTACTATGCAGAATGAACTCTGATATTTTTCAGTTCAGGTTGTGTTTTCTAAATGTTCGTCACAATCATTAAGTAGATTTCATGACTCACTGTTGGGCTGCGATTCTGGATTAGATAGAGGAGCTCTTTTCCAGTTCTCTTATTATGTAGCCTTCTATGTCTAGAATGAATTTATGGGACCAGCCTAAATCTAGGGAGTAAGAAAATCAGGCTTTCTAACTAGAGAAACTCTTGCTCTATCTGAATCATTCTAATTTATTTGAAAAATCAGAGGTGCTCTTCAGAGGAAGCGAAAATCACAGAAGGTAAAACCACTGTGCCTGCATAAAAATACCCCATCCCAATTCCCACTCAAGTGATGGAATCAGCCAGTCCAACTCAAGGCCATCTTTTGAAATAAGATGATTTAATAATAATGCTAGTTCTTTACATACTGAGACTAGACTTTTATTTTTAAAGTGCTGTAATATCATTTTTAAATGTTTTTGTGAAAACTTTTAGGAAGTTAATGTCACACCCTTTACACAGATTAGAAAACCAAGATGCTGAAAGCTTAAATGATCCATAGAGTACAATGCTTTGAATAAATATTCATAAAACATTATTGATTTATGCTTATAAGATCATAGAACAAATTAGTAATGATAGGAACTAATTTCCAGGCTCCAGCTTAAATTTTTGCATCTACACAACACTGAGTCTTAACAGAAATAAACTCTCAAAAATATCTTTAAGTAAGTATTCATTCTATATCTGATTAAAAAAAGCCTTCAAGACAGAGGAAAAAAAATGTTACATTTTTGACATGTTAGTACTCAGCTTTCTGTTGCTCTAACAAAAATATCTCAGAAAATCAACTTAAAGGTTTATTTGGGTCACAGTTTCAGATGCTTCCATTCACAATTCCTTGGCCCGATGGCTGAGCATCATGGTGGGCTGGGGTGGAGCAAAGCTGATCACCTTATGGTGGCTGGGAACGGAAAAGAGTGACAAAGAGAGGGAGGAGAGTGGAGAGAGATGAGAGAAAGAGAGAGAAAAAAAGAGAAAGAGAGATGAGAGAGAGAGAGATGAGAGAGAGAAGAAAGAAGGGAGGGAAGGAATGTTCTGGTAGGCTTTTTCCTCTCTCTGCTTTTGTTCTATTTGTGCCCCAACATACAAAATAGTGCCACCCATATTCAGGGCAGGTCTCCCCCTCATTTTGCTGCACCACCTGCCAGGCATCTCTGGAAACACCCTCGCAAACAAGACACACCCAGAATTGTGCTTTACTGATGCCCTAGGCCAGTGGCGGGGAACCTTGTAGAGACGGAGTACCGAACTGCAACCTAAAACCCACTGACTTATCACAAAGTGTCAACACTGCAATTAAACCTGAATACTGAGGTTTTGGTTTAGAAAAATGACTCATACATTAACATCTTCTGTCTTAAAACAGAAACACAATAGCATGCATACCATAGGTTTGCCACCACTGTTTTAGGCATTTCTTAATCTAATTAAGTTGGTGATCAAGATTGACCATTATATATGTATTGTATCTACATGCATCATCATGCATGTACCTCAACTTTTGCATGTTTAAGTTTTAGTTTATACTTATGTCTGACAACTTTTAACCAATGTTTAGTCAAATACTGATTTTATTTTTTATAAATGGGATTTTACTTAAAGAGGGGAATTTGAAATTATCTCATCAATTCCTAAGTTCCCATGATTTAGATTAATCACTTACGAATGCTAATTATTATTTCAAAATCACACGGATAAGGTTTTTATGCTTTGTTCTGTTTTTGAAGACAGTTTTTCGGAGCACTAATTTTTTTGTTAATTTATTCAACCAATATGTGAGTGTTGCTATGGGCAAGTACTTTGCAGTCTTAGGAGAACACAGAGGTGAATTTCTAGCACTGTTGACAGACATGAACAAACTGTTGTGGGTTTATAGCAAAGAGACAAGTGCAAAGGATACACAGATTTATCTTCCCCTTGACTATTTTTCACTGGAGAAAAAGAAAAATCATATCTTCTGTTCACTAAAGATTTTGAGTGGAACAAATACCAAAGCTGTGTACAAAGCACAATGGGTCCTTTCAGGAAGCTAATCTGTTCAGGAAAAATTACTAGTAAAATCAGAATATACTAGTGAAATAAAGACAAATACCATAAATCCTTGTGAATCGAGACTTTGGTCTGCTTCCTGGTGACTCCAAAGGACCTTCTAAGCTACAGGAGTGACCACAATTCTGTTCCTCTAAGTCTAAGTCCCTCTAGTTGTCGTTTATTATCACATGAACAATTTTTCCAGGGATGTGATCTTTTTGCACTTACATTCTGGTCTTTTGTTCATCTTTGGTCTTTTTCTAGATGGGCAGGTCAAACCACCCCTGCTGCTTGGCTGCATGTATGAATCTACTGCTCGGTGATGACAAATTGATTTCAGCAGCTCTTGAGTCATTTAAAATTGAGCCAGACATAAAGCTGGGGAGAAAGATGGCAGCAAATAATTCTGCATTATCCACAAGGAGCTGACCTAGTTAGCATGGAGTATCTAGGCTTGGTAAACCCTGTTTCAAATAATCACACCGCCTTAGGAAGAGAGTCAACTCAGAAATACACATCCATGATCCCACACGGCAGCCTTGTGGTAAGGTCAAACAACAGGTTATGATTTTGATTGGAGTATTTCTCATACCCCAGCTCACTCAGTATTTAGTTCTGGTAAACAGCAAAATATCACATATCTCAAACAGTTAGGGCCACAAGTAGGGTCTTCTTTTCCATCACAATAGTCTAAGTGCATACAGCTGACCTGATATGCAGGTTAACCAGGTGCTGGGCTGTTACAGATTCCCAACTGAGGTGTTCTGGATAGGATGTTCCCATTTCCATTTTGCGTAAGGCCCTGCAAATTATGCAGCTGATCCTGACTAGAGATACATTTGCAAAGCCAAATGGGTCACATAAGAGCTCTATGAACCACTTTGAAAAACACTGGCCCTAAAGAGCCACGGCTGGGAATAGCAGAAGTGAAAGATGCCACATAGTAGCCAGGGACTCTGCACTTTTGAGCACACACATCAGATATTACGTTAAACCCAAGGAACTGAAGGGACAGCTGTGATACTAGGCTTCCTGCACTTTTCAGATGGAGGATGAATAAAAAAAAAAAGATTCATTTTTCTGTTATTAGTACTGTGAACTCACTGTAATCTTTTGGCAATGGTCACCTGAGGAAAAACCGGCTTCCACTGTAAAGAAAAAATGAAGGTGGCTTAAGAGAGAAAAACCATAGCATTCAAAAATAAAATAACTGAAAACGTTCACTCTCTTAGATATCCACGGGGGCAATTCGGGAAAGGGCTTATGCCAGACATAATCTCCTATATATATTTGAAAACTTTATTTGTATTCCTTTGAAAAAGAAAATGGAAAAAAATCAAGTGTTCACCCAGGAAACATAACCAGGCTATTGGGTTTGGTATCAGATAAACAGCGCTGAAACACAGAAGACCCATCACGAACGCCTTCAGCAAATCCGTTAACGTTTGTGGTTTCCCAAAAGAACTAGAACAACTTATAGAATAGACTCTCGGTGAACATGCGCTACCTGAGTGAATAAGTTCTGGTGATTAGGTGTGCGAGAGATGAAAGAAGTGCGGAAGAAAGAAAATGCCCAAGTTAATATGATAACACGACTAAGTGATTACTAGCAGCGGCCCAAAAGTATTGAATGCTCTCTATGAACACTTATAAAAGCACTTTACTTGTATTAATTTAATATTTGCAATAATCTTTGAAGAAATGTTACCCATATTTTACAGAATGAAGACTTTGAGGCACCCAGGAATATATAACTTCTCCTCAATCACACAGTTAGGAAAATGAGGTTAAACTCTCATTCCAGCTCAAACCCCATGAGATCTTTCAGGCTTCAACATCACAGTGACAAAGGCTGTCCCTGAGGCCAAGGTGAAGGAGAGAGCTGTCCTTCCAGTGGAGTTGTGGTCAAGGCCCCGGGCTCTTCCGGCCAGCCATGCCCTTACATATATTCACACCCCTAGCCTGAGTGTCCTCATCCCTTTGTTTCTGTATCTGGGGGCTTTGGCCCAGGTCTTCCACCCGGTTCCTCTGTCAGGAGGATTGGGAGGGGCCTGGAAGCACTTTCCCCACTCTGACTCAGGGCTCAGTCTGCTCATGGCCCCACCTTTTTCCTTCCTCAGTGCCAGGACCTTTTGTTGGGGCTCCCTCAACTATGAGACATTTGCACTTGTCCACCCAATCCTGGCCCACAAGATTTCTCGGGAGGGAGGGATGGATCAGGGGCAGCGCGCCTTCCCCCACTCTGGCCTCTCAGTCCACCAGCACAGTGAATGGCTAAAGCCTTACCTCTTTCGTTTTTCATTAGATTTAATCAACAGCTCTAAGCTCGGCAACTCAGCTCTCTCTGCAGCTCAGCTGAGCTCCTGACAGAGGTCTGTTTCATTTTGTTTTCTTGTTCCCCACATTTAATGAATGTCACACCAGATGAAGCAAATGTGCTCTGAATGCCAGAGGGAGGACTTCGGTGTGCTGGCTCTGCCTTTCCTGCAGCAGCCCCAGTCCTGGGCTGGGACCCTCGTGTTTGTCTGAAGGTGTCGTGGAAGTCGTGGAGGAAACAAATGCAGGAATTCCCAGAATAGAAGTGGTGCCAGTGCGCAGATGCTACATTCGTCAAACTAATTTGTTTGTGAGATACCTGTCCTTGGCAGGAGATGCCTGCTTTCTTCAGCATATGTGTGAATAAAATTTTATTCCATCACCTTTGTAACCCAGGTGCCTTTTGCTGGCCTCTTGGTGTCACTGGGGGAGCCTGCTGGGCACCAGCCTTTGAGGTGGGGGCTTAGCATAAGTAAACATGTCAGAAAGTCTTTAGTAGGACTGACATTTCTTTTCTGATGTTTATGTCAACCGAACAATATGAAACCAAGCCAAATTTCTCTATGTAAACGTCGATATGTTTTTAAAGACACAGTCTTCAGAAATGATTCCGGTTCTGTAAAAACTAACCGACCACTTCTCCCAGCAGAATGGGGTCAATTTACGAGTCAGTGAAAGAAGAAATGAATGACATTTACCATTTATTGAACTATTTTTTGCTGCAAACCCTACACTCTGTGCTAGGGGCTTTAAGATCTTTTATATCATGTAACCATTAATTCAATGAGAGAGAGATCATTAATGCAGTTTTGGAAATTGTCCCAAAAGGTGTGTAGTAACTTGCTCAACCTTACCCAACTTTATAGAGAGACAGAACTTAAACCAGTGCATTTGGCCTCCAAGCCTCGCTACCTTTCCATACTTGCACATCCTGTTGCTGTAACAGGTGCTTCAGGAGAGAAACCAAGAGGTTATTTACAAAATGAAGTTGTTGACAACTCATGACTCAACACTTAACAGAACAGTAACATCCTCTGTTCTGCTAGCCCCAAAGTATTGAAAATAAAATGGCTCAGAGTTCAAACCACTAATCCTCCCTGGAGAAAATAGACTTTATCAGGAACCCCAATAATTAAACAAACTAATGGCCACCCAGCCCACATAATATCTGAATAAATGAAGAGCTCAGATACTCCTTTTAGATTTGACCTTATTTCAAAGAATATTATTATGAGAGATCATCCTCACCAACAGCTTTAAATATATGCATATCCTAGGAATTTAACATTATGAAATTTTGGAAAAAAGGTTTAAATACAAAATTTAGGGGCTGGTGAGATAGCTCAGTGGCGTAAGCGCCTGCCTGGCAAGCATGAGGGCCCAAGTTCAACCCCCGGAACCCACATATGAATAAAGGGCCTGTGATATCGCTCAGCGGTACGGGCACCTGCTGGCGCGCGAGGTCTTGAGTTTGACCCCCTGTACCCACACAAAAAAAATAATTTTAAATCAAAAGAACATTTATAACAACAAATGAGACTGTATATGTGTGTATATATATATATATATATATATATATATATATATTTTTTTTTTTTTTTTTTTTGTGGATACCGGGGGTCGAACTCAGGACCTCGTGCACCAACAGGCGCCCGTGCCGCTGAGCGATATCACCGGCCCTTTTTTTCATATGTGGGTACTGGGAGTTGAACTCGGGACCTTGCACTTGCCAGGCAGGTGCTTATGCCGCTGAGCTATCTCACTGGCCTCGAGACTATATATTTTTAACAGTGGATTTGTATACTTACATGATAACATGCAAACAGATGTCAACAAGATTTTGTTAAAATAAAATATATTTATAACATTATAGTAAAAGCATAAAACTATAGGCTGAACTAAAAATGTAAAATAATATACATAACAACAGTCTAAAAGGGAAATCCCTAAAATTTGAGTGAATGTCCTCTCAGGATGGTGAGACTACAGGTACATTCATTTTTTTTTTTTTTTTTGTGGGTACCGGGGGTCGACCTCAGGACCTCGCGCACCAGCAGGCGCCCATGCCGCTGAGCGATATCACTGGCCCTTTTTTCGTATGTGGGTTCCAGGAGTCAAACTCAGGCCCTTGCGCTTGCCAGGCAGGCGCTCACGCCGCTGAGCCATCTCACCGGCCCAGGTACATTCATTTTTGCTTTATTGAGCATGAGTTGTATTTAAGAACAGAAATATTTAAAAATTACAATTGCAACCATAAACTGGTCATCTGCAACAGACCTCCTCAAATTGTAATGTGCACATGCTCACCTGGGAACTTAATTAAAATGCAGATTTGGCATAAATTTGGAGCGCCTGAGATTCTGAATTTCAAGCAAGCTCCTAAGTGCTACTTGTCCGGGTACCACATTTTGAGTGATATTTCATGACCAACAATCAACAATCACTGAAGATCTCTAAAATCCAAGAATTAGAGACTTAGGAGGCTTCCTTTGTAAACTCTTCCTGTGCAGTCGCATGGCTGGCCACACCTCTGCTGTGGTACCAGCCTGCCCCCTTTCCCAATTGCCCTGGGTTCCATTCCACTTTTAAACTCTGCAGTCCATTTCATGAGGTTTTCTTCTCCTGGGTAACCTTCCTTTGCCCCTTTTTGAAATTAAATTCCATTTGTTCTGCTCATGTTGGCACAAAAATTGTCTCAAGTTAGTTTAATAAAACCATCACTAAAACAATTTTCTTGAGTAGTGTAATTATAGAGCTAGTAATTAGACTCCTCACTAAATGAATAGTGTAGTTAGATTACATTTACAAAAGCACCGCACACCCCATTCCATTTTAATCACCCTTTAAATGCAAGCCTGTTTGTTTGCATGAAAAGGCTTTTTAGATGGTAATAGCAAGACCATCATATACACTCTTGGAAGATTATGCTACGTAGAAAGGTAAGGAGATTTGGCATCTACCACATTACCCATTGTACCACCTGTGGTGAGAGGGGTGGGACAGGTGGAGGAAACTACCTCTGGATGTGATGTGAGAATTCACTAAACTGTGATTTAGGTCTCTCCTGTGACATCTGCCAGGTAACATGGTCCCACCATAAAGATGCCCTGGTGAGGCTCTGCTTTGGCTCTTCACGTCCTCTCCTCCAGAGTCTTTTTTGATTCAGCAGCTTCTGCACAAGCTTTTGACTGTCTAAGTTGCTTGCTTTAGTGTTCAGTTTTGTATTTCGTTTTATAACCTGTTTATCTGCTCTGGGTCCTTCAAGGCACCTGCAGCTTCTCCAAAGCACCTGTAGGACCAGTGATGACGTTGGACCTCCCCACTTCAATATGGCTCTTGTAGGACTCAGCATGAGCTGTCAGATTGCAGTAGACTATGGAGAGGTTCACTTTATTTCCAAGCACCAGGCAATTTCCCATGAACAATAATATGACTTTGACCTGTGCTGTAGTTTCCAAAAGACGTAGCACTCCTAATTGCTAGTAATCAATTGTTGGGTGTTTAACACTGTTACTCACTTTAGATGTATCCCACCACTTAATCTGTCCAATAACCTCTCTTTCACAGGCTCAAAGAGAATAGGTAGTTTGCTCAAGTACAATCAACTAAGAAATGGCAGAGCAGAGATGGAGACTTTTGCTTTCCTAACTTCAGGACCCCAATTTTTTTTTTTTGTGGGTACCGGGGGGTCAACCTCAGGACCTCGCGCGCCAACAGGCGCCTGTGCCGCTGAGCGATATCACCGGCCCCTTTTTCGTATGTGGGTTCCGGGAGTCGAACTCGGGCCCTTGCGCTTGCAAGGCAGGCGCTTATGCCGCTGAGCCATCTCACCAGCCCCAGGACCCAAATTTTTAACCACTATGCTCATCAAATAGAGTTGAGCACAGTCTCAGATGCCAGGCCACTCTCATGTGAGAGCAAGAGGCCATGGTTCTCTTCCAAAAGCTTCCCTCCTGGTTAGCCAAGGGTCTTTGACAGGCCACATGGTAAGTAGTTCAAAATCTCTTGCAAGATTTGGATCGCCCGTGTTTTAGACCCGTGCCTCACAAGAGCTGTGGGACCTTAACTAGGTCATAAAGCCAGACAATCAGCAGAAATTGCATTTTTGAGCCTCCTACAGGTTGGCAGGGAAAGTGGATCCTATGCTAAGAGCAGCCCTGGTTTTCCCAGCTGCCTCTCACAGGGTCTGCAATTGGGAAACTTCATTTTCTTATCTATTAAATGAGAAACATTTCATGTATGCCTCTAACATCTTAGGAATGTGTGTGTTTGTGTGTGTGTGTGTGTACAAGATATGATAAGCTTTTAAGAAGCAGTTTGTAAAATGAAAAATGTTATCACATGTAAATTATTATCATTATGACTTAGCCGGAAATATGAATTGCTCAATAAACTGAGTTGATGTTTCAAATAGTCTTGGTGTCTTATGGCATATCAAGGAAAAGTAATATTATAGTATATGCAAATATTATCTATATTTATATTTTGCTTATTAACATATCATCATCCTACAAGTAAGATGCTTCCATAGATGCTGTAAGCCTATTTTGACATTTTATTTTTTATCCTGGTTTCAATTTGCATGCTTTCACTTTCCTCCTCAGTAAAAGAATTGCTCTGTTCTCGGCTGATTGATTCGAGGAATTTGCTGAATGCAGCCAAACTATGACATATTTGCATTTTTAAGGCTTGAAATGTTCTTTCAGTTTTTAAAAGGAGTTTATTTTGAGGGAATATATGACTTCTTCAACTAATGGCAAATTAAATTAATAAAATTCATACCTGCTGTGGGCAATGATTATATATCAAAGGGAAAATAAATCAAAGGCTAAATTCCACCCTCTCTAATTGAACACATTTCCCATTCATTTTGGTAGGAGTACTTTCTGTTTGGGATTGTAATGTTGAGGCGTAGAACAAACGATTCCCTTTTACGTTACTTTTTGCTCTAGCCTTCTCTTGCCGAAACTTGCTCTGTGGACATTGTTTTCCTACCTATCCAAACAGCTGTCGAAGTCTTCTGACAAACAACTGTCCCTACACAACACCCTCACAACATCTTCTTTAAGAAGTACGTTTAATTAGTTTTTAAATGTGTTTGCTGATGACGTGTTAACACCAGTCACATTTTTTAATGACCTTGAAAAAAGCTAGCATAAAATAAGACTCACGTCTGGAACACAGGCATATTTTCCACAAGGCTCTTTACTACATAGACTCTGGTGCTATCTAGCTAGAGGTATAATCTTCTCATTGAGTGACCCCTCACACTATCAATTAATGTCCTTATAGGAAAGCCAATTCAAGAGAAGTTTTAAATGATATCATCTCTGACAATACTGATGAACCACAGAGATTTAATTTAGTACACATTTTCTGGAGACCATGAATCCAAGCCCATCTGAGGCTGGGATAATTAGACATCATAGTATGGGCTAGTGCATATTTATACCAAAAAATATATATCCACATATATACTTCTATGGGTCCAAATTCGATTCTTTTGTCGTTTCTATTAGAAATTTGCCCTGAGTGTACAGATTTCTTAATGTACAGTTTTGTCTCTAACTCAGTGTTCTAGAAGTTTGTTAGAATCTAAAATGAGTGACAGTAGCTTTCCAGCTCTAAATTACACCATATATCATATTAGAATTTACTTAGCCAATGCTTTCATAAGCAGTGCAACATTGATGGATGGTCAACTGCATAGAATAATTAAGTAAAAAAAGTAGCCATTTAGAGAAAATATAGCTCAAAGTAAGAGATACTAAGCAAACTATCAAATACAGAAAGACATTTGGCTAATTCACATCAAGGGGAAAGAATACTGAGCAGAAATATTTCTGGCAAGTATACTTGGAACAGGCAATCAAAGGAAACGATGACTAGCTTAGAAAATATGTTATAAAGGATGGGTATCCTGCAGAATTAAAATTCAATTCATGGCAACAAACTGCCACTTAGCAAACACTCTGTGCAAGTACACCATGACAGGGGGTCCAATTTTAATATATACCCCTGCTCTCAAAGAATTGATACCTAGAAAAGAAAATTAGTAAAATGAAATGAATAAAAAAAATTTACAAGAAGATAATGTGAAAGAAAATAATGGATCATTGTGTTAAATGCCTAGACTTGAATTTCACCAAGTCATTTGTGTCCTCGATGATACAGAGGGTTAATAAAATCACTTAGGACACTGAGCCATTTAGATATATTGTATGTAAAAATTCTTTTTCATCCTTAATATCACTGTCTAAGAATAAATCATGGGCAGGCACTGAAATGCTCAATGAATAAATGACTGGACAAATGAATATGAAAAATGAGTTCAATAGTGGGAGAGGCAGGAAACAGGAAATTCAGGGAACAGAATTTAATATTTTTGGGAAGGATGGATAAATCGGAGAATTCTAAAAGCAGGAGTACAGAAAACGAGTGAGTATCAAAGGAATTAGTGAGAGGAAACATTGGAGAGGAAATTTGTCCCTAATTAAATAATGTGGATATATTGTTTTTTGAGCAGGACAAAAATATTCAGAGCTGTGTTTGAAAAGATAATAAAAATAACCTGGAGGTAAGTGGGTCAAAAGCCTGATGATAGAGTAAGCAGAAAGAGTATCAAGAAGCTTCAGGCTACAGTCTATTTAGTCTCTACAAAATCTTTGAATTACTGATGTGAAAGTCAGAGAAAATTACCAGTAAGAAAACTGGGCATGGTAGTGCATGTCTGTAATCCCAGCACTTTGGGAGACTGAGGCAGAAGAATCCCCACAAGTTTGAGGCCAGCCTAGGCTACATAGTGAGTTCAAGCCCAGTTTGAATTGCATATTGAGACTCTGTCTCAAAAAAAAGAAGAAGAAAGAAAATTACCAGTAAGGAAAATATGCAAAACAGTGCTAATTTTTGTTTTGACTTCATGGAAACAGACCCTTTTAATAAAATTGTTAATAGCATATCTGTGGGGGTCATCGTGTGACTCACCTCCCTGTCTGAGATGAGCCTCCTTCTGAGAAGTGTGAGTCACCAGAGCTCTTTGTAAAGAAGATGAATCTGGCAATGGGTGTATAAATGGACCAGGAAGATAATGAACTCACAGAGAAGTGGAAAGTGCTTAAAGAAGCTCATATAGACATAATTGAGCATAATTTAACTAAAATTTGTAGTAGGGAAAAGAAAACTAGGACATTGTTGTGGTGTGTTTCTCCATGCAATCTTTATTTTTGCACTGAGGCAGGTTAAAGATACCTGCCCTAAGTCCATGCAACTCACACTCCCTGCTGCATTGTTGCCTAGGTAAGAACTAAGAGCCCAAATTGATGTGCTGACAGTGGTCATTCAAAAGATAAGATGAATGCCTGTTTAGAGAACATAGTAATTCACTGACTGTTGGAATTAGAGTGGTGAGGAATCAAAATGACACCGGGTTTTATAGTTCAGGTGATTGGATAAATGTTAGTCCCATTAAAACAAATCAAGAAGTTGAGAATGTTGCTCAGTTTTGGACAGGCTGAGTGACAACAAGGTAGAAAAATTCAACAGAAAGCTGGAAATTTTAGAGCTCCAGGAAAGGGGCAGAACTGGGTGAAAAGTCTGGGGAGACATAGCATTAAAATTGTAGTGGGAGCCAGAAGGGTGATTAATTTCCTTGATTAACAAAGCAATTCCTGTCATGGCTGCTGAAGAAGTATCCACCAGTTCAGTCCTGTTCCACCCATGGCCTTGGGAACTGACAAGAGTCCCCAGAATGGAAAGAAGCTTGCTGATTTCTTAGTACCGCCATGTAAAGGGAGAAAAGACTATGATTTAGTCGATCTAATCAACCTAGTCTGCTAAACCAAATAATTGAGCCTCCTCCACCACACTTCTATTCTCTTCCACTGTGTATCTAAATTACTCAATTTGTATAGCTCTATCGATTAGTTATACAACTTTCCCACTTTGTGTGGGATACAACCATCTAAGTCTTAAAGGAATTTTCCAAAGAACCTAATCTGATTTAACATTCTAATAGCACGTGGAATAAACCTACACTACCAAAAGTTTATTCTATTAAGACTGTTTTTCACATCTCTAATTCCATTCTAGGAATTAAGGTCAGTTCTTGAAAAGTCAAGTACACTAAAAAAATAGGCTGAAACTATCAAGATCTTTTCTCAGTTATTTACTAATATCACAGAGAATTTCTATCAGATTAAAACAGAAAGAATTCTTACACTGAAAGGAAAAGTCTTCATTATGTAAATGACTAAAAAACTAAGAACAACTAAAATCATAAAGCCTAATCAATATGCTATAGTACAAAATTTCGATATTTTGAGTGAATGTGTAAGTTGCTTGCTAAGACTACTGTATCTGCAGGATTTCTGTATATATTTTAATGTGAGGAGTTAACATTTCTGGCAGAAGGAGAAATGTAGGCAAAGAGCCTGGGTTTACTTTCCCTATGACCTTAGCAGGTCATGTGACATGTTCTGGTGACGGTTTTCTCATAGATGAGTTTAGGCTAAGGGGTGCTTCAAGCTTTGCCTTGGTGAGTGGCGGCAGTGGGGAGACTGCTTTACCTTGGGTGGCTCCATTTGTTACGCTTTAAGGGCTCTTTTTTTTTTTTTTTAAATAAATGATTTTATGGCTTAAAAAAATGTTTGCAAAAGTTCAGGCTAGATGCTTTTGACCCATCCCCCAATTGTGTAGAGTCCAAGTTGTGTCCAGTGATATTTATGGATTAGTCTTGTTAAAATGATACTTGTCCTATGGACAAAGAATGAATGTCCAGGAGTGGTTGGGTTAGGAAGAAAAGGCATAGCACCTCGTCCTTCAAGGAGGGCTTCCTGGGGATTGTGCATTTGGGGTTCTGTGCTCTAGGCTACCAGATATAGCTCCCTTCCTCAGACCTCAGCTACTTAAAGGCTGCCTAACCACCTCTCCCCAGTGCCATAACATGCACACAGGTGCACACGCTCTCAACATCTAAGACTCTGTATTCTCAGGTGCTTCTACTTTTTATTTTTCCCACAATACTTAACACCTTAATGAAGGAACTCTGTCTCTTTTGTTCACTGTAAGATCCCAGTTTCCACCACTGCTGCAGGGCTCAGATGCTGGTTGAAAGAACTGGTTTACCTATGATTCTGTGGAGTGCTAAAGTTTAAAAAAGTCAGCTTCCCTAGAAGTCTTCTTTATTTAAAAATGTTTACTTTTTCTAAATATAAGAGCAATATGATAATAGCAAGAAAAGATTTTTCAGGCTGAAGAAAAATGCATTAAATGGAAGATTCAGAAAAGCATACAGAAGGAACTCAGTATTTCCATAATTCAGAAAAAATCCCTATAAACTTTTGGTGTTGTGTACTCAAGCATTTTTCCTATTTGATCTTCCTTTCTTTCTCTCACTCTCTGGATCATATTACATCTCTAAACATTAAACCCTACTTCTTTCCATTTAACTGAAGACTATAAATATTTTCCTATGTAATAAAAAATCATGACAGCATCATTTTAAACAACTTTAAATAATATTCTTTCATATGTTATACTCTTACTTAACCATTCCCTCCTGGATTGGGTTTTTTTTCTTATTTCTTATTAATTTAAAATAATGATACAGTAAATTCCCTTGCACATAAATTTCCTGTGCACTGCTATTTTCTTATGAGTTAAAATATTGACAAAGATTTTTTTGTCCTTCACGGTATCCAATATGCCTCCCTTTTTTGTCACCATCTCGCACTGCCACAGAGAGAGATCAAAACACTAGTGAGCAGAGACAAAGTCTTACTTTTTAAGTTTAAAAACTTGTGGCTAAGAAAGTAATGTTGAAAACTGATGTTCTTTTGGTTTTTGGGAGTAGCCACTTTTGAAACAGAAGAGCTTTTGTTATTTGTCTTGCATATAAAGAGGTAAAGTAATCACAGTATAGACTTTAGCGTATAAATACAAGAAAGAGTCAAGGTACTTAACCTGTTGCTTGTGAGTAGAACAAAACTTCAATATAATGTTTCTTGTTGTAATCCTATGTACTTCATGCATCTATAATTTTTTTTTCTGAAAACAGACACACAGAATTCATCAGATTACAAAGGGGTCCACGGCACAAAAGCCCTTTCCTGGCTAAGTGCCTGATTGATGAAGAGCAGGTGAGTTCCCCTCCAAAACCAAATGGAGATGCTGGTGTCTTGAAGACCTGCACACAAAATAGGCAGGTACTGGGGATGGGTTGTTGAGAAGGGTCGTGTGTGTGTGTGTGTGTGTGTGTGTGTGTGTGTGTGTGTAGCAAAAAAGCTATTAAAAAGAAAGAGAGAGAGAGGGAATGGAAGGGAAAAATGAAAACAAAGCTTTTGTAATTGGGGAAGGGATAAGGGGTTGAAGGGAGGGAAGGGAAATGGGGAAAAAAAGAATTAAGATAGATTATGTACAGGTACAAATTCCCTATGATGAATGTGATCATTATGTATGGCAAATATATACTAGTATAAAAACTGATTTTATAAAAAGTATATATGCTACCTCAACCCAATTATAGTTACACTTTGAGACCCATGAAATTATTGGAAATTGGTTCTTCACATCACTTCGCAGGGTGCTGCTTAGCATGGACTGAGTCTTGAGGAAGACCCAAGACCGCCTTTGTTTATGAGCCAAAGGCTAGCACGGTCCAAGGAGCTGGGGCTGAGCCAGTGTCAAGAAATCCTGGCACCTCGGAAGGACGGATGCACACTTGAATCTGCCCCTGCTGCAAGGGGAATAAGTGTGATTGAGTGTGAGTGAGCAGGTGTACAGGACTATTCCAAATGGGACAGTAGGATATTCTGGCAACAGATGTGCTGTAGACTGCTTTTTAGGAACTGGAGAGGGTGTCATACAAGCTCATTTGATGCTACCATGGAGGGAAGGAACTGCTGGAAGACTCAGCTGGACAGAATAGTTCAGCCCAAGTCAGTGGGGAGGATACTAATTGTCACAGAGCAGTGGCCTTGACTCTGGGCATTTGGACCAAGTCCAAACACTCAACTCTCCCTTGCCCTCTCTAGATCTGAAATGTGTTATCAGACAAATGGAGCAAGAGAGACTCTGAGATGGAGATGTTTAAATCCAAATGACTAAAAAGCAGAAGTGACAGGCTTTTACTGAAATTGACTGGAACTTGTTTTCCAATTTCAGGAGTCATGGAATATTGAAAAAGATATTTAGTCCTAGAAAAATAAAAGTTCCTCCCCTACCAGTAATTTCATGATTTATGAAAAGAACACCATGTATTCAGTAAATTTTTCTAGATGTCAAATATCTAAGCCATATGATAAGAATTTTATATTGGCGTTTTATACATACTTTTAAGTTTTTCAGAAAAGCTGGTATTGCCAGACCTTTTCTCCCTTTTTCTATGTCCTATTCTTATGGGCATGTTGATCCAGGACACGGCATGGTTGTTCTTCCCCACCCCCATCTGGCTTTTTTCCTTGTCCTTCTACAGAATAATAATTTTTTTCGGGGGGGGGGGGTACCAGGAATCAAACTCAGGACCTCACACTTGCCAGGCAGGCTCTGCGCCACTGAGCTAAATCCCTGGCAGAATACTTATTTTGTTCAGTGCAAGTCTGCAAGCTACATTTTTAACCAGGTCAGGCAATAAATAACCTCCAACAGTAAGAAAAAATTCCTCAGCAAAGAATTCTCAAAGATTCTACTTTCTATGAGATTACTGTTTTTTAGAATGAAGGAATGGATTTTGTAGTGGTGACAGTTGGTGGCCTATCCAGTGTTTACTGATATTCTCCCTGATTACCAAAACCATTTTTATTGGGAGCATCAGAACACTTCATCCCTCAGCCTCCCTTATGGTGAGCCACAGCCATGGAGCTTATTTCTGGCCACTGGGTTGTGAGTTGAACTTCTAGATGTGCTACCAAGTATGGGATGATACCAAGAAATGGCCATAATCATCTTGGACTGCTTTTCTTCAGACTTCAATAAACCTTCATATTTTTAAAACACTGTTATGTTGAATTTCTGTAGATATAGCTGAGCCCCACCCTAACAGGTACAGACCCAAAGAGCTCATGCACTCTGTTTCTTACCAAGAAAAGTCACCCAGAGAAGCTTGTACATATTTTCACAAACAGTCATGGTAGTTGTTACAATGGTTTTTGAAAAGCAATGCAAAGAGAAATCCTATCAAATTCCTGTTACACAGTGCTCAGCTATTGACAAATTGAAGGCTTTGATGGAGAGAATTTAGGCTTCTTAATTGAGCGTCTATCAATTTAAATATTTGGAGATATTTCTTTTTGAAATACATGAATAATGACCTTAGTGAAGAATTCCAATTTTATTACCAGTACTGAACACGGGTAGCAGAGGAGATACACTTCAGTGCCGTGACAGGGCGGGTGTCCTGTAGCTCCGCTGCCACTGGCCCAGGTCATCTTCCAACCTATCAACCATTTGGAATTTTTTAGAATGCTAGATGCCTAAAGAGTAAAGCCCAAACCCTCTAAGCTTAGGATTCAGACTCTTGTACAATATGGCTCTATTTTAACTTTCTAACTTCCTTTTCTTCTACAGCACGTACAAACTTAACTCACTTTAGATGATGCATTGGAATGCATTTTTCATGCTTCTTTATCTTTGCTTTTGCTGTCCTTCTAACCTGCAACGTTCTTCCTGATGCACCCATCCCTCCCTACACACATATATTTATTTGTCAGACAGGTATTTTAAGAGGTGTTATGATTTTCTCAACAAAATAGATAATAGTTCTAATTTGCAAAAAAAAAATTCCATATAATTACTACCAATGTCCCAAAAATTTAGTTCAAAAAATTTTTGCTGTGAAACCGCACTGTCCTTCATTTTTCTTCCTCAAAATTTCTTTTGTTATTGTTATCCCTTTGCATTCTCATATAAATTTTGTAGCCAATTAATCAGTTTACAAGTTCATGAACATAGTGGTATCAATCACACAAGCCTATAGATGAATGTAAGAAGAGTTGACACTCTTACAACATGAGTCTTCTAATTTATGAGTTTCATGTATACCCTGTCCTTACTTAGGTCTTTAACTTCTCCCCCAAGTGCTTCATGATTTCAGAAGCCAAGTTCCACAGATCTTTGAAAGATTTATTCTTAAGAACTTAATGTACTTGATGATATTGCAAGTCATATAAGTGTACATTTTATTTTCTTTTTGTTGCAGATCTGTAGGTTTAGAGTTGATTTTCTATACTGACCAGCTATCTATTCTGTATTAATAAACCTAGTAAATTTAAGCTGTTTGGAGAGTCTTAGATTTTCCCCATATAGACTCAATCCACGTATATATAATGACAATTTTATTTCTTTCTTTCATATTATCCTGCATTTCTGTGTTTTCTGGTAGTATTGCACTAGCCTGGACTCCGCAGACAGTGTTGGACAGAGTGACAAGGAGCAAAATCCTTATTTCTTTCAACTTCTCAGGGGAACACTTTCACTATGTTACCTTTAATTTCTAATGTGCGGGAATCTCCTCTTGTCTCACCTCTTCCACAAACACAGAGCCCAAGAGCTTGGACAGAGTTACCTATGCCCCAGGATGGCAACATTCACTGGATACTAAATTTTCACCTTGACCTCCCTCTGTGGCATCTCCAGACTAAAGAAAACTCCAAGCAGTTTTTCAGATATTTTTAGCTTCACTTTTCCTTTTCCTCCTCTGTGCAGTTTGAGAATTCAGCAAATGTCTTGGAGGAGAGGAGATGCTCCTACGTTGGAGTGCCCCTTTTGTTATGCAACTTGGATGTACTTCTTGGAGCTCCATTGGTCCTCTTGTCCCTGAGAAGAGGTCCAGGAATAGCCTGGATGCTGCACTGCTTGCTCCCAGATAGTGCTCCAGGATATAAGGCTGTTACAGATTCCCACATTTTCCTGAATCTTAGTCCCTCTACTTTGCATTGCTTAAGCAGGTCTTTGGTGCCTTTAAAAACAGATGAGTTTTATATTTTATCTTATTTACCTAGTTCATAGTGTCAGGGTTGGTCTGTCACAAATATCTCCTTGTTAGAAGCAGAAATCTAATAATAGATTTTAATGGATATTTTCAAATGTCTTTTGGATTTCAGGCTTTGGAGACAGAATATTGGAAAGGAAGCAATCCCTGGAGATCTATTCTCTACCTGAAGAGCAATCCTGAGGTTCATTCCAGAATGGGACAGCGCTGTGGAATTAGAGCACCAGCTGAGGGAGTAAAGTGAACGTTGGAGAGATCTGAAAGAAATGGGATCCCAGAGAAGATCTGAGCCATTGGAGCATCAAATACTGCCCTTGGATGCACTCTGGACACTTCCTTGATTTGCCCAAGCCTTAGAAGAGACCACTGGTCAGAGGAAGGGTGCCTCTAACCCTGCACATTGCCTAGTGTGCTGGCTCCATGGAGATATGCCCTCCATCTGAGTTTGGGAATAGGCACTCAGAGAGCTAGTCAATGTGAATACGAGGATAATCTATAGCTGCATTATTGCTAGAGGTAATTTTTCTGATTTGATAAGCAGACAAGATGCCTCAAAATGTCAAGCACGTTGTATCTGGTCTTTTTTTTTTCCCTCTGGTCTTGAACACCTTTTCCAAATAGAGTAAGACTGTTCCTTGATTAAAAATGCAAAAAAGGCTGGAATATTTCTATGCAGAAAAGAGGTGTTCTCTGGCTTTAATCTGCCATGGACTATTTTGGGCAATACTCCAGTAGCAATGTATCACTCTGTCTAGTGTCATACTCTGTTTTTATATGTGGGCAATTTTTAAGCATAAGTAGTAGAGTGGTTCTCCTTGGAATGCGTTAACTCAGCTATGGTGTATTCAACAGTTTTTCAGGTGTGGGGAAGGAGGCAATTCATGGTTTCTGGGCAAGGAATAGCAATCGCTCCTTTACTTACTTGCTCCTCAGGTGTCCCAACACTAACAAGCATCTTTCCATCTCTATAAATACAGCCGTGGAGCTGGAACCAACTATATATACTCAGGAGGGGTCACCCATGAGGGACTTAATTTTGGAGAGACCCTCAAAGATGTCAGCTTGTGGACTGAACATTTTTTAGTAAGTATGGTAAGGGAAGGAAAGAAAAGAAAGGAATAATGAAATGCTTATTAAAGTTTTTTGGGAGTTTAAGAAGGAAGTATTTGTTCATCTTCATTCCAGTGCTCTTTTATGCTTCCTAAATTCTGATACTTGTTCCCATGTTAAATCTTGTGTAGATTTCTTTCTCAATAAGAAAGGCTGGCATGAAAGATAATTCATATTCATAGAGTCGATGCTGATGAAAATAATCCCTAGGGCTTCTGTGCACCACATCCTGAATTAAAATGCTTTGGATGTTCAGAGCTTGGACTTGTCTATCTCCTGGGATGCCATTAATAGCATATGCATATTAGGCTATTTTCCAAATTCTATTCTTTTGCTGTAGAAAATAAATTAAGAAATCCAGCTGAGATACATCTGGAAGGCTTTAAAAAATGGGAAAGACTGTCATCTGGGTGGGACGCTTTAAGTGGGGTGCTGCTTGAATTTGGGACTAAGGTAATGGTAACTGTCTAGGCCATTTCCAACACTTATAGTTTATAACACTATGAATATAACAATCCCCTTGGGGATCAATTTCAAAAGTGGACGTTATGTGCAACGAAATTCTATTAGGTGGTTTTTTTTGTTGTTGTTGTTTGTTTGTTTTATGTAGTAGCAAAGCCCTGAGATAGAGTTTTTAAAATATAGGGTCTTGTTCCAACTTTGTGCCTAATTGGATGAATGGCTTGGGAAGTCATTTAACTTTTATGGATCTCAGGTCCACTATCTGTAAATGATGATTGTTTGATAAAACCTAATGTCCCTTTGAAATACCCTCTTCATCAATACAGTCATTCCTTTCTTTTTTAAATTTGTCCACTATCTCTATCTCCCCTTCCCATTTCCTGGTCCTTGTCCCAGTGAGTACCTCGACCCTGGCTTCTTCTCTTGCTACCTGTGTGACATTAGGCAAGTTACCCAACCTGTGTGCTGAGAAAAAAGAGAGTAGTAATATTCTCTATCTCAGAGAATGTTGTGAGGGTGAATTTATCAATATATGTAAATAGCTTGATTTAGCAATCAATAACTAAGTGTTAACCAATATTCATTATTTCCCACAGACTAGCTTTATTTATTCGAGAATAAATGCACTCTATCCCTGGATAATGAGGATAGGGTTGAAGACATTATTTTCCAGAGTGGCCTCTATTTATTGAAGAAAAATAAACCTATTGGAGTATTGATTCTATATTGTCTAGTCTCGCACTGTTGTTTTAGGAACTCTGTAGAGTCACACAATTTTGAATCTCTCTCCATCTATAATTCTTCCACCATCCTGTATTAAAGCACAAAGTGAATTATTTCAACTCAGAGACCCTGAAGATAGGAATCAAGCATGTGCTTGTCTTTAACTTTCCCTAGTCTATTCGGCATGTTGGAATTATCAGCACGCAAGGACAGTGGAGAAAGTGTAAATACATATACCCTAGTGAAACACACACACACAAAAGATGGAATAATATGATTTGAGTGAAATAGAAAAAAATATTTTTGATGTTCTTATATACAGTAAAATGTCAGTAAAATTGAATATTTTTGACAATTTTATATAGCTGTGTGCCCAATACCCCAGACAAAGTATAGAGCATCAACCCTGGAAAGTTCCTATGCCCCTTCCAAGCTAATGGGCCTCCTTTGTCAGTGGCAGCTAGTATCTCTTATCCCCATAGAATGATTGTCCATGATCTTGAACTTCAAAAGAATAACTCTACTCTTTTGTGTCTGATTTCTTTCATTCAGCTTAATGTTTTTGAGATTAATCCCTATTGTTCCATGCATCGGCAGTTCATTCCTTTTTAGTGTTAAGGAGGTAATATTCCATTGTGTGCCTATGCTGTTTGTTTGTTTGTCCTTTGCTCTTGATGCACATTTGGGATGTTTTCCCTTTTTTGCTGTTACCAGTGAAAGGAAAGGGAACAGAAAATGACGAGATAAAGTTACTTTTTATCCCCCTTGAACTTTTAAAGTTTTTGCCATGGAATTATACTTTTTAAAAGATCTAAAATGTATCTCAAAGGCTGCTCAGGACTTCCACCATTCAGAAGGAGCCCAATCCCCTGCCTGTATTTCTTCTAGGAACCTTCCACGCGCACTCATACACAAGCAACAGAGTTTCGCACAGTGCCATCCTGTGGCTTGCTTGGGCACCTGTTTCAATATTCTCATCTGTTTCTTGTGGATTAGGCTCATCTCCTCATTAGGTAACACTATTTCTTATATCTCTATTACATCCATGGTGGGAAGCAATAATCGACAAATTTGTATTTTATGATGGTTATTTTGGCCACTCATGTTCTTTGACATGGGAAATGGTTAATTTAGTAGAGAGGAGAAGTGAAGACCTTAGAGATAGATGAATGCTCCAAATCCATGCCTGCTTCCCCCCAACTTGCTCCCATGCAAGTTCAGGTCACGGGCCTGGAAAATCTGCTCTACCATAAGTCTGTTTGATTATTCACCTTCTGCGGCACTGGAGTACGCTGTTGGGGGACACCTGTAAAATGACCATTCAGATGATGTTCTCTAAATGGGATGCACAGAGAAACAGTCCTCATCAAGTTCATCATTAGCACGCAGATGTGGGCTTCTAGCCTCTGGATGCTGCGCTTTTTGTATGTGTTTGCATGCATGTGTGTGCATATGCCCATGTATGCCTGTATATGTGTGCAGGTGGTTTGTGTGTGCATGTGTAGTTTGTGTATGTATATATATATGTATACACATTCTTGTGTGTATGTGTGTATCTATGTGTGTTGTGTATTCGAGTGGGGTATGTAATTGTGCATATATGTGGATAATGTACTGATATGTGTGTGTATGTGTGCTTCTGTACATGCTGCAAATTTGTGTGTGTGGTTTATGGTATGTGTAAGAGATATATGGGGGTCGGTGAGATGGCTCAGTGGCGTAAGCGCCTTCCTGGCAAGCGCTAGGGCCTGAGTTTGACTCCCGGAACCCACATATGAAAAAAGGGCCAGTGATATCGCTCAGCAGCACGGGCGCCTGATGGCACGCGAGGTCCTGAGGTCGACCCCCGGTACCCACACACACAAAAAAAGAGATATATATGTATATATATGTTCTTGTATATGTGTGTGGTTATTTGTGCATTGTGTATGTGCTATGTGTGCATGTGTATACATGTACATGTATTTTTATATGCATATAAGGGTATATACTGCACATGTATATGTGTGCATCTATGTGCTCATGAAATGTTATGCGTGCGTATGTGCATATGTGCATTCATGCACATATTCCACACATCTTTCTACCAATTCAAGAGAAGTGCTGAAAAGACAGAATTGCTGGAATTGCAAATAAGAATAAAGAAGTGAGTTGTTTCATTATTTGTCATAAAATATCAGCCCTGGTTGCTGAGTAGAGAGACCTGGAAGGGGCCTGCCCTCGGGGAGTACCAGCTGCTCTTTTCTGAAAGCCATACAACGGCCATGCTCCCTACCCTCTACCTTATTTTGGTCTCAATATTCCCTTCCATAATTGCTGCCTTATTTGGTCTGGATCTAAACAGTAACACTGTGTTTTCTTTTACATTTGTTCTTCATTCCTCTATTTTAGTTTAATGAAAGCAAGCAGAAAAAAGCTTAAAATATTTTCATAGCAAATATTTAATAATTTGTTAGCTCATGATAATGAATAACTGAAATACATAGTCACATAGAAAAGAAATATCATTTTCAAAATATTAGTAATGTAGTAATAGTATATCACAGTTTTATTAATTATTAGCACACCTAGTTTAATTTTTAGTTGTTTCAATTTAGAAAGACTTTTTGTAAATTTATTTAACATATTAAGTAAGCATGAGAAAAAAATTAGAATTTTTCCTTGATTTTTATTAAACAGTGAATATCAACTAACAGTAAATTTAAATCAATGTTTACATATTTTACTTTTATGAAATAATACCTATTTATTGTACAAAATTGAAAAATGGAGATTAGCAGAAGGAAAAAGACATTAATTCTAGAAAGCATTTCTGTAAGAATTATGACATATGCGCATAATTTTATATAAAGAGAAAAAAATCTAAGAGTAAATATAAATACACACGTATATGTTATATGTGTAAGTATATATAATATATTTATATTCACCTGAATATATGTATAGATATATTCAAAATAGAGCCAAATATTGCATACACTTGTTTCTCACTTTCTCACTTACTAATAAATTGGGAACATATTTACATATAAATAAATATTTGCCTGTGGAATCATTGAAAATGACCAAATGGAACTTGGTTCTAAAAATGCCATATGTGTAGATAGTCCTTTTCTTAGAAATACTAGATGTTTCTAGTTTTTCATTATGCAAAACACATCATGGAACTTTGCTTCTTGACAAGATGAAATAAGAGCATACAGGTTGAATTTTTACCTGAAAAAAAATTAAAAAGCAAACAAAATCTATAAAACAATGGTTTCTTAGCCATTAGACATCAGGGAGAGAAAGAGCTAGCCCCACCTGATGGTTTCGGGAGGGTTCCAAGACTGCAGGAAAAGAGGGGAATCCATGCAGGATTTGGCAAACTCCCTGACTTGGGGAGAATCAAAATGCAGGGAGACCAAAGTGGCAAAGGTTCCCAGGGCAGAGTACTGGAAAGGAAAATGTTATACAGAGAGAAGAGTGGAGATCTGCTGAGATGCCCTCGAGTGTTCAACAGAGTACTGATAAAAGAATGAAAGTGAGGAAACTGTCCCAGTCCAGAGACAGAACTGAGCAAGGACAGAGGAAACGAGTTGCAGCTCACACAAGGCCAGGAATAGTATCTTCCCTCCAGCCAAAATGGAAATCTCATGATTCACATGGCACTGGGTAGAGTGCTCTGGAGGGTTTTGCCTCAGACAAGATAATAATCAGTCCAAGACCAGGCTTCCAGATGGGACTAGAGTGGTATATAGTTTGGGGCAAAAGGATCAAATTATTTTTAAGTAATGTAGCTCTCCAGAATAAAACTTTGAAAAAGATAAAGTCAATGTCTGGATTCCAATAAAAAATCTCCAGGTATGAAAAGAGGAGGAAAAGCATGTGCAATTAATAACGTGGTCACTGGCAGTTTTGAAGAGCTCTGTATTCCTCTAGTCACACCTAACTAGGCCAGAAGTGGGCCCCTGACCCTGAGCAGGCTAGCGACCATCCTTCAGCAGCTCACTGCCTAAGGCCTTTGGCCTGACTCTTCCTGATAATCTAAGCCAATAAGATAGCTGTGTCTTTTCTTAACTTAAAATAAGAAACAGAAATAAGTTACCAGTCAGTGATGGATAATTGAACCAAAAGGTCATGTACAATTCTGTGTGAAGTGTCCATTGTTACCCAATATACATGCTGCAATTATGAAGAAGACACTTAGAGAACAGAGTAGCTCTAGAGGACAAACAGGGTCAAGAGAGAAAGAGACAGGTGAAGGAAGGTTGGCTGTCCCTGAGACGCCCAAGCTCTTTGGTTCTGAGTCCTAGTTACCAGCTTTTTCTGAATCCCATAAGCTGTCTTTACCCCTTACACCAATGATTCTTAACTGGGAGCAATGTTGCCTCCCCCTTCTTCTAGGAGACGTTTGGCAGTATCTAAAAATATTTTTGATTGTCGCAAACTGGTGAGGTACTGCTACTTTCATGAAGTGACTAAACCCCAGGATGCTGATAAAAATGTCCTACAATGCAGAGGACCAGCCTCTCCCTCTCGCCTCCAAAAAAGAATTATCCAGCCCCTAATGTCAGTACTGCCAAAGAAGAGAAGTTCTAACTTCTTTTTGAAACTGAATGAGTTTGCATGGGCTTCTTTTCTTTATAAGTAAGAAATCCTCTATAAATACCAGCATGGCCAAGGCTTTGCTCACATCATTAATTTTTCCCTTAGATTAAATTGGTAGAAATAGATTTGTGGGGAGGAATAGGACTGAAGTACATGAATCCTTTTTAAAAGTGTAGATGCACATGGACAAATTAATGTAGCGTTCTTTACTAGATGACTTAAGTGTACTGAAGCCTGTTCAGATTTCACTTGTAGCTCATCCGTTTTAGCATGTGTCTTTGTTTTGGCAATAAGAAGGAACAGAAATTTTGGCTTATACAAAATGAGTAACATCCTTCCTTTCCTCTAACAGGCAGCCAAAATCCTACATTCTTCCTTATTCCTCCCCTCTTCTTTAGATGATGTCCCTTGGACTCACCTTACAGCAGCAAGGCAAACTTATGACACATGTGGTTCCAGTTCCTTCCCCTCTACCCCAGGCAACCATTCATGCAACTTTCAGCAAACCTTTACTGAGAACCTCCTGCATGCCTCCAAATTCCTCTTCACAGAGTGCTCCAGGCAGCTACTACTAATCAATAAAAATCGATGCATGAGATTTAAAAAACAACAATACCCGACAGTACTGTAACTCTTGAGTATCTTTGACTCTAGAAGCATTACATCAAGGGTATTGCTTTGAGTTCCCTCCTCATTTCTCCCATTTCTGTAGAAGGAATGGAATGGTCACTGTGTAGAACAGAACACCCCTGAATTTGAGTCACTTCAGTGCTATACTTGACCCTTCCTTTCCCTGAAGAAGGGAAAGCATGGGATTACCACACATTTTCTCTAGCAGTAGGGTGCAAGCTTCTTACCTTAGGAGAATCTACAAAGCACACCTAAAAGAACCAAAAAATATTCTTCACAGTTACTCTTGAAATGTATGAAATTCTAGTTATAATCTCTCCCCTTTTAGTAATTTTTGAGAAACATTTTTTCTAACAACAGAAGACCCAAACAGTCATATATGAAAATCTTTATGTGTGATATCAGAATAATGTTCCAGCATTATCACATCATATTTGGTCATTCGTGAGGTGGCCTAGATGGTCCCACATCCCAAGACTTTCTGGTTCATGTGCAGATGCTCAGGTCTTTGGGGATTTTGGAGCCTCAGTCTCTCCAGCATCCTTGAGAATGACACTCACTTCTCTGATGTACCAGCCAGAGAGGTGAGCTCTCAGGGAGTTAGGCCAATCTCACAGATCAGAAACAAAACTTAGAAGTCTGCTTATGCTCTAATCTTCGAAATCATGATAACTCATCTTGGAATTAAAGAAAAATAAATGATGCCCTTGTTCCCTTTAAACCACATGCCACGGGCTTTGTTCTTGTATCTTGGGGGTAACAGACAGCATAGGTCTTGTCCACCTCTTCAGTTTCCTCTCTCAAAGGTTGCTTCAGCTCTTTTTCATGACCTCAATGCTCTGTGTCTTGAGGGTCAAGGTCAAGTGCATCCGGGACAGAGAATCCCTTTTTCATGGACTGGCTTCTGGATTTGGCATGGCATGTAGGTGCCAACTATTGCATAACAGAAGATTAAAATTTGCTGTGACATTGCCGACTTTCCAATGAATCTTCTTTTAATTTAAAGTTATTGAAACATTAACTGCTTTTTACTGTTCACTTAAAGAATAGTCAATTTATTGCCCTCTGCAAATAAGATAAGCCTAAACAAACTAGCAATTCCAAATCACATTCCTATTTATTTCTTGTACCAACCTATAAACTTGAAAATGAGAGACAGCATGAGCTGCCTGGCAGGACTCTGGTTTCCTATGATGTCCAGAGTCCTCCAGTGAGAAAGTATTTACCATTATGGGATTAAAATGGTTTAAAACAAAGACTGCTCTTTAACTTCTCATACTAAGAAGTGATTTACAATGTGAAGATATCAAGGTAACATCTCCCTCTGCTCCTTTTCATTTTCCTGTTGTCTTCTCCATATGTAAATGACCAACAAGCCTGGGAAAGTTACCAGATCTTGGTGTTAATTTAACCCTTGGTGCTGCCTCAATCTTCTCATTAACCAATGGGTTCTTTACAAAGGTGGACAAGATATGAAGAGGTAATGGCTGGTGGGTACTGTTCAACGAAAATCATGGTCCTGTCTTCCCGCTTGCTTCTCTTGGGATCATGTAAGACCAGACATTAAGCAATCTGCTTCTTTGGGGTTTTCTTAGGGTAGGGCCATTCTTGGCAACTGTGGGTTTTGGTTGGCCCCAAAGTCTTAAGACACATTTATTGTATGAGTGTATTGCAGGGTAAATTTCATACGTGACAGACTCTGGAAGGCTCAGAAGAGGAAGACTGAGTTCTGGATAAGGCCAGGATGCTGCTGCTGATTTTTCTTGTTGTTGGCTGCAGTCAATAGCTAACATACACCTTTGTCATGCATTTATGTGCAATTTAAATACTCTTGAGTTTTAATGTAGGAAATAAAAATACCTAAAACTAAATAAAATGATCATTTTGACCATTTCCATCTCAAAAGTGTGGAAGTTCTATTTATGGCACTTGTAATGTCTCAGAAGTGAGGTTCCCTGCTTATGAACAATTTCTATAAATTAAAATGGCAGTAAGATTGCATTCTTAGCCACTAAAATAGTGATCTTTGCCATTCAACCCAGTTACTACCTGGGACCAACACACTGTGTCCCCACTGTCATGACGTGGCATTGAGCCTAGCTCACCAGAATCCAGTAACTTAGAGATGCTCTCACCTACGATGCCAACCTGTGAGATTTAACCAGCATTTAACTGTTAATCATTTATTTATTCAAGAAAAATATTTGAATGTACATGATGCTAAGTGTTGGGAGTGCACAGCTGAATATGGAGCTATTTTGACTCGTGCTGAATTGTTTTTCTGGATTTTGCTGGCTATGATTTGGGGACATATCATTCATTCATTCATTCATTCATTCATTCATTCACTTGTTGATTAACCACTATTATATTTTATTTTTACATATCAGAAGTTTCATGTTTAGGAAGCCTGAATGTTTTCCTTGAAATGTGTAAAGATTTGTAAATTATATTTTAATCTGCCAATCTAATTTGTAAATTAGATCTTTATCTGGCTTTGTAGTGGATTCTGGAAATTAGTATACTTGCATTTAGATGAAAGGTAAATGCTGTCTATGGACAAGAGATGAATCATTTAGCGCAACTAAGGTGATTTATGAATGATTTACGCACTCTCTCATGGATGAGCCTCCAAATGTCCAAGGAAAGAGCAAAAATGCTTACAGGTGATTTTAAACAGTGATGCCTTTGGTGCACAATGTAATTTTTTACTTTGTCTTAGAAAGCTATAGTCCAATCTGACTGCTCATCAGTACTTTAAAACTAGATTTAGTTGTTTTTGTTTTGTTTTGTTTTTCTGTTTGTTTGTTTTTGTTTTTTGCTGTATTGAATCTCACCTTAAAGCAGCTGCAGGGTGAGACTCCAAGCCAATGAATGGGCCCAGGGCTATCTATTATAGACATAAGAGGCAAATCAAGAAACCCAGTGGACTACCATCTAAATACATTCATCCAGAGAGACTTGTTTATAGATTTAAGGACATCCTTGTATCATAGGAAAAAGGCAATGACAGTGAAATGAGATCATGTATATGAATATTCTTTTCAAATTCTTTGCAGGTATTGTTTTGTAGAAGTAATGCAATAGCCATGCATGGTGGTGCACACCTCTAATGCCAGCACTTGGGAGGCTGAGGCAGGAGGATCGCTGTGAGTTTGAGGCCAGCCTAGGCTACATAAGTGAGTACAAGGCCAACCTACACTACATACTACATAGAGAGATCCTGTCTCAAAAAAAAAAAAAATAGAAATTATGCAATATAGTGAATTTGAAGAAAATTTCCATGATTCTTATCCAGTTTTGCCATGAATTACTAGAGTACAATTATTGCTACTAGAAATGTTGAAATGAAATAATGGCACAAATTTCCTAAAAGAACATCTGGCACAAAATTAGGTGTTTCATCAATATTTGCTTCAGCTATGTGTTTTCTCTACAAACAAATTTAAAGTTTACCAGGTAATTTCTGTTCCTTTGAAATGCGGAGAGATGTCAACTCCCAAGTTAGCTAAGAGAATCATTATGAAGATTAAGTAAAATGATGCACAGAAGTAGATACTGAACAACTGGACTCTGCTCACGCAACGTGGTCAAGGTATGTTATATGTATGTATAGATGTGCCGAAATGAAACCCATTATTCTGTCTAACTAATATGAACTAGTACAAACAAACAAATAAATAAAAATGAACTCAAATTTTTGGCAGGGGGGTCCCCACGTATAAAACAGATAACAAAACTTAAAGGGTTGTGAATGCCACATGTTGCAGTTGCTTTGGTCCCTGCTCCATTCTGGCACTTGTTCCCACCCTCAAGTGCAGGGCTTAGGGGGTAAATTACAAAGCACTGATCCACATGAAGGTATTCCTCAAACCACACACAGTGCACTGCACACATCAAACCATTCTCTAAATGCACTACAGAGCTAACAATCAGGGTGACCCTGAGTCTTTAAAAAGGATCAAGTACACTCAGCGTAACAGTTCAAGAAACAAAAGTAGTAACTCAGTATATTGAGTAAAATCCCCAAATGCTATGCTGTTTAATTGGGTAGACTTCAATAATCTGGAAAATTATAAAATATAGAACACTTTGTTTCTTGACAACTCCAGAAAAAAATGAAGCACTTATGTAGATTTTGATTTGCATTTCCCAGGCAATGGAAGAAATTCCTCTGTAAGAATTTTTCCAGTGGAGCGGTGAATGTGATGATCAGTGGCAGTGAGTTGTCCTGACAACCAGGCAGGTGCGTCCCCCCACCACAGCAAAGCCATCTCTGCTTGGCACCATCTTGAACTAGGGTGCAGCTCCCGGTCACTCACTTGCACTGCTCAGAGCACTGCCATGAGCTTCCTTCCCATTTCTGCCCATAGCACGTGGACACTGTCATAGCAGGTGCTCCCCTAACCTAACCAATCCCTCCAAATTCACAATGATTCATCCACCTAGTAGTTGTCCTCTGAGAGGCAGTTTGGTCCCAGGATCTGTACTAAATGCTAGAGATACAGGAAGCATCAAGAGAGATGCAGTTTCTTGGAAACTACAGCCTTGAAGGAAAGAGGAAAATGTAAAATTATTAATTATTAAATAATAACTGTAATAATAATGACAGAGCTAGAATTTGTATTCACGGAAAAACCAATATGTTTATTGTCTGTGAGAAGCATTGGGACTTACCCCTTGTTTATGACTTCAGCATACTTATTAAAATACTTAGATGCATTTCATTACTTGACAGCTGGCAGAAAAGGTGCCAGTAAAACATTGTTCTCTTATTAGGTAGACTACAAGTATAACCCCAATATGGTTACATAACAGTTTGGGGGAACAATGGCAAGTCAAAGTTTTTTTTTTACAATGATCAGTTTGCATACTCTTTTCTTAAGCCTCCTGAAGGAGCTTATTTGCCACAATCTAGGAATTTTCTTATACTCCAGGAATGATGAATTTCAAAAGTTGTTGAGAGAAAGTGACAAATGCTCTACAAAACAGCTTCCTTTTGAGAAAATTCTTCAGGGTTCACAAGAATTCACCCTAACTAGAAGGAGAGAGAGGAGGCATCTATGCCTGTGCTGCACCTCAGGTGAGCCCCATCCAGATTTGGCATTTACACTGAAGTTATCCTGGGCGCTTTCCAGCCCCAGATGAAAAAGAAGGAGCTCATTCCTTTGGTGGTGATCATGACTGTCGCAGTTGGTGGAGCCTCGTCCTTTCCTGTGTATTCCTTGCAAAATTCCGATGTGATTATTGATCGAAAAAGAAATCCAGAACCTTGGGAAACTGTGGATCCTAACATATGTCAAAAGCTTATAACAACCAACGAAAAATGGAAACCCAATGAAGCATCGTGGAAGGTCTGAAGGGCAACCAAATGACCAGTGCTCACTTCTTTCCTCCTGCAAGTACTCTGTGAATCCAGTGGAAGCATTTCTGCACAAACTAAAGCATGAATACCTGTGTGCAGAGTGCTTCTGCTACATTCATAGCGTGTGCCTACATTCTTTGGCTTCTGGATAAGGAACTAAAAGTAGTGTAGTAATAACCACATAGTCTAAAAATTAGTTTCCGTAAATTTGAATTTTGCATATTGAAAGTTTTATGTTTAGGATTCCTGAATGTTTTCTTTGCATTGTGTAAAGATTTATAAATTATAATTTTATCTGTAATAAAATACTACTTGTGCAAAAATATAAAAGGGAGAGAAGAATGATTGATAATGTGCCACGCTAATCTAAAGACTTGTTTCTCCTAATCCAACTCAAGGGGACTTGAGTCAATTGTTCAGCCCTATAATGACTACTAAAGACAAGGAAGGTGACAAGACATTGAGTCATGGTTGCTCTTAAGGAAGGCACTGGCCTTGCTCATTTCTAGCATGAGAAAGGGTCAGCTCCCATGATCTGCATAACAGTCAGAGGCTGGAGAGAAGAGAAATGACCATCTCACCAGGACGTCTGGTGGGAAGAGGACACTCCCCTCCCAGAAAGATTCATGGTAGCCATTGCTGCTCATGGTCATGGAGGTTGGTCATTCGTGCAGGTGCAATGACTGTCAGCCTTACAGCTCTCCTCAGCTGCCTGGCCAGGAGGACAAGGGTTCATGAAAGAGGATTACACATGTTACATGGGCAAACTACTAACAAAACCAGAGGATTCTAACACCCCTGTAGCCAAATGGTGATGTGGAGAATAAAGCTGTTTATACAAAAAGGAGAAAAGGAAGTGAAGAGCAGAAAATCTTCTGAGATTTTGTCCAGAAACTTTACCTCACAGAAAAAACAAACAAACAAAAAAACCTGTTCTCCCTGAAGATAACCAGGCAAAAACTTAATGATGGCAAAACATAAAAAATCAAAGGGGACAACAATTTCTGGCATCCAATAAATTCACCTCTGCTATGGAATGCGATGAGTTCTGAGTCCATTTCTTTCAATATATTCTCTAGAGCCCCTTTCAAATCAGTGAGAGTGCTTGAAGATTCTCCTCCGCTACAACAGAAACTGTACAAGGTCAGAGGAGTGTTGGTCTTGTTTCTTGCTATATCTCCAAGGCTCAGAACCTGGGACTCAGACATCAAGAAATATCAAATGGATGAGTGGATGGATAGAAGGATGGATGGATGAAAGAGTAACTGATGGTGTCTTGTAAGGCTTAGGCTGTCTTATTATTACCCTAATAGCTGACATTAAAGGTCTTGTTGCGATGGTAGGCACTATGCCAAATACTTTACCTCCATCATCTCTTTTAATGACACTTCTTTAAAAATATTTAATGCCTCTTTAAAAGACCTCGTTTTTTAAATCCTGTTTCCCCACCTCCTTATCCTCCATTCTTCTGATCCCCTTCCGCATCTCCAAAAATTCTGCCTCCCTGCCTCCCTGATTTCTACCTTCTCTCCTTTATTTTACTCATTTATATTTTGGGTTTCTTATATAAGAGAAACCAAGCAGTATCATACACTCATACACTAATTCCCCAAAATGAATATAAATATAATGTGTTTCAAACATATACCAATAAGAAAATACAAGGCCTAGTAACTAGGCAGCAGGAGTAGCACTCAACCTTCATGCAATATACAGAAAAGAACATCACCGTTTCATTTTCCGGGATTCAGCTCCCGCTGCCCACACTCAGACAATCTGCAGGTACACAGACTGAGTTTCTTCAGACGTTGGGGGTGTCTTTTGGATCTTTATAATTTATGTATCTTTATTTTTAATATGTATTTAATATACAGTGCTTTGTGGTATTCGATACCTACAAAATTGTGTTAATTAAGATGTCTTGAAAGAATGTCGTAGAATTAATATGAAGATCACCTAAGTATCTTCATATACTGGGTATAATGGTACAATTCTGGTAGCTAGTTTAAGAAAAATGTGAGAAGAAAAACAGCATGTGTTTAAGTAACAACTCTACTTAGCTGTTGTCTCTTGTCCCTGTGAATAATCATCTCAGTCCACGTTGTGTTCTGTACATCTAGCTTCTTCTCCTTCTTTATGCTCATGCTCCTATCTGTCCATCTGGTTCTGCCTGTCTGCTTCTGGCATTAAAGAGCAATATGATTAACAGCATTAAGTTTTTAAATGTGCCACTTCCTCTGTTGCTGCCTGGAGTGGAAAACTTACATTTCCATAATTTGTTTTGTGACACATCTGCCTGTCCATTCAGTATCTAAGTAAAGGGTTAGCAGTTGACTGGAAATAGAACATTAACTTCCTTATTTGCTGTTTACTTTTTATTGTCACTGGGGAATGTGTCCCTCATACTTTCCTCCAGTGCAGGTCGTTAGTATTGAGGAAGCTCTTCTTCCCTACCACTTAGAAACTTGAGAATCAGAAGCATCACATTTAGATGTTAATTGCTTTAATAAATAACCCATAGTCTTTCCTACCACCTAGGACTGAGGCAGTTCTTTTAGAGCAGGCTTACTTCAATATGGTAGCTCTTGAGTGCTTTAGAGAGAAGAGGTCATTTAAGAGGAGATGCACATGACAGTGGGGGCCACCCGTAAAATCTCTGCACATTTTAAATTTTTCCAAAGGCCCTGATGGTGATCCCAGCTCAATGTCCCCTTTACTGAGTGCTGAAGTCTTGGGTCCAGTTTCCAAATATACCAAGATTCACTTGAAGTGCTTTCAATCCCGTCAGGTTCCTGTGATTTCTTTGGGGAAAATATATGAAATGACAGAGTATGAAAACAACAGGCACTGTGAGAGTCGCCAAGGCTCTAAAACAGTGTAAAGGGAGGACAAAAACATGCAACCCGGGCTAATGACATGGGAAGACAGGCAAGGCCCGAGAGAATTGCAATCATCAGCGTTCCTGTTAGCACTGATATTATTGAGCCCCTTTGGTGGACTCTTGGAGTGGTTCAATAGAATCTTAAGTGCGTATGCAAGTAAACTGAGAAAATAGTTGTCTATCATTCCTCTGAGAGAGCTGCCTGAATTCTGAATCTGTCTAGACAGATTGTACATCCACTGAGTAATTAGCTCACTCACCACAACTATCAAGTTAAAAAAATAAAGAGCATTAGAAACTGTCACGTGAAATCAAACTCCAGCCAAGTCTTTCCCATGGGCTGCCATAACAAAGTACCACAAGCTTAGTGGCTTTGGCAGCAGAAATATATTATCTCCCTGTCCATGAGGTCGTAAGTCTAAAATCTGGGAATTGGCCAAGTTAATTTCTTTGGAGGCCTCTCCCATGCCTCTTCCTTAGATTCTGGGAGTTTGTTGGCAATCTTTGGCATCCTTTGATGTGTGGAAGCTTTCCTTTCTTAGCCTTCATCTTCACAGGGTAGTGTCTCTGTGTCCATGTGTGTGTCCATGTGTGTGTGTGTCCAAATTTTCCCTTTGTGTAATGACACCAGCCATACTTGATTAGAGGCCCCTCTTAGTCTGGTATGACCTCATTTTAAATAATTCTATCTGCAAAGGCTATATGTCCACGTGAGATCACATTCTAAAGTACTGAAGGGTAGGGCTTAAACTTATGAGTTTTACAGGGAGACAAAATTCAGTCCAGAACAGTTGTGAAAAATGTTTTATTAATTGTTGTGATGAAAAGTTTGGGATGAATCCTAAACTTCTGTTCTCCCATTTGAGCTCATCTTGGTAGAATGTCTGCTGTCACCCCCAGACTCATAGTTTTCATGTTTATAGGTAAAACTGCACGAAAATTTGCCACTGAGTCTCATGGAGAATATTTCACAAGTTATAATTGCTGTCTTTATATAATGATTGTAAGATAAGCAAAATACAGGACTAATACAAACTTTCTAAGACTTCTGGGCATTATAAACATTCTATTTAAAATTAAAGTTTTGTTTATACACTCTAGATATAGATGATTAAAAAAACTTTCCTCAAAAGCAAATAACTTGGATTCCAGTCTATGCTTATAAAGCCAAATAAGAGTGCTTTTGAATTTTTAAATAACGAATATAAAAAAAAAACAAGACTCTTGAAATGCACTTATAAACAGAATGACATTCTTTTTCCACAGATAATTATTTCCACAGATAATTAGGTAAAAAATAGATAGGCCATATTATTTCTTTGAATTGCTTTTGCAATAAAAATTATCCACATTAAAACTGCTTAAGCCTAAACTATTATTTTTTTTCACATTCATTCACTGTTTTGCACTGTTAAAAATTAGAATTATTTGACTCTGAGTTGGTAGCAAAGTCTTGCTATGAAACATAATTGACAAACATTGAATGACTGAACCTTGCATGTAGCCCACGGAGACCTGGTATAACCAAATAGCCGTAGAACTGCCTGAGCAGAGTCTGGTCTGCAGTTGGATTAGTGGATGTCACTACCTCAGGGCCAGAACACAAAGATGAGTGTTTTTTGGTACTAAAAACAGAAATAGCAAATACAGGGACTACAGTATAATGGAAAGGCACATCTCATTTCCTTAGGAGAGAGTCTATAAAGGAATTCTTCTGCTCAGTTAGTAGTATTCCAAGTGAAGACTGAAATAAAGATACCACATGATTCTGTTATACTGAAACCCAAAGGCACCTAATAACTTTACTTTTTATGAAAACACAAAGAGTATATAATCTAAATGCTTCTATCAGAAATAAAGCGAGTTTCAGAGTAGCACACTGACAGCATATCATCTCCTTAAATATTTATTCTATTTCTTCATAAGTCTACTGTCTTAGTTACTTTTTTTGTTGCTAAGACAAAATACCTGACACTCAAAGTTAAAAGAAGAAAGGTTTATTTCAGCTCACAGTTTGTAGAGCTTTCTGTTCATAGTTGCCTGGCTGGCTCCAAGGCAGTGTGGCATGGCAGAGGGGCATCACAGAGGAGGAACACTTCATGATAGGCAGTGAAGTAGTGAAGAAGCAGCAAGCTGCAAGGGAGGATAGCAGCAAGCTACCCTCTTTCTATCCCTTATATCTTATTCAGGGTCCCAGCCCTTAGGGTGGGTAGCACTCACACCCAGGGAGGGGCACGCTTAATCCTAGCATTACACCACAACCAAACCCAGCATCACAGACTTAGCCTCAGCATCACAGTCTGGATCCAGCCAGCTCTGAAAAGTCTCACCTATGACTGCACAAGGCTTTGGGGGGACATCTAGACACAAGCCATAACAACATCCACATCACATGATAACCAGGCATTTGTTGCTGCATTAAATAAAGCATAACAGAACTCGTGTCTAGTGATGAAAATCAGTATTATTAGTCATGGATTATACTAGATAGGAATTCAAAAATGGTACATTAGGGTCTGGTGAGA